>OZ012739.1:450331938-451643605 GCA_963859935.3 Lathyrus sativus | reverse complement strand
GTGTGTGTCTGTGTGTGCATGCGCATGTTTTTGTGCATGCGAGTGCGTGTGTGCGTGTGTTTGCGTGCGTGTGAATGTGTGTGCGTGTGTGTGTGCGCGCGTGAATGTGTGTGCGCGAGTGCGTGCGTGCGTGTGTGTGTGTACATGTGTGTGTGTGTGAGAGCGTGTGCGAACGCGTGTGTGTGCGTGTGTGTGTTTGTGCGCGTGTATGTGTTTGTATGTGTATGCGAGCAACGTGCGTTAGTGCATGCGTGTGTGTGTGCGGCTGAGCGCATGCACGCGTGGTGTTGTGTGTGTGCGCGTGCGTCATTTTGTTGTGTGCGTGCGCACGCATGTGTCTGTGTGTGCGTACGCCTGTGTTTTTGTGTGTGTGTCTGTGTGGGTGCGCACGCGTGTGTGTGGTTGTATCTGCGCAGGCGCGTGTATGCGTGTGCGTGTGTGTGCGAGCGTGCTCGCATGTGTGTGTGTGTCTGAGCAGGTGTGTGTGTGTATGTGCGTGCGTGTGTGCGTGCGTGCATGAGTGCGTGTGTGTGTATGTGTGTGTGTGTGTTTGAGCGCACGCGCGTGTTTGTGTGCGCGTGTTTGAGTGTGCGTGTGTGTGTGTGTGTGCAAGCGCGTTTGTGTATGCATGCGTGTGTGCGTGTGTGTCTGTGCGTGTGTGTACGTGCATGTGCATGTGTGTCTATGTGCACGCACGTGCGTGTGTGTGGGTGAGCCTGCACGCGTGTTCATGTTTGTGAGTGTATGTGTGCATGCACGTGTATGTGTGTGTGTGTGTGTTTGTGTGTCAGCGTGTGCGTGCGTGCGGGTGTGCGTGTGTGCGCGCGTGTGTGCATGTGTGTGTCTGTGTGTGCACGGGCGTGTTTGTGTGCACGTGAGTGCGTGTGTGTGCGTGCGTGTGTGAGTATGCATGCATGTGTACGTGTGTGTGTAGTGGATCGCATGCGGGCGTGTGCGTGTGTGTGCGTGCGTGTGTGTGTGCACGCGCGTCTGTGTGTTCGCGCGTCTGTGTATTTGTGTGCGTGCATGTCCGCGTGTGTGTATGTGCACACACGTGTGTGTGTGTGTGTATGCGTGCACGCGTGCGCTCGTGTTCATGTATATATGCTTGTATGTGTGCCCGCACGTGTGTGTGTGTGTGTGCGCGAGCGTGTGCACACGTGTGTGTGTGTGTGCGCGCACGCGTCTGTATGTATGTGCATGTGTATGCGTGTGTGTGTGTGTGTATGTGTGCGCAAGCGGTGTGCGTTAGTGCATGCGTGTGTGTGTGCGTGTGGGTGTGCGCGCGCACGCTTGGTTGTGTATGTGCGTGTGCGCGTGCGCAGTGTGTGTGTGTGTGCTCGCCCGCACGCATGTGTTTGTGTATGTGTTTGTGTGTGCGCACGCGTGTGTTTTTGTGTGTGTGTCTGTATGTGCGAGCACGCGTGTGTGTGGTTGTATCTGCGCAGGCGCGTATATGCTTGTGCGCGTGCGTGCGTGCGTGCCCGCGTATGTGTGTTTGTCCGCGCATGCCTGTGTGTTTGTGTACGAACACACGCGTGTGTGTGTGTGTGTGTCTGTGCAGATGTGTGTGCGTGTGTGTGGGCGTGCGTGCATGCGTGAGTGCGTGTGTGTGTACACGCACGCGTGTGTGGGTTTGAGCACACGCGCGTGTTTGTGTGTGTGTGCATATGTGCATGCGCGTTTGTGTATTCATGTGTGTGTGTGTGTGTCTACGTGCATGTGCGTGTGTGTGTGTATGTGCGGGCACGCGCGTGTGTGCAGGTGAGCCCGCGCGCGGGTTCATGTTTTTGAGTGTATGTGTGCACGCACGTGTGTGTGTATGTGTGTTTGTGTGTCAGTGTGTGTGTGTGCGTGTGTACGTGCATGTGTGTGTGCGTGTGTGTGTGTGTGCACGGGCGTGTTTGTGTGTATGTGCGTGAGTCTGTGTGTGCGCGCGTGTATTCGTGTGTGTGTGTGTGTCTAAGTGTATGTGCACACGTGTGTGTGTGTGTGTGTCTGCGAAGGTGTGTGTGTGTGTGTGCACGTGCGTACGTGCCTGCGTGTTTGAGTGTGTGTGTGCGTGTGTGTGTGTCTGTGTGTGCATGCGTGTGTTTGTATGCATGCGAGTGCGTGTGTGTGTGCGCGTGTGTATGTGTGTGAGCGCGTGCGTGCATGCGTGTGTGTGTGTGTGCGCGCGAGCTTATGGGCACGTGTGTGTGCGCACGCGTCTATGTGTGTGCGTGTGTGTATATGCATGTGTGTGTGTATGTGTGTGCGAGCGGCGTGCGTTAGTGCATGCATGCATGTGTGTGTGTGTGTGTGGGTGCGCGTGCACGCGTGGTTGTGTTTTTGTGGGCGCGTGCGCCAGTGTATGTGTGCGCGCACACGCATGTGTTTGTGTGTCGGCGTGTGTGTGCGTGTGTGTGTGTGTGTGTATGTGTGCGTGTGTGTGTCTATGTGTGCACGGGCGAGTTCGTGCGTATGTGCGTGTGTATGTTTGTGTGTCTGTGTGTGCACGCGCGTGTATTTATGTGTGTGTGTCTAAGTGTGCGTGCACACATGTGTGTGTGTGTGTTTGAGCAGGTGTGTGTGTGTGTGTGCCAGTGCGTGCATGCCCGCGTGTTTGTGTGTGTGCGTGCGTGCGTGTGTGTCTGTGTGTGCATGCGCGTGTTTTTGTGCATGCGAGTGCGTGTGTGTGCGTGTGTGTGAATGTGCGTGCGCGAGTGCGTGCGTGCGTGTGCGTGTGTGCGTACATGTATGTGTGTGAGCGCGTGCGCACGCGTGTCTGTATGTGTGTGCGGGTGTGTGTTTGTGCGCGTGTATGTGTGTGTGTGTGTGTATGTGTGTGCGAGCGACGTGCGTTAGTGCATGCATGCATGCGTGTGTGTGTGTGTCGGTGCGTGCGCGCACGCATGGTTGTTTGTGTGTGTGTGCGTGTGCCAGTGTGTGTGTGCGCGCACGCATGTGTCTGTGCGTGTGTGTTTGTGTTTACGTACGCCTGTGTTTTTGTGTGTGTGTCTATGTGTGCGCGCACGCGTATGTGTGATTGTATCTGCGAATGCGCGTGTATGTGTGTGCGTGTGTGTGCGAGCGTGCCCGCGCGTGTGTGTGTGCATGCACGCCCATGTGTTTATGCGTGGGCGCACGCGCGCGCATGTGTTTGTGTGTGTCTGGGCAGGTGTGTGTGTGTGTGTGTGCGTGCGTGTGTGCTTGCGTGCATGAGTGCGTGTGTGTGTGCGTGCTTGTGTGCTTGCGTGCATGAGTGTGTGTGTGTTTGAGCGCACACACGTGTTTGTGTGTGTGTGTGTGTGCGTGTGCGCGTGTTTGTGTATGCATGCGTGTGTGTGTGTGTGTGTGTACGTGCATGTGCATGTGTGTCTATGTGCATGCACGCGCGTGTGTGTGGGTGAGCCTGCGCGCGTGTTCATGTTTGTGAGTGTATGTGTGCATGCACGTGTGTGTGTGTGTGTGTGTGTTTGTGTGTCAGCGTGTGTGTGCGTGCGGGTGTGAGCGTGTGCGCGTGTGTGCGCGTGTGTGTGTTTGTATGTGCACGGGCGTGTTTGTGTGCAAGCTAGTGCGCGTGTGTGTGTGCGTGTGTGAGTATGTATGCATGTTTACGTGTGTGTGTAGGTGATCGCATGCGGGCGTGTGCGTGTGTGTGCGTGTGTGTGTGCGTGCGTGTGTGTGTGCACGCGCGTCCGTGTGTTCGCACGTCTGTGTATGTGTGTGCGTGGATGTCCGTGTGTGTGTATATGCACGCACGTGTGTGTGTGTGTGTTTGTACGCGCGCACGCGTGTTCGTGTATATGTGTGTGAATGTGTGCGAGCACGTGTGCGTGTGTGTGCGCGCGAGCGTGTGCACACGTGTGTGTGCGTGCACGCCGTGTGCACACATGTGTGTGAGTATGCGCGAGCTTATGTGCACGTGCGTGTGCACGCACGCGTCTGTGTGTGTGCGTGTGTGTATATGCGTGTGTGTGTGTGTGTATGTGTGTGCAAGCGACGTGCGTTAGTGCATGCATGCATGTGTGTGTGTGTGCGTGGGTGCGCGTGCACGCGTGGTTGTGTTTGTGTGGGCGCGTGCGCTAGTGTGTGTGTGCGCGCACACACATTTGTTTGCGTGTCAGTGTGTGTGTGTGTGTGCGTGTGTGTGTGTGTGCGTGTGTGTGTATGTGCGGGCACGCGCGTGTGTGCAGGTGAGCCCGCGCGCGGGTTCATGTTTTTGAGTGTATGTGTGCACGCACGTGTGTGTGTGTATGTGTGTTTGTGTGTCAGTGTGTGTGTGTGTGCGTGTGTACGTGCATGTGTGTGTGCGTGTGTGTGTGTGCACGGGCGTGTTTGCGTGTATGTGCGTGAGTCCGTGTGTGCGCGCGTGTATTCGTGTGTGTGTGTGTCTAAGTGTATGTGCACACGTATGTGTGTGTGTGTGTCTGCGCAGGTGTGTGTGTGTGTGTGCACGTGCGTACGTGCCTGCGTGTTTGAGTGTGTGTGTGCGTGTGTGTGTGTCTGTGTGTGCATGCGTGTGTTTGTATGCATGCGAGTGCGTGTGTGTGTGCGCGTGTGTATGTGTGTGAGCGCGTGCGTGCATGCGTGTGTGTGTGCGCGTGTGTATGTGTGTGAGCGCGTGCGTGCATGCGTGTGTGTGTGTGTGCGCGAGCTTATGGGCACGTGTGTGTGCGCACGCGTCTATGTGTGTGCGTGTGTGTATATGCATGTGTGTGTGTATGTGTGTGCGAGCGGCGTGCGTTAGTGCATGCATGCATGTGTGTGTGTGTGTGGGGGTGCGCGTGCACGCGTGGTTGTGTTTTTGTGGGCGCGTGCGCCAGTGTATGTGTGCGCGCACACGCATGTGTTTGTGTGTCGGCGTGTGTGTGCGTGTGTGTGTGTGTATGTGTGCGTGTGTGTGTCTGTGTGTGCACGGGCGAGTTCGTGCGTATGTGCGTGTGTATGTTTGTGTGTCTGTGTGTGCACGCGCGTGTATTTATGTGTGTGTGTGTGTCTAAGTGTGCGTGCACACATGTGTGTGTGTGTGTGTTTGAGCAGGTGTGTGTGTGTGTGTGCCAGTGCGTGCATGCCCGCGTGTTTGTGTGTGTGCGTGCGTGCGTGTGTGTCTGTGTGTGCATGCGCGTGTTTTTGTGCATGCGAGTGCGTGTGTGTGCGTGTGTGTCAATGTGCGTGCGCGAGTGCGTGCGTGCGTGTGCGTGTGTGCGTACATGTATGTGTGTGAGCGTGTGCGCACGCGTGTCTGTATGTGTGTGCGGGTGTGTGTTTGTGCTCGTGTATGTGTGTGTGTGTGTGTATGTGTGTGCGAGCGACGTGCGTTAGTGCATGCATGCATGCGTGTGTGTGTGTCGGTGCGCGCGCGCATGCATTGTTGTTTGTGTGTGTGTGCGTGTGCCAGTGTGTGTGTGCGCGCACACGCATGTGTCTGTGCGTGTGTGTTTGTGTTTACGTACGCCTGTGTTTTTGTGTGTGTGTCTATGTGTGCGCGCACGCGTATGTGTGGTTGTATCTGCGAATGCGCGTGTATGTGTGTGCGTATGTGTGCGAGCGTGCCCGCGCGTGTGTGTGTGCATGCACGCCCATGTGTTTATGCGTGGGCGCACGCGCGCGCATGTGTTTGTGTGTGTCTGGGCAGGTGGGTGTGTGTGTGTGCGTGCGTGTGTGCTTGCGTGCATGAGTGCGTGTGTGTGTGCGTGCTTGTGTGCTTGCGTGCATGAGTGTGTGTGTGTTTGAGCGCACACACGTGTTTGTGTGTGTGTGTGTGCGTGTGCGCGTGTTTGTGTATGCATGCGTGTGTGTGTGTGTGTGTACGTGCATGTGCATGTGTGTCTATGTGCATGCACGCGCGTGTGTGTGGGTGAGCCTGCGCGCGTGTTCATGTTTGTGAGTGTATGTGTGCATGCACGTGTGTGTGTGTGTGTGTGTGTGTGTGTGTGTGTGTGTGTTTGTGTGTCAGCGTGTGTGTGCGTGCGGGTGTGAGCGTGTGCGCGTGTGTGCGCGTGTGTGTGTTTGTATGTGCACGGGCGTGTTTGTGTGCAAGCTAGTGCGCGTGTGTGTGTGCGTGTGTGAGTATGTATGCATGTTTACGTGTGTGTGTAGGTGATCGCATGCGGGCGTGTGCGTGTGTGTGCGTGTGTGTGTGCGTGCGTGTGTGTGTGCACGCGCGTCCGTGTGTTCGCACGTCTGTGTATGTGTGTGCGTGGATGTCCGTGTGTGTGTATATGCACGCACGTGTGTGTGTGTGTGTGTTTGTACGCGCGCACGCGTGTTCGTGTATATGTGTGTGAATGTGTGCGCGCACGTGTGTATGTGTGTGCGCGCGAGCGTGTGCACACGTGTGTGTGCGTGCACGCCGTGTGCACACATGTGTGTGAGTATGCGCGAACTTATGTGCACGTGCGTGTGCACGCACGCGTCTGTGTGTGTGCGTGTGTGTATATGCGTGTGTGTGTGTGTATGTGTGTGCAAGCGACGTGCGTTAGTGCATGCATGCATGTGTGTGTGTGCGTGGGTGCGCGTGCACGCGTGGTTGTGTTTGTGTGGGCGCGTGCGCTAGTGTGTGTGTGCGCGCACACACATTTGTTTGCGTGTCAGTGTGTGTGTGTGTGTGTGCGTGTGTGTGTGTGTGCGTGTGTGTGTGTCTGTGTGTGCACGGGCGTGTCTGTGTGTATGTGCGTGTGTATGTTTGTGTGTCGGTGTGTGCACACGCGTGTATTTGTGTGTGTGTGTGTGTCTAAGTGTGCGTGCACACGTGTGTGTGTGTGTGTGTGTGTGTGTTTGCGCAGGTGTGTGTGTGCGTGCGTGTGTGTCTGTGTGTGCAGGCGCGTGTTTTTGTGCATGCGAGTGCGTGTGTGCGTGTGTGTGCGTGCGTGTGAATGTGTGTGCGCGAGTGCATGTGTGCGTGTGAGCGTGTGCGCACGCGTGTGTGCATGTGTGTGCGTGTGTGTGCTTGTGCGCGTGTATGTGTGTGTGTGTGCGAGCGACATGCGTTAGTGCATGCATGCATGCGTGTGTGTGTGTGTGGGTGCCCGCGCGCACGCATGGTTGTGTGTGTGTGTGTGTGTGAGTGTGTGCACGTGTGCGAGTGCGTGTGCACGCGTGCACGCATGTGTCTGTGTGTGTGTGTCTGTGTTTACGTACGCCTGTGTTTTTGTGTGTGTGTCTATGTGTGCGCGCACGCGTATGTGTGGTTGTATCTGC
This sequence comes from Lathyrus sativus, assembly GCA_963859935.3. Classification (NCBI taxonomy): domain Eukaryota; kingdom Viridiplantae; phylum Streptophyta; class Magnoliopsida; order Fabales; family Fabaceae; genus Lathyrus; species Lathyrus sativus. Next base: position 451,636,420 of record OZ012739.1, on the reverse strand, counting down.
GCAGGCGCGTGTATGCGTGTGCGTGTGCGTGCGAGCGTGCCCGCGTGTGTGTGTGTGTGTGCACGCACGCACATGTGTTTATGTGTGCGTGTGTGTGCTTGCGTGCATGAGTGCGTGTGTGTGTGTGTGTGTGTGTGTGTGTGTGTGTGTGTGCTTGCGTGCATGAGTGCGTGTGTGTGTGTGTGTGCGTGCTTGTGTGCTTGCGTGCATGAGTGCGTGTGTGTGTTTGAGCGTACACACGTGTTTGTGTGCGTGTGTTTGTGTGTGTGTGTGTGTGTGTATGCACGCGCGTTTGTGTATGCATGCGTGTGTGTGTGTGTGCGTGCATGTGCATGTGTGTCTATGTGCACGCACGCGTGTGTGTGTGGGTGAGCATGCGTGCGTGTTCATGTTTGTGAGTGTATGTGTGCACGAACGTGTGTGTGTGTGTATGTGTGTCAGCGTGTATGTGCATGCGGGTGTGCGTGTGTGCGCGTGTGTTTGCGTGTGTGTCTGTGTGTGCACGGGCGTGTTTGTGTACACGCGAGTGCGTGTGTGTGTGTGTGTCTGTGAGAATGCATGCGTGTGTACGTGTGTGTGTGTAGGTGATCGCATACGGGCGTGTGTGTGTGTGTACGTGTGTGCGGGTGTGCGTGTGTGTGTGCACGCGCGTCTGTGTGTTTGTGCGTCTGTGTGTGTGCGTGCGTGCATGTCCGTGTGTGTGTATGTGCACGCACGTGTGTGTGTGCGTATGCGCGCACGCGTGCCCTCGTGTTCGTATATATGTCTGTTTATGTGTGCGCGCATGTGTGTGTGTGAGTGTGCGCGAGCGGGTGCGCACGTGTGTGAGCGCGCACGCGTCTGTGTGTATGTGCATGTGTATGAGTGTGTGTGTGCGAGCGGCGTGTGTTAGTGCATGCGTGCATGCGTGCATGCGTGTGTGTGGGTGGGTGCGCGCGCGCACGCGTTGTTGTCTGTGTGCGCGCCCGCACGCATGTGTCTGTGTGTCTGTGTCTGTGTGTGGGCACGCGTGTGTTTTTGTGTGTGTGTCTGTATGTGCGAGCACGCGTGTGTGTGGTTGTATCTGCACAGGCGCGTATATGCTTGTGCGAGTGCGTGCGTGCGTGCCCGTGCGTGTGTGTGTGTGTGTGTGTGCGCGCACGCATGTGTGTTTGTATGCGCGCACACGCGCGCGTGTGTTTTTATGTGTGTGTGTGTTTGCGCATGTGTGTGTGTCTGTGTGTGCGTGCGTGCGTGCGTGTGTGTTTGTGTATGTGTGTGTGTGCACGCACGCGTGTGTAGGTTTGAGCGTACACGCGTGTTTGTGTGTGTGTGTGCACGCGCGTTTGTGTTTGCATGCGTGTGTGCGTGTGTGTCTGTGCGTGTGTTTACGTGCATGTGCGTGTGTGTATATGTGCACGCACGCGCGTGTGTGTAGGTGAGCCCGCGCGTGTGTTCATATTTGTGAGTGTATGTATGCACGCACGTGTGTGTGTGTGTGTCAGCGTGTGTGTGTGTGTGTGTGTATACGTGTGTGTGTCTGTGTGTGCACGGTCGTGTTTGTGTGTATGTGTGTGTGTTTGTGTGTGCGCGCGTGTATTTGTGTGTGTGTTTGTGTGTGCGTGCGTGTATTTGTGTGTGTGTGTGTGTGTTTAAGTGTGTGTGCACACGTGTGTGTGTGTATGCGCAGGTGTGTGTGCGTGTGTGCACGTGCGTGCGTGCCTGCGTGTTTGTGTGTGTGCGTGCGTGCGTGTGTGTGTCTGTGTGTGCATGCGCGTATTTGTATCCATGCGAGTGCGTGCGTGTGTATGTGTGTGCGCGCGTGCGTGTGTGTGTGTGTGTGTGTGTGTGTGAGCTTATGGGCACGTGTGTGTGTGCGCACGCGTTTGTGTGTGTGCGCGTGTGTGTATATGCGTATGTGTGTGTATGTATGTGTGTATGTGTGTGTGTATGTGCGTGTGTATATATGTGTGTATGTGTGTGCGTCTATTTGGGTGTGCGTGTGTGTGTATATGTGTGCGTCTGCGTTGGTACGTGTGCACGCGTGGTTGTGTTTGTGTGTGCGCGTGCGCCAGTGTGTGTGTGCGCGCACACACATGTGTGCATGCACGTGTGTGTGTGTGCTTGTGTGCGTGTTTGTGTGTCTGCGTGTGTGCGTGTGTGTGCATGTGTGTGTCTGTGTGTGCACGGGTGTATTTGTGTGCACGCAAGTGTGTGTGTGTGTGTGCGTGTGTGAGTATGCATGCGTGTGTGCGTGTGTGTAGGTGATTGCACGCGGGTGTGTGTGTGTGTGCGTGTGTGTGTTCACACGCGTTTGTGTTTGCGCGCGCGTCTGTGTGTGTGTGTGTGCGTGTGCGTGCATGTCCGTGCGTGTTTATGTGTGTTCATGCGCGCGCTTGTGTTTGTGTATGCGCGCACGCGTGCGCTCGTGTTCGTGTATATGTGCGTGTATGTGTTCGCGCACTTGTGTGCGCGCGCGCACGTGTGTGTGTGTGTGCACGCGCGCACGTGTGTGTGTGTGCCTGTGTGTGTGTGCGCGCGCGGATATGTTGGTGTGTGCGTGCACGCATGTGTCTGGGTTTGCGCGCGTGTGTTTGTGTGTATCTCTGTGCGCGCGTGTGTGTTTGTGTGTCTGTGCAGGTGCATGTGTGCGCGTGCGTGCCTGCGTGTTTGTGTGTGTGTAAGCGCGCACACGCGCGCGCGGGTGTGTGTGTGTGTGTGTGCGTGTGTGCGCGTGCGTGCCTGCCTGGCTGCGTGTTTATGTACGTGTGTGTGTGCATGCGCGTACATGTGTGCATGGGTGTGTGTGTGTGTATGCGCGTGTGTGTACGCGCAGGTGTGGGTGTGTTTGTGCATGCGTGCGAGCGTGCGTGCATGAGTGGGTGTCTGTGTATGTGTGTGTGTGTACGCGCACGCGTGTGTGCGTTTGCGCGCACGCGCGTTTTTGTGTGTGCGTGTTTGTGTGTGTGTGCTTGTGTGCATGCGCGTTTGTGTATGTGTGTGTAGGTGTGCGCGTGCGTGTTTTCGTTTTTGTGAGTGTATGTGTGCGCGCACGTGTGTGTGTACGTGTGTGTGCGTTCTCACGTGTGTGTCTGTGGGTGTGTATGTGTGTGCGTGTGTGTGTGTGTGCGTGTGTGTGTGTCTGTGTGTGCACGAGCGTGTTTGTGAGCACGCGAGTGCGTGTGTGTGTGTGTTCGTGTGCGTGCCTGCGTGTGTGTGTGTGTGTGCCTGCGTGTGTATGTGTGTGTGTGAGTTTGTGCACGCGTGTGTGTGTGTGTGTGCGTGCGACATGCGTTAGTGCATTCGTTTGTGCGCGCGTGTGTATGTGTGTGAGAGTTTCTGCGCGTGTGCAATGGCGCACGCGTGTGTCTGTGTGTATGTGACTGTGTATGTCTGTGTGTGCGCGCTCGTGTGTTTGTGTTTGTGTGTGTGTGTGTCTAAGTGTGCGTGCACACATGTGTATGTGTGTGTGTGGGTGTGCGCGCGCACGCTTATTTGTGTATGTGTATGTGCGTGTGCGCAGTGTGTGTGTGTGTGCTCGCCCGCACGCATGTGTTTGTGTGTGTGTTTGTGTGTGCGCACGCGTGTGTTTTTGTGTGTGTGTCTGTATGTGTGAGCACGCGTGTGTGTGGTTGTATCTGCGCAGGCGCGTATATGCTTGTGCGCGTGCGTGCGTGCGTGCCCGCGTATGTGTGTTTGTGCGCGCATGCCCGTGTGTTTGTGTGCGCACACACACGCGCGTGTGTGTGTGTGTCTGTGCAGATGTGTGTGCGTGTGTGTGGGCGTGCGTGCATACGTGAGTGCGTGTGTATGTACACGCACGCGTGTGTGGGTTTGAGCACACGCGCGTGTTTGTGTGTGTGTGCATATGTGCACGCGCGTTTGTGTATTCAGGCGTGTGTGCGTGTGTCTACGTGCATGTGCGTGTGTGTGTATGTGCAGGCACGCGCGTGTGTGCAGGTGAGCCCGCGTGCGGGTTCATGTTTGTGAGTGTATGTGTGCACGCACGTGTGTGTGTGTGTGTATGTGTGTTTGTGTGTCAGTGTGTGTGTGTGCGTGTGTACGTGCATGTGTGTGTGTGCGTGTGTGTGTGCACGGGCGTGTTTGTGTGTATGTGTGTGAGTCCATGTGTGCGCGCGTGTATTCGTGTGTGTGTGTGTGTGTGTCTAAGTGTATGTGCACACGTGTGTGTGTGTGTCTGCGCAGGCGTGTGTGCGTGCACGTGCGTACGTGCCTGCGTGTTTGAGTGTGTGTGTGTGCGTGTGTGTGTGTCTGTGTGTGCATGCGTGTGTTTGTATGCATGCGAGTGCGTGTGTGTGTGCGCGTGTGTATGTGTGTGAGCGTGTGCGTGCATGCGTGTGTGTGTGTGTGTGTGCGAGCTTATGGGCACGTGTGTGCGCGCACGCGTCTATGTGTGTGCGTGCGTGTATATGCATGTGTGTGTAAATGTGTGTGCGAGCGGCGTGCGTTAGTGCATGCATGCATGTGTGTGTGTGCGTGTGGGTGCGCGTGCACGCGTGGTTGTGTTTTTGTGGGCGCGTGCGCCAGTGTATGTGTGCGTGCACACGCATGTGTTTGTGTGTCGGCGTGTGTGTGCGTGTGTGTGTGTGTGTGTGTGTATGTGTGCGTGTGTGTGTCTGTGTGTGCACGGGCGAGTTCGTGCGTATGTGTGTGTGTATGTTTGTGTGTCTGTGTGTGCACGCGCGTGTATTTGTGTGTGTGTGTGTGTCTAAGTGTGCGTGCACACATGTGTGTGTGTGTTTGAGCAGGTGTGTGTGTGCTAGTGCGTGCATGCCCGCGTGTTTGTGTGTGTGCGTGCGTGCGTGTGTGTCTGTGTGTGCATGCGCGTGTTTTTGTGCATGCGAGTGCGTGTGTTTGCGTGTGTGTGAATGTGCGTGCGCGAGTGTGTGCGTGCGTGTGCGTGTGTGCGTACATGTATGTGTGTGAGCGTGTGCTACGCGTGTCTGTATGTGTGTGCGGGTGTGTGTTTGTGCGCGTGTATGTGTGTGTGTGTATGTGTGTGCGAGCGACGTGCGTTAGTGCATGCATGCATGCGTGTGTGTGTGTCGGTGCGCGCGCGCACGCATGGTTGTTTGTGTGTGTGTGCGTGTGCCAGTGTGTGTGCGCGCGCGCACGCATGTGTCTGTGCGTGTGTGTTTGTGTTTACGTACGCCTGTGTTTTTGTGTGTGTGTCTATGTGTGCACGCACGCGTATGTGTGGTTGTATCTGCGAATGCGCGTGTATGTGTGTGCGTGTGTGTGCGAGCGTGCCCGCGCGTGTGTGTGTGTGTGTGCATGCACGCACATGTGTTTATGCGTGGGCGCACGCGCGCGCATGTGTTTGTGTGTGTCTGGGCAGGTGTGTGTGCTTGCGTGCATGAGTGCGTGTGTGTGTGCGTGCTTGTGTGCTTGCGTGCATGAGTGTGTGTGTGTGTGTTTGAGCGCACACACGTGTTTGTGTGTGTGTGTGTGCGCGTGTGCGCGCGTTTGTGTATGCATGCGTGTGTGTGTGTGTGTGTGTACGTGCATGTGCATGTGTGTCTATGTGCATGCACGCGCGTGTGTGTGGGTGAGCCTGCGCGCGTGTTCATGTTTGTGAGTGTATGTGTGCACGCACGTGTGTGTGTGTGTGTGTTTGTGTGTCAGCGTGTGTGTGCGTGCGGGTGTGAGCGTGTGCGCGTGTGTGCGCGTGTGTGTGTCTGTATGTGCACGGGCGTGTTTGTGTGCACGCTAGTGCGCGTGTGTGTGTGTGCGTGTCTGAGTATGTATGCGTGTTTACGTGTGTGTGTAGGTGATCGCATGCGGGCGTGTGCGTGTGTGTGCGTGTGTGTGTGCGTGCGTGTGTGTGTGCAAGCGCGTCCGTGTGTTCGCACGTCTGTGTATGTGTGTGCGTGCATGCCCGTGTGTGTGTATATGCACGCACGTGTGTGTGTGTGTTTATACGCGCGCACGCGTGTTCGTGTATATGTGTGTGAATGTGTGCGCGCACGTGTGTGTGTGTGTGTGCGCGCGAGCGTGTGCACACGTGTGTGTGCGTGCACGCGTCTGTGTGTATGTGCATGTGTATGCGTGTGTGTGTGTGTATGTGTGTGCAAGCGGCGTGCGTTAGTGCATGCGTGCATGCGTGTGTGTGTGCGTGTGGGTGCGCGCGCACACGTGGTTGTGTATGTGCGAGTGCGCGTGCGCCACTGTGTGTGTATATGTGTGTATGTCTGTGTGTGCGCATACATGTGTTTTTGTGTGTGTGTCTGTATGTGCGAGCACGCGTGTGTATGGTTGTATCTGCGCAGGCGTGTTTGCAGGTGTGTTTATGCGTGTGCGCGCGCGCACATGTGTTTGTGTGTGTCTGCGCAACGGTGTGTGTGTGTGTGCATGTGTGTGTGCTTGCGTGCATGAGTGCGTGTGTATGTATGTGTGTGTGTACACGCACGCGTGTGTGGGTTTGAGCGCACGCGCATGTTTGTGTGTGTGTGTGTGTATGTGCACGCGCGTTTGTGTATGCATGCGTGTGTGCGTGTGTGTCTGTGTGTGTGTCTATGTGCAAGTGTGTGTGTGTATGTGCACGCACACGCGTGTGTGCAGGTGAGCCCGCACGTGTGTTCATGTTTTGAGTGTATGTGTGCACGCACGTGTGTGTGTGTGTGTGTGTGTGTGTGTGTGTGTGTGTTTGTGTGTCAGCGTGTGTGTGCGTGTGTATGTGTGCATGTGTGTGTGCACGGGCATGTTTGTGTGTATGTGTGTGAGTCCGTGTGTGCGCGCGTGTATTTGGATGTGTGTGTGAGTCTGTGTCTAAGTGTACGTGTACACGTGTGTGTGTGTGTGTGTGTGTCTGCGCAGGTGTGTGTGTGTGTGCACGTGCGTGCGTGCCTGCGTGTTTATGTGTCTGCGTGTGTGTGTGTGTGTCTGTGTGTGCATGCGTGTGTTTGTATGCATGCGAGTGCGTGTGTGTGTGCGCGTGTGTATGTGTGTGAGCGTGTGCGTGCGTACGTGTGTGGGTGTGTGTGCACACATGTGTGTGAGTATGCGCGAGCTTATGTGAACGTGCGTGTGCATGCACGCGTCTGTGTGTGTGCGTGTGTGTATATGCGTGTGTGTGTGTGTGTGTATGTGTGTGCGAGCGACGTGCGTTAGTGCATGCATGCATGTGTGTGTGTGTGTATGGGTGCGCGTGCACGCGTGGTTGTGTTTGTGTGGGCGCGTGCGCTAGTGTGTGTGTGTGTGCGCGCACGCATTTGTTTATGTGTCAGCGTGTGTGTGCGTGTGTGTGTGTGCGTGTGTGTCTGTGTGTGCACGGGCGTGTTTGTGTGTATGTGCGTGTGTATGTTTGTGTGTCGGTGTGTGCACACGCGTGTATTTGTGTGTGTGTGTGTCTAAGTGTGCGTGCACACGTGTGTGTGTGTGTGTGTTTGCACAGGTGTGTGTGTGCGTGCGTGTGTGTCTGTGTGTGCATGCGCGTGTTTTTGTGCATGCGAGTGCGTATGTGCGTGTGTGTGCGTGCGTGTGAATGTGTGTGCGCGAGTGCATGTGTGCATGTGTGCGTGTGAGCGTGTGCGCACGCGTGTGTGTATGTGTGTGCGTGTGTGTGCTTGTGCGCGTGTATGTGTGTGTGTGTGTGTGTGTGTGCGAGCGACGTGCGTTAGTGCATGCATGCATGCGTGTGTGTGTGTGTGGGTGCCCGCGCGCACGCATGGTTGTGTGTGTGTGAGTGTGTGCGCGTGTGCCAGTGCGTGTGCACGCGTGCACGCATGTGTCTGTGTGTGTGTGTCTGTGTTTACGTACGCCTGTGTTTTTGTGTGTGTGTCTATGTGTGCGCGCACGCGTATGTGTGGTTGTATCTGCGCAGGCGCGTGTATGCGTGTGCGTGTGCGTGCGAGCGTGCCCGCGTGTGTGTGTGTGTGCACGCACGCACATGTGTTTATGCGTGCGCGCACGCGTGCACATGTGTTTGTGTGTGTCTGCGCAGGTGTGTGTGTGTGTGTGTGTGTGTGTGTGTGTGTGTGTGTGTGTGTGTGTGTGCGTGCGTGTGTGCTTGCGTGCATGAGTGCGTGTGTGTGTGTGTGCGTGCTTGTGTGCTTGCGTGCATGAGTGCGTGTGTGTGTTTGAGCGTACACACGTGTTTGTGTGCGTGTGTTTGTGTGTGTGTGTGTGTATGCACGCGCGTTTGTGTATGCATGCGTGTGTGTGTGTACGTGCATGTGCATGTGTGTCTATGTGCACGCACGCGCGTGTGTGTGGGTGAGCCTGCGTGCGTGTTCATGTTTGTGAGTGTATGTGTGCACGAACGTGTGTATGTATGTGTGTCAGCGTGTATGTGCATGCGGGTGTGCGTGTGTGCGCGTGTGTTTGCGTGTGTGTCTGTGTGTGCACGGGCGTGTTTGTGTACACGCGAGTGCGTGTGTGTGTGTCTGTGAGTATGCATGCGTGTGTACGTGTGTGTGTAGGTGATCGCATACGGGCGTGTGTGTGTGTGTGTGCGTGTGTGCGGGTGTGCGTGTGTGTGTGCACGCGCGTCTGTGTGTTCGTGCGTCTGTGTGTGTGCGTGCGTGCATGTCCGTGTGTGTGTATGTGCACGCACGTGTGTGTGCGTATGCGCGCACGCGTGCCCTCGTGTTCGTGTATATGTCTGTGTATGTGTGCGCGTACGTGTGTGTGTGTGAGTGTGCGCGAGCGTGTGCGCACGTGTGTGAGCGCGCACGCGTCTGTGTGTATGTGCATGTGTATGAGTGTGTGTGTGTGTGTGTGCGAGCGGCGTGCGTTAGTGCATGCGTGCATGCGTGTGTGTGGGTGGGTGCGCGCGCGCATGCGTTGTTGTCTGTGTGCGCGCCCGCACGCATGTGTCTGTGTGTCTGTGTCTGTGTGTGGGCACGCATGTGTTTTTGTGTGTGTGTGTCTGTATGTGCGAGCACGCGTGTGTGTGGTTGTATCTGCACAGGCGCGTATATGCTTGTGCGAGTGCGTGCGTGCGTGCCCGTGCGTGTGTGTGTGTGTGTGCGCGCACGCATGTGTGTTTGTACGCGCGCACACGCGCGCGTGTGTTTGTATGTGTGTGTGTGTCTGCGCAGGTGTGTGTGTCTGTGTGTGCGTGCGTGTGTGCGTGTGTGTTTGTGTATGTGTGTGTGTGCACGCACGCGTGTGTAGGTTTGAGCGCACACGCGTGTTTGTGTGTGTGTGTGTGTGTGTGCACGCGCGTTTGTGTTTGCATGCGTGTGTGCGTGTGTGTCTGTGCGTGTGTCTACGCGCATGTGCGTGTGTGTATATGTGCACGCACGCGCGTGTGTGTAAGTGAGCCCGCACGTGTGTTCATCTTTGTGAGTGTATGTGTGCACGCACGTGTGCGTGTGTGTGTCAGCGTGTGTGTGTGTGTGTACGTGTGTGTGTCTGTGTGTGCACGGTCGTGTTTGTGTGTATGTGTGTGTGTTTGTGTGTGCGCGCGTGTATTTGTGTGTGTGTTTGTGTGTGCGCGCGTGTATTTGTGTGTGTGTGTGTGTGTGTGTGTTTAAGTGTGCGTGCACACGTGTGTGTGTGTATGCGCAGGTGTGTGTGCGTGTGTGCACGTGCGTGCGTGCCTGCGTGTTTGTGTGTGTGCGTGCGTGCGTGTGTGTGTCTGTGTGTGTATGCGCGTATTTCTATCCATGCGAGTGCGTGTGTGTGTATGTGTGCGTGCGTATGTGTGTGCGTGCGTGCGTGCGCGCGCGCGCGTGTGTGTGTGTGAGCTTATGGGCATGTGTGTGTGTGCGCACGCGTTTGTGTGTGTGCGCGTGTGTGTATATGCGTATGTGTGTGTATGTATGTGTGTATGTGTGTGTATGTGCGTGTGTATGTATGTGTGTATGTGTGTGCGTCTATTTGTGTGTGCGTGTGTGTGTATATGCGTGCGTCTGTGTTGGTACGCGTGCACGCGTGGTTGTGCTTGTGTGTGCGCGTGCGCCGGTGTGTGTGTGCGCGCACACACATGTGTGCATGCACGTGTTTGTGTGTCAGAGTGTGTGCGTGTGTGTGCGTGTGCGCGTGTGTGTGCATGTGTGTGTCTGTGTGTGCACGGGTGTATTTGTGTGCACGCAAGTGTGTGTGTGTGTGTGTGCGTGTGTGAGTATGCATGCGTGTGTGCGTGTGTGTAGGTGATTGCACGCGGGTGTGTGTGTGTGTGTGTGCGTGTGTGTGTTCACACGCATCTGTGTTTGCGCACGCGTCTGTGTGTGTGTGCGTGTGCGTGCATGTCCGTGCGTGTTTATGTGTGTTCATGCGCGCGCGTGTATGTGTGTGTGTATGCGCGCACGCGTGCGCTCGTGTTCGTGTATATGTGCGTGTATGTGTTCGTTCACGTGTGTGCGCGCGCGCACGTGTGTGTGTGTGTGTGCCTGTGTGTGTGTGCGCGCGGATATGTTGGTGTGTGCGTGCACGCATGTGTCTGGGTTTGCGCGCGTGTGTTTGTGTGTATCTCTGTGCGCGCGTGTGTGTTTGTGTGTCTGTGAAGGTGCATGTGTGCGCGTGCGTGCCTGCGTGTGTGTGTGTAAGCGCGCACACGCGCGCGCGGATGTGTGTGTGTGTGCGTGTGTGCGCGTGCGTGCCTGCCTGGCTGCGTGTTTATGTACGTGTGTGTGTGCATGCGCGTACATGTGTGCATGGGTGTGTGTGTGTGTGTGTATGCGCGTGTGTGTACGCGCAGGTGTGGGTGTGTCTGTGCATGCGTGCGAGCTTGCGTGCATGAGTGGGTGTCTGTGTATGTGTGTGTGTGTGTACGCGCACGCGCGTTTTTGTGAGTGCGTTTTTGTGTGTGTGTGCTTGTGTGCATGCGCGTTTGTGTATGTGTGTGTAGGTGTGCGCGTGCGCGTTTTCGTTTTTGTGAGTGTATGTGTGCGCGCACGTGTGTGTACGTGTGTGTGCGTCCTCACGTGTGTGTCTGTGGGTGTGTATGTGTGTGCGTGTGTGTGTGTCTGTGTGCACGAGCGTGTTTGTGAGCACGCGAGTGCGTGTGTGTGTGTGTTCGTGTGCGTGCCTGCGTGTGTGTGTGTGTGCCTGCGTGTGTATGTGTGTGTGTGAGTTTGTGCACGCGCGTGTGTGTGTGTGCGTGCGACATGCGTTAGTGCATTCGTTTGTGCGCCCGTGTGTATGTGTGTGAGAGTTTCTGCGCGTGTGCAATGGCGCACGCGTGTGTCTGTGTGTATGTGACTGTGTATGTCTGTGTGTGCGCGCTCGTGTGTTTGTGTTTGTGTGTGTGTGTGTGTCTAAGTGTGCGTGCACACGTGTGTATGTGTGTGTGTGTGTGTCAGTGCACATGCGTGCGTGCATGCTTGCCTGCGTGTTTGTGTGCGTGTGTGCGTGTGTGCACGCGCGTAATTGTGTGCACGTGAGTGCGTGTATGCGTGTGTGTGTGCGTGTGTATGTATGTGTGTGCGCGTGCGTGCGTGTGTATGTGTGCGCACACATGTGTGTGTGTGTGTATGCGTGTTTGTGTGTGTGTGTGCGTGTGTCTGAATCTGTGTGCGAGCGGCGTGCGTTAGTGCATGTGTTTGTGTGTATGCGGGTGGGGGCGCATGCGTGTTTGTGTGCGTGTGTGCGCGTGCGCGCGCATGCTTATGTGCGCGCGCACACATGCGTCTGTGTGTGTCTGTGACTGTGTGCGCGTGTGTGTTTGTGTGTGTGTCTGTGTGTGCACGCACGCGTGTGTGTGTTTGTGCGTGTGTCGGTGCGAGCGCGCCCGCGTGCCTGCCTGTGTGTGTGAGCGAGCGCGCGCGCGTGTGTGTGTTTTAGTGTGTCTGCGGAGGTGTGTGTGTCCGTGCGTGAGTGAGTGCGTGTGTGTGTGTGTATGTGTGCACGCACGTGTATATGCATTTGCATGCACGCGCGTTTTTGTGCGTGCGTGTTTGTGTGTGTGTGCGTGTGTGCATGCGCATTTGTGTATGTGTGTGTGTAGGTGTGCGCGTGCGCGTTTTCGTTTTTGTGAGTGTATGTGTGCGCGCACGTGTGTGTGTGCGTGTGTGTGCGCCATCACGTGTGTGTCTGTAAGTGTGTATGTGTGTGCGTGTGTGTGTGTCTGTGTGTGCACGAGCGTGCTTGTGAGCACGCGAGTGCGTGTGTGTGTGTATGTGTTCGTGTGCGTGCCTGTGTGTGTGTGCCTGCGTGTGTATGTGTGTGTGAGAGTTTGTGCACGCGTGTGTGTGTGTGTGTGTGCGAGCGACGTGCGTTAGTGCATACGTGCGCACGCGCGCGCGTGTGTGTGTGAGTTTGTGCGCGTGCGCGTGTGTGCGTGCACGCGCGCACGCGCGCATATGCGAGTGTGTGTGTGCAATGGCGCACGCATGTGTCTGTGTGTATGTGACTGTGTATGTCTGTGTGTGCGCGCTCGTGTGTTTGTGTGTGTGTGTGTGTGTGCAGGCACGCACGTGTGTTTATGTGTGTGCGCACGTGCGCACATGTGTGTGTGTGTCTGCGCAGGTGTGTATGTGTGTGTGTGTGTGTGCATGCGTGTGTGCTTGCGTGCATGAGTGCGTGGGTGTGTGTGTGCGTGCGTGTGTGCTTGCGTGCATGAGTGTGTGTGTGTGTTTGAGCGCACGCGCGTGTTTGTGTGTGTGTGTGTGTGCACGCGCGTTTGTGTATGCATGCGTGTGTGCGTGTGTGTACGTGCATGTGCATGTGTGTCTATGTGCACGCACGCGCGTGTGTGTGGGTGAGCCTGCGCGCGTGTTCATTTTTGTGAGTGTATGTGTGCACGCACGCGCGTGTGTGTGTGTGTGTGTGTTTGCGTATTAGCGTGTGTGTGCATGCGGGTGTGCGTGTGTGCGTATGTGTGTGCGTGTGTGTGTCTGTATGTGCACGGGCGTGTTTGTGTGCACGCGAGTGCGTGTGTGTGCGTGTGCGTGTGTGAGTATGCATGCGTGTTTACGTGTGTGTGTAGGTGAACGCATGCGGGCGTGTGCGTGTGTGTGTGTGTACGTGTGTGTGTGCACGCGCGTTTGTGTGTTCGCGCGTCTGTGTGTTTGTGTGTGAATGCATGTCCGTGTGTGTGTGTGTATGTGCACGCACGCGTGCGCTCGTGTTCGTGTATATATGTGTGTATGTGTGTGCGCACGCGTGTGTGTGTATGCGCGAGCGTGTGCATACGTGTGTGTGTGTGCGCACGCGTCTGTGTGTATGTGCATGTGTATGCGTGTGCGTGTGTGTGTGTGTGCGAGCGGCGTGCGTTAGTGCATGAGTGCATGCGTGTGTGTGTCTGTGTGTGCGCGTGTGTGTATGTGTGTGTGTGTGTGTGTGTGTGTGTGTGCGCGTGCGCCAGTGTGTGTGTGTGCGCGCCCGCACACATGTGTCTGTGTGTGTGTGTGTGTCTGTGTGTGCGCACGCGTGTGTTTTTGTGTGTGTGTCTGTATGTGCGAGCACGCGTGTGTATGGTTGTATCTGCGTAGGCGCGTATATGCTTGTGCGAGTGCGTGCGTGCGTGCCCGCGTGTGTGTGCGTGTGTGCTCGCATGCACGTGTGTTTGTGTGTGCGCACACGCGCGCGTATGTTTGTATGTGTGTGTGTCTGCGCAGGTGTGTGTGTGTGTCTGCGTGTGCGTGCGTGAGTGCGTGTGTGTATTTGTGTGTGTGTGCACGCACACGTGTGTAGGTATGGGCGCACGCGCGTGTTTGTGTGTGTGTGTGTGTGTGTGTGCGTGTGTGTGCACGCGCGTTTGTGTATGCATGCGTGTGTGCGTGTGTGTCTGTGCGTGTGTCTACGTGCATGTGCGTGTCTGTGTATGTGCACGCACGCACGTGTGTGTAGGTGAGCCCGCGCGCGTGTTCATGTTTGTGAGTGTATGTGTGCATACACGTGTGTGTGTGTGTGTGTGTGTTTGTGTGTCAGCGTGTGTGTGCGTGTGTGTTGCGTGTGTGTGTCTGTGTGTGCACGGGCGTGTTTGTGCATATGTGTGTGTATGTGTGTGTGTCTGTGTGTGCGCGTGTGTACTTGTGTGTGTGTGTGTCTAAGTGTGCGTGCACACGTGTGTGTGTGCGTGTGTGTATGCGCTGGTGTGTGTGTGTGTGCACGTACGTGCGTGCCTGCGTGTTTGTGTGTGTGCGTGTGTGTGTGTCTGTGTCTGCATGCGCGTGTTTGTATGCATGCGAGTGCGTGTGTGTGTGTATGTGTGTGCGCGCGTGCGTGCATGCGTATGTGTGTGTATGCGAGCTTATGGGCACGTGTGTGTGTGCGCACGCGTCTGTGTGTGTGTGTGTGCGTGCGTGTGTGTATATGCGTATGTGTGTGTATGTGTGTGTATGTGTGTGTATGTGTGTGTGTGTGTGTATGTATGTGCGTCTGTGTGTGTGCGCGTGTGTGTATATGCGTGCGTCTGCGTGGGTGCGCGTGCACGTGTGGTTGTGTTTGTGTGTGCGCATGCGCCAGTGTGTGTGTGTATGCACACGCATGTGTTTGTGTGTGTGTGTCTATGTGTGCGCACACGTGTGTTTTTGTGTGTGTGTCTGTGTGTGCGTGCACGCGTGTGTGTGGTTGTATCTGCGCAGGCGCGTGTATGAGTATGCGCATGCCTGCAAGTGCGCCCGCGCGTGTGTGTGTGTTTGCATGCTCGCACGTGTGTTTGTGCGTGCGCGCACGCGTGTGTGTGTGTGTGTCTGCGCAGGTGTTTGTGTGTGTGTGCGCGTGCGTGCGTGCGTGAGTGCGTGTGTATGTATGTGTGTGTGTGTGTGTGCGTGTGCACGCACGCGTGTGTATGTTTGAGCGCACGCGTGTGTTTGTGTACGCGTGTTTGTGTGTGTGTGCGCGTGCGTGTGTAAGTGTGTGCACGCGCGTTTGTTTATGCATGCGGGTGTGCTTGTGTGTCTGTGTGTGTGTGTGTATGTGCATGTGCATGTGTGTCTATGTGCACGCACGCGTGTGTGTATGGGTGAGCCCGCGCGCGTTTTCATGTTTGTGAATGTATGTGTGCACGCACGTGTGTGTGTGTGTGTGCTTGTGTGTGTGTGTGTTTGTGTATCAGCGTGTGTGCGTGTGTGTGCTTGTTTGTGTGTGTGTTTGTGTGTCAGCGTGTGTGCGTGTGTGTGTCCACGCGCGTCAGTGTTTGCGCGCGCGTCTGTGTGTGTGTGCGTGCATGTCCGTGCGTGTGTATGTGTGTGCCCGCGCGCGCGCGCGTGTGTGTGTGTATGCGCGCATGCGTGCGCTCGTGTTCGTGTATATGTGCGTGTGTGTGCGCGCGCACGTGTGCGTGTGTGTGCGTGCGCACGTGTGTGTGTGTATGTGTGTTTGTACGTGTGTGTGTGCGCGCACGGATATGTTGGTGTGTGCGTGCACGCATGTGTCTGGGTTTGCGCGCGTGTGTTTGTTTGTATGTCTGTGCGCGCGCGCGCGTGTGTGTTTGTGTGTCTGGGCAGGTGCATGTGTGTGCGTGCGTGTCTGTGTGTGTGTGTGTGTGTGTTTGTAAGCGCGCACGCGCGTGCCCGGGTGTGTGTGTGTGTGTGAGAGTGTGTGTGTGTATGTGTGTGTGTGTGTGTGTGCGTGCGTGCCTGCCTGCCTTCCAGCGTGTTTATGTATGTGCGTGTGCATGCGCGTACGTGTGTGCATGGGTGTGTGTGTATGTGTGTGTGTACGCGCAGGTGTGGGTGTGTCTGTGCGTGCGTGCGAGCGTGCGTGCATGAGTGGGTGTCTGTATATGTGTGTGTGTTTGTGCGCACGAGTGTTTTTGTGCGTGCGTGTTTGTGTGTGTGCATGCACGTTTGTGTGTGTAGGTGTGCGCGTGCGCGTTTTCATTTTTGTGAGTGCATGTGTGCGTGCACGTGTGTGTGTGCGTGTGTGTGCGCCCTCACGTGTGTGTCTGTGGGTGTGTATGTGTGTGCGTGTGTGTGTGTCTGTGTGTGCACGAGCGTGTTTGTGAGCACGCGAGTGCGTGTGTGTGTGTTCGTGTGCGTGCCTGCGTGTGTGTGTGTTCGTGTGCGTGCCTGCGTGTGTGTGTGTGCCTGCATGTGTATGTGTGTGTGTGAGTTTGTGCACGCGTGTGTGTGTGCGTGTGTATGTGTGTGTGCGAGCGACGTGCGTTAGTGCATTCGTGCGTGCGCCCGTGTGTGTGTGTGTGTGAGTTTGTGCGTGTGTGCGTGTGTGCGTGCACGCGCGCACGCGCGCATATGCGAGTGTGTGTGTGTGCAATGCGCACGCGTGTGTCTGTGTGTATGTGACTGTGTATGTCTGTGTGTGCGCGCTCGTGTGTTTGTTTGTGTGTCTAAGTGTGTGCGCACACGTGTGTATGTGTGTGTGTGTGGGTGTGTGTGTGTGTGTGTGTGTCTGTGCGCGTGCATGCGTGCATGCTTGCCTGCGTGTTTGTGCGCGTGTGTGCGTGTGTGTCTGTGTGTGCACGCGCGTAATTGTTTGCACGCGAGTGCGTGTGTGCGTGCGTGTGTATGTATGTGTGTGCGTGCGTGTGTGTGTGCTCACATGTGTGTGTATGTATACGTGTTTGTGTGTGTGTGTGTGTGTGTGTGCGTGTGTCTGAATCTGTGTGCGAGCGACGTGCGTTAGTGCATGCGTGTGTGTGTATGCGGGTGCACGCGCATGCGTGTTTGTGTGCGTGTGTGCGCGTGCGCGCGCGTGATTGTGTGCGCGCGCACACATGTGTCTGTGTGTGTGTCTGTGTGTGCGCGTGTGTGTTTGTGTGTGTGCCTGTGTGTGCGCGCATGTGTGTGTGTTTGTGTGTGTGTCATTGCGAGCGCGCCCGCGTGCCTGCCTGTGTGTGTTAGCGAGCGCACACGCGCGTGTGTGTTTGTATGTGTTTGCGGAGGTGTGTGCGTCCGTGCATGAGTGAGTGCGTGTGTGTGTATGTGTGTATATGTGCACGCACGTGTGTGTGCATTTGCACGCACGCGCGTGTTTGTGCGCGAGTGTTTGTGTGTGTGCGTGTGTGTTTGTGTGTGTGTGCACGCGTGTTTGTGTATGCGTGTGTGTGTGTGTGTCTGTGCGGGTATGTGTGCGCACACGTGTGTGTGTGGGTGAGCCCGCGCGCGTGTTCGTATTTGTGTGTGTATGTGTGCATGCACGTCCGTGTGTGTGTGTGTGTTTGTGTGTGAGTGTGTGTGTGTGCGTGCGTATGTGTGTGCGTGTGTGTGTCTGTGTGTGCACGGGCGTGTTTGTGTGCATGTGAGTGTGTACGTGTGTGTGTGTATGTGTGTGTGTGTGTGTGTGCATGCGTGTGTGTGTGTGTGCGCGCGTGTGCGCACATGTGCGCACGCGTGTGTTTGCGTGTGCGTGTGTGTATGCGTGTGTGTGTGTGTGTGTGTGTGTGTGCGTGTGTGTGTGTGTGTGCGAACAGCGTGCGATAGTGCATGCGTGTTTGTTTATGTGCGTGTGTGCGCACGCGTACGATCGCGTATGCGAGTGTTTGTGTGCAACGATTGTCTTTTGTGGTACCGTTTCCCCCCACAGAATCCTTTGCATTCATTTTCATATCATGTCATATGCATTTTGCGGGCTCTTAGGGCCAAAAATTGAGTTTATTGTTGTATTTAAGCCTCTCCAATTCCATTGAGATGAAGATTTCAATCTTCATAACTTCGAATTGAAGAAACTTAAATAGGAGCAACTGTTATACCCTAACTTTTAACCCTATGACTCCACGCGTATCTTTTGCATTCTTGCATATAAACAAGATCACAAACATTGGTCCTTCTGCCTTCCTCTGTGGGTATGCTTCTAAGAGACATCACCGAGCACCTGTGTGTTTCTTACTTGCTTTATGTTTGTTTATATTTACTAACCTTTAACCAAAATACCAAAAATATTTTGCAATTTGCTTGTTTCTTCTTCTCTGTGTGTTTAGGGTTTTGCAGGGAGATTGATGGTAGTGGTATTGGTTCCAAGTCAAGATCAGATTGAGGTTTGACCTCATCTTGGTCAAACCATCAGGAGTTTGCTTCAATTGCAAGTTATCTGCATCAGTAGCTATTTCTTAGGCAGTGTGTATCTAAGGTCAAGTTGTTTTGTGAAGAATTCATCAAGTTATCAAGTAATGGTTCACGAGGAATTTGGTCAAAGTTATCATGATTAAGAGTCCACCGGTCCAAATTGTATTCATCTGTGGATTTATTTTTTCAGAGATTGATTCAGGTAAAATTCAAAGCGACTCAGAATTTATTCCATTTTGATCAGAGATTCAGAAAATTATGACAAAGATCAACTACCTTATCGTATAAGGAAACAAACTCTAACTTTATTCGTTGGACCAAAAAATCATGCTTTAGACCACACATTATCCTATCATTAGCTTTACTTTTTAGCGTGCCAATTCCCAAAAACAATATTGGTGTTTTGATCTCTCAAAGAGTTAACTCTATGATAAATGAATAACATTTGAGGGCACTGCAGTTGAACTCATGGCAGTTATTTAGATTACTTCAAGCATAATTGCCTGATTTGTCTTGTAGAAAATTTCCATGTGATGCTTTTACAGTGGACCTACAATTAGTGAATGCAAGGGTAGAAAGGAGAAGTTGTTTTGTTGCTTGTATTTAAACATTGCCACTCTTCATGATACCTGGACGGCTGAAGTAGTCATCAAGTATAAAACTACAGAAGGCTACAACACCACTATTACGGTAATCATCAAAGTTGGCTGGTAGGGCAGCCGGGTTTGTAGGGATAATTTACCAGTTTGTATATCCTCTCCTGATGAAGTTACTGAGATAGAAGGCAGCGTGTCATCCTTAAAGAAGGCACTTGTTACGGTATCTCATCGTCTTTAAGATGGTCATCATACTGATAGAACAAAGATGACAAAACAAAACCCAAAGCATTTTCAAGCTCATGATTACCCAAACTTGCCTTGCATGATGAGTCGATGGGTTGTCATAGTCAATGTATTGATAGTTATTCTCTTTTCCATCCTTTCAACATAATCAATCATGTTGTCATGAAGAGGTTCTCATAGTTGAAGATGAAAATGATCTGCCAAATGGCTAAACCTGAAGAGGTTCTCATAGTTGAAGATGAAAATGGGAATATTGTCCGTGACACCATAAAGGGCAATGATGTTCTTGTTTAATATAAGATTATGAGGGAGACTCTTATTTACTTGTCACATCTTGACGATGAAGATACTGAAAAAACATAATGCCAGAAATAATTTATATGATGTTTCTGTTGAATCTGTTGAACAACAAACACGAATTGCTGATCCAAGTTATACGGAAGCTTCAAATACTAAAAAAGGGAACACGACTCTTACTAGAAAAGCTCAATTTAATGTTTTCTGGTATGACGAGAAGCTTCAAAGTCTTGACTGAGAAATACCAACCTCTATGCTAAATGTTATAGGAGATTGCTTCCGGAGTTATCATGTTCCTTCCTAAACATGTTGATTTCAACCAATTGGCAAATTTATCTCTATCTGCCCGTCTTCCAGGGTCGCTAGAGGTTGAGAAAGTTCATTTAAATGGAAAATTGCACGTAGTCACAGCTTATTTCTGCCGTACACCAGTTGGAGGGTGTTGAGTTAACTGAATTCACTTCTACTGCTACAAGTGAATCAAAAAGGATAATAATTTCCTTTCAGGACAAAGACTAGCTGGTAAGAGATGGAGGTGTACATCTTCTTGGAACTCTTCTTTCCCATTGCATGAGAGTTGTTCAGCCAACTACTCATGGAAATGAACCATCTGCCATTATTGTTACAAACATCATGGGAACATTTTCGGTTCTTAGTCAGTTTGAGGCTGCCAGAGCTGAGATGCTTGAGTTATTTCGATTAATTGAGGACATTGTGCATTGCACTGAATTTGAGTTGGTACCTGCAGCCGTTGATGCTACTTTATAGACTATTGCCAGTGTTTTTGTTTCCTCTGAATTGCAGAATGCTTTACTGAAGGCTGATGTTTTATGGTACCTTTTGCCATTGCTACTTCAGTATGACTCTACCGCAGAAGAATCTAATGCAACAGAATCACATGGTGTTGGTGTTAGTGTTCAAATTGCAAAAAGTATGCACGCCATAAGAGCATATGAGGCTTTGCCAAGACTTAGTGGTTTGTATGGCAATGAGAGTTTAGTAGCTTACAATCAGGTAGCCGTTGATGCCCTTAAGGTCATGCTAACTCCTAAGCTTTCGAGCATGCTAAAAGATCACATGCCTCAAGGAATAAATGGTTACAGTGGAGCAACTTATATTCAGAGTATCCACCAGAAATGTTGAAGGAGTGAGAAAACACAAGAAAAGGGGGTTTGAATTGAATTTTTAAAAATGAAAGTTTTTTTGTAAAACTCAAACAAAGATCACAAAGATACTAACAAGAGAGAAAGACACACGATATATCCTGGTTCACATGAAAACTATCAAGCTAATCCAGTCCATCCGCCAAGGTGATTTCACCTTATACACAAGGACTTAATCCACTATAATCAACTGATTACACTGCACTAGCAACTGCTGATGACTAACAACCAAAAGACTAACTGTCTCTTCTTAAGGATTCTGACCTAACTGGTCCCCTAAGGAATTACAAACAACTGTTTGAACAAAAATGTTTACAATGAATTGATTCTACACAAGCAGATGTAAACACTATAAATAGCTCAAATGACTTAAAGAAATCTTATACAGTATGAACAATATTCTTTCTTTGTATTGCGGTGCTTCAATACTGTTGCTTTAGTTCTTCATAGTTCGTTTACTTTTTGTCATTCATTCTTCTTGTTTTCTTCAAGTAATTAAGTCCTTATATAGCTAGAAAAATATTCATTGGAGGGAAGATTAGGAATATCCTTTAGATAGCTGGCGACTTGAAATAATGTCGTTACGCAGGAATGAAAATCGTACACAAAATTTGTCCTTTGTACCACCAAATTAGTGTAGTGGAATAGAACATGTTTGATATGTAATATGTATTATTTCCCTCGTAAACGTTTGATCTTATCTTCTATACATCAGAGGCTTCTGAATAGAGATGATTGAAGCACGACTCTAATTCAAAACGAGAGAGTTCAAATAATACATCTGAGTTTGAGTCTGATTCTGATTCTGATAGCATTTTGTCTTTTGGTTCTCCAGAGACTCCAGCGTTAACTGTTGTTGCCACTAGTGCAACATTTTCCTGTTCTTCATTAGATTCTTCTTCTTCACGATCAGAGTCGTCCCAAGTTGCCACGAGTCCCTTCTTGAGTTTGGTGAAGTTCTTCTTAGGCTTCTTGTCTTTCTTAAGCTTTGGACACTCGTTCTTGTAATAACCTGGTTCGTTACACTCATAGAAGATGACTTCTTTTCCAGAATTTTCCTTCTTCTGTTAGGATGATGAGTCAGAACGACCATTATTTCTTCTTGATCCTATGAACTTCCCTTGCCTATATTTCAGAGTTTGTTGATTCTTCTAGAGATAAGTGATAGCTCATCTCCTGAGTCATCATCAGAATCTTCTAATTCTTCCTCAGCTTGATAAGCATTTTCATTTTTAGACTTAGACTTAAGAGCAATAGATTTACTCTTCTTCTAAGGTTCATCTTCCTCCAGCTCAATCTCGTGACTTCTTAAAGAACTGATAAGTTCTTCAATACTTGTAATATTTAGATCCTTGGATAGATTTAGAGCAGTTACCATAGGACTCCATTTCGTGGGAAGACTTTTGACAATCTTCTTGACATGATCATCAGTAGAATATCCTTTATTTAACACTCTGAGTCATGCTACCAGCATCTGAAATCTTGAAAACATAGTTTCCACAGATTCATCATCATCCATCTTGAAGGCTTCATATTTATGGATTAGGGCAAGAGCCTTTGTTTCCTTTACTTAAGCATTTCCTTCATGAGTCATTTGAAGTGAATCAAAAATGGACTTGCCAGATTCTCTATTTGTTATTTTCTCATACTCAGTATAAGAAATAACATTCAACAATATAATTCTTGCTTTGTGATGATTCTTGTATTCTTTCTTTTGTTGATTTATCATAGCACTTCTTGATACTTTTACTTCTTCAACATCAACTGGGTGAGTGTAGCCATCAACTACAAGATACCTCTACATTGTAACCAAGAAAGAAACTTTCAATTCTATCTTTCCAGTAGTCAAACTTTTCACGATCAAAGACTTGTGGTTTGGCACTGTAGTGGTCGTTTTCTTTTGGAATAGAATTAACATTAGTTGCAGCCATGATATCTTACACAAATAATAGATCGGTACTAAACATGGTAAAGTGTTGATAAAACTTTTTATCACAATCAGAAATAGTGCTTTGGTGCCAATTGAAGGTGTGAGAAAACACAAGAAAAGGGGGTTTGAATTGGGTTTTAAAAAATGAAAGTTTTTTGTGAAACTCAAACAAAGATCACAAATATACTAACAAGAGAGAAAGACACATGATATATCCTAGTTCACTTGAAAACTATCAAGCTAATTCAGCCCACCCGCCAAGGTGATTTCGCCTTATACACAAGGACTTAATTCAATATAATCAACTGATTACACTGCACTAGCAACCACTGGTGACTAACAACCAAAAGACTAACTGTCTCTTTTTAAGGATTCTGAGCTAACTGATCCCTTAAGGAATTACAAACAACAGTTTGAAAAAAATGTTTACAATTAATTAATTCTACACAAGCAGATATAAACACTATTAATAGCTCAAATGGCTTAAAGAAATCTTATACAGTATGAAAAATATTCTTTCTTTGTATTGTGGTGCTTCAATACTGTTGCTTTAGTTCTTCAGAGTTCGTTTACTTTTTGTCATTTATTCTTCTTGTTTTCTTCAAGTAATTAAGTCCTTATATAGCTAGAAAAAGATCCGTTGGAGGGCAGATTAAGAATATCCTTTAGATAGCTGGCGACTTGAAATAATATCATTACGCAGGGATGAAAATCGTACAAAAAAGTTGTCCTTTATACCACCAAATCAAGGTAGTGGAATAGAACGTGTTTGATATGTAATATGTAATATTTCCCTCGTAAATGTTTGATCTTATCTTTTGTACATCAGAGGATTCTGAATAGAGATGATTGGAGCATGAGTAGAAGAGTTGATCACTAGGTCTTTAGAGTCTTGAGTCTTTAGAGTCTTCAAAACTTGTTCACCAAAACCTTATCTTCAGAGTCTTAAGCACTCATTCTTTAGAATCCTTGGTCTTTAGTAACTTAAGTCTTCAGAGTCTTCAGAACACTGTTCAGCATAACTTTGTCTTCATAGTCTTCAACACTTAATCTTCATAAACTCAAGTCTTCAGAACTTTGTTCAGCAGAACCTTGTCTTCAACACTTAGTCTTCAGAAGATAATGATTTCATAAGATATGCAACCTTCAGAAGTAAGACATTAGATTCACACTCAGAACCAGAATCCAAGAGAGCATTGCAGCAACAACTTATTATATTCTTAGAATCTTTCTGAATGTGAGTAGATCAGAAACATACTTGCTTTTATGGCGTAGAAGTGACTTTGGTCAGACCAGAGTGACGTTGCACATGGTCTCTACCAGAGTCAGAGCTTTCTCTATCACAGTTAGAACTTGTTTTTAATTCTTCAGAAAAACAAACGTTAGAGTACCAAAATTATTCTCACACAAATACTACTTTGTTATTATCAAAACTAAGAGATATCTTGTAGAACTAAATCTTGTTCTAACAAATGTGAGGTAAGGGATGTATCTACTTCTGTGTCATACCAACAATAGGGACAATGTGTACCTATTGAAGTTTCTTAGAATGTCGTGAATGAGTTGGAACCGTACCACCACGAGCTCAATACTGTCGAGCATAATATTTTGCTACTGCGGGACTCTATAACTAGCATAGGATCAAGCCTATTCTTACTGATGGAGAGAAGGCATATCAGACCTTTTCATGGGTTATTGAGAATGCCAATGTCATTATGGCTGTCTATAAAGATTCACCTCTTGGTGATGATCAAAGAAGTTGCTAGCAAAATAACTAAGGATCAAATTGTTTGGATATCAGTGGCAATCTTGTTTGTTCTTTTCATGGTTTAGAGATTTGAAACTGATAAAGTAGTTTTTCTCCCATAATCTATATATTGGATCGCTCCCATTGCCGGTATTTGTGTGTATAATTTCATCAGGCATGATGCATCAGTTATAAAAGAATTGAATCTGAAATACATGGTAGATTATTGCGTTAGAAATAAAAATGTTTGGATTTCTCTTGGTGGCAGAAACCCTTTGGATTTCTCAAAAGGAAAGTTGCTTGCCGAGCTTCTTCATTTTGTATTCAACTTCAGCTCATACCACTTGCCAAGCTTCAAGTTAACAATCCACGTCATCTTTGATACAAAGTCGTGCGAGCCATAAGGATTACACGTCACATGAGCTGAAATTAAAAAAAAGTGCAAAACAACACCAAAGTTTCATCATAAGTCACACACATACGTACCAATTCAAAACGCATGAAAAGATTCAAAACAACAAATCAAATCTCACTCATTCATCTATAAATAGAACACACATTTCATTCATTTCACTCAAGCTCGAAAGCCAGCAAAATCATGACGAAATTTCTCTCTCATTTTTTCTCACTGCAAAACCAATTTTCACCATATTCTTCTTCTACTTTCTTCAAAGTCACTTCAAATTGAAACTGAAATCAAGCCAGAATGACTAGAGAAGTAAGAAGAAGAATATTCGTGCACTTACTTGTTGCTTTGAAGGTACTTTAAGACGTTTCCGTCATTTTTGATCATATTTTTTTTGTCATGATTCTTGTAATTGTTGGTACTATTGGGCAGTGTTCTGCGTTGTGGTCATTTTGGCATAATTTTTGAGCTCTGCCGCTGACGGATTGAGCTCTGGCGTGGCGGAGAAAGTACTATCTTAGGCTTTGTTTTTCTTTCTTTTCACACGGCTAGCAAGAGGAAGAAGATGAGATTTTTTATTTCATTTGTTTTTTTTTAACTTTTCCATTTGTTTTGGGCCAGGCCGTGTGTTGCTACCTTCACCACCTTTTCACTTCTTAAACCTCCCATTCTTTCTTTGTTTTTGTAAAACTTTGTTTTCCTATTTTGTTTTCTATTCTTTTTTATATATTCAAAAGTGTTGATTATTTCTTCATGAAATTTTCAAATATTTTGTTTCTTTATTTAAATTTTTGTTAGTTTTTTTTGGTTGATACGTTATATATTTTAGTCTAAATTTTCTTTTAAATATCATGTGAATTCATTTAGTTTTTGATTTTATTTTTTTGTTATTTGTTAATTGATCTTTGTTGGCTATTTTGTGGTTTAAATCTTAGTTGATTTGATCTTAAGTTTCATCAAATTCAATGGATCATGGATGCTGATGGAGTGAAAACTCTAATCCACTAAAATAGATGATTGATTTTGATGATAACTTGATCCATCATTTAATTCAATTTAGTTTTTGGTCTTGTGTCTTATTGTTCTCTTCTTCCTTCTCTTTTATTTTTATTTTTTTGGTTGATGAAGATTTTAAACATCATGGAACTTCTTTGAAGTTCTTGATTAAGCTGAGACCATTTCTCTTTTTCTTTTAGCGTGACAAGCTTTAGGAGAGTGACTTATATGTCACTTCTCTAGCTTGTATTAGCACAAACATTGTTATTGACCGACCTCCCATAGTATAACCTTCTTTATAGGTTGTGCTACGATTGCTTAACATAGTGCTACATTTGTCTCGAATCGAAAACTAAGTCATTTTTGTAAGTGAGATTGTCAGCCTCCTAGTCTCTATGGTGTTGTGTGAAATAGATTGGATCTTTTGTTATCAAGGAGAGTTAGTGGTATACTTGTTGATTTTATCCAAGTTGGAGCCATTCTCTTGTTAATGTATGAGACCATGTTTTCATGCTTGTGGATGTCTAGTTGAGTGTTCTCCAAACAATGACAAATTGATCTTTTCTTTCCTAATCACTAACTTACTAACTTTTTGTTGATTTGATCTTTACTTTAATTTTCATTTCTCTTTATGCTCTTTACTTATTGTTATTTACTTTATGCTTTTATTTTAGCATTTCATATTATGAGATGTTGGATCGAACTCTAGTATGGTCGAAGTCTGTTCGCGAGTAATGCATGTTGTAGTCGAAGTCTATTCTAACATTCATTAGTCAATATTGCTAGGGTTGTTAGCATTTTGAATTGTGCCTTGCTTGTAAGCCCAATTGTTTAAGTTAGCTTGTACCCTAAGTTAGCTTGTAATGGATAACTGTTAAAAAGCCCATTAGGTTAGTGTGCTATTTTATTATAAATAGGATGCTAGTTTCTCAATCTTGACATAAGGAAAAATAGGAAGATAAAATCCTAATTTCAAGAGAAAGAGGTTATTTTGTTATTCTTGTATACTTGTAATCTTGTTCTAAGAGAAAGGAAAGAATAGCAGTTTAATAACCAATCCTTGTTGTTTTCTTCTTTATTAACCCTAACCCTTGTGTGTTTCTTGCCAAGAAACCGTTTATACTTTGTTTAAAGGTATCCGATTCACAACAAATTGGTGCGGTGAGCATGGACAAGATGCCTTCAACAAAGTATGAGATTGAAAAGTTCACCGGAGTGAACGACTTCAGTCTGTGGCGCTTAAAGATGAAAGCCCTATTGGTTCAGCAGGGTTGTTTGGAAGCATTGAAGGGTGAGGTAGCCATGGACGCTGCATTAAGTGCAAAAGAAAAGACGAGCATGATCGAGAAATCCCACAGTGCAATATTATTGAGCCTTGGTGATAAGGTTCTTCGATAGGTATCAAAGGAGACTACAGCATCGGGATTATGGGTGAAACTTGAAATTTTGTACATGACCAAATCTCTAGTGAATCGACTCTACCTGAAGCAAGCTTTATATTCATTCAAGATGAGTGAAGACAAAGTGTTGGCTGAGCAGTTGGATATGTTCAAAAAGTTGATTCTTGATCTTAAAAATATTGATGTGAAGATCGACGATGAAGATTAAGCACTGTTGCTGCTGTGTGCTTTGCCCAGATCACATGCTCACTTCAAAGAAACTCTCTTGTATGGAAGGGAGTCCCTGACCTTTGAAGAAGTTCAATCAGCTTTGTACTCTAAGGACTTGAACGAACGAAAGGAGTATAAACCTTCTACGGTGGGCGAAGGTTTGGCCGTTAAGGGAAAATTCTTGCAAAAGGATGGTAAGTTCGACAAGAAGAAAGGTAAAAGTCAACAGAAGTCTTATAGTGGCGAAATATCTAGTATTTGATGTTATCACTATAAGAAGGAGGGTCACATAAGAAAGGTGTGCCCTGAACGCCTGAAAGATCATGGAGGTAATGGAAATGCAGCCATTGTTCAAGATGACTTCGACTCATCTGATGTTCTTGTGGTTTCAAGTGGCGACTCGAGGAAAGAGTGTATTATGGATTCAGGTTGCACTTGGCACATGACTCCAAACAGAGAATTGTTCGAGGAGCTATGTGATCAAGATGGTGGATCTATGCTGCTGGGAAACAACAAATCTTGCAAAATTGCAGGTATTGGATCTGTGAGATTCAAGCTCCATGATGAGTCAATAAGGTTATTGACTGAAGTCAGGTACATACCTGACTTGAAGAGAAATTTTATTTCTCTCGGTGAATCCGACAGAAAAGGATACGTTTTTCAAGGAGAGAAAAGTATCCTAAGAGTCATGAAGGGGTCGAAGAAAGTCTTGAGAGGCGTGAAGAAACAATGCTTGTATACCCTTGAGGCTGAGGTTGTAAGTGGTTTGACAAATGTTGCATCCATGAAACTTATGTCGAAGACAAAATTATGGCACATGAGATTGGGCCATGTTAGCGAAAGAGGCCTGGTCGAATTGGGGAAGCAGAACCTGCTAGGAGGTGACAAAGTCGAAAAGTTGGAATTTTGTGAATCTTGTGTATTTGGTAAATCCTGTAGGGCGAAGTTAAAAAAAGGTAAGCAAAGAACACATGGCTCCCTGGATTACATTCATGTTGATCTTTAGGGGGCCTGCAAGGAATCCTTCACACTCAGGTGCAAGGTATTTTCTATCCATCATTGATGACTATTCCAGAAAGCTATGGTTATTCATTCAGAACACGAAGGATGAAACTTTTGAGAATTTCAAAAGTTGGAAGATTCTGGTCGAAAGTCAAACTGGCAGAAAGGTTAAGAGGTTGAGAACCGACAATGGCCTTGAATTCTGCAATGAAGTGTTCAACAGTTACTGTGTTGAGTTTAGGATTGCAAGGCATAAGACTGTAGGAGGTACTCCTCAACAAAATGGCTTAGCTGAGAGATTCAATCGAACAATCCTTGAAAGGGTTAGATGCATGTTGGTTAGTGCTGGATTGAAGAAGATGTTTTGGGCGGAAGCTGTTTCGACAGCAGCTTACCTGATAAATAGATGTCCCTCGACTGCCTTGGGAATGAAGACACCTGAAAAAGTTTGGTCGGGACATCCACCTAGTCTCGACAGACTGAGAGAATTTGGTTGTGTGGCCTATGCTCATATTAGGAAAGACAAGGTCAAACCTAGAGCTCTGAAGTGCATATTCATGGGATACCCTGAAGGAGTCAAAGCTTATAAGCTATGGTGCCTAGAGCCAGGTCATAGGAGGTGTATCATCAGTCGAGATGTAGTTTTCAATGAAGCAGAGATGGCTTTCAAGAAAACTGATGATGCTGACGAAGAGCTGGAACAGGGAGAGATTCCAGTTGAGGTAGAGCATGTTGATGCTGAATTGCTTACCCCAGATGAAGTCAAAGAAGACGCATAAGATGTTGTCGAAGATGAGGAGATTGATAATGACTACCTGCTAGCAAGAGACAGGTCGAGGAGAGTCATCAAGCCACCTCAGAGACTTAGGTATGTAGATCTTATAGCTTATGCCTTAATCTCTGCTAGTGAGGTTCTAGATGAAGATCCTAAAGACTATAAGGAAGTTATGAGGATTCGAAAGAAGACTGAATGGATGAAGGCCATGGATGATGAGATGAAATCTCTTCATGAGAACAACACCTGGGAACTGATCAAGAAAGCTGCTGGAGCCAGGTTAGTCAGCTGTAAATGGATTTTCAAAGTTAAGGAAGGAATAGAAGGAGTGACTTCGAAGAGATACAAGGCAAGATTGGTTGCTAGGGAGTTCACTCAGAAAGAAGGTATCGACTTCAATGATGTGTTCTCTCCTATTGTGAAGCACAGATCCATTCGAATGTTGCTTGCCATGATGGCCCAGTTCGACCTTGAACTGGAACAGATGGATGTTAAGACTGTGTTCTTGTATGGTGATCTAGATGAAACAATCCTGATGAGGCAACCTGAAGGGTATGTCGTGGGAAGGAAGATTATGTGTGCAAACTGTTGCACCCTAATTTTTGACCATAAAATACCATCTCCTTATTTTATTGTTTGTTTCATTTTACCTTTTATATGTATGTTTATTACGACTAATCGAGTTGTGCATGTGCGACAATTTCGAACGCATATTGCTCATTCTCTCATTCAAAGACACTTTGAAATTGGGACGTCGAAGACAAGGTTTTACTCAGATAAAGGTTGAATTTGAGTTCTTACTGAGATCAAGGTGACAAAGTGGGTTGATTTGGTTTGTGGTATTCAAACTTGGTTCGTGGCTTCTTGAAGTTATTTGATTCATTTTGGATGAGTTAAAAATTGTCTGTCTGTAAGGGTTCCTTATTTTCAAAATTCAATCATGGTGGGACTATTAATTTCAAGTCAGTTCTCAAGTCCAATGCATATAAGTTCTTCATATACCCAGGTCAAGCTACAACACCTTTTCCATATTCCAAAAGTGGTTAAAGGTCTATAAATCAGGTTACAAGAGCTCTTGCATATATAAGACTTCAAGGTTCTAAGCTTGACCCGAAGCCATTAAGGGATTTTCAACAAAATTAAATCATGATGGAGGTCAACAATGGATATGTGAGAATACTTGGTTTGATAATACATTCTTATGTTTAATATTGGTTCTTATAATGAATTCATGACCATTTAAGACTTCAAGCATGGAAAACCGGTTTGCAGGCAATTTGTTATCAGTGTTGAAATTAAGGTTCACACTTATGATTACTTAGAATACCGATGAGCATTTGAAATCCAAGTTAAACCGAAGCATGCTATTCAAAGTACTTGTCAGAATCTCATTCCAAAACTTGATTTTCAAGAAGAGTCTAAGTTCAAGTTCAGTCATCAAAAGCTCCAAGGCTACAAGCAATGATTCTGAGTTCACCCTTTAAATGTTCAAATTTCAGAATAAGAGATTTAGACTCTTGTATTTATAAGATGCAAATAATATCCAAATGCAAGACTACTACTCGCATATTATAGCCTCAGCAACAACTTCAAAATACAGATTTATGACAATTATTGATACAAGAGCATACCTACACCGCAGAACTGCAGACACAATTCAAGATTATGATAAAAAGCATCGTTCCTAGCATTTACTCTCTCGATTTCCAGCCAAATCGTTTTTATGCTGAACCAAGGAGGAACACAACATTTACTACATCAGTATGCCAGGTACATTCTTACATTCACATTTCAAATAAAAAAACAACAGACTAAAGGCATTATAGTAAGGCGCTGTAAGTAAACTTTTTCCAAAGTTTGATTCCAAGACTACGTCCGAGATTTAGGACGGAACTCCTCGCCGGTCATTCAACTCCTCCAAAATCCGTTGCATTTGATAGAAGACTGGTCCACAGGTTGATGATATTGTGAGCATGCCATCACCTTTAGAGGTGAGACCAGCCTGTAATTCCGCCGCCGGTTTTTCCCATCAAGTTCACTTTCGTTGCCCCTGTTTCAAAGTTGATTATAAGAGAATATTACGGTTTTCTACACCTTAATGTTCGAGATATGTCATTTTACGTGCCTTACCGATGGTTGAACCATGTTAATTGTGTTCTGGAGGTATCGCAAGCATAGAAACCACAATTAGAATACCTCTTGTAAGAGGGACTTCGCCGTCATCCAGCGAACCCGCACGCAGCCCTCCTTGAAACATCATGGATATTAGGGTTATCACTCCAACCTGCAGAGAAACGCAACTGATAATCAGGATACAGATTTGAATCGCAAGTTAGGAATTACGAAGAAGTGAGGCGGGATCAGCCCTCGGTTTTAAACTCACCATAGGCACCCTTTTAAAGACTTACCATGACTGCAACACCACAACCTGCCAGAGTTAATTCAAGAAGAGATTGATTCGGAAAGTGATAGAGTTCTCATTTATTTTACCGTATTGCATGGTAAAGTCGTCACCAATAGTGGATCCCAGGCTATGAGAATTTCTCGGTTGTACCAGAAGACATCAAGCTGAGATTTAGATGGAGAGCATATCACTTAAACCGTCAGTATATCATACCTGCAACCAAAACAAATACCAACCAGTAATCAGAATACCGTTAAAGAATAAATTGAGATTAAAATTAAGAAGATTTGATTTGAATTCAGCCCTCAGCTTTGAGTTCATCGTCGGGCGAATCGAGCAGCCAGAAGGGCGACAACTGAGGTTGCCACCAACTCCCTACTGAGCATCGAAAGAATTGAATTTCGGATAAAAGGAAACTGTTTCAAACAACTCAACATAATTCGCAAGCAACAACTGCATTCAACAGCACCAACACGGTTCAGACCATCAAGTCATCATCACCATCAAACCTTTCTCGGCAGCGACAAAATTCGGCAGCTTCCAAACTTAGAGATAGGCCCTGAAAGAAGAAGAGGAAGAGTCAGCTCGGTCCAGAGTAAACAACCACAAGCATTTCGGCATTGCAAGCAACTGTAGCAATCACGACAAAAGCGTATCAACAGGCAAGCTCGTGCAAACAACCATAACAGGTATCCCAATAACAGAAGAGAAAAGCATATCCACGAACGATAGCAGCTGCAAAAATCACAACAAGTATCTTAACACAGTTCACAGCAAGGTTTCTTCACATCAGCAGCAGTATTTTCGCAAACAGCGGGTACGCATCCGCAAGCATCATCTGCAAGCATATTATTACAATCAGTGTTCCCACAGCAACCACGTTGGCCACGCTGCAATTTGAGCCTAATCCACGAGTTATAGTCTAAACGCAACAAAGATGTTTCTGCATCACAAAAGGGGTTGGCTTGAGGAAGTAGCTGCAGAGAAAGAGACATTCTTTTATCAGGTGAACCAAGCTATTTTTGGGCACTCATGGAGTAGATGTGCAGCTTGCCGGAATCAAATTCCTCGAATCATTAGTATCTGAATTTTCTCCTTCTACTTCAAGTGCTATGGGCCTTCCAAGGGAATTTCATGAACAGTGTAGGAGATCACTTGAGCGAGACTACCCAAAACCCTCGCCACCTGTACCTGCCAGGTCACACAAAGAACGGTTAGGGTATATTCCATGAGGATAGAATATCCTATTCAGAAATCAAATCCTATCTCAATTGAATCACAGTTTGGAATAATCAAATCATTACGAAATCGTTTGGAAAAGGAAAATTTTCAAATGTTGTCTACACCAAAACAAAAGGTTCTATTATGGCATTCAAAGCATTTAATCTGAGTTTTAAACAAGGGATTTCGTCTGAAACCTATATAAGAGGAGGTTTGAGATGAAGAGAAAGGAGGGAAATCCACAAAAACAACAATTAGCAGAATCCACAACATTCAGAACCCCCACAAAAATCCCCAAATCATAAAAACTGGAATTTGTAAAAAAGCAAGAACTTATCTTTGAGTTCTCTTCGTTCGCCGCCGCGATAACCTTCGAACTGCCACAAAACCTTCACACGGTTCGTGAGCCGTCAGAACCCTCCTTGTTCGCCGCTGCCGGAAAACCTTCATCGTTGAACCACCCCCTTTTCAAGCCGCCGTCCAAACCTGAAGAAGCACATTCCAAAATGTGAGTGTTCGATTAACTCTTGATCTGTTTTTTTTTATTTGTTTCAGATGGGAAGTCGGGGAGGATTCAAGGGCAGAGGAAGAAGAAGATTCGCGGAATCGAAAGGAAATTCAAAGAAGAAGGGAGATTGAAGAAGAAGGTTTGTGGATTTGGAGAGGAAGAAGACGGGGAGAAACGGATCGGAGAGATGGAGATGAATTTGGGGCTTAGGGTCTTTTGTGCTTTTCTATCTGTTTTCGTTTGGTTTTTATTGTAATCTGATAAAAACACACACACACACACCCAATATCACCGACCGTACACCTTCGATCCTAACCACACTTTAACCCTCCAACTAACCAGTAATTAACGCCTTAATCAACCTTTTTATATAAAATTAAACTAACGCTTTTTTTTAATTAATTAATCCATGTTTTTAATTAAATCATCCTTCTATAAACTAATAAATCATTTTCTAGACAAGTAATGATATATCTATTTATTTTAATCCATTTTATACTTAAAATAACTTTTTGAAATAAATTATAATAAACTTTTTATCTTAATAACTAAAAACTCCATTTTAATAAAATTCTATTTAATTAAAATCAATTCATGTCTGAAACCTTTTTTGATAATTAAATTAAATTAACTTCCTTTAAAATCAACTTCAATCAATAAAATCAACTTTTATTAAAACTAATAACAATATTTTCATAAAATCAATCTCACCAAATTAATCAACCAACATCAATTTAACCGCTAAGAAATTAGTCAACAACGTAAATACAACCTAATTGTGCACACTCACACTCACGACACATTCACTCTCACACACTTCAGCGCTTTCATGCGTATGTGTATGTTTACTTATTTGCCCTTTACTTTCCTTGCAATTTATCTTACAATAAATTATTTTATCGCATCTGCATTCCGTCCAAAGGAAGAACCTGCGCATGATCTCAACAATCGTGCGTATGCATCATTTGCATCATTTCCCCTCGATCCTTGATCCTATTCAAGTTGATCTATTAGGACAAATCCTACCCCGTAGGAAGGACCTTTTCTCTTACAACATAGAAATAAACACAATACAAACAATCAATTCAAAACAACAAATATTCAAACACAATAGAGAAAAGATGCCAAATCATCTTAAGCGAGATAGAATCTCCAGCCCACAACAATACAATCAATTCGTAGGAACTTTGCCTTAAGAGAGGCGTACCTCGTTGATCCCTATCTGAGTACTTGAGCCCTTCTCTTAAGGTGAAGCAAAAACTACATTCCTACAACTTGTGGCGGTTAAATCTCCCTTAAAATGAAGACACATCTCTTCTCCTAAAATCAATCAATCAACTACCCTAAAACCCGTAGGAACTTTGACCACAGTCAAAGAACTCCTCAAACCCTTTAGGGGAACTACAAATACTCTGATTCCACTTCCGTAAGGATATGTAGGCATAAGATGCGATATCTTATCGAGTATACTTAGATAATAAATCCCTAGGTCTTTCAACCTTTAAGCAGATAAACACTTAGCAATAAACAAACATAAAACAAGAGGTTCTTGTAGAGTACTACAGAAATTTAGGATGCTAACAGCTTCCCTAAGTTTAACCGACCCCCAAAACTATAAACTCTCTAGCTTGCATTTGCATTGCATTATGGGAATTTCGATCTTTATCCCTTCCTTTGGACAAATCAAAGTTCGGTTGCAAATTGAATTAAAGATTCAAGCTAATCAATAGTTTGGTATCCGATTTTCACCGCGACACAAACTAAATAGATATTTATATGGACTGAAACAATCTCCTCGACAGTGGAATAGGAGATTCGACAAGTTAATGGCACACATAAGTTTCATCATAAGTTAGTTCGACCACTGTTTTTACTTCAGATTTCGACCGGGTAATTCATTTGTTATTTTGTTGCTCTATGTGGATGATATTCTAATAGCAAACAACAATGTTGAAGAGGTAATGAGGATGAAGGCTGAACTCAATAAAGAGTTCGACATGAAGGATCTGGGAGCTGCGTCCAGGATTCTTGGGATTGACATCCGGAGAGATTGAAAGCAGTCGAAATTATGCTTATCTCAAGAGGCATACCTACAGAAGGTTCTCGTAAAGTTTGGTATGTCGAATTCAAAGCCTGTTGTGACTCTGACAAACCCTCAATTCAAGTTGAGTATAGATCAGTGTCCCAACACTGATGTTGAAAGAACTTATATGAATAACATATGCTAACATAGTTGGTTCTTTGATGTATGCTATGGTTTGTACTAGACCCAACATAGCATATGCAGTAAGTCTTGTAAGCAGGTACATGAAGAATCTTGGAAAGGCTCACTGACAAGCATTGAAGTGGATTTTAAGGTACATAAATGGGTCTCTGAATAAAGTCTTAATTTATGGTGGAGCCTTGGATGTAGATAGTAAAGCAGCAGTCGAAGGATATGTCGACTCTGATTATGCAGGTTGTATGGATTCCAGAAAATCTATCTCTGGATATGTGTTCACTATGTTTGGGACAACAATCAGTTGGAAAGCAACATTTCAGAAGGTCGTCGTCTTATCAACCACTGAAGCGGATTATATTGCCCTAACTGAAGTTGTGAAGGAAGCATTGCGGCTTGAAGGTTTTGCAAAGGAGCTAAAACTTCAAGGTCGAGTTATCATTGTTAAATGTGATAGTCAAAGTGCAATACACCTGTCGAAGAGTTCAGCCTATCATGAGCGAACCAAGCATATTGATGTGAGGCTGCATTTCATCAGAGGGGTAATCGAGCGTGGAGAAGTTCAAGTGCTGAAGGTTTCGACATATCATAATGATGCTGATATGATCACCAATACGTTGTCCAGTTGCAAGTTTTTCCAGTGTATGCAGTTAATAAAGCTGCATGAAGAAAGCTAGTTTCTTGATGTTATAGAGTTAGATCCAAGGTGGAGATTTGTGAGATGTTGGATCGAACTCTAATATGGTCAAAGTTTATTCGCGAGTAATGCATGTTGTAGTCAAAGTCTGTTCTAACATTCATTAGTCAATATTGCTAGGGTTGTTAGCATGTTAAATTGGGCCTTGCTTGTAAGCCCAATTGTTTAAGTTAGCTTGTACCCTAAGTTAGCTTGTAATGGGTAATTGTTAAAAAGCCCATTAGGTTAGTGTGCTATTTTATTATAAATAGGATGCTAGTTTCTCAATCTTGGCATAAGGAAAAATAGGAAGATAAAATCCTAATTTCAAGAGAGAGAGGTTATTTTGTTATTCTTGTATACTTGTAATCCTGTTCTAAGAGAAAGGAAATAATAGCAGTTTAATAACCAATCCTTGTTGTTTTCTTCTTTATTAACCCTAACCCTTGTGTGTTTCTTGCTAAGAAACCGTTTATACTTTGTTTAAAGGTATCTGATTCACAACACATATCATATTATCATCTTGCTTTTCACTTTGTTCACTTGGACTTATGTTTATGTTTATGCTCTCTTTATTTTGTTCATTTGAACTTTCTCTTAAGACATTAATAAATATCAAAACTTTTTAAAAACATTGGTTACTTTCTTTCATGGACTTGATGCTACTATCCTTTGTATTCTTGAGGAGTTATGGACTTAGAAGTAGGACATTGACCTTGGCTTGAGAATATACCTTGAGACTTATTTAGATTCATCTAATACCCTTAACTTAAGGATTCTCTTGAAGACTCATCTTGGTTATTATGATTTCATCTGATGTTTGGATTTCTATTTTCTTATTTGGCTTGCTTAAGGCTTAATCCAAAGGAGGTAATTCTTGATTGACTTATGTCATGGGGTTTTCTAGCTTCTCTTGGTTAGATATTTCTTTATCCTTAGATTTTATTTTATACTTTAGGATAGTCTCTCCATCTCCTTCTCATTCTTCATTTTTAAAAATCTTCTCCCTTTTTCAAAACTTTCTTCTTTCAAACTAGAACCTCTTTCATAATTAACCTTAACTTTGTCAAGTGCACTTTTAAACTTCATTTTCTTAATAAATGCTAATCAATCTTAAGCATACTTTGAACATTTTCAAAGTACTTAAAAAATAATTAATCCATTCAAATCATTTTTGTGCCTTTGTGCACTTTTCCTTTTAAAATTTTCATAAAGTTTAGACATGAGTCATTTAAAGTTGAGATGTGATCCTCCTATCCTACAATATTATTTGAAATAGGTAGATACTTATCCACCTTTGAGAGTTAGTGACATACGTGTCGATTTTTATCCAAGTTGGAGTCCTTCTCATAGTGATGCAAAGGTCCGTTTTGACGTACTTGTGGTGATTAGTTGAAGTTTTCTCCTTAAAATAACAAGTTGTCTTTTCATTTAAAATGAATCATAACAAACCCTTTTGGTTATTTTTACCATGAACTACGAGGTTTTGACCCTCCATTGCACTTTGTGGGTACGTAGGCACGAGGCTCAGGAAGTCTTGTGAAACACAAAAATATTAAAAAATACTTCTCTTCTCACCTCCACCATCCTTTTGCAAACAACACTTTTTATAAGCCAAACTCTAGATTTACAAAGAGGTTCCTATAGAGTACTATAGACGTTTTGGGTGCTAACACCTTCCTTTTGCGTAACCAACCCCCTTACCCTGTCTCTGTTTATTTGTTATTGTTTTAGAACTTCTTTAGCTTTTGTTCGCTCTTTTCCGTTTTCTTGAATAAAATAGAAGTGCGGTGGCGACTCTTGTTTTACGAGTTAAGAGACATCTTTCCTCATCATAAAATATATATTTACTATGGAAAAGATATGTAGCAAAATATGAATTGTTAAAAATAATTCTCTTGAGTAAAAATAATTCCTCTCATCATAAGATTTTACCAAGACTAACAATTATTCGAACGGTTGGTTTTGTGGTTTAAATAGATATACAATGAACTGGTCAATGATCAAGACACAAAGTGGATCTGATCATTCATAGGATGAAAGAAGATGTGATCAACACAAATGTAAAATTTTATTGTAGTTAATAATAAATAGGTTTTAAATTCTTAAGTCAATTTTAATTGTTCTAAGTATGAACAGAAAAATATATATTAATATACGAACATAAGTTTTTTTCTTTTTAAAATTATTTTTCCATGTGAATGTAAACATACTTTACTTAACAAAAACATAATAGAATTTGATTTTTTTAGTAATATTATCATTGTTATGTAAATTTAGAACACATAATCTTTTTTATTTTTTAAATATCACGATTTTCCATTACAGACTAAATAAACATAAGGTTATTTCCTTTAACATCATATTTCTATATAAACATGATTGTATCATATTTATTTTCAATCTATAACATATTAGTGTAAGTTATTTTGGTAAAAATATATTTATTTTAGAAAGATTACAAAAAAATTGTATTTATGCCAAAATGTGACTATTTCTTAATAACGGAACTAGTGAAGACAAAATATTTATTCAAATTTGGTATTTTTGGTAAGCAAACAAATGTGGGTGATTATTGAAAATGGAAGAAGTTAATATTATTCTATATTTAATGGAGAACTACAACAAAAGATTTGAACATGTTACGACGAACATAATATATAATGTAATTGTAGACTCAATATTGAAACACAACAATTGAAGATTTTACTTTTGTACCTCTTAATATTTGTCAATAAGAATTTAAATTTTTTACACGTGAAATGTAGATATCATTCCTCACCACCACTCTTAATATAGTGAACTGGTCAATGATCAGAACACAAAATAGATTATAACCATTCACAAGATGAAAGATGATGTGATCAACACAAATGTAAAATTTTATTATAGTCAATAACAAATACGTTTTAAATTCTTAAGTCAATTTTAATTGTTCTAAGGATGAAAAAAAATATTAATATATGAACATAAGTTTTTTTCTTTTTAAAATTATTTTTTCTTTTTAAATATTCTCTATCAGATATACAGACTTGTTCACTGTATATTATTTAAACCACGAAACCATCAGTACCAATAATATAAGAAAACATGTCTCTTGAGTCCATCAACTCAATAATCACTAGTCCAAAAATCTTACCAAGGCATCTCCTTTCCCCTCATCTCCTACGTCTAGGAGATTGGCCCGAGTGATGGATCCTTCGCTACCCCATAGAAGGGAAAAGACATCACTTTTGTTTGGTATAGATAGCGCTTAAAAGCGTTGCCTATACTAGCGCTACTGTAGGTAAAGACAACACTTTTTTTAAATTCAAAAGTGTTGCCTTATGTCCCCTTTAGACAACGCTTCCTTTAAAAAACGCTTTCTATTGTCACCTTTAGGCAGTGTTTTTTTCTTGAAAAGCGCTTTCTATTGTCTCCTTTAGACAACGCTTTTAAAAGTGCTGTCTAATGTATCTTTTAGTTCTCTTTTAGGCAGCGCTTTCTATTCTCCACTACACGAAACACTTTTTCTTAAAAAGCGCTTTCTATTCTCCAAGTAGGCAGCGCTTTTTTTAAAATGCATTGTCTAATGTCTCATTTAGGAAGCGCTTATTTGTTAAAAGCACTGTCTATTATGCACGTATGGCATCGTGCTTTTGTTAAAGCGTTGACATAAGTCTTATTTTTTAATAAAATAGCAGCATATTTTTTAGAAGCGCAGGCACAACATGAAACTGTTACAGCAGATAGTTTTTGATATATATTCCAAATTTGCATATTACCAATATATATACAGTAGATAGTTTTTGATATATATATATTCCAAATTTGCATATTATCAATATATATATATATATATATATATATATATATATATATATATATATATATATATATATATATATATATATATATATATATATATATATATATATATATATATATATATATATATATATATATATATATATATATATATATATATATATATATATATATATATATATATATATATATATATATACCAAATCTAAAACTATTCCAATCTATTTTCTTCAAAATGAAAACATCCATTATTCTTCTAGAACTATTCCAATCCAATACAGAACATCACAATAACAAAAATCTCTAAGGACCATAAATTTCACACAAAAGAAATAAAGACAATACCTTATATAATTCTCATCTCAAGAATGTATTGACACTATTCCTCCTTAATTTCTTCCCATTGATCTTTCGAGTAAGTAGCACACTTGAATTTATCAAAGTACTACATAATATAACATAATATGATTTACTTAAGACTAAGTAATTAGATGAAATATTTGTAAAATATTAAAATAAATCCTAATTTATAAATCCATACCATGTTTGAAATCTCTATTTGATCCAAAAGAATAGTTTCTTTCATATACCTCAATACAAAATAACCATAATCTATACCATTAAACTGATGAGGACACTACACATATAAAGAAATACAAATATATATCAGAATATCTAGTTTAACTTGTTTTATCAAGTAGCATCACTATTATAATCAAAATTGTGAAAATATACCTGCACTATGATCCATGTAATTTTGTTTACTTTACTCTTTGGTACTCAAGATTTTCTTTGTGATTAGAATATTGTATAGCTCTAACAAAATATAAGCGAATATTTAGAACAATCTCACTTACGTATCAACCATCTTCATATTTGGGTATATTTTTTATCACCGTCTAATGAATCCAAATAATATACTATTTCTCTTATAGGATTAATCGCAACCAACACCCAGTCTCCACTGTAAAATAAAACAAAAGTTTAGATAGAAATTTTCTACACAACGTCAAAAACCAAAAATTATAATAAAGGAAGTTAGAATTAAAATCTAACCCAGTATTATATGGTAAAAGAAACAAGTTTTATGTATCTTTGTTGGCCACATATTTACAGACTAAGTACTCTTTGATTGGATTTAGATTTTGATCGATTAACTGTCATAGATACGGTTGGAAGATAATAAAGAGAATCTTTCTGTCAATTGACGCAGGCGTATCAATTTGTCATACAATACCCTTAAATAAAAACATAATTCACATTAGACTATTCATTGAAACGAGTAAATAAATTGTTCAATTAATTAAATAAAGTTGATCGGAGTACCTAGTGTATGAATTGATAACACCGATGCCTAATTCATCATGATGAAAAATCTGATCCATATGCTCTTTAGCAATTGTTTAAGTATAAGAAAAACCAAAAATACCTTCCTCCATAGGCATTTTAGGAATACCACCTTCCATCACATCTGTTGTTCCTACATATGTTTCAAGGCACAACCTAAATCGAGAAATAGATGGTTTTTTAGGCTCGATCTTTGCAAGATCCAGTTTTTTGGACATGTTGCTAAATTCAGGCTTCTTATTCCTGCTGATTTGTTGCAACTCTTGAGCGTGAATCTAAATATCATATAAGTTAGGTAATGTATAAGATCATGAAGCTTTTGATTTTGGAGGATAGAATTAACATTTTCTATGCATATATATCAGTGTACCTGTTTTTTTGATGCAACTGACTCGTTGTGCCTCATAATCCCCTTATCTTTTGATTTGGATTTTTTAGGAGTCTAAAATTACCATGTAAAGAAAATGTACGTCAATGTAAGAATAACTTACATGGCTCGTAAAACATTTGATTACTCAAAGGTTCATAATGGTTTTCAACATGCCTTATCATCTATGAAAATGAGGTTTGACGACCATACAAAATATGATCCTCTTGCGTCTTCCACCAATGTTGCATCTGAAACATCGTCAGGTATAAGTAATAGTCTCACGTCCGTTGTACTCAATAGGATCCACGCTTGTTGTCTAATCAAAGGGTGAGTTATCTAAAAGCTAATGCTAAACGGAAAATGGGAAGAGAAAAGAAAAAGCTGGGTGATCTCCTTTTTAGTACTTCTTAATTAAATAAGTGTGTGACTAAATTTATGATTGTTTGGTATTCCTATAAGTTGTCCTTTTATCCCCTAAACAGGTGAAAATTTTGATTTATTTCAATTATGATTTAAAAAGGTGTACATATCTACATTATAAGTTACAACATTCATTTTAACTCTATTTAAATCCATTTCTTTAAGAAAAATGACACAATATACAATGCATACTTCATTGGTATTAACTTCAACAAATATAATTAAAGACATAAATAAATAAACTATTGATTTATCTCATTGTATAAAATTAGAAATAATTTAAAACATTTAATCTTGACTTAACCATCCATCGTAGCGCTAAGTAACCTGATTGATGAAACTCTCATAGAATGCATCTTTAGCATGACATCATAGCCATATCCATATATTTTTCACATAATATAGGGATCTAACACGATGGTTATATAAAGAGTTTTTACATAGTTAGTCTAATATGGTGACTTATCGCACCATGATTGATGGCTATGCCAAATTAAATGGTTTGAAGAAATCTTAAATATTTAGAATCAAATAAAGTACAATTGTACTTCTATGTCTTATCTTACATAAGATGGAGTTTATTTTAACATAAGTTGGTTTTTGATAAAACTTCTAAAATATGTAAAGAGATAAATTTAAATCAAATTAGAAAGAATGTAAAAACCTACAACAAATATTTTACGACTATTGAAATCATGCGAAGCAGGACACATATAGAATTAGATTTTCTCAAAAACATCTGCAAAACTGGAATGATATGCTTTCTTAATCTACTTAAAATAAGACTAAAAGTTCTTAATCACAAGAAGACTAGCGAATTATAATACAAAATTCAAAGGTAATAAAGTTGAGTGAGAAAATCTCAAAAGACTATAAGAAATTGTAAATAAATTATTTAAACTCCTACTTTAACAAAATAAAAATGATTTCTTATAAAATAATTAAATGATTCATAATCTATGAACAGTAATCAAAAAACTAACCGTATGTTTTTGTATTTTAGAGAACGAGATGGAGATTGAGTTCACGATCAAGTATGAGAAGAGAAAAAACATTAGTGTTATATGTTATGAGATGAGAGTAAGCCTATTTATAAAATTTAAAACTAAATATGTTGGACTTCTATTTTAAGTTTTTATAAATTTAATTTAATAATATCATCAAGCAGTAAGGATTAAAGGATTATCTAGGAAATAAAATCTACTATTTGGAGAAAATTTCGAAGAATAAAAATTTAAAGAAACATAATAATTTACAAGACAAGTGATAAAATAAGATCTTATTGAAGGAAGACAAAACAATTTGAAAAGGATAAAAAATTTATAAGATAAGTGATCAATTGAAGTATGAGAAATAAGATTGTGAAAAAAGGGAGGGTATTACGATTTATTTGATGAAAATTAAAAAAAATTAAAAACCAATAAAGAATAAATGGTCCTCCATGTTAAGTGAGAAAATAAGACAAGAAATATATAATACGAAAGAAGAGAAAAATATTTACAAGTTGATTGTTGGAATAAAATCCAAACTTTAAAAGGAAACTAAATCAATGAATTGAGTGAAGAGATATGAGTGGAATAATATAAGGAATAATATAAAGAATACAAATGGAAAAGAAGAAAAAAATCTATGGTAAAGAGAATGAGTAGGTGAATTCAAAAGAGAAAAAATTATTGGCGATGAGCGAAAGTGAGAATAATGTGATTGTGGAGATGAAAATGAGATAATAAAGGATGGAAGAAAATTGTTTTTGGTTAGTGAAGTTTTATTTTGTGGCAAGCGTTTCACCTACTATTTTTTTTTAACAAAATGATATACCTAAAGAGGAGAAAGAGTAAATATATATTTTGAAAAACACAAACATAACTCTATTGTATACATATAAATATCAACAATATAAAGATTGCAGGAAATCAGGACATATCTTCAAAAGAAATAAAGAATCTTACTATGAATATAGTTCATTTGTCTCTGTGTAAATGTTAACACAAAATTTAAGTTAAAAATAATAAGATATACATGACTTTTATTTTTATGAAGAAAACTGAAAAATGTTAATTATAACTTTGTAATAATCACTCAAATATAATTTTCAAAATTCACCTTAGTTAACCAAATGTATTACTGTGAGAAGGATCAAAACTTATACTTCCTTCGTTGGATGGCAATAAATAGGATAACCGATATAAAATCCAAATAAAATCGTTTATTTAAATTTTTATTTAGATGTAACACCTATAAAATTTATATTTCTT
Source organism: Lathyrus sativus (assembly GCA_963859935.3). Taxonomy (NCBI): domain Eukaryota; kingdom Viridiplantae; phylum Streptophyta; class Magnoliopsida; order Fabales; family Fabaceae; genus Lathyrus; species Lathyrus sativus. Next base: position 451,592,571 of record OZ012739.1, on the reverse strand, counting down.
ATCATCTAGTAAATACAACATTATTGATAGTGGCAAACACATGCAAGAATAAAAGTTTGAACCCAATTGTTTATTACTTCTTGATTAAATAAGTGTGTGACTAAATTTGTGAGTGTTTGATCTTCCTATTAGTTGTCCTTTTATCCTCTAAATAGGTTAAAATTTTGATTTATTTCAATCATGATTTAAAATGGTGTACATATCTACATTACAAGTTACAACATTCATTTTAACTCTACTTATATCCATTTCTTTAAGAAAAATGACACAATATACAATGCACACTTCATTAGTATTAATTTCAACAAATGTAATTAAAGATGAAATTACATTAACTATTGATTTATTACATTGTAAAAAATTAGGAATACTTTAAAACATTTAATCTTGACATAACCATTTATCGTGGCGCGAAGTAACCTGAATTGATGAAACTCTCATCGAATGCATCTTTTGCATGACATCATAGCCCAATCCATATATTTTTCACATAATATGGAGATCTAACACGATGATTATGTAAAGATATATTTTACAATAGTTCATCTAATATGGTGGCTTATCGCACAATGATGGATGGCTATGCCAAATTAGATGGTTTGAAGAAATCCTAAATATTTAGAATGAAATAAAGTACAATTGTACTTCTATGTTTTATCTTACATAAGATGGAGGTTACGCTAACATAAGTTGGTTTTGGATAAAACTGCTAAAATATGTAAAGAGATAAATTTAAATCAAATTGAAAAGGATGCAGAAACCTACAACAAATATTTTACGACTATTGTAATCATGCGAAGCACGACATACAAAGAATTAGATAAGGAAATGGGTGAAGAGATATGAATGGAATAAAATAAGGAAAAAGAGTACAAATGGAAAAGAAAAAAAAACTATGGTAAAGAGAATGAGTAGGTGAAATTCAAAAGAGGAAAATTTTTTGGCGATGAGTGAAAGTGAGAATAATGTGATTGTAAAGATCAAAGTGAGATGATAAAGGATGGAAGAAAATTGTTTTCACTTAGTTAAGTTTTATTTTGTGGCAAGCGTTTCACCCACTTTTTTTTTAACAACATGATATACCTAAAGAGGAAAACGGATAAATGTACATATTGAAAAGCATAAACATAACTCTTTTGTATAAATAAAATTATCAACTATATAAAGATTGCATGGAATCGTGACATATCTTCAAAAGAAATTACGAATCTTACTATCAATCTAATTCATTTGTCACCGTGTAAACTTTAACACAAAATAAAATTTAAAAATAATAAGATATATATAATTTTTATTTTTATGAAGAAAATTGAAAAACACTAATTATAACTTTTTAATAATCATTCAAATATAATTTTCAACATTCACGATAGTTAACCAAATGTATTACTGTGAGAAGACTCAAAACTTATACTTCCATAGTTGGATCGCAATGAAAAGGATAACCGATATAAATTCAAAATAAAATCGTTCACTTAAATTTTTATTTATATGTAACACCTATAAAAATTCTATTTCTTATCATCTAGTAAATACAACATTATTGATAGTAGCAAACACGTGCAAGAATATAAGTTTGAACCCAGTTTTTTTTATTACTTCTTGATTAAATAAGGGTGTTTCTAAATTTGTGAGTGTTTGGTATTCCTATAAGTTGTCCTTTTATCCAATAAACAGGTAAAATTTTGATTTATTTCAATCATGATTTAAGAAGGTGTACATATCTACATTATAAGTTACAACATTCATTTTAACTCTACTTATATCCATTTCTTTAAGAAGAATGACACAATATACAATGCATACTTCATTGGGATTAACTTCAACAAATGTAATTAAAGATGCAATTAAACAATTTATTAATTTATTTCATTGTAAAAAATTAGGAATACTTTAAATCATTTAATCTTGACATAACCATCCATCTTGGCGCTAAGTAACCTGAATTGATGAAACTCTCATAGAATGCATCTTTAGCATGACATCATAGCCCAATCTACCTATTTTTCACATAATATGGTGACTTATGGCACCATGATGGATGGCTATGCCAAATCAGATGGTTTGAGGAAATCCTGAATATTTAGGATGAAATAAAGTACAATTTTACTTATATGTCTTAACTTACATAAGATGGAGATTATGCTAACATAATTTGGTTTTGGATAAAACTGCTAAAATATATAAAGAGATAAATTTAAATCAAATTGGAAAGGATGTAGAAACCCACAACAGATATTTTACGACTATTGTAATCATGGGATGAACGACATACAGAGACTTAGATTTTCAAAAAAATATCTGCAAAATTAGAATGATATGCTTTCTTAATCTACTTAAAAATAGACTAAAAATTCTTAATCATAAGAAGACTAACGAATTAAAATACAAAATTCAAAGGTAATAAAGTTTAGTGAGAAAATCTCAAAAGACTATAAGAAATGGTAAGTAAATTATTTAAACTCCTACTGTAACAAAATAAAAATGATTTTTTATAATATAAATAAAAGATTCACAATCTATGAACGACAGTCAGAAAACTACCAACGTGTTTTTGTATTTTAGAGAACGAGATGGAAATTAAGTTCAAGATCAAGTATGAGAAGAGAAAAAAAAATTAGTGTTATATGTTATTAGATGAGAGTAAGCCTAATTATAAAATTTAAAACTAAATATGTTGGAATTCTAGTTTAAGCTTTTTTAAATTTAATTTAGTAATATCATGAAGCATTAATGATTAAAGGATTATTTAAGAAATAAAATCCACTATTTAGAGAAAATTTTGAAGGGTAAAAATTTAAGGAAACATAATGATTTACAAGACAAGTGATACAATAAGATCTTATTAAAACAAAACAGTTTGAAAAGGATAAGGAATTTATAATATAAGTGATCAATTAAAGTATGGGAAATAAGATTGTGAAAAAGGGAGGGTATCACGATTAATTTGATGAAAATTAAAAAAAATGAAAAACCAATAAAGAATAAATGGTCCTCTAAGTAAATTGAGAAAATAAGATTAGAAATATATAATGCGAAAGAAGAGAAAAATATTTACAAGTTGATTGTTGGAATAAAATCCAAACTTTAAAAGGAAACTAAATCAACGAAACGAGTAAAGAGATATGAATGGAATAACATAAGGAAAAAAGAAACCAAATGGAAAAAAATCTATGGTAAAGAGAATGAGTAGGTGAAATTCAAAAGAGGAAAAAATTTTGGTGATGAGCGAAAGTGAGAATAATGGTATTGTGGAGATGAAAATGAGATGATAAAGGATGGAAGAAAATTGTTTTCAGTTAGTGAAGTTTTATTGTGTGGCAAGCGTGTCACCCACTATTTTTTTTAACAAAATGATATACCCGAAGAGGAAAAAGGGTAAATATATGTTTTGAAAAGCACAAACATAACTCTTTTTTATAAATAAAAATATCAATTATATTAAGATTGTAGGGAATCGTGACATAGCTTCAAAAAAAATGACGAATCTTACTATAATTCTAATACTTTTGTCTCCGTGTAAATGTTAAAACAAAATTAAATTTAAAAAATAATAAGATATATATAATTTATATTTTTATGAAGAAAATTGAAATACGTTAATTGTAAATTTTTAATAATCATTCAAATTCATTTTTCAACATTCTCCATAGTTAACCAAATGTATTACTGTGAGAAGGCTCAGAATTTATACTTCCTTAGTTAGATCGCAATAAATAGGATAACAGATATAAATTCAAAATAAAATCTTTCATTTAATTTTTTATTTAGATGTAACACCTATAAAAATTCTATTTCTTATTATCTTGTAAATACAACATTGTTTATAGTAGGAAACACGTGCAAGAATTTTAATTTGAACCCAATTTTTTATTACTTGATAAATAAGTGTGTGTCTAAATTTGTAAGTGTTTGGTCTTCCTATAAGTTGAAAATTTTGATTTTTTTTTAACAAAATGATATACCTGAAGAGGAAAAAGGGTAAACATATGGTTTGAAGAAATCCTAAATATGATGGTTGAAGAAATCCTAAATATTTACAATGAAATAAATTAAAATTGTACTTCTATGCCTTATCTTACATAAGATGAAGATTATGAAAACATAAGTTGGTTTTGGATAAAACTTCTAAAATATGTAAAGAGATATTAAAATCAAATTGGAAAGGATGTAGAAACCTACCACCAATATTTTTGACTATTGAAATCATGCGAAGCATGAAACAAGAGAATTAGATTTTCAAAAAAACATATGCAAAATTGGAATGATATGCTTTTTGAATCTACTTAAAAATAGACAAAAAATTCTTAATCATAAGAATACTAACGAATTATAAATCAAAATTCAAAGGTAATAAAGTTGAGTGAGAAAATCTCAAAAGACTATAAGAAATGGTAAATAAATTATTTAAACTCCTACTTTAACAAAATAAAAATGATTTCTTATAAAGTTAATAAATGATTCATAATCTATGAACGGTAGTCAGAAAACAAGTTTTCTAGGAAAAAGTCCAAGAGATGATCGATGATGAGTTGTTGACTTTCAAGGGAGGAAACCCAGCTGTGAATGGAACACCTTTATGCTGATGGATAGGAAGACTCAAGAGATTCCTTTCAAGTCGATGAAATCGGGAGGAGAACTCATTCCCAAGATCATCAGGCTGTTTGTTTGCTTGCTTGCATTTGTTATTATTTCTTTGATTATAAAAGCATGATTTGCATGTAAGAACTTGTTTGTTTTGAATGATTAATGCAATAAATATGTTTGTCTTGAAGAAATCCATTCGTATTCACTCATGAAATTATTTTTCATGTTTTATAATGCCAACTTTATCCAATATCTTGCTTTGATAGAGAATTGAGAGGAGGATGACAAAATCAAAAAGCAAGATCTCTTGTCGTATGCTTTTCAGTAAAACCCGACTGATGATGTAAGGTATTATTTCGAATCCTCAAACACTGGAGATATAAGGGAGATAAACCCTTGTTAACCCCTTTGAGCCTTGAAGTAGAAGTTTCTATCATACAAAAAACTCTGAATTTTAACCTGGGGTAGGGTAGTTTTTAGTTACGCTGATCGAGCGCCCAAACTTTCAAAAAAGGAGGAGTGAACATTCGAGAATCCATTTTATCTATTCCTCGGACATTAGGAGGTTGGAAGTAAAATCCATAATGATTATCCCTCGACTATCTAAAGAATGAGGCAGTTACAATCCTTTCAAAAAGGTCAAAATAACTTAGAGTCACACGAGTTGTTCGTAAATCAAAAATGTATAAAATAAATTTAAAAAAAGCCCGCTAAGTCAAAACCTATGAAGGAGGCTTAGGAAAAATTGGGACATCCCACTGGACTTCATAATCAAATCCCAAAGACTTCATCCAAGAAAAAGTTAGGGAATAAAACAAGAACGCGAAAAGCGAAAGCAAAGGATTACACAGAAAAATCCTTAGCAAAGAACAAAGTCGTGTGATCAAACACCAAAAGCAAAAAGGTAAGTGACTGCTATGTCTAGAGCCTCCATGGTTTCTCAACATGTCAAAATCTCCTTGAGAGATGAGTGCTCGCATCAATTTAGCTGAACATAGGATTGGAGAACATCACGAAAAATGAGTGGGCACAAATAAAATTTGGGCCTTATATCCTTTATTTCATAAACCGTGAACCAACCCACGTTAAAACCCTCAAAAGACCTAATTGAAGCAGAGTTTATTTTGAAAGCATACTCAATGAGATGGCGTTTCCTGAATCCTATGAGCTAAGCTCAAAAGTTGTGTTGACTTTGTAAAATTAATTAATTTCCTATCCTAACTAGTGATTCGGTAAAAAGTTATTGTGATATATTTTTAATAAATAAATAAAAAACTTCAAGACAAGCATGTGTGTTGTATTAGCAGTTTCAGAATTAACATTTTTTTGCTCGCTAACATTGCTTGACATCATAGAAGCTTGCATACGAACAACAATGATGAGGTTAATCTTTTGAGACTCGAAATTCTGATAAAAAAGGGCGAAACATTCCAAGAATGATCATATACAGGGGCATGTTGCCCGAAGACTCTGCTGACCAGGGGCAAGTTTGTTTCCCAATTGTTGCTTTCACAGACTAAACATCCCTAAGGGGGTAAGTTTGAAGTTTTAGCTATACAGAATGCAGTCAACCTGGAGCAGTTACGTCGAGATTCGACAAATCTCTCTAAGAGTTGGAAGATATTGGAACATCTTGGGTTCCAAGTTTTTTGTAAAATCCTCTTGGAATGTCTTTCTTCTAAAAACTATCTGATATTGGGTCATTTGATAATTTAAGATTATTTTATCCATTCACAACAAATGTTGTTCGAAATGGCGACCACCACATAGTTCATCAATGCAGAACTACTTTGTTCTCACAACATTCTTCACCTATGTCCCCAGTAAGTCTCTACTTTAAGTGGTCATGATAATTCCTTGGTGGGTCTCTACTTCAAGCAGTTATGGTAGAATTGACTTAAGAATTCCTCCAGCTAGTGACCTAAGAATTCTCCAGTGAAACTCCTTGGCTTTAACCTTCCCAGTGAAGTGGATTTAATTTCACTCCTTAGTGGATTTCTTACAACTTCAATTTTCCCCAGCAAAGTGGATGTTTATTTCATCCTCATAGATTCTTAACTTTGATATCTATAGCTACAACTTTGATCCAAGTTCCCCTAATGAAATGGATATTTATTTTATCCCCTGTGAGGCGTCAACTCTGGCATCTCCGATAATGACTTTGATCCAAGTTCTCATATTATGTTTTTTCGATCATGAGTTTGATCATTTCCCAGTGAATCTTTCTCATCCCAACAGAGCAGTGAGATTCATCTTGACAATCCCTTAAGTGAAGTCATGATATAATATCCCCAAGTGGAGTGCTCTCTTTTCCCTAGAGAAGTTTGAAGCCTTGAAGCAAGACTGTGATTCCATGTGTGGCTTTCCATTCACCCCAGTGACGCTTCTCTCTTGTGAAGATTGGTCGAGTATCTGTGTCGAGATGTTTATTTCATCTCCGATTTACTTCTCCTTGTTTGTTTTGTCATGATAAGAATGACATAACATACATTCATTCATATGGATACATGGCATCTGTGCATTTTGCATTTTTGTATTTGTTTGTTTGTTTACTTTGGTCGTGTTTATCCCCAAGTGATTGGGTTTGTCTTCTCCCTCCAAGTAGAGTCGTCAGCCCTAAGCAGAAAGAGCACATCCTTTCTAATTCCCCACTGAGTTCGATTCTCGTGGAATATGGTTGCTTTAGTTTTATTTTCCATTTTTGGATGAAGATAAACCCCAATTGAGTTCATTCCTCAATGGGTAGAGTCTTGCTTGACCGTTTTTCTTCAGTTATTTCCTAAATTAAACTTTGGTCCTTGACAATCACAATTTTGAGTCTCTCTAGGCTTTTGAACCTAGATTGACCGTTCATTTATTTTGCACTTTTTCCCCCGGGAAGAATTAATTTGAGGATCACCATTGAAGACAAAATATTTCGTTAGCAGCAGTGTTACAACATTTTCTCAATAATTTATACCCAGACAACAACTGGCAGCTCTTTATTTGAGTAGCTTGTTTCGTTCTCAGGTTTTCTATTTGGATGACATTATCAACATTATCAACTTATCCTCCATCAATAAGTTATGGATTCCCACTGAAGTCCTAGATCTCCAGTGAAGTTCCAATCCCCTGTGAAAATACTTTCCCATAAGTGTTCATCATTCCAAAAGAAATTGAGACTTATTCATGGCATACAACCTTGAAGTGAGGAGAGGTTTATTTTACCCTTTTCAAAGAAGAAACTGAGACTCGTACATGGCGTACAACCATGAAGCTAGGGGAGGTTTATTTTATCCTTTTCAAAGAAAAATCAGAGACTCGTTCATGACATACAACCTTGAAGCGATGGGAGGTTTATTTTACCCTTTTCAAAGAAGAAACTGAGACCAGTTCATGGCATACAACCTTGAAGCGTGCGGAGGTTTATTTTTACCCTTTTCAAGTGAAGACTTGATTAAAGAAGAAACTGAGACACGTTCATGGCATACAACCTTGAAGCGTGGGGATGTTTATTTTTACCCTTTTCAAGTGAAGACTTGATTAAAGAAGAATTGAGACCCGTTCACGACATAGAACCTTGAAGTGTGGGGAGGTTTATTTTACACTTTTCAAGTGGAATAACATAGCAGAACAGGATCTAATATCAATCAGCAAACATCCCGGCCAATCCTCTTTCAAAATATGTTGTATTCCTCTGAAAAGAGTTGATATCTCGCACCCGCTCATGGAGTTTTTATCCCCCAACAATTTAATTTTCAACCATGCAGTTGATAATGATTTTCCCCAGCATCTTTGCTTCTATTGCTCTCCAAGCAGTGGTTACCCTAAAAAGTCTCCTATAACCTTTTCCACTGCAAAGTTTGGCCAATAAACTTGTTGTTCCTTTATTTCATTGCATTTTCACTACTTTCTCTTACTACATTTCATCTATTCATTTCATGTCCACCATTTTAGGACAAAACTTGGGATCTTTATGCATTTAATCATCTTCCACCAGGAATGTACGAATACCACTGTCATTCATATCTTCTACTTCAAGTTAATTAAATAAGGACATTTTTCATACCCCAATTTTGTCCACCCTTCATATGCTTTCAGGTGGCTTTTATTACAAATAAATGAGATAACATAGTTGGTAAGAAGGTATATGTAAGAGGTTTAATCATAAGGTTGTGGGTTCAAGTCCTATTGTATTACTTTTTGTATATATTTTCTTTTTTGTGTGTTTTCATTAAAAATGGGTAAAAAAACATTTTTCCATTATTTAATTATTATTTTCGTTTTTTTTATTTAGGAATATTTTAAAAAATGTTTTTTATTTTTAAATATTTATTCCAAACATGTTTTAAACATAATCAAAACATGTTTGAAAGAAAGAAGAAAGTTTTCAAAATAACAAAACATGTTACAAACATGTCCCAGACATATTTGAATTCCTTTCAAATCAGCATCTCAATGTCAAAATTCAAAATGTCAATAAAAAAGGGCAAGGGACCAACACTCAAGAAAATAGGGGACCTCACAAAAATAACAAAAAAACCTCATCCTCCCATTGGCTGCTATGAGAATCATTATCTCCCATTTCAACAAATTCAAAAGCAATATCTTCTCTTTTCTTTATACTTTTTGTTTTTCTTTTATTTTAATATACTTTTGTTTTATGTGAGATTTACATATTAAATATATGTTGTTCTGTTTTAGTCATATATAAGTATATATGCTTATGATACTTTTGTTATATATATATATATATATATATATATATATATATATATATATATATATATATATATATATATATATATATATATATATATATATATATATATATATATATATATATATATATATATATATATATATATATATATATATATATATATATATATATGTATATATATATATATTCTTAAATTTAGTTTATATATATTTATACACACTTCTGATTTTCAGTGTATATATATATATATATATATATATATATATATATATATATATATATATATATATATATATATATATATATATATATATATATATATATATATATATATATATATATATATATATATATATATATATATATATATATATATATATATATATATATATATATATATATATATATATATATATATATATATATATATATATATATATATATATATATATATATATATATATATATATATATATATATATATATATATATATATATATATATATATATATATATATATATATATATATATATATATATATATATATTTTTTTTTTTTAATATTCATATATACATTCTTCCCGTTTCTAATTTTTAATTATATATACGTATTTAATTTTTTTTAAAGTTATATAATTATATGCTTAGATTATTTCTTTTAAATTTTTTTATATATATTTTCCTGTTTTAGAGTTATATATATTTATTTCTCTAACTTTTTTTTAGGTTATATTTATTTCATTTATATTTACTTTTTCTTATATATATATATATATATATATATATATATATATATATATATATATATATATATATATATATATATATATATATATATATATATATATATATATATATATATATATATATATATATATATATATATATATATATATATATATATATATATATATATATATATATATATATATATATATATACTATTTCTTGTTTTAATTCATTTCTCTTGTTTTAGTGTCATGTTTTCTTTTTTTTTTCTTTTCCATATTTCATATTATTTTTAGCTTTATGTCGATTTTGTAGTAATATGGATTCTTGTGGATAGCATGTGTTTGTCGTGTTATCCTTCTGGTTTTTTGTTCCGATTATTTTGAGTTGATGTAAAAATTGTAATATTGTTGTAATGATGATAATATATTTGATTTGTTGTTTGATTTATCATAGCGTTGCGATTTCAGAGTTAAAATCTAATTTAACTTCTGAAAATTGTTTGGACGCATATATTTTTTCCCAGCTTCTTATAGAGGGATTTATACATGAGTCTACTTTAAGTTAGCTTAGAGCTACATTCAGTTGCCTTTTGATTTCAATTGGTTTTTGTCTAGTGGCTTACTCTTGGAACTTCTTACAATGAGTTCTCATTCGATTTGGTTAGATTTAATTATTTTATTATCTATTATTCTCATTCGACAAAATGTACCTCAATTCCCATGACGTGTAATAACTTTATGCCACTGTACCGATTAAACCTTTTTTCGAAAATAAATTCTCGATCCTACCTCAAACCATTTTACACAATTGTAAGTCAATTTCCTCGTGCGTCGCCATTAACCTCATAGTCACCATACACAACATTCATAGCTTACTCCTGAGCTTTCTTAATGTGAGACTTATTCGATAAATTACTTTTAGTTGGTCGTTTAGAAGTGTAATATCCTAATTTTTACCCCTAAGATCCCACATTTCATTTGCATCATTGCATACACAAACAAGATCATCCTTTTTGGTTCTCTCAGCACTGGTGTTTCTTACTTGCTTTATGTTTGTTTCTGTTTACTGACTTCTAACCAAAATGCCAAAAATACTTTTGCAATTTACTCGTTTCATCTTCTTCTCTGTGTGTTTAGGGTTTTGCAAGGAGATTGATGGCAAGGACATTCATTCAAGTCTAAATTAGATGGAAGTTTGACCTCATCTTGGTCAAACTATCAAAAGTTTGCTTCAATCATAAGTTACCCGTAGTAGTGGGTTATTTTCTCAGGAAATGTGATTGTTCAAGATCAAATTGTCTTGTTTTGAAATCTATTGGTTTATCCAGCAATGTTCTATGAGAAGTTTGGACCTGGTTATCATGATCAAGGTTCATCAGTCTAGGTTGTGTTCATTTGTGGATTTATTTTCCCATATATTAACTCAGATATATTGTAAGTGATTTAGTTTTAATCAAAGATTCAGAGTTTTGTCTGTACAAGTCAAGTTTGGTGGAAAGCATGCAGTTGGCTTTAGAGAGTGTTGTAGATACTATTTTTGACAGATACAATAATTTTGACGGGCCTGCAATTGGAGAAATGGCTGTAGAAGCACAGTTGTATGAGGAAGCATTTGCAATTTTCAAGAAGTTCAACTTGAATGTTCAAGCAGTCAATGTGTTGGTTGATAATATTCATAGCAGCTATTGAGTTTGGTTTCAGAGTTAAAGAAGATGTTGTTTGGATTCAGGTTGCGAAGGCTCAACTCAGGGATTTGCCAGGGGTTTTATTAGAATTGTCTAAAGTGTTCAACATTGAAAAGTTTTTTGTTTTATTGGACTCCCTAATTGATTGCAGTTCTAAAGATGAATACTGTTAGCAGACTTTGCTGTCTTTGATAGAAAAGGTCCCCATAAATGATTCTATTCATCACGTGGTCACCAAAATCCTATCAACTTGTGTGAAACTATCGCAAAAAGATGATGGGTAAAAAAAAGATTCTAATAATTATTAATACAAAGTATCCGTCTGAACTCTGTGGAGCAGTTAATCATTTCCTTCAGAATAACAAAGCACATTCAAAGATAGATGATTCACTATATAAGATTTTATGTAAGATGTTGAATGGTAATTTGGATTCATCATCTGATATTTCAGAGTCTAAAGTTTGGTTTTCCTTGTATCATCCAAAGGCTGATGTTAGACGTACTACACTGCGTGATATAAATTCTTCTGGAATTTTGAAAAATGAGGCATTTGTTTCAGAGGGTCTTGTTGATATTCAAGAGGCCAATTTGAGACAGCTTGATGATAAAGATCTAACAGTTGTTCAAGTAGCTTTAAATGTTGATGGCTTGCAAAATGTACTAGGTGCTTCTAAGCTTATTGAGACACTACAAACTGTGCAAAGAAGATGTGTTGGCAAGCTGCTGTCTGGTTCAACCGATAATGTAAGTCTAACTGGAGAAGTTGCTGTCACATGTTTAAAGAAAGCCATATCATATTTCCAATATCATTCTGATTACTTGAAAAACATTGCCGCCATGATTCTTCCATTACTCCTTGCTATGCCACAAACACAGGACTTGAATTTAAAAGCTCTTGTACTAGTCAACAAATTTACCTAGCCGCTTTATCAGAATGTTGATGTGTCTAGCTTTGAAGTTACTCCTTTGTTTTTGGTTGCACATTCGGGAAACTTGATTCTCCTTCGTAAGCTAATAAATTTAGGAGCCGATATGAATATGAGATTGTTCCGTGGCTATGCTACAACAACAATGGTGTGGGAAGGTCACCTTAATGTATTATAGGTTCCTATCAATGGTGGCACTTCACAGCTTGCATGTGAAGATGTTTTACTTGAATCAAGCTATGTCGGACGAGCTAAATTTGATGAGTTTCTTATGCAGCCCAACATGATTCATCCTCGTGTTGCAGTTCACGCGCTTGTCTCTGTTTGTTGCAAAGGATTTGTTGAGGTTGTTAATGTATTCATCAAGCAAGGAGTGGATATCAATGCAATGGATAGGATTTTGCTTCAATCTTCGAAGTTGTTCCTCCACACTAATGTTTATTGCAATGTATTATTTGTTGTTGTTGTCAGTAGGTAGATAAATGTTGTTAAATTACTGTTGCATGTTGGAGTAAGATTGGATATCAAGGTTAAACTAGGTGCTTGGTTTTGGGAAAATAGATATGAGAGAAAAACTTCGTGTTGATGTCGGACTAGCTGAGCCTCATCGAATCACATGGTACGGTGAAGAATATTTTGAACCCGCTGGTTTTCACAATGGAAGAACTCTCTTGCTCAACACCATCATTTTCAACAAAGAAAGAACATTGATTCCAGAGCCTCTGGCAATATTTGAGCTTTATTCCAAAATGAAAAAATTGTTGCTTCATGCACTGCAAAAGATAAAACACACGCCAGTTGTTCCATTCAGTTTCATAAGTATAATTAGTTTTCAATGGGAAAAAAGATTATGGTTGTGGCTGTTGTTGTTCTAATTTAGTGCCCTTGATGAGAGGCTCTTCATCATAATCATGAGTCAACATTCCTGAAGTAGTAGGAAAATAATATAACATGACGGCAACATGTTCTTCATTCACATTTGAAAAACCAAGCTGCTAGCAGGTTGAAAATGAGTTCCACACACCTACTAAGAATTGATGATGGTGTTGAGAATGTAGTTCCAGTTTCTGGCTCAGCTGACACAAGTGCTAGAAATAACCAAGTCATGGTTGAAGAAGACATTATCACTTCATTTGTTCAATATTGTTGTGATGGTTGTTCTACTGTACCTATACTCGGACGAAGGTAGCATTGCACTATTTATCCTGATTTTGATCAGTGGGAGGCGGTTATGCCATTAACAAACGAGGCTAGGTGTTACTGGCTACCGTTAATAAGCAAACAATTGTGAATTTTAGTAGTGGTCTATTAAACAATTTGGAGCTAACAGTAAGTCTTGCCAAGAGAGGAAACCTTCCTGGTGGTGAGAAGTTGGTAGTGGAACATTTCCATGAACTATTTGCTCAAACTAAATATAAAGAAGCAGCTGAGCTTGCTGCTCAGTCTCCGCAAGGAATCCTTCGTACACCCGATACAGTTACCAAATTTCAGAGTGTGCCTGTGCAAGCTGGGCAAACTTCACCACTGCTACAGTATTACGGCTAAGAGATCTATTTTAAGATTCTTTTGATGACTATCATTACCGCCAACGGTGAGCAAAATCTCACGGATTCTGCAGATGGTTTTGTTGTCAATATATGTCGCCATTTTCTTTGCGATGATACTTCAAGTCAATTCTCTATTCAACAATGCATCGGTGGCGGTAGATTCATTGCTATCTATGCATTTTGGTCCAATGATAAAATCTAGTGTTTGCTCAAATCTGAAGGAGCTGGATCCTTTGGAATTCATAGATGCTTTAGTTGATGTACTGGAAGATGAAAACAGACTCCATGTCAAAGCTGCATGAGATGCTTGAGTTTAAGCGGAGGAAAGTCTTTGCCTCCAAAATATGGTCGTGTGACAAGATCTTCAATTACATCACCAAGTTTTCCCTCTAATACAGTTGGTGTTTAATCATCTTCAGAGAAGAAACCAGATAACTTAGATCTAAAGGTCAACCCGAAAATTTTTACATCAAATGGAAACTCTGTTCCAACTGTTTCCAGTGCCAATCACAACACTGAGCTGTCATTTGACTCAAATATCCCGGATACAGGAGATATACAAGGTTTCAATGTTTCATCTAGCATTGAAACCATTGAAGAGAAACCGTATCCAAGCCATATTTTCAAGAGAAACCGTGAGCCAGCTGAAAAAATAATCCACGTCACGTAATTGAAAATAAGTTAAAGTCAAAGAGCAAGAATAACACAAGCTGAAAGAAAAATTGTAAAAATGACATGAAAAGTGCACATAAGTTACACGCGATTCACACAATGCATCAAATACAAAACGCACAGAAAATTGCAAAATGACAAATCATTTTTCATTCTCCTCCATCTATAAATAGAACACACACCTCATTCATTTCTCTCAAGCTTTTAAGCCAAAATACCTCTGCTAATTTTCTTTTTCAATTCCTCACGTACGTAACCTTTTCCTCATATTTTCTTCTCCTACTTCCTTCCACCAAATTCACTTCAATTGAGACAAACTCAGCCGGTCTCAAAGAAGAAGAAGAAGGAGAGAGTTTCAGTTTCACCATTTACCTGAGTTTGAAGGTAGATTGAGCTTCACCGTCATTTTCGATCCGCTACTTTTTGTTATGTTTCTTTGAACTGTTGGTACTGTTGCTTAGAAGTTTTGATTTCGATCCCAACTGTATTTTTTTTCATGTCCCGCCGCTCTGATTTATTGAAGCTTGAAGTTCATGACTATGGCGTGCATTCGTGTCCCACACATGTTGAAGAAGATGACGAAGTTATCACTTCTGATTCTCATTTCTTTTGGTGTGTGTAAAAGTTTTTGACTTGTGGCTTTGTGATTGAGAAGTGATTGCTACCTCTAGGCATTGTTTTAACACTATAACAAGTTGCATAAATCTTTTTGAAACTACTTCATTTCATTGGCAACTCACATACCTTCATTTTTCTCTAATGTTTTTCTAAATAATTTCCCTGTTGGAACTCATTCTATATCACATGTGGAACTTACTCAGATCATTGTCCCCCTATAATTGCACCTGTTTTAAAACTTGAAGTTTCAAAAGGCATGACAAGCTTTCAATTGCATGAGTATTTGAATCTCAGTGTATGTGAATCATCTTTTAATTTGGTTGACACCACCATATTCCTCTTGAAAAGACAATTGATTTAGACTTTAATTTTGTTAAAATTTAATAAGTTTTGAGGAAGTTTGAATCAAACCGTTTTCTGAGTTTTCAACTTGATTTGCCTTGCATTTGGCCCAGGAATTATGCCTTGTTCGATATATATTCAACTGGGGTGGCTTGATACAATGGATGTATCGCCACCTCAGTGGTTGTAACCTTGCCCATAAGAACTTTGTCACACCCAAACGCGCGACCTCGACCCTCAGAAAGGGCTTTTTTTGCTACATTTTCATAATTTCTCAAATTTTATTATTTTTATTTCTTTTTCCATCACTTTTCACACGCTTGAAATGGATGAATTGGCATAGTTTTAAGCCCATGACCCCAAGGTCTTGGGTTCAAGCCTTGGGTGAGGCATTTCTTCATTTTTGGCAATTGGTTTTTTTATTTAATTATAATTAAATTTCAAATTACCATAACTCCTTCATTTTTTATCTTTTTTTAATGATTCTTTTTGAAAAATTCTTATATTAATGTGTATTTTCATATAATGCTTAAAGAATTCTAAAATTCTTATTTTAGAAATACTTTGGATTATGAGAAAATGGCGATTCGTTTTAGGGTTTTCACCCTACTATCTGTCATTCTTCCTTTCAAACTTTTGGATCTCACCCTCTTTGATTTTTAATTTGAGATTATGAACTTGGCTTTATGCTCCCTTGGGTATTTAACTTAGATTTAAACTCTTTCTTTTAAGCATTGTGATTGATTCATCATTAAAACTTGAAAGTTTTCCCCATGAAGTTTTGAACTTCTCATTTACATTTGTTGTGACATTATTTGATTATGCTTGATGATTGTAATTACATATGACATCCCTCAACTGTAGAACCAATCTTTATCAAGATACGCTTCCATCTTAGTTAAGAAATATCCCTGTATTTGTTAAGATATGCCATTGGTTTTTACCTTTCTTTTTTAGTCTTGTAAGAACTTACACCTTTTTGATATTGTAATATCTTAATGCTTGCTTTGGTTGTAACCATTTATCTTAATTGAAATCATTGATTATGCTTGCTTATTCTTTGTTGTAACCATATTTATTGTATTCATCATGTTTGAATTATTATTGCTTTGTTAAGTACTTTCCCCAAGTGATGGAACTTTTTAGTTTTCATCCAAGCTGCCCCCTCTTTCCCTTCTAAAGGAAAGCCTCTCTATTGACCCTCGAGGTCAGAATTAGCTCATAACACTCCCCTTGACTTTGTTAAGTCATCTCCATCTTAGTTAAGTTATAACCAAGCCATTAGACTTTTCTTAAAGTCTAAAATACCTACCCCTTGTTAGGAGTATCTTTCAACTAGAACTTTAAGATAGAGTTTGTTAACTCTATGTAAGAATCATAGTGATGATTACTTACTCCCTTTACTTAAGTGTACAACTTAGACTAGAGAGTTTTTGTTAAACTCTATACAAGCATTGTTATGTTTGTTCCCCTTTGAACCTTGACCATAATCAAGAGTTCTTCATCCTCAGTGAGGTGAACTACGATTGCTCTGATTCTATCCTAGTTAGGATACGTAGGCAGAGGATACGATATCTTTGTGAGCAAAATTAGAAATTATCCTTAGGTCTTTACCTACACTATTTACCCAATCCCAATCCATATCAAACATTTAGCAATTATTAGCATGCAAACAAACAAAAGGTTCCTGTAGGGTACTACAAATGTTTAGGTTGTGAAATACCTACCCTAGGCATAACCAACCCCCGATCCCGAATCTTTTTAGCGTTTATTTTACATCGCGCAAAAGGTATTTCTTTCTTTAACCTTTACTTTGGATAAATCAAAGTCCGGTTATGAATTTTAAGAATTAAGATACAAGTTAATCAATAGCTTGGTATCACGATTCTCACCACAACAGAAATGGCGACTTCACTGGGGACGTTACTTGACTTGAGGGTTTAGCCTATTTTGTTTGATTGCATGCTATATTTGTTAATATTTTCTTAACATGTATATTTGTGAATATATTTGTTTGTGTGTGGGATATTGGGTGCTTTGAGTGGTGAGGAAGTCCTATACCCGGACTCGAGTGCACCTATGATAGGATGGTGGTATATTCAAGAAGGCTTATAGGGAGTTGATTCTCGACCAAGATAACTTGAGAAACCACCGCTCAGTGGAGGCCTTCTTGAGAGTAGTTTTGTTGAACGAGTATTCGTGAAAACATTTCTACTTTCGACGTAGGAACCCGTGACACTGTGGACCTTTAGATTACATTTTACCCCATTTTGGCCTTATTAAGACGTAGTGGGATGGCTATAAGGGAGTATTCCCGAAGTAGTTGATACGCGACACTACACTTGGACAAGACTCTCTTGAGAATATTATCGATTACCGAGTGATTTAGGAAGTTGATAATATCCGAAAGATGGGTTGTCGACTTTGGGAACCTCTTAGAACCCTATTCTGCAGGTTTGATAATCCATAGTACAAATCCTTAGGGATGGGTAGACCTTTGACTCCATGCTTTGATCTTCAAGCCTAGGAAGTCTTTGTGTGTGCATATGCATTGTATTTGTGAATACTTGCCTTTGCATTATGTGTGCATCATCCCATCATATCACCATAAGCATATCATGTCGCAACTGGTTTTGTAAGACTCAGTTGATTTCTGGTATTTTAAAAATTGTAACTTTTCCCAACAATTAATGAATTAAGGGTTTGACACAAATTGATCTTCTGAGTTTTGTAAAATCAGTCGCATTTGCATCAACATCTTACATATCATTATTCTTTGCATTGGTCCTCCAGTTCATTCTGTGCTCCATTAATATCAGAGAGAGAGAGAGAGGAAGGGAGAGAGTATAACACAAAGGCTAGCACTCAAGAGAAGATGAACCGCCTTGAGCAAGAAAACCAAGCACTCCGAGAAGAAATTTCTCGTTTAAGGGATAACATAGGGGCTTTCTCCGCTACTGTCAAGAATTTGATAGATACCCAAGAATAGGAGAATCAGAAGCTCAGAGACGAAGTAGCAAGTTTGAAGTCTTTCAAAAGGAGCTTGACTAATTTTGTCAAGGATTTGGTCTTATCCCAACGACGGGAAGGTTCCTTTTCATCTACCAATCAACCACTTGAACAAACCGGTGGATCCCGGGGTATTCCGATACGTTATGCCCGTTTATTCCCTATACTCCTGCAGAATGGTTTGGTCCAGAAGGAAATTCCGCCCATTCTCCCTCAGGCCCACCAGAGTTATTTCAAGACCTATGCTTTCTGTGCCTTCCACCATGGAGCGCCTGGTCATGATATTGAAGAATCTTATGTTCTCAAGGAAAAAGTAAAAGAAATGATTGAAGCAGCGGTCATATCTTTCAAGTTATGCAAACCTCAAGTCCAAATCAACCTTTTTCTTGACAAAGAAGCAATACCTTCCCTGCTTATGGTGGATTAAAGAAGAAGACTCTGGATTCATGATATCAGAGGATAGTACTTTTCCCACGAGGTTTAATCCCCTAAGACTGGCAGCTGTAGAATGTTTCAACATTTTGTTGTATTTTCTTTGCATTTGTATTGCTTGTAAGTTGTTGTTCATTTTGAATTGGCAAGATTAATGAAATGTTTGTGCATCTTTTTATTAAGTCCACTCATTTCACTCTTTCTCTTTCCTTTCATTGTTTTAAGAAAACAGAAAAATGCAAAAAAAAAAAAATTCTTTTCCTTACTAAACTGTTGTTTAAAGCAAAGTTTGGGGAGGATGATGCAAATATATCCATAACTGTTGTTGATATGCTTTTAATTTAACTTTGCCGATGATGTAAGGCATTGTTTCAATCCCTAAACACTGGAGTAATAAGGAGGATAATCCCTCGTTAACCCCTTTCGAGCCTAGAAGAAGGAGTTTTCTTTCTTTACAAACAAAAAAACCTTAAATCTCAAACCAGGGGCGGGTAGTTCTCGGTTAACTTGGAAATACGTGCATGCAAGACACTTTTCATATAAAAGTGGTGCACTCAGGTTTTCCTTCGCACACAACAAACAAGTGTCGAAGTTTAAAAGACGATGATGGTTCTCCATAAGCCATTAAACTAGGCAGCACCCCATTCTCGAAAAAAAAAGAAGAAGAAAAAGGAAATTTGAAAAGCCCGCTAAGTCAAAACCTATGAAGGAGACTTAGGCAAAAATGGGGCATCCCGTTGACTGTATATTTGAACGAAACGGTTCAGAGAAAAGTCAGGGATAATAGAGAGAGGAATTATGTAAGAGTCTTCACTCTTAAAAAATTCTCAAATAGCAAAATTTATCAAATACTATAAGGGAGTTGTAACTACCCTAGGTTTGTGAATCATCACCAACTATCATCAGTTCAATTCTTAAAGCCTGTAAAACCTGAATGTATAATTTGAGTTAACCGAGCATAGGATTGGAGTTCATCATGGAGAGTGGGAGGGACAAATAAATTTGAGCCTTTATCCTTTGTTTCATGAACCGTGAACCGAGCCACGTTATAACCCTTAAAAGACCTAATTGAGGTAATATTGTTTTGAAAGCATATTACAGCAAGGTTGGATAACCTGACTCCTAATGATCTTTGATGTTTGTGTGTGTTAATCACTTTATCCATCATTTGAAGAATGATTGGATCGCTTTCGCTTTGATCACTTGATCATTACCGCCGTGTGTGTTTCATCAAAAATTTGTTTTCAAAAGTTTGCATGAATTTTGCATTAGAAATTGCCAAATTTTAATGAACAACATTGTTTTCTAGATGATCCGATATCAAAAGAATCCCAACAAATACTTCCAGCTAGGGAATTTGACTTGGTAAAGGAAGCTCAGCCTGGGGCAACCATTTTGAAAGATTTGTTAATCATTTATCACAATGTTCAACTAATCAGAAGTGACGAGGTCAAGATCAATTGAATCTCTTAAAAAGCAGTTTAGTCTGGGGCAATTCTGTTGAAGTTACCAGCCAACAGGGGCAAGTTTATTCCCCCAGTCGTTACTTCCACAGTCTGAAGACTTTGTTGTACAAACACTGTTAAACTGGGGCAGTCACGTCGAGATTTGTAAATCTCTCTCTAAGAGTTTGAAGACATTGAAGCATCTTTATGCCATTTCTTTTATAAAAACCTATTGATGGTTTCTTCTCGCAGACCACGTAATCTGGGGCAGGAAAATTTTGAAGAATGTTTGTCGCAAGAGCCATTGCTCACTTGAAGAGGATTGTTGTACTATCGAGGGGCAGAATTGTTGTTCTCATGGTACCTTTTTCCAGCTCTCCATTTAAGTTGTTACTTCGGTCGATCTGGGCATTTCCCTTTTGTGATTTTCCTCCAACAAAGAATTCAAACTCATGATGGCAATCCGAGTGAAGTCATGATGTTGTGTCTTGAGTGGATTACTCTTTCCCAGAGAAGGTTGTAACTGTGAGGTGGAACTTTTGTTCTTCATGATTATCCCCGTTGAGGTCCAACTTAGTGAAGTTGGCTGGGTATCCGTGTCGAGATGTTTACTTCATCTCCTACTTTGTTTTGTCTATTTTGTCAGCATAAACGTAAGCATGGCATAAAGCATATGCATAACATCCGTGCATTTCTGCCATCTCTGGTTGCTACCGGTTTTGTTTCGCTTTGGTGTTTTTCTCCAAGTAACTGGGTGTTGTCTCTCTCAATAGATTTGTCAGCCTTTAAGCATAAAACGTCCATCCTTTCTCAATTCCCCACAGAGTTTAATCCTCGTGGATGATGGTTGTTTCAGCTATCTTTTTCCATGATTGGATAGGATGCCTCCCCATTCGAGTTCATTCCTCAATGGTTGGGATCTTGTTTGACAGTTTCTTTCTAGTTTGGTTCTAGATTGAACTTCGGTCCTTGTCAGTCGCTGAACCTACTTGAACGTGCATTTATTTTGTACTATCTATCAAGAAGAACATTTTGCATTGCCCTGCAGATAAGTGGCAATCTCTGTAGAGAAGCTTATTCATCTTCAACAATAAGTGGCAATCTCTGTAGAGAAGCTTATTCATCTTCAACAATAAGTGGCAATATCTGGAGAGAAGCTTATTCATCTTCAACAATAAGTGGAAATCTTTGTATAGAAGCTTATTCATCTTCAACGATAAGTGGCAATCTCTGTAGAGAGGCTTATTCATCTTCAACAATAAGTGGCAATCTCTGGCGAGAAGCTTATTCACCTTCAACTATAAGTGGAAGTCTCTCCTGATAAGCTTATCGTGTGTATCATCGCTTACAAATAAGTGGCAATCTCTATCGAGAAGCTTACCCATCCCCAGATAAGTGGCAGTCTCTCATGAGAAGCTTATCCCAGTTACCTTTACTAGATAAGTGGCAGTCTCGCCTGAGAATCTTATCCTGTTTCATTATATCCAGCAACAAGTGGCCATCTCCCTCTAGAAGCTTGTTTCCAGTACATTTTTCAGATAAGTGGCAGTATCGTTCCCTGAGAAGCTTATCCAATCCCTTGCAACGATGAATGGCAGTCTCATTCGAGAAGCTTATCTTAGGGACGTTGAGGCACGATTGTGACCAACATTGTTTGAAAAATCCAGTGGATACTGGTATAGTTAATTTGGTGGTGACCAATCATGTTTCAAGTAAGGCCAGTTGGTAATTGGCATTGAGAAAATGAATGGATAACATGTACTGGCAATTTGATCTGATTATCATTCCGACCAAAGACATGTTTGTTTGTTTCCAAGATCAGGTTGTGTACCTTTGGAAGTGTTTGTTTCCAATACCAGGTTGTGTACCTTTGGAAATGGTTGTTTCCAAAATTAGGTTTTGTACCTTTGGAGATGTATACTTTGGATCCCGAGTTCAGGAATTTCCAGAGACTAGAATGTTGCATTTGCGTGAAATCTTTGATATATCCTAAATGCTTTGAGGATATTAGTTCTTGTTCTTGTTGTTTTGAGGGTCTTTGTCCAAACCTAATGTGTTGAGGGATGTATTTCTGCTGTATCCTAATGCTTTGAGGATATTTAACTTTTGTTCCTAAGGTTTTGAGGGATATATCTGTACTTCCTGTTTGAAGATCCGGTCGTCACCAAATCCTTTAAAAGAGCCCAGTGGTTACTAGTATTGCCTAAATCCATTTGTTATTAATATCGTAAGTTGGTTGTTACCTCTCTCTTTGATATGTTGCCACCCTTTTTGCTTTGCAGTTGATACCCCAACATTATTAGTGATCCGGGGATTACTAGTTTTTCTCTGGGAAGCTAGTTGTGTCTAGCGATATCTAAATTACTAAGATGATTAGTTATTACTAATGTTTCTCTCTGATTTGGTAGTCACCGATAATCTTTGAAAATCTAGTAGTCACTAGCACTATTTGATACCAATTGTTATTTGGTACCTTGGTTTAGTCATCACCAATAATCTTTCAAAACCCAGTAGTCACTTGCTCTGTTTAAAACTAATCGTTATTGGAACCCCTTTGATTCGGTTATTACCAACCTTTGTTGAAATCTAGTGATTACTAGTATTGCTTTTAAATCCAATGGTCATTGGTATTTGAGTTGGTTATTACCGATTTTCCCAATAAGTCTAATGGTTATTGGCATCGCTCAAACCCAATCGTTATTGGTACCTTTTGACTCAATTGTTACTACTCATTCTAAGTCTAGTGGTTACTAACATTGTTTGAAAATACAATGGTTATTGGTATTTGATTTAGTTGTTACTAGTTTCCTTAGAAAGTCTAGTGATTACTAGCATTGTCAAAACTAGTTGTTATTGCGATGCCTTTGATTTGGGTTGTCACCAGTTTGTCTAAGTCCAATAGTTATTGACATCGTTTGAAGTCTGTTGTTATTGGCACTCTGAATTGGTTATTACCAATTTTCCCATCAAAGTCCGGTAATTACAGGAATCTCTTAACCCAATTGTTATTGGTACTTTGATCTGGTTGTCACCAAACCATTTGAAAATCCAGTAATTACTAGTATTTCCCAAATCCAATGGTTATTAGTGTCCTTTGACTTGGGCTTTACTGATTTTCCCAGTTAAGTCTAGTGATTACTAACACTATCATAACCAATTGTTATTGGTATACCCCACTTTGGTTGTCACCAGTTCTTTCTAAGTTTAGTGGTTACTGGGATTGCTTGAAAGCTAATTGTTTTTGGTACCATGAGTTAGTTGTTACCAACTTCCTCAGCTAAGATCTTGTATTTTACCAATGTTGTTTGGAAATCCCAATTGCTATTGGAACTTTGGTTTGGTCGTCACCATCACCCCCAGGAAAGCTAGTAGTTACTAGTACTGCTTAAACTGTTTGTTAAATCTGGTTGACACCAGTATCCCCAGCGAAGTTGTTGCTTTCCCCATTCAAGTCTCGGAGATCTAGTGGATACTAGCATCCCCGGTGCATCTGGTCTTGTTTTCAGTCTTTTCCGCAAAGATAGGTGATTGATATTAATGACGATTTAATCAAATTAAGATTCATTTTAGTCCTCTTTCTTCTTCTTCTTTTTCTTTTGATCGATGAAATCTATGGATCATGGATCGTTAATTATCAAGGTTGTTTAATCTTCATTATTTCAAATCTATGGATGAATAATTATTGAGATAACTCTCCATACTTTGGATGTGATAGATTACCTTTAATTAATCGATAAAAATCTTGATTAAGATGAGATCACCACCTTTTTTTCTTTTCATGCGGTATTGCTTTCGGAGAGTGATTTACATATCACTTCTCTAGCATGCATTGGCACTAACATTTTATTTACCGGCCTCATATAGTCGTGGTTTCTACATAAACCCGATTACAAATTCTTATTATAGCGCTAAAGTGTCTTGTAATCGTAAAATGATCAATCGTGGCTCAAACTTATGTTTGAAAGTCCAAGTATGGTTGGTTGCTTATCTTAAGTCCACTATGTTGCACCCCAAAATTTGACCAACCTTTTTCTTAATCTATGGCTTATGTTTCATTGTATTTTAGCATTTTAGCATTTTCATAGAAGAGTTCTTACAGGGGATCAAGTGTTTGTTTGTGTACCATCCAGGAGGAGAGCCTTATTGACCACAAGCTCAAGCAGAGGCAAAGGTACAAGCCATCAAGTGGGTGTTATTATATGGAACCATCAGAAGGTTGTCAAGGGGTCCATGAAGACTTGTCATTGATGTAAACATGAGGTAGAACCTTGTTGAGTACCTCATAGGTCATGGTGGAGTGGGAATGGTCACTCAGTTCATCTGCATGCTTAGGCAAAAAGGGTGAAATTAGGGTTTCATTTTTAATCAGGCTAAATTTGTTTTTTGAGAGAAATACTTATTTCCATGGTCTTCCATATGTCCTAAGGTGTTTTGGGATGGGAGATTGACCATCAATTTTAATCAGAAGAGCTTCAATTGATCAGTTGATTGAAAATCAGAAGATTTGGAGAAAAAGTCAACTGTGCAGTGAAAAAGTCAACCCTGACTTTTTGAGGTCAATATCATGATCCTTAATTTCAATATGAACAATGGATAGAATTTGATCAAGAAAAGTCAAGGGAATCATGAAAAATCAAGAGTTGTTGAAAGTTGCTATTTTGGGATTTAGGGTTTTAGAAACTTTTTTTTTTAGAAAGTTTTATGGTTCAAGCAGCCATCTTCAAGGCCATTTTTATTCATGATCAAGGTTTCAAATGGGCTTGGCTCAAACATCAAAGTTGTTCCTTGTATTTAAAGCTTTATTTTGAGTACCAATTTATAATCATATGACACTTGGAGCTCAAGTTATGATCCCTCAAAGTTGGGGATTTCAATGATTTCAAAACTGTCAAGTTTGGACAGATTTTTGCACCACTTTGCAACCAAATTCCATCAAACTTTTGATGTCAATTGAAACTTTGTCCCAAATGAAAGTTGTGGAGCATGTTACAAGCTTTCCAAAAAGTCCAAGAAGTCCTCAATATGATTTGTGAAGCTCAAGTTATGGATGTGCAAAATTGAGGAAAAATAAGCCAAATCCATAACTTAGAATTTTTTTCTAAGTTATTTCTGGACAGTTTGCATTGTATGATTTTCAACATCATTTTTCATGATCTTCCAATGATCAAATGGAACTTCCACCAACATGAAATTTGTTCTACTCCATGCCCTCTTTCATTTTAGCATAAGATCTAGGCAAATGTTGTTGTGTGCACTAAGATATCATGGTCCAAAGTGGTTGATTTGAACATTTTTGCAAGACATGAATTATTGACATTTGGACATGAGATGCATTTCAGCATGCAATATTGTTATCAGCCTCAAACCATGCACATGAGGCTGCATTGGGAGCACACCAAACTTTTCCCAAAATGAGCCAACACAAGCATGTATCTCTTTGCCCCATTTTTGAATCTTTTGCCAAAATAAGGATAGGACAAACAACTGCTATTGTTCTGCTTCCTGCAGCCCAGCTATGTCACTCTCTTCACCCACAAGAAACCTACAAGAAGACAAGAGATTGCAGCTGGCTGATGGACCATCTTCATGATCAACCCTTGATTCAAAAAATCCATGAAAATGCAGCATCTCATCCCTTCATTTTTTACCATGGTAAAGCTTTCCATTTTACCCCTTTTACTGCATATTTAAGCTAGATATCAGTCCACACAAAACCCTAGCCACCAGTTTGCATTGAGAAACTAGAAGACTCTCATTTTGTGAACCATTTTCAAATCCTCCAAAACCTCAAAAATCTGCCTTGTGAAAATCTGATACCAGCACCTTTTCCAACCATCCAATCACCCTAAAAATCATCCGCACAACTTCCAAATCATCATTAGGAGGTGTTCCAACCATTAAACCAGCCAAAAACACCATAACTCAAAAAGTCAACTTCTCACACCATGAACATTGACTTTCCTGCATAAACCCGCAGAACACACTGCCTAGACCAGTTCTAAATACTTAGGCACTTTTAACACCTTCCATTTGTGTTATAACTACTGTCTAAAACCCTAAAAAACAACTAGGACTTCATCTGCTCAAACTGTCCTCAAAAATCAATTTTTGCTTCAACAGGAAGGAACTTCAAACTTGTATCAAAGGTGAGATATCTTGCTCACTCAAGGTTGCTAGCTTGCTGTTTTTTCTCAGGTCTGTAATAGGTATGTAGCTTTGAACCATCTCATCATTATACATCATGTGTGTATGGATTGTGTTTTGAAATTTCTATGCTAAAGTTGTAACTTTGCTGTCAAAATATATGAGACCATGTCATGTGCATTAGCTATTGGAATGCCATTAAGGTGGTTTATGTTTGTTTTTACCTTTGTGAAAGTATGATGTTTGGATACATGATGAGTTTAGACTCTTGGCTTTGTTTTGTCAATTTAACCACCAAAACTGTTTGAAAACTGTCAACAAGAGAAGTTGAGGTTAGGTGCTTTAATAGTGAACTTTGTTATGTTTGACATGTATCATTAGTAAAGTTTAAAGTTGAATTTGTCTAGTTTGTGTGGTTGGCATTATGACTGTCATTGGAGTTTCATGATTGCACAATGGCTGTTGTTGGAGTATGTGCATAGAACTGTCAAGGGTTTTAAGACTTTAGAACTGCTGTTGGCCACTATGAAGAGAGGATTCACAATGATTTGTTGATGATCAGCATAGGCTTTTTCTTTAAGAAAAGAATTGTTTTGGGGGTTGCTTGTTGTTTAATATGTTGCTCCTGTTGAGATGATTCATCTAATGCTGCTGAAAGCACATTTTGTTCCATGATTATCAACACTGTATGGTTAATGTACTTTGCTTTCAACATCATTTTTGAAGTTTAAATATGTTAACTCATTGGTTCATTACTGTTCTAAAACTGCTTTACATGTTAAAACCTGTTTAAAGGCATTTGTGCTATCATGTATAAGTTGAGCAATTTGTTAGATGGGTTAATTGTTTCCTTGGCAGAAACGTATTGTTGTACTGTCAACTCATATTGACTTGCATAGGATCTTGGATCTTTACTCAAATGTGTATCTATTTTGTTGAGCATTGTGATGTGTTGTTGTATCTGTTTTAAAAGCATTTTCTCTGCTTGATTGGAGAGTTATAACTTCATGTGTGAACTGAGCAGTTTTGTTGAAATAAGTTAGACATTGTCATGTTTTTAAGCTGTAACTTCACTGATTGAAATTGTTGAGTTTTAAATTGTACAAATGGTGCCTGCTCATTTTGTAGTTTTAACTGTCCTTGTTGCAATATAAGGACTTTGTGTTTGTTGTTTGGATTGTGTGATGACCAAAATTATCATTGACTGTTCTTGAGTGAATCCATCCACCCTATGTGTGTTTGCATTGTTGACTGCCATGGAGGATGTATGCTTGCATATCAAAAGTGGTTGTTGTTTTCTGTTTTCAAACAAAATTCTTTTGGACTTGGTTTCTGTATTGGAAAGTTGTTGATTGTGATGACTGTGCTGCAGCTTAAGTCAGTTTGAGTTATAGGTGTATGCTTAGTCTTTGTGAAGACAGTGATGTTAAAACTCCTCATGAGTGTTTTTGAGACATTTGATTATAATGTTAGGACAAGTTGCATTGGTATGCTCATGGTTTTTGTTTTGTACCAATTCTTTTGAACACATATGTCTTGTATACGCTTTGTGTTTTGCTATGTCTTATGAATCAGGATTGAAGTTCTGCCATGAGCTGTTTGTTAGTTTGATATCATAGGTCACGATGTCTTGATTACTTATGTCAACAATATCATGTTGTTCTGTTGCCAACCAACTGCCATGACTATGCTGCTTCTAGATTTTGAAATCTTTTACTGACAGCGTGATTTGGAGATTCATAGATGTTTGATCTAGTTTGTATGCAATTCTTGACATGTTGAATTTGTATTTCTTGATGTTGTTCCATTCTGTTTTGGTTCTACCATTATGTTTTGTCCATTTTCAACTGATGTTCAAATCTTTGCAACTCATATACCATCTTTTGATCCAATGTGTTTTGTATGAACTCTCCTGTTGGAACTCATCACATATCACATTTAAAACTTGCTCAGACCCTCACCTGTTTTTAAACTCATTTGTTTTGTTCCATAACTCCAAAAATGCACTTCAAGTTCATCTTATGCATTTTCAATCAAATTTCATCATGTGTGCGTCATTTGGAAATTTGGTTTGCACTATTGTAATCCTCATGGAATTTCAAGCAAGTTAGGCTTTTGTTTCATAAAATTTGGTTGAGTTTTGAGTGAATTGGAGTCGAATCGTATTTCATGAGTTTTTCCTTGCCTTTCCTTGAGGCTTGCCCAGAATTAACACGCCCTTTTCTACATGTATTAATGGGGTGGCGTTATACAACGGATGTATCGCCACCCCAGTGGTTGTAACATTGTCTTTCCATGCCTTGAACCTGAGTTCGACCCCCAACGGGGGTGTTTTTGCTTCCTTTTTTACTATTTTCATATTTTTAATATTTTTCATTTTATTTTCATTTATTTTCACGCGTGTTCAGTGGTTGGGTTGGTTGAATTTTGTGCTTGCAGCCCCAAGGTCTTGAGTTCAAGCCTTGGGTGATGCATTTCCTTCTTTTTTAGCACTTATTCGTTTCATTCCTTTTTTTTATTTATCTAAATTTTTCTCTTGTTTTATTTATTTAAAAATAGTTTTAAATGTCATAAAATCCAAAAAAATTAATTTTCTAATATTTTGTTGTGTTATTTATTTTTTTCTTTTAATTTTCATTTTATTTTGTTTGTCATTTTATTTTGAATTAACAAACTAATGTGCTTTAAGGCTTGTCCTTTATTCCAATCAATTTCTTTTCTTTATCATTTCACTTGTGAGTGAATTATTTAGTCTTTACTTGGCCTTTGGCCATGATCCCCCTAGGATTCTCAGTCCCTCCGTTTAGGATGGGAGTAGGAGAGACATTAGGTGTTCAATCCTTTGCATGACAACACTAGGATAGTTTCATCCCCTTTCACCCCAACTTTAGGAGCATTGTGCATGACAACTTTAGGGTCCAGTTTTCCCTTAGTTTGTGTCTTTCTCTTCTCATCTCCTAAACACTTCAAAACACTTAATAAAGAATAATTTGTGTTGTACACTACGAGTCTTAAGTACTTGAGGAATGATGGTTGGGGGGCCTCCTCTTGATTGTCTAGAGTGTTTAGTGCATGCCCTTCGAGCGATATGCGGCACATTCGCTCTCGAGTCATAGTCTTTAGTACGACACGAGTTTCAAACCGTAACTCAATCCACTTCTTGTCTTAAAAAAATACAAAAAACAAAAACATCAAACCTTTTTATCCTTCGGGATTGTTTGGAAATTCATTTTCAGAAAGAGTGTGTTAAGCTTTGGTTCTACCGCAAACAGGCGTCGTCCCTAACTGCTGGAACCACTGCTTAATCCTACTCAGTTAAAACACTTGAACCTATCTGTGGTCTTGTCAGCCCGAACTATGTTTGCTCTGATTTCCCGTACCAGACGAGGATACGTAGGCACAAGACATATATGTCTTGGCGAGCAACCTTCCCCACTTTCACCCGTAGTTTTCCGAACTACGTTGACTCTGACTTTCCCATTGCACGAGGGAATATGTAGGCATAAAGCGGCGATGCTCTATCGAGTCTCTTTTCTTTTCTTTTGTCCCCGCAAGTTTGTTGCTTAGATAGTTTTACACCCTTTTAGATAGACAACAAGCGTGGATCCCTTCGAGTACGACGGACATGAGGGGTGCTAATACCTTCCCCTTGCGTAACCGACTCCCGAACCCGAGATATGGTTGCGATGACCTGTCTTATTCCCTTTTCGTTAGGTTTTCTCTGATCGTTTCCTTTCCCTCTCTTTGGGATAAATAACGAACGGTGGTGACTCTTCTGTCTTTGTCAGCCCCTCTTTGCAGCGATGCGACAACTGGCGACTCTGCTAGGGAGTCTTCCCATCCCCTATACGAGTCAATCCTAGCACTTGTGTGTTTTGTCTTTGGGTGTGTATATATGTGTATATGTGTTGCACATGTACAATTTTGCATTTGCATTTTTATTTCCAGCACTTTATATCATATATCATGTTGTTGTGCTATGGGTGGGATGTTCCATTGAGAGATAAGCCAAAACCCAGGCTTGAGGATACACATAGCATTAGAGTGGAGAGTAGAGGGGACCTGCACGTTAGGCATGCACTAGTATCCATGAAATTCACATTCAGACGAGGTTTTTAGTTGAAGACATCATATCCTGTGCATTGGTCAGGAAAGGGTGTTGGATCTGAAAGCTGTTGACTCTGGAGACCGATCACTTGGGAGTCAGCTAAGTGAGGCCGCTTCGTGAGACAATGATGCCAAACCAGAAATGGTGAACGTATCATCGTTTCTCGAAAGTATGTGACGCTGACAACCGCATAGGATGCCAGACCTTATTGGAGATAAGTTCATACCTGTGAGTGGGGGGGGGGGGGATTTTGCAGGAAACCTTGACCTTCATCCTACCCGTTTATCTTATTAGTATGAATAGTTACAGTGGGATCCGGTACTAGTGGTATATGGTTTTCTCGCCAAAGCGAAGCGCTGGTTCATCTCTGTCAACAACACAACAGCCTTGATCCTCTGTTGCATTTCATATTGCGTTGCATGGCATTTGGATTTCATTTGCATAACAGGTGTTCGAGACTGGGTTTTGTTGTCCTAATCCGGTTTTTCACAAGAGAATTTCAGACATCAACTTACAAAGAAGACAAAAGTTGAATATGGATCAGATTCAAGCGGAGTTGAGGGAAGTCCGAAGCCAGATGGGACAAGTCATGATGGATATGCAAGCTTTGTGTTTGGATCAGAAGATGCTTAGGGAGGAAGTTCATCAGTTGAAGACTCAGATGGACTTGATCACAGAAGTGATAAGAAAAGTGTTAAGAAAGGAAGACGATCAAGTGCTTGAAGCTGCAGCAGAAATGGCTATTCCACCTTTACCTGTGGAACCTCTCCCATGGCATGAGGTGCCTCAAAGATCTTCTTGTCAACCTGAGGCTCCAGAATTTCACCTTCAGCAGCTACCTCCTGTTCCCCAGGGCAACCCTAAGATTATGAGGTATGCTCAAAGGACGAAGCAGCTCGACAGAATCTTTGACCAGATCCCTATGACTTATGCTCAGTTGTTGCAACTCTTGCTCCAACTTCGATTGGTTGAACTTCGGACTCTGACTCCACTTACTGGTAAGCCACCACCAAACTATGATGTTAGTGCCCATTGTGATTTCCATTCTGGGGCACCGGGGCATGACGTCGAGAACTGCAAAGCTTTTAAGCATAAAGTTCAGGACTTAATTGATTCAAAGGCAGTTGAGTTTGCGACGGGCGGCGTAAGCGTACCAGGTGGTTTTAGTCCAGTTGCTGTGTGAGGTGGATGTTCCTATTCTCTCCCCTGAAATTGCATCGGGTCAGGAGTATGTCTTACAATTTGTAATTTCAGAGTCTCCATGCCCACAGTTTTTGCCTGTTCCTAGGCCAAGCCTGAGGATGAAAGTACTGGAACAAAGGGAGTCCCCGATACCTCAGACTCAGTCCTCATACGTTTCAATTATTCAGAACCAACAATCTTTTGGGTCTTCGTACCAGTTATCTGTTCCCTTCTAGAGTCAGCAGTCATATCATCATCAGCCGCGTCAGCATGCCCGACGAAGGCCAAGGAGGCCAGAGAGGCATTTCACTCAGCTGCCGATGTCGTACAGTCAGATGTTGCCGGATTTGATCAGAGGTTGGTTGATAGTGCCAAAGAAGATTAATCCAGATATTCCTCTGTATCCGCTGGGTTTTAATGTCAACGCTCGTCGTGAGTACCATGTTGGGGCACAAGGGCATTCAACCGAAGACTGTAAGGTGTTTAGAAGTAAGATTCAAACTCTGCTTGACTCCAACATGTTCTCTGTCACACCGCAGGGTATTCAGATCAACGATCCTCCATCGTCCAGTCATGTGGGTTCACTAAGTCATGTTATGGAGGAATTCACCAAGATCAGATGTTCAAAAGATTATCAGACTGACTTCGATGAGCAATTCTGAAGATGGTTGATTCAGCAGCGAATCTAGATTTAAAAGCCCAGTTCCCAGAAACTGACAATCTTTTTATTATGTTATTTCTTTACATTTGTAGTTTCTTTTCTGTTAAAGTGCGAATTTATTTGCAAATCTTATCTATAGAACTTGTTTGTTTTCAATTGATAATGATAATGAAATGAATATGCATGTTTTGATCAAATCCATTCGTGTTCACTCAATGTTTTTTATTGATGTCAAATGCTTGTTTAAGCGGAATTCTTTGAGGGAGGATGACGAAATTGAAAGATGCGCAAAGCTTCCGATTGTATGCTTTTGAATAAAACCTCTGCTAATGATGTACCTGCATTATTTCAAATCCCTAAACACCGGAGAGATAAGGAGTTAATCCCTAGTTAACCCCTTTGAGCCTAGTAGTAGGAGTTTCTTTCTGAAAATGAAAAACCCTCAATCCCCAACCTGGGGTAGGGTAGGTATTAGTTAATTTGATCGAGCATTCAAATTGCCTAAGGGATTGTTCTTGTTCGAGGATCAATCACACCTGTATAGGTCGTACCTAAAGAACCACAGTGGTTATCCAAGGAGTGAGACAGTCACAGTTCTTCCAACAAGTCAGACAAGCTGGTGTCACACGATTTGTTCCCGAAAAATCAATCAAAAGAAAAGGAAAAAATAATAATAATAACAAAAATCCCGTTAAGTCGATAACTTGTAAACAAGTGGCTTAAGAAAAAAATTAGGGCATCCCGCTGGACTTCGAGAGAAGATATACTCCAAAGAGTTAGCCCAGGCAAAAATAGGGAAAATCAGAAAAATGATATAGAACAAGTCGTGTGACTCCAGACACCAAAGACGAAAAGCGAGTGATTGTCACTCCGAAAAACTTGTGGTTTCCTGAACCATCGCTCCTGTCATTCAACCTTTGAGAGGTGAGTGCTTGTGTCGAATTAGCTGAATATAGGATTGAAGAACGTCAAGGAGAATGAGTGGGTTAAAACAAACTTAGAGCCTTATATCCTTTCTTTCTATAACCGTGAACCTGGCCAAGTTACCACCTTCAAAAGTCCTAATTGAAGCAGATTTGTTTCAAAAGCATACTTCGGTAAAGATCGCATCGAAAATGACTCCTAAAAGGATTCTTCTTACCTTGTGGGTATTGATATTGACATTCTGATAAGTGATTCATTCACTATGTTACAACTTTTTTTCCAGTGAACAGACTTGGATTTCAAAACTGTCATATGCATTATATTAATATTATCATTTGCAAAACAAATTGTTTTACTTGCGAGTAAGCACTTGACATCAGGAGAGCTTCTATAATGCGAAGTTTGATTGAGATAAGATGCAAAATGCTGGAGAGCTCCGTCCAGCAGGGGCATGTTAAGGGATCACATAAGAGGAGTCAGTCGTTCCAAGATCCAGTTAATCTGGGACAACTAGGTCGAGATTCATCAAATCTCTCGAAGGCCAGTCAAAGACGCCATTTCCTAAGGTCCGTTAATCTGGGGAAATCAGGTCGAGATTCGATAAATCTCTCGAAGTCAGAGGCACTTCTCCAAATTTGCCAATCAGGGGCAAAGTCATTTCAAGGTTGGGGAAAGCTACCCCAATAGCACAACAGCTATCCTTATCCAAAAGGGATATTAACTTGAAGAAAGTGCTAAAGCAGTCCATATTAAACCGTCATAGTACAAAAATTTCAAGTTTCCTTTCGAGAAAGGTTTTACAGAAGTTCCACAGGCTGGGGCAAAATTGGAAACAAAAGAGATGCATTCCTCTCCATATATTCAGAGCTTATCGGAGTTATTCAAGCAGGTTCAGTCAACCTTCAAGTTCAAGACGAATGTCAGGAAGTCATAGAAATTACCCCCTAACCCGCATTAGAACTGTATCGAAATAGAGCATTTCTCGACCTCAGCTATACCTGGCCTTCCACGGAAAACCTAAAGCCCAATCACACTTGGCACATCCAGTGGAGTTGCTACGTCTCTATCTCTACAAAGTGAAGATGTCAGACCAGAAGTATCTCGCCAGTGATAATATACAATCGAGATCAGCCTTTCCCCAGCAGGTTGAAACCCCGTACAATCAAGGTTATCCTTAGCAGGTCCAGATTGATATCTCCAGCAGAGTAGGATCATCTCCAACAAGTAGGCGTGGGATTATCCCCAGCAGTGGAACGAATTTAGAATTTCATTTTCCCCATAAATTCTAAATGACTGGCTCCTTTCCCCTCAGAGTCTAGGTCATTGACTCATTCCCCAAGCGGAAGTTGTTATTGTTGAGTTTATTTCTCATTATCCCTAAACAGAGGTTGACATTAATTCCCTCATGACCTAATCCCCAACGAACTCAGCAGAGTTAATTTTCTTCCCCACAGAGTGAGACTGACTCGGAGATTGTTATTCTCCATCCTCAGCAGAAAGAGCTTGGGACGGTTCCCTAGTAGATCTTATTCATAATCCCTAACAAATAGCGGATTAAATCTTCAGCAGAGCGGAATCTCTGACAGAATAGATCCATCCTTCAGCAGTCTGCCTTGATTCCCAACAGAGTTGTTTGTTCCCCGGAATGTTATATTCTAGCAGACCATTCAGGGCTGATTTCCCCGGTAGAGTGGAGTTATTTGTCTCCAGCCGAGTTGTTAGTTCCCCAGAAGAGTTGTATTCTGGTAGGCCATCTGGGACGTTTCCCTCAGCAGAGTTTGATTTTGATCCCCAGCAGAGTAGATTTGTGCTTAGTAGAGCAGTTTTACCCAGAAGTTTTCTCGGAGGCCATCCAAGGCTTGTATTCCCCAGCATGAGCCCACTTACGCTAGGCGTGTTTAGTCTTTCCCCAGCGGAGTTTGGTTACCTCTCTTTAGTATTTATTTTGCTAAAGTGGTTCCTTTGCATTTGCATCGTGCATAGCATCCTCACAAACGCGTAACTTTTCTATTTCTTATGGAGCATTACGCCATATTCAAACATATGCATGTGAAACATAAGACAGGTGGTTACCTCCTTGTTTGCAAGTGTATCTCTGACAGATGGCTGATATCTTTGCCCGAATGGTATCTAGACCATGGCAGTTTTCTTTAGCCCGCGTGGTATCTAGACACCGACTTACGTTATCCCCCAGCGGCGTCGCCTGACTTCGATCGATGGTGTTGTCATAAACTTATATGGTATCCAGACCATGACAAGTTTATATGTGTTTTCTTCTGCCCGTATGGTATCCAGACCATGTCAATATAAAATGTGTTTTCCTTTGTTCGTTGAGTATCCAGACTCCGGTCAGTTTCGTTGAGCATTCAGACTCCGGTAAATCTTGTTGGTTATTCCGTCCGTTAAGTACCCAAACTCCGGCTTATTACATTGAGTATCTAGACTCCGACTTATTACGTTGAGTACCCAGACTCTGGCTTATTACGTTGAGTATCCAGACACCGACTTATTATATTGAGTACCCAGACTCCGACTTATTACGTTGAGTATCCAAAATCCGGCTTATTACGTTGAGTATCCAGACTCCGGTTTATTATGTTAAGTATCCAGACTCGAATTTATTACGTTGAGTATCCAGACTCTGGCTTATTACGTTGAGTACCCAGACTCTGGCTTATTACGTTGAGTATCCAGACTCTGGCTTATCACGTTGAGTACCCAGGCTCCGGCTTATTATGTTGAGTATCCAGACTCCGACTTATTACGTTGAGTACCGAGACTCCGGCTTATTACGTTGAGTATTCAGACTCCGATTTATTACGTTGAGTATCCAGACTCCGACTTATTACGTTGAGTATTCAGACTCCGATTTATTACGTTGAGTATCCAGACTCCTGATTATTACGTTGAGTACCTAGACTCCGGCTTATTACGTTGAGTACCCAGACTCCAGCTTATTACGTTGAGTACCCAGACTCCGGCTTATTACGTTGAGTACCTAGACTCCAGCTTATTACATTGAGTACCTAGACTCCGGCTTATTATGTTGAGTACCCAGACTCCGGCTTATTACGTTGAGTACCCAGACTCCGGCTTATTACGTTGAGTACCCAGACTCCGGCTTATTACGTTGAGTACCCAGACTCCGGCTTATTACGTTGAGTATCCAGACTCTGGCTTATTACGTTGAGTACCCAGACTCCGGCTTATTACGTTGAGTATCCAGACTCTGGCTTATTATGGTGAGTATCCAGACTCTGGTTTATTACATTGAGTATTCAGACTCTGACTTATTACGTTGAGTATCCCAGACTCCAGCTTATTACGTTGAGTATCCAGACTCCGGTTTATTACGTTGGGTATCCAGACTCCGGCTTATTATGTTGAGTACCAAGACTCCGGCTTATTACGTTGAGTATCTAGACTCCAGCTTATTACGTTGAGTATCCAGACTCCGGCTTATTACGTTGAGTACCCAGACTCCGACTTATTACGTTGAGTATCCAGACTCCGGTTTATTACGTTGAGTATCCAGACTCTGACTTATTACGTTCAGTTTCCTAGACTCCAACTTATTACGTTGAGTATCCAGACTCCGGTTTATTACATTGGGTATCCAGACCCCGGCTGATGACTTATCTTGCCTATGTGGTATCCAGACCCTGGCAGATTATAAAATATTCTCTCTCGCTTGTGCGGTATCCAGACACCGACAGATTGTGATCTTCGATGGATGCGTCCATCTTATCTCTATCTATCCTCCCACAGAGTTTATTTAGTTACTGTTTCAGTCTAAGGTTGTCAAATTTGCGGTCCAAAACGCTTGAATAGGGGCAGCTGTTGGACCCCAAAATTTGACCAACCTTTTTCTTAATCTTTGGCTTATGTTTCATTGCATTTTAGCATTTTAGCATTTGCATAACATAGTTCTTACAGGGGATCAAGTGTTTGTTTGTGTACCATCTAGGAGGAGAGCCTTAATGACCACAAGCTCAAGCAGAGGCACATGTATAAGCCATCAAGTGGGTGTTATTATCAGGAACCATCAGAAGGTTGTCAAGGGATCCATGAAGACTTTTCATTGATTTAAACATGATGTAGAAGCTTGTTGAGTACCTCAGAGGTCATGGTGGAGTGGGAATGGTCACTCAGTTCATCTGCATGCTGAGGGAAAAAGGGTGAAATTAAGGTTTCATTTTGAATCAGGATAAATTTGTTTTTTGAGAGCAATACTTGTTTCCATGGTATTTCATATGTCTTAAGGTATTTGGTGATGGGAGATTGACCATCAATTTTAATCAGAAGAGCTTCAATTGATCAGTTGATTGAAAATCAAGAGATTTGGAGAAAAAGTCAACTGTGCAATGAAAAAGTCAACTCCTAACTTTTTGAGGTCAAGATCATGATCCTTAATTTCAATATGACCAATGGATGGAATTTGATCAATAAAAGTCAAGGGAATCATGAAAAATCAAGAGTTGTTGAAACTTGCTATTTTGGGATTTAGGGTTTTAGAAACTTTCTTTTTTTGGAAAGTTGTATGGTTGAAGCAGCCATCTTCAAGGCCACTTTTATTCATGATCAAGGTTTCAAATGGGCTTGGCTCAAACATCAAAGTTGGAGATCAAGTTATGATCCCTCAAAGTTGGGGATTTCAATGATTTCAAAATTGTCAAGTTTGGACAGATTTTTGCACCACTTTGTAAGCCAAATTGCATCAAGCTCTTGATGTCAAATGAAACTTTGTCCCAAATGAAAGTTGTAGAGCATGTTACAAGCTTTCCAAAAAGTCCAAGAAGTCCTCAATATGATTTGTGAAGCTCAAGTTATGGATGTGCAAAGTTGACGAAAAATAAGCCAAATCCATAACTTAGAATTTTTTTCTAAGTTATTTCTGGACAGTTTGCATGGTATGATTTTCAACATCACTTTTCATGATCTTCGAATGATCAAATGGAACTTCCACCAACATGAAATTTGTTCTACTCCATGCCCTCTTTCATTTTAGCACAAGATCTAGGCAAATGTTGTTGTGTGCACTAAGATATCATGGTCCAAAGTGGTTGATTTGAACATTTTTGCAAGACATGAATTGTTGACATTTGGGCATGAGATGCATTTCAGCATGCAATATTGTTATCAGCCTCAAACCATGCGCATGAGGCTGCATTGGGAGCACACCAAACGTTTCCCAAAATGAGCCAACACAAGCATGTATCTCTTTGCCCCATTTTTGAATCTTTTGCCAAAATAAGGATAGGACAAACAACTGCTATTGTTCTGCTTCCTGCAGCCCAGCTATGTCACTCTCTTCACCCACAAGAAACCTACAAGAAGATAAGAAATTGCAGCTGGCTGATGGACCATCTTCATGATCAACCCTTGATTAAAAAAATCCATGAAAATACATCATCTCATCCCTTCATTTTTTACCATGGTAAAGCTTTCCATTTTACCCCTTTTACTGCATATTTAAGCTAGATATCAGTCCACACAAAACCCTAGCCACCAGTTTGCATTGAGAAACTAGAAGACTCTCATTTTGTGAACCATTTTCAAATCCTCCAAAACCTCAAAAATCTGCCTTGTGAAAATCTGATACCAGCACCTTTTCCAACCATCCAATCACCCTAAAAATCATCTGCACAACTTCCAAATCATCATTAGGAGGTGTTCCAACCATTAAACCAGCCAAAAACACCATAACTCAAAAAGTCAACTTCTCACAACATGAACATTGACTTTCTTGCATAAACCAGCAGAACACATTGCCTACACGTTCCGTTTGTGTTATAACTACTGTCTAAAACCCTAAAAAACAACTGGGACTTCATCTGCTCAAACTGTCCTCAAAAATCAATTTTTGCTTCAAGAGGAAGAAACTTCAAACTTGTATCAAATGAGGGATATCTTGCTCACTCAAGGCTGCTAGCTTGCTGTTTTTTCTCAAGTCTGTAATAGGTATGTAGCTTTGAACCGTCTCATCATTATACATCATGTGTGTATGGATTGTGTTTTGAAATTTCTATGCTAAAGTTGTAACTTTGTTGTCAAAATATATGAGACCATGTCATGTGCATTAGCTATTGGAATGCCATTAAGGTGGTTTATGTTTGTTTTTACCTTTGTGAAAGTATGATGTTTGGATACATGATGAGTTTAGACTCTTGGCTTTGTTTTGTCAATTTAACCACCAAAACTGTTTGAAAACTGTCAACAAGAGAAGTTGAGGTTAGGTGCTTTAATAGTGAACTTTGTTATGTTTGACATGTATCATTAGTAAAGTTTAAAGTTGAATTTGTCTAGTTTGTGTGGTTGGCATTATGACTGTCATTGGAGTTTCATGATTGCACAATGGCTGCTGTTGGAGTATGTGCATAGAACTGTCAAGGGTTTTAAGACTTTAGAACTGCTGTTGGCCACTATGAAGAGAGGATTCACAATGATTTGTTGATGATCAGCATAGGCTTTTTCTTTAAGAAAAGAATTGTTTTGGGGGTTGCTTGTTGTTTAATATGTTGCTCCTGTTGAGATGATTCATCTAATGCTGCTGAAAGCACATTTTGTTCCATGATTATCAACACTGTATGGTTAATGTACTTTGCTTTCAACATCATTTTTGAAGTTTAAATATGTCAACTCATTGGTTCATTACTGTTCTAAAACTGCTTTACATGTTAAAACCTGTTTAAAGGCATTTGTGCTATCATGTATAAGTTGAGCAATTTGTTAGATGGGTTAATTGTTTCCTTGGCAGAAACGTATTGTTGTACTGTCAACTCATATTGACTTGCATAGGATCTTGGATCTTTACTCAAATGTGTATCTATTTTGTTGAGCATTGTGATGTGTTGTTGTATCTGTTTTAAAAGCATTTTCTCTGCTTGATTGGAGAGTTGTAACTTCATGTGTGAACTGAGCAGTTTTGTTGAAATAAGTTAGACATTGTCATGTTTTTAAGATGTAACTTCACTGATTGAAATTGTTGAGTTTTAAATTGTACAAATGGTGCCTGCTCATTTTGTAGTTTTAACTGTCCTTGTTGCAATATAAGGACTTTGTGTTTGTTGTTTGGATTGTGTGATGACCAAAATTATCATTGACTGTTCTTGAG
This sequence comes from Lathyrus sativus, assembly GCA_963859935.3. NCBI lineage: Eukaryota > Viridiplantae > Streptophyta > Magnoliopsida > Fabales > Fabaceae > Lathyrus > Lathyrus sativus. The sequence goes on along the minus strand of OZ012739.1, from coordinate 451,551,742 downwards.
TGAATCCATCCACCCTATGTGTGTTTGCATTGTTGACTTCCATGGAGGATGTATGCTTGCATATCAAAAGTGGTTGTTGTTTTCTGTTTTCAAACAAAATTCTTTTGGACTTGGTTTCTGTATTGGAAAGTTGTTGATTGTGATGACTGTGCTGCAGCTTAAGTCAGTTTGAGTTATAGGTGTATGCTTAGTCTTTGTGAAGACAGTGATGTTAAAACTCCTCATGAGTGTTTTTGAGACATTTGATTATAATGTTGAGACAGGTTGCATTGGTATGCTCATGGTTTTTGTTTTGTACCAATTCTTTTGAACACATATGTCTTGTATACGCTTTGTGTTTTGCTATGTCTTATGAATCAGGATTGAAGTTCTGCCATGAGCTGTTTGTTAGTTTGATATCATAGGTCACGATGTCTTGATTACTTATGTCAACAATATCATGTTGTTCTGTTGCCAACCAACTGCCATGACTATGCTGCTTCTAGATTTTGAAATCTTTTACTGACAGCGTGATTTGGAGATTCATAGATGTTTGATCTAGTTTGTATGCAATTCTTGACATGTTGAATTTGTATTTCTTGATGTTGTTCCATTCTGTTTCGGTTCTACCATTATGTTTTGTCCATTTTCAACTGATGTTCAAATCTTTGCAACTCATATACCATCTTTTGATCCAATGTGTTTTGTATGAACTCTCCTGTTGGAACTCATCACATATCACATTTAAAACTTGCTCAGACCCTCATCTGTTTTTAAACTCATTTGTTTTGTTCCATAACTCCAAAAATGCACTTCAAGTTCATCTTATGCATTTTCAATCAAATTTCATCATGTGTGCGTCATTTGGAAATTTGGTTTGCACTATTGTAATCCTCATGGAATTTCAAGCAAGTTAGGCTTTTGTTTCATAAAATTTGGTTGAGTTTTGAGTGAATTGGAGTCGAATCGTATTTCATGAGTTTTTCCTTGCCTTGCCTTGAGGCTTGCCCAGAATTAGCACACCCTTTTCTACATGTATTAATGGGGTGGTGTTATACAACGGATGTATCGCCACCCCAGTGGTTGTAACATTGTCTTTCCATGCCTTGAACCTGAGTTCGACCCCCAACGAGGGTGTTTTTGCTTCCTTTTTTACTATTTTCATATTTTTAATATTTTTCATTTTATTTTCATTTATTTTCACGCGTGTTCAGTGGTTGGGTTGGTTGAATTTTATGCTTGCAGCCCCAAGGTCTTGAGTTCAAGCCTTGGGTGATGCATTTCCTTCTTTTTTAGCACTTGTTCGTTTCATTCCTTTTTTTTATTTATCTAAATTTTTCTCTTGTTTTATTTATTTAAAAATAGTTTTAAATGTCATAAAATCCAAAAAAATCAATTTTCTAATATTTTGTTGTGTTATTTATTTTTTTCTTTTAATTTTCATTTTATTTTGTTTGTCATTTTATTTTGAATTAACAAACTAATGTGCTTTGTGGCTTGTCCTTTATTCCAATCAATTTATTTTCTTTCTCATTTCACTTGTGAGTGAATTATTTAGTCTTTACTTGGCCTTTGGCCATGATCCCCCTAGGATTCTCAGTCCCTCCGTTTAGGATGGGAGTAGGAGAGACATTAGATGTTCAATCCTTTGCATGACAACACTAGGATAGTTTCATCCCCTTTCACCCCAACTTTAGGAGCATTGTGCATGACAACTTTAGGGTCCAGTTTTCCCTTAGTTTGTGTCTTTCTCTTCTCATCTCCTAAACACTTCAAAACACTTAATAAAGAATAATTTGTGTTGTACGCTACGAGTCTTAAGTACTCGAGGAATGATGGTTGGGGGGCCTCCTCTTGATTGTCTAGAGTGTTTAGTGCATGCCCTTCGAGCGATATGCGGCACATTCGCTCTCGAGTCATAGTCTTTAGTACGACACGAGTTTCAAACCGTAACTCAATCCACTTCTTGTCTTAAAAAAATACAAAAAACAAAAACATCAAACCTTTTTATCCTTCGGGATTGTTTGGAAATTCATTTTTAGAAAGAGTGTGTTAAGCTTTGGTTCTACCGCAAACAGGCGTCGTCCCTAACTGCTGGAACCACTGCTTAATCCTACTCAGTTAAAACACTTGAACCTATCTGTGGTCTTGTCAACCCGAACTACGTTTGCTCTGATTTCTCGTACCAGATGAGGATACGTAGGCACAAGACATCGATGTCTTGGCGAGCAACCTTCCCCACTTTCACCCGTAGTTTTCTGAACTACGTTGACTCTGACTTTCCCATTGCACGAGGGAACACGTAGGCATAGAGCGACAGTGCTTTATCGAGTCTCTTTTCTTTTCTTTTGTCCCCGCAAGCTTGTAGCTTAGATAGTTTTACACCCTTTTAGATAGACAACAAGTGTGGATCCCGTCGAGTACGATGGACGTGAGGGGTGCTAATACCTTCCCGTTGCGTAACTGACTCCCGAACCTGAGATATGGTTGCAATGACCTGTCTTATTCCCTTTTCGTTAGGTTTTCTCTGATCGTTTCCTTTCCCTCTCTTTGGGATAAATAACGAACGGTGGCGACTCTTCTGTCATTGTCGGCCCCTCTTCGCAGCGATGCGACACACTACATATGAAACTCATTGTTAGGAGGCTTTTATTCTATCAATCCTCTAATGAGTTTTCATTAACCTTGGTCTAAGTGCAAGAATTAACCATCGTTGATCATTTGTTCTAACCACCAATCACTAATTCACTAACAATATCCTTTTATAATTTTGTTCTTACTCCTTATCTGTTTACTTTCATGCCTCAATATTATCATTTCATATCATATCTTTGTTTATGTTTATGTCATTTCTCTTTTGTCCATTTGGATCATATCTTGTTCAAAACACTAATAAAGGATCCAAATCTCTAAAAATCTTGGTGCTATTAACTTTGTGGTTATGCTTTTGGACCATTCTCGAACCCTTGGACTTAGAATTAGGACTCTCTTCCCTATGCTTGGAGTGTTGTGGATCTTGGTCTTTATTTGGCTCCTCATTAGCTTATGCTTTAAATCGGATGGAATTCTTTTTGATTGATATGGAGTGTGCTACAAGTTGGTTAGATCCTTTTTATCTCTTGCTTTTATTTTGTTTTCTAGGATAGTCACTTTATCTCCTCCCCTTCTTAAATTTTTAAAACCTTCTCCCTCTTTCAAAACCTTCTTGGTTTCAAACTTCAAAACCACTTTCACAATAAAACCTTGACTTTCGTTAAGTGATTTTCAAACTTTGTTCTTCTTAATAAAAGTCAATCAACGTTAATCATGCTTTGACTGATTTTAAAAGACATAAAAATACAAAAAACTCATCAACTCTTTTTGTGCCTTTATGCACTTTTCATTTTAAAGCTTTTCATAAAGTTTAGACATGAGTCATTTCCATAGTTGAGATATAATTCTCCTACTCCTCGTAGTATTAAGATGTTTAAATTTTCCACTTTGATGTTGAGTGATAGACTTTTTGATAATCCAAGCAAATCCTCCATCTTTAGGTGACACAAATGTTATCTTATGCTTGTGGGCGACTAGTCGTAGTTTTCTCCTTAAAATAACAACTTGTCTTTACATTTAAAATCAATCAAAACCAACAAGTTTTTTTGTTATTTGTACCATAAACTATGAGGTTTTGATCCTATATTGCACTTTGTGGATACGTAGGCATGAGGCAATAAGTCTCTCCAAATACAAAAATCTAAAAAAAATAATTCTCTTCTCATCTCCCCAATATCTTTTCAAACAACCCATTTTCAAGCCAAAAAGTGTAAATATTTCAAAGGGCTCCTATATAGTACTATTTACGTTTTGGGTGCTAACACCTTCCCATTGCGTAACCAACCCCCTTACCCAGATCTCTATTTTTGTTCTTGTTTTAGAACTCTTTGATTTTGTTCGCTCTTTTTCCTTTCCTTTTGGATAAAATAAAAGTGCGGTGGCGACACTTGTTTTTTTTAGTTAAGTTAATTAATAGCTTACACTTACGATTTTTACCGCTACAGGAAAGTGGTGACTCTACTGGGAAATTGAGGTTCCTAGTGGGTTTCGCCTACTTTGATTTGTTTATCACTTTTTGTTTGACTTGTTTGTTATTGCCCGTTCTATTTTGGTGCATGGTAATCTGTATGGTGAGATAAGTAATATACCCAGACTTGACTATACTTATGATAGGATGGTGATATAGTCTTGTTTGCTTACGTGGAGTAGTCCTTGCTAAGCTTACTTGAGATCCCCAGTTCGGTGGAGGCCCCTTTGGAATTATTGATGTCTTACAAGTAGTCGTATTTCGCATTACTTTTTCCGACCTGGGAGCCTGAGAAGCTAAGGACCTTAGAAGCCTTTAACTCATCTTGGCCTTATTAAGACGTGGTGCAGTGGCTATTTAGGTGTAGACTTTAATTAGTCGTTATGTGATACCACACTCAGACGAGTTTCTCTTAAGAATATTATTGGCCGACGAGTAGTCGTTTAAGCCGATAATATCCGAAAGATGGAATTATGACTCCGAGAACTTTTTAGAATCCTGTTCTACAGGTGATGATATAACCTTAGTACATAGCATTGTGGGTGGTTCTTACCTCTGGCTCCATGCTCGCGCCGAACCTTTGAACCTGTGTGCTTTGTGTGATCTTGTTTGTCAGTGTTGCATCTTGCACTCATTCATTCATGAGCATTTTGTTTCAGACAGTTTTTAAGATCTCAGATATTTTTCTTTTACAAACATCACAGATATTATTAATTATGGACATTGGAAGGAGAAACACTCAGAAGTACAGTTTTCGGGCTCCCGATCTCACAGATTTGAGAAAGCTAGTGTCCTTGGTAGTTGATCGTTCAGACTTCAGATCTTGTTATGGGAGACTTTTATTTGTTCTTTCTACCAATATTGAAGACGAAATTCTAAATACCCTTATGTAGTTCTATGATCCTATCTACCGATGATTTACTTTTCCCGATTATCATCTCATGCCATCCTTGGAGGAGTATGCTTATTTGTTGGGTGTACCGGTTTCTGATAAGGTTCCGTATACTGGTTTAGAGGAAGCTCTTAAGCCTTAAGATATTGTTGCTGCTACCTGTCGCTACTGCGAAAAATGAGGCCGGAAAAACAGAAGAGTCGCCACCTTTCGTTATTTATCCCTCAAAACGGGAAAGGACACGATCGGAAAAACCTGACGCAAAGGTATAAGACAAGGTCATCGCAACCATTATCTTGATTCAGGAGTCGGTTACGCAAGGGGAAGGTATTAGCACACTTCACGTCCATCGTACTCGATGGGATCCACGCTTATTGTGTTTAACTGACGGGTTTGTTAAATTTATCTACACTAAAGGTCTGGTCTGAAAAGAAAAGTAAATGACTCGGCAAAGCGTCGCACTTTATGCCTACGTATTCCCGTCTGGAACGAGAAATCAGAGTCAACGTAGTTCGCCTAACTACGGGGAAAGGTTGCTCGCCAAGATATCGCATCTTGTGCCTACGTACTTTCATACGGCGTGAAAGATCAGAGCAAACGTAGTTTGGGACACGAGAGACACAGGTTTGTCTTTTTTATCCGAGTAAAGTTAACAGACGGTTCCAGCAGTTTGGTGTATGCAGCTCGACCATTGGAGACTTAGGCGTTTACCGTTTGCGGTAGAACCGGGAGTTAACAGAACTCTCCTTCTGAAAAAGGGTTTCCAAGGGATTAAAGGTCCAAGAGGACAAAAAGAGTTTAATCTTTGTTTTCTATTTTTTTAGAGAAGTATCTTTTGTGGATGTTTGTAACTGATATCGCACTAGAAACTATGACCTAAGATTGAATGCGTCACATGTCACCCAAAGGGTGCCATACTAAACATCCAGACTGTTGAAAAGAAACTCTCCAACAATTCTTTCTCAAGTAGCTTAAGGCTCGTAGCGTACGACGTCAATTAACCTTTATTACAGTATTTTGATTTGTTTGCAGATGAGAAGGGAAAAAACGCACTTAAAGGGGAACTGATCCAACCTAAAGTTGTCATGCCAAATTGAACCTATGGTTGAGGTTAGGAGGGAAGCTAACTAATGTTATCATGCATGGTTAGAACCCTAAAGTTTGTCATAACTTCTCTTGAACAAGAGAAGTCAGAGTTCCTAGGGGAACATGGCAAAGGAAAACAAACAGTAAAAGAAATAACTGTACAAAAACAACTGTAAATAAAATGCATGCAATGCAACACCCAAGCAGAAGGAGCCAAGATCAACTTCTAGAACAAGCAAGCCCAAAGGCAACACATAAAACACAGGCAAGGGAGACAGACTCAACCTTAAGCCAGCAAGCAAAGCCAACCAATAACAGTCAAGCAGAGGGAAACAGACTCAACCTCTAGATGCAGACAAGCAAATGGATCTATTCTCAACCTTTAGGATGCTCTTAAGCCTAGATTACTATATGACAAACCTAGTCTAATGCAACACACAGTCAATCAGTCACACAAACAATGTAGAGCAGCCAGAGAAACAGCAGACAAACAGCTCAACAAACAGCTCAACAGCAAAGCAGATAAACAGCAAACAATCAAACAGATGCAAGCAAACAACTTCAAACCATCTTCAAGAGAAGTCTTCATCTCCATGCTCCAACAAGCTCCAACAAAAGGGAAGAGAAATAACATCAAGAATATTGGATTGATGATGGGAAGCAGGAAGGAAACCAAAGGAATCCCTCCTGACACTCAACCAGTCATCTAAGAAAGGCATCCTCAAAGGTTATACCTATTGTAAAATGCCACACATCCTTCCAAAGGAAATATGAGGCTTTCACATAGGGACCTTGAATCATAGGATGAGAATGGAAAGCAATCAAAGCAATCCACATTTATTTGAAGAAGGAGAAAGAGAACTAGGCTCTTCTTAACCCTAATTGAATAAGCTCAAAGAAAGCTCCTAAAGGGAGGTCTAAACACCAAATCAAACATCACCATCAAGCAAACATAAGCTTAAACATGTCTAGAACAGCATCTAAGAAGATTAGAAAACCTATCATGCACTAAAGACAACCATTGAAGTCAATCTAAAGCAAGTGCTATGTTGAAAGCAACTAAAACTAGCCTAAGTGTTAAATCTATGAAAAATCCTAAAACACCTTCTAAAATCCTAAGAAATTTTATAAGTGAACCTAAACATGTTAAGGACCTATGGGCAAAGGGTTAGAGCCTTAATCTAAAGGGAATTCACCTAAAGAAATCTTAGATCACAAGGTACCACATAAGAACCCTAAAAAGGAAAGTCTAAAGATCCTAATCCAAAATAGAACCTATTTTTGTCAAAAAAATCTAAAATAAATCATGGGGGATCATGCATCTCTAATCTACTAGCTAGCAAAAAATCAGCCCAAGATCCAATACCAATTGCAAGAACAAAAATCAGCAAAATCATGTATCAAATATGCAAAATTAAAGAAATTAATAAAATGGAGAAATTCAAATTAAATTGAAAAATAAGAAAAAATCAAATGCAAGAGCACAGAAAAATCACAAATAAAATCAGGATCATGGAGATATTTTTATTTTATTTTTCTGATGAATATTGAAATTAAAATGAATTAAAGAAAGAAAATGCAATAAAAATAAAAGAAAATGAATTAATGAAAATAAAAATGCTGAGAAAATGTCACAGGCGTTGGATCAATTGACTCAGTCTCCTAATCTATGGCTTGCCAGCGTGCCACTTCAGCTGCCACATCAGATTAATGAAACGACTTCGTTTCAATCCAAAAATTTCAAATCGTCAGAATAAGACGTGGCTGTTGGATGTGCATACAAAGTCCATCTTCAGGCTTGATCCAAGGGTGATCAAATCATCTTCTTCGTTTGAATGGGAAAAGGAGGGAGAGTTGCAGAGGTGGCCGGAGATGACCTCCGGTCATCTTCTCCGGCGAAGCATCACACACAGGTTATGGAAACTCAACAAAACTTATACAGATCCATTCCAAATTCCACACTGATCTCAAAAATGACCTTCAAATTTCCTAAATCCTCATAGATTCTCAAACACGATGGAGATCTTAAAATATGCATAATTCTATAACCTCACTATTCCTCAAACTAAAACCATAGACATGTTCCTCTTGTTACACTTATCAACCTAAACTAAATAGATCATGTAGAATCCTCAAGATCAGGCCACACCAATTCCAAACAGAAATCACATCGCATCCTATTTTGTCTCTAATCATCCAGATTTCTATCCAAAATCCATCTATGTTTCAACCTAATTCTTAACCACATACTAATCCAGGCTAGATCATGCTAGAATCAGTACAATTTTGAAAGTTACATACCTGGTTTTGAGCTTCAAATTGAGGCAGTTATGGAGCGTTTCTCGGCTTCAAATCGTGTATAAACTTTCAATGAAGTGTGCTGAAGAAGAAGGACACCTTGAATTGCCTTGGAAACCTCTCAATCAGAATTCACGATTCTCACTTTTTGCTCTTGAACTCAAACTTCACTCTCTGCTTCCAGCACGAATTAATCACCAAAATTATTCTGAATTCACTATAGAACTTAAATAGAAATGTTTTGTGGGCTTTTGAGGTTCAATTGAGGCCCAAATCAAATCCAATTTTCAATTTCCTTTGAAAAACTCAACCATGGTAAACAAGAATTCTGGCTCAAACCTTCTCCAAGAAGTTTCCATTCAACCCCTTGTGGTCTGATGAGAGTGTCTAGAGTGATTAGAGAGCTTGAATTCATCCCATGAACAAATTTGAATGTGTTGCTTACTTATGAAATAACAAGTCATAAAGCTATGAAATTAACTTCAAATGAAAATTATAAAAATGCCAAAGTACTCAAACTGGTTTTTCTGATTAAAATGAGTACCCACTTGCCTTGTTTGAGCACAAAATGAATTAATTTGAGAATTTTCACTTAAATGCCTTTAAATTCTTCCTTTTGCAAAATTTCTCAAACTAAGTCTCACCTTAAGCCAAATCAATTCCTCATGAGGACATGGTTGACCTAAAAACATCATTTTGAGCAAGTTTTGTGTTGAACAAAATTTCATTTGAAGCTTGCAAGATGGAGATAATGACCTATAATGCCAAATGACCTATAATCTTTCTTTCCCAAAATACCCCTAACTTGTAAACCTCATAACTTGAGTTCTACAAATCAGATGGAAGACTTCTAATACAATTTGGAAAGCTATGATCAATACCTACAACTTTAATGTGGGCCAAAAGTTGAGGAGAAACGTCCTTCTAGGTCAAAAGTTACATGGAAGTTGGTGAACTTTCACATACAAATTTCACATTCCTCAAATGACCTGTAACTTGTCTGGACCATAACTTGAGTTCTATAAATCCAATGGAGGACTTCTAGTACTCAAATTAAAGCTAAGACATGCTCTACAAGTTTCATGTTTACCAAAAGTGGAGATGAAACTTGCATCTTGAGATGAGTGGTCTTGATGTTAGGCACTAAATAAGGGATTTTACCCTGAGAACCCTAGTTTAGCAACTCTTCACACTTGGGCTTCTTCTTGGATTGATTTGGGAATATCATCTCATGTATCTCAACACAACTATCCATGATTACAAAGACTTAGAATTGGGTTTTGACCATCTTCAATTACATAGTTGACTTAGGGTTACTCAGATGAAAACCCTAATTGCAACACCTTCAACTGTGGCTCTTCACACTTGGCACAAAGACTTGACTGAGCTCCACCATGACCCTTAAGGCACTCTATGAGCTCTATACACACACTCTCTTATTGATCAAGGCCTCACAACCCACTGGTGATCTTCAATTGGTCCTCAGATTAGAAGATTAACCACCTACAAGAAACTGAACTTCTCAAGAACCCAACCCTCTTCCTGATGACTTTGGTGACTTCTCAAGCTTGAATAAGACCTCTAGATAGGCTCCTCTGGATATAAACCACACTTGATCCCCTGCACAAATGAACAATGCTATGCTATGTGTAACACCCCGTTTCCCGAAATAAAATTAAAAAAATTAAATAAGCACATATCAGAGTTTCTCCCCCAAACGGGATGTCACAATTTCCAACAAATTCTATAAATCATTTTTTTTCAAATTAATTTTTCAATAAAACTGCAGCGGAATATATATAGAATATATATATATATATATATATATATATATATATATATATATATATATATATATATATATATATATATATATATATATATATATATATATATATATATATATATATATATATATATATATATATATATATATATATATATATATATATATATATATATATATATATATATATATATATATATATATATAGAGAGAGAGAGAGAGAGAGAGAGAGAGAGAGAGAGAGAGAGAGAGTCTGTCACAAATCGAAATAACACATATACATCATGTCATCAACATCGTCATATACATCAGCCGGCTAACCGCCCCAAAATATATATATCATCATCAACTATCAACACATATCTCCCAAAATTAGATACGCCACTGGGGCATATATAATCAACAAATAAACACATAAACTCCCAAAACGCCCCGGTGTTACGTATCAGAGCAGTCCTACAGAGACACCATAATCCAAGCTAGCTAAACACCTGGATTGTCTGTACTTTCGAAGAAGCACAGACCACAACAAGAACAAAGGGGTGAGAATCACGATCAAATCTTAACGGTATAAATGTACATGAAATAAAAAGCAGAAGCCATAAATCAATTATTTCATATTTCTCACACCCGGACCTACTGTCCCATCATCAACAATCACACACACACAACCACAATGCAACGCATGCACTCGACTCGACAATATATGGTACCGACTCAACTCAGGATAGATCGCATACACTCCCTTTGAGCAACGATCTATCCCTACCACACTCCTCATGAGCTCATATAATCACATATCAACGTCCCTCACTTGGGACACGGGTGGTCGCATACACTCCTTCCGAGAAACGATCCAAATTCCCATCCACGCTACCCACTGGAGCACGTGAGTGTATCACACACCACGTCCACGCTCCCCACTTGGAGCACGCGAGTACTCATACACCGCGTCCACGTTGCCCATTTGGAGCATGTGAGTAACTCATGCCTCACGTCCACGCTCCCCATTTGGAGCACGTGAGTGAATCGCATACGCTCCACCGAGCAACATTCACCACGTCCACATGCTATGCAAGACACTATGCATAACCACACGACACACGCAGTGCACACGATCCTACTGATCCAATCATTATATAATGCATATACGCACAAACACACCAAGTGCATCGATCCTATTGATCCAATCCATCACAAAAACACATCAATACAATGCACACCAGGCATATCGATCCTACTGATCACAATTCATCACACAACAGTATTTAACCACAACACATATAAAGCGTATCGATCCTACTGATCACAATTCATCACACAACAATATTTAACCACAACGCATATAAAGCGCATCGATCCTACTTATCACAATTCATCATATATCAAGATATCACACTCATCGTCACCGTCATCCCTCATAGCATGCTCCGATGCAATATCATAATCATATGGACATCACAGAATCATGTCTCGATGTCCTTCATACACTCACCACAGCTCACTAATAAGCTACTCACCAAGCATGACCAAGAAGGGTCCAAAATCACAAGGAAACCAGCACGAAACCGCAGCCAAAACACAAACTGCTATCGGGCTCGCTGGCGCATTCGCCTGGCGAAGCCCCGCAGCGAACACTCGTTGGCCATTCGCCTGGCGAAGCCTCGCAGCGAACACTCGCTGGAACTCGCCCGACGGAACTCATGGCGAAACAAAACAGAAGCTACTGGCAGCGTTCGCTGCCCAGTTCGCCTGGCGATGCCTGGTGAAGGCTCGCCCCCACATTTGCCCAGCGAATGCCTGCGATTGCAGAAAAATAAACTCTTAGCTCAGAGTCGGCAACACGCTTCGAACCCAGCCGATTCTACTCCAATCCAAATCCCATCATACCCGACAACTGTTCCACAACCTAACTACACCTCTATCCTTGATTTCACCCGATAAATTCGCACCTCTGGTCAATTTACCAATTTTCGCATAACTCCGAAACTACTCAAAAACCCCAAACTCATTCAACCCAATATTCTTAGCACATGCAAATGAATTAAACATCAAACAACACAACAATATCAGCATGCAAACAACATCAATCATCAAAGGATCTATGGGGATAGGGATTCCCCCCTTTCTACCGATTAATCATGTATTTACCAAATTTAACCGATTATCCTCCCCCCTTACCTCAATTCAAGCTTTGATGATGAACAAGTTCTTCAATCCACACGAAATCCGCTTGCTAGGTTGTTGTTTTTGATCGTCCTCTTTCTCTTGCTCAACCGTGTTTCTCCTCTTCTTTCCAATCCTATTTTTCCACAATGGAAATGTTACCCCTCCTCCCAAATAATTCCTTATTATTCCAATTATATTAATAATCTCATTTTCTTAATTTCCAAAAATTAATATTATCACTTCATAATACCAATACTAATAATAATAACAATAATAATAATAATACTAATATCAACATTAATATTAATTATTAATTATTATCATTATCAATTATCCAATATTAATATTATGCCTCTATTTCTTCACCAATTCCCACACCAAAACACGTTGACGAATAAAATAACACCGGAACTAAAAATAATTAAAATGGGCGTTACAACTCTCCCCCACTTTAATTATTTTGGTCCTCGAAAATACCTGATGGAAACAGCTCTGGATACGCTTCCCGCATCCTGCTCTCCAATTCCCAGGTCACACTGCCTCCTGCAGCACCTCCCCACGCCACTCGCATCAACGATATCTCTTTCCCTCTGAGTCGCTTCATCTTGCGATCCTCGATCCTCAACGGCAACGCATCCACAGTCAGATTCTATCTAACTTGGACTTCATCCCTCTGAATCACATGAGACGGATCGGGTACATACTTCCGAAGTTGCGACACATGGAACACGTCATGCAAGTTCGAAAGCTCAGGCGGCAACGCCACCCTATAGGCCACAACACCAATCTTCTGCAAAATCTGATACGGCCCGATAAACTTCGGATCCAACTTCTTGGACTTCAATGCACGTCCAACCCCAGTCACTGGGTTAACCCTAAAAAATACATGGTCACCCTCACTGAATCCCAACTCTTTCCTGCGGTTATCATAATAACTCTTTTGCCGATCCTGAGATGCTTTCATCTTCTCACGGATCATCTGCATTGTCTCAGTAGTCTACTACACCAACTCTGGTCCCAACAGAACATTCTCACCCGACTCATACCAACATAAAGGAGTTCTGCACCTCCTACCATAAAGAGCTTCAAATGACGCCATCCCGATACTGGAATGGTAACTGTTGTTGTACGTGAACTCAACCAAAGGCAAATGAGTATCCCACGTACCACCTTTCTCTAACACACAAGCCTGCAACAAGTCTTCTAAAGTCTGAATAGTCCTCTCTGACTGTCCATCCGTCTGCGGATGATAAGCTGAACTCAACTTCAACTCGGTACCCAACGCCTCTTGCAAACTCTTCCAAAATACAGAAGTGAACCTTAGATCTCTATCCGACACAATACTCAAAGGCACACCATGCAACTTCACAATTACCCGAATATAGATCTCGGCAAGCTTCTCCAACGGAAAGCTGACACTAATCGACACAAAGTGTGCAGACTTAGTAAGCCGATCCACAATCACCCAAATGGCATCAAATCCTCTCGCCGTATTCGGCAAACCTGTAACAAAATCCATGGTGATACAATCCCATTTCCAAATCGGAATCTCTAACGGTTGCATCATCCCAGAAGGTCTCTGATGCTCCACCTTCGATTTCTGACATACCAAACAAGCATAAACATAACGAGCAATATCTCTCTTCATACCTGGCCACCAAAACAACTTTTTCAAATCCTGATACATCTTCGTAGCTCCTGGATGCACACTCAGGATACTACGATGCCCTTCGTCCAAAATCGACTTCTTCAGCTCATCATTATCCGGCACACAAATCCTGCCCCGAAACCTCAACACACCTGCATCATCCAACCTGAAATCACTACCGGAGTCACTTCCGGCTCCTCGCATCAAATCCACAAATCTCACATCTAACTTCTGATGTTCTCTTATCATATCCAAGAAATCATTCTTCACTTGCAATTTACCCAACATTACACCACCTGTAGTAAACTCACAAACCATACTCAAATCTCGAAACTGCTCAATAAGCTCCATCTCTTTCACCATCGAAGCTGACATATGAATTACCTTCCTGCTCAATGCATCTGCAACTACATTCGCTTTCCCTGGGTGATAACTCAAACTGAAATCATAATCTTTCAAGAATTCTGACCATCTTCTCTGCCTCATATTCAACTCTTTCTGATCAAATAGGTACTTCAAACTCTTGTGATCACTGAACACCTCAAACCTTGAACCATACAAATAATGTCTCCAGATCTTCAAAACAAAAACCACCGCAGCCAATTCAAGGTCATGAGTAGTATAATTCCGCTCATGCACCCTGAATTGCCGCGACGCATAAGCTACCACTTTTCCATTCTGCGTGAGAACTCTTCCCAATCCCATCTTGGACGCATCACAATACACCACAAAAGGCTCACACGGATTTGGTAGCACCAACACCGACGCTGAAGTCAATCTCTTTTTCAGCTCCACAATACTTTCTTCGCACGCAGCATCCCACACAAACACTTGATCTTTCCTCGTCAACTGAGTCAACAGCAAAGCCAATCTAGAAAAGCCTTCAATAAATCTTCGGTAATAACCCGCTAAACCCAAGAAGCTCCGAACTTCTGTTACCGTCTTCGGTGATTCCCACTGTAACACCGCACTAACTTTCGAAGGGTCTACTGAAACACCATCACCCGAAATAACATGCCCCAGAAAACTCACAGTCTTCAACCATAACTCAAACTTTGATAACTTAGCAAACAACTTGTTATCTTTCAACACTTGCAAAGCAATCTTCAAATGTTCCGCATGCTCTTCCTCAGACTTAGAATAGATCAGTATATCATCAATGAACACAACAATAAACTGATTGAAATAAGAGTGGAAGATATGGTACATATATTCCATAAACACACCCGACGCATTAGACACTCCGAAAGGCATTACTGCATACTCGTAATGTCCATATCGAGTCCTAAACACCGTCTTCTGAATATCACCTTCCTTAACTCTGATCTGATGATAACCCGACCCCAAGTCGATCTTACTAAACACACGAGCTCCCACCAACTGATCCATCAAATCATCAATCCTTGGAAGAGGATATTTGTTCTTGATGGTCACTTTGTTCAACTGACGGTAATCGATGCACAACCGCATGCTACCATCCTTCTTCTTCACTAACAACACTGGAGCTCCCCACGGCGATACACTTGGCCTGATGAACTTCCTGTCTAACAACTCTCCAATCTGAGTCTTCAATTCGGCCAACTCCACTGCCGACATCCTGTACGGAGCCATAGAAATAGGCCTCGTACCAGGAACAAGATCAATGCTAAACTCAACCTCTCTCTTCGGAGGCAACTCAGTAATATCATCCGGGAATACTTCTGGAAACTCATTCACCACAGCTAACTCATCCAACAATGCCTTGTTGTCAACAGACAGTGATGCAAATAAAGCAAACACCTACGCTTCATCTTCCAACAAGGTTCTCAATTCCTTACCAGACAAGGAATCTGCCAACGCTTCCTCTTCAGGAGTCAAAAACAGTAACACTTTCCGAAAACAATCGATGTACACCCGGTTGAACTCCAACCAGTTCATACCAAGTATAACATCCAAACCACAAAGTGGCAAACATATCAAATCCACACCGAAGTCTCGACCAAAGATAGTCAGTGGGCACTTCAAACACACAAGTGAAGTAGTCACTGAACCAATCGAGGGAGTTTCAATAGTCATCCGCCGCTCAAGAGTGGTCAGCACCAAACCTAACCTCTTCACACAATCAACAGAGATAAACGAGTGGGTCGCACCCGTATCAATTATAGCAGTCAAAGGAATGTTATTGATAAAACAAGTACCTTTGATCGAACGCCCTTCGTCTTCCGCTTGAGTTCCCACAACTACAAATACTTTACCCGCCACCTGAGGCGCCTGAACCTTCCTCGACTTCTCACAATGAGTACTAATGTGGCCCTTCTCGCCAAAGTTATAACAAGTAGGCATATTAGTCCTACAATCCGCCATCACATGGCCCGACTTCCCACACTTGAAGCACTTCTTAATCTCTTGAGGACAATCACTAGCACGATGCCCAGCGACAGCGCACCGATAACATTTCAAATCTGACGATGCCTTCCTCTCTCGGAATCTCTTATCAAACACAGCCTTTTACTTTCCTTTACCAGTTGGCACACTGTAAGGTGTACCATCAAACCTCTGCTTACCCTTGCGGTCATTCACCACCTTGTAATGTGCAATCCTCGCACGATTATCATTGTCATAGATCCGACTTCTACTCACCAACTCAGGATAGCTCTAGATTTTCTGACATGCGATCCCCATCTTGATCTCCGGCCTCATCCATTCTCAAATTTCAAGCACTTAGAAGTCATCGCTTCCTCAGTATTGTAATGGGGACAATACTGAGCCAATTCCTTAAACATAGCCGCATACTCGGCTACCGACATACTGCCCTGTTTCAATTCCAAAAATTCCACCTCTTTAGCACTTCTGATGTCTTCTGGAAAATACTTCTCCAGAAATCCAGATCGAACCACCTCCCAAGTAATCGGAGTCCCCGAAGCCTCCATCCTCTGACGGCAATTGTCCCACCAAGCCTCAGCCTCTCCCTCAAGCATATGAGTACCAAATCTCACTTTCTGCTTGTCACTGCACCCCATGGTCCTGAAGATCTTCTCTATCGCCTTCAACCATTTATGTGCAGCTACCGGATCCAGAATCCCACCTACAAACTTTGCTGGCTTGTTGCTCTGGAACTGCATCAAGTCTCTGAACTGAGCACCCGCAGCCAGATTCTGATTGGCCACCACTTGAGCCATAGCCTGCATAGCCGCAGCCAACGCCGCGTCGTTCCTCCCAGCCATACTGCTCAACAACAACAGGTTAATAGAGAACAACCAACTATATCCTACAGACAGACTCAAAACACTACACTAGCCGGACGGACCGACCTGCTCTGATACCAACTTGTAACACCCCGTTTCCCAAAATAAAATAAAACAATTAAATAAGCACATATCAGAGTTTCTCCCCCAAACGGGATGTCACAATTTCCAACAAATTTTATAAATCATTTTTTTTTCAAATTAATTTCTCAATAAAACTGCTGCAGAATATATATATATATATATATATATATATATATATATATATATATATATATATATATATATATATATATATATATATATATATATATATATATATATATATATATATATATATATATATATATATATATATATATATATATATATATATATATATATATATATATATATATATATATATATATATATATATATATATATATATATATATATATATATATATATATATATATATATATATATATATATCTAGTCTGTCACAAATCGAAATAACACATATACATCATGTCATCAACATCGTCATATACATCAGTAGGCTAACCGCCCCAAAATATATATATATCATCATCAACTATCAACACATATCTCCCAAAATTAGATACGCCACTGGGGCACATATAATCAATAAATAAACACATAAACTCCCAAAACGCCCCGGTGTTACGTATCAGAGCAGTCCTACAGAGACACCATAATCCAAGCTAGCTAAACACCTGGATTGTCTGTACTTCCGAAGAAGCACAGACCACAACAACAACAAAGGGGTGAGAATCACGATCAAATATTAACGGTATAAACGTACATGAAATAAAAAGCGGAAGCAATAAATCAATTATTTCATGTTTCTCACACCCGGACCTACTGTCCCATCATCAACAATCACACACACACAACCACAATGCAACGCATGCACTCGACTCGACAATATGCGGTACCGACTCAACTCAGAATAGATCGCATACACTTCCTCTGAGCAACGATCTATCCCTACCACGCTCCTCATGAGCTCATATAATCACATATCAACGTCCCCCACTTGGGACACGGGTGGTCACATACACTCCTTCCGAGCAACGATCCAAATTCCAATCCACACTCCCCACTGAAGCACGTGAGTGTATCACACACCACGTCCACGCTCCCCACTTGGAGCACGTGAGTACTCATACACCGCGTCCACGCTCCCCATTTGGAGCACGTGAGCAACTCATGCCTTACGTCCACGCTCCCTATTTGGAGCACGTGAATGAATCGCATAAGCTCTACCGAGCAACGATTCACCACGTCCACATGCTATACAAGACACTATGGATAACAACACGGCACACACAGTGCACACGATCCTACTGATCCACTCATCATATAATGTATATACGCACAATCACACCAAGTGCATTGATCCTATTGATCCAATCCATCACAACAACACATCAATACAATGCACACCAGGCATATCGATCCTACTGATCACAATTCATCACACAACAGTATTTAACCACAACGCATATAAAGCGTATCGATCCTACTGATCACAATTCATCACGCAACAGTATTTAACCACAACGCATATAAAGCGTATCGATCCTACTGATTACAATTCATCATATATCAAGATATCTCACTCATCGTCACCGTCATCCCTCATAACATGCTCCGATGCAATATCATAATCATATGGACATCACACAATCATGTCTCGATGTCCTTCATACACTCACCACAGCTCACTAATAAGCTACTCACCAAGCATGACCAGCAAGGGTCCAAAATCACAACGAAATCAGCACGAAACCGCAATCAAAAGACAAACTGCTGTCGGGCTCGCTGTCGCATTCGCCTGGCGAATCCCCGCAGCGAACACTCGCTGGCCATTCGCCTGGCGAAGCCTCGCAGCGAACACTCGCTGGAACTCGCCCGACGAAACTCTTGGCGAAACAAAACAGAAGCTACTGGCAGCGTTCGCTGCCCAGTTCGCCCGGCGAAGCCTGGCGAAGGCTCGCCCCCACATTCGCCCAGCGAATGCCTATGATTGCAGAAAAATAAACTCTCAGCTCAGGGTCGGCAACACGCTCCGAACCCAGCCGATTCTACTCCAAGCCAAACCCCATCATACCCGACAACTGTTCCACAACCTGACTACACCTCTATCCTTGATTTCACCCGATAAATTCGCACCTCTGCTCAATTTACCAATTTTCGGCATAACTCCGAAACTACTCAAAAACCCCAAACTCATTCAACCCAATATTCTCAGCACATGCAAATGAATTAAACATCAAACAACACAACAATATCAGCATGCAAACAACATCAATCATCAAAGGATCTATGGGGATAGGGATTCCCCCCTTTCTACCGATTAATCATGTATTTACCAAATTTAATCGATTATCCTCCCTCTTACCTCAATTCAAGCTTTGATGATGAACAAGTTCTTCAATCCACACGAAATCCGCTTGCTAGGTTGTTGTTCTTGATCGTCCTCTTTCTCTTGCTCAACTGTGTTTCTCCTCTTCTTTCCAATTCTATTTTTCCACAATGGCAATGTTACCCCTCCTCCCAAATAATTCCTTATTATTCCAATTATATTAATAATCTCATTTTTTTTAATTTCCAAAAATTAATATTATCACTTCATAATACCAATATTAATAATAATAACAATAATAATAATACTAATAATAATAATAATAATAATAATAATAATAATAATATCAACATTAATATTAATTATTAATTATTATCATTATCAATTATCCAATATTAATATTATGCCTCTATTTCTTCACCAATTCCCACACCAAAACACGTTGACGAATAAAATAACACCGGAACTAAAAATAATTAAAATGAGCGTTACACTATGCAAATGTTAGATCAATGATATGTCAATGCAATGAAACATAAACCAAGTAAGAAAAGGTTAGGAAAATTTTGGGGTGCAACAGCTGCCCTTATTCAAGAGGCTTGGACTTGACTGGATGAAAAGCGAACAAATTTCAGGCAATCGAGGTAAAAGACGGTTGAATACCAGAGAACCCGAAAATTTTCTAATCGAAGAAACAAACTACACAAACTGCTTGGGGAACAACACATCCAGACAATTGAATCTGGATGTCACGGCAACAACTGGTCGATCATCTGATAAAGAAATTGATTTCAACATCAACCACCTGTGTGACGCCACAGGTGTCGAATACAAACAATCGACTTCAAAAAATGCTACAAAAAGCAGGCACTACGTAAAGTGCGTCATCCACATACTATCCGGGATCTTCCGAGCATCGCACTAAATAAAAGCGCGGTATCCCTGTACTATCCGGGATCTTCCATTTCCAAGCAACTCTACGGGGAAAATCTGCAACAACACCAAAGTCTAATTATGAAGCCGTTCAACACTGACAACAACTTCAAAGTCTAATTATGAAGTCTGCAATGCTGACGTAACAGCTACTCGAGGAAAATTCTGCCGAACTTCAAAGTCAAATTATGAAGTCATTCAATGCTGGCAACAAACTTCAAAGTCTAATTATGAAGCCTTCTGGAACTCTTCTAGGTAATTTCTAACAACAACTTCAAAGTCTAATTATGAGCCGTTTAGAACTGACAATAACTCCAAGGTCTAATTATGAAGCCAATGAATACCGATAACGCATTAATATAACAAACTTCAAAGTCTAATTATGAAGCCGTTTAATATTGGCAACAACTTCAATGTCTAATTATGAAGCCGTGCAATGCTGACGTAACAGCTACCCGAGGAAAACTCTGTCGAACTCCAAAGTCTAATCATGAAGCCCTCTAGAATCCTTCCGAGGAAATTCTAACAACAACTTCAAAGTCTAATTATGAAGCCTAACAACTCCAAAGTCTAATTATGGTGCCTTCCATGTTGACAACAACTTCAAAGTCAAATCATGAAGCCTTGACAACAAGTAACGACTTCAACCGTCTAAACACTGAAATCTTCCTTTAAAATGCTGACAACAACCTCAAAGTCAAATCATGAAGCCTTGTAGCGTTGATATAACAAACTTCAAAGTCTAATTATGAAGCCGTTTAATGCTGGCGACAACTCCAAAGTCTAATTATGAAGCCTTCGTAATTCTGGCGTAACAGCAACTCAAGGAAAACTCTGTCGAACTCCAAAGTCTAACTATGAAGCCCTCCAGAACTCTTCCGAAGGAATTCTGCCAACAACTTCAAAGTCTAATTATGAAGCCATTTAGGACTGACAACAACTCCAAAGTCTAATTATGAAGCCATGTCATGATGGTAACAACTTCAAGGTCTAATTATGAAGTCATAAAAGCAATCTGAGGAGAACTCTGCCGGGGAAATTCTGACGTCAACTGCCAAACATGAACCTTGACGAAGAGTAATGACTTCAGATGTCTAATCTCTGAAATCTTTCTCTTTTTAAATGCTGACGTGACAGCAACCCGAGGGAAAACTCCACTGGGGAATTTTTCTGGCAACAACTCCAAAGTCTAATTATGAAGCCGTGTAAAGAAAACTCTGCTGAGGAAGAAGAGAAACTTAACCAAGCAATTCTGATGAGGGAGCACATGATATGACGAACGTTATCATCATATATCTCATGCCAAGAATTTGAATATCCGAAAACCATCCTAAACAAGAATTCCAATTACCTGCAGGGAAGAACGCCGGAAAATAAAGAGGTAACCAACCTGACTTATGTTTCAAAATGCACATGTTTCAAAATGGCGGAATGCCCCATATAAGATGGAAATTCTACGCATTTGGGTAAATTGCAAATGCGATGCAGATATGATGCAAATGCATGTAAGATGCCGACTCGGGCTGCCGGAGAAAAGCTGGATACAGAACCGCTTCAGCAAAATAAATGCTGAAGACAAGGCCAACTCCGCTGGGGATAACCGGGTGTCATAAAACTATCCCAGCAAAATAAATGCCAAAAAGGTAAACCAACTCCGCAGGGGAAAGAAACAATCCTGCTGGGGGATAGTTTAACAAATTCGGAGTTACGAACTCTGCTAAGGATAATCAACCTGTTGGAGGAAAGACAACCTGCTGGAGAAACCGAAAAAACCATCCTGCGCGGGGATGAACTTTTCAAACCACTGACAACTTACTTGCACTTTGTGAGGACCTCACTGAGGATTACATGTACACCTGACTATCGCTGGGGATGCACATCACTGCCTGACTGCTTGCTAACTTGCATATGACTCTTGTGGGGATAAAAAGTGACTTCCATCAGCTGGGGAGTAATAGAATCACCTAAAGCCCGCTCCTACGTTAAGGGACTCTGGTTGGGGAAACACGATCCCTTATCTGTTTGCTGTGAAGGTAACGACCCTGCAAAATATTGAGCAACAACAAGATATCCTATACAAAAGGAAAAATCCAGGTCAATAGTCATGACAATTGCTCAGTCAATTCAAAGTTTTAACAATTATTGGCCGAGGCCTGCAAGTTTATGCATGTGCAAGTTTATCAAAACATCGACGTTTTCCACAAACAAAACAGTAAAAGTTAAAACAAGAAACAAACATCAAGTACTGAATAGTATGCATTTATTGATAACGGGCCTGTAAATAGGCAAAGTTTTGTACAACGGATGCAACTCCTGAAAAGAGGAAGCTATAAAAACAAATACAAATATGCACAGAGGTACAAAGCAATTTGTATACATGTCGGCAATGTGGTACAGACAAACACCATGAGCTGATCCTCCTATGACTCGCCTGACTCCGACGCTTTTCCCGATACTCCGTCTTTGGAAGAGATTGACTTGGATAATCGACCCTCAGGTACTCCCAAACCACTAAGCAATACAATATCAAACTCGGACCGCAATCATTTGCTTTTTTTAATCCCTAACTTGTCTGAATCGCCCTTTGCGGGTTTTCGATTCACCGGGATACCCTTTTTTGCCGAAGTCGCCTTTTCAGGTCTTCAACTTCGCGGGTGTATATCTTTTCGATTTTATCCCTAATTTTTTCTCGAACCTTTTTCTTTTTCTTTTTGGTTCGCCGGGATGCCCCATTTTTTCCTGGACTCTCTTTTTTCTGTCCAGCGGGTCTCTTTTAAGCAAAGTATTATTTAACTGCGTCCGAGTTCATAGGGGATGAAAAATCCTCTCCATCCATGGTGGACAACAGTAAGGCTCCTCCGGAGAAGACCTTTCGAACGATGTATGGACCTTCATAGTTGGGAGTCCATTCGCCCCTGTGATCTGATTGTGGAGGGAGAATCTTCTTTAGTACAAGATCGCCCGTCTGAAAGCTTCGAGGGCGCACCTTCTTGTCGAAAGCTTTCTTCATTCGGCTCTGGTATAAACGACCGTATGCGATAGATGCAAGTCTCTTCTCATCCATCAAACTGAGCTGATTCAGTCTATTCCTTATCCACTCTGCCTCATCAAGTTGGACATCGAGCAATACTCTCAAGGAAGGAATCTCAACTTCTAATGGTAGGACAACCTCCATACCATACACCAGTGAGAAAGGTGTTACCCCGGTTGATGTGCGTACCGTCATACGATAACCGTGCAATGCGAAGGGCAACATCTCGTGCCAATCTTTGTATGTCACAACCATCTTCTAAACTATCCTCTTGATGTTCTTATTGGCCACTTCGACAGCGCCATTCATCTTGGGTCGATAGGGAGATGAATTATGATGCTCAATCTTGAAATTCTAGCACAATTCCTTCATCATATTGTTATTCAGGTTCGAACCATTGTAAGTAATGATCCTTTCAGGAATGCTGCAACGATAAATGATGTCCTTTTTGATAAACCGGGCTACTACTTGCTTGGTAACATTGGCGTAAGACGCGGTTCAACTTATTTGGTGAAGTAATCGATAGCTACCAAGATGAACCGGTGTCCATTGGACACAGTAGGATCAATTTTTCCAATCATATCAATGCCCCACATGGAGAAAGGCCACGGGGACACCATAACGTTCAAAGGGCTCGGTGGCACCTGACTCTTGTCTGCATAAATCTGGCACTTGTGGCACTTCTTTGCAAACTGGAAGCAATCTCTTTCCATCGTCAACCAATAATACCCTGCCCGTAATAAATTTCGAGACATAGCATGTCCGCCAGCGTGCGTGCCAAAGGTTCCCTCGTGGACCTCCTCCATGAGCAGATTAGCTTCTTTCCCATCAACACATTGCAAAAGCACCAAATCATGGTTTCTCCGGTACAAAACACCATCTGGATTCAAGTAAAAATTGCCAGCCAATCTCCTAAGAGTCTTCTTATCGCGGCCGGATGCCCCAGTCAGATACTCCTGGTTCTTTAGGAAATTCTGGATATCAAAATACCACGACTTGCCATCGGAAGCTTCCTCAATAGCGAATATGAAGGAGAGCCTATCAAGGTGAGAGATAACTATCCTGAGAGGAGATTTATCTCTGATCTGCACCCCTTCAAAGGCTTGGCACAATGTCTCATGGATCTCACCATCCACTTCGACATATTTAAATGATGACAGGTGACTAACCAGGATGTCTTCCTCCCCACATATGGTGACGATGCTACCACCGACCATATACTTAAGCTTTTGGTGCAACGTAGACGTGACAGCCCCTGCAGTATGAATCCAAGGTCGTCCGAGCAAACAGCTGTAAGTTGGTTGTATGTCCATGATATAAAACACAGTGTCAAACACTTCTGGACCAAACTGGATTGGCAAAGTCAATTCTCCGAATACAGACCTTCTCGTCCCGTCAAACGCTCTCACTACCAAGTCACTTGGCGTGCAGATTATACCTCGGGTATCTAGCTTCAACAACGCCTTCTTGGGCAAAACGTTCAGGGATGAACCAATGTCCACAAGGATATGAGACATAACAGTGCCCCTACACTCAACAGAATTATGCAACACACTGTTATGGTTACGGCCCCTGGGTGTCAAATCAAAATCTGTAAAGCCAAGGCCATGCCCCGCATTCACGTGCGCAATCACTCCTTCGAGCTGATTAACGGATATCTCCTGGGGTACATAGGCAGCGTCAAGTGCTTTCAGCAACGCGTTCCGGTGATCTTTGGAATAAAGTAACAATGACAAGATTAATATTTTGGAAGGCGTCTGCTGCAGATGATCGACAATTTTATAATCGCTCTTCTGAATTAATCTCATGAATTCTTCCACATCTTTGGTCAAAGCCTTTTTTTCCTTCTCTTGAGAAGGTCCCTCTTCGCTAACTTTACCTTTCCCTTTGGCCGTTCTCTCAGCTTCTACTTCTGGCGACGCAAACGGGTTATGCCCCCTGCTCCCACGAGGTTCTCAATTGACCCTACAGGCGGGCTTGCCAGGTTAATCTTCTCCCCATTGCAGTAAACTTCCGCCCCATAGTTCCAAGGGATGGCTTTAGTGCTTTCATACGGAATAGGTCCGGCTTTGGTTATTGTGATAGTCGGCCTCTTGGGAGGCGCCGATATCGTGAAGTCTTGAACGGAATCGTAATCATTGCAACTTCACCCTGCCTTTCAGCTATTGCCTCAACAGGCTTTTCTTCAGCAGTACGGTCGAATTGCAGCGTACCTTCGTCAATCAGCCCTTGGATACCTCTTCTCAAGTTATCACAACCCTCGGGCCGGGCCAAATAATCAACACAATCAGCATCCCAACCAGGTAACACTCCCCCTTTCAGCAACCTGCTCTTGACATAACTCAAAGGCGTCTTCAATTCATCCACATTCATAACCAGATTCAGACTAGCATCTTCCAAAACTGCACCCACCTGTGTAGATCCGTGAGCTGGCATCAGATTCTTCTCAATATTGGGTGCCTCATTACCGAAGTTTATAGCCTTACTATCTAACAAATATTGCACCTTGTGCTTGAAAGCATGGCAGTTCTCGATGCTATTACCGGGTGCCCCAGAATGGAAGTCGCAATGTGCATTAGCGTCATACCCGAAAGGAGGCGTGCCCTTTAACAGAGCCAACGTCCTTTTCTCAACCAACTGCAGCTGTAACAAAGTTGGAAGAAGCTGAGCATACGACAACGGAGGCGCATCAAATACCCTTTTTACAGCCCTATCCCGACCTTGATATCTCAGTGGAGCTGCATTCTGTCGTCCCTGTTGCTATTGTGGCTGTTGTTGTTGCTGTTGAGGTACATGAATTGTCATACTAGCAATCTGCTACTGACGGTACTGGTTTCGACCTCTACCTCTTCCTCGAGAGCTGTATACTAAATTGGTATCCCCCTGTCTCTTATTCCCAAAAGCCCTTTTACCACCTCCAGCTGAGGTTGACTCATCGGATTGAATCTTACCAATCTTGACACCATTCTCGATACATTCCCCCAAGAGTATCAACTCAGAAAAGTTACTCGTCGTACAATTGATAAGCCGGTCATAGTAAAACCCAGAGAAAGTGCCCACAAACATATCCACCAACTCCCGCTCTATCATGGGCGGGTGCACCCTGGCTGCAATCTCACGCCACCTCTGGGCATATTCTTTGAAACTCTCGCTATTCTTCTGAGAGAGATTTTGGAGCTGGACCCTGTTCGGTGCAAGGTCGCTGTTATATTGGTAATGCTTGACAAAAGCTTCTGCTAACTCCTTCCAGCTACCAATTTGAGTAGGCTCTAATCCCATGTACCACTCCAATGACGGTCCCGACAAGCTGTCCTGGAAAAAATGCATCAGCATCTTCTCGTCATCAGAGTAGGCGGACATTCTCCGGTAGTAAGATCGCACGTGAACTCTCGGGCAAGTATCCCCGTTATACTTGTCAAACGTGGGCGATTTGAATTTGAGTGGCACCCTTAAACCAGGGACCAATCCCATGTTAGCCACGTCTAACCCTGTAGAGTTCTGATTAGCAAGATTCCTCATCTGTTCTTCCAACAACCTGAACCTTCTATCACTGTCAGTGGGCATCTCAAGATCCCTGCATGGCGGAGGGAAAGAATCTTCCTGACGATCTTCGCCCCAGTGAGAATCCTCATTACCATAACCAGCATAAGCATTATTGGGACCAAAACTAGCCTGATTGATCCTGGGACCATACCCCATATTACAAAAACCTTGATTTCCAACACCTGGCCTAAAACCAGCATTGTGAGCACCCATTCCAACACCATTGTGGCTTGCATTTCCAAAACCTGCGTTACCGAAGCCCTGATTGTTGTAACCCTGATTGCCATAGCCTTAATTACCACCAAAACTAGAGTTGCCAACACCAATACCCATACCAGTATTCCCAACACCAAGACCAGCGTTCCCGGTGCCAACATTGAACCCATCATTTCCAGCACCAATGTTTCCATTAGTTTCCGCATGCCCATTACCGTTACCATTCGCATTTCCATTCCCAACCCTGTTACCATTCTCAGTCGCATTGAGGACAACCACTGGTACAACATCACCAGCTTGGAGAGTCTCGCCGTGAGGAGGATAAGTAGCAATTCTACCATGTAGCACCCCCTGACTATCAACCCTATCGATTAGAGGCTGCACCAGAGTTTGCAGCTGCTCCTGGCCCTTGGCCACAGTTTCCATCACCTGCATGAACTGCGCCATCCGGTCGCGCATCTCTTGCATCTCAGTCTGCATCTGATCCATGGCTTTCTTACAGTTGCTTCTGGTAGAGTAGCGATGAATTCGCTGATCGGCAATCCTGGAACCTGCATCAACAGAGGGTTAGGAGAACAGTTCAAGGTACCTGCTATGCGAATGATTTATGCAAATGCAAACGTGTGTCTGTATGTTAGGGAGATTTGTCCCCCGATTCGAGTGCCAGAGTGCAAGTGCTGATGACAAGAAGCCCGGATCTAGTCACTGAAATAACATCTCATATGTAGTCAATGAATACATGAGGAATCAATAGCATGACCTCAACCAACAAGCCTGGTGATGGTCAGCCTACAACAAGAATCAGAAAAATACAAAGGGTTACAATGATAATCAAGTGCGACAGCGGGCACAAAACTTTTCTAACAGCTCCTTTGTCTCAAGGTGATCAGGTTGGGTGAGTAATCCTTTGACGAGCAACTCTCTCTGCATAATAGTACACTAGAGACCCTCAACTAAATCTTCCCATACTCCCTGGCCAAATCAATCTTCTAACTTTCGCTTCTTAGACTCGAACCTCTGCTTGCGATCTTTCAAGTTAGCGAGGGCTTTGTTCAGCATGTCTTCGGTGGCATATCTGCGAGCAGTTTCCTCATCAAACCTCTTCTCACTAGCCTTCACCTGAGTCTTCAATTTGGAGGTCTGCTATTTCAGTTTATCTTCCCTCTCTTTGTTGTTGGCTATAGTGGCATTCCACTGTTGATTGAACTTGGATATTCTTCGGTATGCTTCATCCAGATTTTGCTTCTTGGTGGCCAGTACATCATTAATATATTTGAAGTCCAGACCCAAGCGCTCACTATCAGCTATCTACTTAGTCAAGTCCGTGCCCAACCTGTTCACCAACTCTGTTTGCCTCTTGAAGGAGTGGACATCTTCGTTTCTCTCGCTTCTAACATGTGCAAACTCTTTCTCCAACTCTTCATTGGCCTTTTTCATCCCTTCTCTCTCAGCTAACACTTGATTATACTGCTGAATAGGCGCCGTAGTAGGCTCTTCCACCACTAGAGGGTACTCCTGCTTAGCAGGTGGAAAAGGCATCCCTATAGTCTCTGCTCTGGTCTTGATCCAGGTCACATACGGAGCGTAATCCTGACTATTGCTCTTGCCCAACAATGACTTCCCTCATCTACTGACATCATTCCAGGCCTGCTGAAGTTTAGATAACATATCCCCCTCTAGAAGACTGGTGAGGTACAGAGATTCCTGCACCTCTTCATCCTTCGGCGGAACCCTCAAAGCATAAGCAAACTGTCTGAGAAGTAGAGATGGATTATAGTTGATACAACCCTTTCTTCCAATCAAAGGCACATTCAGAAACCCACTGTAGCTGAATATAATCTCATTACCCAACATATCTCTATCAAACCAAACAACACTCTCTGCTAATAAACCCATCAATCGCTCAGACCACTCAGTTGTGGCTGCAGATGATGCAAAGAGACCCTTATTGGGTAGGTGACTATCAAACCATCTGTAGAGTAAGGGCACACAACATGATACATTCTTACCCCTTCTATTCTCGTTCTTGTAATGGACGGAATGATATACATCTCCAATCAAGGTAGGAACTGGATTCTCTGATGCAAAGATATGAAAGGCATCCAAGTCCACAAAATCAGGCATGTTAGGAAACAAAATGATACCATATATGCAGAGAGCAAGAATGGCGTTGAATGAGATCCAACAACTGTCTTTGGCACACTGTTGGGCTTTCCCAACTAAGAACTGCAGAGAAAAACCTAGAACCCCATTCCAACTGGACAAGATTAACTTAGAGGCATCCAGATGAAGAGAAAGAGCTAGATTAGCCAGATTAGGCTTAGTATCCATATGAACAAATGGCATCTGACTCTTGATAGGCACACCCAATAATCCAACATACTCCTATAATGTAGGTGCAAGAATGAAGTCCGGGAAAGTAAAGCATCTCAAAAGAGGATCATAGAACTGCAGCAAGGCATACAACCCATTCAACTCATACACAGAAGGTTTCCGAACCAGGCTGAGCAGCTTCCCATAAGATTTCCTGAATTCACCTCTCACAGTATCATCTGCCAAAGCAATCAAACTGGATAATAAAGCAACATCTGAAGTAGGGAGCTTGTAGGCCACATTCTTCCTCAGAGAACCCATAATAGCACAACATAAGGCAAGAAAATACCAGAATCGGGGGATAATGTACCTGCAACACAGACACACGTTAATGATATGCAAATGAGGATGCAAAATGCAAAATGCAAACATGCAACAGGGGATCAAGATGGCTGCTGAGAAGATCAAAGCTCTGATCCAACACAATCATAACACTGCTCTGATAGCACAACCCTGAAGAGGACCAATAAATATGCACTGTCGAGAACAACCCCATCTCTGACGATAAGAACCCTCTGAACCCAACAACACCGATTCACTGTCAAGAAAACTAGGTAGTCTAAAGGTTAAGGTTTCCTGCAATAACCCGACCCCGCTCACAGGTATGGACCTAAATCACAGACAAGGTATGGCATCCTATGCGTTTCCCAGAATCACAGACTTTCAAGAGTGATGATACGATACCCAGAAGGTGTGGCATCATCATCTCTTGAAGTGGCCTCACTCTACTGAGTCACAAATGATCGGTCCCCAAAGTCGACAATCCTCCAAACCAACAACCCCTCAAGTCCAAAGGGCCGGAAAAGAAGTCAACCGGGAGAACCTCGTCTGAGCGTGGATTTCATGAGACACTAGTGCCTGCAAAGCAAGCACGCGCCCACTAATTTCCACAACTAATGCTAAGTACACTCAACCTAGGTCTGGCTTCTCACTCATCAGAGCCCTTTCCCACAACAGCACAATAATAATATACTGAAAATAAAATGCGGAAAGTAAAGTGCGATAAATAAAACCCAACAGGTAAACACACAAGCGCTAGGATTGACTCGCATAGGGAACCAGAGTCCCCAGCAGAATCTCCAGCTATCGCTACTGCGAAAGTTGAGGCCGGCAAAACAGAAGAGTCGCCACCTTTCGTTATCTTTCCCTCAAAACGGGAAAGGAAACGATCGGAAAAAACCTAACGCAAAGGTATAAGACAAGGTCATTGCAACCATTGTCTGGATTCGGGAGTCGGTTACGCAAGGGGAAGGTATTAGCACCCTTCACGTCCATCGTACTCGATGGGATCCACCCTTATTGTGTTTAACTGACGGGCTTGTTAAATCTATCTACGCTAAAGGTCTGTTCTGAAAAAGATAAGAAAATGACTCGGCAAAGCGTCACACTTTATGCCTACGTATTCCCGTCTGGAACGAGAAATCAGAGTCAACGTAGTTCGCCTAACTACGGGGAAAGGTTGCTCGCCAAGATATCGCATCTTGTTCCTACGTACTTTCACACGACGCGAAAGATCAGAGCAAACGTAGTTTGGGACACGAGAGACACAGGTTTGTCTTTTTTATCCGAGTAAAGTTAACAGACGGTTCCAGCAGTTTGGTGTATGCAGCTCGACCATTGGAGACTTAGGCGTTTACCGTTTGCGGTAGAACCGGGAGTTAACAGAACTCTCCTTCTGAAAAAGGGTTTCCAAGGGATTAAAGGTCCAAGAGGACAAAAAGAGTTTGATCTTTGTTTTCTGTTTTTTTAGAGAAGTATCTTTTATGGATGTTTGTAACTGATATCGCACTAGAAACTATGACCTGAGAGTGAATGCGTCGCATGTCACCCAAAGGGTGCCATACTAAACATCCAGACTGTTGAATAGAAACTCTCCAACAATCCTTTCTCAAGTAGCTTAAGGCTCGTAGCGTACAACGTCAATTAACCTTTATTACTGTATTTTGATTTGTTTGCAAATAAGAAGGGAAAAGACACACTAAAGGGGAACTGATCCAATCCTAAATTTGTCATGCCAATTTGAACCTATGGTCGAGGTTAGGAGGGAAGCTAACTAATGTTATCATGCATGGTTAGAACCCTAAAGTCTATCATAACTTCTCTTGAACAAGAGAAGTAAGAGTTCCTAGGGGAACATGGCAAAGGAAAACAAACAGTAAAAGAAATAATTGTACAGAAACAACTATAAATAAAATGCATGCAATGCAACACCCAAGCAGAAGGAGCCAAGATCAACTTCTAGAACAAGCAAGCCCAAAGGCAACACACAAAACACAGGAAAGGGAGACAGACTCAACCTTAAGCCAGCAAGCAAAGCCAACCAATAACAGTCAAGCAGAGGGAGACAGACTCAACCTCTAGATGCAGACAAGCAAAGGGAGCTATTCTCAACCTTTAGGATGCTCTTAAGCCTAGATTACTATATGAGAAACCTAGTCTAATGCAACACACAGTCAATCAGTCACACAAACAATGCAGAGCAGCCAGAAAAACAGCAGACAAACAGCTCAACAGCAAAGCAGATAAACAACAAACAATCAAACAGCTGCAAGCAAACAACTTTAAACCATCTTCAAGAGAAGTCTTCATCTCCATGCTCCAACAAGCTCCAACAAAAGGTAAGAGAAATAACATCAAGAATATTGGATTGATGATGGGAAGCAGGAAGGAAACCAAAGGAATCCCTCCTGACACTCAACTAGTCATCTGAGAAAGGCATCCTCAAAGGTTCTACCTATTGTAAAATTCCACACATGATTCCAAAGGAAAGATGAGGCTTTCACATAGGGACCTTGAATCATAGGATGAGAATGGAAAGCAATCAAAGTAATCCACATTTATTTGAAGAAGGAGAAAGAGAGCTAGGCTTTTCTTAACCCTAATTGAACAAGCTCAAAGAAAGCTCCTAAAGGGAGGTCTAAACACCAAATTAAACATCACCATCAAGCAAACAGAAGCTTAAACATGTCTAGAACACCATCCAAGAATATTAGAAAACCTATCATGCACTAAAGACAACCATTGAAGTCAATCTAAAGCAAGTGCTATGTTGAAAGCAACTAAAGCTAGCCTAAGTGTTAAATCTATGAAAAATCCTAAAACACTTTCTAAAATCCTAAGAAATTTTCTAGGGGAACCTAAACATGTTAAGGACCTATGGGAAAAGGGTCAGAGCCTTAATCTAAAGGGAAGTCACCTAAAGAAATATTAGATCACAAGGTACCACATAAGAACCCTAAAAAGGAAAGTCTAAAGATCCTAATCCAAAACAGAGCCTATTGTTGACAAAAAAATCAAAAATAAATCATGGGGGATCATGCATCTCTAATCTACCAGCTAGCAAAAAATCAACCCAAGATCCAATACCAATTGCAAGAACAAAAATCAGCAAAATCATGTATCAAATATGCAAAATTAAAGAAATTAATAAAATGGAGAAATTCAAATTAAATTGAAAAATAAGCAAAAATCAAATGTAAGAGCACAGAAAAATCACAAATAAAATCAGGATCATGGATATATTTTTATTTTATTTTTCTGATGAATATTGAAATTAAAATGAATTAAAGAAAGAAAATGCAATTAAAATAAAAGAAAATGAATTAATGAAAATCAAAATGCTGAGAAAATGTCACAGGCGTTGGATCAATTGACTCAGTCTCCTAATCTAAGGCTTGCCAGCGCGCCACTTCAGCTGCCACATCAGATTAATGAAACGACTTCGTTTCAATCCAAAAATTTCAAATCCTCAGAATAAGACGTGGTCGTTGGATGTGCATACAAAGTCCATCTTCAGGCTAGATCCAAGAGTGATCAAATCATCTTCTTCATTTGAAATGGAAAAGGAGGGAGAGTTGCAGAGGTGGTCGGAGATGACCTCCGGTCATCTTCTCCGGCGAAGCATCACACACAGGTTATGGAAACTCAACAAAACTTATACAGATCCACTCCAAATTCCACACTGATCTCAAAAATGGCCTTCAAATTTCCTAAATCCTCATAGATTCTCAAACACGATGGAGATCTTAAAATATGCATAATTCTGTAACCTCACCATTCCTCAAACTAAAACCATAGATCTGTTCCTCTTGTTACACTAATCAACATAAACTAAATAGATCATGTAGAATCCTCAAGATCAGGCCACACCAATTCCAAACAGAAATCACATCGCATCCTATTTTGTCTCTAATCATTCAGATTTCTATCCAAAATCCATCTATGTTTCAACCTAATTCTTAACCACATACTAATCCAGGCTAGATCATGCTAGAATCAGTACAATTTTGAAAGTTACATACCTGGTTTTGAGCTTCAAATTGAGGCAGTTATGGAGTGTTTCTTGGCTTCAAATCGTGCAGAAACTTTCAATGAAGTTTGCTGAAGAAGAAGGACACCTTGAATTGCCTTGGAAACCTCTCAATCAGAATTCACGATTCTCACTTTTTGCTCTTGAACTCAAACTTCACTCTCTGCTTCCAGCATGAATTAATTACCAAAATTGTTCTGAATTCACTATAGAACCTAAATAGAAATGTTTTGTGGGCTTTTGAGGTTCAATTGAGGCCCAAATCAGACAATCCAATTTTCAATTTCCTTTGAAAAACTCAACCATGGTAAACACAAATTCTGGCTCAAACCTTCTCCAAGAAGTTTCCATTCAATCCCTTGTGGTATGGTGAGAGTGTCTAGAGTGATTAGAGAGCTTGAATTCATCCCATGCCCAAATTTGGATGTGTTGCTTACTTATGAAGTAACAAGTCATAAAGCTATGAAATTGACCTCAAAATGAAAATTCTAAAAATGCCAAAGTACTCAAAATGGTTTTTCTAATTAAAATGAGTACCCACTTGCCTTGTTTGAGCGCAAAATGAATTAATTTGAGAATTTTCACTTAAATGCCTTTAAATTCTTCCTTTTGAAAAATTTTTCAAACTAAGTCTCACCTTAAGTCAAATCAATTCCTCATGAGAACATGGTTGACCTAAAAACATCATTTTGTGCAAGTTTTGTGTTGAACAAAATTTCATTTGAAGCTTGCAAGATGGAGATAATGACCTATAATGCCAAATGACCTATAATCTTACTTTCCCAAAATACCCCTAACTTGTAAACCTCATAACTTGAGTTCTATAAATCAGATGGAAGACTTCTAATACAATTTGGAAAGCTAATATCAAGACCTACAACTTTCATTTGGGCCAAAGGTTTAGGAGAAACATCCTTCGAGGTCAAACGTTCCATGGGAGTTGGTGAACTTTCACAGACAAATTTCACATTCCTCAGATGACCTGTAACTTGTCTGGACCATAACTTGAGTACTATAAATCCAACGGAGGACTTCTAGTACTAAAATTAAAGCTAAGAGCATGCTCTACAAGTTTCATGTTGACCAAAAGTGGAGATGAAACTTTCATCTTGAGATGAGTAGTCTTGAAGTTAGGCACTAAATAAGGGATTTTACCCTGAGAAACCTAGTTTAGCAACTCCTCACACTTGGGCTTCTTCTTGGATTGATATGGGAATATCATCTCATGTATCTCAACACAAATATCCATGATTACAAAGAATTAGAATTGGGCTTTGACCATCTTCAATTACACAGTTGACTTAGGGTTACTCAGATGAAAACCCTAATTGCAACACCTTCAACTGTGGCTCTTCACACTTGGCACAAAGACTTGACTGAGCTCCACCATGACCCTTAAGGCACTCTATGAGCTCTATCCACACACTCTATTATTGATCAAGGCCTCACAACCCACTGGTGATCTTCAATTGGTCCTCAGATTAGGAGATTAACCACCTACAAACAACTGAACTTCTCAAGAACCCAATGTTGCACCCCAAAATTTTCCCAACCTTTTCTTGCGTGATTTTTGTTTCATTGCATTTTATTTGCATAGTTACATCATGTACATAGTTCTAATCATTTGCACATCATAGCATAGCATGCCTCCAACAAGGGATCAAGGGTGTCTATCAAGAGAAAAGCCTAGCAAGAGGTGTTATCCAAGTATGAGAAGTCATCTAGGCCATCAGGAAGTGATTTGAAGTCTTGAGAAGTTTGAGTGCCTACATGTGGGTTTTGCTCCTATCTTGAGGAATATTTAGAATCATCATTGGGATGTGAAACATGGAATGTGAATTTTAGGTGTGTATGGATCTCATGGGATGCCTAGAGGGCCCTATTGAAGCTGAGACAAGTCATTGATTCAAGTGCAAGAGCCACAGTTGAGGTGCAGTCAACTAGGGTTTCATCTGGGTCAATCCTAGGTCAATTGAGTAATGGGGGAGCATCAAAGCCTACTTTGAAGTCATGGGGTGCATGGAAGGGTATGTTGATACATGTGTGGTGTTGTGCCAAGGTTAAGCAAAGAAGAGTCAAGGATGTGGGAAGTTGCTAAATTAGGGTTTCAGTGTAAAATCCCCTGTTTAGTGCCTAACTTCAAAGCCACATAGGTCAAAATACAAGTTTCAAATTTGGCAAACATGGAACTTTTAGAGCATCTCAATACCTTTAATTTGAGTACTAGAAGTCTTCAAGAAGAATTGTAGAACTCAAGTTATGGTCTTTGCAATCCAGGGGTATTTTGGGTATTGGTGATTATAGGTCATTTGTGATCATAGGTCCATAACTCCAACTTGCGAGCTTCAAATGGAAAATTGTTCAACATGAAACTTGTTCAAAATGATGTTTTGAGTGCAACCAAGTGGTTATGAGAGTTTGGTTTGGCTTGGAACACAAGTTCATTTGAAATGGCTTTGAAAAGGAACTTTAATACACCTTAAAAGGCCAAAATTTGGGGGAAATTGTTTTGTGGCCAAATTGAACAATGTTATATGTCAAATTGATCAGAAAAACCATTCTAAGAATGATGGAATTGTCACATTTTTGAATTGAGACCATTTTCACACACTTTCATTTTGTGACTTATGGTTGAAGTAACATATCAATCCATTGCCTTTGGATCAAAAACAAGGAAGATACACATCCCATTCAATTCAAAATGTCATAAGAGGAGAAATTCAAGCAAGATTGGAAGCTAGAACAGAGTAAAACACGATTTCCACATATGAGATTTCCAAGGAATACGAGATTTTCAATTTCTCATTGTCGTTGTTACAGAAGTTTCTAGAGGTTTCCAACAGCTTCTATATAACATTTACAACTGATTCAGATCATTTTTTTTGGCAAGGATTGAGCAACGAATCAGAAGAAGCCATTGAAATTTATTCATCTGCATCAGAAATCGTGATTGGAGATTAAGGAGAATTCAATGCAAATTGATCATTGGAGTAGCTTGGGAAGTGGTTCTTGAGTGATTCTGCAAACGATTGGAGGTTGATTCGAGCCATAACCTCATCTGTTCATCCATTTTTTACAGGTTTGTAACTTTCAAGCTTTAGATTAATTTATAGGGAATTAGGTAGAAATGATCATATGGTTAGGTTAGGGATGATGCTAGGTTGGATTTCAGTACGAAATTGGAGTGATTATAGACAATGTAGGTCATGCCAAGATTTCTGTTGAGGAATAGAACTCTTGATTCTTGGAGATTTAAGCATGGTTAGATAGTTAGATTTGATCTCTGAGAGTTGTAGATGATATTAAGACCATTAATTTCAAGGATCGTGGCAATTAAGAAGTGAGCCATTTCTGAACATTTGATCGGTTTTTGAGTTGGAGTGAGAATCAATAATTTTGGAAGGCATATTTGTGCTCAGGAGAGAAAAACGAGTGGGATAGGGTGTTTAGTTGCAAGAATTGATGAAGTTTTGGGACGCCCTCGCCGGAGACGACGGTGGCGCTGCAGCTCAGGCCACCGTCTGAGTTTTCCCTCTCAGTTTTGAATATTTGTAGAAGATGAGCCTGGTCCGTTGGATTGTGGTTTGACTATTGACTGAAACTAGCATCCACGGCTGTGATTAATTGTTGAATTCTGAAGAGAATGAGTTTGATCAAAACTCACCGTTTCATTAAACTGAATTGTGCTGGGCTTAAGTGGGTCTCTTGCTAACCACACCCCAGTTTAGGCCCAATTGAAGATTTGAACGCGATATAGTTGCTATTTGCCACACGGTTTTCCCAATTTCCATTTTATTTTCCATTATTTTCTGTTAATTGGTTTGGGCTTAGTCAGATTTGATACGCGCACCCCCTCTTTGGGCCCAGCCTGGAGAATAACTGGATTTAATTGCTAAACGCCACGCAAGTTTTATCATTTTTTATTGTTTTTCTTTTATTTTATCATTTTCATATAGTTTAGGAAATAAATCATAACAAATAGGAAAATTAACATTTTTAGGCTAGATTTTTTTTCCCTGACTCCTTAAAGAGTCTAGAATTTAATAGGATTGATAAATTCATTATTCATGCATTTTTGGATTTAATTGCATTTTTTATAGTTTAATTGCTTTTATTTTGAATATGGTTGATATGTGATCTTTCTGATTTTGGTATGACTAATTGGTGTTGATTTTTGAGTTGATTCTTTTTGGACTAGATAGATTAGATATGCATGTACCCCTAGTAATTTTCTCATAATTTTGTGAGAGAATTTTAGGTTGTTTTGAATGTTGAACATTAAGTGGTGTAGATTTAGGGTTTTAGGATAGTACCCTTAGGTTTATGGCATAGTTTTAGAACCTAATGAATGGTTAAACCCCTGGTTTTTGTATGGAGTGATTCTTAAGAGGTTTAGGAACCCTTAGAATTTTTTATAGGATTTTACAATCATTTTTGGTATTTTAATTAGAATTAGTTTTAGGACTAACTTCTAGGTGTTTCTAATGCACTAACTTGACTAGTTTAATTCAATAGTTCCCCTTAGATTAGGGTGGTGGTTCTATTGTGCTTGGATGAAGATGAAGGCCACTTGAAGATGCTTTGGAGATCTTGAAGGATCTTGGATGTGAAGCCTTGTCCTCTTGTGGAGTGCTTGTCAGGAGCTTAGGGAAACTAGGGTTTTAGGAAGAGCATTAGATTAGTTTTGTTTCTTTTTTCAAACATGGAGTATATTGTTCATCTCCATTCAATCCAATGACATAAAGTCCTCTTAAAGAAGTCACATATCTCCTTTGGAGGGATGAATGGCATGCTTTAAGAGTAGAACTTTGAGGATGCCTTCCTATTACAGTGCTAAGATCTTAATGGCTTCCCTTGGCTGTCATTGAGTTTCTTAACACTCCAACTTGATCTTGTTGAATGATTCTCACTTGGAGGTGCTTGTTGAAGCTTGGTAAAGATAGAGTTTAGTGCTTGTTGAAGCTTGTTGCAGATGAAGTTAAGAGCTTGTTGAAGCTGGTTACTGGTTGAAGTTTGCTGGTCTAGGCTGGTTGCTTGTTGAAGTTTGGTGCTTGTTGAAGCTTGGTGCTTGTTGAAGATTGAAAGTTTATTGAAGCTTGAAGATAGGAGCTATTCATGAAGATAAAGGTTGTTGCTGTCAACTTTTGGCTGTTTAATTAACCTGTTGCTATCAGAGTTGCTGCTTGTGCTATTTGCTGTAGGAGTTTGGTGCTGCTGTTTGGGCTGCCTCCTATGCTTTGTTTTGTTTTCTGTATTGTTTGTTGGCTTGTGTAGCTTGCCCCTTAGGTTTGAAGTGAATATTGATTCACTTTTCCTGTTGTTTTCCCAGGTTTGAGGTTGAGCCGGACTCCCTTGCCTCGCTTGTATTGCTGGATTGCATGCATTTTACTGTATTTGCTTGCTTTCTTTTCTGTTTATCCCCTAGGATATCTGATATCTTTTGTGCAGGAGGAAATTATGACAGACATTAGGATTCTTATCCATGCATGACAACATTAGGTTATTCCCTTTTCAACCCTAGGCTTTTTATAGCTTCTTTCTCTTCTTATTTCAAAACAACTCAAAAACACAGTAATAAGGTTAATCGATGGCGTATGTTACGAGCCTTAAGCTAGTTGAGAAAGGGTTGCTGGAGAGCTTCTTTCCAGTGGTCTGGCTGCTTAGTGTGGCACCCTTTGGGTGACACGCGACATAGTCACTCTCAAATCATAGTCTCTAGTGCGTCAGAGATTGCAAACAAACTAAAAAACACTTCTTTCATAAAAGATTCAAAACAAACATCAAAGTGTCATTTTTGTCCGCTTGGACTCTTAATCAAGAAAAACCCTTTCATAAGGTAATAAAAAACAGTCAGACATGTAACGCCCCATATTGCTTTCAGGATTACCGACTGACCCCACAAACCAACACGGGTCTTTTCAGCATGCTTTGTCCTCAATCACACGCTTTCCAGGAAACTTCCCAGAAGGTCACCCATCCCAGAATTGCTCTAAGTCAAGCACGCTTAACTGTGGAGTTCTTATGAACGGGCTACCGAAAAGAAGATGCATCTTGTTGGTATAGGCAGTACCAATTAATCCTTATAAGCCTTCATTCAACCATACAGTCTCATACCTGCATAGCCTCAGGATCCCTCTCATTCGGATGTGAATTCGGGTTTTCCCCAGAAGCTGCTAGGAGTGTCTCATTGTCATGCCTCATGACACCGACAACCACTCCCTCGCCCACGGGTATTACATGTAACCACCGTCCTATTTCACCTCAGGTGTTACATGCTGAAGCTAGCTGAGATGTGTATCGATGAAGTTGTGAAGTTGTATGAGGTGCCGTCGAATTTTGTGTCAGATGGGAACCTGAGTTCTTCATTAAGATTTTAGGAGAGTTTTGCAGAAGTTTGAATGTCATGTCGAAGTTGGATTCTTTCTAGCATTCGTGGACGGATGGGCAGACAATGAGAACTATTCAGTATGTAGAGGATTTGTTGAGTTATGTTGATGTATGTCCGGCGAGAGTGTTGTGCTCGGACATGAGATTGTGTAAGAGATGATTGAAAAGATTAAAAGGATCCAAGATAAGATGTGTTTTGAGAGTTACGATAGTAACTGGTGTTGGTCGAGCGTGAGGTCTCGGAAATACCACTATGTTTTGTTTATCTGTATCAGAGTGGCGCAGCGGAAGCGTGGAGAAAGTAGCATGCTAGGCTGTTTTACCGCTGTCGCTTGTGGGAATTGCATGATGTGTTCATGTGTCCAAGCTGAGGAAGTACACTGATTCAGATGGATAGTGTACAAGTGAAGGATGATTTGATTGTTGAGGCATTGCTAGTTCAAGTTGATGGACGAGAAGCAACTTCGAGGTAAAAGGATTCTTTGGTAGAGGTAATTTGGAAGATTGGGATGCGAGAGTCGTATCCGGAGTTGGTTGAATCGAGGTAATTTCGA
Organism: Lathyrus sativus; assembly: GCA_963859935.3. NCBI lineage: Eukaryota > Viridiplantae > Streptophyta > Magnoliopsida > Fabales > Fabaceae > Lathyrus > Lathyrus sativus. The sequence goes on along the minus strand of OZ012739.1, from coordinate 451,510,880 downwards.
GGACGAAATTCTTTTAAGTGGGGGAGAGTTTTAACACCCGTTTCATTTCGATTAAATTTAATTGTGATTTTTGCCGTATCTCGTTGTGTCATAGTCGTACGAGGATGTCGGAAAAATTCTGGTTTGTCGGAAAAATTCTGATTTTGTCAGAAAACTTCGAAAATTCATATCTCTTGATCCGTAAGTCGAATTTGACCCCAGTTCGAAGCGTTGGAAAGCTAAAAAGATGTTCTATCTGGAAAAAAATGAAATTTTTCTGCTATGACGACCGTCATAGGGGTGTGACGACCGTCACACGAGCGAAAACTGCAGTTATGCAGAATTTGAACGTGTTCTGGTGGAATGAGATTTTGTAGCAAAAATATATTCCCGTAGACTCTTTTACCCTTAATTACATCATTTTTGGGGAAAGGAAAGACGGAAAAGAGAAGTTACGCATTGAGAGAAGTGGAGAGCGAAGAATCATCCATCGACGAATTCGGAAGATTTCTGCAGAAAAATCACCGTAGAGCAAAAGCAGAATCGGAAAGCGTGGAATTGGCCTCAATTCTAAGGTAAGGGTGGGGTTCAATTCTATAACCGGGAGTATGATCGAATTCATGTAGGGAATCGAGTCATAGGTATAGTTTCGTTAATCGATAAATGTTAAGGAAAAGGTTTCCCTAATGGGACAAGATTTTTATGTAGGAATGAATGTGTTATGTAGTTATTAGTGCGATGCTCTAAGGTTTTTCTTATGGGAAAATACGTAGAACGAATATGCTATACGGTTATTCGTACAACGCTCTAATGGTTTTCCCTAATTGGCCAAAAAGGACAGTTACCTGATTGTGATTGATTTGTAATTAATTATGTGAGAAGATGCCGTAATGTTGTTATTACGATAAGATGTTAAAGATTAATTGTTGAACTGATGTTGATGTTATACCTGTATGGGAATATCCGTTTTGTATGAACACTTTGAGTTCCTAATTGTTAATACGAGGTTGCAATGTTCCTTTACATGAATAGTTGGGATGATGAACATATGATGCATATGAAATAACAATGTTCTGTTATGGACGTTTTGTTGTAGGCTTGATGCCTTGTTGCATAGTAGGTGATGTTGTGGTCCATAATAGAGGTATTTCATGGCATAGCATATTAGCGATGGCCTGTATTGGCGGCCCTTGTGGCAAATTCTGCGATGGCCTGTATTGGCGGCCCTTAGTGGCAAATTCTGCGATGGCCTGTATTGGCGGCCTTGATGGCAAATTGGTACCACATGCATATGCACAGTTGAGTCGCATTGTTGAGTCACATGAAGTTGCATAATTATGTTAGTTGTATATTAATGTTGTTTTACGTGAGATATGGATTGTTGCAGTTGTTGTCGAGGATGTTTATGATTTCGAAACTTATAATGCTGTGATGAGTTTCTGGCATGTTTTCTATCATGCTTTATGTTATACTATTGATATCTCACCCTTTTCCATTGTATGTTACCTCCTCTGGCGGTAATTTGCAGGTAGTCAGGAATAGAGCGAAGTTCCGCTTTGTCGATTAAGTTGTCGTTGGTCGCTCTGATACGTAGCACTCTTGGGGGGATGAACGATTGTAGTCATTGTTTTATTTATCTTCTTGTTGCTGCATTTTACTAAATGTTTTCATTGCATTGGGTGCCTTTGTTAATGCGCCGAATGTTGGTTGTACGCACTAAGCCGGAGAATCGGTAGGGCTGAATTTTGATGGAAAACTAGTTGTTTTAATGAATATATGCAAGCCGAAGTACTTGCTGAATTTTAATGGAGTTTTGTTTGAAATTTATGGTATTACGTTGATTATCATAAATGTTGAAAGTGCATGATGTTCCGCTGCAAATGAATATGTTGCTATGTGATTAAGATGTTATATGAGTTGTTATTAGATGTTCATCCAAGATTATGTGCTATGTATCATCACTAAATGCATGTTGTCCAATTAAATGGTAAAATGCATGTTTTGTAAGTTGAATATGTGACACCTCTGTTGCGTCTCAGTTCTGGTCCGTGTGAGGGTCGTCACGACTCCATGATGGTCGTCATGCCTGCAAAATTCGTGCACTCTGATTTTGATTTATTTTAAATATGCGTTGGGGTAGAACGGGGTGTTACAAGACAAGCTTGTGTCTTCGGTAGCCCGAACTACGTTTTCTCTAATCTTTCATGCTGTACGAAAGTACGTAGGCATATGATGTCGTATCCTAGCGAGAAATCTTCCTCTCCTTTCCCGTAGGTAGGCGAACTAGTTGACTCTGATTTCTCGTTCCAGATGGGAATACGTAGGCATAAAGTGCGATACTTTGCCGAGTCATTTTCTTTTCTTTTAACCTAGACCTGTAGAGTAGATAGAATAATAATCCGTACTAGAAAACAAGCATGGATCCTATCGAGTACGGCGGACGTGAGGGGTGCTAATACCTTCCCCTTGCGTAATCGACTCCCGAATCCAGGATTTGGTTGCAATGACCATTCCTTTCCTGTTTTGTGTTAGGTTTACTCTGAGCGTTTCCTTTCCCTCTGTTGGGATAAATAACGCACGGTGGCGACTCTTCTGTCATAGCCGGCGCCGATTTTCGCAGTAGCGACAACTGGCGACTCTGCTGGGTATTCCAACGGTTCCCTACGCGAGTCAATCCTAGCGCTTGTTTTCCCGTCGTGGGTTTTGTATAGATTTACTTTTTTGTATTTACTTTCAGCATTATATTATTGTTGTTATGCTGGGTAGGGGTTCAGATTGAGAGATAAGTCGGACCTGGGCTTGAGTGCACCTAGAATTAGTTGTGGAAAGTAGTGGGCGCGTGCATGCTTTGCATGTACTAGTGTCCCACAAAATCCACGCTCGAACGAGGTTCTTCTGGTTGACTTCTTTTTCAACCCTTTGGGTTGAGGGGGTTGTTGGTTAGTTGGATTGTCGACTCCGGGGACCAATCAATTGGAAGTTGGCTAAGTGAGGCCTCTTCAGGACATGATGATGCCACACCTTCTGAGTATCGTATCATCAGTCTTGAAAGTCTGTGACACCGGCGACCGCATAGGACGCCGTACCTTGTATCAGTTGATAGGACACCTACCTGTGAGAGGGATTGGGGCATGCAGGAAACTTGACCTCTAGACTACCCGGTCTTCTTAATGTTGGATCAGTGTGTGTGGTTACTTGGGGTTCTTAATCAGGACAGTGTTATGGGTCTGTTGAGACCAGGTTGGAGCATTGTTATGGGTCTGTTGAGACTAGGTTTGAGCAGTATTGTGGGTCTGTTGAGACAGATATTGTGGATGGATCTCTTCAGCAATATATCACTTGATCCCTGTTGCATGCTTGCATATTTCATTGTTGCATACTCATTTTGCATATCATTAACGTGTGTCTGTGCTGCAGGTGCATTTCATACTTTCGATTCTAGTTGCCTGGATTTCTGTCTGCTATCATGGATACTTTGAAGAAGACTGTGGCATACAAGTTGCCTACTCCAGATGTTTCTTCTTTGTTGGGTTTGATGTCTTTGGCTGATGATGATGTGAAGAGAAGCTTCAGGAAGAGTTATGGGAAACTGCTTAGGTTGGTCTGCAAACCATCCACGTATGAGCTGAACGGATTGTACGCGCTGATGCAGTTCTATGATCCCCCGCTGAGGTGTTTTACTTTCCCTGACTTCATTCTGGCTCCGACCATGGAGGAATATGCTGAGATCTTGGAGTTAACCATTCAGAACAGGGTACCCTTCTTTCATATGGGTGCTGAGCCCAAACTGGAGGACTTGGCTGTTGCTTTGCATTTAGACTCCTCAGAGTTGCTGTTAACCTCGTGGAATGGAGTTTCTGGTTTTTCTCTCAAGTTCTTGGTTGGGAAAGCACAAGAGTAGGCCAAGAGTGGCTGTTGGATTGTGTTCAATGCTATCCTTGATTTGTGTATCTATGGAATTGTACTGTTCCCGAACATGCCTGACTTTGTTGATTTGGACGCATTCCATATATTTGCTTTAGGCAATCCTGTGCCTATACTGATTGGAGACTTCTATCACTCTCTGCATTATAAGAACGAGAATGGGAGGGGCAAGAACTTCTCTTGTTGTGTGCCTTTGTTGTATATGTGGTTTGATAGTCACCTGCCCAAGAAGGGTATCTTTGCTGAGTCTGCAGCTACGGTGGAATGGTCTGAGCGTCTGATGGGGTTGTCTTCAGAAGATGTTGTCTGGTTTGATAGGGATTTACTGGGATCTGAGATTATCTACAGCTGCACAGGATATCCTAACGTTCCTCTGATTGGGAGGAAAGGATGCATTAACTACAATCCTTCATTGTTGATCAGGAAATTCGGTTATGCTTTGAGAAGCCCGCCAAAAGAGGAGGAAGTGCAGGAATCTCTGTACTTCACAAGTGATTTGAAGGGAGAATTGTTATCCAAGCTTCAGCATGCTTGGAATAACATATATAAGAAGGGTAAGCCATTGTTGGATAAGAATGATAGTCAAGGCTATGCTCCGTACAAGGTTTGGATTCAAGATAGGGAAAAACAGGCGCTGATGCCGTTTCCTGCAGTATTACCTCCTGCTCCCCTCGTGGTTGAGGAGCCAACTACTGTGTCTATTGAGAGATATGAGCAGGTTGTGAAGGAGAAAGAAGAGCTGATTAAAGCCAACGAGAAGTTGGAAGAAGAGCTAGTTCAGCTCAGAAGCGAAAGGAATGAAGCCGCATATTCCTTCGAGCAGCAAACAAAGATGGTGAACTAGTTAGGTGCAGAACTGACTGAGCAAAGGAAGAAGCGTGAACGCTTGGGGATAGATTTCAAGAGCTCTCATGACATGCTGGAGTCTAAGAAGAAAGCACTTGATACAGCCTACCGGGAGATCTCCACATTCAACAAAACCTGGAATGCTACACTGGCCAATAATAAAGAAAGAGAAGACAAACTGAAGCAGCAAATCTCTGAACTGGAAGATCAGTTGAAAGCTAGCCAGAAAAAGTTTGAAGAAGAGGTTATGCGGAGATATGATGTTCAGAATTCGTTGAACAAAGTTGTCAAGCGTAAGAAAGAGTCTGCATCCCAGAAGCGGAAGCTGGAGGAGTGCTTTGGAGAAGGTGTTTGGGAGGAATCCATTGGGGATCTCCAGCGTGTTATCAGGCAAAGAGACTCGCTCGTTGAAGGGTTGCTTTCTCAGCCGGATCATCCCAAGACTAAGAAATTGTTAGAGGAGTATCGGGCATATGGTCGCACTTGATTACCTTATGCGCTGTTGTATATGCTTTATTTGCATTGTGCTGACCATCACCAGGCTTGTTGGTTAAGGTCATGCCTTCTTGTTATTGTACACTCAGAGATATTGTATTTCTGCCTTGTTGGGCTCTTTTCAGCAATATATGAGGAACTTTATCCCCGTGAATGGACCCAAGATTCTTATCACTATCACTGTCACTGCACTGACACTTTGGCACTAGAATCAGGGGTTGATTTCCCTAACGCACAGACACATATTGCATCTGCATATTCATTTTTGCATTGCCAGTTACTTGTTGAATCTGTATCTTATTTCCTGCATCTCACAGGTTTTTCAGGATTGACGACCAAAGAGTCCACCGCTACTAAACCAGAAACAACTGCAAGAAGATAATGGATCAAGTTCAAGTCGAGATGCAGGAAGTTCGTGAGAAGTTGACTCTGTTCATGCAAGCTATGGAGAGTATGGCCAAGGGCCAAGAGAATCTTCAGACCTTGGTGCAGGCGTTGCTGACGCGGACAAACGGAAATGGCAATACTGACCACAATTCTGTTGAATCTCCTCACCGGGAGGATGAGATACCGGTTGTTACTCCACCTGTTGTGACTGTCAACGGAAACACTGGCATTGGTGCAGGTGTTGGTGCTGGTAATGGCAATACTGGAAATGGTGATGGGCACATTGTTAACAACAAAGGCAACACTAGGGATGCCGATCAAGGATTCAGTGACAATGTTGGCTTTGGAAACAATGGGTATGGCAATGTCAATCAGGACGGGAACTTCGGGTTCAACAATCAAGGCTTTGGTAATGACGGTTACGACTATAATCAGGGGTATGGGCATGGTAATGGTGGATTCGTTGATGTGAATAACAACGGCGCTGGAGCATTTCCTTTCAACAATGGTTTTGGACCCGCTAGGGTCAATCAAGGGTTCGGCAACCTAGGGCAGGGTCTTATGTTCAATCAGCAAGGATTTGGCTGTAACATGGGTTACAATGGGTATGGCAATGACTGGAACGTGGATCACCAAGACAACGCTTTTTCAGGAAGAGGTATGGGACCTGAGGGCCCCATTGACCCTGTTCAGAGGATCAGAATGCTAGAAGAGCAGATGAAAGGTGTGGTTAATCAGAACTCCGCTGGGTTAGATATGACTACTATGGGGTTGGTACCAGGGTTGAGGGTGCCATTAAAATTCAAGGCTCCCACATTCGACAAATACAAAGGGGATACCTGCCCAAAGGTCCATGTGCATTCTTATTATAGAAGGATGTCTGCATATTCCAATGATGAAAGGATGCTCATGCATTTCTTTCAGGATAGCTTATCGGGACCATCATTGGAATGGTACATGGGACTGGATCCCACTCAGATTAGAAGCTGGAAGCAGTTGGCTGATGCTTTTGTTATGCATTACAAATATAACAGCGATTTGGCGCCAAACAGAGTTCAGTTGCAGAGTCTGTCGTAGAAAAGTGGTGAAAGTTTCAAAGAGTACGCGCAGCGGTGGCGTGATATGGCAGCTCGGGTGCCCCCTCCTTTGGTTGAAAGGGAGATGAATGACATGTTTATGGGGACATTTACAGGAATGTACTATGACAAGTTACTCAATATTTCGATGGGTAGCTTCTCCGATATGATCCTTATGGGAGAAAGGATCGAAAATGGAATTAAAATTGGAAAGATTCAGGTAGGTGAATCTACTTCAGCTGGGGGTGCGAGAAAAGCGTTCGACGGAAGATGACAGGGTGATACCAGCGCTGTGTTTGGCGGCAGAGGCCGGGGCAGAGGCAGAAATCAGTACATTCAATCTCAACAAATAGCCAGTGTTATTATTCCAATCCAACCACAACAATAACAACAACAACAACCACAACAGCAGCAAAGGCAGAATCAGGGTCAGAGAAAGTTTCAGAATGTAAAGCCGAAGAGGGTATTTGAGAAGCCTCCGTCGACATATGCAGAGCTTCTTCAGACACTGCTGGGTTTGAATTTGGTTGAGAAAAGAACATTGGAACCGCCTACAGGACCGGTACTTCCTTATGGGTATGACGCTAATAAGCACTGCGAATTCCATTCCGGGGCGCCTGGACATGATGTAGAATCTTGTCATGCTTTCAAGCATAAAGTTCAAGACTTGTTGGACAGTAAAGCCATCAACTTTGGCCAGGTGGGGCCCAATATTGTACAACAGCCTATGCCCAATCATGAGGCAAATGCCATCTTGACAGAAGAAAATTTGAACTTGGTGATGGATGTTAACGAACTGAAGACACCATTGAGTGAGGTGAAAAGCAGGTTGCTCAGAGGGGGAGTATTCCCTGGTTGTGATGAATACTGTTTAGAGTGTTGGACCCAGCCTGAGGGTTGTACTGATTTGAAGCAGGGCATTCAGGCCATGATCGACGAAGGGACCTTGCAATTTGATCGAACTGCGGTTGAGAAGCCTGTGGAGGCATTATGTGATGAGCAGAATGATATTGCAACGGTAACGATCCCGAGGAAGACTATAACGATGACGGCGTCCGCCCAACGACCAACTATTACGATTACCAAAGCAGGGCCTGTTCCCTTTGAGAGTACGAAAGCTGTCCCATGGACATGCGGTTTAGAAGGATATTGCAACGGTGAAAAGATTGTGGTGAATAGCCAGCCAGCTGGGGCTGTTGATAATGTCGTTGGAACGGGGAGCATGACCCGTAGCGGAAGGATCTTTACCTCACCTGAAATAGAAGCAGAGAGATTGGCCAAAGGCAAAGCCAAAGTAAATGAAAGCAGGCCTACTCAGTTGAAAGAAAAAGATACGTCACTCAAGGACGTAGAGGAGTTCATGAGACTGATTCGCAAAAGCGACTACAAAATTGTTGAACACCTACAGCAGACGCCGTCGAAGATTTCTATCTTGTCGTTGTTGTTATGTTCCGAGGCCCACCGAAACGCCTTGCTAAAGATTCTGGATGCGTCATTTGTGCCTCAAGAAGTTTCTGTAAATCAGTTAGAGGGGATAATGGCGCATGTCAATGCTGGACATAGCCTGGGTTTCACAGATTTTGATCTAACACCCAGGGGTCGAGAGCACAACATGGCTTTGCATATATCGGTGGAATGCTGGGGCACCGTAATGTCGCGTGTATTGGTGGATACTGGATCATCGTTGAACGTATTGTCAAAGAAAGCCATGATGAAATTGGACATACGGGGGATTATTTACACGCCCAGCGATTTGGTTGTGAGGGCGTTTGACGGGACGAAAAGATCAGTGTTTGGGTCAATAATATTACCGCTTCAGGTGGGGCCAGAAATTTTTGATACCGAATTCTACATCATGGATATCCATCCAACTTATAGCTGCCTTCTTGGACACCCATGGATCCACGCTGCAGGGGCCGTAACATCCACATTGCATCAGAAGTTGAAGTACATGGTGGGTGATAGTGTTGTTACCGTTTGCGGGGAGGACATTTTGGTCAGTCACCTGTCATCGTTCAGATATGTTGAGGTCGACGTAGAAATGCACGAGACACCTTGTCAAGCCTTCGAAGGGTTGCGGATTAAAGACAAAGCTCAGGGTCCCAGCAAGATGCCAGAGGTGGCAGTGTCATCCTATAAAGAGGCTCAAGCTTTAGTGCAGACTGGTGAGACTAAAGGTTGAGGGAAGGTACTGGAGATTCCCGTGAAGAATGACAAGTTTGGGCTAGGGTATCGACCGACATCATTAGCGTCATCTTTAGGAGCGCCCAGGTTCAAGGGACCGATAACAAGTACGCCAAGCGGGGTGTGCTTTGAGACAATCAACGCTATTTCCGATGCTGAAGACGGAGATAGTGATTGCGATATGGACGCGTGGATCAAGCCAAGCGTGCCAGGACAAAGTCTCTGCAACTGGTCCATCCGGGAAACTGTCCCAGTGACTCTTAAACAATAATGATTTGTTTTATCAATTTTTGAATAATCCTATGTCCTACCCGGGGCATAGTGATTTTACCTTAGGGCTACTTGATTATGTGTATTGCACTGTTTTAATCATGAAATAAAGGCGTCTTTCATATACAAATATTGTGATCCCTGTTTTTCTTGTTTTTTACTTTAACAATAAAATGGCAATGTGGTTATTTGCTTTGTCTGCGTTTTGAAGCATTTAACCGTTTCCTTTGCAGGACTAATATTTCAGATGACATCTTATACGAACCGCCTATGACTCGTTTCGACTTCGAGCACCCGGTATTCCAAGCAGAGGAAGAGATTGTTGAGGATAGCGACTTGCCAGAGGAGCTGACTCGTTTGTTGAAACAGGAAGAGAGAATCATTCTGCCTCATCAGGAGGAAATTGAGATTATCAACTTGGGGTCGGAAGAAGTTGTGAGAAATATCCGTATAGGGGCTGCGCTGCAGAGCGACATCAAGCAAAGGCTGATTGAGATACTGCGAGAGTATAGTGATATATTTGCTTGGTCGTACGAGGATATGCTTGGGTTGGATACGGACATGGTTGTGCACCGTCTGCCGTTGCAAGAGGAATGTCCGCCTGTTAAGCAGAAACTCAGAAGAACCAGACCGGACATGGCCGTGAAAATCAAAGAGGAAGTTCAAAAACAGTGGGATGCTGGTTTCCTAGCCGTTACAACTTATCTGTCATGGGTTGCTAATATAGTACCAGTGCCGAAGAAAGACGGTAAAGTGCGAATGTGTGTAGACTACCGTGATTTGAATAGGGCGAGCCCGAAAGACGACTTTCCACTTCCTCACATTGATGTGCTGGTTGATAACACTGCTCAGTTCTCCGTATTCTCCTTCATGGACGGCTTCTCAGGCTATAATCAGATCAAAATGGCACCAGAAGACATGGAGAAGACTACCTTCATTACTCCCTGGGGAACATTTTGCTACAAAGTGATGCCCTTCAGACTGAAGAACGTTGGGGCAACATATCAACGTGCTATGACAACTCTCTTTCATGACATGATGCACAAAGAGATCGAGGTTTATGTTGATGATATGATTGCCAAGTCTCAGACAGAGGAGGAGCATTTGGTTAATCTGCTGAAACTGTTCAAAAGACTTAGGAAGTTCAGGTTGAGACTGAACCCTAACAAGTGCACCTTTGGGTTGATGTCGGGTAAACTGCTGGGGTTTATTGTGAGCGAAAAGGGAATAGAGGTTGATCCTGCAAAGGTAAAAGCTATACAAGAAATGCCGACGCCTAAAACAGAAAAAGAAGTGCGTGGGTTTTTAGGGAGGTTGAACTACATTGCTCAGTTCATATCTCACTTAACTGCGACATGCGAGCCGTTATTCAAGTTGTTGAAAAAGGATCAGGTGTTGACCTGGAATGAAAATTGTCAAAAGGCGTTCGACAAGATAAAAGAGTACTTGTAGGAACCTCCTGTTTTGATACCTCCAGTGGCCGGGAGACCTTTGATTATGTATTTGACGGTTCTTGAGGAAAGTATGGGTTGTATTCTCGGTCAACACGACGAGACCGGACGTAAAGAGCATGCGATCTACTATTTGAGTAAGAAGTTTACCGACTGTGAGTCCAGATACTCAATGCTCGAGAAGACGTGTTGCGCGCTAGCCTGGGCCGCCAAACGTTTGAGGCAATACATGCTGAATCATACAACCATGCTAATTTCAAAGATGGATCCAATCAAATATGTGTTTGAGAAGCAAGCACTCTCCGGAAGAATTGCCCGATGGCAGATGATGTTAATAGAATACGATATCCAATATGTCTCGCAAAAGGCTATTAAAGGTAGAATTCTGTCAGAGTACCTTGCGGAGCAGCCGGTTGAGGACTACCAATCGATGAGGTTTGATTTCCCTGAAGAGGATATCATGTACCTGAAAATGAAAGATTGTGAAGAACCGTTGCCGGACGAAGGACCAGAGTTGGGTTCCAAATGGCAGTTGATATTTGACGGAGCAGTTAATTCCTATGGTAGCGGAATAGGTGCAATTATCACTACTCCTCATGGGTCGCACATCCCATTTACTGCCCGATTGACCTTTCCGGTTACCAATAATGAGGCGGAATATGAGGCTTGCATCATGGGTCTGGAAGAAGCCATTGATTTGCGAATCAAGAACATGGATGTATACGGAGACTCAGCTCTAGTGGTGAATCAGATTAAAGGAGAATGGGAGACACGTCAGCCCAATTTGATACCCTATATGAATTATGCAAGGAGATTGTTGCCTTTCTTTGACAAGGTGGAATTGCATCACGTACCACGAGCAGAAAATCAAATGGCTGACGCCCTGGCGACATTGTCTTCAATGTATAAAGTTAATTTCTGGAACGAGGCTCCCCAAATTGTTATCTCTCGGCTTGATAGGTCTGCCTTCATATTTGCCATTGATGAGGCTCCCAATGGTAAACCATGGTACTTTGACATCCAGAATTTCCTGAAGAACAAGGAGTATCTGGCTGAAGCATCCAGTCGAGATCAGAAGACTCTCAGGAGATTGGCTGGCAATTTCTATCTGAATCCGGATGGTGTCCTGTACAAAAGAAACCACGACTTGGTGTTGCTACGTTGTGTAGACGAGAAAGAGGCGAAGTTGCTCATGGAAGAGATACATGAGGGTACATTTGGTACACATGCTGGTGGGCATGCTATGACAAGAAAACTGCTGCGGGCAGGTTATTATTGGCTAACTATGGAAACAGATTGTTTCAAGTTTGCAAAAAGGTGTCATAAATGCAAGATTTATGCCGACAAAATCCATGTGCCTCCAAGTCCTCTGAATGTGATGTCATCACCGTGGCCTTTCTCGATGTGGGGAATTGACATGATTGGCAAGATTGAGCCTACGACATCAAACGGACACCAGTTCATTTTGGTGGCAATTGATTACTTCACCAAATGGGTGGAAGCAGCATCATATGCCAATGTGACCAAACAAGTGGTAGCCAGATTTATCAAACGAGATATTATCTGTAGATATGGAATCCCCAAGCGGATTATCACCGACAATAGTTCAAATTTGAATAATAAAATGATGAAAGAGCTGTGTCAGAATTTTAAGATTGAGCATCACAACTCTTCTCCTTACTGGCCCAAGATGAATGGCGCTTTCGAAGCAGCCAATAAGAACATAAAGAAGATTGTTCAGAAGATGGTTGTGACGTATAAGGACTGGCACGAGATGCTACCTTTCGCTTTGCACGGTTATCGTACGACGGTACGCACATCAACCGGGGCAACCCCTTTCTCATTGGTATACGGGATGGAGGCGGTGTTACCGTTGGAGGTCGAGATTCCTTCCCTGAGGGTTTTACGTGATGCCCAACTCGACGAGGCAGAATGGATTAAAGATAGACTAAATCAGCTCAGCTTAATGGATGAGAAGAGACTGGCTTCTCTAGCATACGGTCGGTTGTATCAGAGCCGAATGAAGAAAGCTTACGACAAGAAGGTGTGCCCTCGAAGCTTTCATACGAGCGATCTTGTTTTGAAAAAGATTCTCCCACCACAATCAGATCACAGGGGCAAGTGGACTCCCAATTACGAAGGTCCATACGTTGTCAGAAAAGTCTTCTCTGGAGGAGCCTTGTTACTATCCACCATGGATGGTGAGGACTTTACGTCTCCTGTGAATCCGGACGCAGTTAAAAAATACTTTGCTTGAAAGTGACCCGTTGGACAGTAAAAAGAGAGTCTAGGCAAAAATGGGGCATCCTGGCGAACCCCAAAAATGAATAAAAGGTTCGGGAAAAAGTTAGGGATAAAATTGAAAAGATGTACACCGCGAAGTCGAAAACCTGAAAAGGGCGACTTCGGCAAAAAAGGGTATCCCGGTGAATTGAAAACCCGCGAAGGGCGGTTCACGCAAAAGTTAGGGATTGAAAAAGCAAATGACTGCGGTTCGGATTTGATACGGCATTGCTTAGTGGTTTGGGAGTACCTGGGGGCCATCTATCCAAAAACAATCTCTTCCGAAGATCGAGTACCGGGAAAGTGCAGAGTCAGGCGAGTCATAGGAGGATCAGCTCATGGTGTTTTGTCTGTGCCACGTTGCTGACATGTATACAAATATTGTTTTGTATTTTTTTTATGCTTCTTGTGCATATATTTATGCATGTTTGTGTGTAACTTCCTCTTTTCAGGAGTTGCATCCAGTGTACAAAACTTTGCCTATTCAGAGGCCCGTTATCAATAAAACATGTTATTCAGTACTTGATGCTTGTTCTTTACTGTTTTGTTTGTGAAAGACGCCGATGTTTTTGATAAACATGCACTTACATAATCTTGCTGGCCCTTGCCAATAATTGCTAAAACTTTGAATTGACTGAAGTAATGTCACAGATACTAACCCGGATAGATTCTGTTATATAGGCCTGTTTTGTCTCGTTTGTGTTTTGCAGGGTTCTTACCTTTGGAGCAAACGGTCAGGAATTGTATTCCCCAGCCAAGGGCGCTTGACGTAAGACCTGACTCCAGTTGATGTCATTCCTCAGCTAGTCACATCTTATCCCCAGAGAGTGAAATGACATTTATCCCTTCCCGAAGAAGGGAATTATTTTCCCCAAGAGAGTGTCCTCATAGAAAGCCATCCATAGGATTAACCCCAGCAAGTCAAAATCAATGTCCCCTGCAAAGGTTGCGCTCCTCAGCGAATCGAAGATGTGCACGTTCAATCTCCAGCGTGGGAGATTCCCGCAATAGGTAACCAAATTGTTGGTTCGAAAGGTTTATATCCGCGAAGGGTAGGTTTATTTCTCCCCACAGGTCGTCTTGCCTCCATCAGGATGTTGATCGTCAGCAGAGTGGTAACTTTGAATGTGTAAACTGTGCCCAGGCAGTGTGCTTTGCCCAGAAGTATCGCTTCTTCCCCAGCTAAGTTTGTTCACCAGCAGGGTGTTTGTTCTTTCCTCCCAGTGGAAATTGGTGTTTAATCTCTCCCCGGCAGAGTTGGTTGTGTTTCCGGCATTTATTTTACCGGAATACCTTATGATACTTGTTCTCCCCAGCGGAGTTGGCTTTATCCTCAGCATTCATGTTGTTAAGACATCGTTATCAGAGTGGCCCCGACAGCTTGAGCCTACATTTGCATTTGCATATATCGTCATATTTGCATCTACTCAAACGCGTAGCATTTCCGTGCCGAACAAAGCATTACGCCATTTTCAAACATACGCATTTTGAAACATAAATCAGGTTGGTTAACCTTTTGCTTTCAGGTGTGTTTGCTCAGTAGGAGTATGGAGTTCTAGCTCAGATCTATTGCCAGGTATTCGAGGTCTCGCTGTGAGACGTGTGATGATACGGTTCATCTTACTATTTTCCCCACGGAGTTTGCTTGTTGAAGTTTCTCTTGTCCGGCCAGCGGATTATTTTCTTCAAATTTGCTGTTACGTCAGCGTCAAAGGGTTTCATGAATCAAAATTTCAGAAGCTGCCGCTGGTTATCGAAACAGGCGTCCGGCAGTTCGGTTTCCAAATCTCCCCAGTAGAGTCCTCCTCAAAGTCGTTGTCACGTCAGTGCTAAAAGGTTTGTGGGATGGGACCAATGGAGTTAGCTACTGCAGAGATAACCAGAGAAACTGTATTCAGAGTATCTTCCCGTATGGATAAACGGAGGTATTTTCTTACTGGTTGACAGAAGTATTTCTCCGGAGGTCGCCAAAATTTTATTGCTTATGTTGATAGGAGTTCCTCGTGTTGACGAGATACGAGTCCTGATGTGGACAATCTATTCCTGCATTGACGAGATTTCTTCGCATTGGTGAAGTGTGAGTCCTAACATGGACAAATTTATTTCCTCGTGTTGACGAGATGTGCTAGTCCTAACATGGGCAGATTTGATTTCTCCATGTTGACAGAATGTGAAGTCCTGACGTGGACAAATTGATTACTTTTCGTGTTGATGAAATGGTGTCCTGACGTGGACCATTTATCTCCAGCAGATATCTTTCTTCCTCGTGTTGACGAGATGCGCGAGTCCTGACGTGGACAAATTTATCTTTCTTCGTGTTGACGAAACGGTGTCCTGATGTGGACAATTTACTCCTATGTTGATAGGATTTCCTCGTGTTGACGAGATGTGAGTCCTGACATGGACAAATCCAGTTACCTTCCCTAGTGTTGACGAGATGCGAGTCCTGACGTGGACAAGTTTAGTTCCTCGTGTTGACGAGATGTGAGTCCTAACATGGACAATTTATTCCTATGTTGATAGGAGTTCCTCGTGTTGACGAGATGCAAATAATATTTTATTGCCTAGGTTGATAGGATCTCCTCGTGTTGACGAGATGCGGACAACTCATCCCCAGTGAAGTCGCCGGGATTTCTCTGTGTTGACGGAATGTGGAGTCCTGATGAGGACAAGTTTTATTCCTATGATGATAGGATTTCTCCGGGTTGACGGAATATGGAGTCCTGATGAGGACAAGTTTTATTCCTATGATGATAGGATTTCTCCGGGTTGACGGAATGTGGAGTCCTGATGAGGACAAGTTTTATTCCTATGATGATAGGATTTCTCCGGGTTGACGGAATGTGGAGTCCTAATGAAGACAATTTGTATTCCTATGATGATAGGATTTCTCCGGGTTGATGGAATGTGGGGTCCTAACGTGGACAAGTTTATGACAGGATTTCTTCGTGTTGACGAAGTGTACGTCCTAACGTGGACAAAGTTTTGCTCTTGTTGAGAGGATTTCTTCGTGTTGACGAAACAAGCGTCCTAACATGGACAAAGTTCTATTCCTGTGTTGTTGATATTTCTTCGGGTTGACGAATTGTGCATCCTAACATGGACAGATTTGTATTTATTCGTGATTTGACGAAATTTGGGTCCAGATGTGGACAAGGTTACTCCTGTGACGACAGAATCTCTATTCGTGTTGACGAATTTGTTTCTCTTCTTGTGTTGACAAGGTTAGTCCAGTTGTGGACGAAGGTGTTTTCGCAAAAAAAATTTCAGTACCTGTAGCGTTACATAGGTGGTTGAAGTTGCAATCAGAATTATTATCAGACGTTGGATCAGTTGTTGCCGTAACAACCAGATTTAGTTGGTGGATGTCGTTCCCCAAGCAGTTGTGCAGTTTATTTCTGCGGTTGGCAAATTTCCGGGTTTCTTGGTATTCAACCGTCTCGTACCTCGATTGTTTGAAGGTCGTTCGCTCTTCAACCAGTCGGGTCCAAGTCGTTTGAATAAGGGCAGCTGTTGCACCCCAAAATTTGCCCAACCTTTTCTTGCCTGATTTATGATTCATTGCATTTTATTTGCATAGTTACATCATGTACATAGTTCTAATCATTTGCACATCATAACATAGCATGCCTCCAACAAGGGATCAAGGGTGTCTATCAAGAGGTGTTATCCAAGTATGAGAAGTCATCCAGGCCATCAGGAAGTGATTTGAAGTCTTGAGAAGTTTGAGTGCCTACATGCGGGTTTTGCTCCTATCTTGAGGAATATTGAGAATCATCATTGGGATGTGAAACATGGAATGTGAATTTGAGGTGTGTATGGATCTCATGGGATTCCTAGAGGGCCCTATTGAAGCTGAGACAAGTCATTGATTCAAGTGCAAGAGCCACAGTTGAGGTGCAATCAACTAGGGTTTCATCTGGGTCAATCCTAGGTCAATTGAGTAATAGGGGAGCATCAAAGCCTACTTTGAAGTCATGGGGTGCATGGAAGGGTATGTTGATACATGTGTGGTTTTGTGCCAAGGTTAAGCAAAGAAGATTCAAGGATGTGGGAAGTTGCTAAATTAGGGTTTCAGTGTAAAATCCCTTGTTTAGTGCCTAACTTCAAAGCCACATAGGTCAAGATACAAGTTTCAAATGGATCTTTGGCCAACATGGAACTTGTAGAGAATCTCAATACCTTTAATTTGAGTACTATAAGTCTTCAAGAAGATTTGTAGAACTCAAGTTATGGTCTTTGCAATCCAGGGGTATTTTGGGTATTGGTGATTATAGGTCATTTGTGATCATAGGTCCATAACTCCAACTTGCGAGCTTCAAATGGAAAATTGTTCAACATGAAACTTGTTCAAAATGATGTTTTGAGTGCAACCAAGTGGTTATGAGAGTTTGGTTTGGCTTGGGACACAAGTTCATTTGAAATGGCTTTGAAAAGGAACTTTAATACACCTTAAAAGGCCAAATTTGGGGAAAATTGTTTTGTGGTCAAATTGAACAATGTTATATGTCAAATTGATCAGAAAAACTATTCTAAGAATGATGGCATTATCACATTTTTGAATTGAGACCATTTTCACACACTTTCATTTTGTGACTTATGGTTGAAGTAACATATCAATCCATTGCCTTTGGATCAAAAACAAGGAAGATACACATCCCATTCAATTCAAAATGTCATAAGAGGAGAAATTCAAGCAAGATTGAGAGCTAGAACAGAGAAAAACACGATTTCCACATATGAGATTTTCAAGGAATATGAGATTTTCAATTTCTCATTGTGGTTGTTACAGAAGTTTCTAGAGGTTTCCAACAGCTTCTATATAACATTTACAACTGATTCAGATAATTTTTTGGCAAGGATTGAGCAAGGAATCAGAAGAAGCCATTGAAATTTCTTCATCTGCATCAGAAATCGTGATTGGAGATTAAGGAGAATTCAGTGCAAATTGATCATTAGAGTAGCTTGGGAAGTGGTTCTTGAGTGATTCTGCAAAAGATTGGAGGTTGATTCGAGCCATAACCTCGTCTGTTCATCCATTTTTTCTAGGTTTGTAACTTTCAAGCTTTAGATTAATTTATAGGGAATTAGGTAGAAATGATCATATGGTTAGGTTAGGGATGATGCTAGGTTGGATTTCAGTACGAAATTGGAGTGATTAGAGACAATGTAGGTCATGCCAAGATTTCTGATGAGGAATAAGACTCTTGATTCTTGGGGATTTAAGCATGGTTAGATAGTTAGATTTGATCTCTGAGAGTTGTAGATGAGATTAAGACCATTAATTTCAAGGATCGTGGAAATTAAGAAGTGAGCCATTTCTGAACATTTGATCAGTTTTTGAGTTGGAGTGAGAATCAATAATTTTGGAAGGCATATTTGTGCTCAGGAGAGAAAAACGAGTGGGATAGGGTGTTTAGTTGCAAGAATTGATGAAGTTTTGGGACGCCCTCGTCAGAGACGACGGTGGCACTGCAGCTCAGGCCACCGTCTGAGTTTTCCCTCTCAGTTTTGAATATTTGGAGAAGATGAGCCTGGTCCGTTGGATTGTGGTTTGATTATTGACTGAAACTAGCATCCACGGCTGTGATTAATTGTTGAATTCTGAAGAGAATGAGTTTGATCAAAACTCACCGTTTCATTAAACTGAATTGTGTTGGGCTTAAGTGGGTCTCTTGCTAACCACACCCCAGTTTAGGCCCAATTGAAGATTTGAACGTGATATAGTTGCTATTTGCCACACGGTTTTCCCAATTTCCATTTTATTTTCCATTATTTTCTATTAATTGGTTTGGGCTTAGTCAGATTTGATACGCGCACCCCCTCTTTGGGCCCAGCCTGGAGAATAACTGGATTTAATTGCTAAACGCCACGCAGGTTTTATCATTTTTGATTGTTTTTCTTTTATTTTATCATTTTCATATAGTTTAGGAAATAAATCATAACAAATAGGAAAATTAACATTTTTATTCTATATTTTTTTCCCTAACTCCTTAGTGAGTCTAGAATTTAATAGGATTGATAAATTCATTATTCATGCATTTTTGGATTTAATTGCATTTTTTATAGTTTAATTGCTTTTATTTTGAATATGGTTGATATGTGATCTTTCTGATTTTGGTATGACTAATTGGTGTTGATTTTTAAGTTGATTCTTTTTGGAATAGATAGCTTAGATATGCATGTACCCCTAGTAAGTTTCTCATAATTTTGAGAGAGAATTTTAGGTTTTTTTGAATGTTGAACATTAAGTGGTGTAGATTTAGGGTTTTAGGATAGTACCCTTAGGTTTAGGGCATAGTTTTAGCACCTAATGAATGGTTAAACCCCTGGTTTTTATATGGAGTGATTCTTAAGAGGTTTAGGAACCGTTAGAATTTTTTATAGGATTTTACAATCATTTTTGGTATTTTAATTAGAATTAGTTTTAGGACTAACTTCTAGGTGTTTCTAATGCACTAACTTGACTAGTTTAATTCAATAGTTCCCCTTAGATTAGGGTGGTGGTGCTCTTGTGCTTGGATGAAGATGAAGGCCAATTGAATATGCTTTAGAGAGCTTGAAGGAGCTTGGATGTGAAGCCTTGTCCTCTTGTGGAGTGCTTGTCAGGAGCTTAGGGAAACTAGGGTTTTAGGAAGAGCATTAGATTAGTTTTGTTTATTTCTTCAAACATGGAGTATATTGTTCATCTCCATTCAATCCAATGACATAAAGTCCTATTAAATAAGTCACATCTCTCCTTTGGAGGGATGAATGGCATGCTTTAAGAGTAGAACTTTGAAGATGCCTTCCTATTACAGTGCTAAGATCTTAATGGCTTCCCTTGGCTGTCATTGAGTTTCTTAACACTCCAACTTGATCTTGTTGAATGATTCTCCCTTGGAGGTGCTTGTTGAAGCTTGGTAAAGAGAAAGTTTAGTGCTTGTTGAAGCTTGTTGCAGATGAAGTTAGGAGCTTGTTGAAGCTGGTTACTGGTTGAAGTTTGCTGGTCTAGGTTGGTTGCTTGTTGAAGTTTGGTGCTTGTTGAAGCTTGGTGCTTGCTGAAGATTGAAAGTTTATTGAAGCTTGAAGATAGGAGCTATTCATGAAGATAAAGGTTGTTGCTGTCAACTTTTGGCTGTTTAATTAACCTGTTGCTGTCAGAGCTGCTGCTTATGTTGTTTGCTGTAGGAGTTTGGTGCTGCTGTTTGGGCTGCCTCCTCTGCTTTGTTTTATTTTCTGTATTGTTTGTTGGCTTGTGTAGCTTGCCCCTTAGGTTTGAAGTGAATATTGATTCATTTTGCCTGTTGTTTTCCCAGGTTCGAGGTTGAGCCGGACTCCCTTGCCTCGCTTGTATTGCTGCATTGCATGCATTTTACTGTATTTGCTTGCTTTCTTTTCTGTTTATCCTATAGGATCTCTGATTTCCTCTGTGCAGGAGGAAATTATGACAGACATTAGGATTCATATCCATGCATGACAACATTAGGTTAGTTTTATTCCCTTTTCAACCCTAGGCTTTTTAGAGCTTCTTTCTCTTCTTATTTCAAAACAACTCAAAAACACAGTAATAAGGTTAACCGATGGCATATGTTACGAGCCTTAAGCTAGTTGAGAAAGGGTTGTTGGAGAGCTTCTTTCCAGTGGTCTGGCTGCTTAGTGTGGCACCCTTTGGGTGACACGCGACGTAGTCACTCTCAAATTATAGTCTCTAGTGCGTCAGAGATTGCAAACAAACTAAAAAACACTTCTTTCGTAAAAGATTCAAAACAAACATCAAAGTGTCATTTTTGTCCGCTTGGACTCTTAATCAAGAAAAACCCTTTCATAAGGTAATAAAAAACAGTCAGACAAGCTTGTGTCTTCCGTAGCCCGAACTACGTTTGCTCTGATCTTTCATGGTGTATGAAAGTACGTAGGCATAGGATGTCGTATCCTAGCGAGCAATCTTCCCCTCCTTTCCCGTAGGTAGGCGAACTACGTTGACTCTGATTTCTCGTTCCAGACGGGAATACGTAGGCATAAAGTGCGATACTTTGCCAAGTCATTTTCTTTTCTTTTAACCTAGACCTGTAGAGTAGATAGAATAATAATCCGTACTAGAAAACAAGCGTGGATCCCGTCGAGTACGGCGGACGTGAGGGGTGCTAATACCTTCCCCTTGCGTAATCGACTCCCGAATCCAGGATTTGGTTGCGATGACCATTCCTTTCCCGTTTTGTGTTAGGTTTACTCTGAGCGTTTCCTTTCCCTCCGTTGGGATAAATAACGCACGGTGGCGACTCTTCTGTCATAGCCGGCGCTGATTTTCGCAGTAGCGACACCCAACCCTCTTCCTGATGACTTTGGTGACTTCTCGAGCTTTAATAAGACCTCTAGATAGGCTCCTCTGGATATAAACCACACTTGATCCCCTGCACAAATGAATAATGCTATGCTATGTGTAACACCCCGTTTCCCGAAATAAAATACAAAAATTAAATAAGCACATATCAGAGTTTCTCCCCCAAACGGGATGTCACAATTTCCAACAAATTCTATAAATCATTTTTTTTCAAATTAATTTCTCAATAAAACTGCAGCGGAATATGTGTGTTTAGTGTGTGCGTGTGCGTGTGTGTGTCTGTGTGTGCACGGGCGTGTTTGTGTACACGTGAGTGAGTGTGTGTGTGTGTGTGTGTGTGTGTGTGTGTGTGTGTGTGTGTGTGTGTGAATGCATGCTTGTGTGTGTGTGTTTGCACGCACGCGCGTGTTTGTGTGCGCATGTTTGTGTGTGTGTGCACGCGTTTGTGTATGCGTGTGTGTGTGTGTGTGTCTGTGCGTCTGCGTACGTGCGTGTGTGTGTGTAGGTGCACGCACGTGTGTGTGTGTAGGTGAGCCTGCGCGCATGTTCATGTGTGTGAGTGTATGTGTGCACGCACGTGTGTGTGTGTGTGTCTTTGTGTGTGAGCGTGTGTATGCGTGTGTGTGCGTGCGTGCGTGTGTGTGTACGTGTGTGTGTCTGTGTGTGCACAGGCGTGTTTGTGTGCACGTGAGTGTGTGTGTGTGTGTGAATGCATGCTTGTGTGCGTGTGTGTGTGCGCGCGTGTGCGCACACGTTCGTTTGTGTGTGCGTGTGTGTGTATGCGTGTGTGTGTGTGTGTGTGTGTGTGTGTGTGTGCGAGCGGCGTATGTGTATGTGTGTGCACGGGCGTGTTTGTGTGCAATAAAAATGTTAGATCAATGCTATGCTATGCAAATGTTAGATCAATGATATGTCCATGCAATGAAACATAAACCAAGTAAGAAAAGGTTAGGCAAATTTTGGGGTGCAACACTACCAATTTGACAAAATCAGATATTGATGCTAATCTGAGGGTTAAGGGAGGCCTCAAGGGTCTGACTTCTAAGTTCCTGATTGAGAAAGCCACTTTATTTGCTGACGTTGGTCGTACATTGGCGTTTGAGGCTATATTTGCTTTGCTTATCTACGGGCTGGTTTTGTTTCTTAATTTTGACAACTTTGTGGATGTTAACGCTATTAGGACTTCCTTGTTTGGGAACCCTGCTCAAACTTTTCTTGGTGACACTTATTTCTCCATTCATAGTAGGACTTCTAAAGGGAACGGTACCATCGTTTGTTGTACACCTCTGTTGTATAATTGGTTCATCTCGCACTTACCCCAGTCATCTGTTTTTAGGGAGAACAAGGATTGTTTAAGGTTGTCTCAAAGGATTATGTCTCTTACTCATGCTGATATCACTTGGTCTTCTTCGGTTTATGACAATGTCCAGATTATTTATGGTTTTGGAGAATTCGCCAATGTTCCTCTTCTTGGAATACAAGGTGGAATTAACTACAACCCTAGTTTAGCTCGCCGTCAGCTTGGTTATATGTTGAAGGATAGGCCTAAAAATATTTTATTAGAGGGTTTGTTCTTTCAAGGAGGGAATGATTCTCTTGGTTTGAGAAGAAGAATGGCTCATGCTTGGACTAAGATTCATAGGTTGGATAGAGGGGAACTTAGAAGACAAGTTTGCATTGCGTTGAAACCTTACACGCTCTAGGTGAAGAAGAGAGCTTTGGAGCTTAAAATGCCTTATCCTATTGAGAAACCCATGACTACAATGATCTCTACGCCACTCCCTATTTCTTCTGATGGTGTGAAGACTCTTCAATATGCTTTGGGCAAGATGAAGGAAGAGATAGAGATATGGGAAAGTAAGTTTCAAGCTTTTGACAAAGAGAAGATGGAATTGCAAAAGCAGATGAAGGAGAAAGATGACTTGATCGAGTTGCTTAAGCAGCGCGTTGTGAAGAGGCATGCGGAGGACTTATTTTCCTCTACTACTTCATCATCACATCCTCCTACTTCTGGTGCTTGAAAAGGTATTATGGATCAGCTTGTGCTAGAGAAGATAACCATGAAACACAACTTTGAGAGAGAGATTAAGAGACTACGAATGAAGTTTTAGTTTGGATCGTCATCAGATGTTCCTTAGGACCTAGCTTTTTCTTATTTTGACATTATTGTATCTTGTACTTCCAAGTGTAACTCTTTCCAATATTCAATGAAATGAGATGTTTATCAGTATTTCAAAAAGTGTTGTTTCTTTATGATATTTGTAATTGCTTTATATCTTAAAGATCCTTGAAAATTGGTTGAAACATTTGCATTTTGCATTTGCATTCGCATCATTATGCATTGTGTTTTGTCTTTCCCAGGTGTCTTATTTGTTTCTTTTTGGTCTTCGTTCAGCCAAGTTGTCGCATCACTAAAACACTCGAGCAAACTTCAAGAAAAAGATGGATCATTTACAGCAAGAGAATTGCGAGCTCCGTGAAGAGGTAACAACTCCTAAGGATAGTTTGGAAAGATTGACTGCTGCGATGGAAGCTTTGGTGGCTGCTCAGAATCAACCACCACCACCTCTTCCTTCTCCTGTGCAAAGAACTGGGATTTTTGAGATCAGATCAATGCCCATTTCTGTGGCTCCAATTAATGCTTCTCAATATCATATGCCTGTTGGTTTCCCTTGGGGCATGCCTTTCAATTATGTGCCAGGGGGATATCGACCTCCTGTTTCTGAAGGTCCGAGAGTTTCTGTTGTCATGGTTGTACCACCTCCTATGGTTAATGTTGTTCCTAATGCTGATATTTCAGTCGTTCCTACTGTCATACCTGTGCCACCACCTATAACTCACGATATGCCTTATGTTGAAGAACAAATTTTCCACACTGCTCCGAGCGAGAGTTTGGATTTTATGGATCGTATGGAGGATTTTCAAGATCAGTTTGCTGAAATGCAGAGAGAAATCAGGGCTTTAAGGGGAAAAGAGTTATTTGGAAAGAATGCTCATGAGCTTTGTCTTGTTCCAAATGTGAAGATTCCTGCCAAATTCAAAGTTCCAGATTTTGAGAAATACAAAGGGAACACTTGTTCGCAAAGTCATTTGGTCATGTATAGAAAGATGTCTACCTATACAGACAACCATTAGTTGCTAATTCACTATTTTTAAGATAGTCTTACCGGTGCTGCGCTGAAGTGGTATATGGGACTCGATAGTTCCTAGATCATGACATTCAATGATCTCTGAGAATCTTTTTTTTGTCAATATAAGTATAATCTTGATATGGCGCCGGACCGTGATCAACTCCGTGCAATGTCTCAAAAAGAGAAAGAAACTTTTAAAGAATACGCGCAGGGATGGCGTGAGATTGCAGCTCAGATAAGCCCTCCGCTTGAAGATAAAGAAATGACCAAGATATACCTGAAGACTTTGGGTCCGTTTTACTATGAAAGGGTGGTTGCGAGTGCTCCCAGTGATTTCACGGAAATGGTTAATATGGGGATGAGATTAGAGGAAGCTGTCCGTAAAGGACGTCTGATAAAAGAAGGAAATTCTGGAAGTACGAAGAAGTTTGGTGTTGGGTTCCCTAAGAAAAAGGATGGAGAAACTAATGATATCTCTCTGGAAAGGTCTAGAAGATGCAGGGTTGTAAACAACAATGGTAGTCGTCGTCAGCAACAAGTAGCATCTCTTATGCCTGTCATCACTGATGCCCCTGCCGCTCAAGCTACTTCAAGTTATCAACCATGTTTCCAAGAGAAAACAACTCAACAAGGTCGTACACAGAGGAAAGCACAATTTGATCCCATTCCAATGACGTATACTGAGTTATTTCCAGCTTTGCTAAAGAAGAATTTGGTTTAACCTCGTGATCTGCCAGATGTTCCTACTGAAATTCCATGGTGGTATAAGCCAGATGCTCATTGTGCATTTCATCAAGGTGCCCTTGGACACGATATCGAAAATTGCTATCCTCTGAAATATGAAGTTGCAAAGCTCGTAAAAAGTGGTATTCTGTCTTTTGAAGATACCAACCCTAATGTGCAATCAAATCCGTTGCCTAATCATGATAACGCAACTGTCAATATGGTATATGATTGTCCTGGTACATACTGTATTTTTGATATCCGCTGGTTTCGGAGGTCACTTGTTGAGATGCATGCTACTTTGAGTGAGCTCCATGACATTGAGCATGATTATGCCTCCTGTTGTATTTGTTTTGTGAATCCTCGTGGGTGTGTGATTGTAAAAAGGGACCTACAAAAGATGATTGATGAGAATTTGATTCAGGTTACTGCAAATAGAAATGAAGTTGAGAATGAGGTTAATGTCATATTCCCACATTTCAATATTCCTGAACGAGTTGTAATTTCTTACAATAGTCAGAAATCTGTTGTGACACCTTTGGTTATCTGTTTTCCTGGCCCGATACCGTATGAATCAGATAAAGTCGTTCCCTACAAATACAATGCTACTATGTTGAAGGATGGAAAAGAGGTTCCCATTCCTTCTCTTCCCTCAATTGTGACTATTGCCGATGTAGGACGTGTGATCAGAAGTGGTCGAGTATTTGCTAATGTACCCTCGAAGACAAGTGAAGATATTATGGGTAAGCAAACTCCGTTGAAGACTTCTGTTGAGTCTGGTCAATCAAGTGATGTGAACCAGAAATCAAATAATGATGAGGTATTAAAATTGATCAGGAAGAGTGAATATAATATGGTAGATCAACTGTTGCATACACCATCAAAAATATCTATTTTATCTCAGTTAATGAGCTCTGAGGCTCATCGTGAATCGTTGTAGAAAATATTGGACCAGGCTTATGTAGATCATGATGTGACTGTTAACCAGTTTGATAGCATTGTTTCCAACATCACTGCGTGTAATAATCTGAGTTTTTGTGATGAAGAGTTGACCGAGCATGGGAGAAATCATAATTTGGCTCTCCATATTTCCATGAATTTCCAAGAAGACGCTTTATCCAATTTGCTGGTTGATACTGGGTCATCGTTGAATGTGATTCTAAAATCTACTTTGTCTAGATTATCTTATCAAGGTACTCCTATGAGGTTTAGTGGGGTCATTGTGAAAGCCTTTGGTGGGTCGAGGAAAAACGTGATTGGAGAGGTTGATCTCCCTATCAAGATTTGTCTGTGTTTTTTCCAGATTACTTTTCAAGTCATGGATATTCTTCCTGCTTACAATTGTCTTCTAGGACGCCCATGGATCCATGAAGCTGGAGCTGTTACTTAGACACTCCACCAAAAGTTAAAATTCGTGCAGAATGTTAAACTTGTTGTTGTTGGTGGAGAACATGCTATATTGGTAAGCAGTTTGTCGTCTTTTTCTTATATTGATGCGGAAGAGGATATTGGAACTCCGTTTCAGGATCTTTCTATGGTTGATAAAGATGTTGAGAAGAATGGGGTGTCCATGTCTTCTCTAAAGGATGCACAACATGAAGTGGAGAATGGCCAAGCTGATGGATGGGGCCGACTCATTATAGTTGCTGAGAAAAAAGATAGAGTTGGTTTGGGTTTTACATCTGGTTCATCCCGTAAAGATCTGAAGAGTATTCATGAAGTTTTTTGAAGTGCTGGGTTCATCCATTGCAAAGATTATTCTACAACTGCAATTCTTGAAGATGACCAAGAGGAAGAAATGCCCAACTTCGTGACGCGTGTATTGATATGCCAGAATTGGATCGCTGTTGACGTTCCTACTGTTGTTCATGTTTCAAAGTAATTTGTTTTTGTTTCTTTCAAAAAACCTTTCACTCTTCCCGAGGAGAAGGAGAGTTTGTGAGGGCTTTGTTTCAACTTTTATCATCATCAATAAAATGTTTTCTGTTTATCCATATTTTGTTTTCCCTTTTTGCTTTATTTTTGAAAAATGGTAATATAAAAAAACCAAAAATATAATAATGTGATAATCACTCTTATCTGCATAATACTTGCACTCTTTGTTCATATTCTAAAATCAAACATAAATCATTATGCAGATTGATTGTTAAACCCATTGAAAACAATGACCATATGCCCTCTCCCAACTTTGAGTTCCCTGTGTTTGAAGCAGAAGAGGAGGATATTGAAGAGATTTATGATGAAATTTTCCGATTGCTTGAGCACGAGGAAAAGGCCATTCAGCCTCATGAAGAGCCGTTAGAATTGGTTAATCTGGGTTCCGATGATGATAAGAAAGAAGTCAAGATTGGGGCGCTGCTTCAGTCAGATGTTAAAAAGAGGATGGTAGAGCTTCTTAGAGAATATGTTGACATGTTTGCTTGGTCCTATCAAGACATTCCCGGTCTTGATACTGATATTGTGGAGCACCATTTGCCATTAAAGGCTGAATGTTCACCTGTGAAGCAGAAATTGAGAAGAACTCATCCTGACATGGTTGTGAAGATTAAAGAAGAGATTCAGAAGCAGATTGATGTTGGTTTTCTTGTGACTGCTGAGTATCCTCAATGGGTGGCCAATATTGTGCCTGTTCCAAAGAAAGACGGAAAAGTCTGAATGTGCGTTGACTATAGAGATTTGAATAAAGCAAGTCCAAAAGATTAATTTCCACTACCACACATTGATTTGTTGGTAGATAATACTGCTAAGTTCAATATCTTTTCATTTATGGATGGATGGTGAAGAGTTCACTCGTCCTGTGAACACCGATGCAGTTAAGAAATACTTCGCCTAAAGAATAAAAGAACAACTCGCTAAGTTGAAAACCTGAAAGGGCGGCTTAGGAAAATATGAGCGTCTCGGTGGATTGAAAACTCGAAAGGGCGGTCCAGGAAAAAATTAGAGACAAAAACAGAAATAATCATCCCGGTAGATTAAAAAACCTGAGAGGGAAATCTAGGCAAAAGTTAGGGATCATGGTAAGTAACTGCATCTGGCCAGTCTTGATCGCTTGAAGCAACATTTCCTATCAAAGGCTTTACTTCAATTATTCTCCGCTGAAGTCTCCAGCACAATTGGAATTCAAAGTTGTTAGGGAGAATAGTGGTCATTGTATTTCAATGTAACCCTTTCCATTGTACTTACCATTTTTCAAACTTTGTAATGATCCATGGAGTTACTGTCATACCCTAAATTTGTCCTACCTTTTTTCGTTGTCCTATACTTAGGTGACTTCTGTTTCGTACCCATCTGCATATCGCTAGCCTCTTAATCATACATTCCATTGGTCTACTAAAGCAAGAATCGGGAGTTTTCTAGTGATTTGGGGTTTTTTCCCTATCTAGAGGAGATTTGTTTGATTGTTGCATTCAAGTTAAGGCAAGAACTTGAATTTTGTTCATAGTAATATTCTTTCCAATAGATCACCAAATTTCAAGTTCATTGGTCTTAAGGTTTCTCAAGAGAACGAGCGTTTTGGGTGTCATTCATGATATAAATGATAAAGGCTCGTTAACTAAAAATGTTAGAAAGATCATTTCCATTTTTATCCTGGCCTTGCTCCAAGTTGACTTTTAATTGAAATGTTTGGATTAATATAGCCATGATTAAGTTTATGTTTAGTATTTTATTAATCCCATGGAGCTAAATCATGATAAAATAGCAAGCCTTGAAAAGAGGTTTTCAAGTTATGGGAAAGTTGTTACACGAGGCTGTTCATGTCCATGATACAGTAAGGATGGTATTACAAGTGTTAAAATTCAATCAACATTGGCCTAATGAGAGTACGGTTGACGGTATTGTCCAATATTCAAAATTGCAAGTATACATTTACCAGTTGCAAGACTCAAAATTCCAAGAGGCCAGAATCATGATGCGAATATTATACCATTCTAATAGTGTGAACTGTGATCTCAGAAATTTCTTATGATATTTCAAAGGATTACATAGTTTGTGATACAAAGGTTAAAAAGGTAGAAAAATGGGACCCATTTCAAGGTCATGTGCAACAATAACCAAGATCAAAGAAAGGCTTAAGCAGCAAGACACATCAGCTGTCCTCAGTAATCCATAACGTTTCCAAGTGACAAAAAAAACTAGAAAACCGTCACACCAGCTGTGCAACCAAGACACGTAGTAAATCGTTCCACAGCCTCCACGCCATCTCCACTTTTTGCAAAGCCTGTCAAGATCGATTCATACAGAAGGGGACAACCACTACCCAAAGTTGCAATAGCAATTTGCCATAACATGAAAATGAGCTACACAACACATATGACAAAAAGTCATAATCTGACCCCTCCTCTTCAACAGACTTCGTACATGATAGTCTCATACAACGCTCAAGTGCCTCCACAACAGCAAATTGTGGCGCCATTCTTCAAATAACCTTGCTCATGTGGCCCACATCACAACCATAAATGCTATCACCTGTAATTTCATGTCAAACAAGCCATGTGTTAGTG
Source organism: Lathyrus sativus (assembly GCA_963859935.3). Lineage (NCBI taxonomy): Eukaryota > Viridiplantae > Streptophyta > Magnoliopsida > Fabales > Fabaceae > Lathyrus > Lathyrus sativus. The sequence goes on along the minus strand of OZ012739.1, from coordinate 451,481,306 downwards.
AAAAATAAATAATGGAGAAAGTTTCTGGAGGTTCTTGTTTTTTTTACGACAGCAACATGATGAGTTTTACCAAAATACAATAGATTGCTGAAGCTCCCATCTTTAAGAGTTCATCGCCCCCCAAAGAGAATAAGTTGTGGAACCGTTAAACAGCTTGAATAAGCCTGAGGTGCATTGCAACCGGACTCACACAAGAGGAAAGAAAGGCTAACTCCCAAAATCTGCAAGAAAACAATTACGCATTGACCAATCTACAACATAATGAAATCATTCGATGAAGAAGGAAGAGTAGGTTTTTGTTTCTAGTGAACATTAGCACGTACCTGCGGTGATGAACAAGGCAAAAAGAAACTGGTTCCATATCTTTAAATCAAAATTGTTATCCACAAACCACATAAAATCCATAACTGTTATTCGCAAAAGCCACAATGGCAGGCTTCACGCGGCAAAACCGTCATGTTCTGCACACACCACACAACTTGCCTCCAATTTTGTTGCATTAAAACCACTGCTCTTGCAGCACTACATCCAAGAGGAAGATAAGCTTGCACAACCATAACCTGCATAAAATAAAAAGGCAACATCACAACGATAATAATGCATTTTTCCTATCCAACAATGGACCTGATACAAGACCTGCAAAAAAAAAACAAGATTATCCCAGCATTGCAATCGAGATGCACTCGGTTTCAGTTTGCTCCTCTTGATGCCGTACATGTCTCTGAAAGACTGAAACAGGTTATCAATGCTAAAAAGCTTGATGTTCAAGACAGTGGTATGTCTACTCTTGTTCGACTTAATAACGGTGACATGAGAAAGGCTTTGAATATTCTTCAGTCAACACACATGGCCTCTCAGCAGATAACAGAAGAAGCTATTTACCTTTGCACTGGAAATCCATATGCCCAAAGTAATAAACCTGCATAATAATTTTAAGTCACAAACCTGTACAGAGTTTCAGTAAAAAAAAGGGCATTTTCAAAATCACTACCTACACTTGATAAGTGGTCCTCCATTTTTGTGCGAATTTCTCACACTGACCCCACAAAATTATGCAACAGATGAACCCTAAATGTTATGAAATGCGCATTACCGCAAAACCGTCATGGAGGGAGAGTCTTCATGAACTTCATAAGCTGTCAAGTTTGATATTTCAGGACCTGTTATCAAACCAGAACCAGGCCTACTATCAAACAAGACATGGAGGTATGAGGTTTATGACTTACAAAACAAATCAAAGACAATTAACGAGCATAAAACAGGATAGAAGAGAGGAGTTCATGTGAGCACAAGAACAATTCGTAATTTCTCATCATGGTGTGTCAAGTTGTTGTCTAAAACATCCTAAACATAATTACAAATCATCTTGAATACCATTTACCACAGTAAAAATACATAAATCCCATTTACTAGCAATAAAATCAGGGATGTGGTAAAATGTATTTACCTCACTACAGACAAAAAGGAAATTGAGTGAATCGTACTACAAAGCAAAGCCTCACCTCAATCCTTCAGGGATCCTCTCCATATAAAAACAGGTGAGAATGTTGCAACAAGAAAAACCCAAAAAATGAAACCTAGCCGCCTCCAACAACCAAAAAACCCTATTCTGAAAAGCCACCGTTTCCTTCATGGACTTAAAAACATGAACTCTCTTCTCCTTCCAGAATAAAAAACCGAAACTTTTTTCAATCTTCAACTTCTCCTTCATTAACAACATCAGAACTCACAAAACCTTTCCAATCTTCATTGTTTACCCAAAATTCTTTCAAAAGATCTTCAACTCTTAAATCTTCTTCCTCTTCACCCGTTTAAACCCCATCACCATTAACTCTCAACCGTGAGTTTGTTCTTCCATCTCCAATCTTCAACATACCCTTTTACAATATCACTAACAAAATCTCCCAGTTACACCTTCAACAACTCTCGCAAACCTTCGTTAAAATCTTTAGTAGAACCCCAAACCTCCGTGAACCTTCTTCAACCCCAATAACAACCAAAATCATAACCCCTTTTCTGGTTTCAAAACCGAATCAGAAAACATGCAACTTTTTCACCATTTCTCAGCACGATTCAACCTTAATCCCTAAATTTCCAAAACTCTTCATCGAACCCCTAACCCCAAAACAGAACACAAAACCATAAATCGAATCCTTCAACATTGAAACCTATTCAACCAAAAATAGAGATGAAGTAAGATGAAGTAAGATGAAGTGAGATGAATCAAAATCGAAACCCAAATTAAACAGAATCTTACGAACTTGAAGTAATATGAAGGTCGGATCAGAGTTTTGTTTTCTCGTCGTATCGACGCCTTCTTTTAAGCCCCTCTGTGTTTTTTTTCTTTGAAAACGTCTTTGTGAATGGATTGTTGACCAGAACTTGTTTTTTTATCATTTTATTTTATTTATTTTCAATTCATACTGATTTAAGTTTGATAGAAACTTGTTGAGACTGGGCTCTGTTTGAGGGCTTGTTTTGATTCAGCCACGACCCACATACTCAACGTACACCCTTCTCTTTTTTCTTTAAGGTTTCTCTATTAAAACATTATAGGGAGAATATTAATAATACTTTTGTTAATACTTTTCTTATAATGCATAAAATTTTGAGAGCAGTTTGTTAATATTATTTTTTAACAATTCTATTTTAATTTCTTTTAGAAACTCTTTAATATATTTTTTAGAGGTTAAATTTTAGTATTTTAGCATTTTTATTTCGTTTTGAGTCGATGACGAGATTACCAACGTTTAACCGTCAAATTATTGGCGTGAAACAAAGGATCCGAGACCACCTTCTTTCTCCGATTTTATTTCGATCGATGAAGTCTTTTATTCGTAAGCGTCGCGTATCGAAGTTGATAACCTTCTCGATTTCAAATCTATGGTGAATGACCATTGGGGTCATTTTCCGTACTTTGGGATCGTGATAGGCTACCTTCGATTAATCGGCATTATGTTTGCGATTAAGACGAGATCTTATTCTTTCGTGTCCCGATGCGATTCACTAAACTAACCAATAACTTTAATTTTCATTAAATATTATTGTGAATATTATTGTCATATTATTATTCATATTATCATATCTCATTATTCATATTCATTCACCCATATTCGAAAATACCTAATAAATTATCGAAAATCCTAAAAGCCAAATTGGTGGACTGTTGGATCTTTGGTCATTTGCAGGTATCCTAACTTTGAGTCGTGCCCGACTTTTCTCAAGGCGTAGTTTAGGACACAAATGCACACACACGGCTTTCTCTTGGGCTACCTTATAATGAGACCCCTTTATTTCGTGCAATCTCGTGTAAATTACATGTATCCCTTCCCCATTCTGATGTATGTTTCGCATTTCTTTGATTATTAATTTATCTCCTAGGTGCGCCCATAGGGACTAGAGCGGATCAAACTATTTTCAAACTAATTCTCGATTCATCATTGAGCCATTTTTAACCTCGTAAGTCGAGTGCTCATACGCATTCGCCATCAACCTATCACAACTCGACCCTTGATGCGTAAGTCAAGTCGGTCATGTTTCTCAAATCATGTCCATTACACGCTTTGCACGCGATAATAAGTCAAACCCCTGATCCAACGTCAAGTGGAATTTCGTAACAAACTATCAATCAATTAACAATTATTCAATTCTTTTCAAGGTGTAAAGAGTAGGTTCAAGTCTTTGATCTTGCTTCCCGTTGTTTATATGCGAGTTATCTTATTCGTGTGTGAGCAATTGACGCCTTTAAATAATATTAACAAACACGATAATACTCAACCATCTCCAATTACTCATCCTTTCACTCACCTTTCAAACAACTTCTTTTACGATGAAAAAAGAGAGTGTCCAAAGTCTTTGGTTCGCTCTCCCGACTACTTGGATCCGAGAAGCCTTTCTCAAACTTCAAGTAGTCGTCATCCGACCAATATCATCCTTTTATACACCATTTCAAATTCAAACAACCTTCTTTTACGATGAAAAAGAGAGTGTTCCAAGTCTTTGGTTCGCTTTCCCGATTACTTGGGGTCTGTGAAGTCTTTCTTAGGCTACAAGTGATCGTCATCATTTCAACCTTATCCTTTCAAACACATCATTCCTTCATGATGAAAAAGAGAGTGTTACAAGTCTTTGGTTCTCTTTCCCGATTACTTGGATATGAGAAATCTTTCTTAAACTTCAAGTAGTCGTCATCCGTACCCACTTTCAACCAATTCAAACTTGTTTCTTTCGTGGTCGTTACCACGAACTACGACTGCTCTGATTCTTCATTCACTCTTGAATGTAAGATACGTAGGCACAAGATTGCGATGATCTTGGCGAGCACAATCCCCTCCATCTTCCATTTTCCCCCATCATTTCTCGTAGTCGAACTACGACGCTCTGATTTCTCATTCTCGTCCGAATGAGCATACGTAGGCACAAGGGCCCCAATCCTTGGCGAGCACCCTATCCTCTAACCATCCCCTTTCCCCTAGTGTCTTTATCCCTTTATAGTATCCTTTAGCATTTAGTAGTGAGAAGAGAAGAATTAAGTTTAGCTAATATCCATCACAACTCAAATTAAGAGGTTCCCGTCGAGTACGACGGACGTGAGGGGTGCTAATACCTTCCCCTCGCGTAACCGACTCCCGAACCCAGGAATATGGTTGCGACGACCGTGTTCCTTCCACGTTTATGAGGTTTTCTCGATATTTTCCTCTCCCGTTCATTCGGGAAAAATAAAGTTCGGTGGCGACTCTGTCGAACCGCATTTCCGCGCCTTTCGTGCGAGGGTCGTATGTTCGAAATGAATTTTCGAGGTGCGTCAGTTACGCCATTTGCGGACTACCATTCTATCAATAAAGTTCGAGCCTTTGTCCTTTTGTTTACAATTCTCATTTTGTTTCTGTTTATAAAATTTCATTTTATTTTTTATGATGATTTTTGAAACAAATGTGAATAATAGATTTAAAATTTTGAAAATTATAAAAACATTTTTCTTTGATTTATGAATATAAAGAGGAATGTCAACAGTAATCCCAAGAACAGTAAAATATTGAAGCGAAAAGCTTAGTGTTTTCCTAAGTGGTGTTTGTTCTTGGTGATTTTCTCCTCAGTAGAGTTCGTTGATGTTTTCCTCAACAGAGTTCTTTTTGGATCCTCTGGTAGGATTTATTTATAGCTCCTCAATTGAGTTATATCGAAGTTTCTTTAGTAGATTTTGCTGATGTTCTCTTAGCATAATTTTGTTCCTATGGATGACCAGATGAGTGTTGTTCGATTTTCACAGCTAAGTCTTGATTCAAATCTTCATCCAACCAGGTTATGATCAGACAATTAAGCAATTTGAGGACCATTTCTCGTTAATGTTATGGCCCATGCGGAGATTTTCCTTTGATGATTCCTAGTAGAGGTTATGCATATTTACTTTGGATTATTCCACAAGTAGAGAACAATGTTGCTTACTTCTAAAGAAGTGTTGACATAGCAGTCACCTGTCGGGTTTTCTCTCACCTTGTGATTAGGTGTTGATTTAAAATCCCCCACATCTTGACTTTTTATTATAATGTTAAACTTCTAATTCCCCGGAAAGTCCATGATATCTCCCTCAAAATTGGATGTTTCTTAGAGTTCTTTATTGTATCCCCAGAAGAGTTGTGTTATTCCCTTGTGGAGTTGTGTAGCTACTTACATGATTCCAATCCTCAGCAGATCTCTTCATCCCTTTGAAGCAGATTTCATATAAGACTTTTCTTATCCCCTGGCAGTGTTGGAAAATTTGTGTTGCTATGTTTTCTCCAATATATCTTTTCCTCGAAGCGGAGTTCATATTGTTGTTCTCTCTTGTTGGATTATTGATGTTTGAATATTAATCTTTGGGTTTTCTCCCCAAGCGGTATCTTTATCTCCTCAACGGAATTTGAGCCTTGTAGTAGGACTTATTTTCCTTTGATGGCTTTTGTTTATTTCTTGCAGGATTTCTTTTTTTAAATCCCCAGCATGATCTCCAATGATATCTCCAATTTGCTAAGATTAGCCGAGGATTTCAGTGGTGTTGTGATGTTTTGTTCACCCTCTGTTTTCCCTTTTTGTATATTTTGTCAGCATATTCATATTCATATGCATTGCATGCACATTCATTTTGGTTGAGCATATCATGTTTTTGTTGCATTGTGCATCTTGCATTTTTGTTGGTGCTTCCCTTCCCCGAGTGTTGTTATCCCCACGGGGTGTGTGTGTCCTCTCTCTATTAGAGTGTCGACCCCTAAGCAGAAAACGCCTATCCTTTCTAATTCCCCACTGAGTTTATGCCTCGTGGAAGATTTTTGTTTTAGCTTTCCTCCCTAGCTTTTATCTGGATGGAATTATTCCCCAGTTGAGTTATTTCCTCATTGGGTCGAGTCTTGTTTGACCGTTTTCTCTCCAGTTTATTCTTGGATCGAACTTTGGTCTCTTGCGACGGTTACTTTGGTTTTCCCTGGACTGTGAAACATGGATGATAAGAAGGTGTTTATTCTTCTCTTTTGAGGATTTATTTTCCTCTGAAGAAATTTGTTATTAACCCCCATCAAAAGATGAAGATTTGAATTTCCCCAGTGGTGTTTCGATAACACTCTCTTGCTAATTTCCTGTGCAACTTCATGTGGAAGCCTCTTTATTTGAGGAGCTTGAGTAATCTCCGAAAATTTACCTTCGCAATAAATAACATTTCTCTGGTTCATTCTCAACAGAGAAGTTTATTGTGAAATGATGGATCCTTATCTGACCAGCTTTTCCATCAGATGGCATCTCTGTGGAATAATCCCTGATGAGAAGTTTGTTGTGAAAGTCTCAACAGATGGTTGTCTATTGCATGATTTAACCTGCTCGTATCTCTTTTAAAGATCCCCGACAGAGTTATTAATATCTTTTTTTCCAACAAATAGTTGTCTCTTTATTTGAGAAGTTTGTTGTGTAATTTGAGCTGCTCAGTAACAAGTAGCTGATAATATACCTCTTTCTCCTACCCAGTGACAAGTAGTCGAGTATGTTTGTCCTACCCAGTGACAGGTACTCGACCTTTATTTTCTTCTCCTACCCAGCGACAGGTAGTCAAGTTTGTCCTACCTAGTAATAGGTAGTTGATATATTTTTACCCTATCCAGTAACCGATAGTTGGTAACCCCTTTCCTTCAAGTTTATTACTTTCGCTAAACTACTCAGTAACCAATAGTCAGCATTGTTTATTTTCCTACCCAGTAACAGGTAGTCAATTATCTCTCGTTAGTGGATTACGTTTTGCCCAGTAACTGGTAATACGTAATGTATCTCTTTGTTTTCTACCCAGTAACTGGTAGATAACAATTTTCTTGTGTTTTTTGCACTTATTTTCTACTCAGTAACTAGTAGGAGATTTTTACCTGTTCTCTTCGGTCCGAGTATCTGCGCCCAATAACTGGTAGTTGGTATCTCTTTCCTTGTTGAGTCGTTTCCATTCCTTTATCGGAATAGGATTTTGCTCCTTTGGTTTCCCCTGTGGAGTCTCTTTTCTTCTTTTGCTCCCGAGCTTTTGTTTGTCTCCTATGGCATTTTCTCCCCACAGAGGTCTTGTGTTTGCATACCATTAGCATAACCATATCATTTTGTGGTCTCTTATGGCCAAAAATTGGGTTTATTGTTATATTTAAGTCTCTTCTATCTGGTTGAGACAAAGATGTTAATCTTCATATTTCCGGATAGAAGAATCTTAAATAGCGGCAGTTGTAATACCCTAATTTTTACCCCTAAGATCCCATATTTCATTTGCATCATTGCATACGCAAACAAGATCATACTTTTTGGTTCTCCCAGCACTGGTGTTTCTTACTTGCTTTATTTTTGTTTCTGTTTACTGACTTCTAACCAAAATACCAAAAATATTTTTGCAATTTGCTCGTTTCTTCTTCTTCTCTGTGTGTTTAGGGTTTTGCAAGGAGATTGATGGCAAAGACATTCATTCAAGTCTAAATCAGATGAAAGTTTGACCTCATATTAGTTAAACTATTAAGAGTTTGCTTTAATCATAGCTTACCCGTAGTAGTGGGTTATTTTCTTAGGAAATGTGATTGTTCAAGATTAAATTGTCTTGTGTTGAAATCCATTGGTTTATCAAGCAATGTTCTATGAGAAGTTTGGTCCAGGTTATCATGATCAAGGTTCACCAGTCTAGGTTGTGTTCATTTGTGGATTTATTTTCCCAGATATTAACTCAGACATATTGTAAGTGATTCAGTTTTAATCGAAGATTTAGAGTTTTGTTTGTACAAGTCAAGTTTGGTGGAAAGCATGTGGTTGGATTTAGAGAATGTTGTAGATGTTGTTTTTGACAAATACAATAATTTTGACGGGCCTGCAATTGGAGAAATGGCTGTAGAAGACAGTTGTATGAGGAAGCATTTGCAATTTTTAAGAAGTTCAACTTGAATGTTCAAGAAGTCAATATGTAGGTTGATAATATTCGTAGCAGCTATTGAGTTTGCTTTTAGAGTTGGAAGATGTTGTATGGAGTCAGGTTGCGAAGGCTCAACTCAGGGATTTGCCAGGGGTTTTATTAGAATTGTCTAAGGTGTTCAACATTGAAAAGTTTTTTTGTTTTATTGGACTCCCTAATTGATTGCAGTTCTAAAGATGAATATTGCTAGCAGACTTTGTTGTCTTTGATAGAAAAGGTCCCCATAAATTATTTTGTTCATCACGTGGTCACCAAAATCCTATCAACTTGTGTGAAACTATCGCAAAAAGTTGATGACTCGATATCTTTGATGTCAGCTGGTTGGGTAAAAAAAAAATTCTAATAATTGTTAATACAAAGTATTCGTCTGAATTCCGTGGAGCAGTTAATCATTTCCTTCAGAATAACAAAGCACATTCAAAGAAAGATGATTCACTGTATAAGATTTTATGTAAGATGTTGGATGGTAATTTGGATTCATCATCTGATATTTTAGAGTCTAAAGTTATGTTTGCCTTGTATCATCCAAAGGTTGATGTCAGACGTACTAAACTGCATGATATAAATTCTTCTGGCATTTTGAAAAATGAGGTATTTGTTTCAGAGGGTCTTGTTGACATTCAAGAGGCCAATTTGAGACAGCTTGATGATAAAGATCTAACAGTTGTTCAAGCAGCTTTAAATGTTGTTGGCTTGCAAAATGTACTAGGTGCTTCTAAGCTTATTGAGACACTGCAAACTGTGCAAAGAAGATGTGTTGGAAAGTTGTTGTCTGGTTCAACCGACAATGTAAGTCTAACTGGAGAAGCCGATGTCACCTGTTTAAAGAAAGCCATATCATATTTCCATGGTCATTCTGATTACTTGAAAAACATTGCCGCCATGACTTTTCCATTACTCCTTGTTATGCCACAGACACAGGACATGAATTTAAAAGCTCTTGTACTAGTAAATAAATTTACCTGGCCACTTTATCAGAATGTTGTTGTGTCTAGCTCTGAAGTTACTCCTCCGTTTTTGGTTGCACATTCGAGAAACTTGATTCTCTTTCGTAAACTAATGAATTTAAGAGCCGGTATGAATATGAGATTGTTTCGTGGCTATGCTACAATAGCAACAGTGAGGGAAGGTCACCTTAATATATTATATGTTCCTATCAATGGTGGTGCTTCACAGCTTGCATGTGAAGATGTTTTACTTGAATCAAGCTATGTCGGACGGGCTAAATTTGATGATTTTCTTACGCAGTCCAACATGATTCATCCTCGTGTTGCAATTCACACGCTTGTCTCTGTTTGTTGCAAAGGATTTGTTGAGGTTGTTAATATACTCATCAAGCAAGGAGTGGATATCAATTCAATGGATAGAATTTTGCTTCAATCTTTGAAGCAGTTCCTCCACACTAATGTTTATTGCAATGTATTATTTGTTGTTGTTGTCAACAGGTAGATAAATGTTGTTTAATTATTGTTGCATGTTGGAGTAAGATTTGATATCAAGGTTAAACTAGGAGCTTGGTTTTGGGAAAACAGATAGGAGAGAAGAACTATGTGTTGGTATCGGACTAGCTGAGCCTCATCGAATCACATGGTACGGTGAATAATATTTTGAACCCGCTGGTTTTCACAATGGAAGAACTCTCTTGCTCAACACCATCATTTCCAACAATGAAAGAACATTGAATCCTGAGCCTCTAACAATATTGGGGCTTTATTACAAAATGAAAAAATTGTTGCTTCATTCACTGTAAAAGATAAAACACACGCCAGTTGTTCCATTTAGTTTCACAAGTATAATTAATTTTCAATGGGAAAAAAGACTATGGTTGTGGTTGTTGCTGTTCTAATCTAGTGCCCTTGACGAGAGGCTCTTCATCATAATCATGAGTCAACATTCCTGAAGTAGTAGGAAAATAATATAACATGACGACAGCATGTTCTTCATCCACATTTGAAAAACCAAGCTGCTAATAGGGTGAAAATGAGTTCCACACACCTACTAAGAATTGATGATGGTGTTGAGAATGTAGTTCCAGTTTCTGGCTCAGTTGACACAAGTGCTAGAAATAACCAAGTCATGGTTGAATAAGACACTATCACTTCATCTGTTCAATATTGTTGTGAAGGTTGTTCTATTGTACCTATACTCAGACGAAGGTGCACTATTTGTCCTTATTTTGATCAGTGGGAGGCTGTTATGCCATTAACAGACGAGGCTAGGTGTTACTGGCTACCGTTAATGAGCAAACAATTATAAATTTTATTAGTGGTCAATTAAACAATTTGGAGCTAGCAGTAAGTCTTGCCAAGAGAGGAAACCTTCCTGGTGCTGAGAAGTTGGTAGTGGAACGTTTCCATGAACTATTTGCTCAAAAAAATATAAAGAAGCAGCTGAGCTTGCTGCTCAGTCTCCGCAAGGAACCCTTCGTACACCCGATACAGTTGCCAAATTTCAGAGTCTGCCTATGCAAGTTGGGCAAACTCCACCACTGCTGCAGTATTACGGCTAAGAGATATGTTTTAAGATTCTTTTTATGACTATCATTACCGCCAACGGTGAGCCAAATATCACGGATTCTACAGATGGTTTTGTTGTCAATATATGCCGCCATTTTCTTTACGATGATACTTCTTGTCAATTCTCCATTCAACAATGCATCGGTGGCGGTAGATTCATTGTTATCTATGCATTTTGGTCCTATGATAAAATCTACTGTTTGCTCAAATCTGAAGGAGCTAGATCCTTTGGAATTCTTAGATGTTTTAGTTGATGTACTAGCAGGTGAAAACAGACTCCATGCTAAAGCTACATGAGATGCTTGAGTTTAAGTGGCAGAAAGTCTTTGCCTCCAAAATATGGTCGTGTGACAAGATCTTCAATTACATCACCAAGTTTTCCCTCTAATACAGTTGGTATTCAATCATCTTTAGAGAAGAAACCAGATAACTTAGATCTAAAGGTTAGCCTGCAAATTTTTACATCAAATGGAAACTCTATTCCAACTGTTTCCAGTGCCAATCACAACATTGAGCCGTCATTTGACTCAAATATCCCAGATACAGGAGATATACAAGGTTTCAACATTTCATCTAGCATTGAAACCATTGAAGAGAAACCGTATCCAAGACATATTTTCAAGAGAAACCATGAGCCAGCTGAAAAATAATCCACGTCACGTAATTGAAAATATGTTGAAGTCAAAGAGCAAGAATAACACAAGCTGAAAGAAAAATTGTAAAAACGACATGAAAAGTGCACATGAGTTACACGCGGTTCACACAACGCATCAAATACAAAACGCACAGAAAATTGCAAAACAGCAAATCATTTTTCATTCTCCTCCATCTATAAATAGAACACACACCTCATTCATTTCTCTAAAGCTTTTAAGCCAAAAAACCTCTTCTAATTTTCTTCTTCAATTCCTCACTATGGAACCTTTTGCTCATATTTTCTTCTCCTACTTCCTTCCACCAAGCTCACTTCAATTAAGACAAACTCATCCAGTCTCAAAGAAGTAGAAGAAGGAGAGAGTTTCAGTTTCACCATTTACCTGGGTTTGAAGGTAGTTTGAGCTTCACCGTCATTTTCGATCCGCTACTTTTTGTTATGTTTCTTTAAACTGTTGGTACTGTTGCGTAGAAGTTTTGATTTTAATCACAACCATATTTGTTTCGTGTCTCGCACTCTGATTTATTGAAGCTTGAAGTTCATGACTATGGCGTGAATTTGTGTCCCACGCGTGTTGAAGAAGATGACGAAGTTATCACTTTTGATTCTCATTTCTTTTCTTTTTTTTTTATTTTAGTTTTTTTATTATTATTTATTTTCTTAAAAGGATCTTGGGCCGTTTGGGCCATTTACTATCATCACTTTTTTTAATGGAATTTTCTTAATATTTTCTTTCCAAATTATTTTTGATACCTTTAACTTAGATGAAAATCTCATTTAAAAAATTCTTGTGACTTATAATTTTTGATTCTTGATTCATTGTTGTTTGTTTGGTTGGATCTTAAGTTTTGAATATAATCTTGTTAATCTCAATGGACCATGGCATTGATAGGATAAATTCCAAATCTGCCAAGAGAGGTGATTGATATTAATGACGATTTAATCGAATTAAGATTAATTTTAGTCCTCTTTCTTCTTCTTCTTTTTCTTTTGATTGATGAAATCTATGGATCATGGATTGTTGATTATCAAGGTTGTTTAATCTTCATTATTTCAAATCTATGGATGAATAATCATTGAGATAATTCTCCATACTTTGGAATAGTGATAGATTACCTTTGATTAATCGATAAAAATCTTGATTAAGATGAGATCACCACCTTCTTTTCTTTTCGTGCGGTATTGCTTTCGGAGAGTGATTTACATATCACTTCTCTAGCATGCACTGACACTAACATTTTATTGACCGACCTTAGATAGTCGTGGTTTCTACATAAACCCGATTACGATTGCTTAACATAGCGCTAAACTGCTCCGTAATCGGAAAATGATCATTTGTGGCTCAAACTTATGTTTGAAAGTCCAAGTATGGTTGGTTGCTTGTCTTAAGTCCACTACATATGAAACTCATTATTAGGAGGCTTTGATTCTATCAATCCTCTAATGAGTTTTCATTAACCTTGGTGTAAGTTCTAGAATTAACCATCGTTGATCATTTGTTCTAACCACCAATCACTAATTCACTAACAATATCCTTGTATAATTTTGTTCTTACTCCCTATATCTTTACTTTCATGCCTTCATATTATCATTTCATATCATACCTTTGTTTATGTTTATGTCATTTCCCTTTTGTCCATTTGGATCATATCTTGTTCAAAACACTAATAAAGGATCCAAATCTCTAAAAAACTTGGTGCTATTAACTTTGTGGTTATGCTTTTGGCCATTCTCGGACCCTTGGACTTAGAATTAGGACTCTCTTCCCTATGCTTGGAGTGTTGTGGATCTTGGCCTTTATTTGGCTCGCTTATTAACTTATGCTTTAAATCAGATGGAATTCTTTTTGCTTGATATGGAGTGTGCTACAAGTTGGTCAGATCCTTCTTATCTCTTGCTTTTATTTTGTTTTCTAGGATAGTCACTTCATCTCCTCCCCTTCTTAAATTTTCAAAACCTTCTCCCTCTTTCAAAACCTTCTTGGTTTCAAACTTCAAAACCACTTTCACAATAAAACCTTGACTTTCGTCAATTGATTTTCAAACTTTGTTCTTCTTAATAAAACTCAATCAACGTCAATCATGCTTTGACCGATTTCAAAAGACATAAAAATACAAAAAACTCAACAACTCTTTTTGTGCCTTTATGCACTTTTCATTTTAAAACTTTTTATAAAGTTTAGACACGAGTCATTTCCATAGTTGAGATATAATTCTCCTACTCCCCATAGTAATAAGATGTTTAAAGTTTTCACTTTGATGTTGAGTGATAGACTTTTTGATAATCCAAGCAAATCCTTCATCTTTAGGTGACACAAATGTTATCTTATGCTTGTGGGCGACTAGTCGTAGTTTTCGCCTTAAAATAACGACTTGTCTTTACATTTAAAATCAATCAAAACCAACAAGTTTTTTTGTTATTTGTACCATAAACTATGAGGTTATGATCCTATATTGCACTTTGTGGGTACGTAGGCATGAGGCAATAAGTCTCTCCAAACACAAAAATCTAAAAAAAAATAATTCTCTTCTCATCTCCCCAATCTCTTTTCAAACAAACCATTTTCAAGGCAAAAAGTGTAAATATTTCAAAGGGCTCCTATTGAGTACTATAGACATTTTGGGTGCTAACACCTTCCCATTGCGTAACCAATCCCCTTACCCAGATCTCTGTTTCTGTTCTTGTTTTATAACTCTTTGGTTTTGTTTACTCTTTTTCTTTTCCTTTTGGATAAAATAAAAGTGCGGTGGCGACTCTTGTTTTTTTTAGTTAAGTTAATTAATAGCTTACACTCACGATTTTTACCGCTACAAGAAGACTAGCCCACTTTGTTAGTACACACAATTAAAATTCAATACATTTACGTTATTTTGATTAATTGATGATGTATATTCTTGATGTCTCACCTTGTGAGCTGATTACGTGCCTTAATCCTTGCTTTGTACATATGTTGTTATTTGTCCATGATATTGATGCTTGTCTTGTTGATTTTTTTACTGGTGACTTTTGAATCTTCATGATTATCGCTTGTGTCTAAACCCAAGGGAAGGACCTGTTTTTGACTTTATAATCATGGGACTTTTTATTCATTTGCATCGCTTACTCTTTGCTTGTTCCATGCTTCCCCTTAGACTGATCACCTTACGATGAACCTACATACTTGTATCCTTAGGCTAGTTTCCCTGAGGATTTCAACTCTAGATAACTTACAATAAGTTCTCATTCTCTCATGAGAGAACTAGACATTAGTAATCTATGTAGATGAGATCTAAATCTCCTACTCCATAACATTATTGAGCAAGATGTTGTTTCTTCTCCACTTGAGAGAGGTATGTGGCATACTTGTCGATTCTATATTCGAGTTGGAGCCCTTCTCTTAATGTGAAGTAAAGATTCATCTTCCGCATGTTTATGGTGGTTCAGTTAAGTATTCTCCTTAAAATGACAACTTGTCTCTTCTCCTGAAACCATCCAACAAACTTTATTTACCCTTATTAAGGGGAACTACGAATGCTCTGATTTGATTCCCGTCAGGATAGGTAGGCACGATATGCAATGTCTTGGCGAGCATACTTAGGAATAACACCTTAGGTCTCTCTTTTCTTTTCACCCTTTAGCAGATAAAATAACAAATAACACAATAAAAAAGAGGTTCTTGTAAAGTACTACAGATACTTATGATGCTAGCACCTTCCCTTGGTATAACCAACCCCCGAACCTTAGATTATCTTTTGCTTTGCATATTTTAGGTTATTCGCTCTTTTTCCCTTCCCTTGGATAAATTGAAAATCGATGGTGAATTAAGATTTGTGATTCAAGTTAATTAATAGCTTGATATCCGATTCTCACTGTTGCACCCCAAAATTTGCCCAACTTTTCTTTACCTAGCTTGTGTTTCATTTCATTCACATTAGCATTATCATTTGCATTTCATTGACATGTATGCAGGAGATCAATAGGTATGATCACCAATAAAGGCCTATACAAGACTATGAAGCTATCTAAGAAGGTTATTCAGATGTTCAAGGGTTGATATCCTTGTCAGAGAAGTTAGAAGATCCTCAGAGAGAGTGATTGAAGCCAAGTTTGTAGGTCCCCTAACTTGAGAGTTGTGGGAAGTCATCAAATGATTCTGAGGCCATAAAGTTGGACTTGAAGTATTAAGAGAGCTCATGAGAAGGTTTGGAGATCACTTTGAGGCCTAGACAGGTCATTGTGCAGGATTAAGAAGGCTCAGCCATGAATGGTGCAGCTAGGGTTTGACTGGGTCAACCCTAGGTCAACTGATGATTTAGAGAAGGTTGAGACCTAATCCAAGAGACATGTGATCATGGATTGATTCATTGAGATGCTATAAGGATGATTCCAAGGTCAACTCATCATGATTGAAGAGTTTGAGAAGTTTCAAGCTAGGGTTTCTAAGGCTTGACAGTGTAAAATCCCCTAGTTTGACCCCTATCTTCAAGACAGTTTAACTCAAGATGTGATTTTCATCCCATCTTGCCCCTAACATGAATGTTGTAGAGCTTGCTCTTAGCTTTAATTTGAGTACTAGAAGTCCTTGATAGGATTTGTAGAACTCAAGTTATGACTTTGACAAGTTACAGGTCATCTGAGGTATGTGAATCTGGGGGCTTGAAAGTTACCCAACTTGCATCAAACTTTTGCCCAAGAAGGATGATTCCTATAGACTTTTGGTAAACATTAATGGTGTTCCTTATCCTCTTAGCTTTCTATAGAGTACTAGAAGTCCTTGATAGGATTTTTATAACTCAAGTTATGGCTTTGACAAGTCAAGGGCATTTTGGTCATTTGGAGATTACAGGTCATTTCAAGCATAAGGCCATAACTCCTATTTCCAAGCTTCAAATGGAAAAATGTTCAACATAAAACTTGTTCAAAATGATGTTTTAAGGATAATAAAGAGGTCATGAGATGTTGGAAATGCTTGTAGCTCAAAGTTGCAAAAATGACCTAAAATAAGGGTATAAGTTAAATGAATCAAAGTTGGAAATTGATATTTTCAACCTACACATCCAAACCATGGCATGTAATATATAATTTTGACTCTAGAAAACATTCTAAGAACATTGGTTTAGCCACATTTTTGAGTTGAGGTCTAAATTGTGGACTTGCTTTGAAAAGTGATTACTTGCATATTAAGTAACATGTGCAAAACTCAAAATCAAGGCATGAGCAAGGTCCCTTGCAAGCCAAACACTTCCAAAATGTCATTAGGGGAGAAATTGGAAGAGAATGGGATGGATTCTAAGCTGCAAACAGAACTTTGCATATCATAATATGTGATTGAAAATCTCATGGCATGAGAGATTGAAACTCTCATTAGAAGGGTCTAGAGGGTTCTAGATCACTCATACATCATCTATATATTGAGTAGAGGTGATCCAATGCAGAGGTTGGTGAGAATTGATTGAGAGAAGAGATTTTGCAACTTCACTTTGTTCATTGCAAATTGAAATCGGTTTCTGCATTCCACGCCATCTTCTTCCTTTCTTTTGATTTCAACAACTTCTATGGAGGATACTGAATGATTCCAGATCAATTCCATAGCCAAAGCCTTGAAGGATCGTGTTCTTGCAATTGAATTTCAGCACCTGCAAGTCATCATCGGGTTTGGAGTTCCAGGCATTTTCCATCGAGTTTATTGCATACAGAAGCAAGAACTTGGTACACTGAATGATTTTGGAAAGTTTGAGAGCTTGAAGTGAAGATTTGGTGCATCTGTTATTCAAGAATTCACAGGTTGGTAACTTTCATTCCTCACCTTAATTTAAGAAGAATTAGGTCAATTTGTTAGGTTAGATTGATAGTATGTGGTTAGGAGATCGTTTCTAGAAACTTAGAGAAGATTTCATGATGATCAATGAGGTGACACATTTTCTGTTTGGATCAAGAACTTGTTGAATATGGAGAGATAATATGAGTATTATAGCAAGAATTGATCAGTGTAATGTGGTGAACATTTTAGACTAAACAATTTGAAGAATGGTGATAATTGAGGTCTGAGCATATTTCTGATTCTTGATCGTGTTTTAGGTTAGAGGTTGATTCAATAAATTCTGAGGTTAGGGTTAGAATCAGTGTGAAAAATGGAGTGGATAAGGGTTTCCAACTTTGATTTTTAGTGAAGATTTGATGGGATACGAATTTGGGGAAGATGAATTTCTTGGATGTTCATCCATGGAGGTTCTTCCCTCCAGATTTTCGAATTTGGGGAAGATGACCCCAAGACCATCAGATTATAGATGGACCTTTGACTGAGGAAGCAATCCAACGGCCACGCACGTCTCTCATGTTGTGAAGGAGTTCTGATTATGAAACACAACGTTTCATTAATCAGTGGTTTTGTGCTTAGTGAAGTAATTGTTATCCACACCCCCCAGCGAGCCCAATCCATTATTTGAACTGATTCTGGTTACTATCCACACCACGCATTTATCTTTTTAATTGGATTTTCTTTTATTTTTTTCATTTTATTCATGGTTCTTGGAAAAATCATATAAAATTGAAAATTAATCCAATTAACCCCATTCTTTTTGTATTTTACTCATGATTGAGTCTAATATTTTTTAGAGAAAAAATATTTTTATTTCATGCATTTTCTGATTTTATGGGAATTCTATATTTTAATTGATATTAAAATGGTTATGTTTGATGCCTAATTTTGTGGAATTTTGTTTGATCATGTGGTGATGACTTTGATCCTAATTTTTTGTGTGTGATTAGGTTAGACATGTATGCTCCCATAGCATTTTCTCACATTTTTGTGACGAACCTAGGTGGTAGTTTAGGTTGAAACCTTTAGGAGTTCCATTTTTAGGGTTTATGGTTGATACCTTTGGATTTAGGATTTAATTTTAGGACTTAATAGATGATTTAGTCCCTGGTTTTTGTAGGAGGCATTCTTAATTGAATTAGGATCCCTTAGGAATTTTTTGTAGAAATTTATAGGATAGTTTCCTATTTTTGTTTGATTTTAGTTTAGGTGCTAGTTTTAGATGATTCTAAGGCACTAATTCAACTAGACTAACTTCTTTAGGTCCCTTAGACTAGGGTTTTGCTTCGTTTGCCTTTGGTTGAGATTGAAGACAAGTTGAAGACAAGGTGAGGATGCTTGAAGTTGCTTGAAGTTGCTTGGAGCTTGGAATTGATTGTGCCTGAAGGTGTCTGATGAAGATTTAGAAGGTAGGAGACCTAGGGAGAGCCTTAGAACTAGAATGACTTCTTTCACAAATATGGAAAGCATCTTGTGCTTCCACTCCTCCCAATGACTAAAAGTCCTTCTAAGATATTCACATCCCTCCTTTGGAGGGATGAGTGGCTTTATCTGGGAAGTAGAACTTTGAGGGAACCAGTCTCTCATAATGATGAACCCTTACAGGCTTCCTTTGGTTGTCAGTAAGCTGTTTATCATTTCCACTTATCCTGTTCAGTCAATGGCCTTCTGGTTGAGTATCTTGAAAGATATTGGGCTTGAGTTTGAAGATGAGAACTTCATTGAAGAGTGTGGAAGAGGAGGATTCCTTGAGCATTGCCATTGCAGCTGAAGCAAGAAGAACAAGTTGATACTTGAAGACCCAATTGAGATTGAGTGGAGAGCTGAGGCTTGAAAAAGACTTGAAGGATGAAGTTGACACTTCCATGTGATTGAAGATTACTCTGAGAAGCTGAAGCTTGTAGATGAAGAGAAGCTAGTTGATACTGGTAAAGAAGAGAGAGCTGAAGCAAGAAGACCAAGTTGATACTTAAGAAGAGGATTCAATTGAGATTGAGTGAAGAGCTGAGGCTTGAGGAATAAAGGATAAGTTGACACTTACATTAATGCATGGAGAGCCTGAAGGAATCAAGTTGATACTTACAGTTAGGAGTGGAGTCTGAGGGTGGAATTGATTGAAAAGCTGAAGCTTGAGGAAGAGAGAACAAGTTGATACTTATGTTTGAAGGGTTGAAACCTTGGAGGAGCAAGTTGATACTTGCCATGGAGGATGATAGCCTTGAAGGGTGATTGAAGTCTGAAGACTGAAGTGCTGTCAGAAGAGCTGAAGCTTGAAAGAGGGGGTTGATATGCTTTCTTTTCTTGTCTGTTTTCTTTTCTGTATTGGTGTGACTTGTTTGATTTGCTTGATGCATTAGAATAAGTTCATATTTAGACTGACTGTAAGCTAGGAGCATGACTGCACTAGAGGTTGAGTTGCTCCCTCTGCTTGTACTTTTACTGTATGGCTTTGCTTGCGGGTATTCGGTAGAGCCCAGCTCCCTTGCTCATGTGGTTTATTTTGCTTGATGGCATTTTATTTTATCTGTATGATTGCAGTTGCTCATTATTGTTTTGCTTGATAGCATGTCATTTCCTCTGTATGATTGCAGTTATTCATATCTGGCTTGAGGTTGAGATGAGCTTGTGGAGGCTGCTGCCCCACACACATTTCCTCCCTCACTTGCATTGCATGCATTTTACAGTCGTTTATCTGTTTATTGTTAAGCTGATGCTTTATCTGTTTCTGTTTATCATTGACATAATCCCCTAGGACTCTCTCTTCCTTTGATAAGGAAGTGATGATAGAAATTTAGGTTGAAACCTATGCATGATAACTTCTAGGAGTTCCCTGTCTCAAACTTCAACCATAGGATGAATCCTTGGCATGAAAACATTAGGACTTGATAGTCTCCCCGTAGTTGAGCCTGTTCTCTTCTCATCTCAAAACATCTTAAGATACAGTAATCATGAATTATTTCTTTCGTACGTTACGAGCCTTAAGCTATCTGAGAAAAGATTGTTGGAGAGCTTCTTTTCAACAATCTGGATGTTTAGTATGACACCCTTTGGGTGACATGCGATGCATTCACTCTCAGGTCATAGTCTTTAGAGCGATTGAAATTGCAAACACATTAAAAAACACTTCTTCCATAAAAGACAAAAAACAAACTTCAAACCTTTTTGCCCTGTGGGCCCATAATTCAAAGGAAAGCTTTTCTGAAGAAAAGAGTGTCGTTAAACTTCAGCGCCACCGCAAACAGGCTTTGTCCCTAACTGCTGGAACTGTTGTTTAACCCTACTCGATAAAACAGATGAATCTGAATTCCCGTAATCCGTGTTATCCCGAACTACGTAAGCTCTAATCTCTCAGACCTGTTGAGAGTACGTAGGCACAATACTGATGTATTGGCGAGCCACCTTCCCCGTAACCCGTAGTTAGTCGAACTACGTTGACTCTGATTTCTCATTCTCTGATGAGAATACGTAGGCATAAAGCGCGACGCTTTGCCGAGTCATTTTCTTTTCTTTTTAAGCCAGCCTTGATAGGTAGATAGATAAACCAACTCGTCCAGTAAACACAACAAGCGTGGATCCCGTCGAGTACGACGGACGTGAGGGGTGCTAATACCTTCCCCTTGCGTAACCGACTCCCGAACCTAGACAACGGTTGCGACGACCTTGTCTTATACCTTTTTCGTCAGGTTTTTTCCAATCGTTTCCTTTCCCGCTTCGAGGGATAAATAACGAAAGGTGGCGACTCTTCTGTTTTGCCGGCACCTTATTTTCGCGGAAGCGATAGCTGGCGACTCTGCTGGGGAACTAACCCAGAGTCTCTGGTTCTCCGGTTCCCTACGCGAGTCAATCCTAGCGCTTGTATGATTACTTGTTGGGTTGTGTTTATTTGTCGGATTTTATTTCTCGCACTTTATTTTCAGTATGATATGATTATCTGTGTTGTTGTGGGAGGGGAATTCGGATGAGTGAGAAGCCAGACCCAGGCTTGAGTGAACATAGCATTAGTTGTGGAAATTAATGGGCGCGTGCTTGCTTGGCAGGCACTAGTGTCTCATGAAATCCACGCTCAGACGAGGTTCTCCCGATTGACTTCTTTTTCAACCCTTTGGGTTGAGGGGGTTGTTGGTTTGGAGGATTGTCGACTCTGGGGACCGATCATTTGGGATTCAGCCTAGTGAGGCCGCTTCATGAGCTGGTGATGCCACACCTTCTGGGTATCGTATCACCCCTCTTGAATGTCTGTGACGCTGATGACCGCATAGGATGCTGAACTTGAGTCAGTTTAGGTCCATACCTGTGAGCAGGATTGGGTTTGTTGCAGGAAACTTTAACCTTCAGACTACCTGGTTTTCTTGACAGTGAATCAGTTTTGGTCCTGCATTAGAGGTCCTTTATCAGATGTTTGTTCTTGACAGAGCAGATTTATGGTCTTATGTGTGTGCGTTCTTGACAGAGCAGATTTGTGGTCCGATACCAGGATTTTCTTATCAGATATAATGGTTGTTCTTGACAGAGCAGTATCGTGGTTTTGTTGATACAGAATCTCCACAGCACAGTTGTCTTGATCTCCTGCTGCATGATTGCATTTTACATTGCTTTGCATACTCATTTGCATTTCATTAACGTATGTCTGTGTTGCAGGTACCGTTTTCCCCGATCCAGGATTTCTTGCCTCCTACTGTATTGTTATGGGTTCTCTGAGGAAGATCGTGGCTTACAAGCTCCCTGCCCCTGATGTGGTTTAGCTGACTGGTTTGATTACTCTAGAAGATGATTCTGTGAGAGATGAATTCAGAAAATCTTACGGCAAATTGCTCAGTTTGGTTCGTAAACCTTCTGCGTTCGAGTTGAATGGGTTGCACGCTCTGCTGCAGTTCTACGATCCTCCGTTGAGATGCTTTACTTTCTAAGATTTTGTTCTCGCACCCACGCTAGAGGAATATGCTGATTTGTTAGGTGTGCCTATCAAGAGGCGGATGCCTTTTGTTCATATGGATGTTGAGCCTGATCTGGCTAGCCTAGTTCCGTCACTTCATCTGAATGCCTCCGAGTTGGTATTGTCTAGTTGGAACAAGGTTCCCAGTTTCTCCTTGCAGTTCTTAGTAGGAAAAGCTCAGCAGTGCGCCAAAGACGGATGTTGGGTCGTGTTTAACGCCATTCTTGCTCTGTGCATATATGGCATCATTCTGTTCCCCAATATGCCCGACTTTGTAGACTTCGACGCCTTTCGCATCTTTGCTTCAGGGAATCCAGTCCCTACCTTGATAGGAGATGTCTACCATTCCACCCACTACAAAAACGAGAACAGAAGGGGCAAGAATGTCTCGTGTTGTATGCCCTTGCTTTATAAATGGCTTGATAGTCATCTACCCAAGAGGGGTCCCTTTGTTTCGTCTGCAGCCACAGCTGAGTGGTCCGAGCGTTTGATGAGTCTATCAGCGGAGGATATTGACTGGTTTGACAGAGATAGGTTGGGTACCAAGATTATCTTTAGCTGCAGCGGGTTTCCGAACGTGCCTCTGATAGGCAGGAAGGGCTGCATAAACTATAATCCGTCTTTGCTGGTCCGACAGTTTGCTTACACTTTGAGAGCTCCGTTGAAGGATGAAGAGGTGCAGGAATCTCTGTACCTCACTGGTCTTCTAGAGGGGGATATGTTATCTAAGCTTCAGCACGCTTGGAATGGTATCAGTAAGAGGGGAAAACCATCGCTGGGAAAAAGCAATAGTCAAGCCTACCCTCTGTACGTGGCATGGATCAGAGCCAGAGCAGATGCTATAGGGATCCCGTTTCTTCCTGCCAAGCCAGAAAGCCCTCCAGTGATTGAAGAGCCTACTACTGTGCCCATTCAGCAACATAATCAGGTGTTAGCTGAGCGAGATGAATTGAAGAGGGCAAATGAAGAACTGGAGAAAGAATTGGCTCAGCTCAGGAGCGAGAGAAACGAAGTCGTTCATTCCTTCAAGAGGCAGACAGAGCTGGTGAACCAGCTGGGGACAGATTTAACTAAGCAGATAGTCGAGCGTGAATGTATGGGTCAAGACTTCAAAGCTGTCAATGATGTACTGGCCACGAAGAAGCAGCACTTGGACGAAGCGTATCGGAGTATATCCAAGTTTAACCAGCACTGGAAGGCCTCCCTAGCCAACAGGAAAGAGCGGGAGGATAAGCTGATGCAACAGATCTCTAAGCTGAAAGCCCAGGTGAAGGCCAGTGAGAAGAGGTTTGATGAAGAAACTGCTCGCAGATATGCCGCTGAAGGCCAGCTCAACAAAGCTCTTGCTAACCTGAAGGAGCGCAAACTGATGTTTGAGTCCAAGAAGCGGAAGCTAGAAGATTGTTTCGGCGAAGGAGCATGGGAAGATTCGGTCGAAGGTCTTCAATACACCATTATGCAGAGGGAGTTACTCGTCGAAGGGTTGCTCACTCGGCCTGATCACCCAGAAACGAAGGGGTTGTTAGAAGAGTTTCGCGCCCGTGGCCGTTCTTGACTATTTGTATTCCTTTTGTGTTGATCATTGTTGGATGCTGACCATCACCAGGCTTGTTGGCTGAGGTCATGCTGTTGATTCTGCTTGTACTCACTGATGTTGTGTATTGCCTTGATGGGCTTTCTTCATATATATGAGATGTTATTTCATGACTGAACTTGAACTTCTTATTATCAACACTGGCACTCAGGAACTAGGATCGGGGGAGATCTCCCTAATGCACAGACACACGTTTGCATTTGCATGAAGCATTTGCATAACGGGCACTTTGTCATTTTTCCTAACCCTTTTGTGTTTTCAGGTTGTTTCAGGTTGTTCCAGGATTGATCAGAGACCTATCCACCGCTATCCGACCAGAGCAAATCAAACCAGAATCATGGAGCAAGTGCAAACTGATGTTTAGGAACTCCGCGAAAGAATGGATCGCTTCATGGAGCTCATGCAAGCGGTCGACAATGGCCAGGATCAGCTCAGAACCTTGGTTCAGCCTCTGATTTCAAGGGTTGATAGCAATGGCGTACTCCATGGTGGGACTGTGCCTACTCCTCCACCAGTTGAAAATACTCAGAATGGCGTCCCCGTGACCAGGGGAAATGGCAGTGCCAACGGCAATGTGATAGCTAACATGGGACTCAATGGTAATACGACGGGCGCCGGTAATGGGAGTCTTGAAGCTAACGTCAATGTTGGGCTGGGCAACGGCAATGCAGGTGTTGGGAATTTGTTTGGGCCTCAGCCGTGGTTAGAAGATCGTCAAGACGATGTGTTCTCTCAGAGAGGTGCCGAGGGTGAGCTGACTGCTGAAGCGCGTCTAAGGTTCAAGGCACTCGAGGATAAGATGAGGAATATCGAGAATCAGAACACCCTGGGTGTTGATATGTCCAAGTTGGGATTGATTGCTGATTTCAAGGTGCCTCCCAAGTTCAAGGTACCTGACTTTGAAAAGTACAAGGGCACTACTTGCCCTCGCGTCCACCTGAGATCGTATTACAGAAAAATGTCAGCTCATTCGGAGGACGAGAAGTTGCTGATGCACTTCTTTCAGGACAGTCTGTCCGGGCCATCCCTCGAATGGTACATGAGTCTGGAGCCTATCAGTGTGCGCATGTGGAAAGACCTTGCTGAAGCATTCGTGCACCACTACCAATACAACAGTGAGTTGGCCCCGAACCGAGTCCAATTGCAGAATCTGTCGCAAAGGAACAATGAAGGGTTCAAGGAATACGCCCAGCGGTGGCGTGAATTGGCAGTCAGGGTTCAGCCGCCGATGGTTGAACGTGAGCTTGTGCAGATGTTCGTAGCCACCCTCCCAGGGATTTACTATGAGAAATTGGTCAGCGGTATGTCCGGAACCTTCTCAGATCTCATTATCACGGGTGAGCACATCGAAAATGGGATCAAACTGGGGAAAATTCAAGGTGATTCGTCCTCAGCTGGAGGAGGCAAGAAACCTTATGGTGGCAAAAGACGGGAAGGAGAAACGAGCGTCGTGACTAACGTTCGAAGGAAGGGTAAAGGACCTCACCAACAGGTGGCCAGCATAACTATCCCGGCAGTTCAACAGCCACAGCAGTAGCAGCAGCAACCGAATCAACAAGGGTACAGAAAGTATCAGAATAGGGCACCTCTGTCGAGCCGTCACCTCGAGACACCGCCCATGTCGTACGCGCAACTATTACAGACTTTGCTTCAGCTACAGTTGATCCAGAAGAGAACCTTGGCTCCCTTGACAGGGGCACCTCCGCCAGGTTATGACGCGAATGCAACTTGTGAGTTTCACTCAGGGGAACCAGGCCACACAATAGAGAATTGCAAAGCCTTTAAGCACAAGGTGCAGGACATGGTGGACGCTAAGATCATCAACTTCTCAGATAATGTGCCAAACGTCACGAAGAACCCTATGCCGAATCATAGGGGAGGTGGGGTAAACGCCATTATTGAAGACGAGAGTTTGGATTTGTTGACTGACGTCAGAGATCTGAAGACACCACTTAGCTTCGTTAAAGCTAAGCTGATGAAAAGAGGTTTCTTTCCAGGTTGCGGAGAGCTGTGTATGGGCTGTGCGACAAGTCCTGATGGATGTGAACAGTTGATAGAAGGAATTCAAAGTCTAATGACTGAAGGGATTTTACAGTTTAGCCGAAGGGCCAAAATCGGATCAGGAGAGATAATGCTGAAGCAAGATGATGAGGTTTCCACCATCACCATCCCTCGCCAGACGATAACTATTTCTGCACCCAGACCGCCCACGATTACCATCACCAAAGCTGGGCCAATACCGTTCGAAAGCACTAATGCTGTCCCGTGGCATTATGGGGCAGAAGTCTACTGTAATGGACAGAAGTTGGAGCTAGAACCGTTTGGGTCGTCTGTGGAGAACCTTGCGGGAGTCAGCGGTATTACTCGCATCGGAAGAGTGTTTGCACCACCTGAGGTCGTGGCGGACAAAGGGAACAGAGCTGATGCAACTGATAAAGGTAAAAGTAAAGTCGTCGAAGAGATCCCTCGTGGGGTAGAAAAAGACTTACTTGTTAAAGACGCCGAGGAATTTATGAGGTTGATTAAAAGGAGTGACTATAAGATCGTGGATCATCTCCATCAAACACCCTCGAAGATTTCCATCCTGAATCTGTTGCTGTGTTCTAAGGCACACCGCAACGCGCTGCTGAAGGTGTTGAACACTGCATATGTACCGCAGGAAATATCGGTAAACCAGTTGGAAGAGGTCGTAGCCCACGTGAATGCTGGAAATGGGTTAGGGTTCACTGACCTAGAGCTGACGCTGAAGGGAAGGAATCACAATAGCGCCCTGCACATCTCGATAGAGTGTAGGGGAACAATCATGTCTCACGTGTTGGTAGACACGGGGTCGTCGCTCAATGTTCTTCCGAAGAAGGCATTAATGAAGTTGAATACTCGCGGAGTGATTTGCACACCCAGTGATCTGGTTGTGAAAGCGTTCGATGGAACCAAACGCCATGTTTTTGGGGAGGTGACGTTGCCAATCCAAGTCGGTCCGGAAACATTCGATGCGGTATTTTACATTATGGACATCATACCTGCCTACAGCTGCCTCTTGGGCCGACCATGGATCCATTCCGCAGGTGCCGTGACCTCCACGTTGCACCAGAAACTCAAGTACGCCGTCGGAGGTAGCATCGCGACTGTGTGTGGCGAGGAAGACATAATGGTGAGCCATTTGTCGTCCTTCAAGTATGTTGAGATGGATGGGGAAATCCACGAAACCCTATGCCAAGCGTTCGAAGCTGTTAAAGTCAAGGACGTAGCTCCTGCAATCACTGAAAAGCCAGAGATGACTCTCTCTTCCTTCAAGGAAGCCCAGGCCGTTGTCCAAGCCGGATCTACCCCAGACTGGGGGCGAATTTTGGAGATACCTAACAAGCAAGACAAGTTTGGGTTAGGATATTCTCCTGCGGCTGAAGCCTCCTCGTCTAGCAGTGCGTCGCGAGGTAAAGGGGCGATCCAGTTTACTAGTGGCGGGGTGATATTTGAAAGCGTCAACGCGGTGTCTGAAGACAGCGGAGATAGCGATTGTGACTTAGACTCTTGGATCCAGCCAAGCAAGCCAGGTGAGAGCCTTAACAACTGGTCCGTCAAGGATATCATCCAGATGACAAGCGAAGAGTAATAATTTACTTTTTCCAATCATTGTACAACCCTATGTCCTACCCGGGGCATAGTAGTTTTATTGTCAGGGCCTTGTTTGATTATGTACATGCATTTTATCAATAAATCAAAAGGTGTTTTTCTTCGTATTCAAATATTGCGATCTCTGTTATTCCTGTTTTATATTTGTTTTGAAAAACAATAAAATGGCAATGGGGTTTGTGCTAGCCTACATATCCTTGTTTTAAGCTTAACACTTGTTATTGCAGGATCCACATAACAGATGACATCGACTCTGGACCTTCTACGACTCACTTCGACTTTGATTGCCCGATCTATCAAGTCGAAGAAGAGATTGATGAAGACGAAGACCTTCCCGAAGAGTTGGCCCGCTTGTTGAAACAAGAAGAGAAAGTTATTCTGCCTCATGAAGAGGAGACCGAGATTGTGAATCTGGGTTCTGAAGAACTTGTCAGGAACGTCAGGATAGGGGCTGCATTGCAGAGTGATGTCAAGCAGAGACTGGTCGAGATGCTAAGAGAGTATAGTGACGTCTTTGCTTGGTCATACGAAGATATGCACGGACTTAATACGGACATCGTGGTCCACCACTTGCCGCTGCGAGAAGATTGTCCTCCCGTTAAGCAGAAGCTTAGGAGGACGCGACCAGATATGGCCGTTAAGATCAAAGAAGAAGTGCAGAAACAGCTTGATGCTGGCTTCTTAGCGGTCACTACTTACCCTCCGTGGGTCGCCAACATAGTGCATGTACCGAAGAAGGACGGTAAGGTACGAATGTGCGTCGATTATCGGGATTTGAGTAGGGCGAGCCCTAAAGATGATTTCCCGCTCCCTCATATTGATGTGTTGGTCGACAATACAGCTCAGTTCTCCGTGTTTTCGTTCATGGATGGCTTCTCCGGTTACAATCAGATCAAGATGGCGCCGGAGGACATGGAGAAAACTACGTTTATTACACCCTAGGGAACATTTTGCTACAAGGTAATGCCTTTCGGTCTGAAGAACGCAGGGGCCACTTACCAACGAGCTATGGTTACTTTGTTTCATGATATGATTCATCATGAGATTAAAGTCTATGTTGATGACATGATTGCGAAGTCCCAAACGGAGGAAGGACATCTGGTCAATTTGCTGAAGCTTTTTGAGAGGCTTAGGAAGTTCAGGTTGAGGCTGAATCCTAACAAGTGTACTTTCGGAGTACGGTCGGGAAAACTACTGGGGTTTATCGTGAGTGAAAGAGGCATTGAGGTTGATCCTGCGAAGATTAAAGCAATACAAGAAATGACAGCGCCAAAAACAGAAAAAGAAGTTCGTGGTTTCCTGGGCAGAATAAACTACATTGCAAGGTTTATTTCTCAGCTCACGGCCACGTGTGAACCGATGTTCAAACTGTTAAAGAAAGATCAGGCGATTATCTGGAATGAGGATTGCCATAAGGCATTTGATAAGATAAAACAGTATCTACAGGAACCTCCGATCTTCATACCCCCAGTGGCTGGACGGCCCTTAATCATGTACTTGACAGTTCTTGAGAATAGTATGGGGTGTATTCTCGGTCAGCACGACGAGACGGGCAGAAAGGAGCATGCCATTTACTACTTGAGTAAAAAATTCACAGATTGTGAATCTCGCTACTCGATGCTGGAGAAGACGTGTTGTGCACTAGCCTGGGCCGCCAAGCGTTTACGACAGTACATGCTCAATCACACAACCATGCTAATTTCGAAGATGGATCCGATCAAGTACGTCTTCAAGAAGCAAGCGCTTTCGGGCAGGATTGCCAGATGGCAAATGGTGTTGACGGAATATGACATTCAGTACGTTTCCCAGAAGGCCATCAAGGGAAGTGTATTGTCTGAATACCTGGCCGAACAGCCGATCAAGGATTATCAGCCGATGAAATTTGAATTCCCTGATGAGGATATCATGTTTCTCAAAGCGAAGGATTGCGATAAACCGTTGCCCGACGAGGGTCCAGATAGGAAATCCCAGTGGAAATTGATATTTGACGGGGCGGTTAATTCTTACGGAAGTGGCATTGGGGCGATCATCACGACTCCCCACGGATCCCACATCCCGTTCACTGCGAGACTGACGTTTCCAGTCACCAATAATGAAGCGGAGTACGAAGCATGCATTATGGGTCTAGAAGAGGCAATTGATTTGAGAATCAAGAACCTAGATGTATATGGTGACTCGGCGCTTGTGATCAACCAGATTAAAGGGGAGTGGGAGACTCGTCAATCGAATTTGGTGTTGTACATGAATTATGCCAGAAGGCTGCTTCCGTTCTTTGATCGAGTGGAACTTCATCATGTGCCCAGGGCTGAAAACCAGATGGCTGATGCCTTAGCCACGTTGGCTTCGATGTATAAAGTCAATTTTTGGAATGAAGCTCCAAAGATTGTCCTTTCTCGTCTTGATAGACCTGCATTCATCTTTGCGATCGAGGAAGCCTCCGACGGCAAACCATGGTTCCATGATATCCAAACCTTCCTTATGACTAAGGAGTATCCTGTGGGAGCGTCAACCTAGGATAAGAAGACTCTGAGGAGGCTGTCTGGAAATTTTTATCTCAATCCTGATGGAGTTTTGTATAAAAGAAATCACGATCTCGTGCTACTCAGATGTGTAGATGAGAAAGAGGCGAGTATGCTCATGGAAGAAGTCTATGAAGGCACATTTGGTACGCACGCCGGCGGGCATGCTATGACAAGGAAAATCCTGAGAGCAGGATACTACTAGATGACGATGGAATCAGATTGCTTTAAATTCGTGAAGAGATGTCATAAATGCCATATTTATGCTGATAAAGTTCATGTGCCGCCGTGCCCGTTAAATGTCATGTCCTCCCCGTGGTCGTTCTCCATGTGGGGCATCGACATGATAGGCAAGATCGAGCCCACTGCATCTAACGGTCACCGCTTCATTCTAGTAGCTATCAACTACTTCACCAAGTGGGTGGAGGCAGCCTCATATGCTAATGTGACCAAGCAGGTGGTGGCTAAGTTCATAAAGAGGGATATCATCTGTTGTTACGGAATTCCTGAGCGGATCATTACTGATAATGGTTCGAATCTGAATAACAAGATGATGAAGGAGTTGTGCCAGAGTTTCAAGATTGAACACCACAACTCATCTCCTTACCGGCTGAAGATGAATGGCGCCGTTGAAGCGGCCAATAAGAACATAAAGAAGATTGTTCAGAAGATGGTTGTGACCTACAAGGATTGGCCCGAGATGTTGCCATTCGCATTGCACGGTTATCGTACAACAGTACGTACGTCAACCGGGGCAACTCCTTTCTCCTTAGTGTACGGTATGGAAGTTGTCCTACCGTTAGAAGTGGAGATCCCTTCTTTGCGAGTTTTGGTTGACGTGAAACTCGATGAGGCAGAATGGATTAAGAGCCGACTAAACCAACTCAGCCTGATGGACGAGAAAAGATTAGCATCGATTGCATATGGTCGTCTGTACCAAAGCCGAATGAAGAAAGCTTATGATAAGAAGGTGCATCCTAGAAGCTTTCAGATGGGTGATCTCGTCCTGAAGAAGATTCTTCCTCCATACTCCGATCACCGGGGCAAGTGGACTCCCAATTACGAAGGTCCGTATGTCGTTAGCAAGGTCTTCTCGGGAGGAGATTTGTTGTTATCCACGATGGATGGTGAAGATTTTGCATCCCCGGTGAACTCGGACGCAGTTAAAAAATACTTTGCTTAAAAAATGACCCGCTGGAAAGAAAAAGAATATCCAGGCAAAAAGGGGGCATCCTGGCTGTTGCACCTCAAAATTTGCCCAACATTTCTTTACTTAGCTTATGTTTCATTTCATTCACATTAGCATTATCATTTGCATTTCATTGACATGTATGCAGGAGATCAAGAGGTATGATTACCAATCAAGGGCTACACAAGACTATGAAGCTAGCCAAGAAGGTTATTCAAGTGTTCAAGGGTTGGTATCTTTGTCAGAGAAGTCAGAAGATTCTCAGAGAGAGTGGTTGAAACCACAGTTGTGTGCCTCCTGACTTGAGAGTTGTGGGAAGTCATCAGATGATTCTGAAGCTATGAAGAAGGACTTGAAGCCTTGAGAGAGCTTATGAGATGTCTTGAAAGCCATCATGAAGCCTAGATAGGTCATGGTGCAAGTTTAAGAAGACTCAGCGATGAGTGGTGCAGTTAGGGTTTGACTGGGTCAACCCTAGGTCAACTGATGATTTGGAGAGGGTTGAGACCTAAACCAAGAGCCATGTGATCATGTATTGATGCATTGATATGTTATAAGGATTATTCCAAGGTCAACTCATCATGATTGAAGAGTTTGAGAAGTTTCAAGCTAGGGTTTCTAAGGCTTGACAGTGTAAAATCCCCTAGTTTGACCCCTATCTTCAAGGTAGTTTAGCTCAAGATGTGGTTGTCATCCCATCTTTCCCCCAAAATGAATGTTGTAGAGCTTGCTCTTAGCTTTAATTTGAGTACTAGAAGTCCTTGATAGGATTTGTAGAACTCAAGTTATGACTTTGACAAGTTACAGGTCATCTGAGGTATGTGAATCTGGGGCCTTGAAGGTCACCCAACTTGCATTAAACCTTTGCCCAATAAGGATGATTCCTATGAACTTTTGGTCAACATGAATGTTGTTCCTTATCTTCTTAGCTTTCTAGAGAGTACTAGAAGTCCTTGATAGGATTTGTAGAACTCAAGTTATGGCTTTGACAAGTCAATGGCATTTTGGTCATTTGGAGATTACAGGTCATTTCAAGCATAAGGCCATAACTCCTATTTCCAAGCTTCAAATGGAAAAATCTTCAACATCAAACTTTATTAAAATGATGTTTAAGGCTATTAAGGAGGTTATGAGATGGTGGAAAGGCTTGTAGCTCAAAGTTGCAAAAATGATCTAAAATGAAGGCATAAGTTAAATAACCCAAAGTTGGAAATTGATATTTTCAACCTACACATCCAAACCATGGCATGTAATATATCATTTTGACTCTAGAAAACATTTTTAAAACAATGGTTTAGCCACATTTTTGATTTGAGGTCTAAATCATGGACTTGCTTTGGAAAACACTTGCTTGCATATTAAGTAACATATGCATAACTCAAAATCAAGGCATGGGCAAGGGTTTTTGCAAGCTAAACACCTCTAATATCTCACTAGGGGAGAAATTAAGAGTGAATAGGATGAATTCCAAGCTGTTTGCAAGGGTTGTACATGTCATGATAAGTGATTCAAAATCTCATGACATGAGATGTGTAAAATCTCATTGGAAGGATCTAGAGGGTTCTAGATCATCCAAACTCCATCTATATATTGAGTAGAATGAATCCATGGCAGAGGTTGGTGATCATTGAAGGTTTGAGCATAGTTTGGAATTGAGTTTTCATAGATTGCAATTGAAATCGGTTTCATCGAATTCCTCCATTTTCTTCCATTTTCTTGATTGAGTCTTCTTCCATGAGTATCAAGGATTGATTCCAGATCATTTCCAAGAAGAATTGGTGGCTAGATCGTGTGGGAACAAGTGATTTTCAGCACCTGCAACTCTTCATCGTGTTTCAAGATTGAAGCACTTTCCATTGAATCTTTTGCATACAGAAGCAAGGAGGAAGTTCAGTGATCGTGTCCAGAAGATTTGAGAGCTTGAAGTGAAGATTTCGTGCATCTGTTATTCAAGAATTTCCAGGTTTGTAACCTTCTTCCTATAGCATGATTTAGGTAGAATTAGGTTGAATTAGGGTGCTAGATTAGTTGTAGAATGGCCTAGGATGGATTTCAGATGGTTAATTGTTGAATTAGAGACAAAATAGGAAGATCACCATTTTCGGTTGAGATTGGGAGATGATGATTCTTGGGGTTTCAGAAGAAACTAATGGCATGGTTGAGTTCGTGGCAAGATTTGGAGTGTGTTTCATGTTTTGACCTCTTGGATTGGAGGCCTCTAGGAAGAACTAGGGTTGAAGGGGACGACCGGAGCTCCACCGGTGGTGGCCGAAGCTGGGCGCGAAGCTCAGAGCTTTGAAATGGAGAAGATGAAGTTCTCACCATTGGATGATGGATTGACCATTGACTAGGAGAAGATCCAAGGGCCACGTTTTAATTCTGACTTGTGAAGGATTTCTAAAAGGAAACGCTGCGTTTCATTAATTCAGGCATTTGGGCTTAGTAAAATAAGTGTTATCCACACCCCCCAGTAAGCCCAACCCATGTTTTGAACTGAATCTCACTGCTATTTACACCGCGCGCTTATTCATTTCATTTGATTTTCATTTAATTTCCATTTAATTCATGGTTTTTGTAAAATTCATAACTAATTGAATATTAACCCAATTAAATCCATTCTTTTTGCATATTACTCATGATTGAGTCTATTATTTTTTAGAGAAAAAATATTTTCATTTCATATGATTTCTGATTTAATTGGAATTTTGTATTTTAATTGATATTAAAATGTTTATGTTTGATGCATATTTTTGTAGAATTTTGTGTGATCTCATAGTGATGATTCTTGGCCTAAATTTTTGTGTGTGATTAGGTTAGAAATGTATGATCCCATAGAATTTTTCTCACATTTTTGTGATGAAAATAGGTATGCCTTCTAGATTGATGTTTAGATGCTTCCTTTTTAGGGTTTTAGGTTGATACCTTAGAATGTAGGATTTAGTTCTAGGTCCAAATTGATGGTTTGATATTTGAAACTAATGTGATAGAGTCATGATTGACCTAGGTTCCCATGGTAATTTTTGTAGGATTTTACAATTTATTCTAGTATTTTAGTTAGGACTAACTTTAGTACTAGGTTTTAGGTGACCCTAATTAACTAATTCAACTAGTTTAACTCATCTAGTTCCCTTAGATTAGGGTTTGTGCTTGGTTTGCCTTTGGTTGAGGTTGAAGACAAGTTGAAGACAAGGTGAGGAAGCTTGGGGTTGCTTGAAGTTGCTTGGAGCTTTGGATTGTTTGTGCCTGAAGGTATCTGGTGAAGATTAGGAGATAGGACATAGGGAGAGCCTTGTAGTTAGAATGATTTCTTTCACAAACATGGAAAGCCTCTTGTGCTTCCATTCCTCCCAATGATTAAAAGTCCTTCCATGGTATTCACCTCCCTCCTTTGGAGGGATAAGTGATGGTACCTAGGAAGTAGAACTTTTGAGGGAACCATTCTTCTGATGTTAAACCCTTATGGGCCTCCTTTGGTAGTCAATAAGCAGTTTAATATCCTAGCTTATCCAGTTAAGTGATTTCTCTTGGTTTGAGTATCTTGAAAGATGTTGGACCTGAGTTTGAAGATGAAGACTTCATTGAAGAGTGTGGAAGAGGATGATTCCTTGAACATTGCCATAGCAGCTGAAGCTTGAAGAGCAAGAAGAACAAGTTGATACTTGAAGACCCAATGGATATTGAATGAAGAGCTGAAGCTTAAAGACTGAAGGATGAAGTTGACACTTCCAAGTGATTGAAGATTACTCTGAGAAGCTGAAGCTTGTAAGAGGAGAAGACCAAGTTGAGACTGGCAAAGCAAAGAAAGCTTGAGAAGCTTGAGGACTGAGTTGATACTTACTTGAGGATTCAGTTGAGATTGAGTGTAGAGCTGAGGCTTGAGGACCAAAGGACAAGTTGATACTTATACATTGATGCATTGAGAGCCTGAAGGAATCAAGTTGATACTTGTAGTTAAGAATGAAGCCTGAAGGTGGGATTGACTGAAGAGCTGAAGCTTGAAGAAGAAGATTAAGTTGAAATTTATGTTGAAGGAGAAGCAAATTGATATTTGTCATGAGAGATGGTAGCCTTGAAGGGTGATTGAAGTCTGAAGACTGATTTGATGACAGAAGAGCTGAAGCTTGGGTAAGAGAGGGGTTGATGTGCTTTCTTGTCTGTTTTCTTTTCTGTATTGCTGATGTGCCTTGTTTGACTTGCTTGATGCATTAGAATAAGTCCATGATTAGACTGACTTTAATCTAGGAGCATGATTGCACTAGAGGTTGATTTGCTCCCTTTGCTTGTATTGTTACTGTATGGCTTTGCTTGCGGGTATTCGGTAGAGCCCAGCTCCCTTGCCCATGTGGTTTGTGTTTGCTTGATAGCATTTTATTCCATTTTATCTGTATGATTACAGTTTGCTGTATTTTTGCTTGATAGCATGTTATTTCCTTTGTATGATTGCAGTCTCTTCTATTTTGCTTGATAACTCTTCAGTATGATTACTGTTATTTCATTCTGGCTTGAGGTTGAGATGAGCTTGTGGAGGCTGCTGCCCCACACACATTTCCTCCCTCACTTGCATTGCATGCATTTTTCAGTCGTTTACTGTTTACTGTTTAAGCTGATGCTTTATCTGTTTCTGTTTATCATTGACATGATCCCTTAGGAATCTCATTTCCTTTGATAAGGAAGTGATGATTAGAACTTTAGGTTGAAACCTATGCATGATAACTTCTAAGAGTTCCTTGTTTCAAACCTCAACCATAGGATGAATCCTTGGCATGACAACAGTAGGACTTGATAGTCTCCCTTAGTTGAGCATGTTCTCTCTTCTCATCTCAAAACAACTTAAGATACAGTAATCATGAATGATTTCTTTCGTACGTTACGAGCCTTAAGCTATCGGAGAAAGGATTGTTGGAGAGTCTCTTTTCAACAGTCCGGATGTCTAGTATGGCACCCTTTGGGTGATATGCGGCGCATTCACTCTCAGGTCATAGTCTTTAGTGCGATCGAAATTGCAAACACAATAAAAAACACTTCTTTCGTAAAAGACAGAAAAGAAACTTCAAACCTTTTTGCCCCGTGGGCCCATAATTCAAAGGAAAGCTTTTCTGAAGAAAAGAGTATCGTTAAACTTCAGCGCCAACGCAAACAGGCTTTGTCCCTAACTGCTGGAACTGCTGTTTAACCCTACTCGATAAAATAGATGAATCTGAATCCCTGTAATCCGTAGTTATCCCGAACTACGTAAGCTCTGATCTCTCATACCTGTTGAGAGTACGTAGGCACAATACTGAAGTATTGGCGAGCCACCTTCCCCATACCCGTAGTAGGTCAAACTACATTGACTCTGATTTCTCATTCTCTGATGAGAATACGTAGGCATAAAGCGCGACGCTTTGCCGAGTCATTTCCTTTTCTGTTTAAGTCAGCCTTGATAGGTAGATAGATAAACCAACTTATCCAGTAAACACAACAAGCGTGGATCCCGTCGAGTACGAAGGACGTGAGGGGTGCTAATACCTTCCCCTTGCGTAACCGACTCCCGAACCCAGACAACGGTTGCGACGACCTTGTCTTATTCCTTTTCGTCAGGTTTTTCCGATCGTTTCCTTTCCCGTTCTGAGGGATAAATAACGAAAGGTGGCGACTCTTCTGTTTTGCCGGCACCTTATTTTCGCGGAAGCGACAGCTGGCGACTCTGCTGGGGACTTGATAGTTTCCTGGGATCCAACGTCCCGAATGCGAGTCAGTTTGGGGATCCGACGTCCCCTGCGAGAGTCAATCCTAGCGCTTGTATGATTACTTGTTAGGTTGTGTTTATTTATCGCATTTTATTTCCCGCACTTTATTTTCAGTATGATATGATTATCTGTGCTATTGTGGGAGGGGAATTCTGATGAGTGACAAGCCAGACTCAGGCT
This sequence comes from Lathyrus sativus, assembly GCA_963859935.3. NCBI lineage: Eukaryota > Viridiplantae > Streptophyta > Magnoliopsida > Fabales > Fabaceae > Lathyrus > Lathyrus sativus. The sequence continues at coordinate 451,444,115 of OZ012739.1, read as the reverse complement.
TGAGTGAACATAACATTAGTTGTGGAAATTAGTGGGCGCGTGCTTGCTTGGCAGGCACTAGTGTCTCATGAAATCCACGCTCAGACGAGGTTCTCGGTTGGCTTCTTTTTCAACCCTTTGGGTTCAGGGGGTTGTTGGTTTGGAGGATTGTCGACTCTGGGGACCGATCATTTGTGATTCAACCGAGTGAGGCCGCTTCATGAGCTGGTGATGCCACACCTTCTGGGTATCGTATCACCCCTCTTGAATGTCTGTGACGCTGATGAACGCATAGGATGCCGAACTTGAGTCAGTTTAGGTCCATACCTGTGAGCAGGGTTGGGTTTATTGCAGGAAACTTTGACCTTCAGACTACCTGGTTTTCTTGACAGTGAATCAGTTTTGTTGGTACCAGAGGTTCGCATCATCAGACATATGATTGTTCTTGACAGAGCAGGTTTATGATTGGATCTGAGGATCTCATCAGCAGATGTATGTTTGTTCTTGACAGAGCATATTTTTTGTCCTATATCAGAGGACCTTATATTCAGATGAGTATTTGTTCTTGACAGAGCAGGTTTATGACTGGGGTCTGAGGATCTCATCATCGGATGGTTGTTCTTGACAGAGCAGGTTTTTGGTCCTGTATCAGAGGTCCTTATTATCAGATGGGTGTTCTTGACAGAGCAGATTTGTGGTCCGATACCAGGGTTTTCTTCTTATCAGTGATAGTGGTTGTTCTTGACAGAGCAGCATCATGGTTTTGTTGATACATAATCTCCACCGCACAGTTGCCTTGATCTCCTGCTGCATGATTGCATTTTACATTGCTTTGCATACTCATTTCCATTTCATTAACGTGTGTCTGTGTTGCAGGTACCGTTTTCCCCGATCCAGGATTTCTTGCCTCCTTTTGTATTATTATGGGTTCTCTGAGGAAGATCGTGGCTTACAAGCTCCCTGCCCCTGATGTGGTTCAGCTGACTGGTTTGATTGCTTTAGCAGATGATTCTGTGAGAGATGAGTTTAGAAAATATTACGGCAAATTGCTCAGTTTGGTTCGTAAACCTTTTGCGTTCGAGGTGAATGGGTTGCACGCTCTGCTGCAGTTCTACGATCCTCCGTTGAGATGCTTTACTTTCCAGGATTTTGTTTTTGCGCCCACACTAGAAGAATATGCTGATTTGTTAGGTGTGCCTATCAAGAGGCAGATGCCTTTTGTTCATATGGATGCTGAGCCTGATCTGGCTAGTCTAGCTCCTTCACTTCATCTGGATGCCTCCGAGTTGGTATTGTTTAGTTGGAATAAGGTTCCTGGTTTCTCCTTGCAGTTCTTAGTGGGAAAGGCTCAGTAGTGCGCCAAAGACGGATGTTGGGTCGTGTTTAACGCCATTCTCGCTCTGTGCATATATGGCATCGTTCTGTTCCCCAATATGCCCGACTTTGTAGACTTCGATGCCTTCCACATCTTTTCTTCAAGGAATCCAGTCCCTACCTTGATAGGAGATGTCTACCATTCTATCCACTACAAAAACGAGAACAGAAGGGGCAAGAATGTCTCATGCTGTGTACCCCTGCTTTATAAATGGCTTGATAGTCATCTACCCAAGAGGGGTCCCTTTGTTTTGTCTGCAGCCACAGCTGAGTGGTCCGAGCGTTTGATGAGTCTATCTGCAGAGGATATTGACTGGTTTGACAGAGATAGGTTGGGTACCGAGATTATCTTCAGCTGCAGCGGGTTTCTAAATGTGCCTCTGATAGGCAGGAAAGGTTGTATAAACTATAATCCGTCTTTGCTGGTCCGACAGTTTGCTTACGCTTTGAGAGCTCCGCCGAAGGATGAAGAGGTGCAGGAATCTCTATACCTCACTGGTCTTCTAGAGGGGGATCTGTTATCTAAGCTTCAGCGCGCTTGGAATGACATCAGTAAGAGGGGAAAACCATTGCTGGGGAAAAGCAATAACCAATCTTACCCTCCGTATGTGGTGTGGATCAGAGCCTGAGCAGATGCTATAGGGATGCCGTTTCTTCCTGCCAAGCCGGAAATCCCTCCAATGATTGAAGAGCCTACTACCGTGCCTATTCAGCAGCATAATCAGGTGTTAGTTGAGAGAGATAAGCTGAAGCAGGCAAATGAAGAACTGGAGAAAGAATTGGCTCAACTCAGAAGCGAGAGAAACGAAGCCGTTCATTCCTTCAAGAGGCAGGCAGAGCTGGTGAACCAGTTGGGTACAGATTTGACTAAGCAGATAGCCGAGCGCGAACACATGGGTCGAGACTTCAAAGTTGTCAACGATGTACTGGCCATGAAGAAGCAACACTTGGACGAAGCGTATCGGAGGATATCCAAGTTCAACCAGCACTAGAAGGCCTCCCTAGCCAACAGGAAAGAGCAGGAGGATAAGCTGATGCAACAGATCTCCAAGCTAAAGGCCCAGGTGAAGGCCAGTGAGAAGAGGTTTGATGAAGAAACCGCTCGCAGATACGCCGCCGAAGGCCAGCTCAACAAAGTTCTTGCTAACCTGAAGAAGCGCAAACTGATGTTTGAATTCAAGAAGCGGAAGCTAGAAGATTGTTTCAGCGAAGAAGCATGGGAAGATTCGGTCGAAGGTCTTCAGTACACTATTATGCAGAGAGAGTTACTCGTCGAAGGGTTGCTCACTCGGCCTGATCATCCAGAAACGAAGGGGTTGTTAGAAGAGTTTCGCGCCCGTGGCCGTGCTTGACTATTTGTATTCCTTTTGTTTGATCATTGTTGTATGTTGACCATCACCAGGCTTGTTGGTCGAGGTCATGCTATTGATTCATCTTGTATTCACTGATGTCGTGTACTGCCTTGATGGGCTTTCTTTATATATATGAGATGTTACTTCCATGACTGGACTCGGACTTCTTATTATCAGCACTGGCACTCAGGCACTAGGATCAGGGGAGATCTCCCTAACGCACAGACACACGTTTGCATTTGCATAACGAGCACTTTGTCGTTTTTCCTAACCCTTTTGTGTTTCCAGGTTGTTTCAGGTGGTTCCAGGATTGATCAGAGACCTATTCACCGCTATCCGACCAGAGCTAATCAAACCAGGATCATGGAGCAAGTGCAAACTGATGTTCAGGAACTCCGCGAAAGAATGGATCGCTTCATGGAGCTCATGCAAGAGGTCGCCAATGGCCAAGATCAACCAGAACCTTGGTTCAGCCTCTGATTTCGAGGTTCGATAGCAACGGCATACTCCATGGTGGGACTGTGCCTACCCCTCCACCAGTTGAAAATCCTCAGAATGGCGTCCCCGTGACCGGGGGGAATGGTTGTGCCAACGACAACGTAATAGCTAACATGGGACTCAACGGCAATACGACGGGCGTCAGTAATGGGAGTCTAGAAGCTAATGTCAATGTCGGGCTGGGCAACGACAATGCAGGTGTTGGGAATCTGTTTGGGCCTCAACCGTGGTTAGAAGACCGCCAGGACGATGTGTTCTCTCAGAGAGGTGCTGAAGGAGAGCTGAATGCTGAAGCACGTCTAAGGTTCAAGGCACTCAAGGATAAGATGAGGAACATCGAGAACCAGAACACCCTGGGTGTTGATATGTCCAAGTTGGGACTAATTGCTGATTTTAAGGTGCCTCCCAAGTTCAAGGTGCCTGACTTCGAAAAATACAAGGGCACCACTTGCCCTCGCGTTCACCTGAGATCATATTACAGAAAAATGTCCGCTCATTCCGAGGACGAGAAGTTGCTGATGCACTTCTTTCAGGACAGTCTTTCCGGGCCATCCCTCGAGTGGTACATGAGTCTGGAGCCTACTAGTGTGCGCACGTGGAAGGACCTTGCTGAAGCATTTGTGCACCACTACCAATATAATAGCGACTTGGCTCCGAACCGAGTCCAACTGCAGAATCTGTCGCAGAGGAACAATGAAGGGTTCAAGGAATACGCCCAGGGGTGGCGAGAATTGGCAGCCAGGGTTCAGCCGCCGATGGTTGAACGTGAGCTTGTGCAGATGTTCGTAGCCACCCTCCCAGGGGTTTACTATGAGAAGTTAGTCAGCGGTATTTTTGGAACATTCTCAGATCTCATTATCACGGGTGAGCACATTGAAAATGGGATCAAGCTCGGGAAAATTCAAGGTGAGTCATCCTCAGCTGGAGGAGGCATAAAGAAACCTTATAGTGGCAAAAGACGGGAAGGAGAAGCGAGCGCTGTGACCAACACTTGAAGGAAAGGTAAAGGCCCTCACCAGCAGGTGGCCACCATAACCATCCCGGCAGTTCAACATCCACAGCAGCAGCAGCAGCAACCGAATCAACAAGGGTACAGAAAGTATCAGAATCGGGCACCTCTGTCGTGCCGTCACCTCGAGACACCGCCCATGTCGTACGCGTAACTATTGCAGACTTTGCTTCAGCTACAGTTGATCCAGAAGAGAACTCTGGCTCCCTTGACAGGGGCACCTCCGCTAGGGTACGACGCGAATGCAACTTGTGAGTTTCACTCAGGGGCACCAGGCCACACAATAGAGAACTGCAAAGCCTTCAAGCATAAGGTGCAGGACATGGTGGACGCTAAGATCATCAACTTCTCGGATAATGTGCCAAATGTCACGAAGAATCCTATGCCGAATCATAGGGGAGGTGCAGTAAACGTCATTATCGAAGACGAGAGCTTAGATTTGTTGACTGACGTCAGAGATCTGAAGACGCCGCTTAGCTTCGTTAAAGCTAAGTTGATGAAAAGAGGTTTCTTTCCAGGTTGCGGAGAGCTATGTATGGGCTGTGCTACTAGTCCTGATGGATGTGACTAGCTGATAGAGGGAATCCAAAGTCTGATGACTGAAGGGATTTTACAGTTTAGCCGGAGGGCCGAAAGTGGATCAGGAGAGGTAGTGCTGAAGCAAGATGATGAGGTCGCCACCATCACCATCCCTCGCCAGACGATAACTATTTCTGCGCCCCGACCTCCCATAATTACTATCACCAAAGCTGGGCCGATACCCTTCGAAAGCACTAATGTTGTCCCATGGCATTATGGGGCCGAAGTCTACTGCAACGGACAGAAGTTGGAGCTAGAACCGTTTGGGTCGTCGGTGGAGAACCTTGCGGGAATCAGTGGTATTACTTGCAGCGGAAGAGTGTTCGCACCACCAGAGGTCGTGGCGGATAAAATGGTCAGAGCTGACGCAACTGATAAAGGTAAAAGTAAAGTCGTTTAAGAGATCCCGCGTGGGGCAGGAAAAGACTTACTTGTTAAAGACGTCGAGGAGTTTATGCGGTTGATTAAAAAGAGTGACTACAAGATTGTGGATCATCTCCATCAGACACCCTCAAAGATTTCCATCCTGAATTTGTTGCTATGTTCTAAAGCACACCGCAACGCACGTCTGAAGGTGTTGAATGTAACATCCTAATTTTTCCATACACTAAATAATATATCTAGTTAGATTTGAGATTTTAACAATGCTAGTTATTAAAAATTAAATGTTGAAACTAACACTTATAATAATTAATTTATTAATTAATTACTTTTTATATTTATTACTTTTATTCTTCAATTTGAATATCATCGTTTCATTTTATAAACTAAACTTTGAAATTTAAATTGGTACTTAAAACCCTTAACTTTAAGTTAATTAATTATTCATATTATTATTATCATTATTGTTGTTCTTGTTTTGTTATTATTAATTGATTTTATTTTATTTGAATATTATCATTTTACTCTATAAACCAATTAATAAATAAAATAATCTTAAGACAATAAAAATATCAAATAACTATCCTTTTTACTATTTTTATTATTATTAATATTATTAACATTTTACTTTTTATAAAAGAAATATATATCTCATTTTCTATTAATATCCTACATAATATTATGTCATGAAATCAAGCTCCCATACCTTTGTCATAAATTATTTTCACAAAGTCATACTAGAACACCTAAAGCACTATTGATGAAAGATTAGTAAATATTTGATAGAGACATATTTACTAGCAAGAGTTGAAAAGTTGGAAGGTATGGGCAAAAGATGATAAATTATGTTATTTTAATATTTTACAACTAGTATAAATAGGGGTCTCTTCCACCCCATTTTCATTCATTCAATCACAAATCATCTTTCTTACTTCTTTACTTCTTTCCTTCTCTAATTTCTTCATATAGCAATATTAGTTTTAGTTATCGAAGTTCCCACGATATCGGTTCGTAACCTTTAGAGTATTTTGTGGTAAAAGTTCTTCTAAAGTTTCAAGGGAGTTTTATACGTCAAAGTTCTGCCCAAATCATTTTCATAAGTAATCGGTTCTTGGCAAAGATCGAAGACAACACTTGTGGACTTTCAACAACACTCAACAAAAGGTGGGGGCAAGATTTCGTATACGATTGGGACGGTTAGCGTAAAATAACTTAATATATATGTGTGTAGTGGTGACCTAAGCCCTACTAGCGATAAATAATTAAGGAGAGCCTATTCTCAAATAATGATTTTCACAAATCACTAGGCGAGGTTACGCCGGCCTTAATTAATTATCATAGGAATAATCTTTGACAATTTGGTATTGTATTGTGCTTGCATTATTCGGTTAATTTTATAATTGTTTATTTTATTTATACTTGAATGATTGTGATTGATAGATTAAGGAAATAATCGGTTAATGAGAGAAAAACATTGCTAGATATTAAGTAATTGATCCCCATTAACATAAGGAAAGTTGGATACAATGAGTAGTTATATTTGGTTGGGTTCTGGCTAAGGAAAGACTTGGTCGACTATGCCGTTTACAGTCCACCTCTCTTACCTGGGAAGTTAACCATACAATTACCCATTATACAAACTGAACTTATTATGTAAGGACAAAGATCAAATATGGCAAGACATTGGATGGATTTGGTACTCAACCTAAGTATCTAGATAATAAGTATAACTTGAAAAGTTGATACGATAATTCCCCATTATTAACTTAATACTTATGGCTAAGAGTTGCCACAAGATGAGTGAGTGATCATATAGACTTGCATTAAGGAATGTGTAAGTCCACCGCCGTGCGGTATGGGACGCACGAGGTTGATCAGTCGCCTGCAATCCCGACGGGGATTATTATCTATGCATGCTAGGCAAGACAAGGTTCTTGGCCTGAATTCTCAGGGACGATCGACTTATAACACCTAGGCTCCATGTGAAGTTAGGTGGCGTAGCTCTTGGTAATTGGGAGTACGTTGGTGGCATGTGGTCTAGTGATATCTGATCTTGGTAAATGGGATAGATATCATTGACAGCGTTTAGTGGCCTGAGTCAGCATATAGTTCAGGGATGCATTAGAATAAATAAAGTATATGTAATTGTGGGTATAAGATACGCTTGTTTGTATAAATATGGTTTCCATATATATTATTATTTTACACATTCATTCCCACTTTTAAACTTGTACATGAATCTTAGCCCTGTGTCATTTTTGTTTTGCATTTTGGATTATTTTATGACGATCAGACGATGAGCTCGAATCTTGCGTACTTCCCGACAACTCAGAAGGAAAGGATATGAAGTGACGTGGAGATGTGTTACTATAACATCTAGATTGGGAGCTGTTAGTGTTTTGTCAAACGCTAATCACATCCCTACTACTACAGTCAGTATAAGTGTCAGTCTTGTTGGACTTAGGAGGTCCCTTTTGGTATGCTTTCTTTTTGGTTTCCTTTCTGTACTTTTATTTTATGTTTTATCTATGTGGCAAGGCCGCTAGTCTTAACGGTGTCAAACTCTGTAAAATATATTTGAAGCATATGTATGTGAAACAGTATGTTTTTAAATAATTAAGTATTGTCCTTTAAAAATTTCAAATTTTTCTGTATTTTTATAAGGTTTCATTAGAATTCCACTAATGGGACATAGGCTGTCTCATTTAATGGTATCAAAGCTGGTCGATTCAGCTCGGACCGTAAGTGTCTAGAATTATACTGACTGTATCAAGTTGGATTCCAAACTGGATGATAACTTTTCTTCTGTGCATTGAGTCTTCATCTTGAGAGCCTTCTAGTATAATGGTCTAGGAAACTTATTTAGCACACTTTATTTTTCCTCCCCAACGGTCACAAACCCAACGGTAACGTAACGGACACTTCACAAAATTCACTTTATAAATACTTCACACCCATCCATTATTTTCATATCAATTCCTAAATATTTATCTATACCTTTCAAATGGCTAAATCCTTTCTTTTATTCATCACTCTTCTTGTCATTATTTTGTTTGTTATTGGTATCATCAAGCATGAAGAATTAGGTAAAGATTTCGTAGCAATAATGATAATTATAGTTTTACCACTATTAGTCTTAGCTTGGTTTACAAGTAGAGGTTTTTGAATGAGACATGGTCACGATTTTTGTAATCGTTGTTATTAAATAAATTGATACATTTTTGTTTATACATTAAATGTTGATTATGTTTTCCTGAATTCTAGTTATATTTAAGATATTAATTCAACATTTTAGACACAATTATCCCTTGCCTGTGGGAGACTTGATAAAAATCCTTATCGATGAATCATTCATTGGGATATAAATATACATAATTGTTATGTTCTTTATGTCTTGTGAATGATTGAACCTAATAACTATTCCTTTTCAGGAAGTTATGGTTCAGAACGTCAGAGGTGCGAGGCGTGGTAGGAGTGCTGCTAGAGGCACTACTAGAGGTATACGTAGGAATGCGAGTGATGAAGTTACTCCTGAAGGAGCACCTACCATTCCCATTGGACGAGAAGATCATTCCCAAACTGGAACGAACTCTCAAGCTGACACTCGAGATGTTCGTGAACTTGCTGCAGCTGTGTTAGTTCAAACACAACAAAATGCTCAAATCCTGCAAATCACTCGAGATCATCAACTCTTTCAGCAACAACAAAGGGAAATGGTGCATGAGGATACAGGATTGAACTCGTTTCTGAAAGGAAAACCACCACAGTTTGGTGGTGACTTTAATCCGGAGGGTGCTGAGAAATGGTTGCAAGAAATGGAGAAGATATTTTCTTTCACTCACTGTAGAGAGAATAGAAGGGTTGGTTATGCAACATTCATGCTGACAGGCGATGCTGAAGCTTGGTGGAGAGGAAAGTATAGATTATTGGAAGAGGAAGGAAGAGAAATCAATTGGACCTTGTTCAAAGAAGAATTTTTGGGGAAGTATTTTCCAAAGTTATGTAGGAAAGAGAAGGAGAGAGAATTTCAGAATCTACGTCAAGGTGTGATGACGGTGGGAGAATATACTAGGAAGTTTGAATCCTTGCTAAAGTATTCTGAGTTTTACCGCTTGCATCCAAGGGAAGAATGGATGTGTGAAAAGTATCAAGATGGATTGAAATATGATATCCAGAGGGCAGTTTTACCTCTGCATATTATGCGCTTTGGTGAGCTAGTAGAAAGGTGTCTGGAGTTGGAAGGGATTGACAATAGGAAGAATCAATATGGATCAGGAGGATCAACCCAAAACAACAATCACAAGGGCCACTTTAACCGAGGCCACGGAGGAAGAATCCAACGAGGGGGTAGGCCATATCAAAGGCCTACACCTTATCATAACCAGGATTCTAGAAGGTTAATGTTCAAGTGTTACAGCTGTGGAGGGGCACATCTTAACAAAGATTGTCCAAATAGAAATATTGGAACTTGTTTTCGCTGTGGTCAGAAAGGCCACTTTCTCAAAGATTGTCCCCAAGGACAAAGTCAACCAACAGGCCAGAGGAGCGGCCTAATAAACAATAACAACATAGGGAGAGCAAGAAATGGAGGCCCAAGTGTTGGTCAGAGACCTCAGAATCAAAATAAGCCAACCACAGGAAGAGTATTTACAATTAGAGGAGCTGAGATCTCAAAGTCAGCTGGGTTAATTCAAGGTATGTGTTTAATTGGAGATAAGTTGGTATCAGTTTTATTCGATTCAGGAGCTACACATTCTTTTATATCTACCTCTTGTGCTGAATTTTTGGGATTCGAAATTGTTGATCACGATTATAAGTTGACTATCACAACTCCCTCGGGAGAAAGAATGGTAACTTATTCAGTCTGTGTAGACTGTCCAATAATCTTAGAAAATAGAAGATTCTTAGTAGATCTTGTGGTACTCCCGCTACAAGACCTAGATGTCATCTTAGGAATGGATTGGTTATCAGCCAACGATGTCAACTTGAGATGCAAGGAGAAAATTTTTACATTTGGAGAAGATAGTGGAGAAATCAGCAAAGCTGAAACCCTCACTCAAAGTTTTATGATGCTATTCTCCATGTCAGTAGGAGAAACCCCTAGTGTGGAAAATTTTCCCGTAGTCTGTGAATTCCCGGAAGTCTTTCCAGAAGAAGTTCCAGGTTTACCACCGGTTAGGGAAGTGGAATTTTCTATAGACTTGGTTCCAGGAACTGGACCAATTTCTATATCTCCTTATCGAATGTCACCCTCAGAGCTTGCGGAGTTAAAGAAACAATTAGACGAGATGTTAGAGAAAGAATTTATTAGACCAAGTGTATCGCCATGGGGAGCTCCAATCTTGTTTGTGAAGAAGAAGGATGGTTCTTCTAGACTTTGTGTGGATTACAGACAACTCAATAAAGCCACTGTGAAAAACAAGTATCCTTTGCCTAGAATCGACGACTTGATGGATCAGTTAAAAGGAGCATCAGTATTCTCAAAGATTGACTTGAAGTCTGGATATCATCAGATCAGGGTGAAGGAAGATGATATTCCAAAAACAGCTTTTAGATCCCGTTATGGACACTATGAGTACTTAGTTATGCCATTTGGTTTGACTAATGCTCCAGCAGTATTCATGGATTACATGAATAGGATCTTTAGGTCATACTTAGATCAATTTGTTGTAGTTTTCATTGATGACATTCTGATTTATTCCAAGAATGAGGTAGAGCACAGAGAACATTTGAGAATTGTGCTACAGATATTAAAGGACCTTCAATTGTACGCGAAATTCTCGAAATGTGAATTTTGGTTGAAGGAGGTACAATTTCTTGGTCATGTAATTAGTAAAGAAGGTATTGCAGTAGACCCAAGTAAAGTCGAAGCAATAACAAAGTGGGAGAGTCCAAAGAATGTTGGCGAGATTCGAAGTTTTCTTGGACTAGCTGGATATTATCGGAGGTTCATTGAAGGATTTTCAAAGATCGCTTTGCCCATGACTCAGTTAACGAGGAAAGGTAAAAACTTTGAATGGACTAAAGAGTGTGAAGAAAGTTTTCAGAAGCTAAAGGAAAGATTGACTTCATCACCAATACTCATCTTACCAGACCCATTAGGAAATTTTGATGTGTATTGTGATGCGTCATATCAAGGTCTTGGGTGTGTGTTGATGCAAGAAAGGAAAGTGATAGCTTATGCATCAAGACAATTGAAGGTGCATGAGAGGAACTACCCAACTCACGACCTAGAGTTAGCGGCAATTGTGTTTGCCTTAAAGATTTGGAGGCATTATCTTTATGGATCAAAGTTCACTGTGTTAAGTGATCACAAAAGCCTGAAGCATTTATTTGATCAGAAAGATTTAAACATGAGACAAAGGCGCTGGATGGAATTCTTGAAGGACTATGATTTTGAGTTGCAATATCATCCCGGAAAGGCCAATGTTGTAGCAGACGCTTTGAGTCGAAAGAAACTTCATGTATCTGCAATGATGTTGAAGGAAGAAGAGTTGATTGACAAATTCGTGGATTTAAACTTAGGAGTACATCACAATGAAGGAAGTATATTCATAGGCGCTATTGTCGTGTCTAATGAATTTCTGAAATGGATCAAAGATGAACAACAACTTGATGACCGTCTAGTGAGCATAAAGGAAAATATAAGAAATGGTCAAAATGGAGAGTTTAACATAAGGAGTGATGGAATCCTAAGGTTTAAAGAAAGGTTGTGTGTACCTCAAAATCAGGATATTCAAAAGTTGATTTTGGAAGAGGGCCACAAAAGTAAGTTGAGTTTTCATCCAGGAGCCACAAAGATGTATCAAGACTTGAAGAAAATGTTTTGGTGGGTTGGAATGAAGAGACATATAGCAGAATATGTTCAAAGTTGCTTGGTATGTCAGAAGGCAAAGATTGAACATCAGAAGCCAGCCGGATTGCTACAACCTTTAGATATTCCAGAGTGGAAGTGGGACGGAATAGCCATGGATTTTGTAACCGCTTTGCCTAAGACTCAGAAACAACATGATGCAATTTGGGTGATCATTGATAGGTTGACAAAGAGTGCACATTTCATTCCCATCAACCAGACGTTTAAATTAGAGAGACTAGCTCAGGTATATGTAAAGGAGATTGTTAGATTGCATGGAATACCTTCAAGTATAGTCAGTGATAGAGATCCCAGATTCACATCAAATTTTTGGCATCAGTTGCATTTAGAGTTAGGAACAAAACTGAGGTTAAGTTCAGCTTATCATCCCCAAACGGATGGCCAGTCTGAGAGGACGATTCAATCGTTAGAGGATTTGTTGAGAGCTTGTGCTCTTGAACACAAAGGAAGTTGGGACGAGTTCTTACCATTGATTGAGTTTACTTACAACAATAGTTTTCACTCAAGTATCGGCATGGCTCCATATGAAGCATTATACGGAAGAAAGTGTCGTACACCTTTATGTTGGTATGAGGTTGGAGAAAATAAAATATTGGGTTCAGAATTCGTGCAACAAACGACAGATCAGGTTAAACTTATTAGAGAAAAAATGAAGGCAGCACAGGACCGTCAAAAGAGTTATAATGATAAGAGGAGAAGACCTTTGGAGTTCGAGGCAGGAGATCACGTGTTCATTAGGGTAACTCCTAGGGCGGGAATTGCACGAGCAATCAAAACTAGGAAGTTAACACCAAGGTTTATCGGGCCTTTTCAAATTCTACGGCGGATTGGACCTGTAGCGTATCACATTGCTTTGCCGCCAAACTTGTCTAATCTTCATGATGTATTTCATGTATCACAACTGAGGAAGTATTATCCGGACCCTTCACATGTCATTGAGCCTGAAACTGTGGAACTTAGAGATAATTTGGAATATGAGGCTATACCTGTCAAGATCTTAGATCATCGTATTAAAGAACTTCGTGGAAAGCAAATACCATTGGTTAGAGTCGTGTGGGATGATGTAACTGGTGATTCTACTTGGGAAAGAGAAGAAGACATGCGTCAGAAGTATCCACATATGTTTTAGGTACGCTAAATTTCGAGGACGAAATTTCTTTTAAGGGGGGTGGTAATGTAACATCCTAATTTTTCCATACACTAAATAATATATCTAGTTAGATTTGAGATTTTAACAATGCTAGTTATTAAAAATTAAATGTTGAAACTAACACTTATAATAATTAATTTATTAATTAATTACTTTTTATATTTATTACTTTTATTCTTCAATTTGAATATCATCGTTTCATTTTATAAACTAAACTTTGAAATTTAAATTGGTACTTAAAACCCTTAACTTTAAGTTAATTAATTATTCATATTATTATTATCATTATTGTTGTTCTTGTTTTGTTATTATTAATTGATTTTATTTTATTTGAATATTATCATTTTACTCTATAAACCAATTAATAAATAAAATAATCTTAAGACAATAAAAATATCAAATAACTATCCTTTTTACTATTTTTATTATTATTAATATTATTAACATTTTACTTTTTATAAAAGAAATATATATCTCATTTTCTATTAATATCCTACATAATATTATGTCATGAAATCAAGCTCCCATACCTTTGTCATAAATTATTTTCACAAAGTCATACTAGAACACCTAAAGCACTATTGATGAAAGATTAGTAAATATTTGATAGAGACATATTTACTAGCAAGAGTTGAAAAGTTGGAAGGTATGGGCAAAAGATGATAAATTATGTTATTTTAATATTTTACAACTAGTATAAATAGGGGTCTCTTCCACCCCATTTTCATTCATTCAATCACAAATCATCTTTCTTACTTCTTTACTTCTTTCCTTCTCTAATTTCTTCATATAGCAATATTAGTTTTAGTTATCGAAGTTCCCACGATATCGGTTCGTAACCTTTAGAGTATTTTGTGGTAAAAGTTCTTCTAAAGTTTCAAGGGAGTTTTATACGTCAAAGTTCTGCCCAAATCATTTTCATAAGTAATCGGTTCTTGGCAAAGATCGAAGACAACACTTGTGGACTTTCAACAACACTCAACAAAAGGTGGGGGCAAGATTTCGTATACGATTGGGACGGTTAGCGTAAAATAACTTAATATATATGTGTGTAGTGGTGACCTAAGCCCTACTAGCGATAAATAATTAAGGAGAGCCTATTCTCAAATAATGATTTTCACAAATCACTAGGCGAGGTTACGCCGGCCTTAATTAATTATCATAGGAATAATCTTTGACAATTTGGTATTGTATTGTGCTTGCATTATTCGGTTAATTTTATAATTGTTTATTTTATTTATACTTGAATGATTGTGATTGATAGATTAAGGAAATAATCGGTTAATGAGAGAAAAACATTGCTAGATATTAAGTAATTGATCCCCATTAACATAAGGAAAGTTGGATACAATGAGTAGTTATATTTGGTTGGGTTCTGGCTAAGGAAAGACTTGGTCGACTATGCCGTTTACAGTCCACCTCTCTTACCTGGGAAGTTAACCATACAATTACCCATTATACAAACTGAACTTATTATGTAAGGACAAAGATCAAATATGGCAAGACATTGGATGGATTTGGTACTCAACCTAAGTATCTAGATAATAAGTATAACTTGAAAAGTTGATACGATAATTCCCCATTATTAACTTAATACTTATGGCTAAGAGTTGCCACAAGATGAGTGAGTGATCATATAGACTTGCATTAAGGAATGTGTAAGTCCACCGCCGTGCGGTATGGGACGCACGAGGTTGATCAGTCGCCTGCAATCCCGACGGGGATTATTATCTATGCATGCTAGGCAAGACAAGGTTCTTGGCCTGAATTCTCAGGGACGATCGACTTATAACACCTAGGCTCCATGTGAAGTTAGGTGGCGTAGCTCTTGGTAATTGGGAGTACGTTGGTGGCATGTGGTCTAGTGATATCTGATCTTGGTAAATGGGATAGATATCATTGACAGCGTTTAGTGGCCTGAGTCAGCATATAGTTCAGGGATGCATTAGAATAAATAAAGTATATGTAATTGTGGGTATAAGATACGCTTGTTTGTATAAATATGGTTTCCATATATATTATTATTTTACACATTCATTCCCACTTTTAAACTTGTACATGAATCTTAGCCCTGTGTCATTTTTGTTTTGCATTTTGGATTATTTTATGACGATCAGACGATGAGCTCGAATCTTGCGTACTTCCCGACAACTCAGAAGGAAAGGATATGAAGTGACGTGGAGATGTGTTACTATAACATCTAGATTGGGAGCTGTTAGTGTTTTGTCAAACGCTAATCACATCCCTACTACTACAGTCAGTATAAGTGTCAGTCTTGTTGGACTTAGGAGGTCCCTTTTGGTATGCTTTCTTTTTGGTTTCCTTTCTGTACTTTTATTTTATGTTTTATCTATGTGGCAAGGCCGCTAGTCTTAACGGTGTCAAACTCTGTAAAATATATTTGAAGCATATGTATGTGAAACAGTATGTTTTTAAATAATTAAGTATTGTCCTTTAAAAATTTCAAATTTTTCTGTATTTTTATAAGGTTTCATTAGAATTCCACTAATGGGACATAGGCTGTCTCATTGAACGCCGCGTATGTACCGCAGGAAATATCGGTAAACCAGCTAGAAGAGGTCGTGGCCCATGTGAATGCTGGAAATGGGCTAGGGTTCACTGATTTAGAGCTGACGCCGAAAGGGAGGAACCACAATAGCGCTTTGCACATCTCGATAGAGTGTAGGGGCACGATTATGTCGCACGTGTTGGTGGACACGGGTTCGTCGCTTAATGTTCTTCCGAAGAAGGCATTAATGAAGTTGGATACTCGTGGAGTGATTTGCACACCCAGTGATCTGGTGGTGAAAGCATTCGATGGAACTAAACGCCATGTTTTTGGGGAGGTGACCCTGCCAATCCAAGTCGGGCCGGAAACGTTTGACGCGGTCTTTTACATTATGGACATCATGCTTGATAGTCCAACAGGTGTTACCCAGAAGGTTCAGTCTCCGTAAGGCATACGCAAGATTACCCTCAGCATATCAGGATTGATATCCCCGATAGAGTGTAGCAGCATCTCCCCGCAGAGTCTGAATGCGAGATCGTGAGCACTGATATGTGTTTCCCCAGGCAGAGAAGATTCTCTCCCCCGACCAGATGCATCCCGAAGGATCACCATCTCCCCAGATGAGCAGGCCCAGGTTCTCGTAGAGTTTCGTCCCCTTGCAGCAGTCAACTGAAGTTCACTTCCCCACAGCGTCCAATTGAGATTGGTGTGACCTTGTTCTCCTCGGCAGGATGATTCCTTCCCCCTATCTGAGTGGTTCTTTCTCCTTGACAGGAGGATTCTCCCTTCAGCATTTATTTTGCTGACGGGATTGTATCATTGTGCATGACTGCATAGCATTTATCATAAACGCGTAGCATTTCCACCGTGTGGAGAATTACGTCATTGTCAAAGCATATGCATACGAAACATGAGCCAGGTCGCCACCGTTCTTGTTTTGCAGATGTTCCTCCTCATAATGGTTTGGTTCCAGATTATTCTTGAATCCTCCCCAGCAAAGTCGTTTACCCAAGATGATTCTTGAAATCCCCGGTGAAGTCGCCAGAGTTGGTTGCTCAAGTTGATGCTTGAAATCCCCGGCAGAGCGTTTGCTCAGGATGATTCCTGAAATCTCCAGCATGGTTATCGGTTCAGGTTGATTCTTGAAGTCCTCAGCAGAGTTGATTCCTCCAGAATGATTCCTGGATCCCCGAAGCAGAGTTACTTGATAGTTCTCCAGAATCCCCAGTGGGGATGCGTCATCCCCAGCAGGTTGTAAACATAGAAGTTGAACTTTCCTTGGAAGACTTGATGATTGAAGTCCGGCAGCGGTGCCGAAACCCCAGACTTGCTGATGAAGTCCAACTGTATTGATGAAGTAGTTCTCTCAGCTGATGCGGAGTGCCTGACGGTAAAAGATTGCATATCCTTATTTGGTTCATGATTGACCCAGAATTCTGTTCTCGACCTACTGACGAAGTCCGGCTGACGCCCGAAAATGTCTGTGAATGCCCGATGGCATGAATAGCTTGATTGTTAAAAGTTCCTAATGACCTGACGAGTCCCGAGGAATTCTGATGCAATGACGCAGAATGCCTGATGGCATGATCAACCATGTATTACCGGTTACCGAGTGACCAGTGACCCCTTGATGAATTGAGGACGAATATCTACAGCAAAATCAGATGATCATCCTGACGGAGATTTAAAATTAGACTTTTCCCCGGTTACCGTGTAACCAGTGATCCCTCGATGATTTGAGGACGCAATGATATCAGATAAATCAGAGAATCATCCTGACGGAGGTTCAGATCAGTATTTCTCCAGCTAGTTGTCGTGCAGCTACCATTTCAGCTTCCGAAGATTTGTTCCCACCAGAGTACCGTGTACTTGTGTAGTTGGCAAATTTCCGGGTTCTTTGGTATTCAACCATCTTCTACCTTTGAATGTTTGAAAGTCGTTCGCTCTTCAACCCTTCAGGTCCAAGCCGTTTGAATAGGGGCAGTTGTTGCACCCCAAAATTTGACCAACTACTTATCGCAATTTGGCTCATGTTTCGACTCATTTCATTTTGCATTTGCATACCACGTACATTGCATTTTTTCCAGTCAGGTTGACTCTATCGGGATTACAGCCCTCTGATCACGCTTCAGGCATTGCAGGCCAATACGAGGACGTATTTTGAGAATTGGTGCTCGTCCCGGTGTTTTCAGCTCTCGCTGTTGTTTTTAAGGCCATCTCGGTGCTCGGGATTTTTACCGTTTATTTTGATATAGTCGCTAATCGATTTAATCGGCTTCCTCGGTATTTTTAGGTTTTCCCCTTTATTTTCTAGAATTTTTTTTATAGATTTAATTGATTTTTCTAGGTGTTAGTGAGATTTTTGTTTTAATAGATATTAATTGTTTTAAATAGATTTTAGTTTTAATTTCTTTTTAAGAATAAATCATGTTTTAGATATTAAGTAGATCTTTTAAAATGATTTTTAATAGGGTATTTCTTTTAATAGGTTTTTTTAAAATAGAATTAATAGAATGTCTTCTATTTTTGTTTGTATAGAAATTAGTGGAATTTATAGGAAATTAATAGAGTTTTTATTAGTTTAGGAATTAATAGAGTTTTTATTAGTTTAGAAATTAATAGAGTTTTATAGGTTTAACCCTCTTTTTTAGATTTAATAGATATTAGAGTTTTATTTTAAGATTTAATTCTTTTAGGATTTAAGTAGATTAATTAGATCTTAATCATTTGTTTAGGATCTTAATTGAGTTTATTAGAGTTAATTAGGGTCAGAATAGCCTTAATTGCAGTTTTAGGTTTAGTTTAGTATTAACTGAGTTTAATTAGGGTCATTAGATGTTAATCAGGTCATTAAATTCGTGGGCCATGTGTCCCATTTCTGAGCCCAGTCCAAATCGCCACGTGTCCACCATATAAAGCCCCCACGCGTGTTCATTTCTTAAGCCCCCCATTTTTTCGCCCTTTTTCCCACTCTTTTCTTCCATTTCATCGCCATGTTTCGTCCTCTCTTCACGCCACGTTTCACGCGCAGAAGCTTCCACATCCTTCTGCATGTAGCCACACGTGGCTCTCCCTCTCTCTTCCACCTCCACCACGTGTAACCCATGCAAGCTCCCACACCGCCACCTGTCTACGCCTCACCCCTCACCGGAGACCCCGCCGCCGGCCATGCAACCGCCGCGCCGGCCACCTTCTAACTATCTCCGACTGCCATAACCACTCACCGGTAACCGTTTTTTTCGCCGGAAACTTCACATCCCGCCGGAATCCTCATCCAACCTTCATCAATGTTCAAGCGTTTTTCCAGAATTTGTTCAATCTTCATCATCGCGTTCATCATCCCGTTCCAGATGATACATTCTTCATCCTTGTTTACCAGTTCGCCAAGATCATGATCCGTGCTCGTCACGTCCGTAACCGTTATTGGATCTGGATTTGCGTTCATCATCGAATTTCATTAGAGCTTCATGGTGTTCATCATGCAGCTCCAGATTTCTTCAAGGTTGCCAAGAATGTTCATACACTCCAAGTTTCCCAGATTCTGTTCATCTTCCGACCTTCATATTCCTCCAGTTCTCATCAGTGATTCCCAGGAGTAATCAAGAACATGCATCCAAATTTTCGTTGGCAACAATGTCCGTTCAACCTTCGTTCGAAGAACTCAACATTCTGGATCTTAAACTGAGTTCTTCAGATCTTGCTCCATAGAACCTTCATGCAAACTTCCAAATCTCCAGATCGCTCAACAAACAACAAACTTCAAGAATCTTCATCGCCAAGATTTATTCGGTAATGTCAAAGTCCTTCACCTTCTCCATAATTTTTCAAGTATTATCATCGCTGGATCTTCCGTCAAGAACCTGGACCTTCAATATCTTCAAGAAGTTCGTCTGAAGATCGTTAGGCCGTTTTTTTGTTTTTGTTTAAGATTTGAAGGAAGATGAAGTTCGTGATGGAGGTTGAGACAAAGGTGTTTGAATGGAGAGGAGATAGAGAAGAGGTCTGAGCGGAGAAAGGGTTGGGAGAAACGGCGCAGTTGGATGAACAGGGGAATGAGGGTGAGGGGATTAGGGTTTCTGAAGGTGAACGAGAGAGAGAGAGGGCTGTGTGGATTGGGCCGTGGCCCATTGGTTTCTTTTTTCCGTACACCCTCCGTTTTGGACAATAACCCCCCCGTTTTTTATTATTGTTTGGTTTGTTGGGCTGGGCCCATACTGATGTATTATCAACACACCCGTTTTCGTTTCTCCCCCCCCCCCCCCTCCCCGTTTCTGTACGTTTTTGCTGGGCTCTGGGCCCAGTTTCCTGTATTTTTGCTGAAGCATCCCCTGTAAATCAATACACCCCCACCCTGTATTATTTTTTGTGTGTTAATTTTCTTGTATGACATTTAATTGTATTTTTTAGAATAGTTAGATAATTCTAGAATATAATTAGTATTTGATTAGCATGTTAGGATTATAATTAGGATTTAATTTCCTTTAGAGAATTGCTTTAGTTTAATATGCTTAGACTATAATTATTAGTATATTTTCTCTTAATAGAATTTAAGTAGAATAATTCCTAGAATAGGTTGTAATTAGCATATTATAGGGTGTTATAGATTTAATATAGTTTCTCTATTTTCTTTATAGAATATATAGCTATTATCATGGATTTGCTTCATAGAATATTATAGAATATTTTAGATAGAATTGTTTTTATATTTTCTATACGCATTTCCCTTTAATATTTCTTTAGAATATTTTCTAGTTAGAATTTAATTTCCGTAGCATTTTATTTCCATTTTGTTAGTGGATTTGTCTCCCATTTTCTCTCCTATTTTCGTTCTATCTGATTTTATCCCAATTTTATTTCTGGCTGGCCGTGTGGCATGATTCAATTGGAGAATGATTTTCGATATCATTTCCCCATCTTGTCTTTGACACGGATATCAATACGCTACTTCTTAGAGTTCGATTTTTCGTGTAAGTCGAACCATGACGGTCTAAGCGTTACATTGTTCTGATTCGAGCATCATCATCAAAGATCCAGAGAGGAAAAGATTGGAATGGAGCTTGCGCGCATGTCAAGGGTCAACGGAACCACTCCGTTCGGTACCATCTATCTAATTCAAGTCTTCAAGCAACCGTCGAGTGTTGTGAGATCGTTAGATACGTAGGAAATGGTTGCGGGAGGGTCACTCTCACGTAACTTGGGTGTTTAGTGTATCACCCTTAGGGTGATATGCAACGCATTCGCTCCTACGTCTTAGGTTCTTGCGTGTGTGTCCCGAGTTCCTTCCCGTTTAGACGTAGGTCTGTATCCCCTTCTCTTGCCCCCGTGCAATCGAGACCCGTAGCCTGAACTACGTCCCGCTCTGATTTCTCTGACGAGAATACATAGGCACAATACTGATGTATTGGCGAGCAAACTTCCCCCGTAGGCACAATACTGATGTATTGGCGAGCTACCTTTTCCCTTTTCCCTTTTCCCCGTTTAGCTGTAGTAGGCTGAACTACAGCTGCTCTGATTTTCTCTGATGAGAATATGTAGGCATAGGATGCGATATCCTAGCGAGCACACTAACAACTAACCTATCTGTTCTCTCACTGCTGTGCGATCGAGACTTTCCCGCTGACGACTGATGTTATCCTTTTCTCTTGCCCGAGTGCATTTGAGACCAGACCGTAGTTCTAGTTCCCGTAGGTTCCCATACCTTTAAACCCCAACATACTACGTCCGCTCTACCGCAAACAGGTACGCCTAAGTCTCCAATGGTCGAGCAGCATACACCTAACTGCTAGAATGTGTACGTTAGTATCGTCAAACTTAATCTCTCACCCCCGTGTGACCGAGAACACCCTGTCTAGCCGTAGTTAGCCTGAACTACGTCATGCTCTGATTTCTCTGATGAGAATACGTAGGCCCAAGACGCGACGTCTTGCCGAGCAACTCCCACTGTAGTTTCCCGAACTACGTAGACTCTGATTTCTCATTCTCTGATGAGAATACGTAGGCATAGAGTGCGACGCTCTATCGAGTCAATTTCTTTCCGTTTAGACTTAGCAGCCGTAGATAGATTGTTTTCACCCGTAGACAAACCAACAAACGTGGATCCCGTCGAGTACGACGGACGTGAGGGGTGCTAATACCTTCCCCTTGCGTAACCGACTCCCGAACCCAGACAATGGTTGCGACGACCTTGTCTTACCCTTTTCGTCAGGTTTTTCCTATCGTTTCCTTTCCCACTCTGAGGGATAAATAACGAAAGGTGGCGACTCTTCTGTTTTGCCGGCACCTTATTTTCGCGGAAGCGACACATAGGATCATCAGCAAAAGCATTTTCCAGAGCCAGAACTTGAGGTCTACTCATGTTCAGAAAAGTCTGTCTGATTACTTCAGCAAATGGTGCGAAGATTTGAAGCAACATTGTTGAATCATGAGATGAATCTGTCCCAAGTCGCTTCAGAAGCATCTGGATTCACACTTGACAAACAGTTTTTCTTCACAGAGGATATTCACACATTCATTTCCTTCTTGAAGCCATCAAAGAGTGTGCCAACATCCATTCTAGGTTTAGGTCTTAGGAAGTTTTCTAGAGATGGTGTTTTTGGTTGTTCTGGTGGAGATAGTATTGTGAAGGTTGGGATAAAGAACAGAGGGCGAGGATATGGAGTAGAAGATGTTTGGCCAGATGATTCAGCAGAATCTTAAGGTTTAATGTAAAAGTTTTTGAGTTTAAGTCCAGAGGGAAAGGGATCAGAGGGATGAGGTTTGAAAGAAGTAAAGGAAATAAACTCAGATGTTCTTGGTTCAAAGCCACGAAGTGAGGGGGTGAGTTTATTTCTGAGGGTAAGTCAGACTCAGATGAACCAGATGATTCAGAAGAATGACAAGATGTAGAAGAGACATTAAACACCATCTTCAAAGGTTGAACGTCAAGAACCTCAGAATCAGATATGAAAGGTTCAGATGGTTGAATAGTTTCTGGTTCAGGATTAGAAGAAATAGGTTTTTCTGATTGTGGTTGTTGTTGTTCTGGTTCTTGTTCTGGTTGAGGAACAGTTGGTTGTGGATCAGATGGGATGGGCTGTTCTGTTTGTGGTTCAGGTTGTTGTGGATTAGGTTCTTCTGGTAGTGGTTTAGAAATTTGTGGTCCTGGTGGGGGAATTTCAGAGTTTTGTTGTGGTGAAGAGTTTTGTTTGTCAGAGGGAGGAATATCAGATGGTTGAGAATGTGTTGGTTCAGAGTTATACTTTTCAGATGGAGTTGCTTGTGGTTGGGGTACAGAAGGAACTATAACAAAAGGTTTCTTAGGTTTAGAAACACGAGGAGGAGAAGGTGAAGGTGAGGGTAAAGGTTCATGGAGAGTTTGATCAGATGTTAGTACCTTTTTGACAGTTTGCAGAATATCATCTAAACTTGCCTCTGGAGGATTGACCTTTTGCTTCTTGACCCTTTTGGGTTTGACAGCAGCAGCTTCACCAGTAGCCTTCCTCTTGGGTTTAGAAGATCCTTCTTCAACAACCTTTCTCTTCTTCTTGTGTCTGACCTCATAAAGATTTGGTGCAGGTTCACCTGCTTTTTGAACCAGATTTGCTGGTAGAGGAATTCCATCTTTTAGACACTCTGCAATGTACTTCAGAATAATCTCCCTTGGTTCATTAGCGAAGAACATAGGAAAATTATCCACTGGTATTCTTCTTTTAGTGACCTCTTCAAAATTTATTTGAATTAGTGCAGAAGTGAGTTCTTCAACAACCTTCATCCTCTGAAGACTCTTCCCATTCAGAGGTTTTCCTATTACAGAAGCTAACTCTTCCTTCATTCCAACTTCTACCAAATGTCCAACCAGACCATTCTCCGTCAGAATGTCTGAAATAAGTCTTCCCATTGGAATCCAGTTCCTCGTCTTCTGATGTTTGGTTCTGACCTCTTCCCTTGACTGTTTAACGTGTGTCCACAGATGATAAAATAGAAGATACGGCAGATCCACCTTTGTGCTCTGACTCAGATAGTACATGAACTATATCTGATCAGTATTTACATAGTCAGGAGAGTTAAAGGACTTCATGTGGTGAATGCATCCCATAAAGATCTTGGCCCAGATCCTGTAGTTAGGCTTCAGATCATTCACCTTGTTAGAAGCTTCTCCAGATGAGCAAACTTCCCTATATACATCAGTCATATCCACACGCCCAGCTGGCAGATTAGTGACACCATCAGTTTCCTCATAGCCTATGAGTTTCCTTATCAGATCTTCAGTTATGATGATCTCTTTTCCCAAAACATAGGAGACAGTGAACTTAGGGCAAGTAGAAGCATGGATCCAAAATTCCTTTACCTGACAAGGATAAACTGGTCCCATCAGCCTATCAAAGAATTTAGTCCAACACTGTGCATCAACAATGGGACGAAGATCATACCCATTTTCAGCTATAGATTCAAAGTTCACAATTGATTCACACAATACCTCAAGTTTATCAACTGGTGTGAGTAAAGTTCTAATGGGTTCCTTGAAAGCAACAACACCCATATTTGAAGATAAGACAGCAGCCATGGAAGATTGAAACTGAGCAGAAGTTGATGATGAAGTAGCCATTGAAGTTCTTGAAGATTTAGGGTTACGAACAGTTTTGGGTTTGGGAGAGAGATGAAAGCAATGAAACAAGAAGAAATGCATACAAGGGTGTTCGTGAGAGTGAAAAGTGTGAAATGTGTAAAGTTGTGGCATTTATAGAAGAAATTAGGGCACACAAGAGTCACACGTTCAGCACGCTTACACTTAGCATTTAATAAAAAGAATATAATCATTTCAAGCAATTAATGATTCTGACAATTGGGGGGAAAACGAGAAACTCAATATTCAAAAATAGTACCTTAAACGCTAATTCAGTAATGTGCACTCTGTAACACCCATTTTAATTATTTAGTCATTTTATTATTATTTTAAATATTATATGTTGGTGTGCCCTTTGGTGGGGGTGTATTTGGTGATGTTTGGTGGGTGTCCCTAATGTGGGAGGATTATTGGTGGTGTTTTGGTGAATATAATAATATAGTGTATAATATTAATATTGGTGGGAATATTATTATTATTATTATATTTATTATAGTTACTATTGTTATTAATATTAATATTATTTTGGTGAGATAATATTATTATTATTATTATTATTTTATTAAGTTATTATTATTACTATTAAATTATTATTATTATTGGGATTAGAGAATTAAAATAGAGAATGTGAGGGGTTAGTAGTTTTTACGATACATTTTGAGAAGTTAGAGAAAGTGGAAAAAGAACGATAGAAAGGAGAGAAGTGAGAAGAACGGAAAAGGGAGCGAAGAACGAAGGAACGGGGGAAAATCAGAATTGGCCAAACCTTGGAGGGTTCTTTCATCGATCAACCGATTAACAAGGTAAGGGGGGAGAAACTTGATTGGGAAATGGTTTATACATGTATAGGGTAGTTGGGGATTCCTTAACCCCGTAGAAAGATCATCTATATATGACATTGTGAGTTGATATGTTGTGATTGATGACGACTGTTGATAATTGGATAGTAATCGTTGAATGAATTGTTGTTTTTGGCCAATTTGGCATATAGGTGATTTTACGGTTTTTAGGGAAATTCTGTAGGGATTTTGATGTATCAATAAAGTGTCTAGGTGATGATTTTGGGATTGGGATTAGGAATCATTTAGGCTGAATTACGTGTAATATTGGTACTGATGTTAAGGTGTGAATTGGGATAGGAGATTAGAGTTATTTGGCCTAGATAGCAATCTGCAGAACTGTCAGAAAAATTGGTAAATCGCAGCATTCGCTGGGCTTCGCCTGGCGAGTGTTGGCGAAGCTTCGCCTGGCGAGTGGAGGCGAGTGTTCGCCTGGCGAGCTGAGGCGAGTGGCAGCGAATAATTCAGAATTAAGTCTCAGACCTAAAGGGTAGGAACTTCGCCTGGCGAGTGTGGCCAACGAAGGTTCGCCTGGCGAATGAAGGTTCGCCTGGCGAGTGCACGATAGTGAAACGAGGGCTTCGCCAGCAGGTTCGCCTGGCGAATGCCAGCGAAGGTTCGCTTCTCTTCGCCTGGCGAATGCCAGCGAACGTAGCAGAACCAGAATGTGATTTTTGTGATGTTTTGGCCTTGAGCTTGGGCTTGTGTGATCCCTTTGGCCTTGATGCACTGTAAGAATGATGAGTGTGGGAACTAACTTGTGTACTTGGTGATAGTGCATGTTTCCCGTAATAATGACTGGTGGACAATTAGTTGATGTATATGTATGTAGTGATCAATAGTATCGTGTATCCCCGAGTAGTGGGATGTGTTTGTATCTTGGTGATAGAATATGAGCTTGTTTACTAACTGATTGATTTATATGGTGTTGGTGCATGTTATATCTATGCATATATATGTGATGTATAATGATACGATCAGGTGGATCTTGTGCACTTAGTGTGCCTGAACATAATAGTTATGCATTGGTGTGTGCATATCATGATGTCTTGGTGGGATGGATCATGTCTCGGATGGAGCGTAAGTGATCTGTCCGTACTCCTTTGTGGAGAATGGTGGGGTTGAATCATGTCTCGGATGGAGCGTAAGTGATTCACCCGTACTCCTTTGTGGAGAATGGTGGGGTTGAATCATGTCTCGGATGGAGCGTAAGTGATTCACCCGTACTCCTTTGTGGAGAATGGTGGGGTTGAATCATGTCTCGGATGGAGCGTAAGTGATTCACCCGTACTCCGTTGTGGAGAATGGTGGGTTCGATTGAATGAACCAACGAGTCGGTACCGCATGCATGGTGTTGAGTTGCATTTTGCATTATAACATGTTATATTGTAATTTGAACAGTAGGTTCGTCATATGGTGTTGTTAGGGGTGAATCTTGGTGTGTTGGTGTGTTGTACTACCTTATTTACATGTATTACATTACCATTATATTTTTGATCATGATTTCTCACCCCTTTGTTGTTGTTGTGGTCTGTGCTTCTTCGGAAGTACAAATAATCCAGGTGCTTAGCTAGCTTGGATATTGGTGTGATTGTCGAGTCTAGGATGCTCTGATACGTAGCACGGGACTTGGGCGTTTTTATTTGTTTTATGTTGAACTTATATTTTATTTCCCTGTGAACGTATCAAACTTTTATTGAATTTTATTATTTAACATTCCGATGTATTTGGAGAAAAACCTTTTTATAAGGAAACGTTGTTTTTATGTGATATCCCACTTGGGAGAATTGGAACTCTGATTTTGTTTATTTATAATGTTTATTAATTTAATTGATTTTAGGAAGTGGGGTGTTACAATTGGTATCAGAGCAGGTCGGTCCGTCCGGCCAGTGTTGTTGAGTCGAGTTGGGTCTGTCCTTCTGGATGGAGTTGAATATCTTTTAAACCTGGTGTTGTTGTTTGGAGCAGTATGGCAGGAAGGAACGATGCTGCATTGGCTGCTGCTATGCAAGCCATGGCGCAGGCTGTTGCTAATCAGAATCAAACTATAGATGCCCAATTCAGGAGTTTGGCGCAGTTTCGGAGCAACAAGCCGCCAACGTTTGAAGGAGGAATTCTGGACCCTGAAGTTGCTCAGAAGTGGCTGAAGGCAATTGAAAAGATCTTCCGGACTATGGAATGTAGCGATGAACAAAAGGTGAGGTTTGGTACTCACATGCTGGAGGGTGAAGCTGAAGCCTGGTGGGACAATAGTCGCCAAAGGTTGGAAGCTGCTGGAACTACCATTACTTGGGAGGTGGTTCAGAAAGGTTTTCTGGAGAAGTATTTTCCGGAAGATATCCGAAGCGCTAAGGAAATTGAATTCTTAGAGCTGAAACAGGGTAGCATGACTGTAGCAGAATATGCTGCCAAGTTTGAGGAGCTGGTGCAGTATTGTCCCCACTATAATGTGGAAGGGGCAATGACCTCTAAGTGCTTAAAGTTTGAGAATGGACTGCGTCCAGAGATTAAGTTGGGGATTGCTTGTCAGAAGATCAGGAGCTATCCTGAGCTGGTAAGCAGAAGCAGAATTTATGATAACGATAACCGAGCAAGGATTGCGCACTACAAAGTTGTTAATGACCGTAAGGGTAAGCAGAGGTTTAGTGGTACTCCTTATAGTGTTGCTGCTGATAAGGGAAAGCGTAAAGCTGTTGTTGATAAGAAGCCTAGAGATGGGAGAGAATCTGTTGAAGGGAAATGTTTTCGGTGCGGTGGTATGGGACACCGTTCTAATGATTGTCCTAATGAAGCCAAGAAGTGTTTTAAGTGTGGGAAACCAGGTCATGTGATAGCTGATTGCAGAGCAACTATGCCGACCTGTTATAACTGTGGTGAGAAGGGTCATATCAGTACACATTGTGAGAAGCCGAAGAAGCCTCAAACGTCTTCGGCTGGTGGAAAAGTGTTTGCCTTGGCAGGAACTCAAGCTGCCAGTGATGAGCGTGTGATCAGAGGTACTTGTATTATCAATAATATTCCTTTGATTGCTATTATTGATACGGGTGCAACGCACTCGTTTATTTCTGTAGATTGTGTGGAGAGGATAGGTTTGGTGCCGTCCACTCTGGAGGTACAGATGACTATTGAGACACCCTCTATAGGTTCAGTGACTACTTCTTTGGTATGCCTGAAGTGTCCGCTGACTATTTTCGGTAGAGAATTTGGAGTGGATCTGATTTGTCTACCACTTGGTAAGTTGGATGTTATTCTGGGTATGAACTGGTTAGAGTTCAACCGAGTCTACATCGATTGTTTTCGGAAGGAATTGTTGTTCCTGACCCCTGAAGAGGATGTTGTGGCAAGTTCTTTGTCTAATAAAGAATTGAGCGCCTTGTTGGAAGATGAAATTAGAGTGTTTGCTTTATTTGCAACTTTATCGCTGGATAACAAAGTGCCAATGGAGGAATTAGCAGTGGTGAATGAATTTCCAGAAGTGTTTCTTGACGACATTACGGAATTGCCTCCGACGCGAGAAGTAGAATTTGGTATTGATCTTGTTCCTGGTACGAGACCTATTTCTATGGCGCCGTACAGGATGTCTGCAGTGGAATTGGCTAAGTTGAAGTCTCAGATCGGAGAATTGTTGGATAGAAAGTTTATTAGACCAAGTGTATCGCCGTGGGGAGCTCCAGTGTTGTTGGTGAAGAAGAAGGATGGTAGTATGCGTCTGTGCATCGATTACCGTCAATTGAATAAAGTGACTATTAAGAATAAGTATCCTTTACCTAGGATTGATGATTTGATGGACCAGCTGGTGGGAGCTCGTGTGTTCAGTAAGATCGATTTGAGATCGGGTTATCATCAGATAAGAGTAAAGGAAGGTGATATTCAGAAGACTGCCTTTAGGACTCGATATGGACATTACGAATATGCTGTAATGCCGTTTGGAGTGACTAATGCACCGAGAGTATTTATGGAGTATATGAACAGAATTTTCCATTCTTACTTGGATCAGTTCATTGTAGTGCTTATTGATGATATATTAATTTATTCTAAATCTGATGAAGAGCATGCGGGACATCTGAGAATTGCCTTGCAAGTGTTGAAGGAAAATAAATTATTTGCTAAACTGTCAAAGTGTGACTTTTTGTTGAAGAAAGTAAGTTTCTTGGGGCATGTAATATCTGAAGATGGAATAGCGGTGGATCCGTCAAAAGTAAGTGCAGTATTGCGGTGGGAACCGCCGAAGACAGCGACAGAGATTAGAAGCTTTTTGGGGTTAGCCGGTTATTACCGCAGGTTTATTGAAGGGTTCTCTAATTTGGCGTTGCCATTAACTCAGTTGACGAGAAAGAACCAAGTTTTTGTATGGGATGCTGCTTGTGAAGAAAGTTTTGAAGAGTTGAAAAAGAGATTGACTACGGCACCGGTGTTAGTGTTACCGACTCCGAGTGAACCGTTTGTGGTGTACTGTGATGCGTCTAAGATGGGATTAGGCGGGGTTCTGATGTAGAATGGTAAAGTAGTAGCATATGCATCGCGGCAATTGAGAGTGCATGAGCGAAATTATCCGACTCATGATCTTGAATTAGCTGCGGTCGTTTTTGTGTTGAAAATTTGGAGACACTATTTATATGGTTCAAGATTTGAAGTGTTTAGTGATCATAATAGTCTGAGATACCTGTTTGATCAGAAAGAGCTGAATATGAGGCAGAGAAGATGGTTGGAATTTTTGAAGGATTATGACTTCAGTTTGAGTTATCATCCAGGAAAGGCCAATGTAGTGGCAGATGCTTTGAGTAGGAAAGCAATTCATATGGCAGCTCTGATGGTGAAAGAAATTGAGTTAATTGAACAGTTTAGAGATTTGAGCATGGTTTGTGAGACTACTGCAGATAGTGTAATGTTGGGTATGTTGCAGGTAAATAATGATTTCTTGGATATGATTAGAGAAAATCAGAAGTTGGATGTGAAATTGGTAGATTTGATGCCTGGAGTAGGGAGTGACTCCGATAGTGACTTTAAATTGGATAGTACAGGTGTGTTGAGATTTAGAGGCAGGATTTGTGTACCAGATGACGAAGAATTGAAAAAGTCAATTTTGAGCGAAGGACATCGTAGTAGCCTGAGTATTCATCCGGGAGCTACGAAAATGTATCATGATTTGAAGAAATTATTTTGGTGGTATGGTATGAAAAGAGACATAGCTCAATTTGTGTATGCCTGTTTGACATGTCAGAAGTCGAAGGTGGAACACCAGAGACCTTATGGATTTATGCAACCATTAGAGATTCCGGTTTGGAAATGGGATTGCATTACTATGGATT
The DNA here is from genome assembly GCA_963859935.3 of Lathyrus sativus. Taxonomy (NCBI): domain Eukaryota; kingdom Viridiplantae; phylum Streptophyta; class Magnoliopsida; order Fabales; family Fabaceae; genus Lathyrus; species Lathyrus sativus. Next base: position 451,413,660 of record OZ012739.1, on the reverse strand, counting down.
TTGTGACAGGTTTGCCGAATACGGCGAGAGGTTTTGATGCTATATGGGTGATTGTGGATCGATTAACGAAGTCTGCATACTTTGTGCCGATCAATATTAGTTTTCCATTGACGAAACTGGCAGAGATTTACATTCGGGTAATTGTGAAGTTGCATGGTGTTCCGTCCAGTATTGTGTCGGATAGAGATCCACGGTTTACTTCGGAATTTTGGAAGAGCTTGCAGGAAGCTTTGGGAACTAAGTTGAAATTGAGTTCAGCTTATCATCCGCAAACTGATGGTCAGTCGGAGAGGACTATTCAGTCGCTTGAAGATTTGTTGAGAGCTTGTGTGTTAGAAAAGGGTGGTGCGTGGGATACTCATTTACCATTGATCGAATTCACGTACAATAACAGTTACCATTCTAGTATCGAAATGGCACCGTTTGAAGCTTTGTATGGGAGGAGGTGTAGGACTCCTCTGTGTTGGTATGAAACTGGTGAGAATGTGGTGCTTGGACCAGAAATTGTACAGCAGACTACTGAGATCATTCAGATGATTCGTGAGAAATTGAAAGTGTCTCAGAGTAGGCAGAAAAGCTATCATGATAATCGGAGGAAAGAGTTGGAATTCTGTGTAGGTGATCACGTATTCCTAAGAGTTAATCCGATGACTGGTGTGGGTCGTGCATTGAAGTCCAAGAAGCTGGATCCTAAGTTCATTGGACCTTATGAGATTTTGCAGAGAATTGGTGATGTGGCTTATAGGGTGGCGTTGCCTCCTGAGTTGTCAAACTTACATGATGTGTTTTATGTGTCGCAATTGCGAAAGTATGTTTCTGATCCATCTCATGTTATTCAGAGAGATGATGTTCAGGTTCGGGAGAATCTTACTGTTGAGACGATGCCGTTGAGGATCGAGAACCGTAAGATGAAACAGCTCCGAGGGAAAGAGATACCTTTGGTGAAGGTAGTTTGGGGAGGTGCTGCAGGAGGCAGTGTGACCTGGGAGTTGGAAAGCAGGATACGAGAAGCGTATCCGGAGCTATTTCCATCAGGTAATTTTCGAGGACGAAAATAATTAAAGTGGGGGAGAGTTGTAACACCCATTTTAATTATTTAGTCATTTTATTATTATTTTAAATATTATATGTTGGTGTGCCCTTTGGTGGGGGTGTATTTGGTGATGTTTGGTGGGTGTCCCTAATGTGGGAGGATTATTGGTGGTGTTTTGGTGAATATAATAATATAGTGTATAATATTAATATTGGTGGGAATATTATTATTATTATTATATTTATTATAGTTACTATTGTTATTAATATTATTATTATATTGGTGAGATAATATTATTATTATTATTATTATTATTTTATTAAGTTATTATTATTATTAAATTATTATTATTGGGATTAGAGAATTAAAATAGAGAATGTGAGGGGTTAGTAGTTTTTACGATACATTGTGAGAAGTTAGAGAAAGTGGAAAAAGAACGATAGAAAGGAGAGAAGTGAGAAGAACGGAAAAGGGAGCGAAGAACGAAGGAACGGGGGAAAATCAGAATTGGCCAAACCTTGGAGGGTTCTTTCATCGATCAACCGATTAACAAGGTAAGGGGGGAGAAACTTGATTGGAAAATGGTTTATACATGTATAGGGTAGTTGGGGATTCCTTAACCCCGTAGAAAGATCATCTATATATGATATTGTGAGTTGATATGTTGTGATTGATGACGACTGTTGATAATTGGATAGTAATCGTTGAATGAATTGTTGTTTTTGGCCAATTTGGCATATAGGTGATTTTACGGTTTTTAGGGATTTTGATGTATCAATAAAGTGTCTAGGTGATGATTTTGGGATTGGGATTAGGAATCATTTAGGCTGAATTACGTGTAATGTTGGTACTGATGTTAAGGTGTGAATTGGGATAGGAGATTAGAGTTATTTGGCCTAGATAGCAATCTGCAGAACTGTCAGAAAAATTGGTAAATCGCAGCATTCGCTGGGCTTCGCCTGGCGAGTGTTGGCGAAGCTTCGCCTGGCGAGTGGAGGCGAGTGTTCGCCTGGCGAGCTGAGGCGAGTGGCAGCGAATAATTCAGAATTAAGTCTCGGACCTAAAGGGTAGGAACTTCGCCTGGCGAGTGTGGCCAGCGAAGGTTCGCCTGGCGAATGAAGGTTCGCCTGGCGAGTGCACGATAGTGAAATGAGGGCTTCGCCAGCAGGTTCGCCTGGCGAATGCCAGCGAAGGTTCGCTTCTCTTCTCCTGGCGAATGCCAGCGAACGTAGCAGAACCAGAATGTGATTTTTGTGATGTTTTGGCCTTGAGCTTGGGCTTGTGTGATCCCTTTGGCCTTGATGCACTGTAAGAATGATGAGTGTGGGAACTAACTTGTGTACTTGGTGATAGTGCATGTTTCCCGTAATAATGACTGGTGGACAATTAGTTGATGTATATGTATGTAGTGATCAATAGTATCGTGTATCCCCGAGTAGTGGGATGTGTTTGTATCTTGGTGATAGAATATGAGCTTGTTTACTAACTGATTGATTTATATGGTGTTGGTGCATGTTATATCTATGCATATATATGTGATGTATAATGATACGATCAGGTGGATCGTGTGCACTTAGTGTGCCTGAACATAATAGTTATGCATTGGTGTGTGCATATCATGGTGTCTTGGTGGGATGGATCATGTCTCGGATGGAGCGTAAGTGATCTGTCCGTACTCCTTTGTGGAGAATGGTGGGGTTGAATCATGTCTCGGATGGAGCGTAAGTGATTCACCCGTACTCCTTTGTGGAGAATGGTGGGGTTGAATCATGTCTCGGATGGAGCGTAAGTGATTCACCCGTACTCCGTTGTGGAGAATGGTGGGTTCGATTGAATGAACCAACGAGTCGGTACCGCATGCATGGTGTTGAGTTGCATTTTGCATTATAACATGTTATATTGTAATTTGAACAGTAGGTTCGTCATATGGTGTTGTTAGGGGTGAATCTTGGTGTGTTGGTGTGTTGTACTACCTTATTTACATGTATTACATTACCATTATATTTTTTATCATGATTTCTCACCCCTTTGTTGTTGTTGTGGTCTGTGCTTCTTCGGAAGTATAGATAATCCAGGTGCTTAGCTAGCTTGGATATTGGTGTGATTGTCGAGTCTAGGATGCTCTGATACGTAGCACGGGACTTGGGCGTTTTATTTGTTTTATGTTGAACTTATATTTTATTTGCCTGTGAACGTATCAAACTTTTATTGAATTTTATTATTTAACATTCCGCTGTATTTGGAGAAAAACCTTTTTATAAGGAAACGTTGTTTTTATGTGATATCCCACTTGGGAGAATTGGAACTCTGATTTTGTTTATTTATAATGTTTATTAATTTAATTGATTTTGGGAAGTGGGGTGTTACACACTCCACCTTTTCAGATTCAAAGTTACACGTGTTTGCTTGCATGTGCTTCTGAAACTTCTTTAAGAAATGAAACGTTAGCCAATGTTCAGATCCTCTAAGGCTTGTTAGTTCAGATTTGTACACAATAAATAAAATAGTAAACAATAAATAAATAGATGTAATAATTTAGAGTTAAAACATTTTCATCTGAGAAAATTTTCTTCTGATAAACATTTTATTCTGGACAGAAATCCATACTTATATTTTTCAGAATAAATTTAAATCTATCTTTAGCAAGGGGTTTTGTAAAAATATCAGCCCATTGATGATCTGTATCAACAAAGTTTAAACTGATAAATCCCTTCTGAACATAGTCTCTGATGAAGTGATGTTTTATCTCTATATGTTTTGCCTTAGAGTGTAAAATAGGATTTTTAGACAAACATATAGCAGAAGTATTATCACAGTAGATTGAAATGTTACTCTCATGGATCTGATAGTCTTCTAGAAGACTCTTCATCCAGAGCATCTGAGTGCTACAACCAGCAGCAGCAATGTATTCTGCTTTTGTTGTTGAAAGCGTAATAGTGGGTTGCTTCTTGCTGAACCAAGAGATCAGATGACTTCCAAGAAACTGGCAGCTTCGAGAAGTACTTTTTCTTTCTACTCTGTCTCCAGCGTAATCAGCATCATAGAATCCAACTAATTTATAATCATCAGATCTTCTATAACACAAACCCACATTAGTAGTACCTTTCAGATACCTTAGAATCCTCTTAACAGCTGTTAAGTGTGATTCTCTAGGATCTGATTGGAATCTGGCACACAGACAAACACTGAATAGAATATCAGGTCTAGAAGCAGTCAAATACAGAAGAGATCCAATCATACCTCTGTAAAGCTTTTGATCTACTTTCTTACTTACCTCTTCCTTACCAAGAGTGATTGTAGGATGCATTGGAGTTTTGGCCAACTTGCTTTCAGTCATATTAAACTTCTTCAGAAGCTCCTTCACATACTTAGTCTGATGTATGTAGGTGCCTTCTGGAGTTTGATTGACTTGGATCCCCAGAAAGAATCTGAGTTCTCCCATCATGCTTATCTCAAATTCAGCCTGCATAGAGAGAGCAAACTCTTTTCCCATCGTAACATTGGTAGATCCAAATATAATATCATCTACGTAAATTTGACAAATTAACAAATCTTTATTAAATGATTTACATAAGAGAGTTGTATCCACTTTGCCTCTGATAAAATTCTTTTCCAAAAGAAAATTACTCAGCCTGTCATACCAAGCTCTGGGAGCTTGTTTTAAGCCATAGAGTCATTTCTTAAGTTTGAAAACATGTTCTGGAAATTTATCATTTTCAAAGCTAGGAGGTTGGTGAACATAAACTTCCTCTTCTATAATACCATTTAAGAAGGCACTCTTAACATCCATCTGATAAAGAGTGATGTTATGTTGTGCAGCAAAATAAATGAGTAGGCGTAAGACTCTAACCTGGCCACAGGAGCATAAGTCTCTGTGTAGTTAATTCCTTCTTGCTGACTATACCCTTGAGCAACTAGCCTTGCTTTGTTCCTTACAACTTCTCCTTGCTCATTCAATTTGTTTCTGAAGACCCATTTGGTTCCAATAATATTGAATCCTTTTGGTCTTGGAACCAGATCCCAAACGTCATTTCTGGAGAATTGATTTAACTCTTCTTGCATAGTAAGTATCCACTCATTATCATTCAGAGCCTCATCAACAGAAGTTGGTTCAATGATAGACACCAACCCAAAAAGTGACGTTCCAGATGACTTGAGGAAAGACCTTGTTCTGATAGGGTCATCCTTCTTTCCAATTATCATATCCTCTGGGTGAAAGGCTTTGATTCTGGATGATGATCCCTTAATATTTGGTTCTTCAGAAATATTCAAATTGTTCATCTGAGAAGCCAATGGAGTTGCATCTGGCGTTGCTTCTGGTTCTTTCACTTGAGCCTTTTCTGCCTCTAAGTCTTCAGAGTCTGTGAGAATGACTTCTCTATCTGCAGAATTAACAAGCTGCTTTGGCTTTTGATTGCCAAGCTTATCATTAAATCTAACATGAATTGATTCTTCCACAATCTGTGTCTCAATATTGTATACTCTGTAGCCTTTAGAGTGTTCAGAATACCCAAGCATGAAACACTTCTGTGCTTTAGAGTCAAACTTGTTCAGATTCTCTTTAGTATTCAACATAAAACATACACATCCAAAAGGATGGAAATAAGAAATGTTGGGCTTTCTATTCCTCCATAATTCATAGGGAGTCTTCTCCAGAATAGGTCTTACAGACACTCTATTCTGAATATAACAAGCTGTGTTTATTGCTTCTGCCCAAAAATGTTTTGCCAGATTAGTCTCGTTGATCATGGTTCTGGCCATTTCTTACAATGTTCTATTTTTCCTCTCTACAACTCCATTCTGTTGTGGAGTTCTAGGGCAGGAGAAATCATGTGCAATGCCATTTTCATTAAAATATTTTTCAAAATATTTGTTTTCAAATTCACCTCCATGATCACTTCTGACTTTAACAATTTTAAAATCTTTTTCATTCTCGACTTGTTTGCAGAAGTCAAAGAACACAGAATGTGACTCATCCTTGTGTTTTAGGAATTTCACCCATGTCCATCTGCTATTGTCATCAACAATGACTAATCCATACTTCTTGCCTCTGATGGATGCAGTTTTCACTGGTCCAAACAGATCAATATGAAGTAACTCTAATGGTCTTAAGGTTGAAACAACATTTTTTGTTTTAAAAGAAGATTTTGAAAATTTTCCTTTTTGACATGCTTCACAAAGAGCATCTGAGTTGAACATCAACTGAGGAAGTCCTCTGACCAGATTGAGTTTATTAATCTGAGATATACGTCTCATACTAATATGCCCCAATCTTCTGTGCCAGACCCATTGCTCATCATTAACAGACATAAGGCATTTTACATTCTGAACCTTAAGTTCTGAAAGATTGATTTTATAAATATTGTTCTTCCTCTTTCCATTAAATAGGATTGAGCCATCCTTTTGACTGACAGCCTTGCAACATTTTTGATTGAAGATTATGTCATAACCATTGTCACTTAATTGACTTATGGGCAATAAGTTATGTGTTAATCCTTCAACAAGTAATACATTAGAAATGGAAGGAAGATTACCATTGCCAATAGTTCCAGAGCCAACTATCTTGCCCCTCTGGTTCCCTCTAAACTTGACGTCTCCTCCAGATCTAAGTTCCAGGCTTTGGAACATAGACCTTCTTCCTGTCATGTGATGCGAGCAGCCAGAGTCCAGGTACCAAGATTGGTGTTTTGACTTTGCTGCTAAAGATATCTGCAACAGGTATTATTTTGTCTTTAGGTACCCAGATCTTTTTGGGTCCTTTAGGGTTAGTTGCCTTAAATTTTTCTCTGAACTTCTGTCTTTTGACAGCAGGTTTGTTCTGACTAACTTTAGGTTTAAACACAGGAATGTTCTGACCAGGACGTGTGTGTTTAATATCATTAAGATGACCAAACTTAAAAGTAGAATACAGAGGAGTATGCTTAATGATTAGTTTATCAACAGATGTTGGATTTAAATCTTTCCCAGAAGAAGATTCATATCCAATACCCTTCTTGTTATTTCTGCTTACACCATAGATTATTGAAGCCATCTTGCTTCTCTCTAGGCTTCTTGCCAGAAATCTCTGAAAACTATAGTCATATTCTTCTAAAATATTTTTATATTTTGACTTAGTTTCAACTTCAGAATCTTGTTGAGCTTTTTCTAATTCATTTTTAATTTTCAAATTGTTTGCTTTGAGCTCAGCAACTTCTGATTTAAGAAAATCATTCTTAGATACAAGATTGTTTTCATGCTTCTTGTATTTGAGCTTAATCTTACTATAGTTTTCCAACATTTCAGATAAACTCTCAATAAGCTCTGCTCTAGAAAGTTCAGAAAATACCTCCTCAGAATCTGATTCTGATTCTGATGTTTCTACATGGTCTTCTACGTCAGCCATGAGTGCCATGTTTGCACATTCTTCATCTGAGTCTGATGAAGATTCAGATGCATCTGAATCATCCCAGGTTTCCATCAGAACTTTCTTTTTATGTTCAGACTTTCTTTTTGGCTTCTCCTTCTGAAGCTTTGGGCATTCATTCTTGTAGTGCCCAAGTTCCTTGCATTCATAGTAGACAACCTCTTTCTTTCTAGATCTTCTGTGTCCAGAAGACTCTTTACGTTGATCTGGTTTCCTGAAGTTTCTGAATTTCGTTTGCTTATGCTTCCAGAGTTGTTGATCCTTCTGGACAGCAGGGACAATTCATCTTCTTCAGAAGAAGAAGATTCTTCAGAACTTTCTTCTAAAACCTGCAAAACTTTGGCAGATGTGTTAGACTTTAAAGCAACAGACTTACCTTTTTTATGGGGTTCGTCTTCTTCTAGTTCAATCTCATGACTCCTCAGAGAGCTGATCAGTTCCTCCAGCGTGATCTTGTTCAGATCCTTTGCTAGCTTCAGAGCAGTGGCCATTGGTCTCCATCTGATTGGCAAACTTATGATGATCTTTTTAACATGATCAGCAATGGAGTAACCCTTGTCCAGAACTTCCAAGCCAGCTGTGAGAATCTGGAATCTAGAGAACATAACTTCTACAGATTCAGATTCCTCCATTTTGAAGGCTTCATATTTCTGGATCAGCGCCAGAGCCTTGGTCTCCTTAACTTGAGAATTCCCTTCATGAGTCATCTTCGAAGATTCTAACATACCAAATGTTGTTTCTCTGTTAGTAATTTTCTCATACTCAGTATGAGATATAGCATTTAGTAGTATGGTTCTTGCTTTATGATGATTCCTGAATTCTTTCGTTTGAGCCTCGGTCATAGATTTTCTATCTATCTTTTTGCCATCCCCATTAGTGGGGTGAACATAGCCATCAATGACTAAATCCCAAAGGTCAGCATCATATCCTAGAAAGAAGCTTTCAATTCTTTCTTTCCAGTAGTCAAACTTCTCCCCATCAAACATAAGGGGTTTAGTGTTGATTCTATCTCTGTCCTCATATCTGTTGTTGTTGGATGTTGAAGCTTCAACCATAATGTATCAACCAAAATATATCAAGAGCTTTCTCAACTGGATCTTTTCTGTTCACGGTGAAGTGAGAGCACTAACAGAACCGGAGCTCTGATGCCAACGGAAGGTGAGAAAAACACTTAGAAGGGGGGGTTGAATAAGGGTTTAGAAAAAAATATGGCAATAAAAATAACACAAGATTTTTATCCTGGTTCGTTGAACTCAACTAATCCCTATCAAGGTGATTTGCCTTTCTCCACAAGGACTTAATCCACTATATTCAAACAGATTACAGTGTCAACCACTAAGAACAACTGTCTTAGTCTTCTCAAGAAATTCTGACCACAACTTGGTCTTCTTAAGGAATCTTTTACAAATAAATGTAAACTAACAAGTGTTTAAGATGCTTCTAAAAAGATATTCACAAACTGTGATTTTTTCACTTAAATTAAGAACGAATAAAAACTATTCAGCTTTGAGTAAGACAGATTGTATGAGAGTTGTTGAATAATTTCAATGAGTTTGTCAATGATTCGTTAACCTTGAAGAGATGTTGAAGACGTCCTTTTATAGTGCTGAAAGTCCAATGCTTGAAGACTGTGTAAATAGAGTAGTTGTAGCCTTTTGTCTTCATATGACTTTTCCTTTCTCAGAAGTGGAATGTTCAGAGAAATGCCTTTTTCCTGAATCCTTGTGTCTATCACAAATAAGGAATAGTTCCGTTGGAGAGGACATTGAGAATAGTACCAAGTCTATTCACGTGCTGACATCTTTTCAAACATAAACAACATCAGATCCTCTGATGTGCTTCTTGTTCTTTAGATCAGATTCAATGATATCAGAGTTATAACGATAGTGCTTTAGCGTGAGTGATCTGATTAGAGCATAACTGTTTATCAGAGCCTCTGTACTTGCAGTGTAAAGTACATTCAGAGTCTTCTGAAACAATGCTTTAAACTCTTCATACAAATTCTTCAACTACGCTTCAGAGTCTTCTGCAGCTTCTACTTCAGAGTCTTCTGGAGCTTCTGCTTCAGAGTCTTCTGGCAGATCTCAGAGTCTTCTGATCACTTGCTTCTGATGCTTCAGAGCTTTGCGTAGAATAATGTTCAGATACATTTTTGCTTCCATAATAATATTTAATTTAATATCTGAAACAAAAACACTTGAACAAAATTAGAGTATATATTTTCTTAATACAAAATTTCATTAGAGTTATCATCAAAACATAGAGATATAATTAAACACCAATCTGTGTTCTAACAAAACACTCTTGATGGCTTGCACAAATGATACCCTTGCTTGAGTTTGAACAAAGGAACTCTCCTCTTGAACGTCATAACACACCTCTTAATCCCCTGCCAAGAACAATGTTATGCAAATGCAAATTCTAAAATAAAATGAAACATAAGCTAAGTTGCATGAAAAGGTTGGTTAAATTTTGGGGTACAACAATCATGAAGAAACGATGTTGGGAATTCGAGCTTGTTCCCCGTCCAGTCACAAGCTCAATCATGTTTGGCACCTTTTTGTTTTACAGCCACGCTTGGCACTTCTTTGAGAAATCATCTTTGACTAGATCCTTCAACCTTACATATCTCCGTCCCCCAGCGAGCTCAACCATGCTTGGAATTACTGTTTCTCCAGACCCTATCATGTTCCCAGCATTCTGCATCATCTCGCATCATATGCATACCTGAACCATAGCATACTCCCCCGGCTCTTGCATCTACGTGCATCAGCATTTGCATTTGCATTTGCATTTCCATTCGCCATGGAACATCAATATCATCAAGCATTCGCATGTGTGAATCGAGGTCCAGGATCAATCTTGCAGTTTTTTCAAGACTACCTTTATCTCAGGCAGGGGCATCCTTTGCAATACTGTGGGTTCCCTCTCACGAAATTCAAAGATATATAAACAAGGTTCAGCCCAGCCAGGGGAATCTTTTTCAAGACCATGGAAATCTCCGATGACGTTATTCCAACCTTGAGGTTGATCAGAATTCTAAGACAATCTTCTGCCCAGTCATGGACATCTTCTGCAAGACCGTGGGCATTCCTCACAAAGTTGTTCAACCTTTTGTTGGGAAGATTCAAGATTTTCAAAGTGACGTTCAGCCTAGCCAGAGGCATCTCCTTCAAAGCCGTGAGCATTCCTCACGAATTTGTTCAACCTTTTATTGACCAAGATCAAGAGTTTTAAAACAAAGCTCAGTCCAGTCAGGGGCATCTTCTTCAAAGTTCATGGGTGTTCCTCATGAAAGTCATTGCAACCTTTTGTTGTTAAAGCTATGACCTCCAAATGAGTTAGTGTGCGTTCCCCACTAAGCTGTTCAACCTTTTGTTAAACAAACTCGAGAGTTTTAAAGCAAAACTCAGCTTGTTCAAGGGCATCTTCTTCAAGGTTCATGGGCGCTCCTCATGAAAATTTATTTCAACCTTTTGTTGTCAAAGCTATGATCCCCAAACAAGTTAGTGGATGTTCCCCTTTGATTTATTCCAATCTAATCTTCCTCTTAGGCATCCCCCAATGAGTAGTCTCCGGCAGACTTGACCTTTTGTCAATTGCCTTACTATCATCCATTCAGTGATAGCTGAACCCCGTCAGTTCAACCTAACCTGCTTCCTTTTGGTGTTGGTTTCCTCCAAGATTGGGAAGTTATTATCATCCTTTTGGCTTTAGTAAATCACGTAGGTCATTCCATCATCCTTTTGGCGATGGGTCTGTCATCCTTTTGGTGCCAGATTGTGTGAGTGTTGCTCTACCATCCTTTTGATGGTAGCAACTTGAGTGTGTGTCACTTCGTCATCCTTTTGGTGATGAATCTATCATCCTTTTGGTTCCAGATTGTGCGAATATTGTCTGTCATCATTTCGGTGATAGATCCGCCATCCTTTTGGTGTCGGACGTATACTTACTATTATCCTTTTGGTAATAGCTAGTTTTGACCTTACCATCATCCTTTTGATGATGGGTCTATCATCCTTTTGGTGTCGGATTATTTGGGTTATCATCCTTTTGGTGATAACAATCTTTGCTAATTTTCATTTCCGAAACATTTTCTTTATTTCCGGAAAAATTTGGAGTCTTCTTCATATCTGATCGACTTATATGTTATAAGAATGAACACCATAGCAGTTCACCTTACTAGATTTAAGCCAATTAAATAGGGGCTTCTGTCATACCCCAAATTTGTTCTACTTGCGTATAGCTTTCAGCTGTACATCTACCCACTCACGGTTATTCAGAAAATCCAAAAAAATGATACGTCGCTTCTGCTTGTAGTTCAAGTTCAGGGACAGATGAGTTTGAATTCAAAGGGACTCAAGCAAGTGTTAAGGGGAGCGGAGTGGTGTTGACATAATTTACTTGGTCTGGCAAGTTTGGTTTCACAACAGCTCATCTGTAACATGAGTTAGCTTGGAGGCAAGGGTGGGATAAATTTAAGTGCTTTGGGTTTGAGGATCCAAATTGGGGGTTTGTCTGTAGGTTCATAGTTCATATAATAAAATCAGGTTGCAGATTTAAATCTATTGCATTGTGGTCCATATTTCAAGACGTATGCAAGTTTTGTTTATGTGGTTCTTATTCTTGCCAAGAATCCAAAGAGAGGTGAGGCTTGATGTTCAATTCAAAGGTCCCAGTTCAAGGAATGGTCAAGAAGGCTAGATTGAGTTATACTTGACTCTATTCTATACGGAATTGATTCCAGATTCTATGTTATTTCGTGTTGGAAAGTGAAAATTCCCATGATTTAATTTCCAAGCATCATTCAGGAATAAAATGGAGGGTTCAAGTTCAAGTCCATGTCGAATGTCCGAGTTTCGGTTCAAGATTTCGTGCTTAGCTCCAATTCAAGTTCAAGGGATCCAATCTTAATTTAATTTCAGATGTCCTTCAAAAATCCAATTTTATAACAAATCTTCGATCCTTCATTCAAATTACAATTTCATCACAACTTACATCTCCATTCAAGAAACAATGCAAAATTTTCAGTCAAGATTCATTTTCAAACGCTTATCCAATTTTACCTAAGATCCAATTTCAATCCATTTCATTCAAGTTCCAAAAATACACTTTTTAACCATCTTTTAAAACCTATTTCTATCCATTCTTTCTAAATAGAATTCAAAATCCACATTTGAATATCTATTTTCACAAACCATTACCAAAAGAAAATCTACAAAGAAATCCATTGTCCAAAATCCTAAAAAAATTTTCTTACTCAAATTCCATACATAAAACTTCCATACATGAAAATAATGTGGCGTTAATCTTTCCTAATATCCTAGACATATGCGCCTTTGCACACCAACTCCATGTACATCCATGAATCCCCATACGTCAAGGGCATGATCGGGAACCCTCCTGGGCCTCATGGTGTGGAAATGCTTTGTTGCTTGCTGGATTTCGGTGATGGCATAGCACACCGACCACATTTCTCTTTCGGGAAAACTTAACAAGAATAGTTGCTGAAGGATGCGAATGATGAAAAGTGTTTCCGTGCTGCTTCGAGTCCACACAGCTGCACCTGAAGTGAATGGATTCTTCTATTTATTGATACCTTTATGGCGACATACCTCTTAAACAGCCCCAATTTTATGCCACCAGAAACCACAAATTTATGCCTGCAAAACAATCGAAGGAATGTCAAGTGGTGCCACAAAGCCGTTAATTTCGTACAACAATAAAACACTGCAGTTTGCGAATACACTAGCTCTGACGATGATGCATAAGCTCATCCAATGCCCCACAATACACGTCACGAGCTTGCATAACAGCAAGACCAAGTCTTCACAACAAACCAACATTTCCTTCAAACTTTACACACCCAAAGCCAAAAACATGCCTCTACAACCACAGTACCGTACAACCTGCGAGAAACCATACCATCATCATGGGATCCACCTGCATTAACAAGTTCTATCGGTACCTTTGACACCCATATTATGGTTGGTAGGAAGGTGGAAGAAAAAGATGTGATATATTTGAAGCAGCAGCACTCATCAGCTCTCCAACCGGCGGATGATCGGAAAAGTTTGAAAGAAATGACAAAAAAAGCAAGGCACAGTCAGCATAAACAAACAAAAATTTAGAGACAAAAAGATGCAGAGAAATAACAGTCAGTACAACAGTAGCAGCAGATAGTACAACAGTGCTGGATATAGAAAAACGGAAAAAACACACACCAACTAAGTTGATACCTCTGCCCCATCCCACAAATATCCGGGTTTCAAACAACAAACCCTGAAATGAGGCTATAAAGAAGGATGTTTTATCATTAATAGGGGGTAGAGATTCGAGAGAGAAAAATCAAATCAGAAAAAAAAAATAGCCTCCATTGTTAATAGGATGGAAAACAGAGTATAAAAAAAAGAAAAGAGAAAACCTCATTGCCATCGGTTGCGGGATTCAAAAGAAATCATATATCCTCCTTGGAAAGAACAACCCAGCTGCAGGGTTCAGTATCCACACCCTTCAAAAGATAAGTTTCCATAAACCTGAGCCATTCCAATATCCAGAAATTCAAACCATGTCATTTTCCATTTACAGAAGAGGAGGAATACAAAGAAGACCAGAGCATACCTGAAGCTTGTGTTTGGTTTTCCGCAGGTATCATATCTTTATCTCTCTCGTTACCATATTGATGTCATAATACGACCTACTTTTTCGACTTGGCATCTGTTTCCTGAATCAAGCCGCGAGTTTCTCCATGGTTATTTTTTGAGCTAAGTTGATTTTACTACAACTTGCCTCCGCTTGTCTTTTTCTTCGCACCGTTAGATGAGGGGTCTAGGTGAGTGAGGATGAAGAAACAAGAGCTTAGATTTGTAAGAGAGAATGATTCGAGGGAGACGGGTGGGAACTTCAGGCCAACTGCATAAACCAGAACCACGAAAGCACGTTTCGTTGGATCGTGTTTCTCAAATGAGCATCATATTTTATTTTATTTTCTCTCCACACGTTGATCTGAAAACAGCCAAGGTATTAGGGTTTTTCAACCCACCTCCTTAAGATGTTTAGACCGGGTCTTGGGATCCATATTGGACCGACTCGAGTGTGCCATATGAGCCGTGTGATCCTCATGAACACTTGGATGTGGACTTTTCTTTCTCTTAGCATAACACAACCCATGTTCTTGTGTTTTCTTTTCTTTTTTAATTTCTAGTATTTTGGATTGCAATTATTTTTTAAGGTGTTAATTAGGTTTTGTTTAATTAGTTCTATTTAGATTTGCATTTAGTTAATCTTTAAGATTAGAATTTAATTTAGAATGTTATATTTTAATTATTTTTTTAGAATTAGTTTACATCTTTTTTAGCTTTAGTTTAACTTCTAGAATTAGTCATAATTTTAGATTTAATTAGAATTAGTCATATTCGTAGATTTAATTAGTTTTAGAATTATGAAATTAGTTTTTTTTAGGTTTAATTTTATGGAATTAGTCATAGTCGTAGATATATTTTCTTTCAGAATTAGTTTTATTTTAGGTTTAGCTTTAATTCTACCCTGCTTAATAACTAAAAAGCAAATAAA
Organism: Lathyrus sativus; assembly: GCA_963859935.3. Classification (NCBI taxonomy): domain Eukaryota; kingdom Viridiplantae; phylum Streptophyta; class Magnoliopsida; order Fabales; family Fabaceae; genus Lathyrus; species Lathyrus sativus. Next base: position 451,398,652 of record OZ012739.1, on the reverse strand, counting down.
TAAATAAAAAGACAATTCATTTTAGTTACCCTTTCATTATTTGCCAGTTAATGCTCTTTAATTTAATTTTGTTAGATGTCCATGTTTAATTTAACTACTAATTTTTGTATACATCATTGGTAACACTTGACTTGTGTGCTTGAATCGGCCGACTTGACTATATTTGTTTGTGTCTTGTACTTACATTGTGATAATACCATTTTGATCTTTTGACCCCTAAAACGTTTTCAAAATAAATTCTCAATTCGCATTGAGCCATCTTTCACCCCGTAAGTCGATTGCTTTGCACATCACCATCAACCTACCATGCTCTATTCACCCCTCACTTTTCAAAACTTCTTTTCAAAACCTTTCTATGTGAGTCTAAAAACCATCGTCTCGTACCATGTGCATTTTCAAAACTCTTTTCCTAATAAAACATGAATGGTTGTGGAGTAGTTAGGCGTAGGCCTTCTCCTATCCCGAGTGCTTGACATTACCTTTAGGGTTCACTGTCGTAAAGCGCTTACCATTCAAGATCAAAACATCTTTAATAAGAGAATGAAGTTCTCTTTGTATTGAACTAAAGAGAGAGGATTGAGTGCAGACTTCTTCCTCTCCGAGTATCAGGATACTCACTGTAGAGTGTATGGTCTCGATACTCGTCTTTCAATACGAAGACGTGACTTTATTCGCCACACCTTTTTCACAATAAATATTTTGAGATAAATAATTGGGTACTACCCGCAAGGGGTTACTATCCGAGGACCTATTTCACCTTTAAAAATAACTCCCACAAATTAAACGTGACATCTTGCCTTGATGGCGAAAACAATCTTTTCAAAAGGACATGCTACGTTCGTTCTACCGCAAACAGGTAACGCCTAAGACTCCACAAGCGAGATGCAATACACCTAACTGCTAGAATGTGCACGTTAGCATCGTCTACCAGAACTTCCCAGTAAACCGTAGGCCGAACTACAATTGCTCTGATTCTTCACTTCTTTCAAGTGAAGATACGTAGGCACAAGGGCCCCAATCCTTGCCGAACACACTATCCCGTCTTTTATCCATAGTCCTCCGAACTACGTTAACTTTGACTTTCTCATATCTGTTGAGAATACATAGGCATAGGACCGCGAGGTCCTACCGAGTCTCTTCTTCCCCTTTATCTCTCTTTTCCCTGTTTCCAGCCCTTCCTTTTATCCTTTTGGAACACTCTTTACAGCAGTATCTTTTAGAAAATACCTTCCCATTGAGTACGATGGATGCTAATACCTTCCATTCGCATAACTGGCTTCCGAACCCGTTCTCTTGGTTGCGAACCATCTTATCCAGTCTTTCTTGGGGTTTTCTCGATGTTTTCCCTTCTCCTCATGGGATAAATAAAATTTGATGGTGATTCTTCTGTCTTTCCATTCTCGCCTCTCCGTCATTGCATTTTTGAGTATCGACAAATAACAAACGTGATTTTGAGTTCTAGATCCTTATTAAGTTTGGCCTTGAGATTTCTAACCTCATTTTGCCAAATGTAACAAGTATCACACCCGAAGTTAACCATTCCTTTTCTTACTTTCTCACAATCCACCTTTGTTCCTTCCACTATGGAAGCCTTCAGAGCCTCTAATTTCCTTTTGGAATCGAGAATCTTTTGCTATAAGTGAGCAAAACTTTGTTTGTTTGAGGACAGCCATATAAAGGCTTCCTTGGCTTTATGGTGTAAGGTATCAAAGGTAGTTTGTAATTCGGAGTGAGACAATCTAGTAGAGTTTTCGTTTTTTGCATGTCGTACCTTTTTGTTTTTCTTTTTTTGATGAGCGGAGAGACAGAGGTTGACAAATTCTTCTTCGTCACTAGAACTATCATCCTCGGATGACTTGATATCGCTTTCACATGCGATGTAAGCTCTTTTACGCTTAACTTGCTTCTTGTGTGACCGATTACTCTCTTTTCCATTGTCCTTTTTCATCAAAGGACAATTCGACTTGTAATGTCTGCCTTTTCCGCAATTGAAGCACGACCCTCTAACTCTACTTCCTTTGTTATCCTCATTCTTAGAAGATCTTGATTGTTTTCTGAAATTGACTAGATTCTTTTTGGATTATTGGATACCATTTTTCTTTACATAGCGATTGTATCGCTTCACAAACAACCCCATATCCTCATTCTTTTCGTCATCTTCACCATCACTCGAATCGCAATCACTCAGCTCTTTTGCATAGGACTTTGAACAAGAAACCTTTAGAGCTATAGACTTCTTTTTCGAATTTTTGGTCTTCTCCTTCTTTTCCCTTTTCTCAAATTGCTCGAGACTAAGAAGCACTTGCTCGTGTTCTTGAAGCTTCCCAAAGAGTGTTATAAGGTCCAAGGTCATAAAATCATTTGCTTCCTTTATGGCGGTGACTTTTGGTAGCCATTCCCTGGTAAGACATCTTAATACATTATTAGTAGCAACATCATTGGAAACTGGTCTAGCAAGTGAATTTAGTCTATTGATTAGGTCAGGAAATCTCTTTTTCATGTCAGCAATGGTTTCCTCTTGCTCCATGTGAAAGAGATCTAACTCTTGTGTCAAAGTATTGATTCTAGCTAGTTTGACATCATTTGTTCCCTCATGGGCAACTTGTAATGAGTCCCACATAGCCTTAGCAGTCAAACAATGGGAAATTCTATAGTATTCATCAACTCCCAAGGAGGAGATTAGAATATTTTTAGCCTTCCAATTGTAATTGTACTTTTTCTCGTCTTCATTAATCCATTGTGCTTCAGGCTTAGGCACAATCATGTTATTTTCATCGGTCATGGTTATTTCTATAGGACCGTTCAAAATAACATTCCATACCTTCCTTTCAATGGAATTTATATGCATACGCATACAGTCTTTCCAGTAACTATAGTTTTCACCATTGAAAATAGGTGCTCTATTATAAGCCCCTTTTGGTTCGTTAGCCATTTTCTAAGAAGTTATATGTGAAGCACAAAATGAACCGGTGCCCCTGATACCACTTGTTAGACGATGGCGCAGATCTAGAAGGGGGGTTGAATAGATCACTTGTTACAAACAGAGTCGGCGCTACTAATATTTGGTTTTAAAATGTTTTTAGGCGGAAGCGGCCGAGGAACTATATTCGTCTAAAACGAACCTTTACCGAAAAAACCGGATATGTGCAAAGCCTATGGAATCCGATAAAAACGAGATTTAAGAATCACTAATTTTAACACACATCAACCAGAACTTATTCACTATAAGGTTTGGCTATTTCGAATGCTTTAAAAATATTGTCAAATTGAAAAGACATCACAATTTTTTATTGTTCACACAATTGGTCAAACACTTGGTGTGCAAAGCACCACAAGTGAATTCCAATATGAGATGAAGTGCTCAAGTGTTCAATTACAATTAAGGATTGCAATAGGCTTCAAAAATGGTTCAGCACTACTCACATCAGAATTTTCATTAACTCAATTGTTTGCACACAAAATCAGAATTTAAGCAATTTAAAAGTAAAGAGAGAACACCAATTTGTTGAGATAATTCCCCCGCCGTCCTCGTTCGGGGTACGTCTGCCCTCAATTCTAAAAATAGAATTGAGACCTGTATATAGATATAACCTGTTGGTAAATGTTTACAAGAGAAGCGAATAAAAATCACACGATCAAACTCAATTATTGATGCAGAGCCTATTCCTTCTCTTCCCTTGATTCAAGTTCAATCAAGTCCTTCGAACGCGATGAATAAACCTCTAATTACGGCACACCCTTTGAACAACCCCACGGTCTTCAAATCTTGCACGAATGATTTCAAACATCGACGCTTCGAACCCGAATCTTCCTCTCACAATCCTCCGATTACCGCTACTAAACCGGCAGAACAACCCGTTCTTCGATTACCTTCGCTCGGTTGAATATGTGATGGACCGATTCATGCAAAAAACCCCCCAAAATCCAAGATTCTTGGATGACAAAATCCTAACAATTTTATTCAAGAAAAACCTACTGATTTCTTAATCCAACCTCGATTACACCAATCCTATGTTTGGACGTTATCACCTCTAACAAGCAGAATGCACAACAAAAATGATTATGTGTAGTTGTTGAGAAAATGCAAGGGAGAGGATGAAGATGATGAGAACAATCAGTATCTATTTTCACTTTTCTTGTTTTTCATGTTATGTTTAGATGAAGGAGCAAAATTCACTATATATGTAGGTCAAAAACAATTATCCAACATAACAACCACAAAGGCTTTTTCTCATAACAAAATTTTGACTTAAAACACACGAACGATCGACCTATGCAGAAAGGGGGGTCGACCTGAGCTTACCCGAATTTCATATTGTGCAAAAAACAGAACTATGCATCGACCGGAGCAGGTCATGCGTCAATGCAAAGCATGTAGATTTTGACAAATAAAAAATGGACGCATTATGATTCGACAGGAGGGTCGACGCGAGCACTCCTGAGAATGGACCCTTCAAAATATTTTCTGTATGAGTCGTCCGGAACAGATTTGAGTCGACTCAAACACCTAAAATATGCAAAAATGCATAGTTTCATGTATCATGCAACTTTTGAGGTACTCTATCACATAGTAAGCTAGACACTTTTGACCAAACCTATATGAAGCATAAATTGAACACTTTCTATATGTAATGTTTGACTCAAGAGGGATAAGATATGCATATGTGACATGATGATACCATCCAAAGTACATTTTTCTACCTATCTAAGTTTTGACATCATCAAAACACGTGTAGCTACCTATAAGGATTGCCCTCACAGTAGGCTCTTCAACTTTCAAAGGGTACAAGGGTTCTTCGACAGGAAAAGGCAACAATATCTTCTCAACTCTCTTGTGAATCCAATCCAAATACGGGTCATAAGCTCTGCAGTCTCCCTTACCCAAAGAGAGCTTCCCTCTTTTATGAACCTACCCCCATGCTTCCATCAATCTGGCCAAAATATCATAATCAGCTACTCTAGTGAAGTACAAAGATTCCTACACTTCCTCATCCTTCGAGGGCCCTTTCAAAGCATACCCAAGTTGTCTAACAGTAAGATAAGGGTTATAATTTATTCCCCCTTTTCTTCCCATCAACGGAACATTGGGAAAGATACCACAACTAAAGATAATCTCTACACTGAGCAGATCAAGGTTAAATCAGACAATATCCTTAGATGTTAAACCCATGAGTTTTTTAGACCATTCAGAGGTAATCCTTGTATCAACAAAAAGCTCTAGAACAAGGAAGGCGGTCTATGAACCACTTGTGGAAAAGCAGTGTGCAACAAGAAACAGTTTTTCCTCTCCTCTTTTCATTCTTATAGTGTACTGAATGGTACATGTCTCCTAGGAGAGTGGGTACTAGGTTTTTGGAAACGAAGATGCGAAAAGTGTCCATATCAATGAAATCCGGTATGTTGGGAAACAATATAATGCCATATATACATAGAGCTAGAATAGCACTGAAAACCATCCAATAACCTTCCTTAGCATATTCTTGGGCTTTACCCGCCAAGAAAGATAGGGTAAATCCAGAAGCTCCATTTTCTGCAGACTACGTCATCCACCAACTCAGACATGCTCAAATAAATAGTGGTGGAAAACTTCTCAAGATCAGGCTCTTCCTCTGAATGAAAGAATGGTACTTCATCTAGGACTGAAACTCCCAAAATAAAAGCAAACTCCTCCAAAGTAGGAACCAAAACATAATTTGGAAAAGTAAAGCAACAAAGTGAAGGGTCGTAGAACTATAGTAAAGCATGGATAACTCCTTGTTCGTATTTTGTGACTTTGAGGACAAGACTTAGAATCCTCCCATAATCCTTTCTAAAATCTTCAAGAATTCCAGGATCTGCCATAGAAATCAGACCAAATAAAGGTCCCAACTCTGGCAATGGAAATTTGTATATGATGGTATTCTTCAACTCAAACTCCATCTCAATAGAAGATCATATTACTAGAATCAAAAGAAAAACGAGAACCTGAGAACACATACACATGCAATGTTAATATGCAGGATGATTATGTAAATGCAGACGAAAGGATCAAGGTACCCAATGTTGCTGTGTTGTTAACTGACTAGAACCAGAGCTCCGCTCAAATAAGAAAACCCAGAAATTTAAAACTCTGACAGAAAACCATAGTATTCAAGGTAAAAGGTCCGCTCTGAGAAGAAAACCAGAAAAATGGGTTGGTTGGAGGTTAAAGTTTCCTGCAAAACCTATCCCTCTCACAGGTAGGTTCTAGTCTTGAAAGGTACGACATCATATGCAGGTCGTCAGTATCACGCACTCTCAGATTAAGAAACAATGATACATTCACCATTTCTAGTTTGGTATCATGGTCAATCAAGGAGGTCTCAACTGACTTCCCAATGAACGGTCTCCAGAGTCGTTAGCTTTCAAATCCAACACCCCCCTCAACTGTCCAAGATGCACAGGATAGAATGTCTTCAAAGAAAACCTCGCCTGGACGCAAATTTCGTGTGAACTCTTTTGTGTCAAGATGCCACACAAGTACAAACTACTCTCCATATTAGTCCTAGTTGTATATTCAAGCCTGGGTATTACGCTTATCTCTCATGGAACAACCTACCCAACAGAACAACAACAGTATAATGTGATAACAATATTAGAGTGCAACAAAAATTAAATGCAAATGCAATGATATACAACAATAAACATACAAATGCAACATACATATGCACAAATATAAGCACCCAAAGATAAAAACAGACAAGCGCTAGAATTGACTCGCATAGGGAACCAGGGTCCCCAGCAGAGTCACCAACTGTCGCAACTGCGAAAAGGTTCGGCGGAAACAAACAGAAGAGTCACCACCGAATGTTATTTATCCCAAAGAGAGGGAAAGGAAACGATAGAAAAAACTAAAAGAAGAGATAAGAACATGGTCGTCACAACCATATTTTGGGTTCGGGAGTCGGTTATGCAAGGGGAAGGTATTAGCACCCCTTCACGTCTGTTGTACTCAATGGGATCCACACTTGTTGTCTAATCAAAAGGGTGTGTTATCTAAAAGCTACTGCAAAACAAGGAAGGTAAAAGAAAAAGAGACACGATAGGACATTGCCGCCCTATGCCTACATATTCCCTCGTGCAATGGGAAAGTCAGAGTCAACATACTTCGGAAAACTATGGGTGATAAGGGGAAGGTTCCTCGCAAAGACATCATCGTCTTGTGCCTACGTATCCTCGTCTAGTATGAGAAACCATAGAAAACATAGTTCGGGTGAACTAGACCACTGGTTAGTTAAGTGTTTTTTATGAGTGACGTTAACTTCCCATTCCAGCAGTTAGAGTCGATGCCTTTTTGCGGTAGAACGGAAAAGTAACGCACTCTTTTCTCAAAATCATTTTGAAACAAATCCCGAAGGATAAAAAAGTTTGAATTTTATTTATGAGTTTTAAATAAGTGAATTGAATTTGTTTAAGATTCACGTTGCACTAAAGACTATGACATAGGAGCGAATGTGTCGTATATCGCCCAAAGGGCATACACTAAACACTCTAGACAAGTGAAAAGAAACCCTCTCACTCATTACTTCCCACGTACTTAAGGCTCGTGGCGCACAATGTTCATCATTCTGTATTAAGTGTCTTAGAGTTGTTTAAGATGAGAAGAGAAGACACAAAAGAAAACACTAAAGAGAAACTGCAAACCCTAATGTTACCATACAAAAATGGTCCTAAGGTTAGGATGAAAGGAAAGTCTTCCTAATGTTATCATACAAATGATGGACCTAAAGTTGAGGTCAAAAAGGGACTATCCTAATTTCTATCATGCAAAGAATTGAAAGCCTAATGTCTGTCTTACCTCTAACTTAATCATAAATTAAGTGGAACTAGGAATCCTAAGGGATCATGTGAGTAAGCACAAGTAAAAACCACACTAATCAATCACAAATGAAAAAAAAACAAGACTTGGACAAGTCTCAAGAAAGGAAAGAGAAGAAAGAAGAATGAGATGAAGGAGAATAAGCAACATCAAGTAAATACTCATGGAAGTTCAAATCAAAAGGCAAGGAATCCAACAAACAAACATTGATCTCAATCATATAAGGCATACATCAACATCATGTCAACATAACAAAGAAAAATCCATGTGCCAAACCAAACTCAAAGATTGGAAGTCAAAATAAATTGGCAAGACAAAGTACCAAAACACATACAAATGACTTAAAGTCAAACAAGAAGTATTACCAATCATCAAGCAAAGGGAAATAAATTCAAATGACATGAGAAAGAAGGTAGGGCAGTAGCAACATCATGTCATGTTCAACTCAATTCAAAATTTAGAAAATGTGCACAAGAGTGTCAAGCATGCATCTTATCAATGTCCAAATAAATAGCCACAACTAACTCAAACATGTGAGATTAAAGTATGAAACCAAGTTAGGGAAGCAACATAATCATGTACGTTAATCCATCATCAACACATGAATCACAAAAAATAAATCTCAAAGATCAAGCATAAAGTATGCATCATGACTAATGAAGCATATACCAAAATCATCCTTAAGGAAAAGGGAAGTGTTCAAGTAAGGCACAAGGCACAAATGATCAAGAAAGGCACACCATATCATCAAGATTAAAACCAAACAAAAATGATACACATCATATTCATTTCCAAGACATTAGCCAAATTCAAGAAGGAACATATTCAAATTGTGCTCAAGGAAACACTTAAATCACCCATTCAAAGAAAACCAAAGATCAAGTGAAGGAAAGGATGAAAAATAACCATACAATGGATATCACATCATGGAGATTAAACACTCAAACATGTCATTAAAGCATACGAGAGTCCACAAGCATCCATTAGATCATGTAAGAAAACACCTCGAAGGATTAGGTTAAGGATACCAAAGGAGCAAGGCCAAAACATCATCAACTTGAAAATTCAATCATAAATTGAAAAATAAACAAATGAAATCAAGCCAAATCCAAGGATGAACACAATTAGCATGCCACGCTGTAGCTCATTAATTGAGTTGGCAGTGACTTGTACACATGAGTGGTTCAGATTAGAAGAACTCAAAGCATTTAAATTTAAAAAGTGGCACCAATGGCCACATCATCATCTCTAACCTGAGAGGGCCGGAGCCCTAGCTTCGGTCACCATGCCACCGGAGACAACTCAAAACACCCAGAAATGAAAATAAAGACACCTACTCCACTCAAAATCTCACACAGAATTCAAATCCAACATTTATTTCCATAAATAAACATTATAAGACACTGAATCGAAGCAAAACTTAGAACCTTAACAAAATTTAAAAAGCCACATTTCAAGCACATATAGCATTTTCTCATAGGTCCTCAGCAACCAAATTCAACATACATAAAAAATGCATCAAGAATGTGATAAGAACATGTTTAAACAAGCAGATCTAAGTGGCTGATGAAGTTACCTAACGAAGAACAATTTGTTGCTTCTTCAACAAGTGTAGAAACTTCAGAAACAATGATGCTAGCTTGCTTGAGCTCTGAGAAGTGTAGATTGAGGTTTTGTTTGTTCTGATTCTCCTTGAAAATCCTCAACCAGATTCAATCTAGAAGTGAAGAAAATCACACTTGAGTGGCTTCAAATGATGAACAAAGATGATGATTCTTGCATACGGAAGCTAGGAAATGCCTTATGGAAGATGATACGAGCAAGAAATTGAAGAGAATTCTCACAAAATGAAGAAATCGAAGGTGAAAAAAATGAGAGGTTTTATGATGCAGATCTGAAAATATCAATAAATGAGGCTAGGTTTTTCTCTCAAATGCTTTTATATGACCTGTTTTTAGGGTTGGAAACAAGGCTGAGGCTTGGAAGTTGTTGTTTTTGGTTTGGACAGAAAAATGCACATCATGATGGTTTGGTACTAGCTTCAGATCAAAGGCACTATGGGGAGTTTTTTTGGCTTCGTTTGAGGTCCAACAGATTTATTAGAGTGAGAATAATGAGATGGCATTGGTATAAATTGTGATGAGCAAGTTTGTTGATGTTTTCACATTTTCCACTTTTTGTAAGACATGGTCATGAAGGCTACAAATGGCACATGGGGTGTTGCTTCAATTATGGAAATGTTTTGTGAGGTTTTGTGCCAAGTTATGCGCATGATAAAGAGTGGAGAGGTTGTTGCATGATCATGTCAAGAAACATCATCAAAATATGCATTAACATTTTAATTCATATAGCTCACTTTTCTTGATCATAACTTGGTAAATTTAATGCAAATGATGCAACCTTGTGATCAAACTAAACTAGGGAATGTAACAAGAAAATTCCATGTTGGAATGATCTTGATATGAGGCTTGGATTGAGGTGCAAAATTGTCATAAACCCTTGATTGAGCTTTTGAAGATGAAGCTCTTTCTTTGAGTGTTGAACTAAATACCTTGATCCCCTGTCTAGAACTAATGTTATGCACTAATGCCAATGCAAAATAATATGAAACATAAGTCAAAATATAAGAAAAAGAATGGGAAAATTTTAGGGTGCTACACATGGTGAGGCCAAATATAATTTACTCGTGTGTTTTATGATTTTTCTTGAGCCAAATGATTATTCATGGAGCATAACACAATGCAAAAAGAACCAATCCAAAAGGATGCTTGAGGTGAAAATGGCATGAAGTGAAAGTTGAAATCGTAGCCCTGAAAATTAGGTCAGACATTAGGTCAAACAGGACATGACCTAGTTTTGTGCACAAATGACCTTCAAGATTTGAGGTCATTAGAGCATGAATTGATGTTCGACCTCTAAAGAAATGTTGTAGAGGACATCAAGAGGGATATTTGGAAAAAATAAGCACCCGTAAAAGTTGAATATTGAAGGATTTATGATCTTTGGACGTTAGGCATGCCAAACGTGAACTTAGGCCAAAAAATTCTAAGTCTACAAGATGTTCTCTAATGTCTTTAAAATTTTGATGGTCTTCCAAGCATAACTGGCTCTTGACTTGTGAAAAGAAGTTGGAGAGGATATCAAGATGAGTCATTTTCCTAAAGAAACATTCAAAAATTTTGAAGTATGAAGATGTTGTAAAGTCTTGAACTCAGGCTTAAAATGTTGACTTTTTGGTCAAACTTCCTTGAACAAACTTGTAATCCTTGGAACTTTCTTACACATCAAAGCATATTGATGATCAAATAGACTCAAAATGATGTACCCGCGATTGTCCCTTGATAAAGTATGCCATGGCTTTATGAGACTTATTGATGAATACATGGAAATAAACACATGAACCCTTGGAAGTTCCTTGAGAAACAAGTTATCCAACTTGAAATGTTTTTGATCAAAATAGAAATGAATGATGCTTGAAACCTTATGATTTGAGATGAGGGATCATGCTTTGATGGATAGCCTTTGAAAAACAAAGCTTGACTATACTTTGACTTAAGGAATTCAACCTTTAGCTGATGATACATTCACATGATGATCTTGATTCCAAACCCTACATGTAAAAGGAACAAGGCATATTTTTGTATTTTAGTTAGAGGTTAGTAACATACAAAGCATATAAGTATAAAAAAAGGAAGATACAGAAAGAGGTGCTTGATGATGTCTACAAAGATAAATCCATAGATAGGAGGGTTAGAAGACAACCAAGTTTGTGATCTTGATTCATTGTGAAGATACAAATGAGGTGGGATCTTAGAGGTAAAAATTTGGGTATGACACATTTCATTATAAAATCTCACTTATACTCAAAGTACCAGCGTTAGAGAAAAAAGTTTACTGAGAGAACGTATGAACCTTGAAACATCACTTTTATTTTAATGCAAAGCTTTTCATTTCAATTTACAATTTACGCCCAGTTACTTTCATCTTTACTTTAACTGCATTGTCACTTTACATTTGTTTATACCACATTCTTACTTTTTTTCTACTATTGAAGTTACATTCTTACCTTTTCATAATTATTTCGACCAAATCAAAATTTCTTTCATTTCTATCAAAATCATTAAAAAAAAACTTTTAGCACTATGTCTTAGGATTTTCTAGTTGATCTTGCAAGTAACCTTTAATAACAAACTAACGGTTGTTTATCAATTTTTAGTGTAAACACCTGGTACTTGGAGTGATGAGATCAAATGAATAATTGATAAAAGTAACGACAAGGGCTGGAAAGCTAATATCTTAAAGTGTGCTTTTGCAGAAACTATATATGAAACATGGAAGTACAGGAATGTAACTTGTTTTGGGAAAGACACTAGTAAGAGTATGATAGAGTCCAAAATCATATACATTATTGTGTATAGATGTTTGATGAAACCGAAACATAGAAAAGTTTTGGGTAGTCTTATGTTACTTTAGTTGGTTGGTTATATCTTGGTCCCTTACCTCTTAGTTCAGCTAGACCCCCCCCCCCCCCCCCTTTGGGATTGCTTCTTTGTAATCATTTTTTGGTTAATAAAGTATTATTTTTCCGAAAAAAATAAAAATTTTTTCTTCAAATAAAAAAACGACTTTTTTTAAATAAAATAATTCTTGCAAAAAAATGATTTTCAAAAGAAATCAAAACAAATTATAAAATTGATAATGGATATAACTATTTAATAATTGATTTATCACTACAAAAAAATATGGTATTAGCTAGGGGAACAGATTAGGGGGAAAACCCCTCACTAAAAAAAAATCCTCTTGCTTGGGGTTAAACCCCTCGCAAATCACAAAATAGAAAAAATAAAATAAAATAAAAACCACTTCCTAGGGGATACCCTCGCAAACAAGGAGGAAAAATATTTTGAATTTTGAAATAAGGTTTTACTAGGGGTCAACGTAGAGAATGGGTGGGAATTGATGCAGTTTGCGAGGGGTCAACCCCTCACCAATATATGTTGTGCAATTTGTGAGGGGCACCCCCTCACCAGTTGACATACTTTAGTCAAATCCACCTGCAAAAACATTTATTCTGCTGCCAAAGTGTCTGCAACACGTTAAAGCTGGCTAGGGGCAGCCCCTCGCAAAGTTAATTTTCATAGCCTGCGTGGAGCACCCCGTCACAATGTTTGTCTACGTGCCACACATGCAGTCAGTCATTTGACACGTCAATGTGACCGTTGTGATGGCTAAGGACATCCTTTCGCAAATGCACGCATTAAATATAATTGAAATTTCCACTGATATAATAATATCAGTTTTTAACTTACACACTTTCTTCTTCTCTCACCCTTTCTTCTTCACCTTTATCTTCTCTCACCCTTTTTTCTTTCTATTTTTTACTTTCCGCCATTTTTCTTCTCATTCCATGCCATCAAGATTTTATTTTTGATATACTGAAGAACATAATTGTGTGCTCATATTAGGTAAATATTTCGAGTATTTTATATTATTTTTATATTTTGTAATTAAGTTTATTTCTTAAATTTATTAATTAATTTTTTTATATATTTGCTTTGCTGTATGTATACTATTGATAATAAAGCTCTCAAGTTTTATCTAAAAGGAGCTACAAATTTAAAGGAGCATCAAAAGGTACATATTTATTTTTTTCTCAAGACTTTAGATGTAATTGATAATAATATATGTTGATTTTAGTTTGATGCTAGTATAATAAAATATATATTACTTTTTATTTCGAAATTTCTGTACATATTTTTAGTAAATTATTTTTGAAAATATTTTTGTATTTCTTATATATTTCAGATTTATATTATAATATATTTATAATATTTGTTAGAAAAAATTGTAAAAAACTATATGAAAACAGATTATAATAGTTTTATACTATTTAGTATATATTAATAAATAAACAGATTATAAAAACAGATTATATTATAAAAATAATTAGTTTATAATTAGTTTATATTATAAAACAAATTTAAAAAAAAAAATTTAAAATAGATTTGCAATACAAATTATAAAACAGGTTTATTAAAATATTTATAAAACAGATTTATTAAAATATTTATAAAACAGTTTTAAAATTATTATATTATATTTAGTTTATATTATAAAACATATTTTATAAACAGATTTGTAATACAAATTATAAAACAGATTTAAAATTATTATATTATATAGTTTATACTATAAAACAGATTTTAAAACAGATTTTACAAATTATAAAACAGATTTAAGTGACATATACATTATTTATATAAAATATATAATTTTTAATATATACCCTTTTTATTTAGAAACTATACATTTTTATTTAGAAAGTATATATTTTTTAAAATATTAATATAATTTAGTAATATATTTATAAGAAACATATTTTTTATTATATTAAAATATATATTATTTTATTATATAATTATATTATTTTAATTATAATAATATAATTAAATAATATAATTATAAATTTAATAAAAATTTATTATATAATTATATATTATTCTAACTATAATAATATAATTAAATAATATAATTATAAAATTTAATAAAAATTTATTATATAATTATATTATTATTCTAATTATAACAATATAATTAAAATAATATAATTACAAATTATAAAAAATATTATAATCATTAGTTAGGGGTTAAACCCCTCACAATTTTTAAAACGTTGGACAATTTTTTAAGGGCTTTACCGTTCACAAAATTCTGACACAGACAGATAGGGGTTTTACCCCTCACTAAATTCAAAAAGCAGGTAAGTTAGCTAGGGGTTTAACCCCTCGCAAATTATCTGACACGTCTGTGCTCCTCTATGACTCTAGTATGTGTCTATGCCTGCAGCGCAATAACATGAATTTTTTTCATGACATTTTGCGAGTGACTTATCCCCTAGGCAAATTTGCGATGGGTTTATCCCCTAGCCAATAATTTGCAATGGCCTGATTAGCTAGGGGCCTTGTCCCCTCGCAAATTGATGTTTTGTGATGGATTTTTTGTTTTAGTGAAGGGTTTAACCCCTAGTTATATGCAGTTTTTCTTGTAGTGTATAACCATTTTACAAAATTAAAATTTAATTATGACAATTGGTTTTAATAATCAATTATAACATATTAATTATTTATGATTATTGATTGGTTATACAAAATGCGGAATCAGGGAAGTCATGATTTGTATGAAGTTAAATAAAATCATTTGGTGCTCCAAACGTTATCCTTACAATAGTGTGTTTTGAAGAGATCCTAGACATCTAACAGACTAAAAATTTGTTAAGAAAATAAGTCAAATTTGAGACACCAAGTGAAAGTGTAGAAGTTTAACTATTTGTTAGCTAAGAACTAACGATGTTAAATGGAGAGAAAGTGTTTGTCGCTTTGAATTTTAAAAACAAAAAAAAGGAGATTAATTTTAAGTTAATAACTATAATGGTGTTAGTGTTAGTTTTCAACAAGATCTTCATCCTATATATCCTAATAAACTTGAGCTTCGATTGTTTCCCACAAAATTTACCATTCACCAATCTTTGGTGTCAAATGTGTTACAAATTGCCTCATACCTTATTAGCAATTA
This sequence comes from Lathyrus sativus, assembly GCA_963859935.3. Classification (NCBI taxonomy): domain Eukaryota; kingdom Viridiplantae; phylum Streptophyta; class Magnoliopsida; order Fabales; family Fabaceae; genus Lathyrus; species Lathyrus sativus. The sequence goes on along the minus strand of OZ012739.1, from coordinate 451,383,243 downwards.
ATATTAGAATCTCATTTTGATGCCAGTGTATCATTTGGACATTGGTGATTAAATCTCCCTAAGATGGCAAATAAAGCATGTTGGTCCTATTTTGACCCGCCATGTTAAATCTCGCAAAAAAGCAAGGTAGGTGAATCTGACAGACCTTAATACTTGGGAAAAAGTCATGCATGCCCGCCTCTGTATAAGCTCTTGCCCACTAAAGCTCGCCAAGAAACAAGATGGAGAGGGTGAAGTAGAGGAGGCAGACCATAAAGCTAGTCTTAACCCGTCAAAAATGAAAGGCTAAACGAATATTCTTCGGTGCCACCCCTAAATCTCACATAGGAATATATTTTGTTCAAATATAACTTCACATTTATTCAAATATCAATTGTTCAAACCTTAACCACCAACCACAACATAAAAACATCAATACATATATATCAAATGGTTAAAAATCAGCCAATACATTTCAAATCAACTGGAGTCCAAATTCTAAAATGTGTCATGATCACTTATTATATTCAAATTCAAAACACATAGCTGATAAAAACCAAAACATAAGATTTGAACCAAGTCATTAGCCATAGCACCTGATGGGATCAGTGCACCCCTTTTCAGCAGACTGACTGAGCCCTTGGCCTCCACCCTTCTCCAAATATTGCTGATGATATTCCTCTGCTCTATAAAACCTCTTTGCTGGAAGTATTTCTGTGACAATTTTGTTCTTCTGTTCCAACTGTTTAGCCTCTTTTGATTCTTGAGCTAAACGAGCTTGGGTTTCATTGTAGTAGTATATCCCTGATCTGTATTGTACACCCACATCACCTCCCTGAAAATACATATAGATAAAAGTGAACCATCAGTTAAGCAAAGTATATACTATTAAATATAACATCTATAGTACCGACCCTTCTAAACAAATTCGTGTTTAGTATCCGACACACCAACAAGTAGTAATCATAATTTTAAATTGCAATCTGCAACTTTAATTACAGCCATAATATTATTGTGTTAACTTCTACAACTACATCTGACCACACATGCGTTGTGAAATAAAAACCATACATCCAACTGTTGCCATTACAAATTTCATAAGACAATTTCGCTCAAGTTTTTTAAAGTATTTTCTTCAAAACCCAAAATTTTCGAACTCAAACTCATTTTACTTCTTATATAATATGAAAATTTTCAACATCAAGTGTTTTTTGAAAGTGTTTTTTTACATCATGACGGTCACAATACACATAGCAAAAACCACAGCGAACAAAATTGCGACAGTAACGTCATAATGTCCCACGGCCGTAAGTGTTTGTATGACATGTATGACTTGTATATCAGATAATTCAGACAAAGTGTGCTATAAAAAACAAAAATTACAGGTACTTAGACACAGTTAGTTGAGTATGGTACCTGGCGATTGAGAGAAGTGGGGTCATGACGTGACCAAAAGAGATCCAAGAGATTACTATAAGGACACACTTTTGGGTCAAACTGAACCCGAACCACTTCAACATGGTTAGTACTTCCCGTGCAGACCAATTTGTAGGTCGGATCCGGTGTATGACCCTGTGAATATCCAACTTCAGTTTTCACAACTCCCACAACTCGCTGAAAAGCCAGCTCCACACCCCAGAAACAACCGGCACCAAACTCAGCAAACTCGTGATCCGGGTTGTCCGGAGTATCCAAATCCGGGTCAAAAGCAGGGTTGTGGCTCCCGTCGCCGCTTTCACTCGTAGCCATTTTAGTTTCCACTACTCGTATGTGAGGGTATTAACTATAAACTGTTAATTATTGAAATGTATGTTGATATTAATATTGAATTAAATTATTGGTTGCCTTAAAAGACCAAGACAAAAGAAAAGTGAATTACACTTGTAACATTGGTTGGATTCATTCTCATATGCATTGAGGCTATTATTTGTTTACTAGTCTATTCTTGACTTTAGTGATTATGGAAAATAATTTTTTAATATTTTTTAAATTTAGAAAAATATATTGCTTTGTTATTAATCTAGTGGTTAACAAATAATCAATTAAATATTAATATTTGGAAAAGAAAGAAATAGAATAACTCTATTTAAATTTAGAATTTCTATAGAAAATATTTTTCGAGTCAAACTTGGACATTTAGAGCAGGTTTAAATTGCATTTTTAAAACAGTTTTTAATTTTCAAAAACTTAAAAACAAAAAAGAATTTGTTTGGAAGTCTTCTTTTTATTAAATGTTTATTAAACTATTTTTATCTTTTAGCTTTTAAAACTAAAAAGCAAAATTGGTTCAAAATGTTCCTGTTTTGAATTTTTTGCTTTTTATTTGAAAAGTAAAACCATGGTAACATTTTCATTAATGGCAATTATTTAATTTCTTAAATTTACAAAAAAAAAATCAAATTAATTTCAATTATGCTTTATTGCTTTTATTCTCGCGAAATCAAAATTCAACAAAACACTAAAATGTCAAGATGAACCCTAACTCTGCGATTTTAATATTGAACATGCCACTTACGACTCAGATCTAGAATCTGCAGTTTTTTTATTTCATTCAAAGCGTGTTTGTGATCTGCCACTCTGATTTCATCCAAGAACTCCATCTGCTAGAGATTCTAAATTGCTAGGTCAGTATTTCTAAATATATATATATATATATATATATATATATATATATATATATATATATTTTCGTTAAATTGAGACATGCTTTGTATACTTGTCATCATAAATTTTGGTAATTCATAAAAGAATTACAAAATCTCATAGCAAAGTATTTGGGTTTTGACACACAATTATATATGCAGACCTGACAAAAAGTGTTCTATACATACAAATCTTTCACAATTAAAAGGGTTCATCTAGTTCACATTTTATACATACTAAAAAATGACACACAATATAAACTAAAACGCATATGTCATGTGATGACAACTTTTAAGTAGTGAGCCATTGTTTACGTCAAAAATTGGTAAATAATTGTTGGTATCCTAATTAAGGGTTATTTGCAGGATCAACTAGTAAATTCTAGGTCATAGTGGCAAAATAACCTTGGTTTTTGCTTTTCTCTTGTAAAAGAGGACTATTTTTGACTTGGTCAAAATAGGGATTTAAATGACTACAAAGATGTATAAAATGTCGACTTCGACAACTTTAGGCGTGTAAATGGAAAAAATGACAATGACTGAAAATGCAAAGTGAAGTGACTTGAAAAGGATTGAATGTAAATCAATAAAGCAAAGCAAAAGTAAAATTAAAATTTTTGCATTGAGAGCAAAGGATGGTGATTCGTTACTCTTACATTTTCTCAACCATAACTCATTTCTCTAGACGCTGGTACTTTGAGTTTTGTATGAGATTTTTATAACCAAATGAACCCACCGAATGCAGCATAATAAACTCTTATATATACAAGTGATACATAAACACTCCTAACATTTCTATCTTTAGAGTTCGCCATGTGAAGCTCTGCATGCAGTTCGTCTTTGTGCTTTCTCCATGTGTCCTTCAGAAAAGAAAGTCATAAGTAGTTATTGGTATTTGAACATAGCATCTTCGCGCTCAAATAACTGCCTTTTCGACGTGTCGCAGGTGATGTGCGGTCGAGATGTTTCTGTAACATCCAAAAAACAATTAAGTCCTTGTTCCAGATGAACCAAGACTCCTTGGCGCATATCTGTTAGAAAGTATTTTGTGGTTGTGTTTTATCGTATCCACAGGGATTGATGAGAATATAGATGCTTTCCATTCAACGGTTTAATGATTTAAGAAAGGGGGTTTTTAGAATGGTTTCAATTTTCGTAACAAAAGTTTGCAAGAAATAAAGCGGAATAAAAGTTGGTCTAAGTTTGATAAAAGCATGTCAAGATTAGGGTTCGCTAGTCCGTCCTAAACGTATCTAATCGATCAAATATGTGAACGAAGTTTTAACCAACATAACAGCGTATCCTCGCAAAAACGTCCATCTCTAAAGCGATTTCGTGAATGCTATTGTTTCGACCGTTAAATGATCTCTTTAAATAACACTCGAAACAATAGTCATTAAGATCGATACAAAGTGGATATCAACTTTCAAATCTATATCTAGCATTTGTATAGTTGATAGATGAAGAAATTAGGTCAAGACTTCATGCGCTTGATAAGAAAGAGTGATTATAAGATTGTTGATCACTTACAGCAGAATCCGTCGAAAATATCCATTATGTCCTTGTTGTTGTGCTCGGAAGCGCACCAGAACGCTTTGTTGAGAATCTTGGATACAACTTATGTGCCCCAGGAGATTTCTGTGAACCAACTCGAGGGGGTTGTAGCACATGTAAATGCAGGCAATGGGCTGGGATTCGCGGATTTTGACCTGATGCCGAAGGGGAGGAACCATAACTATGCGCTGCACATATCTATTGAATGCCGAGGAGCCGTTTTGTCACACATGCTTGTTGATACAGGGTCATCCATGAATGTACTTCCGAAGAAGGCGCTGATGAAGTTAGATACCTGGGGTATATTGTGTACGCTATGTGACTTGGTAGTACGAGCTTTTGATGGGACTCGGAGGTCCATATTCGGGGAGTTGACGTTGCCAATCCAAGTTGGTCCTGACGTGTTTGATGCAGTGCTCTACATTATGGATATTCAGCCAGCTTACAGCTGTCTGCTGGGACGTCCCTGGATACATTCGGCAGGCACCGTAACGTCTATGTTGCACCAAAAGTTGAAGTATATTGTGGGTGGCAGTGTTGTCACTGTTTGCGGAGAGGAAGATATAATGATTAGTCATTTATCTTCAATCAAGTATGTCGAGGTTGACGGCGAAATCAATGAGACTCTGTGCCAGGCCTTTGAAACTGTGCAAATCAAGGATAAAGCACCGGTCATGAGTAAAGCGCCTGAAGTAGCCATGTCATCCTTCAAGGAAGCCCAGGCAGTGGTGAAGGCTGGGGAATCGCAAGGTTGGGGTCAAGTGTTGAATATCCCCAACAAGTAAGACAAATTTGGTTTGGGATACAACCCATCTTCCTCCTCCCAGAGCGCGCCACGCTATAAGGGGCCTGTCAAGTTTACCAGCGGGGGTGTAATCTTCGAGCAGATTAATGCCATATCTGATGAAGACGGTGACAACGACTATGATATGGACGCGTGGATTTGGCCGTGCACTCCAGGACAAAGCCTAAACAACTGGTCTGTCAAAGAAATCATCCAAGTAATGACAGAAGAGTAATGATTTGTTTTGCTTGATTATTGTATAACCCTATGTTCTACCCAGAGCATAGCGGTATTTGTCTTCAGGGCCCAATTGCTTATGTTTGAAAAATCGTTTTATCAATCAAAGGGCGTTTTTCTGCATCCAAATATTGTGATCCTTGTCTTTCCTATTTTATTTTTAACAATAAAATGGCGATGTGGTTTGTGCTTGTTTGCATATCATTTTAAGCATTAAATCATCATCATTGCAGGTTTCACATTGCAGATGACACCGCTCCAGAGCCGTCTATGACTCGCTTTGACTTTGATAATCCGATATTTCAAGCCAAAGAAGAAATTGATGAAGATGAAGACTTTCCAGAAGAGCTAGCTAGACTTTTGAAACAGGAAGAGAAAATCATTCTTCCTCATCAGGAGGAAGTTGAAGTCGTCAATTTGGGTACCGAGGAAGTCAGAAGAGATGTCAGGATAGGGGTTGCGTTGCAGAGTGATATCAAGCAAAGATTGGTTGAAATGCTCGTGGTTCATCGCTTGCCGTTGCGTGAAGAGTGCCCTCCAGTCAAGCAGAAGCTCAGAAGGACCATACCAGATATGGCTGTGAAAATCAAAGAGGAAGTCCATAAGCAGTTGGACGCAGGGTTTCTCGCTGTAACAACTTACCCTTCGTGGGTCGCTAACATCGTATCTGTACCAAAGAAGGACGGTAAGGTACGGATGTGTATTGATTATAGAGATTTGAATAAACCGAGCCTGAAGGACGATTTCCCGCTCCCCCACATTGACGTATTGATGGATAATACTGCACAGTATTCCATGTTTTCCTTCATGGACGGTTTTTCCAGGTATAATCAGATTAAGATGGCGCCGGAGGATATGGAGAAAACAACGTTCATTACACCGTGGGGGATGTTCTTTTATAAGGTAATGCCTTTTGGGTTGAAAAATGCAGGGGCAACCTATCAGCGGGCTATGGTCACTTTGTTTCATGATATGATTCATCACGAGATTGAGGTTTATGTTGATGACATGATAACAAAGTCGCAAACAGATGAGGAACATCTGGTAAACCTTCTGATGTTGTTCGAAAGGCTAAGGAAATTCAGACTGAGGTTGAATCCGAATAAATGCACTTTTGGGCTCAGGTCCGGAAAGTTGATGGGGTTTATTGTCAGTGAAAAAGGAATCGAGGTGGATTCTGCAAAGATAAAAGCTATTCAAGATATGCCAGCGCCGAAAACCGAAAAAGAGGTTTGTGGTTTCTTAGGTAGATTGAACTACATTGCTAGGTTGATATCTCATCTCACAGCCACATGTGAACCCATGTTCAAATTGCTAAAGAAAGATCAGGCGGTTGTCTGGAACGAAAATTGCCAAAGGGCATTTGATAAAATAAAAGAATATTTGCAGGAGCCTCCGATACTGATACCTCTAGTAGCTGGAAGACCATTGATCATGTTGTCGCTACTGCGAAAAAAAGAGGTCCATAATGACTAACAAAGTCGCCACCTATCGTTATTTATCCCAAAGAAGGGAAAGGAAACGATTGAAAAAAACCTGACGAAAACGGGAAAAGACGAGGTCATCGCAACCAAGTCCTAGGTTCAGGAGTCGGTTACGCAAGGGGAAGGTATGAGCACCCCTCACGTCCGTCGTACTCGACAGGATCCACGCATGTGTTGTCTATCTAAAAGGGTGTGTAAACTATCTACGCTAAAGGCTTGTGGACAAAAGAAAAAGAAAAAGGACTGACTCGGCAGAGCATCACCGCTCTGTGCCTACGTACTCCCTCGTGCAATGGGAACGTCAGAGTCAACGTAGTTCGCCTAACTACGGCTAAAGAAGGGGGAAGGTTGCTCACCAAGACATCGCATCTTGTGCCTACGTACTTTCATCTGGTATGAAAGATTAGAGCAAACGTAGTTCGGGCTTACGAGAACACAGGTTGTTCAAGAGTTTTACCCGAGTAGGGTTAACAAACAGTTCTAGCAGTTTGGTGTATGCAGCTCGACCATTGGAGACTTAGGCGTTACCGTTTGCAATAGGACTGAATGTTAACAACACTCTTGTTTATGAAAAAGTTTTTCCTGATTAAGACCCCAAAGGGTGAAAAAGGTTTGAAGTGTTTTTGTATTTTTTAAGGAAGAAATGTTTTGAACTTGGTTTGTAACTCATGTTGCAATAAAGACTATGATCTAGGAGCGAATGTTTCGTATATCGTCCGAAGGACATACACTAACATTCTAGATAATTGAGAGGCAACCATCCAATCATCATTTCCCAAATGGCTTAAGGCTCGTAGCGTACAACAATTGTCATCCTTTATTAAGTGGATTGAAGTTGTTTGAAGATGAGAAGAGAAGGGGACAAACTCGAGGGGGACTAGACCAAACCCTAAAAGTTGTCATGCAAATTGGTCCTAAAGTTGGGATTACAAAAGGGAAATCTCTACCTAATGTTATCATGCATGGTTAGAACCATAATGTCTATCATAACCTCTCTTGTTAGAAATCCTATGGGAAGGAAGACAAAAGAAGAAGAAACAATAAAAGAAACAATGCAAATGAAGGATGCAAACACAAATGCACAAGTAAGAACACATAGAATGAAAGTGGGAGGAAAATATGTGTGGAGCAGTAGCCACCACAAGCTCATCTCAACCAATCATGTATATGAAGATGCAAATAGAAAAGGGAGAGAGATGCATCAAAAACAAGTAACAAAAACAATGAGAAAAAGTCCTCATGGATCATTACTTTAGGTAAGCTTCAAGTTCCTCCTCAGGAGGGACCAAGCTACCTTAAATAACATTCCAAAGTCATGGGACAGAATGGAGGATGAGGAGAGAATGCACAAATGCAAAAGCAAACATAACACAAGAGAAAACAAGCATATGCACAAAGGAAAGGCAAGAAACCTCCACATGGAAACCCTAATCAAAAGACTCAAAAGATGAACACAAATGAGTAAGCAAAAAGAAATGTCATGACCTAAAATTGAACCAAAAGCATCCTTAACATGTTAGAAACATGAATTACAAGACATTGCAAGCTCAAAGGATTCAAAAGTGTCATATCCAAGTCAAAATAGGTCAAGATGTGTATAGGAACCTCCCTTGGAGATGACTTGACTTGCAAGTCATCTCAAAATTAGGGAAAAGGCTCCACAAATCCCAAATAAAATGCACAAGATAGCCAAACAAGTTGGAAAACAGAAGCCAAAGGCACAAGTTCCACATCCCTTCAAAGCACCATCAAAAGAAAATTAGATTCAAGATGTACCACTTTGAAATGGGAAAATTGAGGGTCAAAAGGCAAGCATCAAAAGTCAAACAAAAATGCAATAAACCAGGGCCAAAATCATCCTATAAGACCCTTCAATTCATCATTCACATGAGAAAAAGGTCTCAATCATTGGAGAAAAATATTGGTCCACAAACAAAGTAAGAACACAAAAGGAGCAAATAAAATCAATTTAAAAACAACTCCAAGCATTTAATTCCATTTTAATTCAAAAATAAAACAAAAATGAAAATAAAAATATCAAAAAATATTTAACACATTAAAGTGTCTTAAAAGTTTTTTTGTGGAATTTTATGATATTTGGAGCTATTTTTAAATGATTAAAAGCAAAACAGAAATAAAATAAAATAAAAAATAAATAAAAGAACACACGGTGCAAAAAGTAAGAAATACAGTTCAAAAAGTTAAATGGGCTCAAGAGGGGGGTGCCAAAAGCAGGCCCAACCCCAGCGCTCCAAAAACTCAGAACAAACAAAAAGGGATGTAGTGTGTGTTGGTCAACAGGCGTGCACAATGGTCAGTCAGCCTGGGACGTTTGATCAAAAGTATGATAATCATGTGGTCCACATTGTGCCAACGAATTAATGAAATTTCAAAATGGATATTGTAACACCCCAATTTTTAGTAATTATTTATTAATTAAATTAATTGATTAATTATGTGATTTTAGGCCTAATTGAATTAACTAATTTATGTGATTTATTTGATATAATTGAATTAGTTGATTTATTGAATTTATATAAATTATTTGATTTATTTGAGTTGTTTGGATTAATTGAATTATTGGACATATTCGAAATAATTGATTTAATTTTATTATTTAACTTATATGATATATTCTAATTTGTAGAATAATATAGAATTGTTAGATTAATTGATTGGGCCTATTTGGGGGTGTGAATAGACATGAGTTATTAAGCCCATTGGAATTACTAGGTTAATTAAAATTGTGAGAATTATATAAAATAAGAGAATGGGATAAAAGAGAATAGAAAGAAAGAAAAGATAGAAAGGAGAAAAGAGGCAAAGAGAGGAGTGGAGAAGAAGAGGAGGAAACTCAAGAGAAAGAGCAAAAGTTCGACAAATTCAAGGTAATGGTGGGTTTTTGCATGTTTATTGAGATTGTTTGATAATAATTAGTGGGTAGAAATGTGTTTAGGTTAAACTCTCCAAAATTTTCCATGAGATTGAAAATTGTTAGGTTTTAATATTAAACTTTGAATTGGATTAATTTTATTGTGATTTGGAATTGATATTTAGTATAGTATAGAGACCCATTTAATATTTAGAGTATCCACTAGAATGGAAAAATTAATTGTGATTTCTAATTTCTGTACTGTAGCGCCACAAGCGTTAGGATACTGAATTGATCCATTATCTCTCCCATACTGTAGCTTATGAATCTAATAGAAATGAATATAAGTATTGCCTCTTGTTGGGTTGTAGTGCTTATGCATTTCACGAAATGAAAATGTGAGCTCTCCACATATATGTTCCTGTAGCTCTACAATTTGGAGAATTGAAAAGTGATATATATTGATATCTGGTAGTGTATAAGCCATGTAGAGTAAATTTCAAAATCCACTTGCAGAGTGATGTCAAATTAAGATTCAATTGTTTGATAGCAATATTTTTTTTAATTCATTCACCATGATTTTAATATATGTATATCTAATTATGTTAGAATTCAACTCATAAATTATAACTCAATAATAGTTTAATATAAATATTGATGTTGTTCTTATAGTAATTAATATAGGGATTCTTCTTTTTATGCCTTACTGTAGCGAGACACTAGAAAAACAATAGGAAGTGGAAAATGATACCTATAATAATCATGTCGTAGAAAAATATATTTAATAAGGAAATTGGTAGAAACAATTAGAAAATGAATGTAATACTTTTATTTCTCTTTCCCTTGCCACTGTAGCTAGATCAAATTAGTAGAAATGGAACTTTATTAAATAAAGGGAAACTCATTAAATATTAATTAGTTATTCAAATATTAATTGTCTACAGATGTTGATTATTTAATAAAATAATTATGGTTTGTTAAAATATTAATTATTCTATATTAATTAGTGATGTGTGTTTTATGAATTGAGGTTGGATCGTGTTGATACTTGTGTATTACTTGTTAATTGTGGTGATGATGTTTGAAGTAAGAATGCCATGATTTTTGATAATGTGATTGTGTGTGCAATTGTGTGGTAATTCAAGTGTGATGAATTATTGAAGATATGCATGGATGTTAAGATTAGGGAATGGTCTTAATTGCATATGGTTGTTGAATTTGCATACGCATCATTTATGTCAAGAGGCAATGTTTGTTAGTTCCGTGGGAGCTAGTGACTTGTCCCAAACCTAGAGCGGGGTTTGAAAGCTTAGGGAATGGGTTTTTTGTGTGTTATTGGTCTAGGGAACGAACCCGGTTTAAATGTAAAAACCGAAAATAATAACAAGTGTTGGTACCACATGACATGAGTTGCATTGAGTCTTGCATTGAGTTTTGCGTTGAGTCTCATTATGTATATTTATGTGCTATGAGATTATGTGTGATATGTGGAACTGATAAACTGGTGAATTATGGAGTTGTGTGTATATACTTATGAATAGTATGGTTACTTGAGTAATATTGTGTTGATAAAACTTTTGAAGTGTGAGAATAATAGTGATTATGTTTGTATGCCTTAAATTATATATTATCTTATAATTTCAATAATTATGTGAATTCTCACCCTTCTGTTGGAATGATGTTTTATACGACATCGCTCAGGTACTGAGGAGTAGAGTTGCTTCTAGCACGAGGTAGCCGTTGGAGTAGTTTGAGTTGTGTCTTTATTTATTTTGGGTCGAGTCATGCTCTGATTATGTAACACCGGGGAATATTTTGATTTCATATTTGGAGAGATATTTTATGTACTCTACTTTATTCTGTTGTTGTTATTTTGAATTATATGAAGAATTGGCTTTTAAGCCTAAGTATTAAAAATGAGATGAGCATGAGACTTTTATTATGTCTATCATTATTAAAGCAAATCCGCTGCTACATGTTAATGTGAAGGTGTATGAAAAGCAGGAAGTTATTTTTATATTATTGAGCATGACAGGTGTGGTGTGATGTTTTGAAAAGTTATGTGACACCCTTTTGTGAAATGCATGATAATTACTCTGATCTATTTATATTTATTCTGCGAGGTTAGAAGGGTGTTACATTAGTGGTATCAGAGCAAAGTCGGTCAGTTGACCAAGTGGTTAGTGTGTTTAATCCATTTTGTATTTGATATGTGTGTGTAGCACTATCGATATTGTTTGTTCTAACGAAGATTTGTTGTTGGAATCTAGAACAAAGGTTGCAGGCAGGAATGATGAAGCGATTGCTGAAGCTTTGGTGATGTTGGCTGGAGCGATTGGGCAGAATCCGCAAGTCAATGTGAATGCTGGAAACAACAATGATGATGAGTTTCGTGCCTTGGGGAAGTTTCAGAGGAACAATCCACCAATCTTCAAGGGAACGCATGACCCTGACAAAGCACAAGTATGGCTGAAAGCAATTGAGAAGATATTTCGAGTCATGAATTGTTCAGATGTGCAGAGGGTGCAGTTTGACACTCATATGCTTGAAGAGGAAGCTGAGGACTGGTGGGGTAACACTCGTCAAAGGTTTGAAGAAGATGAGGTTGAGGTTACTTGGGATGTTTTCAGAGAGGCGTTTCTGGAGAAGTATTTTCCAGAAGATGTGCGTGGGAAGAAGGAAATTGAATTCCTTGAGCTGAAGCAGGGTAACTCAACTGTGGCCGAGTATGCAGCAAGATTTGAGGAGTTAATTAAGTTTTATCCTCATTACAACACTACTAATGCTGAGAGATCCAAGTGTCTTAAGTTTGTGAATGGTTTGAGGCCTGAAATCAAACAAGCTATTAGTTATCAGGAGATTAGGCGATTTTCTGAGTTGGTGAACAAAAGTAGAATCTATGATGAAGATAGCAGAGCTCGGTCTAGTCACTACAAGAGTTTAAATGATAAGAGGGGAAAAGGTCAATTCAGAGGGAAGCCGTATGTGACTCCTGCTGATAAAGGGAAACAGAAAGCTGGTAATGGAAGGAAGCCGAGTGGGGGAGGAGCTCCTACTCCAGTGAAGTGTTTTAGATGTGGTGTTGAAGGACATCGTGCTCCTGAGTGCACAAGTGTTGAGCAAAAGTGTTTCAAGTATGGCAAGCCAGGCCACAAGGCCTTGGAGTGCAGAAGCGGTGCGAATGTGACTTGCTACAATTGTGGTGAGCAAGGGCACATTAGTACCAAGTGTGACAAACCAAAGAAGGCTCAAGCAAAAGGGAAAGTATTTGCTATATCAGGATCTGAGACTACTAGTGAAGATCGGTTGATTCGAGGTACGTGCTTCGTTAATGGTATACCTTTGGTTGCTATAATTGACACTGGAGCTACACATTCTTTTATTTCTTTAGATTGTGTTAAGAGATTAAATCTCGAGTTGTCTGTTATGAGTGGAGGTATGGTTATTGATACTCCTGCTATGGGTTCAGTAACTACCCCATATGTGTGTTTGAATTGTCCGTTGAGTATTTTTGGTAAAGACTTTGGAGTTGATTTAGTGTGTCTTCACTTAGATCAACTTGATGTTATTCTTGGGATGAATTGGTTGGAATTCAACCATGTTTATATTAACTGTTTTTATAAAACAGTTATTTTTATTGAACCTGAGAATGAAGGAGACTTGTTTATGTCTGCTAAGCAAGTGAATGAGTCGGTGCAAGATGGTGCCAAGGTGTTTATGTTGATGGCAACTTTGAGTATTGGTGAAAGTGGATCAGTTGGTGCTTTGCCAATTGTTTGTGATTTTCCAGAAGTGTTTCCAGATGAGATAAGTGATTTACCGCCGGAACGTGAAGTGGAGTTTTCGATCGACTTAGTTCCTGGAACTAGTCCAGTATCGATGGCTCCATATCGTATGTCTGCATCAGAATTGAAAGAGTTGAAGAGTCAACTTGAAGATCTTCTTGAGAAAAGGTTTATTCGTCCGAGTGTGTCACCATGGGGTGCACCAGTTTTGTTGGTTAAGAAGAAAGAAGGTACTATGAGGCTTTGTGTGGATTATAGACAATTGAACAAGGTGACTATCAAGAATAAGTATCCACTTCCAAGGATCGATGATTTGATGGATCAGTTGGTTGGTGCAAGTGTGTTCAGTAAGATAGATTTGAGATCTGGGTATCATCAGATTCGTGTGAAGGCTGAAGATATTTAAAAGACTGCTTTTAGAACAAGGTATGGGCATTATGAGTATTATGTAATGCCATTTGGTGTGACTAATGCACCAGGTGTATTTATGGAGTACATGAACATGATCTTCCATCCTTATTTGGACAAGTTTGTGGTTGTGTTCATTGATGATATTTCGATATACTCGAAGAGTGAAGAGGATCATGCTGAGCATCTGAGAATTGTGTTGTCTATGTTGAAAGAGAAGCAGTTGTATGCTAAACTTTCTAAGTGCGAGTTTTGGTTGAAGGAGGTGAGTTTCCTTGGCCATGTGATTTCGAGTAGAGGTATTGCAGTTGATCCATCGAAGGTAGAAGCTGTATCACAATGCGAAGCTCCGAAATCAGTTTTTGAGATTAGAAGTTTTCTTGGGTTGGCAGGTTATTATCGGAAATTCATTGAAGGATTTGCCAAGTTATCTTTGCCGTTGACACAGTTGACTAGGAAAGGCCAAGCTTTTGTTTGGGATGCAAAGTGTGAAGAAAGTTTTCAAGAAATTAAGAGAAGATTGACGACATCCCCTGTTTTGATTTTGCCGAATTCAGAAGAACCATTTGTTGTGTATTGTGATGCTTCTTTGATGGGTTTGGGAGGTGTGTTGATGCAACATCAGCAAGTTGTAGCTTATGCTTCAAGGCAACTTAAAGTGCATGAGAGGAATTATCCAACGCATGACTTAGAGTTGGCCGCTGTTGTATTTGTGTTGAAGCTTTGGAGGCATTATTTGTTTGGTTCGAGATTTGAGGTATTTAGTGATCATAAGAGTTTGAAGTATCTCTTTGATCAGAAAGAATTGAATGCAAGGCAGAGGAGATGGTTGGAACTTCTTAAGGATTATGATTTTGGTTTGAATTACCATCCGGGTAAAGCAAACATGGTAGCCGATGCATTGAGTAGGAAATCTTTGCATATGTCGATGATGATGATAAAAGAGTTGGAAATGATTGAACAATTTCGAGATATGAGTTTGGTTTGTGAAGAGACATCTTATGGTGTTAAGTTGGGCATGTTGAAACTTACTAGTGGCATTATTGACGAGATAAGAGGAGGTCAAAAATCTGATTTGAGTTTAGTTGATCGTTTTACTTTGATCAATCAAGGTCAAGGTGGTGATTTTCGGATTTATAAGAATGGTATTATGAGATGTCGTGATAGAGTTTGTGTTCCGGATATTGTTGAGCTGAAGAAGAGTATTCTTGAGGAAGGGCATCGTAGTGGATTGAGTATTCATCCCGGTGCTACTAAGATGTATCAAGATTTGAGGAAAGTATTTTGGTGGCCTTGTATGAAGAAAGACATTGCCGAGTTTGTGTATTCTTGTTTGATTTGTCAGAAGTCGAAGATTGAGCATCAGAAACTGTCAGGTTTGATGCAACCATTATCTATTCCTGAGTGGAAATGGGATAGCATATCGATGGATTTTGTGTCTGGTCTACCTAGAACACCGAGTAATTATGAGGCTATTTAGGTTATTGTGGATAGATTAACGAAATCTGCTCACTTTATTCCAATGCGAATGGATTACCCGTTGGAGAAGTTAGCGAAGCTGTACATTGAGAGGATTGTCAGTTTGCATGTTATTCCTTCTAGCATTGTGTTAGATAGAGATCCAAGGTTTACTTCAAGATTTTGGGAAAGTTTGCAAAGTGCTTTGGGTACGAAGTTACATTTGAGTTCTGCTTATCATCCGCAGACAGATGGACAGACTGAGAGGACGATTCAGTCACTTGAGGATCTTTTGAGAGCTTGTGTGTTGAAAAAAGGAGGAGCTTGGGATAGCTACTTACCTTTGATTGAGTTTACTTACAACAACAGTTTTCATTCGAGTATCGGAATGGCACCATTTGAGGCATTGTATGGTAGGCGGTGTAGGACGCCATTGTGTTGGTATGAGTCGGGAGAGAGTGTCGTGGTTGGACCCGAGATAGTCCAGCAGACTACCGATAAGATTAAGATGATTCAAGAGAAGATGAAGATTTCTCAGAGTCGTCAAAAGAGTTATCATGACAAGAGGAGGAAAGCACTTGAATTTCGAGAGGGAGATCATGTGTTTCTTCGAGTTACTCCGATAACTGGTGTTGGTAGAACGTTGAAGTCACGTAAGTTGACGCCGCGTTTTATTGGTCCTTATCAGATTTTGCAGAGGATAGGAGAGGTAGCCTATCGTGTCACTTTGCCGCCGTCGCTTGCTAATCTCCATGACGTGTTCCATGTATCTCAGTTGAGGAAATACATTGCGGATCCGTCTCATGTAGTCCAAGTAGATGATGTGCAGGTAAGAGATAATCTGACTGTGGAGACATCACCTATGCGGATAGAGGATCGGGAGTTGAAGCAACTTCGAGGTAAAGAGATTTCTTTGGTGAAGGTCGCTTGGGGAGGACCAGCTGGTGGAAACGTGACTTGGGAGCTTGAGAGTCAGATGCGTGAGTCTTACCCCAAGTTATTCGTTTGAGGTAATTTTCGAGGGCGAAAATCTTTTAAGTGGGGGAGGGTTGTAACACCCCAATTTTTAGTAATTATTTATTAATTAAATTAATTGATTAATTATGTGATTTTAGGCCTAATTGAATTAACTAATTTATGTGATTTATTTGATATAATTGAATTAGTTGATTTATTGAATTTATATAAATTATTTGATTTATTTGAGTTGTTTGGATTAATTGAATTATTGGACATATTCGAAATAATTGATTTAATTTTATTATTTAACTTATATGATATATTCTAATTTGTAGAATAATATAGAATTGTTAGATTAATTGATTGGGCCTATTTGGGGGTGTGAATAGACATGAGTTATTAAGCCCATTGGAATTACTAGGTTAATTAAAATTGTGAGAATTATATAAAATAAGAGAATGGGATAAAAGAGAATAGAAAGAAAGAAAAGATAGAAAGGAGAAAAGAGGCAAAGAGAGGAGTGGAGAAGAAGAGGAGGAAACTCAAGAGAAAGAGCAAAAGTTCGACAAATTCAAGGTAATGGTGGGTTTTTGCATGTTTATTGAGATTGTTTGATAATAATTAGTGGGTAGAAATGTGTTTAGGTTAAACTCTCCAAAATTTTCTATGAGATTGAAAATTGTTAGGTTTTAATATTAAACTTTGAATTGGATTAATTTTATTGTGTTTTGGAATTGATATTTAGTATAGTATAGAGACCTATTTAATATTTACAGTATCCACTAGAATTGAAAAATTAATTGTGATTTCTAATTTCTGTACTGTAGCGCCACAAGCCTTAGGATACTGAATTGATCCATTATCTCTCCCATACTGTAGCTTATGAATCTAATAGAAATGAATATAAGTATTGACTCTTGTTGGGTTGTAGTGCTTATGCATTTCACGAAATGAAAATGTGAGCTCTCCACATATATGTTCCTGTAGCTCTACAATTTGGAGAATTGAAAAGTGATATATATTGATATCTGGTAGTGTATAAGCCATGTAGAGTAAATTCAAAAATCCACTTGCAGAGTGATGTCAAATTAAGATTCAATTGTTTGATAGCAATATTTTTTTAATTCATTCACCATGATTTGAATATATGTATATCTAATTATGTTAGAATTCAACTCATAAATTATAACTCAATAATAGTTTAATATAAATATTGATGTTGTTCTTATAGTAATTAATATAAGGATTCTTCTTTTTATGCCTTACTGTAGCGAGACACTAGAAAAACAATAGGAAGTGGAAAATGATACCTATAATAATCATGTCGTAGCAAAATATATTTAATAAGGAAATTGGTAGAAACAAGAATATTAGAAAATGAATGTAATACTTTTATTTCTCTTTCCCTTGCCACTGTAGCTAGATCAAATTAGTAGAAATGGAACTTTATTAAATAAAGGGAAACTCATTAAATATTAATTAGTTATTCAAATATTAATTGTCTACAGATGTTGATTATTTAATAAAATAATTATGGTTTGTTAAAATATTAATTATTCTATATTAATTAGTGATGTGTGTTTTATGAATTGAGGTTGGATCGTGTTGATACTTGTGTATTACTTGTTAACTGTGGTGATGATGTTTGAAGTAAGAATGCCATGATTTTTGATAATGTGATTGTGTTTGCAATTGTGTGGTAATTCAAGTGTGATGAATTATTGAAGATATGCATGAATGTTAAGATTAGGGAATGGTCTTAATTGCATATGGTTGTTGAATTTGCATACGCATCATTTATGTCAAGAGGCAATGTTTGTTAGTTCCGTGGGAGCTAGTGACTTGTCCCAAACCTAGAGCGGGGTTTGAAAGCTTAGGGAATGGGCTTTTTGTGTGTTATTGGTCTAGGGAACGGACCCGGTTTAAATGTAAAAACCGAAAAATAATAACAAGTGTTGGTACCACATGACATGAGTTGCATTGAGTCTTGCATTGAGTTTTGCATTGAGTCTCATTATGTATATTTATGTGCTATGAGATTATGTGTGATATGTGGAACTGATAAACTGGTGAATTATGGAGTTGTGTGTATATACTTATGAATAGTATGGTTACTTGAGTAATATTGTGTTGATAAAACTTTTGAAGTGTGAGAATAATAGTGATTATGTTTGTATGCCTTAAATTATATATTATCTTATAATTTCAATAATTATGTGAATTCTCACCCTTCTGTTGGAATGATGTTTTATACGACATCGCTCAGGTACTGAGGAGTAGAGTTGCTTCTAGCACGAGGTAGCCGTTGGAGTAGCTTGAGTTGTGTCTTTATTTATTTTGGGTCGAGTCATGCTCTGATTATGTAACACCGGGGAATATTTTGATTTCATATTTGGAGAGATATTTCATGTACTCTACTTTATTCTGTTGTTGTTATTTTGAATTATATGAAGAATTGACTTTTAAGCCTAAGTATTAAAAATGAGATGAGCATGAGACTTTTATTATGTCTATCATGATTAAAGCAAATCCGCTGCTACATGTTAATGTGAAGGTGTATGAAAAGCAGGAAGTTATTTTTATATTATTGAGCATGACAGGTGTGGTGTGATGTTTTGAAAAGTTATGTGACACCCTTTTGTGAAATGCATGATAATTACTCTGATCTATTTATATTTATTCTGCGGGGTTAGAAGGGTGTTACAGATATAGTGCTGCACGGTCAAACACAAACCATCATATGTCTTAATCGTGTGGACCAAAATCAAAACCAAGAGATCAAATGGTGGGGAAGTTGTCTTCTCCAATGAGAAGTCAACTAAACCAAGCTGGCCAAACCAGTCTCGCCGGAACAAAGTCTGGTCGTCTTCCCCAATTATCCGGCCGCCGTGAATAGTGAAACAAACCACACAGAATGCTATACCCCATTAAATCCAATGAAATTTAAGTGCAAATTCATCTACGGATCAAGGGGAACTCAAATCCAACCATGGTTTTCATTTTTGAGCAACGAATAAGCCAAATCGAAGACAAATATGAAAAGTGAACAAACTGTGAAACTTAAAATTAACTAACCAAATTGTCCATAATGCAACTACAACTCACAAGGATTTCAAATCCACATCTCATTTGCTCTAAAAGCTCAAGAACAAGTCAAAATTCAAACAACAAGAAAAATGCATCACACTGAAAACACACCAAATGCCAGTTCATTTTATTCAATAACGATCTACATTGTTTCTATGTCTCAAGAATGTAAAAATGGTGCAGAATCAAGGCTTAAAATGAGAGATATAGTGATTTCGAATTTACCTAGTGGAGCACCTCCACTGGGTATTGTCTTGAGCTGAAACTCTGAACAAACCACCCAGAAACCTTTCAAATGCCTTAAGGAAGCTCTTGATCAACTCAATTTGGCTTGAAAATGTGTGTAGATCTAAAAACGATTTTCAATTTTTGCTCTCTTTTTCAACTTTCTATTTCAGCAAAACCACCACCAAAACGAGCTCTCTAGGTCTAGGAAGTTTCCTTGTGTTTTATATGTTGGGTTTAGATTAAAATGGTGCTCCAATTCAAGTCCTAAAGCCCAATTCACCAATTCATTTTTTCATACTTTTTTTAAGTTGCCATACGTGTATTTTCCACTGCACCAGTTTGGATTTTGATTCAAATCAGCTCCAAATGACTTGAGCTGATCAAAGGGCCAAGAATTAAGCATTGCTTTTGATCTTATGGTTGATTTCCAATTTGTTACTTCAAGAGGAAGAAACCATGAAAATGGCCAATTTAGAGACCCCAAATTTCCAATGTGAAAATGGCAATTTCGTTGAATCATCATTTGCACTCAAAAAAGTACAAACTTGCCTTGAGAAAGTTTAAAATCAATTAAATCTCAATTTCTCATTTTAAGCCTCCTTTATGAGAAATTCAAAACCCAAATCTTCAATCTAAGCTCCAACCATGACAAGAAATGATTTTTTAATGCAAATGGCCCCATTTGGAGCAAGTTTCATGTTGAAAAGATTTCCATTTGAAGTGTGCAAGTTGGTGAAATGGACCTATAATTTTATGACCTATAATCTTACTTTCCCAAAATACCCCTGACTTGTAGCCCTCATAACTTGAGTTTTACAAATCAGATGAAAGACTTCTAGTACATTTTGGAAGGCTAAGACCAAGATATACAACTCTCATGTTGGCCAAAAGTTGAGGAGAAACACCCTTCTAGGTCAAAAATGGCTTGGAAGTTGGTTGACTTTTGTTGACCAAAATCACATCCCTCTAATGACCTGTAACTTGTCTGGATGATAACTTGAGTTCTATAAATCCAGTCAAGGACTTCTAGTACTCAAAAGAAAGCTAAGAACATGCTCTACAAGTTATGTTGGCTAAAAGTTGAGATGAGACTTGTATCTTGAGGTAGGTGGTCTTGAAGTCAGGCACTAAATAGGGGATTTTACCTTGAGAACCCTAATTTAGTAACTTCTCCCACTCTTGATCCTTGATGAATTGATCTTGAAATGATGTATTAGACCTCTCAAAACAATATCCCATGACCATAGATACTTTGAATTGAGTTTTAATCTCCTTCAACTTCACAGTTGACTGAGGATTTACCAGATGAAAACCCTAAATGCCACACTTTTGACTGGGGATTGTTCCACTTCACATACCAACTTGAATAAGCTCCAAATGGCTTTCAAAGAACTCAATGAGCTCTCTCAACATCTCATACCCATAATCATGACTTCACAATCTTCTGATACTCTTTAATTGGCCTCCAAGATAGGAGCTGACCCACACACATCCACCTATCCTTTCGTAAGACATTGACCACTTCAAGATGCCCTGATGACCAATCAAGCTTGAATAACAACCCTTGCTTAGGCTCAATGCTCTAAGAAGACCTCTCTTGCTATGCACAACCTCTTAATCCCCTGTAAAATGAAATATGCTATGCAATGCAAATGCTAGAACAAAATGGAATGAAACTGAAACATAAACCAAGTTAAGAAAAGGTTGGAGTCGGGATGCTCAAAAAACACAAATTGGAGCTTGGATGCTCAAAAACATAAATATGAGTCTAGATACTCAATAACCTGAGCCTGGATACTCAACGCAATCTGAGCCTGGATGCTCTATGCCAATAACCTGAGTCTGGATACTCGGTTAATAAATCTGAGTCTGGATACCCAAAGACTTGAGCCTGGATGCTCAACGCAATCTGAGCCTGGATGCTTTATGCCAATAACCCGAGTCTGGATACTCGGTTAATAAATATGAGTTTGGATACTCAAAGACCTAAGCCTGGATGCTCAATGCAATCTGAGCCTGGATGCTCTATGCCAATAACCTGAGTCTGGATACTCGGTTAATAAATATGAGTCTGGATACTCAAAGACCTGAGCCTGGATGCTCAACGTAATCTGAGCCTGGATGCTCTATGCAAATAGAAATATATTCATCAGGATCTGGATATCCTACGAGTTCGAGTCAAACGACGTTGTTGGGAAACAAAACGAGCTGTGGTCTGGATACCACATGGACTGAGAAAAACATTAGGTGCCAAGGTCTGGATACCACACGGCGATAGGAGATAATAACAATAAATGTGATTTGGATATCACGGAGCATCAGATAAACTAACATGGTCTGGATACCAAGACCGCCTTTACCGGAGTCTGGATACTCAACGGAAAAAGTAATACATCACGAATTAGAAATTCACCAGAGTCTGGATGCTCAACGAAGAAGCTGGAGCCTGAACGCTCAATGAAAATTGACCGGAGCCTGGATACTCAACGGACGAAGAAACACTCATTAGGGTCTGGATACCGCTGGAGTTTTAAGAATACCATTTCAAATTGCCAGAGTCTGAATACTCAACGAACAAAATGTATCACATCACGAACTGCCATGATGTGGATACCATACAGGGCTAAGAGGTACATCACACATTGGAAAATTTCCGGAGTCTGGATACTCAACGACATTGACCAGAGTCTGGATACTCAATGGATGAAGGGAAAATATCACAATTATACCCATCAAAGTCTGAACACGACACTGTTTTCACCAGAGTCTGGATACTCGACGGAAAAAGCACAATAATATCAATCACCGTGGTTTGGATACCACAAACATATTTACCGGAGTCTGGATACTCGACGAAAAAAGGAAAACTTCATCAACTGGGAATGAGCCGGAGTCTGGATACTCAACGGGGAAAGGAGATCATCACCATACCTATCATGATCCACTTAGATCCGAAGATACTACTGGGGAATAACATGAACTGGGGTCTGAATACCGCGCGGGCTAAGAGAAATCACATGGTCTGGATACCAAATGAGAAGATCGAACCTTCGAAGATACACCTGAAACAAAGAGATAACAACCTGGTCTATGTTTCACATGAAAATGTTTGAAAATGGCGTAATGCTCCATACAAGATGGAAATGCTACGTATTTGGGGTAGAAGCTATGCATGCATGCAGATGCAATGGAACTGAAACAACAAAGTAAATGCTGGAGAAGCAAAAACCATCCTGTCAGGAACATCAAACAAACCTGCAGGGAAAAGCTTACCCATGCCAATAACAATTGGACTTACACCAAAACGAAAAGGCCTCGAAAGGATCCCATACCGGGGGTAAAGTTCATACAAGAACAGAAAATCCAAACTCAATTAAGGATGCAGATCACTACTTGCTAAGGAAAAATGCCCGGGATGACTCTCCAGAATACAAACTTTCTGAGGAACAGATAACTCACCGAGTACTTAGAACATCTAGGCTAAACAACCTAATTTACCTGATAGAGAACAACAATGCCCTGAACAGCCTTCCAAGACGCAACTATCTTGGGGAACAAAGATCTCTGCCGGAGGCCTCAGTCTGCATTGCCGGAAGCTGAGCTCCTATAATCAAACTGAATGAGAGGGAAAAGTAACAGGCCACTGCTGGGGAAAGCTTGGCACCTACTCTGTGGGGATATGCCCAAATCTCGACTCGCTGGGGAGTAAACACATACTCGTATTCTGCGGAGCGTTTAAAGTGCAATGGCAGACTGCCAGGGACACGCTAAACACCGCATACAACTCTACTGGGATAGAGATGCAACCTCAACTGCTGGAGAACAACACTGTCTGGGGAGCAGATAAATCCATCCATATTCATAAAATCTTACCCCGAGGGTAACAACCCTGCAAAAGACAAACAGACAAGACATCCCGTACAACAAGACTATCTTGGTCATCGTCCGTGACATTGTTCAATTAATATCAAAGTTTTAGCAATTATTGGCCAAGGCCTGCAAGTTTATGTATGCAAGTTCATCAAAACATCGGACGTTTTCACAAACAAAGCAGTAAAAGCATAAAAACAAAGCACACAGACAAGTACTGAATAATATATGTTTATTGATAATTGGCCTGTGAATAGGAAAAGTCTTACAACAGATGCAACTCCTAGGAAGAGGAAGCTGCGCAAAACTACGAGTAAGCATACAAGCAAATACAAAAATGTACATTTTAAACAAAAAGTACAGCAATGTCGGCAATGTGGCGCAGACAAACACCATGAGCTGATTCCTCTATGACTTGCTTGACCCTGACGCTTTCTCGACACTTCGTCTTCAGAAGAGATTGATTCGGATAAACGGCCCTCAGGTTCTCCCAATCCACTAAGCAATGAAGTTCATATGCAGACCACAGTCATTTGCTTTTCAATCCCTAACTTTGGCCTGAACTGCCCTTTTGGGTTTTCGATTCACCGGGATACCCATTTTTGCCAAAGTCGCCTTTCCAGGTTTTCAACTTTGCGGGATTACATCTTTTTTCAATTTTATCCCTAATTTTTGCCCGAACCTCTTTTCCTTTTTTATGGTTCGCCGGGATGCCCCATTTTTTCCTGGACTTTTCTTTTTGTGTCCAACGGGTCTCTTTTAAGCAAAGTATTTTTTAACTGCATCTGCGTTCACAGGGGATGTAACAGCCCAAATTTCATAAAATAATTAATTGTGTTAATTAATTGATTTATTTGGATTATTCTAGTTATTTGAATAATTAGATGTTTGTTTAATGGATTGATAAATGTTTTGAGAAAGTAAATATATTGGAAAGAAAATGATAGAGAGAAAAGAAAAGAAAAGAAATAAAAGGATATAAAAAGGGGATTGGAGAGAAAGAGAAAGATAGAAAGAAAGAAAGAAAAGAGAAAGAAAGAAGAAGAGGAGAAATGAAGAGGAAAAAGGGAAAACTTGGAGGATCATCAAGAACCAACATCAAAGCTCCGATTAATCGAGGTAAGGGTGAGAAACATTGCTATTTAATCATTGTATGCTATTATGTATGTTGGGTTAGGGTTTTGGTAGAGTTCTCATCACTTTCCAATTAGGGCAAATGTTGGATAATTGGTAGATTGATGATTTAATCGGTTGAAACTGAGCAATAATGCCGTAGAATAGTCAGGTAACATGTATTGATGTTGTTTGTACTGATTTGGATGTGTAAGAGAGGGTTGATGATGGATTGGTGAAGGAGGAATAGAATGGGGTTCTGTTCTGCGCAGGTTCGCTGGCTCTCGCCAGGCGAGCGAAGGCGAAGCTTCGCCAGGCGAAGCTTAGCGAATAATTATAATTAAGTCCCAGTAGACTTCGCTGGTGGGTTCGCCAGGCGAAGTGGGATAGCGAAGGTTCGCCCAGCGAAGGTGTAGGCGAATGGTGGCGAATGAAGTCAGTAGCTACTGACTTGGACTCGCTGGGAAGTCTCGCCAGGCGAAGCCTAGCGAGTGTTCGCTGGTGAGTTCGCCAGGCGAAGGTCAGGCGAAGGTTCGCTGCGAGGGTTCGCCAGGCGAATGAAGGCGAATGTGACAGTATATTTTCTTTGCTGTGTTATCCAATGGTGATTGTTTGGTTGATTCGCATAGGTTAATACTTCTATGTTATGAATGAGTATGTGAACTATTATGATAACATGTGCTGTGGGTAGCCTTCGGGCGTGAATCCTAGAGTTGTGATATGAATGATTAATTGTAATTGGTTAAAATACATGAGAACATAATGATGATTATGTGTGTATTAATTGATGAGTTTGTGAATGTTTGATTGTTGTGTACAATTATGTAATAAGTATGCAGGAGAATATTGTGGAAATATGTGTGCATAACTTATAATTGTATGATTGGTATTGTGATGTGTACACCTTGTATGAGATGGCATGAGATAAAGAATAAACATACTATGAAAAATGTGTTATGGATGCATATTGTTTATATGCGATTGTATGTTAAAAATACATGAAGAATGCATGAAAGCATAATGATGGATATGCGTGCAGTGCTTGCTAAATATGATGTTGTATTGAATTGTGAATATTTGTGGATAATGCATGGGAACATATCGCGGATATGTGTGCATTGTTAATAATTGTATGAGATGCATGGGAACATATCGTGGATATGTGTGCATCGTTAATAATTGTGAGAAATGCATGGGAACATATCGTGGATATGTGTGCATTGTGTGATAACATTGGATTATGAATACGTTGATGATGATTATGACATGTTGTGTGTGCAATCATGATATAATTCACGAAGGGGTGAATTATTCAAATACATGGGAATATAATGATGAATGTATGTGTATTGTCTAATGAATTGTGAGTGCATATTTGTATGCGATTGTTGTGTAAATGCATGGGAACATATGTGATATGTGTGCATTGTTGTTGAATATGATGATGATGATGATGGGAGAAATGAATACATTGATAAATGTTTGATACATGTTGTATGTGCAATCATAATGAAATTCTCGAAGGGGTGAATTATTCGAATGCATGGGATTAAGACGCGGGAACGGTCTTAAGTGCATTTATTGTGATTGGTTGATTGTACATGCATCATTCAGTCAAGAGGCAATGTCTGTTAGTTTCGTGGAAACTAGTGGCTTGTCCCAAACCTAGAAGGGTGGGTTTGAAGCCTAGGGGACGGGCTTGGTTGTTATCGGTCTAGAAGGGCGGACCCGGTTTAAAGTAAAAACCGAAAAATGATAACGAGTTATCGGTCTAGAAGGGTGGACCCGGTTTAGAGTGAAAACCGAAAAAAGATAACGAGAGTCGGTACCGCATAGCATTGAGTTGCATTGGATATGTTGAGTCACATTGCATAATATTGTTGTTGTATAAATGTGCTTGTGAATGATTGTGAAATTAAGCATGGAGGGATGTGCTTGTGGATGTTCATAATGTTGATATATGTGAACGTGATATGATTATGATTATGAGAATGAAGTGTGGTGAGAAATGTGAATATGTGTTATAGGATACCTATATATACATGATTTTATGCTTTGATTATTATGGTAATATTTCTCACCCTTCTGCTGTTTTATAATGCTCTATGAGGCATTGCAGATTAGGTTGCTGGAGGCCTTTATGAAGTTCTGCTTGTAGTTCGAGGTCGCTACGTGTGTAGCGGTTTAGTAATTATTTGTGGGTCGAGTCATGCTCTGGTAGTGTAACACGGGGATCGATTGCTTATGTTTTAGGATTACATTATGTAACCTAAGTTATGTTTTCATATTTGGAGTAATTGGGATATTGAGATGTTGGCCTTAGTGCCTAGAGATGTTGATTTTATATGATGAAAGTAAACGTTTCTTTTAAAGGATTTTCATTAATGAACCCGCTGCTGCATGCAAACTGAAATTTTGTAAAGCGTGATTATTTATTGAAATATTAATGAGCATGACAGATTGTTTTGATGTGGTGCAAGTTTTGTGTGACGCCCTTTTTATTTGAATGCATGTTAATTTTACTCTGATTATACATATATTTTTCGTGGGGTTTAGAAGGGTGTTACATTAGTGGTATCAGAGCCTGGTCGGTCCGTCCGGCCAAGTTGTCTAATGTTATTTGTTCCCTTGTATGCGACATGTGTGTGAAAACACTGTCGATACATGTTGTTGCTTAACCTTGTCTAGAGAAGTGGGAATGATCTAAGTGGGGGAGAAGTTGTGCTTCTCCAAGATGCTGCAGGTGTAGAAGTTGTAGCTCAGTGGGTGGTTAACACTCTTGTGGTTTGGTAAAGATAGTCTATACTCCATCATGATTTCAGCTGCCTATTGACAAATTGAGGAACTGATCACCCTTAATCTCTTGTTGATAGTAGTTGGGATTGTGTTGGATGGGATAGATGTGTCTTGCAAGCTTAGATGGCGTGGTGCAGTGAATCGTCTTGAGTAAAGCCGAGCACTTGAGAATTGTTTTGATGAGTCGGTGTAGGACAGTGATGAGATGTTTGATTTCGATGGAAATATTGAGTATTGATGGAAGTGGAGGAGTTGACGGTTTACCGTTTGATTGTGGTAGTCTGAGAATTATCCTGACAAGATAAGGGGTAAACAGCCGAGACGTGAAGTTGAGTTGTGATCGACTTAGTTGCGGAGAATAATCAGATATTGGAAGCTCCATATTATACGTTTGTTTGAGTGGCCAAGGAATTAAGATTGATTGAGTAGTGTTGAGAATTATGTCTGGTGTGTGTGCTACGGCAACAGATTGTGGAGTCAAGTATAAGGGTGGATAATGACTTCTAGTGATTACTAAAGGAAATGAGATGTGGAATACATGGTTGGTATAATCGGACCCTTAAGCATTTCAAGAGTTGGAGAGGTATTGGATGACCTTTAAGTGTGGAAGGGTTGTTTCTGTGATTTTGTCGTAACGGAAAACCGTAAATTCGGAATGACGCAAGATTATAAGCGTTGGAAGATATTACAGTGCTCTATGTGATGGGAAAATAGTGACATGGAATTAAGTGTTTATTGGCGAAAAATGTTTGGATGTTATGGTAAGCGCGGAGAGTGCGGTTTGTGTTATCACCATGAGTTCGCAGCTGAGTGTCTGTTTGGTATAATGATTTTCCACACTTGATTGAGAGAGTCAATGGTTATGTAACCGATGGTGTTTGGATATGTTCGGAGAGTATAGGGGTTCATGTTGAGCGTCGGGAACTTGAGTTATTAGTATTGGGGAAGAGGCAGTGATGTACTACTGTGAAGAAAGTTCAAAGAGTTTTGAGAAAGCTGTCAACAGTTCGTGTATTGGTTTTGCCAAGTCCGACAGGATTGTCGTTGTGTTTTGAGATACTTGTTGATATGATTAAGAGATGTGTTAAGTACAACATTAATGAGTTTTGGTTATGCTTGAAGGCAATATAAAGTATAGAGAGGGATTATCTGACAAGTAAATTGGAGTGGGTTGCTGTTGTGTGTTTGTACCGGAGTTGGAAGCCTCAATTGTTTCGTTGAGATTTGAGATGGTTACTGACCTTAAGGTATTTGTTTCATTTGAGAGAGAGTCAAATATGAGACAGAGAAGTAATTGGAACTCCTGAAGGAGTATGGTTTTGGTTAAATTACCATTCGGATGAGACCAAGTGGTAGCTAAGATATCGAATCGGGAATTTTGGTATACACTAATGAAGATGGTAAGGAAGTTAGAACTGATTAAGCAAATTCAGATATGAGTTCGGCCTGTGAAGAGACTTCTTATGGAGTTGAGCCTTGGATGTTGAGATTGACCTTTGGTATTCTGATGAGGTTCGAGGAAATCGGAATTCTTAGTTGAGTTGATAGATTAATTGAATTTAATGGATAAAAGTCAGAGGGCTTATTTTCGGATTAAGGGAAATGGTATTGTGAGATGTCGTGATGAAGTGTGTATTCTGAATAGTGTGAGTTGGATAAGAGTACTCAGGGAGAAGTACATCGAGAAAGATGGAGTATCCGTGCAGGTACTAGGAAGATGCGACCGAATTTGAGAAATAGTCATGGATAGCCATAGATGGAGAAGGAATTGATTGAGTTTGTATATGTTGATTAGACTTGCTGGGAATTGAAGTATGGACATTAGAGATGGTTGGATCTGATACAACTGTTGAGTATTTCGAGTGGGATGGGATAGTATTCCCAAGGGCTTGTGCTGGGTTTTCTGATGAATTTGAGGAAGTATGATCCGATTTGGACAGTTAAGAATGGATTAACAAGAGTAACTCGTTGCCTACCAGTGAAGATGAATCATTCTGTTAGATGGGAACTCAAGTTTTTCGTTAAGATTATGGGAAAGATTGCGAAAGCGGTTGGGTGCCATGTTGAAGATGAACTCTGACTAGCGTCCGTGAATGGCATGGACAAACGAAGAAAACTATCCAGTATGAAGAGGACTCGTTGAGAGCTTGTGTGCTGGACCAAAATGGATCTAAGGGTAGTTGGTTGTCATTGATGGAGTTGCCTACAATAATCGTTGCCATTTCGTATCGGAAACAACATCGTATGAAGTTCGTTGGGTAAGAGGGTATGACTCCTTTGTGTTGTTGCATGTCCAACGGGAGTGTTGTACTCGGATCAAAGACCGTGCAAGGGACGATGGAAACGATCAAAGAATCCAAGTAAGGCCGTGTTTTGAGAGTTATGGTAGTAATTGGTGTTGGTCGAGCTTGAAGTCTCGTGAGCACCCAGTGTTTTGTTGATCTGTATCAGAGTAGCGCAGCGGAAGCGTGAGGCGGATAGCATGTTAGACTGTTTTACCGCTGTCGTTTGAGAGGATTGCATGAGGTGTTCATATGTCTAAGTTGAAAAGGTACATTGATTCAGGTGGATGGTTTACAAGTGAGAGGGAATTTGACTTCGGAGGCGTGGCTAGTTCTAGTTGTTGATAAGAAACAACTTCGAAGTGTAGAGGTTCCTTTGGTGGAAGTAGTTATGGGAGAATTGGGTTTGGAAGAATTGGAATGCGAGAGTCTTATCCAGAGTTGTTTGGATCAGATAACATTTTCGAGGACGAAAATTCCTAAAGTGGGGGAGAGTTGTAACAGCCCAAATTTCATTAAATAATTAATTGTGTTAATTAATTGATTTATTTGGATTATTCTAGTTATTTGAATAATTAGATGTTTGTTTAATGGATTGATAAATGTTTTGAGAAAGTAAATATATTGGAAAGAAAATGATAGAGAGAAAAGAAAAGAAAAGAAATAAAAGGATATAAAAAGGGGATTGGAGAGAAAGAGAAAGATAGAAAGAAAGAAAGAAAAGAGAAAGAAAGAAGAAGAGGAGAAATGAAGAGGAAAAAGGGAAAACTTGGAGGATCATCAAGAACCAACATCAAAGCTCCGATTAATCGAGGTAAGGGTGAGAAACATTGCTATTTAATCATTGTATGCTATTATGTATGTTGGGTTAGGGTTTTGGTAGAGTTCTCATCACTTTCCAATTAGGGCAAATGTTGGATAATTGGTAGATTGATGATTTAATCGGTTGAAACTGAGCAATAATGCCGTAGAATAGTCAGGTAACATGTATTGATGTTGTTTGTACTGATTTGGATGTGTAAGAGAGGGTTGATGATGGATTGGTGAAGGAGGAATAGAATGGGGTTCTGTTCTGCGCAGGTTCGCTGGCTCTCGCCAGGCGAGCAAAGGCGAAGCTTCGCCAGGCGAAGCTTAGCGAATGTTGGCGAATAATTATAATTAAGTCCCAGTAGACTTCGCTGGTGGGTTCGCCAGGCGAAGTGGGATAGCGAAGGTTCGCCCAGCGAAGGTGTAGGCGAATGGTGGCGAATGAAGTCAGTAGCTACTGACTTGGACTCGCTGGGAAGTCTCGCCAGGCGAAGCCTAGCGAGTGTTCGCTGGTGAGTTCGCCAGGCGAAGGTCAGGCGAAGGTTCGCTGCGAGGGTTCGCCAGGCGAATGAAGGCGAATGTGACAGTATATTTTCTTTGCTGTGTTATCCAATGGTGATTGTTTGGTTGATTCGCATAGGTTAATACTTCTATGTTATGAATGAGTATGTGAACTATTATGATAACATGTGCTGTGGGTAGCCTTCGGGCGTGAATCCTAGAGTTGTGATATGAATGATTAATTGTAATTGGTTAAAATACATGAGAACATAATGATGATTATGTGTGTATTAATTGATGAGTTTGTGAATGTTTGATTGTTGTGTACAATTATGTAATAAGTATGCAGGAGAATATTGTGGAAATATGTGTGCATAACTTATAATTGTATGATTGGTATTGTGATGTGTACACCTTGTATGAGATGGCATGAGATAAAGAATAAACATACTATGAAAAATGTGTTATGGATGCATATTGTTTATATGCGATTGTATGTTAAAAATACATGAAGAATGCATGAAAGCATAATGATGGATATGCGTGCAGTGCTTGCTAAATATGATGTTGTATTGAATTGTGAATATTTGTGGATAATGCATGGGAACATATCGCGGATATGTGTGCATTGTTAATAATTGTATGAGATGCATGGGAACATATCGTGGATATGTGTGCATCGTTAATAATTGTGAGAAATGCATGGGAACATATCGTGGATATGTGTGCATTGTGTGATAACATTGAATTATGAATACGTTGATGATGATTATGACATGTTGTGTGTGCAATCATGATATAATTCACGAAGGGGTGAATTATTCAAATACATGGGAATATAATGATGAATGTATGTGTATTGTCTAATGAATTGTGAGTGCATATTTGTATGCGATTGTTGTGTAAATGCATGGGAACATATGTGATATGTGTGCATTGTTGTTGAATATGATGATGATGATGATGGGAGAAATGAATACATTGATAAATGTTTGATACATGTTGTATGTGCAATCATAATGAAATTCTCGAAGGGGTGAATTATTCGAATGCATGGGATTAAGACGCGGGAACGGTCTTAAGTGCATTTATTGTGATTGGTTGATTGTACATGCATCATTCAGTCAAGAGGCAATGTCTGTTAGTTTCGTGGAAACTAGTGGCTTGTCCCAAACCTAGAAGGGTGGGTTTGAAGCTTAGGGGACAGGCTTGGTTGTTATCGGTCTAGAAGGGTGGACCCGGTTTAAAGTAAAAACCGAAAAATGATAACGAGTTATCGGTCTAGAAGGGTGGACCCGGTTTAGAGTGAAAACCGAAAAAAGATAACGAGAGTCGGTACCGCATAGCATTGAGTTGCATTGGATATGTTGAGTCACATTGCATAATATTGTTGTTGTATAAATGTGCTTGTGAATGATTGTGAAATTAAGCATGGAGGGATGTGCTTGTGGATGTTCATAATGTTGATATATGTGAACGTGATATGATTATGATTATGAGAATGAAGTGTGGTGAGAAATGTGAATATGTGTTATAGGATACCTATATATACATGATTTTATGCTTTGATTATTATGGTAATATTTCTCACCCTTCTGCTGTTTTATAATGCTCTATGAGGCATTGCAGATTAGGTTGCTGGAGGCCTTTATGAAGTTCTGCTTGTAGTTCGAGGTCGCTACGTGTGTAGCGGTTTAGTAATTATTTGTGGGTCGAGTCATGCTCTGGTAGTGTAACACGGGGATCGATTGCTTATGTTTTAGGATTACATTATGTAACCTAAGTTATGTTTTCATATTTGGAGTAATTGGGATATTGAGATGTTGGCCTTAGTGCCTAGAGATGTTGATTTTATATGATGAAAGTAAACGTTTCTTTTAAAGGATTTTCATTAATGAACCCGCTGCTGCATGCAAACTGAAATTTTGTAAAGCGTGATTATTTATTGAAATATTAATGAGCATGACAGATTGTTTTGATGTGGTGCAAGTTTTGTGTGACGCCCTTTTTATTTGAATGCATGTTAATTTTACTCTGATTATACATATATTTTTCGTGGGGTTTAGAAGGGTGTTACAGGGGATGCAAAGTCCTCACCGTCCATGGTGGATAATACTAAGGCTCCTCCAGAGAAAACCTTTCGTACAACGTATGGACCTTCATAGTTGGGAGTCCATTTGCCCCTGTGATCTGACTGTGGTGGGAGAATCTTTTTCAGCACAAGATCGCCCGTCTAGAAGCTTCGAGGGCGCACCTTCTTATCATAAGCTTTCTTCATCCGACTCTGGTACAAATGACCATATGCAATTGATGTTAGCCTCTTTTCATCCATCAGACTAAGTTGATTCAATCTGTTCTTGATCCATTCTGCCTCATCAAGCTTTACATCAACCAAAACCCTTAAAGATGGAATCTCAACCTCTAGCAGTAGGACAACTCCCATATCATACACTAGTGAGAAAGGAGTTGCCCCGATTGATGTGCGTACCATCATACGATAACCGTGCAAGGCGAAAGGTAACATCTCATGCCAATCTTTGTATGTGACAACCATATTTTGCACTATCTTTTTGATGTTCTTGTTGGCTACTTCAACAACGCCATTCATCTTTGGCCGATAGGGAGATGAGTTGTGATATTCAATCTTGAAGTTCTGGCATAACTCCTTCATCATCTTATTGTTCAGATTCGAACCATTGTTAGTAATGATTCGCTCGGGAATTCCATATCTGCAGATGATGTCCTTCTTTATGAATCTTGCTACCTCTTGCTTGGTCACATTAGCGTACGATGCCGCCTCAACCCATTTGGTGAAGTAATCGATGGCTACCAGGATAAAATGGTGTCCGTTGGAAGAAGTGGGCTTGATCTTTCCAATCATATCGATGCCCCACATGGAGAACGACCAAGGGGATGACATTACATTCAACGGGCACGGCGGCACATGAATCTTATCAGCATAAATCTGGCATTTATGGCATCTCTTCGCGAATTTGAAGCAATCCGACTCCATTGTTAGCCAAAAATAACCAGCTCGTAGTATCTTTCGAGTCATGGCATGTCCGCAGGCATGCGTGCCAAAAGTACCCTCGTGGACTTCTTCCATAAGCAAGCTTGCTTCTTTTTCGTCCACGCACCTGAGTAGCACTAGATCATGATTCCTTCTATACAGCACACCATCTGGGTTGAGGTAGAAGTTTCTAGGCAATATCCTA
This sequence comes from Lathyrus sativus, assembly GCA_963859935.3. Taxonomy (NCBI): domain Eukaryota; kingdom Viridiplantae; phylum Streptophyta; class Magnoliopsida; order Fabales; family Fabaceae; genus Lathyrus; species Lathyrus sativus. The sequence goes on along the minus strand of OZ012739.1, from coordinate 451,349,181 downwards.
AGAGTTTTCTTATCTTGGGTCGATGCCCCTGGTGGATACTCTTGATTCTTAAGGAAATTCTGGATGTCATGGAACCACGGTTTACCATCGGAAGCTCCCTCAATGGCAAATATGAAAGCGGGCCTGTTGAGGCGTGAGATAACAATCCTTGGCACTTCATTCCAAAAATTAACCTTGTACATTGAAGACAGTGTAGCCAAAGCGTCTGCCATTTGATTCTCCGCTCTTGGCACATGGTGGAAGTCTATACGATCGAAAAATGGTAGCAGTATTCTTGCATAATCCTTGTAAGGGATCAGATTAGGCTGACGAGTTTCCCATTCTCCTTCGATCTGATTAACCACTAGCGCTGAATCACCATATACATCGAGATTCTTGATCCTCAGATCAATAGCTTCTTCCAAACCCATGATACATGCTTCGTACTCGGATTCATTGTTGGTACAAGGAAAAGTTAATCTGGCAGTGAAGGGGATATGAGTTCCATGAGGAGTTGTGATAATTGCCCCAATTCCACTACCGTATGAATTAACTGCACCATCAAAAATCATCTGCCATTGAGAACCCCTCTCCGGGCCTTCAGTGGGTAATGGCTCATTAAAATATTTTGCTTTCAAGTACATAATATCCTCGTCAGGAAATTCAAATCTCATCGGTTGGTAATCATCAATTGGTTGTTCGGCAAGGTATTCTGACAGAACACTCCCTTTAATGGCTTTCTGGGAAACGTACTGGATGTCGTATTCTGTCAGTACCATTTGCCATCTGGCAATCTTTCCAGAAAGTACCTGCTTCTCAAAGATATATTTAATCGGATCCATCTTCGAAATTAGCATGGTTGTATGATTGAGCATGTACTGTCTTAAACATTTGGCCGCCCAAGCGAGTGCGCAACACATTTTTTCAAGCATTGAGTAACGGGATTCACAATCTGTGAACTTTTTACTCAAGTAATAAATCACATGCTCTTTTCTCCCTGTCTCGTCGTGTTGACCGAGAACACAACCCATGCTATTCTCAAGAACCGTTAAATACATGATTAATAGTCTTTCAGCGACTGGGGGTATCAGTATCGAAGGCTCCTGCAAATACTGTTTTATCTTGTCGAATGCTCTTTGACAATTTTCGTTCCAGACAACCGCCTGATCTTTCTTTAACAGTTTAAACATTGGTTCACACGTGGCCGTTAGATGAGATATGAACCGAGTGATGTAGTTCAATCTCCCTAAAAAGCCACGAACTTCTTTTTCAGTCTTCGGTGCTGGCATTTCTTGAATAACTCTTATTTTTGCAAGATTTACCTCGATTCCTTTTCTGCTGACAATAAACCCCAATAGCTTTCCGAACCGAACTCCGAAAGTGCACTTATTTGGATTCAACCTCAATTTGAACTTCCTCAACCTCTCAAACAGTTTCAATAAGTTGACCAGATGTTCTTCCTCTGTTTGGGACTTCGCAATCCTGTCATCAACATAGACCTCGATCTCATGATGAATCATATCATGAAACAAAGTCACCATTGCCCGCTGATAAGTTGTCCCTGCGTTTTTCAACCCAAACAGCATCACCTTATAGCAAAATGTTCCCCACAGTGTAATGAATTTTGTTTTCTCCATGTCTTCTGGTGCCATTTTTATCTGATTATAACCGGAGAAGCCATCCATGAAGGAAAACACCGAGAGTTGAGCCGTATTATCGACCAATACGTCAATGTGGGGGAGTGGGAAATCATCCTTTGGGCTCGCCCTATTTAAGTCTCTATAATCAATGCACATCCGTACCTTACCATCCTTCTTAGGTACAGGTACAATGTTGGCGACCCACGAAGGGTAAGTTGTCACGGCTAAAAATCCAGCGTCCAACTGCTTTTGAACTTCTTCTTTGATTTTTACCGCCATGTCTAGTCTCATCCTCCTAAGCTTCTGCTTGACGGGTGGACATTCTTCCCGAAGTGGCTATCGATGAACCACAATGTTAGTATCAAGTTCGGGCATATCTTCGTAGGACTAAGCAAAGATGTCATTGTACTCTCGAAGCATCTCTATCAACTTTTGCTTGATGTCCTCTTGCAATGCAGCCCCTATTCTGACATTCCTGACAACCCCTTCAGAACCCAAGTTGACGACTTCAATCTCTTCTTCATGAGGCAGAATGACCTTCTCTTCTTATCTTAAGAGTCTAGCTAACTCCTCGGGCAAGTCTTCATCCTTATCAATCTCTTCTTCAGCTTGAAATACCGGGTTATCAAAGTCGAAGCGAGTCATAGAAGATTATTGATTGGTGTCATCTGCAATGATATGAGACCTGCAATGAAAATGGTTGAGTGCTTCAAATGATACACAAACAAACACATTGCCATTTTATTGTTAAAAATAAAACAAGAAAAAACAGAGATCTCAAAATTTGAATGGAAAAACGCCCTTTGATTAATAGATGAAACAATATTCAAACATAAAAAAGACAAGCCCTGAAATAAAAAACCACTATGCTTCGGGTAGAACATAGGGTCGTACAATAATTGAAAAACAAAAGCATTATTGTTCATTGGTCACTTGGAAAAATTCCTCAATGGATCAGTTGCTAAGGCGCTGTCCTGGAATGCATGGCTTGATCCAGGCATCCATATCATAGTCACTGTCTCCAGCTTCATCATCAGAAATGGCATTAAGCTGCTCGAAGAAGACACCTCCGCTAGTAAACCTGATCGGCCCCTTGAACTTCGGCGTGCTTTGTAAAGACGATGGGTGGTACCCTAGACCGAATTTGTCCTACTTCTGAGGGATATCAATCACCTACCCCCATCCTTGGGCTGAGCCAGCTTGCACCACAGCCTCCGCTTCTTTGAAAGAAGACATAGCCACCTCAGGCTCTTTCCTCACCACCAGAGATTTATCCTTCAACTGAACGGTTTCAAACGCTTGACACAGGGTCTCATGAATTTCCCCATCTACCTCCACATACTTGAAAGAAGACAGGTGACTAACCATGACGTCCTCTTCTCCACACACTGTTACTACACTGCCACCAACCATGTATTTCAGCTTTTGATGCAGAGTCGATGTAACAGCCCCAGTTGAGTGGATCTATGGTCTGCCTAACAAACAACTATAAGCGGGCTGTATGTCCATGATATAAAATACAGCGTCAAAATCTTCTGGGCCCACTTGGATAGTGTCGCACCTCGAAAAAAAATTCATTCGAAAATACGACCCTCGCGCGAAAGGCGCGGAAATGCGGTTCGACAGAGTCGCCACCGAACTTTATTCTTCCCGAATAAACGAGAGAGGAAAATATCGAGAAAACCTCTTAAACGAAAGGATAAGAACAGGGCTGTCGCAACCAAGTTCCGGGTTCGGGAGTCGGTTACGTGAGGGGAAGGTATTAGCACCCCTCACGTCCGTCGTACTCGACGGGAACCTCTTAAGGTAATTGTGGGGAGTGTTGTTTAGGTTTATTGGTTTTCTTCTCGTTGATAAAGGTAGAATTGGTAGGTTAAAAGGTTAAAGACGCAAAGGAGGGATGGGTGGTTAGAGGATAGGGTGCTCGCCAAGGATTGGGGCCCTTGTGCCTACGTATGCTCATTCGGACGAGAATGAGAAATCAGAGCGTCGTAGTTCGACTACGGGAAAGGATGGGGGGAAATGGGAGATGGATAGAAGTGTGCTCGCCAAGATCATCGCAATCTTGTGCCTACGTATCTTATATTCAAGAATGAATAAAGAATCAGAGCGTCCGTAGTTCGTGATAACGACCACGAAAATATGGGGTTTGAAATGGGTTGAAGTTGAGTTGGGGACGAAAGAGTGACTGACAAACAACCTAAGGGCGTGCCTCAAGAGCTTGTCATTCAAGAATTCAAGGAATGCGAGATCCCAAGAACTCAGTTCTTTCGTAAGTTGAAGATAAGAATTGGATGTTTTGAAATCGAAAGAATGAACTAATAACAACTCGGGGGCGTGCCCAAGAATTACTCGTTCGAATATTCAAAGAATGCTAGATCCTAAGAATATCCCTCTTTCGTAAGTTTGCGAAAGGATTGAATCGAAGAATGGCATGCGAGGCCAAAAGGAAGTTGTTTTGAAATGGCTCGACGACGTGTCGAAGATTTGATTGAAGGTGGAACCGGCTTGACGACGTGTCAAGGGTTAAGGTTGTGAGAAACGATATTAGTCCCTGAGGGTGCTCCTAATATCGAGATCACGAGGAATTGTGAAAGAAATGGGTTGCGAATGCGGACGAGCAATCGACTTAGGAGAATGTTTGAAAATGATTGAGTTTGAAAAGTTGAAAGAGTGAGTGAATAACAACTCAAAGGGCGCGCCTCGAGGATTATTCACTCGAAAATTCAAGGAATGCTAGACTCCAAGAACCTCCTTCTTGCGAGGTGTGAATCGAAAAAAGATATTTAAAAAGGTCGAAAGATTGAATGAATAATAACTCAAAGGGCGCGCCTCGAGGATTATTCACTCGAAAATTCAAGGAATGCTAGACTCCAAGAACCTCCTTCTTTCGAAGTTTGATCGAGAAAAATGTTTTGAAAAAGATTGGAAGTGAAATGAGGTATGAAAATAATTTGAGGTACGAGATGTGAGGACATGAGATTGGATTTGAAAATGAGAGAAATGACAATTATTTGATAAATGAGACGTAGGCCTCACAACCAATTAATTGGGGTATTATCGAAATGCTAGATCTCGACGACACCTTTTTCATTTGAAAAAAAAAAGTTTGGATGAACAAAGGGAATATCACAAAGAAGGCTAAGTTCTCATGACATTTCTTTGTTAGAAAAAAAATAATTTTTGAAAATGAGAGGTCGAATAATACACTATTTAAGGTGTACACCTTAATAATGACTATCCAAAAATTCAAGAAGCGCTAGACTTCAAGAACTTAGTTTCTCACGATTTGATTTAGAAAATAATTTAGTAATAAAAATTAAATTGAGTAAACACTAATACTATTTATTTTGAAAAGGAAATAACTTATATAAAGTAAAAGAGAAAAAAAAAATAATAATAATAGCTTTGCAATGAGTTTAAAAAAAATAAATTTAAATAAATATTCCCTTTTTTTTTAAGAAAGTTTTGAAATTGATTTGTAATAAATTATAAAAAAAATAAAACGGGGGGTACACCATTAATAACAGGGTGTAGTCCAAGGGATTTGGTTGGGCCTGGTTGTTGAAGGCCCACAAAACTTCAGCTAAACAACAGCAGGGGACGCGTGCGGGGGGTGCGAATCCGAATGGAAAAGAAAGTGGGTCGTGAAGCCCATCAACCCAACTTGGACCCTACAGACTCACTACCTCACACATTTCTCTTCAGAAACCCTAGCCGCCGTACTCTTCTTCCTCTCCCCTTCCGTCTCTCGCTCTCAAACTTTCTTCCGATCTCCATTTCTACCGCCGCCAACACCCAAACATCATCTTACCGTCTCAAACTCATACTTCTTCAACCTTCTTCGTCCAATCTCTCCTTTTCCTGTTAAAAAATAAACAACCAGCGAACCATGAGCAGATAACGTTAAAGACTCCGTTGATCTTTCCATTGCTTGGCGAATCCGGATCTATAATTTTTCAAAGCTTCGTTTGATGTTATTGATGGCGATGAAACATGGTTGCATGCGAGGACGAAGCTAATTTGAGATTCGTTGTGACGGTGGTCGTATTTGCTAAGATCTGAAGTTCGTTCATGGTAAGTGGTGAAGTTTGGTGAAAATATGGAAAACGAAGTGATGAATGGATGAACATTACTGAGGTATCTTGCAGATTTCGGATGAACATGATGAATCAGGAGGAATTGATGAAGGTTAGTGATGGTTGATGAATCTCGGAAGAAGCGGTGGAGATTTTTTTTGTGAAGTTGGTGTTTGAGATTCGTAGATCTGGATATGGAACGATGTTGAAGCAACAATTTAAGTTGAAAATCTGAAGATCTGGTGATTGTTGTTTAGATCTGGCGATTTGAAGTTGAAATGAAGTTTTTCGGTTGGTGATGAGTGCTTGGAGATTTGTTCATCAAGGATGATGAACACGTTCACGGATCCGGGTTTGTTCGAATGTTGGAAGGAATTTGGAAAAAAAAATTTGGAGTATGATTTTTCGGAGAAGAAAAAATGATGAACGTTGCTAATTTTCTGGGGAACTGGTATGAAGATTTGAAGATCTTCGAAGGTGAGTGATGGAGAGGATGAACACGACTGGGTTTCATATGAAGATTGACGTACTTTGAAAAAAAACTGGAAAGAACGATATGAATATTTGAATGTTTGTATGAATTTGGATGAACACGTTTGAGTTTGGATGAACACAAGAATATTTCTGGAAAATATATGATGAAGGTAGTATGAAGATCTGGGAAACTGTATGAACTTGGATGAATATTTGAATTTACCGGTGAGTGGATGAATTTTCCGGTGTGATATTCCGGCATGTTTGATTCGTGTTAATTTGGCCGGTGAAGTGAAAAGCTGTTTGCATGGCCTTGGGTACTGTGAGGGTTAGGGTTTGAATCTAGGGTTAGGTGGCGGCTAGGGTTAGGTGGCAGACTTTGGGAAGTGTGTTGTCAATGCAGCAACAATTAAGGCTCTTATAGCCTGACAAGTGGCCGCAAAATGACCTAATGGGCCTTGGAAATTGAGTATTGGACCATTAAACAATGCAAGCTATTAACAAAACATTAAATAAAAAGCAACTTAATAACAAAAGCAACTTAATTTAAGTAACAAAACCAGTAACATTTAACTAATAAAATTTGAAAACCTAATTAATACAAATCAAACCTAAAATAAATAAATAATAAATAAAAAAAGATTATTAAAAATAAATAAAAACGAAAAGATAATAAAATAATAAATAAAAAAATGAAAAAAATAATAAAATAATAAAATAATAAACAAAAAAACGAAAATAATAAATAAATAAAAAACTAACATATATTGTTTAAAAACCTAAATAATAGCCCACATAAAAAAACAAATACAATTATAATGAACTCTATTTAAAAGAAAAGAGATATCATATTCTAATTAATATATAAATATTAAATAAAAGCAACTTTAATGTTAAATCTAAAAAAGTATCTATCTAAAAAATAAAATAAAAGCTATTTAAATAAATAAACCTATATCTAAAAAGAAAATAACAATAAAATAAATAAAAAGAAATAAAAAGGAAGAAAATTGCAAGAAGAAAAGAAAAAAAAAGAAAATGGAAGTAAAAAAGACCAAAATGCCCCTTAGGCCATGTGTCACACTTTTATTGGTGAAAAAGATAAAAAAATCCTAAAAAAAACCAATTGCAAGCGGACACGTGTCTAAGAAAATAAGCGGGTAATGTGAAACAAAAAGAATGAAGAAAAAGAAACGGTATTTGAAAAATGGGTAGGACAAATTTAGGGTATGACAGATGCCCCTATCTAATTGGCTTAAACCTAGAGGAATGAACTGCTGCAGCGTTCATTTTCTAAGGTAGAAGTCAATTAGATATGAAAAAAACCCTGAATTTGTCCGAAAGAAAAAGAGATGCTTGAGAATTGAAAATGCTGGATGAGGTAAACCTCTGAGTAAGCTGTAAATAACTGGAAAAAAAGGTCGTCGTCACCAAAAGGATAATGGAAAGAAAAGAACACGGCTATTACCACCAAAAGGGCGGTAGAGCAAACACAAACACACATCGCACAGTCTATCACTAATGACCATGATAGACCCCCCACCAAAAGGATGACGGAGCGAAACACAAAACAAATCGCACAATCTATCACTAATGACCATGATAGACCCCCCACCAAAAGGATGACGGAGCGAAACACAAAACAGATCGCACAATCTATCACTAATGACCATGATAGACCCCCCACCAAAAGGATGACGGAGCGAAACAAGCAAAATTCGCGCAATCCATCATTAATGACCATGATAGACCCCCCACCAAAAGGATGACGGAGCGAGACAAGCAAAATTCGCACAATCTATCATTAATGACCATGATAGACCCCCCACCAAAAGGATGACGGAGCGAGACAAGCAAAATTCGCACAATCTATCATTAATGACCATGATAGACCCCCCACCAAAAGGATGACGGAGCGAGACAAGCAAAATTCGCACAATCTATCATTAATGACCATGATAGACCCCCCACCAAAAGGATGACGGAGCGAGACAAGCAAAATTCGCACAATCTATCATTAATGACCATGATAGACCCCCCACCAAGAGGATGACGGAGCGAGACAAGCAAAATTCGCACAATCTATCATTAATGACCATGATAGACCCCCCACCAAAAGGATGACGGAGCGAGACAAGCAAAATTCGCACAATCTATCATTAATAACCATGATAGACCCCCCACCAAAAGGATGACGGAGCGAGACAAGCAAAATTCGCACAATCTATCATTAATGACCATGATAGACCCCCCACCAAAAGGATGACGGAGCGAGACAAGCAAAATTCGCACAATCTATCATTAATGACCATGATAGACCCCCCACCAAAAGGATGACGGAGCGAAACAAGCAAAATTCGCACAATCCATCACTAATGACCATGATAGACCCCCCCCCCCCCCCAAAAGGATGACGGAGCGAAACACACGCCAAACAATATCGCACAATCTATCATTAATGACCATGATAGACCCTCACCAAAAGGATGACGGAGCGAACCACAAAATGATCGCACAATCTGACATCGACGAAATGTCGGACCTACCACCAAAAGGATGGTAGAGCGAAAACACAAACAAAACATCGCACAGTCTGATATCGACGAAATATCAGACCTACCACCGAAAGGATGGTAGAGCAAAATCAAAAACAAAGGTTGCTATCACCAAAAGGATGATAGGAAAACACAGATTTGAAGTTTACAAACACCAAAAGGATGCAGGCTATGTTGAACTGACGAAGTTCGACTATCACCAAAAGGATGATAGTAAGGCAATTGACGACGGTCACGCTTGCTGAACACAACTCATTGGGGAACCCCTGAGAAGAAGATTGAATTTGAAATGAGTCGACGGGGTACGCCCACCGTCTCTTGCTTGGAGATCGTAGTTTGCTGAAATGATTTCATGGTTACGCCCATGAATTCTGAAGAGGATGCCCCTGACTGGGCTGAGTTTGTCTTGATGTTTTGTCTTGCTCAACAAAAGGTTGAACAACTTCATGAGGAACGCTCACGGTTTTGCTGAAGATGCCCCTGCTCGGGTTGGATCTTGCACTGAACTTCTTGGATTTGCCCAACAAAAGGCTGAACAACTTCGTGGGGAACGCCCACGGTCTTGGATGGTATGCCCCTGATTAGGCTGAATGTTGATTTGTATATTTGATCAACCACGAGGTTGAAATTCGTCACGGGGGACGCCCATGGTCTTGGAAAAGATGCCCCTGACTGGGCTGAATCTTGCCTTGAACAACTTCAAATTTTATGGGAGAAACCCACAATTGCAGAAGATTGCCCCTGACTAGGTTGATGACTGCTTTGAAGCTTTTGAAAATCGTGGGGTAAACCCACCATCTTGCGGAAGATGCCCCCTGACTGGGCGATCGATGGTCTTGGAAATCTTCGAGATTGATCCTGGACCTTGACTTGCATATATGAATGTTTGGATGATAAATGACATTCTATACGAGTGGAAGTGCAAATGCAAGTGCTGACACGCGGAAATGCAAGAGTTGGGGAAGTATGGTATGATTGGAGTATGATGCAGGACATTTATGATGTTGAATGCGATGCGTATGAGGCACATGATGCAGACGGGTAATTTGCAGGTGGAGACGCCAGCATGGTGGACTCTGGTAGTTGCCAATGCAGATTGGACTTCGGGTGGAAGGATTGACTTCCTCGACACGCAATTTGTTGAAGACATCACGATCGAAGCAGAAGATGATGCTCTGGATGCCTCAAGTATGGGTACTTGGTGATTTGTTGTCAATTTCCTTCAGAGAAGATTGCAACCCTGCTTGTTGGTCAGGACGACATGGTCTTGCCCCAGTCTGAACTTGCTATGGTCTGCCCCAGATTAACCAGTTCTGACATATGGAAGTTGAACTCGGATGACTTGCCCCTGCTCGAGCTGTTGAATGCTTTGCCCCAGTCTATGGGTTCTGAGGTAGTCTTGCTTCGTGTACGCCACTGAAAGTCAAGTTCCTCCTCGATCGCCTCTTGCTGGAGTGTCTTTGAATACCTAGCACTGATTTGCAATTAAAATTGTACATTTATATATATGGTAATATTAATGCAAAGTTCACGGTAAGTTTTGAAAAAGTGTCTTTTATTGAAGTGTCGTGATAGTGTGAGACGAATGGACTGCTAGCCCATACGTTGTGCTAATTTGATTGGTGCGAAAGATATAGCAAGCAAAATGACACCAATGTTGTTGATTAGAAATCATGTGAGGAGTCAGGTTACGCAACCTTGCGATGATATGCTTTCAGAATAAACCTCGTCTCAATTAGGTCTTTCAAGGGTTGTAACGTGGTCTGGTTCACGGTTATGAAACAAAGGATATTAGGCTCAAAGTATGATTTGTACCCACCCCTTCTTCATAATGGTCTCCAGTCCTACGCTCAGTTAATTCTAAACTTGTCCGGACGGTGTAAACTTGATGACTCAAGGTTGGCCCGACGCAGCAGTCACCTTATTTTGATGGATGTCAGTGCCCCTTGATTTGGGTGGCTACTGAATCTTTTTTTTTGTTGAGGGTTTCGGGGTCCTCTTTTGCTTTTGTTTTTGATCCCTAACTTTTGCATGGATTGACTTTGCTTGTCAGATCCATCGGGATTGCCTTGATTTTGCCTAAGTCCCCTCTAAGGTGTCTGACTTAGCAGGCTTTTGATGCTTTTTATTTTTGTTGTGACTGCCATGGCATGGGTTTTTGATGGACAATCGTCTTTTAGATATTGATTCGAATACGGGATTGGATTAACTGAACACTACCCTGCCCCAGGTTGAGTGTAAGGGTTTGAATATCCGAAGGAAACTGCTACTTCTAGGCTCGAAGTGGTTTACTAGGGATTAACTCCTTATAACTCCGGTGTTTGGGGAATTGAAACAATGCCTGTACATCATTGACGAGATTCGGTCTGAAAGCATACGATTTGCAATTATGGGTATCTCGTTTTCATCATCCTCCCTCAAATCATGCTAAACAACAGTGAATAGAGTGGAGTGAATAAATGTGTCGGTGATAAGTGAAAAATGAGTGAATACGACATAACTAATTCAAAACAGGCATAAACGATACATTAATGAAAACCAAATACGAATGGCAATTGTTCAAAGCATACAATACTTAAATAAACAAAAACATAAGAAACTGCGAATAATGAAATGGCAACATGACTGCCTTCTTCGAGGAATGAACTTGACTGGAATCGATCTGACGTTGGCGTTAGTTGACTGGTGGCATTGGATTGTTGATGATATTTGGAGACTTCCCATTAAAGTTGATAGCATCCCTATCGACCATGTCTTGAATTATGTGTTTGAAAGCCCTGCAGTCCTCAATGGTATGACCTGGGGCGCCCTTATGAAATTCACAATGAGCATTTGCATCGTAGTCGGCAGGAATGACAGTTGGGGGAGCCAAGTCTCTTGGAACAATAGCCTTCTTCTCCATCAACTGAGCAAAGATTTTGGCATATGACATTGGTAGACGATCAAAGACTCTATCTGGCCTCCATGTTCTCTGCAGACGCTGTGGGCGAGCACCTTGTCGTTGCTGAGTTGCTTGCATCTGCTGTTGCTGAGGAGGATACTGATATCCTTGCTGGTTGTAGGCTTGTTGCTGAGGAGCCTGTTGCCGTGGTATCTGAGCTTGCGCTGCATGAACAGCTGGCTGATAAGGCATTGGCGCATATTGCGCAGCAGCAACATATGGATACTGATGGTAGGGAACTTGATAAGGCATAGGAGGAGCTTGTTGAGAAGCTTGCCCTTTCTGCACGAAGATGGCATTTGTTTTGCCTTCCTTCTTCTTGTATCCATTAAAAGGCCTCTTGGCATTAGCCTGACTGTTAGAACCTCCTGGGATCTTCCCACTCTTCAGCCCTTCTTTAATTCTTTCACCGACGATCACCAAGTCAGAGAATCCAGCGGAGACACTACCGATCAATTTTTCGTAGTACTGGCCTTGCAAGGTACCCATGAAGATGTCAATCAACTCACGGTCAACAAGAGGTGGATGCACCCTTGCGGCTAGCTCTCTCCATCGTTGCGCGTACTCCTTAAAGGATTCGTTGTCCTTCTGAGTCATACTCTGAAGCTGAGTACGATTTGGAGCAAGATCGGTGTTGTATTTGTACTGCTTGACAAATGCATCAGCTAGCTCGGCCCAGGTGCGCACACTATTACGCTCCAGCTGCATATACCATTCGAGTGATGCCCCAGACAGGCTGTCCTGGAAGCAATGGATCATGAGCTTCTCGTCTCTGGCATAGGCAGCCATCTTGCGACAGTACATCTTCAGATGAATATTTGGGCAGCTGAGACCCTTGTATTTTGAAAATTCGGGCACCTTGAACTTGGGAGGAATGACAACATCAGGCACCAAGCACAATTCCAGAGCACTGAAAGAATTTGAATTTTGTCCCTCCATGGCGCGGAGTTTCTCGGCTAGATCTCGGCACATCTTCATGGCTTCAGAATCCTGAGCGGCAACAGGACTGGCGATGGGAATAGCAGCATGATAGTTCTGAACATCGTCATACTGATCCATCAGAGTATCTTCGACATGAGGAACCGGGATTTGCACAGCAGCAGGCTGGGCGTGCGGGATAACTCCAACGGTAACTCCAGGCGCTGGGATTGGCTGAGAAGTATTTCCTTCGATTGCGTTGTTGAAGTTCAGCGGCATCCCATGAGAACTTGGAATTTGAACCAAAGGGATGGCAGTAGACCCTTGTCCATTGTGGTTGACGACAGCGGCGGCTTCACGCTGTTCTTCCTCTCTCCTGGCTGTGAGGATGGCCTCGAGGATCTGGTCGATCTTTCCTTTCATGGAATCCAACTCTTCCCTGAAGGCGACTTGCTCCTGTTGAATCTGCTCCATCATTCGTCTGGTATTGGCTCTAGTTGCGTACTGGTGTCGAGGAATCAGCTTGATTTACTGGAGAAGAAGGAACGGAGACATAAGATTCTGTTGAAGGACTGGAAATGCAAAATGCACAACATATGAAATGCAATGCAAATGATATGCAAGATGCAATGCAAGATACAAGATCCAGAATCCCAAGATCACAACTCCAATAACTCCTGAAGCTGGTAACAGTAACAGATAAGTAACCATAATTCCTGCTCAAAGAAAAGTGACAGGTACAACCTATACGGGAAGGTCTAGACTCTCTACCCATAAACCCTCTCACGGGATGGTTTCTATGTTTGGGTTCCCAGGATCACGGACACTAGTCGTATTAGCGTCACGCAACAGGCTGGCCGCATTACGACGATAATGACGATAAGGTCTCTCCTGAGCGGGGTCCTCATGCTAGGCACACAAGGAGCGAGTCCTTGGAGACTAACACTATACGACCACCAATATCGGAACTGGTGCTAACAAAAGGTTCCCAGAATCACGGACCCTTCATTAATCAAGTCGTGTGACAGGCTAGCTGTGTTACAACGAGATCTACGAATAGGTCTCCTCTGGAGGAGCTTTCATGCTAGGCCCACAAGGAGCAAGTCCTTGGAGACTAACACTACTCGACTACCAATTCTAAACTATGTGTTCCCTCTGCTTTTACCAAAGCTCGGGTGTAGAGCCTTACTCATGATGTCATCCCAAAAACCGAAAAGGCCCAGATAACAAGCACAAATAAAATCCACAAGAGAATAAGTACGTAAAAAAGAAGAAAACAAATAAAAACAAACACTCCTCACAAACCAAAAGATAGGCTCGACTCTCTCTTTGCATGGAGCCATGCATCCCCAGCAGAGTCGCCACCTGTCGCACCTCGAAAAAAAATTCATTCGAAAATACGACCCTCGCGCGAAAGGCGCGGAAATGCGGTTCGACAGAGTCGCCACCGAACTTTATTCTTCCCGAATAAACGAGAGAGGAAAATATCGAGAAAACCTCTTAAACGAAAGGATAAGAACAGGGCTGTCGCAACCAAGTTCCGGGTTCGGGAGTCGGTTACGTGAGGGGAAGGTATTAGCACCCCTCACGTCCGTCGTACTCGACGGGAACCTCTTAAGGTAATTGTGGGGAGTGTTGTTTAGGTTTATTGGTTTTCTTCTCGTTGATAAAGGTAGAATTGGTAGGTTAAAAGGTTAAAGACGCAAAGGAGGGATGGGTGGTTAGAGGATAGGGTGCTCGCCAAGGATTGGGGCCCTTGTGCCTACGTATGCTCATTCGGACGAGAATGAGAAATCAGAGCGTCGTAGTTCGACTACGGGAAAGGATGGGGGGAAATGGGAGATGGATAGAAGTGTGCTCGCCAAGATCATCGCAATCTTGTGCCTACGTATCTTATATTCAAGAATGAATAAAGAATCAGAGCGTCCGTAGTTCGTGATAACGACCACGAAAATATGGGGTTTGAAATGGGTTGAAGTTGAGTTGGGGACGAAAGAGTGACTGACAAACAACCTAAGGGCGTGCCTCAAGAGCTTGTCATTCAAGAATTCAAGGAATGCGAGATCCCAAGAACTCAGTTCTTTCGTAAGTTGAAGATAAGAATTGGATGTTTTGAAATCGAAAGAATGAACTAATAACAACTCGGGGGCGTGCCCAAGAATTACTCGTTCGAATATTCAAAGAATGCTAGATCCTAAGAATATCCCTCTTTCGTAAGTTTGCGAAAGGATTGAATCGAAGAATGGCATGCGAGGCCAAAAGGAAGTTGTTTTGAAATGGCTCGACGACGTGTCGAAGATTTGATTGAAGGTGGAACCGGCTTGACGACGTGTCAAGGGTTAAGGTTGTGAGAAACGATATTAGTCCCTGAGGGTGCTCCTAATATCGAGATCACGAGGAATTGTGAAAGAAATGGGTTGCGAATGCGGACGAGCAATCGACTTAGGAGAATGTTTGAAAATGATTGAGTTTGAAAAGTTGAAAGAGTGAGTGAATAACAACTCAAAGGGCGCGCCTCGAGGATTATTCACTCGAAAATTCAAGGAATGCTAGACTCCAAGAACCTCCTTCTTGCGAGGTGTGAATCGAAAAAAGATATTTAAAAAGGTCGAAAGATTGAATGAATAATAACTCAAAGGGCGCGCCTCGAGGATTATTCACTCGAAAATTCAAGGAATGCTAGACTCCAAGAACCTCCTTCTTTCGAAGTTTGATCGAGAAAAATGTTTTGAAAAAGATTGGAAGTGAAATGAGGTATGAAAATAATTTGAGGTACGAGATGTGAGGACATGAGATTGGATTTGAAAATGAGAGAAATGACAATTATTTGATAAATGAGACGTAGGCCTCACAACCAATTAATTGGGGTATTATCGAAATGCTAGATCTCGACGACACCTTTTTCATTTGAAAAAAAAAAGTTTGGATGAACAAAGGGAATATCACAAAGAAGGCTAAGTTCTCATGACATTTCTTTGTTAGAAAAAAAATAATTTTTGAAAATGAGAGGTCGAATAATACACTATTTAAGGTGTACACCTTAATAATGACTATCCAAAAATTCAAGAAGTGCTAGACTTCAAGAACTTAGTTTCTCACGATTTGATTTAGAAAATAATTTAGTAATAAAAATTAAATTGAGTAAACACTAATACTATTTATTTTGAAAAGGAAATAACTTATATAAAGTAAAAGAGAAAAAAAAAATAATAATAATAATAGCTTTGCAATGAGTTTAAAAAAAATAAATTTAAATAAATATTCCCTTTTTTTTTAAGAAAGTTTTGAAATTGATTTGTAATAAATTATAAAAAAAATAAAACGGGGGGTACACCATTAATAACAGGGTGTAGTCCAAGGGATTTGGTTGGGCCTGGTTGTTGAAGGCCCACAAAACTTCAGCTAAACAACAGCAGGGGACGCGTGCGGGGGGTGCGAATCCGAATGGAAAAGAAAGTGGGCCGTGAAGCCCATCAACCCAACTTGGACCCTACAGACTCACTACCTCACACATTTCTCTTCAGAAACCCTAGCCGCCGTACTCTTCTTCCTCTCCCCTTCCGTCTCTCGCTCTCAAACTTTCTTCCGATCTCCATTTCTACCGCCGCCAACACCCAAACATCATCTTACCGTCTCAAACTCATACTTCTTCAACCTTCTTCGTCCAATCTCTCCTTTTCCTGTTAAAAAATAAACAACCAGCGAACCATGAGCAGATAACGTTAAAGACTCCGTTGATCTTTCCATTGCTTGGCGAATCCGGATCTATAATTTTTCAAAGTTTCGTTTGATGTTATTGATGGCGATGAAACATGGTTGCATGCGAGGACGAAGCTAATTTGAGATTCGTTGTGACGGTGGTCGTATTTGCTAAGATCTGAAGTTCGTTCATGGTAAGTGGTGAAGTTTGGTGAAAATATGGAAAACGAAGTGATGAATGGATGAACATTACTGAGGTATCTTGCAGATTTCGGATGAACATGATGAATCAGGAGGAATTGATGAAGGTTAGTGATGGTTGATGAATCTCGGAAGAAGCGGTGGAGATTTTTTTTGTGAAGTTGGTGTTTGAGATTCGTAGATCTGGATATGGAACGATGTTGAAGCAACAGTTTAAGTTGAAAATCTGAAGATCTGGTGATTGTTGTTTAGATCTGGCGATTTGAAGTTGAAATGAAGTTTTTCGGTTGGTGATGAGTGCTTGGAGATTTGTTCATCAAGGATGATGAACACGTTCACGGATCCGGGTTTGTTCGAATGTTGGAAGGAATTTGGAAAAAAAAATTTGGAGTATGATTTTTCGGAGAAGAAAAAATGATGAACGTTGCTAATTTTCTGGGGAACTGGTATGAAGATTTGAAGATCTTCGAAGGTGAGTGATGGAGAGGATGAACACGACTGGGTTTCATATGAAGATTGACGTACTTTGAAAAAAAACTGGAAAGAACGATATGAATATTTGAATGTTTGTATGAATTTGGATGAACACGTTTGAGTTTGGATGAACACAAGAATATTTCTGGAAAATATATGATGAAGGTAGTATGAAGATCTGGGAAACTGTATGAACTTGGATGAATATTTGAATTTACCGGTGAGTGGATGAATTTTCCGGTGTGATATTCCGGCATGTTTGATTCGTGTTAATTTGGCCGGTGAAGTGAAAAGCTGTTTGCATGGCCTTGGGTACTGTGAGGGTTAGGGTTTGAATCTAGGGTTAGGTGGCGGCTAGGGTTAGGTGGCAGACTTTGGGAAGTGTGTTGTCAATGCAGCAACAATTAAGGCTCTTATAGCCTGACAAGTGGCCGCAAAATGACCTAATGGGCCTTGGAAATTGAGTATTGGACCATTAAACAATGCAAGCTATTAACAAAACATTAAATAAAAAGCAACTTAATAACAAAAGCAACTTAATTTAAGTAACAAAACCAGTAACATTTAACTAATAAAATTTGAAAACCTAATTAATACAAATCAAACCTAAAATAAATAAATAATAAATAAAAAAAGATTATTAAAAATAAATAAAAACGAAAAGATAATAAAATAATAAATAAAAAAATGAAAAAATAATAAAATAATAAAATAATAAACAAAAAAACGAAAATAATAAATAAATAAAAAACTAACATATATTGTTTAAAAACCTAAATAATAGCCCACATAAAAAACAAATACAATTATAATGAACTCTATTTAAAAGAAAAGAGATATCATATTCTAATTAATATATAAATATTAAATAAAAGCAACTTTAATGTTAAATCTAAAAAAGTATCTATCTAAAAAATAAAATAAAAGCTATTTAAATAAATAAACCTATATCTAAAAAGAAAATAACAATAAAATAAATAAAAAGAAATAAAAAGGAAGAAAATTGCAAGAAGAAAAGAAAAAAAAAAGAAAATGGAAGTAAAAAACACCAAAATGCCCCTTAGGCCATGTGTCACACTTTTATTGGTGAAAAAGATAAAAAATCCTAAAAAAAAACCAATTGCAAGCGGACACGTGTCTAAGAAAATAAGCGGGTAATGTGAAACAAAAAGAATGAAGAAAAAGAAACGGTATTTGAAAAATGGGTAGGACAAATTTAGGGTATGACAGATAGGCAAAGTCAACTCACCGAAGACAGACCTCCGAGTACCATCGAAAGCACGTACAACCAAATCACTTGGTGTACAGGTAACGCTGTTGCACCCCAAATTTTTACCCCTTATATCCTCTTCATATCATATGCATTTATTTATCTAACCTTAACAAGTTTCGAAGTGTATTTTGTCAAGACAGGGATGAAACGGGGCTCCGCACTGATAAAATCGAAGGTTCGAAGATTGGGAAACCATTGCTTTGGGATGAATCATTCATGAAATAAGATCAAGAGTACCATATTGGGCCATGTGTGAGTTCAATTTGAAGTAATCACCCACAGATGGGGTGCAGTGCAGTTCAAGGCACCCAATTAGGGTTTTACGGGTTGGAAAAGTCAACTGTAGTTTGACTTTAGATTCGGGAAATAATTCAAAGATAAAAGTATGGTTTAAAAAGTGCATACGGCTTAGTGAAGTCCCCTCAAAGAGTTTCAAAGTCTTGGAAGCTCCGAAACATGAACAGACAGTTCGGTAATCGCCGATCGATCGTACGGTTGACCGAAAAGTCAACCCCCTCAAGTTTTAGGAATTGGACTTCAAGTGGTGAAGCAAAGTTGTTCCTTATGTCATGAGGGACCTACATATCAATTTTCATGATCATCGGATCAAAGACGTGAGAGTAATCGGAAAATCGGGAAATTAGGGTTTCGAAAGGGGCTAAACCCTAACTCCCTAACCGCGCACCCGAATGAGGTGGTTCAAAGCTCGTCGGAAAGCTCTTAACAAGTCCTAAAAAAGTCCTATACTAGTCCACTCTCAGAAAATGCATGGAATTGGAGTTATCATCAAAATCGATTCTTAGTACAAAACACTTAGTGAAATTCTGAAAATCTGGCTGCACTAAAACTTGTTTTTTTGCTGACTTTAAGGGACTTTTCAACCAAGATGCACATAGATTTGGAACTTTTGGCAAACATGAATGTTGTAGAGCTACATAAGGGCTTTCCAAAAAGTACAAGAACTCCCCAAGAGGAGTTATAAGCTGAGAGTTATGAAGTGTGAAAGATGGTCCTGTGCACTAATTTGTCAACTTGCCTAAACCCAACATAAACTTGATTCCCAACCATACACTTCATCTCTAACCATGGATGGACATCTGATATGATGAATTTAGAGGTTGGAATAGACAAATTCAGAAGGGCATCCAAGCAAGTACAAGATCTTGAGCAAAATCCATTACTTTAATAGAAGAAAGTACAAAGGTACAATAGGAGAGAGATGGTTTGTGGTTGCAGCAGGAGGGGGCTGTCCTTTCTACCTCTATAGTCACTTCTTATAGCTTAATAAAATCTGTTTTTATAGGCTAATGACCCTTGAAAGCATGCACCATTTGCAGAAAGAAAATCACACTTGGATTCACAAAGATTTCCCTTTCAAAACTCCCTCCAAAAAAGGAAGTTACTAAGCTGCCCTCACCCTTGTCTCTACTATAAATAGAGACCTCCCTCACCTTATTTCTAACACAATTAATCTATTAGAAACCATAGAAACTTGCTGTTACCACAACTCCTCAACATTTCTTCAAAATCACCAAATCCTCCAAAAAGCTCAAAAATACCAACTTGCACATTTCATACCAGAACTCTCTCCAAACTTTGAAACACTTCAAGGACCACATAGACCACCTTAAAATGGCCCTACAAAGCTGTTCCAACCTTTAGTTTTCCCAAAATCTCAAAAATCAAAAAAGTCAAATGTTCATGTAGCTTACTTTGACCAAAAGCCATTAAATCCACCAAAACTTGTTCCAAACAGTTTCTCGAGGTTTTGATCACCCATATACCTTACAAATGATATATCTCAACTGTCAAAATCATTAGCAACCATTGGAGACTCATATTTTTCACTTTGGCTTCATAAGTGTATGGTTACTTAAAGTTGAAGAAAGCTCAAAGGCAAGAAAGTGAAGTGAAAGATCTCTGGGTTTCTCAACTATTTTAAGTTGTTCAAAAGGATCATCAAGAGGTATGTGATCTGTCTCCTTTGGCATTTGTAGCATTTCTTTTGATTTTGGCATTTTGAGCATCTTAATGTGTCCTTTTGAAGTCATAAGCACTTAAGCACAAAAATGCATTCTTGCAATTCACACACCATATTTTGATCTGTTATCTTTTGATTGTTTCTTACTGTTATAACTCAGTCTATATTAGGTTTGAAATGTGTGCAGACCATCATTTATTCTTAATCCCATCTGTTGTGATCAATTGAACTTAAAATGCACACCAAAAACACCAACTGTTTTGTTTGAGTTATCTATGTTTGCTTACATTAAGGTGACAACTGCCATATGAAGCAAGTCATTGGAGTTAATGTCTAGTATTGGCTTTGTAATATCAGGTTATGGTTTGTGTTGCATTTTTATGAAATACCACTATTAGAACCATCATGAATGCTAGCTGAATCATTATTCATGTCATGACCTGATGCATTTTTGATGGCATAGCCTGTTTTGATCTTGACTCATCCAGCATGCTAGACCTAGTTGTTTCAGTTTATGGCAAATAGGTCTAGAATCTATGAGTGTAGGTTTTGAAGTTCATACTTTGAATCTTGTTGAAATGAAAAAAATCTTACTGATGTTTGAGTTTTGTTGAACTTGTCTTAGTTGGATTAACAACATGTTACTATTAAGGCATTCTTGTGATTTACCAAACTGTTTATCCTTTTCTTAATCATTGTCAAACCTTTGGTTTTGAAGCTTAAAGGCATAATGCATGTTATTGAAATTCTGTCATGAAGTTTTAAAGTAGAAATTCACCAACACATTATTAAGTACCAATTTGTTTGTCTGTTTTCAAAACTTGGATACCATCAACGTTTCTACCTTTGCAAATTGACACAGAGTTCATGAACTAGCACTATTCTTCCTACTGTGAACATATATGCTTGCTGTCACATGAGCCTTGTTGAGATTAGACTAGGTTTCAGTTTTAATAAGTGAAGAATTTATTGGCTCATCATTTGGTTTGCTTTCCAAGTTTGCTGAGAGGAGAATCAACTCAGTTTCCCTGTCAGGTTTTTTGGCTAGTATCATGATTGGACTGTTAAGCTTTGACACATAATGTTAGATTCATACTGTCCAAATTTTATGTTTATACCTCTACCATGTATGCCTATGTGCTTGTTGAACTATGTTTGGTAATATCATGAACTGATTGCTGATGAGATCATCATGCTTTAAGTATGCATATTAGCACTACCAAGACCATTCCCACACTACCACTGAAGACATGTCAGCCACTCCTCAGTTCAGTTTGTTTTTATTTGTTAATCCTTGATTTTTCACTCAGTAGCAGGTGTGTTTGAACATAGGCTGGTCTGCCTCAAATTTGATCTTTAAAACTTCACAAAACTTTTCAAAAACTCCCACCATCATTGCAACTTACACACTATCTCCTTGCTCCAAAATAACCATACTCTTTTTCTTATCATGATAATGCTTGACATACATTAGTTAGATTTACTTAGGACCTTTAAGTCATGATGCTTGTGATTTGTTTGTATAGATGTCTGATCATCATATGAAATCGACATTGGATTTCTATTCATCATTCTCATTATGAACCTACTGCTATTTCTGTTTAGAGTAGCTTTGATAAGGTTTAATTGCAGTTTCTTTTCTTTGACTCATGAACAAAACTTCTGCATGATATGTGTGTTCATTACTATTAAAAACTGCTGATCATGTCAAATATGCAAGAATATTGGTTTCTGTTCAATATCATCAAGTCTCATTTTCATAAAGCTGTTGCAACCTTTGTGTGTGAAAATTCAGTCCATAATCAAACCATACCTTGCTTGCTGTCTGAATTTGTTGTGAAGATTAGTCAACCTAGAATTCTCATCAGAATTCTAATTGGTCTGTTAGAGATCATCAGGATTTAAATCTTTGTCTTGACTGAGTTTAGTTTGGATCATGAACTACATCTTTCTTTGTATGGCTGTAAAGTCATTAGTGGTCTGTTTTGATGCATAGATTCTGACAGTTACCTCCTTTCTTGCATAATCATGGATGTTACATTATAACATGTTCAGTTTTGTTACTTTGACTTTGGTATTCAGTGTGATACATATGTGTGTATATTGTATTTTGCTGTTGCATACTTGCAGTTACATGCCTTACAGTCGAATTTTAAACATTGATTCTTTTTATAAACCAAGACAACAAACTGAGTGAGGGCATTGTACTCACTATGTTCATCTGAATAACATGAATTCCATGCAATAAAACAATTCTCTAGTATTCTATCTAGGTTTGATAACCTCTGATGCCTTTGAACTCAACCTATGTGATGAGTTATTGAACACTGCACTGTCATTGAATCAATTGTTTTAACTTTATGCCAAGTCTACCTTGAAAAACTTCATTAAATTGCCACTTGTTGGTCATCTTTAGATTTAGTCAGAAACTAGTTTCTTTTTCCTTTAAATTCATCCATGAAAAATGCATTGTGAACTTGCTCAGCCCCTTATCTACTTTGATTGGCATCTGTCATAGTTTTGAAGCTTCAAATTATATCCCAAAATATCCAATTGCATGTTCATTCTAAATCTATGATGCGTGCCTTATTTTGAAACATGTTTGTTACCATCCTATTCTATGTTAAATTTCAAACGGGATAGAATCAAAGTTTGTGATATTTGGTTTGGTTTTGATACGGTTTTGATCCAATCCGCATTTGGCCCTGCTTTGTTTGATGTTTGTTTTGCCCAGAAAATTCGTGAACCAAGCCATATGTATTTACTGGGGTGGCTAAATACACGGATGTATCGCCACCCCAGTGGTTCCTACCTTGCCTTTAAAACGCCTTCAAAGCCTTGTGTCCTGGGTTCGAGCCCCAGCGAGGCACATTTTTTAATTTATCTTCTTTTCTCATGTTTAACTATTTCTCTTCTTCCATCCAATTTCCTTGAACACGCGCATATTGGCCTAGTGGATGGTTTGACATGTTGGTAAGCGCAAGGGCGTGGGTTCAATCCCCACCCATGCCCTTTCCTTTTTATTAGTTTGTTTATTTATTTTATTTCATGAATTAAAAGGAAAACTTCACATGACCATAACTTGTTCATCTTTCACTTGTTTTAACTCGTTCTTTTTGCAAACTCTTCCTTGTGATGTCTAGTTTTGTTTAGTGATTTAAAATCTCATGATTAAATATTTCAACAATGCTTTCGTGTATTTGTTAAATTCACTCTTAGATTATCACCTTGCGTCTCGATTTAATTTACCCTCTATGCCATGTTTATCTTGTAAGATTTATGGGTATTTGTTTATGTTTGTTAGCATATTGAGATTTCATTCTTTTGTTGGTTGTTACCATGAATATTTATCCCTCCTAGATTATGAGGCCTAAACTGATTTAATTGTGTGTGATTGTCATCTATGCACATTGTTGTCACATCCACTATGCTTTGAACATATGACATGCCTATTTTCAAATTGTGATTTGTTCATATGATTGATATTTTTACCATGCTTCAAATCTTTGTTAAGATGATTGACTTTTGGTTGTAACCCTTGATATCATTTAAAGTATCTGCTTATCGTGGTATGCATGTCTACTTGTCTTAATCTTATTTCATCCTACCTAAAATACTTGCCCATTGTAATGTGTCGGTTAATCCTTGATTATAATCATTGTCTTCTATATTCCTCATACTTGAATATTTATGCTTTGTTAAGTATTTATTCCCCAAGTGATGGAACTCTCTAGTTCTCATCCAAGTTGTCTCCTCTCATCCCCTCCCAAAGGAAAAGTCTCTCCATTGACCCTTGTGTCATGGATAGCTCATTACCTCCTCCCTTGACTTTGAAAAGTCATTTTGAACCTTAGTTAAGATCAAAACCCATAAGCCATTTGACTTTGCTTAAGTCTAAAAGACCCACCTTTACTAGGAGTGCTCCTCAACTAGAACCCTAGGATAGAGTTGTTAACTCTATGTAAGGATCATGGATATGATCACTTACTTCCCCCTTTGAGTGTTACAACATAGACATAGAGAGTTTTGTGAAACTCTACACAAACATTATTATGTTTGTTCCCCTCTGAACCTTGATCGCAATCAAGCGTTCTTCAACCCTAGTGAGGTGAACTACGATTGCTCTGATTCTATCCTAGTTAGGATACGTAGGCAGAGGACGCGACGTCTTTGCGAGCAAACTTAGAAACTATCTTTAGGTTTTAACCTATACCCTTTACCCAACCCAAACCTTAGCAAATATTTAACAAACTTAGCATACAAACAAACAAAAGGTTCCTGTAGAGTACTACAGATGTTTAGGATGTGAAATACCTACCCTATGCATAACCAACCCCCGATCCCCGAATCTCTTAGCGTTGTTGTAACATCGCGCAAAAGGTTCTTTCTTTCTTTAGACCTTTCCTTTGGATAAATTAAAGTCCGGTTGTAAAAAGAACTAAGGTTCAAGTTAATTCAATAGCTTGATATCCGATTTTCACCGCAACAGAAATGGCGACTTCACTGGGGATAACCTGGAACTTGAGGGTTTAGCCTATTTTGTTTGATTGCATGCGATATTTGTAAATATTTGCTTAACATGTATATTTGTCAATATATTTGTTTGATATTGGATATTGGGTGAATTGAGTGGTGAGACGGTCTTATACCCGGACTCGAGTGCACTTATGATAAGATGGTGGTATATTCAAGAAGGCTTATAGGGAGTTGATTCCCGACCAAGCTAACTTGAGAAACCACCGCTCAGTGTAGGCCCTCTTGAAAGTTTTAGTATTGTTGATCGAGTATTCGTGAAAACAATGCTACTTTCAACGAAGGAGCCTATGACACTGTGGACTTTTAGAATACATTCTACCCCACTTTGGCCTTATTAGGACGTAGTGCGATGACTATAAGGAAGTATTTCCGAAGTAGTTGATACGCGATACAACACTCAGATGAGATTCTCTTGAGAATATTATCAATTACCAAGTAATTTGGGAAGTCGATAATATCCGAAAGATGGGTTGATGACTCTGGGAACCTTGTAGAACCCGTTCGGCAGGTACAATCAATCCATAGTACAATCTTTGGGGATGGGTAGACCCTTGAACTCATGCTTGTCCTTAACCCTAAACCTGTGTTGTGTGCATATGCATCTTGTTTGTGTTTTATGCATTCATATCATCATGTCATCATATCATCATATGGTTTCATGGAACTCAGACTTTGTTGTTTGTAAATATCAGAGGTCGTCATGAACAGTGAAAGAAAGAAAACTTTGAAGTACACTTACAAGGGTTTTAACCTAGATGATTTGAAAAGGTTGAGCACCTTGGTGACAGATTCAGAGGGATTTCAAAGCCGATACGGGAAGCTGTTGCTACTCTTGAAGATAAAGATGGATAGCGGACTTCTCTCTACTCTTCTCCAGTTTTATGACCCGCTCTACCACTGCTTCACATTCCCTGATTATCAACTAGTACCCACACTAGAAGAGTATTCTCAGTTAATTGGGTTGCCTATTCTTGAAGAATCTCCTTTTCCGATTGTAGAGAAGGACCCCAAAGAGCAAGATATCGCCAAAGCTACACGTTTGGGAGTGGATGATATAAAAAAGAATCTGATTACAAAAGGGGGAGTCTTTGGGTTAAAAGCAGAATTCTTGGTTGAGAAAGCTCAATACTACGCAGATCATCTAAGCATGGATGCATTTGAGGCTATCCTTGCCTTACTCATCTATGGTATATTCTTGTTTCCAAGCTTTGAGAATTTTGTGGACCTCAATGCCATCAAAATTTTCTTGAAGAAGAACCCTGTGCCTACCTTGTTAGCAGACGCGTACCATTCTGTTCATCTGAGGAACTTCCATAATGGAGGAATGATCACTTGTTGCGCTCCTTTATTGTACAAATGGTTCACTTCACACTTACCCAAAGCCAACGCTTTTTGGGATCCAAAGAAAGGATGGTGGTCCCAAAAGATCATGGCTCTTACCCATTTCGATATTGATTGGTATAGTCGTGATTATGATGGGATAATGATTATTGACAGTTGTGGGGAATTTGGGAACGTACCTCTCCTCAGCATTAATGGAGGGATCAACTACAGTCCGATACTCGCCCGCCGACAATTGGGATACCCTCTAAAGGACAAACCCAAAAGTGTTCAAGTAGAAAGCATCTTCTTCAAAGAAGGGGAAGATAGTCAGGGATTAAAAGAGAAAATTCTAGAAGCTTGGAAGCGTCTGCATAAAAAAGGAAAGAAAGATCTCGGAAAACTCAACTGTGTTTCTTTAGAACCTTACCTCCAATGGGTTCGGAAAAGAGCCGTCACTCTAAAGATGCCGTATCCTAAACAAGAGCCTATGGCCTTAAAGGAAGAACGCCCGTTGGTCTTCATGTCTGAAGAAGAAAAGTTGAAAATTGCTTTGGTCAAAGCACAGCAAACTGAAGAAGCTTGGAAACACAAGTATCAGATAGTCATTGAAGAAAATACGGAGCTCCGGAGACAACTCCAGTCAAAAGATGAAGAAATCCTCTCTTGTAAGAAGAGGAAAGCACTAGAGGAGCCTTATGAGCCTCAGTCTAATCCATGGAAGATAATTGTGGACAGACTCATCATTGAGAAGACTCAGTTGGAAAGAAAGATCGAGAAGCTCAACCTCAGGCTGCTTGGAGAACCTTGATAGGTTGCACCAAGTTGTTTAGTTAAAACTCTTGTAAGAGGAAATGATGTTTTGTAATCTGTTTTGTTTATTAATGAAATGACGACTCCTGATGTTCAAAAATATCTGAGTTCCATGACAATCATGTGCATTTGCATTCACACTTCTTCTAACCATTCAAGGAAATTCAACTTTTTTCTTTGCAGGCAACAACATGGTAAGAAGAGACATGCTTCGAGTCCCGGATCTGAGATTGGGCCGTCTAAGAATGTTAACCAGACTTGTCCGAAATCCTGCTGCTTTCATAGCCAAATATGGGGACCTATTGCCATTAATAAGCGCTCCGATCAATGAGCCCATGTTGCAATCCTTGGTGGAGTTCTATCATACAACTTACCATTGCTTTGTGTTCCCAGATTTTCAGTTACTCCCGACACTCGAAGAGTATAATGCTTACTTGAAGATCCCATGGACTTTTACACTCCCTTATGGAAAGCCAAAGAAAAAGGACTTAGCTAAAGCCCTGCATATCAAGCTGGAAGACTTACCACCAATGAGGGCGAAAGGAGGGTGGTATGGAATGGATGCCGGGCCTCTAATGGAAATGGCCGAGTATCACTATGAAAGCCGAAACCTAGGCATTTTTGAGGCAATTTTGGCACTACTTATATATGGACTGTATCTGTTCCCAAGCAGTTACGACTTCATCAGCGAAGAAGCAATCCGCCTCTTCATCCTCAAAAATCCGGTCAACACAATACTGGCTGATACTTATGTAGTCATCCACCGTTTTGCCTTGCATGATTGTGGGCGATTCTCATGCTGTCTTGCACTACTCGACCGATGGTTTACTTCTCATCTGCCAAGGACCCATATCCTTTGGAGGCTTCCTACCAAAAGCGCTTGGGTTTCTAAACTTGTCACTCTCAGACACCATGATATCACCTGGTACGACACTAGCATCGGCGACCAAATCATGATTTCCAGTTACGGAGATTTCCTCAATGTGCCTCTCATAGGGATAGAAGGGGTGATCACTTATAATCCTATCCTTGCTAGGCGTCAACACGGGTATCCTACCGGGCCAGAGCCTGAACCAGAACTGTTGAGGCCCCGCTTCTGTGAGACAGGTCACAACCAAGAACTAGAAGCTAATGCCCAATACGCTCAAAGAGATCCACACCTCATGGGCCCAACTCCAATGGAGAATGCAAGTTGCCTAACCACCAGGGGGTACCTGCTATGTGTCGCTACTGCGAAAATCGGCACCGGCTGAACAGAAGAGTCGCCACCGTGCATTATTTATCCCACGGGAGGGAAAGGAAACGCTCAGAGTAAACCTCGCACAACACGGGAAAGGTATGGTCGTCGCAACCAAAACCTGGATTCGGGAGTCGGTTACGCAAGGGGAAGGTATTAGAACCCCTCACGTCCGTCGTACTCGACGGGATCCACGCTTGTTTTCGGGTACGGATTATTATTCTATCTAAACTACAGGTTAAGGGTTAAAAAGAAAAGAAAATGACTCGGCAAAGTATCGCACTTTATGCCTACGTATTCCCGTCTGGAACGAGAAATCAGAGTCAACGTAGTTCGCCTACCTACGGGAAAGGAGGGGAAGGTTGCTCGCTAGGATATCGCATCCTATGCCTACGTACTTCCACACTGCATGGAAGATCAGAGCAAACGTAGTTCGGGCTACGTATGACACAAGCTTGTCTTGGTTGATTTTATTCCTTCTGAAAAAGGTTTTTCTGATTAACAGTCCAAGCGGACAAAAATGACGTCTTGATGAGTTCACATTCTTTTACGGAAGAAGTGTCTTTTATTGTGTTTGAAATTTTTATTTGTGTTTTCCTGTTTGTTTTGAGAAAGAAAAGACAGAACCCTAACCTACGGTTGCGAAGGGAATCAAACTAACCTAATGTTATCATGCATGGGTTAATACCTAATGTCTATCATGCTCCTCTCTTGCACAGAGAGGAACAGAGATCCTAAGGGAATAGACGGAAACAGAAACAATATCAGATATATACAGTAAAGCGGTAAAATGCATGGATGCAACAATACAAGCGAGGCAAGGGAGTCCCACTCAACCTCGAACCTGAAAAACAATAGGCAAAAGTGAACAGACTTCACTTTCAACCCAACAGGGTAAATAGCAAACAATACAGTCCAGAAAACCAATCAATACATCAGAAATGAAATACAGCAGAAAAATAAACAGCATCAGCAGCTCTGAAACAACATCTGACTTCAAGTCATCTCCAAACAGCTACAAGCTTCAACAAGCATCAATCCCCATCTCCACAGCCTTCAAGCAATGTCTTTGATCACCAGTCTTCCATCTGCAATGGCTTTTCTTTGAGTCCTATCCTCCAAGCTGAGGGATCAATCACAAGAGTGAATTGGGTGTTAAGCACTTAGTTGACCACCAAGGGTGGCAAACCAACTGCTACTAACACATAAGATATTTTCTCTCAAGAGTTCTATCCCTTAGACAGTATCACCAAACCTTCCAAAGGAAGAGGGTGAGTGTCTTAGAGAGACTCTGTATCACAGAGAGGAATGGAGGCAGTCAAAACCTTCCATGTTTGAGAATCAAACTTTCTAATCTAGAGCTCTGCCTAGCTCCTAAACCCTAATCTCCTCAACAGCTGCTAGCAGGAATCTCCTCTCCAATCTATGGAAGTTGGCCTTCAGGCTCTGGATCTCCAATGGCTTCAACATCATAAGTCTTCAGCTTCCCCAATTCCCAGACAATCCCAATACCCACATAGACAAACAATAATCCCCAGAGGGCACACCATACCAGTCAATCAAATACAGACAGTAATATACTAATAGCAGTAGTGGAATCCTAGTGATTTCTAAGGGATCTAATAACTACCCATAGTCCCTATAGTCCCATAGCTAAAATATTCAATCTCTAAGTCCTAAGGGAAATGAACTAATTCTCCTAAGTTGTCACTTAAAACCCTAATTTTGTCCATGTTATTCACACCTAAACTAAACACCTAAAATTAATTTCTAAAAATGGGAACTAAATTTCATATACAAGCTAATCTCATCTACTAATAAACCTAAAAAAAATGGGGGAAAAATATTAAAGCAACTATTAGAACAAAAATTATCAAATTCATGTATGGAATGAAACACCTAAAATAGGCATTTATTTGAAAAATATGGGAAAAATATCAAATAAAAAATAAAATGCAATTTTTATTTTTTATAATTTCCTAGACAGAATTATTGACCTATAGGAAAAACAAGAATCAAAAAATATTAATTTTTCATTTTTATATGATTTTTTAAAGATGCAAAAATATTAAAGGAAATTAAAACACAAAAAATGGAAATTAAATGGGAGGGGTGAGAATAGCATCTGCGCCCTAGTTGTTTTTATTAAGTGGGCCAGATCAGGGGGTGCGAATATTAAAGGTCTTAGGCCCATACGCGCTTCAGAAAATGGAAATGAAAATTAAAAGAAAATAATCAAATCCTCGGTGCAAAAAGTAGTAATTTCACGTGCAAACTTGGATTGGGCCCACGGTGGGGGTGTGAGTATCAGGTTCTGCTGAAGCCCAAAGTTCATCACTTAAGTAAATGCTGCGTTTCAGCGTTTAGGGTTTCCCTCCGTTTTTGAAATTAAATGGGGACCGTCAGATGAGATGAAAAGGTCAAAATCTGGAAATGATCTAATGGCTGAGGGTCATCGTCCCCAACGAGCCCTAGGGTTTTGCAGAATTCTTCTTCCATGCACAAACTTCCACTGCTCGGTTCTCCCTCCTCACTCAACCAAACGCCACGATCTCAACACCAAAACTGCTCTACTCTTCACCCTCTACAAGATCCTAACCCTAGATTTTGCTGAATCTCATTGTATAATCGAGCTCGATAGCTGGAAGATCCTGGTACCACTGCATTACACCTGATGTGCATGATCACCAAACTTGCAAATTCTTGTACTAATGTACTCACCACCTTGCACTGATTATCCTGAACTAATCTATCATGATTATCATCCCCTAAACTAGGATTTCTTGATCATCAAAGTTTCACCACTCTGCCATCAAACTTCATATAACTCTCTCTAGATCTCAGGAATCAATCCCCTATGGTCTCTAAGCATTTCTATCCTAACCACATGATCTACAACTGAATAAATAAGGAGATTCGAAGGGAAATGCCTACCTTGCAAGTGATGATGGCAGGTGTAGTTGTGCTGCAATTCAAGACTTGTTAACCTCCAATATTGATCTCCAATGGATGCTGATTCTTCTGTTTGCAATGGTTGTGGCTCAGACTTCTTGAATCACCTTATCCCCTTTTTCATGCAAGTTGGAGTGAAAACTTGAATCACCCAAACCAGCCACGAGTTCCTCTCAACTTTCTTTGCCAAATACTCTATGATGATGGTGGATGATGATGATAACAGAAATTAAGATGATTGATGAAGTTTCAATGGAGTTTGAAGAGAAAATGCAAATGGGAGTGAAGGAATCAAAGTAGGGTTTGCAAGCTCAAAGAATCACCAACCAATGCACAAATGGCTTCATTTCCTTATATAGATGATGATTAACAGAATGAGAAGCTTCTAGATTGGTCCTAGAGGGATCTAGAAACTTGTGGAAATTTCATGAACTTATCATTTGATGGTATCTTGAATCATCTCATATCATGCTTGCACCTTGGGTAAACTTGAGTTAAAATATCCTTTCATGAGATATTAGGAGTGTATGTATGAAAAACCAAGCTTTTTCTTGCCTTGTGTTAAGTTTTACCATGTTGCCTTATGATGCAAGAAACAAATTTACAAAGGAAGTCCAATTTTTAAGCCTAAACTCAAAAATGTGGCTGAACCAATGTCTTTAAAATGATGTTGGGAATCAATTTGGTATATTGGATGACCCATATTGGCTTTGTAGATCTCTCAAACCATTTTCCAACTTGAACTTTTTCAAGTTATATGCCTTTTTTAGGTCATTTTTCACCAACTTTGGTCAAGTCTCATTCTATGCATTTCCAAGCTTTCATGACTTCTTTTCTAGACTTAAAATGGCATTTTGAGCAACTTTGATGTTGGGAAGTTTTTCATTTGAAGCTTCCTTGTATGAGTTTTAGGAATAGGCTAAGAATGACCTGTAATCCTCAGATGACCAAAATACCCTTTGCTTGCCAAGACCATAAGTAGAGTTCCACAAATCATATGAAGGCATACCATACCATTATATAAATATAAGACAATGAGGAACAACTCTTATGTTGACTAGAAATTCATTTGAAATCTCCTTGAGGGGTAAAAACAGCTTGGAAGTCAAGTCACTTTCACAGACAAATTTTCAGATGCCTCAGATGACCTATAACTTGCAAGGACCATAACTTGAGTTCTATAAATCTCCTTAATGTCTTCCACCACTCAAATTAAAGGTCTTGAGATCCTCTACAAGTTTCATGTTGGACAAGGATCCATTTGAAGCTTGTATTTTGACTTATCTTGCTTGGAAATTTGACCTAAACTAGGGGATTTTACACAAAAACCCTAATTTAGAAACTCCTCTTCTCCTTGATTTCTCTTGAATTCTTCTTAGCATAACAACATATCCTTATTCTTCATGTCAAATGATAAACCGCACATCTCCTCAATAGCCCTCAATGCCTTTCAATCAATCCTTTAACCTAGGGTTGACCCAGATGAAACCCTAGTTGACTGTCTTCAACTGTAATTCTTGTGATCACCTCAATGACTTGTCTACTTCTCCACATGACTTTCTAAGTCTCCCAAGATGTCTAGATACTCCCCATGCCTTCAATTCACAGCTCATACTTTCCTTGATGATCCCCAGGTACCCTCAGATAGGAGATGGATGCACTTGCTTGATCTATTAACTTCTCAGCTTTCAAATTCTTTCTGATGACTTGAATGAGATTGAATCAGGATAATAACCTCTTGATAAGCCCATAGAGATGAGAATAATGATTGGTCCCCTGTTGGATGACTTTCTATGCTTATGCTATGCAGATGGTTAGACTATGTACATGACTCTATATGCAAATGCTAATGATATTGAAACATAAACCAAGTGAATAAGGTTGGGCAAATTTTAGGGTGCAACAACTGCCCCTATTCAAGCGACTTGGACCCGATTGGGTGAAGAGCCCGAAGCCTTCAGACATTCGCGGTACGAGACAGTTGAATACTAAGAACCCAAGAATTTTCCAACCGCAGAAATAAACTGCGCCCCTGCCTGAGGAACGACATCCGCTGCCTGGATCTGACTGCTATGGCTACCAATTGATCCACTAGCGACCGTGCTGGGGATTATTTGTCTGCATTTCATCGGGAATAAATCGTCCACGTTAAGAGTAAACTCTTCCACGTTAGGGATAACACCGTCCACGTAAGGAATCATCTCATCTGCCTCTGTCAGGACTAAGCTCTTCCACGTCAGGAATAAACATCGTCTAGATCTGTCCACGTCAGGACTAAACTCTTCCACGTCAGGAATAATCTCTTTCTTTCCACGTCAGGAATAAAATTTCTTCTGAATCCGTCCACGTCAGGACTAAACTTTCCACGTAAGGAATACATCTTTCCACGTAAGGAATCTATCTTTTTCCAATCTGTCCGCGTCAGGACTAAACTTTCCACGTAAGGAAACAACTTCTCTTTCCACGTTAGTAATGCGTCTTTCCACGTTAGGAATTAAAACTTCTCTTTCCACGTAAGGAATAAACTCGTCCACGTCAGGATCTATGTTTCGTCTTGATTTGTCCACGTCAGGACTCAGGCATCTTTGACCCGCTGGGGAAATAAAACTTGTCCACGTCAGGACTTGCATCTCCTCTGCTGAGAAAATAAAACTTGTCCATGTCAGGACTCACATCTTCGTCTGATTTGTCCACGTCAGGACTCGCCTCTTGACTTACTGAGAAAATAAAACTTGTCCACGTTAGGACCCATATCTCAACCTGCTGAAGTAATAGAACCTGTCCACGTCAGGACTTGCGCGTCTTCGACTTGCTGGGGAAATAAGACTTTGTCCACGTCAGGACTCATACTTTGCCAACAACACAAAGAAAGATAAATTTGTCCACGTCAGGACTCTCGTGTCTTGTCATCACGAAGAACTCGTCCATGTCAGGACGCACATTTCACCATTACGAATAAAGCTATCTGCTGGAAATAAATTGTCCATGTCAGGACACCAACATGAAGAGTAACCAACTTTTGTCCACGTCAGGACTCCACACTCAATCAATACCGAGAGCTCGACTCTGTCCACGTTAGGACTAACACACATCGTCAACTTGAGGAAATGTCCACGTCAGGACTCCCACTTCTCTTAGCACAAAAACCTGTCAATAAACCCGTCCACGTTAGGACTCCTCCTTCCATTGGTCCGCCAACTTCTTATCACTGACGTTACAGCAACTTTGAGGCTGACCCTACTGAGGATATTTGGAAACCAAACTTCCGGACGCCTGTTCTGATAACCGGCGGTAGCCTCTGAAATTCTGGTTCATGAAACCTTTTACTGCTGACGTAACAACAACTTTGAAAGAAACAAATCCGCTGGTTGGACTAGAGAAACTTCAACAAGAAACCCTGACGGGGAAATAAGTAACTCTGCTTGGGGACAACGAGAAACTTATCCTGATGACTCTGTGGGGAGTAGTGCCAAAGCTGACACTTCGTTGAATGCCTCCTGCCGAGACTTCGAATATCTATTGATTCACCTGAGCGAGGGCTCTCTCTACCTGCAAGAGAAACAATACTTGAAACAAATGGTTAGCCAACCTAGTTTATGTTTCAAAAAGGCGTATGCTTGACAATGATGCAATGCTCCATTTGACATGGAAATGCTACGCTTTTTCATTTGGTGGATGCGAGTATGACACGATATGCCCATGCAAATGCAGACTTGAACTGCTGGGTACAGAAACTGCTTCAGCAAAATAAATGCTGAAGCTAATGCCAACTTCGCTGGGGACAACCGGATGCTATAGAATTATTCCAGCAAAATAAATGCTGGGAGAGGAAGTCGACTCAGCTGGGAAATGGGGGACTGAAACCAAACATCTCATTGAAGTAACACCCTGCTGGGGACTATAACTCTGTTAGAGAATAGCAGATGCGCTTCTGTTGGGAGGTGAACGAACATCACGCGGTATCTTGACAAAATAAATGCCTGGGCACACAACCAACTCTGCCGGGGAGAGTCTTATTCTTCGAATTCCACTGGGAGGAATGAAAATACTTGCTGGAAAAGAGAACCCCACTGGGGATGGGATGATTCTCTTGGGGAACATCCACTGGCTCCGCTGAGGGAGAGTACCTGACCCTGCGGGAAAAGGTAAACTGTCTGAATACAGCTCACAAACACTAATCTTCTGTGGCTAAACCATCCTGCTTGAAATAGGGGAATCCTTCTGGGGGACACCATACTGTCTGAGTGCAGCCTTACGATCTGGGAGTTGTCAATTCTGCTGAGGATAGATGACTTTGCTGGAGCATGCCCTCTGGATAAGCTACGACTAGCTGGGGGAATTTGATCCTTCTTCAGGAGGAACATGCATGATCTGCGTGGAGATCAAGTCTTTCGTTATTGCAAAAAAAATTTGATCGTCTTCCTCATACGGCTATGAAACCTGCAACAACACAAACAAGACAAGGCAAACCTACGCAACCAAATCTATTCAGGTTAGTAACATCATTTTCAGTTAATTCAAAGCTTTAGCAATGGTTGGCAAGGGCCAGTGATGTTATACACATGCTAGTTTCAATAAACTTAGGCGTTTTATCATGCACAAAACAGTAAAGAACTAGCATAAAGTACTGAATAACATATTTTATTGATTGGGCCCCTGAATGGGCGGAGTTTTTGTACACGGGAGGTAACTCCTGAAAAGAGGAAGCTACGCAAGGCATAAATATTCTGACAAATTAAGTTTTGTACACATGTCGGCAACGGGATGCAGACGAACACCACGAACTGATCCTCCCATGACTCATCCGACTCTAATGCTCTCCCGGTATTCACTCTTCCGAAGAGGTTGTATCTGATAATCGACTCCTCAAGTATTCTCCCGCACTGATGCTCACTGCAATATCAAATTCGGACCGCAGTCATTTGCTTTTCACATCCCTAACTTTTGCGTGAACCGCCCTTTACGGGTTTTCAGTTCACCGGGATACCCTTTTTTGCCGAAGCCGCCCAGTGTAGGTTTTCAACTTCGCGGGTGTACATTTTTTCAATTTTATCCCTAACTTTTGCCCGAACCTTTCATTCTGTTTTTGGTTCGCCAGGATGCCCCATTTTTGCCTGGACTCTCTTTTTTCTGTCCAGCGGGTCTATTTTAAGCAAAGTATTTTTTAACTGCGTCCGAATTCACAGGCGACGTAAAGTCTTCACCGTCCATGGTGGACAACAACAAAGCTCCTCCTGAAAAGACTTTCCTGACAACGTATGGCCCTTCGTAGTTGGGGGTCCACTTGCCCCTGTGATCTGCCTGCGGCGGGAGAATCCTTTTCAGCACCAGGTCGCCCGTCTGAAAGCTTCGCGGATGTATCTTCTTATCATACGCTTTCTTCATTCGGCTCTGGTACAAACGACCATATGCTAGAGAAGCGAGCCTCTTCTCATCCATCAAACTCAATTGGTTCAACCTGTCTTTCACCCATTCTGCCTCGTCTAGCTGAACATCTCGCAATACCCTCAGAGAAGGGATCTCAAATTCCAATGGCAATACCGCTTCCATTCCGTATACCAACGAGAACGGGGTTGCCCCGGTTGATGTGCGTATCGTCGTACGATAACCGTGCAAAGCGAAAGGTAGCATTTCATGCCAATCCTTATAGGTCACCACCATCTTCTGAACGATCTTCTTGATATTCTTATTGGCCGCTTCGACATCGCCATTCATCTTGGGTCGGTAAGGGGAGGAGTTGTGATGTTCGATCTTGAAATTCTGACAGAGCTCCTTCATCATTTTGTTGTTCAGGTTTGAACCATTGTCCGTGATTATCCGCTCGGGGATCCCATATCGGCAAATGATATCTCTCTTGATGAATCTGGCCACCACTTGCTTAGTTACATTTGCGTAAGACGCCGCTTCTACCCACTTGGTGAAATAATCGATTGCTACTAGGATGAACCGATGCCCGTTAGAAGCCGTCGGCTCGATCTTTCCAATCATATCGATTCCCCACATCGAGAATGGCCATGGCGATGACATTACATTCAGAGGACTCGGAGGCACATGAATCTTATCAGCATAGATTTGGCACTTGTGGCACTTCCTCGCAAACTTGAAGCAATCAGTCTCCATAGTCAGCCAAAAATAACCTGCCCTCAGCAGCTTTCTCGTCATAGCCTGCCCACCAGCATGCGTACCAAAGGTACCTTCGTGTATTTCCTCGATGAGCAGCTTTGTCTATCTTTCGTCTACACAACGCAACAGCACCAAATCGTGGTTTCTTCTGTATAAGACACCGTCTGGATTCAAATAGAAATTACCCGCTAATCTCCTGAGAGTCTTCTGATCTTGACTGGATGCCCCAGCCGGATACCCTTTGTTCTTCAGAAAATTAAGGATATCAAAATACCACGGTTTGTCGTCGGATGCTTCATCAATAGCAAATACGTAAGCTGGTCTGTCAAGCCGAGAGATAATGATTCTGGGAGCCTCATTCCAGAAGTTGACTTTGTACATGGAAGACAAAGTGGCGAGAGCGTCAGCCATTTGATTCTCGGCCCTCGGTACATGATGCAACTCAACCTTGTCGAAGAAAGGCAACAATCTCCTTGCATAATTCATGTAATGTATCAAGTTGGGCTGACGTGTCTCCCATTCCCCTTTGATCTGATTCACCACCAGAGCTGAGTCTCCATATACGTCTAGATTTTTGATTCGCAAATCAATGGCTTCTTCAAGCCCCATTATACAAGCTTCGTATTCGGCCTCATTATTGGTAACGGCAAAGGTCAATCGGGCAGTAAACGGGATGTGCGACCCGTGTGGCGTAGTGATGATTACCCCTATTCCGCTACCGTAAGCATTCACAGCTCCGTCAAATATCATCTTCCATTTGGAACCCAATTCTGGTCCTTCGTCTGGCAACGGCTCTTCACAATCTTTCATCTTTAGGTACATGATATCCTCGTCAGGAAAATCAAACCTCATCGATTGGTAATCTTCAACAGGCTGCTCCGCCAGATACTCAGACAGCACACTCCCCTTTATATCCTTTTGCGAGACGTATTAGATGTCATATTCAGTCAAGACCATCTGCCAACGGGCAATTCTCCCTGACAACGCCTGCTTTTCGAATACATATTTGATAGGATCCATCTTCGAGATGAGCATGGTTGTATGATTCAGCATGTATTGCCTCAGACGCTTGGCGGCCCAGGCTAGCGCGCAACAAGTTTTCTCAAGCATTGAGTATCGAAATTCACACTCTGTAAATTTCTTACTCAAGTAGTAGATCACATGCTCTTTTCTTCCGGTCTCGTCGTGTTGACCGAGAACACAACCCATGCTTCCCTCCAGAACCGTCAAATACATGATCAAGGGTCTCCCTGCCACTGGGGGTATCAAAATAGGAGGCTCCTGCAAATACTGCTTTATTTTATCGAACGCCTTTTGACAATTTTCGTTCCACGTCACAACTTGATCTTTCTTCAACAACTTGAACAATGGTTCACACGTGGCCGTTAGGTGAGATATGAACCGGGAGATGTAGTTCAACCTCCCTAAAAACCCGCGTACCTCCTTCTCTGTTTTAGGCGTCGACATTTCTTGAATCGCTTTTATTTTAGCAGGATCGACCTCTATTCCTCTTTCGCTTACGATAAACCCCAGCAGTTTACCCGATCTCACCCCGAAGGTGCATTTGTTAGGGTTCAGTCTCAGCCTGAACTTCCTAAGCCTCTTAAATAACTTCAGCAGATTCACCAGATGCTATTCCTCCGTCTGGGATTTGGCAATCATATCGTCAACATAAACTTCGATCTCTTTATGCATCATATCATGGAAAAGAGTCGTCATCGCACGCTGATATGTTGCCCCAACATTTTTCAAACAAAAGGGCATCACCTTGTAGCAAAATGTTCCCCAAGGCGTTATGAAAGTGGTCTTCTCCATATCCTCTGGCGCCATTTTAATCTGATTATAGCCTGAAAAGCCATCCATGAAGGAGAATACGGAGTATTGAGCAGTATTATCAACTAGCACGTCAATATGAGGAAGCGGAAAATCGTCTTTTGGGCTTGCTTTGTTCAAATCTCTATAATCCACACACATTCGAACCTTGCCGTCTTTCTTTGGCACTGGTACGATGTTAGCAACCCGTGAGGGATATTTTGTCACAGCCAGGAAACCAGCGTCCCACTGTTTTTGAACTTCCTCTTTGATCTTCACTGCCATGTCTGGTCTAGTCCTGCGAAGCTTTTGTTTGACCGGCGGGCATTCTTCTTTCAGTGGCAGACGGTGCACAACCATATCTGTATCGAGCCCTGGCATATCTTCATACGACCAAGCGAATACATCACTATACTCTCGGAGCATTTCAACCAGTCTTCGCTTGATATCACTCTGCAGTGCGGCCCCGATACGAATATTCTTCTCAACCCCTTCCGACCCCAAGTTGATGATTTCGATGACCTCTTCGTAAGGCA
The DNA here is from genome assembly GCA_963859935.3 of Lathyrus sativus. Lineage (NCBI taxonomy): Eukaryota > Viridiplantae > Streptophyta > Magnoliopsida > Fabales > Fabaceae > Lathyrus > Lathyrus sativus. The sequence goes on along the minus strand of OZ012739.1, from coordinate 451,309,638 downwards.
GAATGACACGCTCTTCTTGCTTCACCAACCAAGACAGTTCTTCAGGAACGTCACTATCTTCGACAACCTCTTCTTCGGCCTGAAATACCGGGTGCTCGAAGTCGGGACGAGTCATAGGTGGTTCAAGGATGTCATCTGAAAATGTTATCCTGCAAAAGGGATGGTTAAGTGCTTCAAAATGCGTATAAAGCGAATAACCACGTCGCCATTTTATTGAAAAATACAAAATAAGAAAGACAGAGATTACAGTATTTGCACATGAAAAACGCCATTTATTTAATGATTAACACGCAATGTTCATAACAACACAGCCCCAAGCAAATCCTGATGCCCCGGGCAGGACATCAGATTATTCAACAATTAATAAAGCAAAGAATTACTGTTTAAGAGTCACAGGAACAAGCTCCTGAATAGACCAGTTGCACAGTTCCTGTCCTGGCGTGCTTGGCTGAATCCAGGTATCCATATCACAATCGCTGTCTCCTTCGTCAGACTCCGAAGCAGCGTTGATGGTTTCATGACATACTCCACTGGAAGAGATGGTTATTGGCCCTCTGAAATGGGGTGCCCCCACAGCAGGTGTTGACGACGACGGTTGGTATCCCAGCCCGAACCGGTCCATTTTCACAGGAATATCCAGCACTTTGCCCCAGCCCTTTGCTTCTCCTGCCTCCACTAGAGCTTGAGCTTCTTTATACGACGAGACGGCTATCTCTGACACTTTGCTCGACTCGGGACCTTTGTCCTTGATACGCAACCCTTCAAATGCCTGGCAAGGCGTTTCGTGGATCTCTCCGTCGACCTCCACGTATTTAAAAGACGATAGATGGCTGACCAAGATGTCTTCTTCTCCGCATACGGTGACTACGCTGTCTCCGACCATATATTTCAACTTCTGATGCAGGGTAGACGTGACTGCCCCAGCCCCGTGAATCCAGGGTCTTCCGAGCAGGCAGCTATATGCGGGCTGTATATCCATGATATAAAATTCCGTGGCGAACACCTCCGGCCCCACCTGCAGAGGCAATGTTATCGATCCAAAGACTGTTCTTCGCGTGCCGTCAAAGGCTCTAACTACCAAGTCACTGGGCGTGCACAGGATTCCTCTGACATCTAGCTTCATCATCGCCTTCTTGGGCATCACATTCAAAGACGATCCGGTGTCGACCAATACATGCGACATTACTGATCCTCTACACTCGACAGATATGTGCAGCGCCATATTATGATCTCTCCCTTTCGGGGTCAAATCGAAGTCGGTAAAGCCCAGGCTGTGGCCTGCATTCACATGTGCCAACACTCCTTCCAGCTGATTCACGGAGACGTCTTGGGGTACAAAAGAAGTATCTAGGACTTTCAACAAAGCATTTCTGTGAGCTTCAGAACATAGTAGCAACGACAGTATAGATATCTTGGACGGCGTCTGTTGCAGATGCTCCACAATCTTATAATCACTTTTTCGAATCAAGCGCATGAACTCTTCTACCTCTTTCGATGCCGCTTATTTTTCACTTGCTTGCACTGGGACCTTCTCAACCATCTTCCCTTTTCCTTTTGCTAGTCTTTCGGCCTCCACTTCAGGTGATATAAAGATCCTACCACTCCTTGTCATACCTCCTGAACCAACAACGTTATCGACAGTCTCGGCTGGCTATTTATTAACATCAATCTTTATCCCGTCACAATACACCTCCAACCCATATGACCATGGGACTGCTTTCGTGTTCTCGTACGGGATTGGTCCGGCCTTAGTTATGGTGATCGGTGGTCGCTGGACTGGTGCTGCAATAGTGATTGTCTTTCGAGGAATCGTTACAGTGGCCACATCACTCTGATCATCTGCTACTGCCCCTGCAGGCTCTTCAGTTGCTGCTCGGTCAAACTGCAATGTGCCTCCATCAATTAAAGCCTGGATGCCTTTCATCAAATCATCACACCCAGCTAGGGTCCAGCATTCTAAGCAATACTCGTCACATCCTGGATAAACACCCCCTTGCAACAGTCTGCTTTTTATCTCGCTCAGCGGTGTCTTTAAATCGTCGACATTCATAATCAGATTCAACCCTTCCTCAGTCAGAATGGCGTTTGCCCCATGATTAGGCATGGGTTTCTGCACTATATTCGGACCTGCCGTTCCGAAATTGATAGTCTTATTGTACAGAAGATCCTGCACAACATGTTTAAAAGCATGGAAACCCTCTATATCGTGGCCCGGCGCCCCAGAATGAAACTCACAGTGCCTGCTTGCATCATAACCATACGGAGGAGTCCCCGTTATCGGTGCCAGAGTTCTCTTCTCTACCAGGTTCAAACCCAACAATGTCTGCAACAAATCTGCATAGGTTGAGGTAGGCTTCTGAAACACTCTTCTTGGTTTACCACCCTGGAACCTTCGCTGAGCTTGCTGCGCACCCTGCTGTGGCTGCTGCTGCTGTTGCTGCTGTTGCTGCATTGGCTGCTGATGAAACGGCTGTTGTGGTTGAAGTGGTTGCTGCTGATACGGAATAGTAACACTCGCCACCTGCTGCGGCTGATGATATTGGTTTCGTCCCCTGCCTCGGCCTCGGCCTCGACCTCCAAACACTGCGCTTGCCTCGCCCTGACGGCGCCCACCAAAAGCCTTCCTATTACTGCCAGATGCAGTTGATTCCTCAGCCTGGAATTTTCCTTGCTTAATGTTACGTTCAATCTTTTCTCCCATCAGAATTAAGTCTGAGAAACTGGCCAAAGATGTATGAAACAACATGTCATGAAACAAGCCTGTGAATGTGCCGACGAACATGTCATTCATTTCCTTGTCTTCTAAAGGAGGGCGGACCCTGTCAGCCATATCGCGCCACCTTTGCGCGTACTCTTTAAAGCTCTCCCCCTTCTTCTGCGACAGCCCTGTCAATTGGACCCGATTGGGCGCCAAGTCGCTGTTATACTTGTAGTGAGCTACAAATGCCTCTGCCAATTGCTTCCATGTCTTGATATTAGTTGGCTCCAATCCCATATACCACTCTAGGGAAGGGCCTGACAAACTATCTTGAAAGAAATGCATTAGCATTCTCTCGTCAGTCGAGTATGCAGACATCTTTCTGTAATAAGCCCGCACGTGCACTTTCGGACATGTGTCCCCTTTATACTTATCAAACGCAGGAGCTTTGAATTTGATTGGCACCCTCAAGCCAGGTACCAGACCCATTGTTGCCATGTCCAAGCCCACAGCACTTTGGTTCAAGACTCCCCTCATCTGCTCTTATAGCATTCTGATCTTCTGGGAGTTATCCATCGGCCCTTCAAAGCCTCCGCCGGAGAAAGCGTCCTCCTGCTGATCTTCTTGCCACATACCATTCCCAGCTCCATACCCATCATATTCATTATTGCGGCCAGCTCTAATCTGATTCATCACCGGGCCTCGGCCTCTGTTGCCGTATCCCTGAACACCTCCAGCAGGCCCAAAAGCCATTAACCCAGCGCCGTTTCCATTTCCGAAACCTCCGTAACCCTGATTGGCCACACCATAACCATCTTGCCCAAATCCTTGAGCATTGAAACCATATTTCCCAGCGTTATCGAATCCCTGATCGTTGAACCCGAATCCAGCATTGCCAAAGCCGTTGCCTCCCATATTATCACCCCAGTTGACATCACCAAGCCCAACGTTATGGACAGCAGTCTCGTTCCCAACTCCGATGTTACCGTTTCCAGCAGCGGTAGTGTTGTTGACATTAGCAGCAGGTATATTGACTACGGGTGGAGCCACTGGCGTGGGAGTGCCATCCCCATGAACGGTGTCGACTCGCACAGACTGATGATCCTCATTACCGTGACCAGCATTTCGGACCAACAGAGGTTGTACCATGGCTTGCAAATTCTCCTGACCTTTTGCAATAGCTTCCATGGTCTGCATAAAGAGAGCTAGCTTCTCGCGCACATCTTGCATCTCGTTCTGCATTTGATCCATGATTCTTCGACAGTTGGTGCGAGTGGAATAGCGGTGCGGGTGCTGATCTGCAATCCTGAAAATACCTGGTACAAAGTAGGAAATAAGACACCATCCAAAGATTACCTGTAATGCAATATGAATATGAATGCAATGCAATGTGTGTCTGTGCATTAGGGAAATTCATTCCCCGATTCTAGTGTGAAGGTGCCGATGCAGTGACAGTGCTAGCAATATAAAGATCGGAGCTGAATCACAGAAAGCCTCATATATTGCAGAGAAATCAATAAGCCCGGAATACAATATCACTGAGAGTACAACAAGAAGGCATGACCTCAACCAACAATCCTGGTGATGGTCAGCACTATGCAAATAAAGCATACAAGTTACTACATGAAACGATTAAACCCTCCCATAAGTATGGTACTCTTCTAGCAGCTTCCTGGTCTCCGGATGACTTGGTCGATCAAGCAGCCCTTCAACAAGTTGGTTTCTTTTCTTAAGAACACGTCGCACGTCTTCAGCAGTTTCCTCCCATGCCCCTTCTCCGAAGCGATCCTCTAGTTTACGCTTCTGAGACACAGCTTCATCTCTGCCTTTGATGGCCTTGTTTAGTGCATTCTGGAGACTATACCGGGTCATCACTTCTTCTTCACACTTCTTGATGCTAGACTTCAACTGCTCTTCGAGGTCGGAAATTTGCTGCTTCAACTTATCTTCCCTCTTCTTATTGTTGGTGAGCGTGGCATTCCAAGTCTTATTGCAAGAAGAGATCTCTCGGTGAGCTGCGTCGAGCGCTTTCTTTTTGGATTCCAGCATGTCATGGGAGCTTCTGAACTCTTGCCCCAGACGTTCGCGCTTCTTCCTCTCCTTAGTCAACTCAGCCCCTAATCTGTTCATCAGCTCAATCTGTTGTTGGAAAGCATGGACGACCTTGTTTTTCTCGCTGCGTATCTGGGCTAGTTCTTGCTCTAACCCTTCATTGATCTTCATCAAGGCTTCTTTTTCTTTCACAACTTGCTCGTAGGCTTCCATGGAAACAGTAGTTGGCTCTGCTACCGGTACAGGAACAAAGGCTGGTGCGTCTGGAAATGGCATCCGCAACTGACTTGCTCTCTCCTGGATCCAAACCCTGTAAGGTGCATAGGCCTGACAGTCATTCTTTCCTAACATCGGCTTCCCTCTTCGGTTAATACGCGTCCAAGCAGCTGCAGCTTGGCTAGTAACTCTCCCTTCAAATCACCGGTGAAGTACAGAGATTCCTGTACTTCCTCCTCTTTGGGTGGGTTCTTCAGCGCATATCCGAACTGACGGACCAACAAGGATGGGTTGTAGTTGATACACCCCTTTCTTCCTATCAGCGGGACATTATGGTACCCAGAACAACTGAATATAAGCTCGGATCCCAGCAGATCTCTATCAAACCATTCAACGTCTTCAGAAGTTAACCTCATCATATGCTCTGGCCAGTCGGGCGTGATTGCATTATCCACGAAAGGTCCCCTCGAGGGAAGATGGCTCTTGAACCACATATACAGCAAAGGTACGCAACAAGAGACGTTCTTGCCTCTCCTGTTTTCATTCCTGTAGTGCATCGAATGGTAAAAGTCCCCGATCAGCGTTGGTACTGGGTTACCAGCAACAAATAGATGAAATGCATCCATGTCCACGAAGTTTGGGAAGTTAGGGAACAACACTATCCCATAAATGCAGAGGGCCAAAATGGCGTTAAAGACCACCCAACACCCATTCTTGGCGTACTCTTGAGCCTTACCAACCAGAAACTGAAGAGAAAAACCCGGAACCCCTCGCCACGCAGTCATCAATAACTCAGAAGCATTCATATGCAGGGCCTTGGCTAAATCCTCCAGATTGGGCTCAGCGGCGGAGTGAATAAAAGGAACTGCATTCTGAACTGGCAGCTCAGTAAACTCTACATACTCCTCCATGGTGGGCCCCAAGATAAAGTCCGCAAACGTGAAACATCTCAAAGTCGGGTCATAGAATTGCATTAAGGTGTACATCCCATTCAATTCATCATCAGTGGACCTACGAACTAAACTCAACAGCCGTCCGTAACTCTGCCTGAAGCTTCTACGGACATCCTCATCTGCAAGAGAAATCAGACCCAGGAGTGGAGTAATATCGGGGATAGGTAGCTTATACGCAACGGTCATCCTCAAGCCAGCCATGATCAAATATTCAGAAGTCCAGACACTAGAACCGGGGGAATGCAAATGCACCTGCAGCACAGACACACATTAGTAGGATGCAATGATGATGAGTATGCAAACAATGCAATGCAAGTGACATGCAACAGGGACCAAATGCCGTAGCTGAATAGCCTGAACCATATCAAGAAGTCTCAAATAGACTCTCTAGAAGTCCTCAAACCCTGGTATCAGATAGACCTAGAACAAAGTTCCAACAATGGTCTCTGACAGACCCACAGCATAACTCTGGCTGGTCTCTGATAGACCTCAAATCATAACTCCAATAGGTCTCTGACAGACCTCAGAACTCCTCAACTGGTCTCTGACAGACCTCATAACACATCTCCAAATGGTCTCTGATAGACCTCATAACTCTCCATAAATACCCAGGATCTCTGATCAAGAAATAACCGGTATCTGAAGGTCTAGTTACCTGCATAACCCCAAACCCTCTCACAAGTGGATGTCCTAGTAACTGACAAAGGTATGGCATCCTATGCGGTCGTCGGCGTCACAGACTTTCAGGGTTGGCGATACGATTCCCAGAAGGAGTGGCATCATCAAATCCTGAAGAGGCCTCACTTAGCCAACTTCCAGATGATCGGTCCCCAGAGTCGACAATCCAACTAACCAGCAACCCAAGCCACCCAAAGGGCAGGACAGGAGGCCAACCAGAAGAACCTCGTCTGAGTGTAGATTTCGCGGGTGTTGCGGTGGAAATAGGATCACAAACTATTAATGAGTTTGAATCGCAATTCAATTCACAACCGCTCTTTGATTTATCCGAAGGAAAAGGTCAAAAGAGGGAAAACCTATTTTGCATCGTAAACACAATGCGGGGGAAGATCTAGGGTTCGGGGGTTGGTTAAATTTAGGGAAGGTATTAGCACCCTAAACTTCCGTAGTACTCTACGGGAACCTTTTGTTCAAATGTTTACTATTTGCTTTATTTATTTGCTTAAGGTATATGTACATAAGGATTACAAGTGAGAAAAGAGACCTAAGGGGTTAATTCTAAGTTTACTCGGCAAGACATCGCATCTTGTGCCTACGTATCCTTACGGGAGTGGAATCAGAGTAATCGTAGTTCCCCTCAAAAGGGAGGTTAGAGACTTCTTGACTGTGGTCAAGGTCTCAAGGGGAATAAACATGTCTTAAGGACACGCTTACGCGGAGTGTAGAAACTCCAAATCTCTACGTTGAATAGTTAAGTTGTAGTTAGGGTTAAATTAGGTTAGGGATTCCGCGGCGGGAAACCCTAAAATGAGCGCGGCGGCTCTTTGACCTAAGGCTAGGGGTAAAATTGTAATTTTGCCTGCGGCGAGGCATTGGTGAAAATTTAGGGTTTGTAGTTTGAAGTTTTGAGGGTTTGAGGTTGAGGACTATTGGCGCGGCGACCAAAAGCTAGACCTAACCTTCGGATGTGTGTAGTGTGACAGAATAATTGATAAGTGTAAAATGTGATGGTAGGTGAATAAATGCACAGTTATGAAATATAAAGTACTGGAAAAAAAAAAAGATAATGCGACAATTGTCTCGCAAAATTACAACCGGGAAACAGATACATATATAATAATGAATTGGAATTTAATCTGCAGAGAGAAACTGAAAAAAAAAATCGTTAGTGAAAGGTTAGATGAAAACAAATAATATTAAAGGAGAATACAAAAATGCAAAAAGATTTTAGAGTAAATTTTAAAGAGAAATTAATATTAGTTTAAAAAAGAGACTTAAATTTTAAAAAGAAGGTTTAATTTTTATCTTAAAAAAAAGTTTAATTTTAAAAAATATTTTAAGTTATTTATAAAAAGGTTTTATTTTTATTATATGAAAAGAGGTTTTTTATAAAAAGGTTTTTAAAGTTTTTACTTATTTTAAAAAAAAACAATTTCAATATTTTTTACAAAAGGGTTTTTTTTTAACAGTTTTTTAATTATAAAATAAAATAGTTTTAAAAAAAGCAAAAAAACAAAAATAAAAGGTTAAAAAACAATTTTTTTAAAACAAAAAAAAATAAAGGGGTTGGGCCGGTCATCACCCTTCTTCTCTCTGCTCTCTGAGTTTGCGTGTGTTCCTCTCCTTCTTGTTTGCCTCTCACGGATGTTATCTTCTTCTTCTTTTGCATGGCCGCCGATTTGTCTTCTTCATCTCTTTTTCCTGAAAAACATGAAAAACAACACAAAAATTGTAATTATATTTTTTGATCCTTACGGAATGATGATGGCCGATGATGCTTTGTCCTGAGGCTAGAGGATTTTTGACGGGGTTTGCTTGGATTTTACGAAAAAGTTTTTTCCTTCTTGTTATGATTTTCGTCCCTTTTATACTTGATTTTTAAATCTTTTTTTTTAATCTCAGATTTAATTTGAATATCTCAATCTTTTTCAATCTCTGATTTGATTTGAATGAATTTTTATGATGATTTCAGATTTGATTCAATGATGGTGATGTTGATATTTAGATCTGATTTTCTTATGATGATGATTGATCTGATTGATTTGATTTAACTCTATCTGGAATTCATTAAGATTGGATTAGATTAAAAAAGTGTTGAGATTTAAATTTAAAAAGTTAGCAAAGAAGATTAGAGTTTCAAGTTAAATAAAAAATTAGAGTTTTAAAAAAAAATGAGTTAGAATAAAAAAAAAATATTTGAATGTTGGTTTTAAAAAAATGTTAGAATTATTTTAAAAACGGTTAGAATTTAATTTTAAAAGGAATTTAAAATTTTAAAAAAAAAAAGAAAAAGAAAAGGGCGTTAGAATTTAATTTTAAAAAGAATTTAGAATTTTAATTTGAAAAATAAAGGTGTCAAAAAAAGATTTAGATTTAATTTAAAAAAAAAAAGGATAGATTTAATTTATAAAAAAAAGTTAGATTTAATTTTTAAAATAGTTAGAAAAAAAAGATTTAATTTTAAAAAGAAATTAGAGAAAAAAAGATTTAATTTTATAAAAGTTAGAAAAAAGATTTAATTTTTTTAAAAAAGTTAGAAAAAAAGATTTAACTTTATAAAAGTTAGAAAAAAGATTTAGCTTTAAAAGGTTAGAAAAAAAGATTTAATTTTTAAAAAAGTTAGAAAAAAAAGATTTAATTTTTAAAAAAAAGTATTAGATTTTTATTTAAAAAAAAGTATTAGATTTTTATTTAAAAAAAAGTATTAGAATTTGATTAAAAAAAAAGTGTTAGAAATTAATTTAAAAAAGGTTATAAAAAATTTACTCTTTAAAGAAAAGAAAAAAAAGTTAAATTTTAATCTAAATCCTAAAAGTTAGTAAGAAGAGCTTAAAATGACTTTAAATAAATAAACTAAATAGAAAAAAAAAAAGTTAATAAAAAAACATTAGTAAAGTTATAAAAAAGGTTAATTAAATTATTATTAGTTAAAAAACAAGATTTAAAAAAAAGGTTAATTTATTAAGTTAATAAGAATTTAAAATAAAAATAAAAAGAAAGGGTAAAATTTGGGGTATTACAGCGGGACACTAGGACATGCAAAGCACGTGCGCGCCCACTAATCTCTACTCTAAGTCTAAGGTGCACTCAAGCCCAGGTCCGACTTTTCACTCAATATCAGAACACCCGTCACACCCCAATACAACAATAATAATCAATATATAATGCTAAAAATAAAGGTCAGAAATATAAATCCATACAAAATCCTCGACGGGAAAACAAGCGTTAGGATTGACTCTCTTAAGGGACGTTGGATCCCAAATGCATAAGAACTATCGCAGTCCTTAGCAGCCAGGGGACGTTGGATCCCCAGTAGAGTCGCCAGCTGTCGCTACTGCGAAAATCGGCGCCGACTGAACAGAAGAGTCGCCACCGTGCGTTATTTATCCCACGGGAGGGAAAGGAAACGCTCAGAGTAAACCTCGCACAACACGGGAAAGGTATGGTCGTCGCAACCAAAACCTGGATTCGGGAGTCGGTTACGCAAGGGGAAGGTATTAGCACCCCTCACGTCCGTCGTACTCGACGGGATCCACGCTTGTTTTCGGGTACGGATTATTATTCTATCTAAACTACAGGTTAAGGGTTAAAAAGAAAAGAAAATGACTCGGCAAAGTATCGCACTTTATGCCTACGTATTCCCGTCTGGAACGAGAAATCAGAGTCAACGTAGTTCGCCTACCTACGGGAAAGGAGGGGAAGGTTGCTCGCTAGGATATCGCATCCTATGCCTACGTACTTCCACACTGCATGGAAGATCAGAGCAAACGTAGTTCGGGCTACGTATGACACAAGCTTGTCTTGGTTGATTTTATTCCTTCTGAAAAAGGTTTTTCTGATTAACAGTCCAAGCGGACAAAAATGACGTCTTGATGAGTTCACATTCTTTTACGGAAGAAGTGTCTTTTATTGTGTTTGAAATTTTTATTTGTGTTTTCCTGTTTGTTTTGAGAAAGAAAAGACAGAACCCTAACCTACGGTTGCGAAGGGAATAAAACTAACCTAATGTTATCATGCATGGGTTAAGACCTAATGTCTATCATGCTCCTCTCTTGCACAGAGAGGAACAGAGATCCTAAGGGAATAGACGGAAACAGAAACAATATCAGATATATACAGTAAAGCGGTAAAATGCATGGATGCAACAATACAAGCGAGGCAAGGGAGTCCCACTCAACCTCGAACCTGAAAAACAATAGGCAAAAGTGAACAGACTTCACTTTCAACCCAACAGGGTAAATAGCAAACAATACAGTCCAGAAAACCAATCAATACATCAGAAATGAAATACAGCAGAAAAATAAATAGCATCAGCAGCTCTGAAACAACATCTGACTTCAAGTCATCTCCAAACAGCTACAAGCTTCAACAAGCATCAATCCCCATCTCCACAGCCTTCAAGCAATGTCTTTGATCACCAGTCTTCCATCTGCAATGGCTTTTCTTTGAGTCCTATCCTCCAAGCTGAGGGATCAATCACAAGAGTGAATTGGGTGTTAAGCACTTAGTTGACCACCAAGGGTGGCAAACCAACTGCTACTAACACATAAGATATTTTCTCTCAAGAGTTCTATCCCTTAGACAGTAGCACCAAGCCTTCCAAAGGAAGGGGGTGAGTGTCTTAGAGAGACTCTGTATCACAGAGAGGAATGGAGGCAGTCAAAACCTTCCATGTTTGAGAATCAAACTTTCTAATCTAGAGCTCTGCCTAGCTCCTAAACCCTAATCTCCTCAACAGCTGCTAGCAGGAATCTCCTCTCCAATCTCTGGAAGTTGGCCTTCAGGCTCTGGATCTCCAATGGCTTCAACATCACAAGTCTTCAGCTTCCCCAATTCCCAGACAATTCCAATACCCACACAGACAAACAATAATCCCCAGAGGGCACACCATACCAGTCAATCAAATACAGACAGTAATATACTAATAGCAGTAGTGGAATCCTAGTGATTTCTAAGGGATCTAATAACTACCCATAGTCCCTATAGTCCCATAGCTAAAATATTCAATCTCTAAGTCCTAAGGGAAATGAACTAATTCTCCTAAGTTGTCACTTAAAACCCTAATTTTGTCCATGTTATTCACACCTAAACTAAACACCTAAAATTAATTTCTAAAAATGGAAACTAAATTGCATATACAAGCTAATCTCATCTACTAATCAACCTAAAAAAAATGGGGGAAAAATATTAAAGCAACTATTAGAACAAAAATTATCAAATTCATGTATGGAATGAAACACCTAAAATAGGCATTTATTTGAAAAATATGGGAAAAATATCAAATAAAAAATAAAATGCAATTTTTATTTTTTATAATTTCCTAGACAGAATTATTGACCTATAGGAAAAACAAGAATCAAAAAATATTAATTTTTCATTTTTATATGATTTTTTAAAGATGCAAAAATATTAAAGGAAATTAAAACACAAAAAATGGAAATTAAATGGGAGGGGTGAGAATAGCATCTGCGCCCTAGTTGTTTTTATTAAGTGGGCCAGATCAGGGGGTGCGAATATTAAAGGTCTTAGGCCCATACGCGCTTCAGAAAATGGAAATGAAAATTAAAAGAAAATAATCAAATCCTCGGTGCAAAAAGTAGTAATTTCACGTGCAAACTTGGATTGGGCCCACGGTGGGGGTGTGAGTATCAGGTTCTGCTGAAGCCCAAAGTTCATCACTTAAGTAAACGCTGCGTTTCAGCGTTTAGGGTTTCCCTCCGTTTTTGAAATTAAATGGGGACCGTCAGATGAGATGAAAAGGTCAAAATCTGGAAATGATCTAATGGCTGAGGGTCATCGTCCCCAACGAGCCCTAGGGTTTTGCAGAATTCTTCTTCCATGCACAAACTTCCACTGCTCGGTTCTCCCTCCTCACTCAACCAAACGCCACGATCTCAACACCAAAACTGCTCTACTCTTCACCCTCTACAAGATCCTAACCCTAGATTTTGCTGAATCTCATTGTATAATCGAGCTCGATAGCTGGAAGATCCTGGTACCACTGCATTACACCTGATGTGCATGATCACCAAACTTGCAAATTCTTGTACTAATGTACTCACCACCTTGCACTGATTATCCTGAACTAATCTATCATGATTATCATCCCCTAAACTAGGATTTCTTGATCATCAAAGTTTCACCACTCTGCCATCAAACTTCATATAACTCTCTCTAGATCTCAGGAATCAATCCCCTATGGTCTCTAAGCATTTCTATCCTAACCACATGATCTACAACTGAATAAATAAGGAGATTCGAAGGGAAATGCCTACCTTGCAAGTGATGATGGCAGGTGTAGTTTTGCTGCAATTCAAGACTTGTTAACCTCCAATATTGATCTCCAATGGATGCTGATTCTTCTGTTTGCAATGGTTGTGGCTCAGACTTCTTGAATCACCTTATCCCCTTTTTCATGCAAGTTGGAGTGAAAACTTGAATCACCCAAACCAGCCACGAGTTCCTCTCAACTTTCTTTGCCAAATACTCTATGATGATGGTGGATGATGATGATAACAGAAATTAAGATGATTGATGAAGTTTCAATGGAGTTTGAAGAGAAAATGCAAATGGGAGTGAAGGAATCAAAGTAGGGTTTGCAAGCTCAAAGAATCACCAACCAATGCACAAATGGCTTCATTTCCTTATATAGATGATGATTAACAGAATGAGAAGCTTCTAGATTGGTCCTAGAGGGATCTAGAAACTTGTGGAAATTTCATGAACTTATCATTTGCCTTATGATGCAAGAAACAAATTTACAAAGGAAGTCCAATTTTTAAGCCTAAACTCAAAAATGTGGCTGAACCAATGTCTTTAAAATGATGTTGGGAATCAATTTGGTATATTGGATGACCCATATTGGCTTTGTAGATCTCTCAAACCATTTTCCAACTTGAACTTTTTCAAGTTATATGCCTTTTTTAGGTCATTTTTCACCAACTTTGGTCAAGTCTCATTATATGAATTTCCAAGCTTTCATGACTTCTTTTATAGACTTAAAATGGCATTTTGAGCAACTTTGATGTTGGGAAGTTTTTCATTTGAAGCTTCCTTGTATGAGTTTTAGGCATAGGCTAAGAATGACCTGTAATCCTCAGATGACAAAAATACCCTTTGCTTGCCAAGACCATAAGTAGAGTTCCACAAATCATATGAAGGCATACCATACCATTATAGAAATCTAATACAATGAGGAACAACTCTTATGTTGACCAGAAATTCATTTGAAATCTCCTTGAGGGGTAAAAACAGCTTGGAAGTCAAGTCACTTTCATAGACAAATTTTCAGATGCCTCAGATGACCTGTAACTTGCAAGGACCATAACTTGAGTTCTATAAATCTCCTTAATGTCTTCCACCACTCAAATTAAAGGTCTTGAGATCCTCTACAAGTTTCATGTTGGCCAAGGATCCATTTGAAGCTTGTATTTTGACTTATCTTGCTTGGAAATTTGACATAAACTAGGGGATTTTACACAAAAACCCTAATTTAGAAACTCCTCTTCTCCTTGATTTCTCTTGAATTCTTCTTAGCATAACAACATATCCTTATTCTTCATGTCAAATGATAAACCCCACATCTCCTCAATAGCCCTCAATGCCTTTCAATCAATCCTTTAACCTAGGGTTGACCCAGGGTTGACCCAGATGAAACCCTAGTTGACTGTCTTCAACTGTAATTCTTGTGATCACCTCAATGACTTGTCTACTTATCCACATGACTTTCTAAGTCTCCCAAGATGTCTAGATACTCCCCATGCCTTCAATTCACAGCTCATACTTTCCTTGATGATCCCCAGGTACCCTCAGATAGGAGATGGATGCACTTGCTTGATCTATTAACTTCTCAGCTTTCAAATTCTTTCTGATGACTTGAATGAGATTGAATCAGGATAATAACCTCTTGATAAGCCCCTAGAGATGATAATAATGATTGGTCCCCTGTTGGATGACTTGCTATGCTTATGCTATGCAGATGGTTAGACTATGTACATGACTCTATATGCAAATGCTAATGATATTGAAACATAAACCAAGTGAATAAGGTTGGGCAAATTTTAGGGTGCAACACTATGGTCAAAGGAAATTGCCTTAATCATGTTCTACACTCACGACTATGAGATAACTATGGAACTTGAAGTCCCCGCGACTAGGGAAGAACTGAAATACGCTTTGGTTAAAGCGCAAAGGGAAAATGAAGACCTGTGGGAGATTATCCGCCAGGATCAAGTTCATGTCAAGGTCCAAGAAGGAGAAGGGTCGTCTTGTTAGATTGGTTTTTGTTTCACCATTTCCCTGCTTTCCCTAAAAAAGGATTGAAATCCTGTTTGTTGCATTTACTTTCATTGTAAGAAAAGTCTTGCTTTTTAGCAAAGACCACTCTATTGTAATAGATTTCCAGCTATCAAATGAAAAACGCTTTTTAAAGCATGTCGTTACATGTTGGTCTAACTTTTTGTTCGTAAATGAAAATTTTGAGTTTCCTTGAATGGGTTATGCATCCGCATTTGCATGTCATCCTACATCAATCTTGCATTTGGGGTTCCGCAGCTCATCTCTTGTTCTTGTCCAGAGAAAAAGGAGATAAGGAGTCACGCTGAGTACCCACAGATACAACACACGGTCCCAAGCTCAAAAGAAGATGGCAGATAACGATCAAAGGTTCGACCGAATGGATAATGACATTGAAGGGATCAAAGGGGACGTCAACCAGATCTTGGAAGCCCTCAACGTGATCAAAGCAAAAATGGATACACAACCTACTGTGATCTCCGAAATTGCCACAACAGCAGCCAATGTCACAATGGCCCCTGTTACTTCAGCGGAGTTTCCCTATGGCATGTCCCGGGATTTTGTGCCACCTTTCAACGGCATGCAGTCTTCAGGTCTCAATCCGTTGTTCGACTCAACAATCAGAAACCCCATTTTTACTCCAGCAGGTGGACCTATCACAGTACGACCAGTCTTTGCCAATCAACAACTAATCTTTGATATACCCGATGGATCCGAAGCTGAGGACGAAAAACACGAAAAGTTAAGGGTAGAGATGGACATCATGGCCAAAAGGATGAGGGCCATTGAAGGAAATCATGTCTTTGGATCTGATGCCAAGGATCTATGTCTGGTATCTGGATTAGTGTTCCCTCAGAAATTTAAAATACCAATCTTCGACAAATATGAAGGGACCGCTTGTCCCAAAGAGCACTTAATCATGTACTGTAGGCGGATGGCTCTGCATATTGAAAATGATAAACTGTTAGTACACTGTTTCCAAGATAGTCTAAAAGGGGCTTCGGCCAAGTGGTATCTTAGTTTAGATCAAGCTAAGATTCACAGTTTCCAAGACCTTTCAGATGCTTTTATTCAATAGTACAAGTACAACATGGACCTGGCCCCCGACCGCCGTCAGCTTCTCAACATGACGCAGACAAACACCGAAACCTTCAAAGAGTATGCGTAAAGGTGGCGCGGAACTGCAGCACAAGTAGAGCCTCCTCTTACTGAGAAGGAGTTGGCAGATTGGTTTGTGGATACAGTTCGACCCGAATTCTATGAACGTTTGATCAGCAGCGTTACAACAAATTTCTCTGATATTGTGGCAGTAGGGGTTAAGGTAGAAGCAGGTTTGAAGAGCGGAAAAGTGACTACTCCAAATGTTACTTCAAGCGCCAACACGGCAAAGAAGCCAGTCAGCACGTTCCACAAAAAGAAAGAGGGAGAGGTGAGCGCAATCACATATGGAAAGAAAGTACAAAGCTCTCGAAGCCTCCACCAACAGTACCAACCATCATATATAGCGGCAGTGACCCCGGTTTTTCAGCCTTCTTCGCAGCATGGTCCCCAACCTGGGGCATTCAACAATCAACACTAGTATCAGCCTGGCAGTCAGCAACAGTATCGCACCAATAATCAACAACAATACCAGCAGTCGCAGGGTCAACAACCTCAGAACAGGGCCCCGAGGGCAAATTATCCAGCAAATAGGCCAAAGATACATCCTATTCCAATGAGTTACACAGACCTGTTTCCCATGCTAGTAGAAAGAGGGTTGGTTAAAACAAGAAAATTGGGTGCTCCACCTAATCCACTCCTGTTCTATTATGATGCGAATGCTCGCAGCCCATTTCATGAGAATGCTCCAGGCCACAATCTCGAAGGTTGCTTCGCCCTTCAGCACCTAGTTCGTGAACTTATTGAAAAGGGAATTCTATCCTTCGAAGATAATCCGCCCAATGTTAAGAGCAACCCTCTTCCCAATCATGGTGGATTCAATGCCATTACTGAAGAAGGGGAGGGGTCAGAAGACAAGAAAGTTACTACTGTTGGTGAGATCAAAGTGCCATTAGCAGACCTGCACAAACGCCTCGCTCAGGCGTGGTTACTCAAGACATCTCACGAAGATTGCAAAGAATGTATGCTGAATCCTGAGGGTTGTGACGCTGTGAAAAAGGATATTCGAGCTATGATTGAACAGGGAATGATAGAAATTGCCCACCGGAAAAAGGAAGAAGATGTGGCAGTCATCGAGCCTGTGTTTAACATACCAGGAGAATCCAACAAAGGAGCTGTGTTCAGAGATGATAACAGTAAGAAAAACTACAAGAATATTCGGCCAGTATTTCGTGATGACGCACCCCCGAAATTCGGGAGGGGGCAGACTAGGTTTGAGCCAAGGGGAGGATTCCAGCCTCGCCCAAGAGCCGTGACACCAAAACAAGACTATTCATGGTGTGAAGGGATTTTCGAAGAAAAGAAACCAGTAAGTGTGGCCAACATCGCCGGTGGAAGCAAAATGACCCGGAGTGGTCGTGTCTATCAACCTCGAACATACAACGAGGCTCCTCCACCAGCAGTTTCCGTTCAAAAGACGCCTGTTCCTCAGAAGCCTGTTCCGGAGACAACCACCGCCAAAGAACCTTTAGTTAAAGGAAAAGAAAGTCTCAAGAACGATGAAGAAGAATTCTTGAGAATCATTCGACGAAGCGATTATAGGGTGGTGGACCAATTGAATCAGACACCCTCCAAGATCTCGGTCATGGCTTTGCTTTTAAGTTCCCCAGCACATCGCCAGGCATTACTCAAAATCCTGACACAGGCCCACGTCACTAAAGATATTACAGTGGGGCAGTTCGACTCCGTTGTAGCAAATATCACTGCCTGCAACACTTTAAGCTTTGATGATAATGACCTAACGGCTGAGAAGCGTAAGCACAATCGTGCCTTGCATGTATCAGTCAAGTGTGAAGAGGATACAATGTCCCGAGTTCTTGTTGATACTGGGTCAGCACTCACTGTAATGCCTAAAAGAACTTTGGCCAAGCTGGCATATCAAGGCGCTACCATGAGACCAACCTCTCTTATAGTCAAGGCATTCGACGGATCCAGGAGAACCGTGATAGGAGAAGTTGATCTCCCTATTCTAATTGGACCACAAATCTTTGAAATCACCTTCCAGGTGATGGACATAAATCCGGTTTACAACTGCTTATTGGGAAGACCCTGGATTCATACAGCTGGCGCTGTCACTTCCACGCTCCACCAAAAAATGAAGTTTGTTGTAAATGACCAGCTAGTCATTGTCCATGGAGAAGAGGACTTGATGGTAAGCAACTTGTCATCTTTCCGGTATATTGAGGCTGATGAAGACTCTCTCGAGACAGCTTTCCAAGCACTAGAAATAGCTCACGCTGTTCTAGTAGATGAATCAGACATAACCCAAAGGCCATTATTTACCTCTGCTCAAAGTATTAAGGCAGCACTGAAAGCCGGAGTCCCACTGGGTTGGGGAGAGGTCATCGAAGTCAATGCTCGGGCCAAGAATGATCGACAAGGGTTGGGTTACAAACCAACTCCGGGAGGCGAGCCAGAAGAAAGCACCATGAGGAAGAAGTCCTTAAAAGAGATATTCATCAGCGGCGGTGTGCAAGTCAATGCCATTATTGCTGAAGATGAGGACGATAATCTGGACCATCTGATAACTAGAGGAGGAGGAGCATTGCGCAATTGGGAGGCTGTGGAAGTTCCCACCTTTTTACCTTTAGAGTAATTCATTCTGCCTGTTAGCTTCGTGTTTTTCTTTAAAAAATTTCCTGGTCTTGCCCAAGACTTGCGAATTATTTTGTATTGGGCCACTTTGCAAAAATTGAAAATCATTAATGAAAAGTGTTTTTGTTAAAACTCTTGTTATTTGTTTGCGCATCACTTTCACTCTTTTTTGGAAAAAATGGCAATCTCTTTTGGAAAAATAATAATAAAAACCACCCTTCATCTGCATGTCTGTGTGTGAGTGCCTGATTGTTCCTAAATAAAACATGCAGAATACCCCCATCAACCACAGAATCCTATGATCATTCGGTTCCTTCTACTAGCGGTTCATTTGTCTTTCAAGCTGAAGAAGAAAACGAAGAAGAGTTAGAGGTCCCAGAAGAGTTAAAGAGAATAGCTGAGTACGAAGATGATTATATCCAGCCCCATAAAGAGCAGACGGAAGTCATCAACTTGGGGTCAGAAGAGGACAAAAGAGAAGTCAAGATTGGGGCGTCATTAAGGCCAGAAATCAAAGACAAGTTGATAACAATCCTCAGAGATTTTGTTGACATATTTGCTTGGTCCTACCAAGATATGCCAGGGTTGGATACTGACATTGTCATGCACAAGCTCCCCCTGAAACCAGAATGTCCTCCGATCAAACAAAAGCTTCGCAGGTCGAGACCAGACATGGCACTTAAAATCCGAGATGAGGTCAAAAAGCAAATAGATGCTGGCTTTCTAGCAGTATCCAAGTATCCAGAATGGGTGGCCAACATTGTACCAGTACCGAAGAAGGATGGCAAGGTCAGGATGTGTGTCGACTATAGGGATCTAAATAAAGCAAGTTCGAAGGATGATTTCCCGTTACCACATATTGACACTTTGGTGGATAACACGGCAAGCTTTGCAGTGTTCTCATTCATGGATGGATTTTCGGGTTATAACCAGATAAAAATGGATCCAGAAGACATGGAGAAAACAACTTTCATCACACCATGGGGCACCTATTGTTATAAGGTAATGCCTTTTGGTCTGAAGAACACAGGGGCAACGTATCAGAGAGCTATGGTCACACTATTTCATGATATGATGCACAAAGAAATCGAGGTGTACGTGGATGATATGATTGCAAAATCCCAAAGTGAAGAAGACCACTTGGATCATCTACTGAAGCTATTTGAAAGACTCCGAAAGTATCAATTGAGACTAAATCCAGCCAAATGCACCTTCGGAGTTCGCTCAGGCAAGCTACTTGGTTTCATCGTTAGTCAGCGAGGAATTGAGGTAGACCCTGACAAGGTTAAAGCAATCCAGGAGATGCCTGCTCCTAAAACTGAGAAACAAGTTAGAGGCTTCCTTGGACGTTTGAATTACATCTCCAGGTTCATCTCCAATCTGACTCCTACCTGCACACCGATCTTCAAGTTGTTACGAAAGGATCAAACGGTGGTATGGAATGAAAACTGCCAGGCGGCGTTCGATAAAATCAAGCAGTATTTGCAAGAACCTCCAGTGCTGATTCCTCCGGTACCTGGAAGGCCTTTGTTCATGTATATGACTGTGTTAGAAAATTTGATGGGCTGTGTCTTGGGCCAGACGGATGAGTCAGGAAAGAAAGAACGTGCAATCTATTATCTAAGCAAGAAGTTCACTGATTGCGAGAGTCGTTACTCCCCCCTGGAAAAAGCTTGTTGTGCGTTGGCATGGGCTGCTAAACGTCTGAGGCAGTACATGATTTGCCACACTACGATGCTGATTTCCAAAATGGATCCCATAAAGTACATTTTTGAAAAGCCAGCTTAAACCGGAAGACTGGCCAGGTGGCACATGCTCTTATCAGAATATGATATTCAGTATGTCGCTCAAAAATCTATCAAGGGCAGCGTCTTGTCGGAGCACCTCGCCGAACACCCCGTGGAAGACTATCATCCGCTCAAGTTCGATTTCCCTGACGAAGATGTGATGTACATTCAAAGAACAAAACCTGAAATTGGCCCAGATGAGGGTCCTGAGCCCGGGTCTCGTTGGGAAATGATGTTCGATGGGGCGTCTAACAAAAATGGGCATGGCATCGGAGCTGTTTTGAAAAATCCAACTGGAGGGTACACCGCCGTTATGGCACGACTCTGTTTCTCCTGTACTAATAACATAGCCGAGTATGAAGCGTGTATCTTGGGATTGGAAGCTGCCATTGACCTTCGTATCAAAATCTTGGAAGTAATTGGCGATTCCGCTTTAGTGATCTATCAACTCAAGGAAGAATGGGAAACCAGGGATGAAAAATTGATTCCTTATAAGATCCACATCTTAGAGATGGATGAGTATTTCGATGAAATTACCTTCAAGCACGTACCAAGGGCAGAAAATCACATTGCCGATGCGTTGGCCATGATGGCATCCATGTGGAAAGTCCAGTTTGTCAACGAGGCACCTCTGATTCGCATCGAAAGAAGGACAGTACCCGCATACGTCATGGCAATAGACTAAGAATTTGGGGAGAAGCCATGGTTTCATGATATCAAGAATTTCCTTCAAAACCAAGAGTATCCCGCTGACGCGTCCACAATTGACAGAAGAGCAATACGGAGGTTGTCATCTAAATTCTTCATCAGCAATGGCATCTTGTACAAAAGAAACCATGATATGGTCTTACTCCGATGCGTCGATGAAAATGAGGCGAATCTCATAATGACCGAAGTACACGAAGGAACCTTCGGTACCCATGCAAATGGCCACACCATGGCTAAGAAAATCTTAAGAGCGGGTTACTTCTGGTTAACTTTGGAGACGGATTGCATACTCTTCGCTCGAAAGTGTCATAAATGTCAGGTTTATGCTGATAAAGTGCATGTCCCTCCACATCCTCTCAATGTGATGACGTCCCCTTGGCCTTTTGCAATGTGGGGCATAGATATGATCGGGGCAATAGAGCCGAAAGCTTCTAATGGCCATCGCTTCATCCTTGTCGCAATCGATTATTTCACCAAATGGGTGGAAGCAGCGTCATATGCAAATGTGACAAAACAAGTGGTCGCACGCTTCATTAAAAAGGAGATTGTCTGCCGATATGGTATCCCTAACCAGATCATCACTAACAACGGGTCGAATCTGAACAACAAAACAATGAAGGAACTTTGTGACGATTTTAAGATCAAACATCATAACTCGTCCCCTTACAGACCTAAGATGAATGGCGCAGTTGAAGCTGCAAACAAAAACATCAAAAAGATAATACAAAAAATGGTCGTAACTTACAAAGATTGGCATGAGATGTTACCATTTGCTTTACACGGCTACCGAACATCAGTACGCACTTCGACAGGGGCAACTCCCTTTTCCTTAGTGTACGGGATGGACGCGGTGCTACCCATTGAAGTCAAAATACCTTCCTTGAAGATCTTGACGGAAGCAGAGTTGGATGAAGACGAGTGGATAAAAGAAAGATTTGATTCGTTGAATCTCATCGACGAGAAAAGAATGACGGCCATGTGTCACAGTCAAATTTATCAACAAAGGATGGCCTGGGCATTCAATAAGAAGGTTCGTCCCAAAGAGTATAGGGAAGGAGAGCTTGTGCTTAGAAAAATCCTACCTACACAGAAAGACATGCGTGGCAAGTGGATGCCCAATTACGACGGCCCTTTCATTGTGAAGACTGTTTTCTCCGGAGGATCTCTGATTCTCGAAACCATGGATGGCGAACCACTCAAGTATCCCATCAACTCGGACGCAGTAAGAAAATACTACGCATAGAAAGAGGATTTCAGTGCCTCGACAAGAAAAAACCCA
Source organism: Lathyrus sativus (assembly GCA_963859935.3). NCBI lineage: Eukaryota > Viridiplantae > Streptophyta > Magnoliopsida > Fabales > Fabaceae > Lathyrus > Lathyrus sativus. The sequence goes on along the minus strand of OZ012739.1, from coordinate 451,287,219 downwards.
ATGTGTGAAAGATGACGGACGCTGGGGCAGAATCATGTGCAGAATATTAGAAGAAAGGCCAACGCCCGTTGTTCTCGTCAGATGCAGCAAAGCAAGTGAACTGGCAGTCGGAAGGACCGATTTATTATGGGATTCTGTAATCTTTTCTGTTGCCATTTTTCAAAACTTTTAAATCCCCAAGGCTTTGCCTTTTGTAAAGTTCTTGTCCATCAATAAAATCAGTTTCTTTTTTGGCAAAATCATTGTTATGATCTGTTGTTTTTGTTATGCAACTTCACTTATTTGTTAATAAGAATTTTCATGAAAGCAAAGTGTTTTGAAAAACCTAAGTCTTGTTTTAAAAAAAAAAGAAAAAAGGAGAAAGCACAATTTGAGAAAATGATTGAAAAATTCTAAAGGTAATATGATGATATTACACAGTTCTTGAAGTTGTGGAGATCGCTGTTACCTTTGACCGAGATAGATACGTCCGATAGCAGTTCCAGCTATTAAGCTAAGACTTCTTCCTTGCAAGATTACGGGGACATTACTGAGAAAGGATCGTTATCTGCACCAAAGAAGGAAGTGTCGTCTGACTTGAGGCATTTTGAAGCTCAGCGAGACGAGTTCTCTCTTTATTTGATTTTCCTCTGTCCCTACGGGTCGTTCTGTGTCTTGCATACAGCATCATGCCAGCATACGCATTGGTTTGCATTTCCACCGTCGAGATCCTTTGGTCATTACCTTTATCTTTGTTTTGTTGTTACAAGCTCGTTTTAGAGTCGACATCTTGGGGTTTCCTTATTTTGCCCTGGGAAGTTAATGGTGACTAGCAATGTTTAATTTATACAAACAGGGGGTTATTACCAATTTTCACCTTCGATTTGGTTATCACTAACAAACTTTGAAAAACTAGTGGTCACTAGCACGTATTCAGAACTAACTACGTTTGGTACAGTAGTTTGGTCGTCACCAACAATTTTCCAAACCCAGTCGTCACTGATTCTGTCATAAAGCCAACCAATCGTCATTGGAGTCCTTTTGATTCGGTTTTCACCAATCTTTGCTAAAAAATCTAGTGGTTACTAGTATTTCCTTCTAAAACCAATGGTCATTGGTACTTGAGTTGGTCGTCACCAAAATTCCCTAAAAAGTCCAATAATTATTGGCATCGCCTGGAATCCAATAGTTATTGGTACCTGTTTGATTTGGTTATTACCAGTCTTTTTGAATCTAGTAGTTACTAGTATTACCTTCAGATCCAATTGTTATTGGTGGTTGTTGATTTGGTTATTAACAATCTTTCTAAGTCTAGTGGTCACTAGCATTGCTTGGAAAACCTAGTTTTCACTAGCAGTATCCAGTACCAGTTGTTATTGGTATACCCATGGATTTGGTCGTCACCAGTTACCATAAGCCCAATGATTATTGGCATCGCTTAAATCAGATTGTTATCATCACTTTGGTCTGGTCGTTACCAAGCCCTGTGAAAATCCAATGGTCATGGGTCTCCTGGGACTCGGTCGTTACCAATTTCTCCAGTTAAGTCTAGTGGTTACTAGCATTATCATAACTAATCGTATTTGGAACACTGATTTGGTAGTCACCAGTTCTTCCTAAGTCCAGTGGTTACTGGCATTGCTTGAAAACTAATCGATATTAGTACCGTGAGGTTTGGTTGTTACCAATTTCCCCAGCTGAAGTCCTGTTTTGTCCGAAATTCCCAACTGTGATTGGGACTTTGATTTGGTTGTCACCATATCCCCAGGAAGCCTAGTGGTATTTAGCACTTTTTGGGAACCGATCTAAGATCCTGGTCGTCACCAGTCTCCCCAGTTAAAGCTTTTTTCTTTTCCAGTCGAGTCTCGGAGAACTAGTGGATACTAGTTTCCCCAGCGTGTCCGGTCTTGTTTCTAACCTTTCCCTGAAGATCCCATTTGAACTCTTCGTTTTAGGAATTTTCTCATCTGGTTATCCCCAGTGAGATTCGTGTCTTTGTTCCATCTTTTCCCCGGTGAAGCTTCGCTTCCCCGGTGGATTTTGTTCCTCAGCAAGTTTTCCCCAGTGAGGTTTGCTTTTCTTTTCCTTCATTTCCCCAGTGGAGATTTGTTATCTTCCCCGGTGGGCTTCCTCATCTGGTTATTCCCAGTGAGGTTCGTATCTCCTCTCCCCTATGAAGGTGTGTCTTCCCGGGCGAAATTTGTGTCCCATGCGTGAAAGATTTCCTTGAACAAGCATCCGCAGTCATGTTCGAACTACCTCGCCTGCTTGGTCTTGAATCTTTCCTCAGTGTGTTGGGTTCCCGTGAGTGGTTACTCGTTGTTTTGCCGTTATTTCATATTTGTTCGTGTGTTTGCATCTGTCTGGTATTCAAACATCATATAACATCATTTAGATTCATGGCATGTTCGCATTTGTCCTTTTTCATACCATTGGATCTAAGGGACAAAATTTCTGGTTTGCTATATTTAAATACCTTTCACACGATTTCATGAGGATTGCCATCTCTCATTACCATCTAGTGAAGATATTTAAATAGGGGCATCTGTTGCACCCCAAATTTTGACCCCTTATATCCTCTTCATATCATATGCATTTATTTATCTAACCTTAACAAGTTTCGAAGTGTATTTTGTCAAGACACAGATGAAACGGGGCTCCGCACTGATAAAATCGAAGGTTCGAAGATTGGGAAACCATTGCTTTGGGATGAATCATTCATGAAATAAGATCAAGAGTACCATATTGGGCCATGTGTGAGTTCAATTTGAAGTAATCACCCACAGATGGGGTGCAGTGCAGTTCAAGGCACCCAATTAGGGTTTTGCGGGTTGGAAAAGTCAACTGTAGTTTGACTTTAGATTCGGGAAATAATTCAAAGATAAAAGTATGGTTTAAAAAGTGCATACGGCTTAGTGAAGTCCCCTCAAAGAGTTTCAAAGTCTTGGAAGCTCCAAAACATGAACAGACAATTCGGTAATCGCCGATCGATCGTACGGTTGACCGAAAAGTCAACCCCCTCAAGTTTTAGGAATTGGACTTCAAGTGGTGAAGCAAAGTTGTTCCTTATGTCATGAGGGACCTACATATCAATTTTCATGATCATCGGATCAAAGACGTGAGAGTAATCGGAAAATCGGGAAATTAGGGTTTCGAAAGGGGCTAAACCCTAACTCCCTAACCGCGCACCCGAATGAGGTGGTTCAAAGCTCGTCGGAAAGCTCTTAACAAGTCCTAAAAAAGTCCTATACTAGTCCACTCAGAAAATGCATGGAATTGGAGTTATCATCAAAATCAATTCTTAGTACAAAACACTTAGTGAAATTCTGAAAATCTGGCTGCACTAAAACTTGTTTTTTTGCTGACTTTAAGGGACTTTTCAACCAAGATGCACATAGATTTGGAACTTTTGAAAAACAAGAATGTTGTAGATCTACATAAGGGCTTTCCAAAAAGTACAAGAACTCCCCAAGAGGAGTTATGAGCTGAGAGTTATGAAGTGTGAAAGATGGGCCTGTGCACTAATTTGTCAACTTGCCTAAACCCAACATAAACTTGATTCCCAACCATACACTTCATCTCTAACCATGGATGGACATCTGATATGATGAATTTAGAGGTTGGAATAGACAAATTCAGAAGGGCATCCAAGCAAGTACAAGATCTTGAGCAAAATCCATTACTTTAATAGAAGAAAGTACAAAGGTACAATAGGAGAGAGATGGTTTGTGGCTGCAGCAGGAGGGGGCTGTCCTTTCTACCTCTATAGTCACTTCTTATAGCTTAATAAAATATGGTTTTAGAGGCTAATGACCCTTGAAAGCATGCACCATTTGCAGAAAGAAAATCACACTTGGATTCACAAAGATTTCCCTTTCAAAACTCCCTCCAAAAAAGGAAGTTACTAAGCTGCCCTCACCCTTGTCTCTACTATAAATAGAGACCTCCCTCACCTCATTTCTAACACAATTAATTTATTAGAAACCATAGAAACTTGCTGTTACCACAATTCCTCAACATTTCTTCAAAATCACCAAATCCTCCAAAAAGCTCAAAAATACCAACTTGCACATTTCATACCAGAAATCTCTCCAAACTTTGAAACACTTCAAGGACCACATAGACCACCTTAAAATGGCCCTACAAAGCTGTTCCAACCTTTAGTTTTCCCAAAATCTCAAAAATCAAAAAAGTCAAATGTTCATGTAGCTTACTTTGACCAAAAGCCATTAAATCCACCAAAACTTGTTCCAAACAGTTTCTTGAGGTTTTGATCACCCATATACCTTACAAATGATATATCTCAATTGTCAAAATCATTAGCAACCATTGGAGACTCATATTTTTCACTTTGGCTTCATAAGTGTATGGTTACTTAAAGTTGAAGAAAGCTCAAAGGCAAGAAAGTGAAGTGAAAGATCTCTGGGTTTCTCAACTATTTTAAGTTGTTCAAAAGGATCATCAAGAGGTATGTGATCTGTCTCCTTTGGCATTTGTAGCATTTCTTTTGATTTTGGCATTTTGAGCATCTTAATGTGTCCTTTTGAAGTCATAAGCACTTAAGCACAAAAATGCATTCTTGCAATTCACACACCATATTTTGATCTGTTATCTTTTGATTGTTTCTTACTGTTATAACTCAGTCTATATTAGGTTTGAAATGTGTGCAGACCATCATTTATTCTTAATCCCATCTGTTGTGATCAATTGAACTTAAAATGCACACCAAAAACACCAACTGTTTTGTTTGAGTTATCTATGTTTGCTTACATTAAGGTGACAACTGCCATATGAAGCAAGTCATTGGAGTTAATGTCTAGTATTGGCTTTGTAATATCAGGTTATGGTTTGTGTTGCATTTTTATGAAATACCACTGTTAGAACCATCATGAATGCTAGCTGAATCATTATTCATGTCATGACCTGATGCATTTTTGATGGCATAGCCTGTTTTGATCTTGACTCATCCAGCATGCTAGACCTAGTTGTTTCAGTTTATGGCAAATAGGTCTAGAATCTATGAGTGTAGGTTTTGAAGTTCATACTTTGAATCTTGTTGAAATGATAAAAATCTTACTGATGTTTGAGTTTTGTTGAACTTGTCTTAGTTGGATTAACAACATGTTACTATTAAGGCATTCTTGTGATTTACCAAACTGTTTATCCTTTTCTTAATCATTGTCAAACCTTTGGTTTTGAAGCTTAAAGGCATAATGCATGTTATTGAAATTCTGTCATGAAGTTTTAAAGTAGAAATTCACCAACACATTATTAAGTACCAATTTGTTTGTCTGTTTTCAAAACTTGGATACCATCAACGTTTCTACCTTTGCATATTGACACAGAGTTCATGAACTAGCACTATTCTTCCTACTGTGAACATATATTCTTGCTGTCACATGAGCCTTGTTGAGATTAGACTAGGTTTCAGTTTTAATAAGTGAAGAATTTATTGGCTCATCATTTGGTTTGCTTTCCAAGTTTGCTGAGAGGAGAATCAACTCAGTTTCCCTGTCAGGTTTTTTGGCTAGTATCATGATTGGACTGTTAAGCTTTGACACATAATGTTAGATTCATACTGTCCAAATTTTATGTTTATACCTCTACCATGTATGCCTATGTGCTTGTTGAACTATGTTTGGTAATATCATGAACTGATTGCTGATGAGATCATCATGCTTTAAGTATGCATATTAGCACTACCAAGACCATTCCCACACTACCACTGAAGACATGTCAGCCACTCCTCAGTTCAGTTTGTTTTTATTTGTTAATCCTTGATTTTTCACTCAGTAGCAGGTGTGTTTGAACATAGGCTGGTCTGCCTCAAATTTGATCTTTAAAACTTCACAAAACTTTTCAAAAACTCCCACCATCATTGCAACTCACACACTATCTCCTTGCTCCAAAATAACCATACTCTTTTTCTTATCATGATAATGCTTGACATACATTAGTTAGATTTACTTAGGACCTTTAAGTCATGATGCTTGTGATTTGTTTGTATAGATGTCTGATCATCATGTGAAATCGACATTGGATTTCTATTCATCATTCTCATTATGAACCTACTGCTATTTCTGTTTAGAGTAGCTTTGATAAGGTTTAATTGCAGTTTCTTTTCTTTGACTCATGAACAAAACTTCTGCATGATATGTGTGTTCATTACTATTAAAAACTGCTGATCATGTCAAATATGCAAGAATATTGGTTTCTGTTCAATATCATCAAGTCTCATTTTCATAAAGCTGTTGCAACCTTTGTGTGTGAAAATTCAGTCCATAATCAAACCATACCTTGCTTGCTGTCTGAATTTGTTGTGAAGATTAGTCAACCTAGAATTCTCATCAGAATTCTAATTGGTCTGTTAGAGATCATCAGGATTTAAATCTTTGTCTTGACTGAGTTTAGTTTGGATCATGAACTACATCTTTCTTTGTATGGCTGTAAAGTCATTAGTGGTCTGTTTTGATGCATAGATTCTGACAGTTACCTCCTTTCTTGCATAATCATGGATGTTACATTATAACATGTTCAGTTTTGTTACTTTGACTTTGGTATTCAGTGTGATACATATGTGTGTATATTGTATTTTGCTGTTGCATACTTGCAGTTACATGCCTTACAGTCGAATTTTAAACATTGATTCTTTTCATAAACCAAGACAACAAACTGAGTGAGGGCATTGTACTCACTATGTTCATCTGAATAACATGAATTCCATGCAATAAAACAATTCTCTAGTATTCTATCTTGGTTTGATAATCTCTGATGCCTTTGAACTCAACCTTATGTGATGAGTTATTGAACACTGCACTGTCATTGAATCAATTGTTTTAACTTTATGCCAAGTCTACCTTGAAAAACTTCATTAAATTGCCACTTATTGGTCATCTTTAGATTTAGTCAGAAACTAGTTTCTTTTTCCTTTAAATTCATCCATGAAAAATGCATTGTGAACTTGCTCAGCCCCTTATCTACTTTGATTGGCATCTGTCATAGTTTTGAAGCTTCAAATTATATCCCAAAATATCCAATTGCATGTTCATTCTAAATCTATGATGCGTGCCTTATTTTGAAACATGTTTGTTACCATCCTATTCTATGTTAAATTTCAAACGGGATAGAATCAAAGTTTGTGATATTTGGTTTGGTTTTGATACGGTTTTGATCCAATCCGCATTTGGCCCTGCTTTGTTTGATGTTTGTTTTGCCCAGAAAATTCGTGAACCAAGCCATATGTATTTACTGGGGTGGCTAAATACACGGATGTATCGCCACCCCAGTGGTTCCTACCTTGCCTTTAAAACGCCTTCAAAGCCTTGTGTCCTGGGTTCGAGCCCCAGCGAGGCACATTTTTTAATTTATCTTCTTTTCTCATGTTTAACTATTTCTCTTCTTCCATCCAATTTCCTTGAACACGCGCATATTGGCCTGGTGGATGGTTTGACATGTTGGTAAGCGCAAGGGCGTGGGTTCAATCCCCACCCATGCCCTTTCCTTTTTATTAGTTTGTTTATTTATTTTATTTCATGAATTAAAAGGAAAACTTCACATGACCATAACTTGTTCATCTTTCACTTGTTTTAACTCGTTCTTTTTGCAAACTCTTCCTTGTGATGTCTAGTTTTGTTTAGTGATTTAAAATCTCATGATTAAATATTTCAACAATGCTTTCGTGTATTTGTTAAATTCACTCTTAGATTATCACCTTGCGTCTCGATTTAATTTACCCTCTATGCCATGTTTATCTTGTAAGATTTATGGGTATTTGTTTATGTTTGTTAGCATATTGAGATTTCATTCTTTTGTTGGTTGTTACCATGAATATTTATCCCTCCTAGATTATGAGGCCTAAACTGATTTAATTGTGTGTGATTGTCATCTATGCACATTGTTGTCACATCCACTATGCTTTGAACATATGACATGCCTATTTTCAAATTGTTATTTGTTCATATGATTGATATTTTTACCATGCTTCAAATCTTTGTTAAGATGATTGACTTTTGGTTGTAACCCTTGATATCATTTAAAGTATCTGCTTATCGTGGTATGCATGTCTACTTGTCTTAATCTTATTTCATCCTACCTAAAATACTTGCCCATTGTAATGTGTCGGTTAATCCTTGATTATAATCATTGTCTTCTATATTCCTCATACTTGAATATTTATGCTTTGTTAAGTATTTATTCCCCAAGTGATGGAACTCTCTAGTTCTCATCCAAGTTGTCTCCTCTCATCCCCTCCCAAAGGAAAAGTCTCTCCATTGACCCTTGTGTCATGGATAGCTCATTACCTCCTCCCTTGACTTTGAAAAGTCATTTTGAACCTTAGTTAAGATCAAAACCCATAAGCCATTTGACTTTGCTTAAGTCTAAAAGACCCACCTTTACTAGGAGTGCTCCTCAACTAGAACCCTAGGATAGAGTTGTTAACTCTATGTAAGGATCATGGATATGATCACTTACTTCCCTCTTTGAGTGTTACAACATAGACATAGAGAGTTTTGTGAAACTCTACACAAACATTATTATGTTTGTTCCCCTCTGAACCTTGACCGCAATCAAGCGTTCTTCAACCCTAGTGAGGTGAACTACGATTGCTCTGATTCTATCCTAGTTAGGATACGTAGGCAGAGGACGCGACGTCTTTGCGAGCAAACTTAGAAACTATCTTTAGGTTTTAACCTATACCCTTTACCCAACCCAAACCTTAGCAAATATTTAACAAACTTAGCATACAAACAAACAAAAGGTTCCTGTAGAGTACTACAGATGTTTAGGATGTGAAATACCTACCCTATGCATAACCAACCCCCGATCCCCGAATCTCTTAGCGTTGTTGTAACATCGCGCAAAAGGTTCTTTCTTTCTTTAGACCTTTCCTTTGGATAAATTAAAGTCCGGTTGTAAAAAGAATTAAGGTTCAAGTTAATTCAATAGCTTGATATCCGATTTTCATCGCAACAAACGCCCCTTGTATCCAGCTTCATAAGTGCCTTCTTCGGCAGCACATTCAAAGATGACCCTGTGTCAACAAGGACATGAGACATAACCACTCCTCTACATTCAACAGAAATGTGCAGCGCACAATTATGGTTTCTGCCCCTCGGCGTTAAGTCTAGATCTGTAAATCCAAGGCCATTTCCCGCGTTTACATGCTCAACGACCCCTTTAAGCTGATTCACTGATATTTCTTGAGGCACAAAAGCGGTACTCAATACTTTCATCAATGCATTCCTGTGAGCTTCGAAACTCAACAACAACAATAATATTGAAATTTTGGATGGTGTATGATGCAAGTGCTCGACTATCTTGTAGTCGCTTTTGCATATCAGCCTCATGACTTATTCCACATCATTCTCCAAAGATCCTTTTTCACCAGACTGGGAAGTTTCTTCTATTACCATCTTACCTTTCCCTCTATCTGATTTTTCAGCCACCACTTCGGGCGATGCCAAGACCCTGCCGCTTTGGGTAATTGCCCCTGCTCCCACAACATTCTCTGCTGACTCCACAAGAAAACTTTTCAAATCTATCTTCTGACCATTACAATACACCTCGGCCCCGTAGTTCCACGGAATGACTTTGGTGCTTTCATAAGGCATAGGTCCTGCTTTGGTAATAGTGATTGTTGGTGGCCTAGGAGGCGCTGAAATAGTTATAGTCTTATATGAGATCGAGATTGTAGCGACCTCATCCCTCTCCTCGCTTAATTCCTCAACAGGTTTCTTTTATGCAGTCCGCTCAAACTGTAATGTCCCCTCATCTATCATCCCTTGAATACACATTCTCAAATCAACACATCCCTCAAAATGACTTAAACAATCAACATAATCATCATTGCAGCCTGGGAATACACCTCCTCCCAGCAATTTTTCTTTTACAAACTTCAATGGAGTTTTCAGTTCATTCACATCCATTATCAAGTCTAAATCCTCCTCCACCAGAATAGCACCAACCCTAGCTTGCCCATGGTTTGGCATAGGGTTCTGCACAACGTTAGGTGCATCATGAGAAAATTTATTGCTTTACTGTCAATGAGATCTTGCAGCTTGTGTTTAAAATCCTTGCAGTCGTCAATAGAATGACCAGGCGCCCCAGAGTGAAACTTGCAACGTGCATTTGCGTCATAGCCGGGTGGGGGATTACCTGTCAAAGGAGCGAGAGTCCTTTTCTGAATTAATTGCAGCTGTAATAAAGTCTGAAGCACTTGAGAGTAGGGCATCAGTGGAGTGTCAAATACTCTATTCGGCCTGGCCCTATCAGGAAACCTGCTATAACCTTGCTGGTTTTGTTGTTGTGGCTGATACTGTCTTTGCTGTTGTTGTTGGTGTGGTGGTTGTTGTTGTTGCTGTGGCACAGGAATAGTAACACTGGCAACTTGCTGTTGGCGATATTGGTTCTGTGGCTGACCCCTTCCTCTTCCTCTAGAACTTGTCACTGAGCTAACGTCACCTTCACGCTTCTTGTTTTCAAATACTTTCTTCCTTCCTCCTCCAGTTGAGGGTACCTCTCCCGCCTGAATCTTTCCAAGTTTGATGCCATTTTCCACCCTTTCACCGGTGATTATCAAGTCTGAAAAACTTCTGGACATACTGCTTATAAGCTTTTCATAGTACACCCCTGGTAAAGTAGCAACAAACATGTCCACAAGCTCCCTTTCTACCATTGATGGATGTACCCTAGCAGCAAGCTCTCGCCACCTCTGGGCGTACTCTTTAAAGCATTCGTTATTCTTTTGGGAAAGATTCTGCAACTGGACTCTATTTGATGCAAGGTCACTGTTGTACTGATAGTGCCTTACAAAAGCTTCGGCTAGTTCTTTCCAGCTGCGGACGTTAGTGGGCTCCAGCCCCATGTACCACTCCAAAGAGGGACCGGACATGCTGTCATGGAAAAAGTGCATCAAGAGTTTTTCATCGCCCGAGTACGCAGACATCTTTCTATAGTACGAGCGCAGGTGAACCCTCGGGCAAGTAGTGCCTTTGTATTTATCGAAGTCGGGCACTTTGAATTTGTGAGGCACTCTCAAGCCTGGGATCAGCCCCAGGTTAGACATATCCAGCCCCATAGAATTTTGGTATTCAAGCGATCTCATCTTCTCTTCAATCATTTGAATCCTTCTATCAGCCTCAGAAGATCCTACAACATTTACAAACCTTGGAGTGAATACATCCTCCTGCCTATCCTCATTCCAAGTGTGGTCCATGCTGCCATGTACAACACCTATGGTGTCGAGGCCAAAGCCGTTTCCATTACCACTACCCCCATTAGCAAAACCAACATGATTAAGACCTGCCGTATTTCCAGCACCGACAGTGTGACCATCCCCTCCAGTAGTAGGGATGACTAAAGTTAGCATAGAATTATCCGCCCGAGGAGTTTCTTTATGAGGAGGGTTAGAAGCAACCCCACCATGTAACACCCCATCACTATCAACTCGTGCAATCAGAGGTTGCACTAAAGTCTGAAGCTGCGCCTGGCCACTAGCAACCCCTTGCATGACTTCCATCAGCTGTGCCATACGATCTCTCATTTCTTGCTTTTCTACCTGCATCTGATCCATCAGCCTTTTCTGGTTTCCTCTAGTACCGTAGCGGTGAGTTATCTGATCTGCAATCCTGAAACACTAGTGGCACAAGAAACAAGATAAGGTTAACAGTTCCGATGCACCTGCAAATGCGAGAAACATGCTAAAATGCAGACATATATTTATGCAAATAGGGACATTTCCCCTTCGATTCTAGCTTCCAGGAAAAGCATAACAATGGAGAACCCCGCTGACAAGCATAAAATACCAACTCCTCATATATAGATCAACAAAGTCCATCAGGCAAAGTACAAACTACAGTTGAATACAAATAAGGAAAAGACCTCAGCCAACAAGCCTGGCGATGGTCAATACAACAAATAAACAGCAAAAACTACAACAGAAATAAACAGAACAGGTCAAGCAGGATGATAGGATCGGAAATCCTCTAACAGTCTCAATGTCTCAGGATGATCCGGTATGACAAGTAGCCCCTGAATAAGCAAATCCTGCTGGCTGATAGTATGTCGTAGGCTATCAACGTGATCCTCCGAAACTTCTCCAGGCCTGCGTCTCTTGGAGTCTGCTCGCAACCTGAGATCCTTCAAGTTCGTGATCGCCTCATTCAACCTGTATTCGCTGTCTCATCTAAGTGATGCTTCTGCTACAATTTCTCCACCCTTGGCATTAAGCTGAGCCTTCAGCTTGCTGATCTGAAGTTTTAACTTGTCCTCAGGCTCCTTGTTGTTAGTAAGCGTGGCATTCCATATCGACTCAAACTTGGAGATCCTCGTGTAAGCCTTATCCAACTCCTCCTTCTTCGTGGAAAGAACCCTGTAAGAAGCATTCAAATCTTGGCCTGTGCGTTCTCTGTCCTTAGTCTCCTTAGTCAGATCAGTACCCAGTTTGTTCACAAGTTCGGTTTGCCTTCTGAAAGAATGAACTTCTTCTATCTTCTCACTGCGGAGTTGGATAATCTCTTTCTCCAATTCTTCATTAGCTGTAATACCCCAAATTTTACCCTTATATTTTAGTCAGTCATTTCGCATAGCATCTCATGTGTGCATTTGCTAACCACTAACAAGTCCTGAAGGTGTTTGTTTTGCAGGAAATACCCCAGGGGCGTTTTGGTCATTTTGAAGCATAATCCGTAATTTTGGGACCTAATGAGGTTTTACTCCTGAGGCGTTTATTTACGTGGGTTTGATATCAACTTGGTTTGGAAAATCTGATCTGTGGAACGGGGTTTAACAAGAAATCGTTCTTTTATCTTCCTGTTCATCTTTAGAGGGACAACAGTGAAAACTTCTACTGATTGATGGAGTTTATTCATGTTGAAGTTATTAAGATTTGGATCAAATTAATTCAAGGATATTTGTCTGATAAGATTTAATCGGATGTTGAGATGTTGGAAAATTAAATCATGAAAAGGAAATAGGAAAATGATTTTAATAAATATGTGAAGTTCATTCATAATATTTTATTATTATTTGTAAAGAGCATTTGGATAGAAATTTGAATAATATTTCATCATGATTTATAAAAGGGAAATAATTTGGATAAAAAATGTATTATTGAATTATTTCATAATATTTTTTTTATTACAAGTTACAGAGAAATAAAGATGGCATATCCTAAATCCTAAGTCCTAGAACTTCTAAGTGTCTTCGTGATGTCCTTGAGCTTCTCCGCGGGATCTCCGATTCACCTGCACATCAAAACGGAACAAACAGATAGAAAAGAATGTTAGAAATTGTTTTTGACACTCTCAGAACAGTGTCATCATCGAGTGCCGGGAGTGGCACAACCGAAGCTGCGTCCTACCCCCGTTACCGATCCGCGCCGTTGGCGTCAGATCAGGTAACACCTGTTCTTATCGTTACGGGACATCCGAGAGATAGAGGTAATAAAAGAAGCGGGACTGATTCGTTTTGCCGCGATTGGATTTCCAAACTGATACGAGAGTAAGGCAACACGGTCAATCTGGACCCAGACCCGGATGCCGGCAGGTCGGAGTCATTTTTTTCAACACCTGAAATTCCACAATTGCATCAGTACAAATTGATGACAGAAAGTCAAAAAACAAGACAGTTCTTAAGATGCCACAAGTAAGTGGAAATTCAAACTGAAATGCAAGCCAAAACTGCATCAAACTGCATTAACTCTGAGTTCAGGAAAACAGAACACCAACAGAATGGGAAATGTGAAAAAACAACTCATGAACGGCAATCCATGCGCAAGGGCACGAAAACATCCTGCAAATCACAAAGTTCAGTCCTTGATAACAGAAGGTATTCAACAGGATCCAAAAAAGCACAACAGCATCAAACATGGTTTAGCAGCGAGGCTATCACGAAGTAATCACATCAGTTCAGAATGCAAACAGCACAAAATCACGGCGGGAATTGTACCAGAATGGACGAGGGCTCAACAAGCATCATTGCCCTAACAAACGAGTCACGAAAATCAGTTCAAAGTACGAGGGTAAACCGCATCAGTTATCGCACATCATGGCTTCACAATCAGTCTGAAAGCCAATAACCAATAGCAGCCCAGAACTCATGTTCTGAATCCAATCAAGCATCGAAAGTAACCGATCTCGAAGGCAACCGCGGCGTAGTAGCGATTCTGAAAAAAGAAGGAAGGTCGTGAAGATCAAACCAGTTCAGAACAAACAAAACACACCAGTTCAGAGAGTAAAACAAGTGCAAAAAGCAAGAAATCGCAACAAATGTTCTGAACCACATTCCACAGAACACAACAGAAGGCATTCCACAGCGACATCAAAGAATACAGGCGTCGAGGGCTCAGATATCATCATCGCCGTATACCATTCTCAGCATCGTTTGACTCGACCTAAGCTTCAATACCAGCCCTCTCTGAAAGAAGAAGAGGAAAAGCTAACTGCATCAAAAATTTCCAAATCGAAAACGAGTCAGTTCAATCAAACAAATCAGTTCGAGATCAAAAACGAATCAGCCAAACAAATCAGTTCGAGATCAGAAGCGAATCAGTTCAGATATCAGAACAGATCAAACGAAATCCAAAGGCAATCCAATCCACATCTGCAAAAATCCAATCAGGGTATCATGATCAAACAAAATCAAATCGTATCAGAAACTGATGCTAATAACCCAAACAAAATCAAATCGAATCATCCAAATCAATCTCAGAAGAGTAACGCCAACCCAACACGGATTAAAGGCCCAAAAGAAAATAGAAGTATATATAAAAGGGAAGATACCACCTGATGAAAAGGGGACGAACGAAGGAGATCGCGAAAACCCTAACGGGTAGCCGCGAGAAAGAGAGGAACCACCGTCGCAAACCCTAACGGACCATCGCGAGCCAACCCTAGTATCCGAGAGAGAGAGAGATCGAAACGAGACGAGCTCGGTGGGACAAGTTCACCAGCGCCGTTCATCCAACGACGGGCAAACCTCTCGGAGGCTCAGCAACATCATAGCCTCCGTTCGTCACTAATCGCGAACGAAGAATGTAAGCCAAGAGAGTAGTACCACCATGTTTAACATTCATGCTGTGATTTCAGGGTTTTTTTAACAACGATCGGAGAGGATCAATCGAGAGAGATGAAGAAGAAAGGTGAAACGGCGCCGCGAATGTTCGTTGGGTGTGAAACCCTAAAATACTTTGTCTTACGACTAACAAACTGGGTTGGGTCCGGGGTGATGACCGGCCCAACCCCCCCCCCCCCCCCCCTTTATTTATTTTTTTGTTTTGTTGTTCTTTAATTTGTTTTTTATGTTTTTTTAAATTGTTTCTTAACATTTTATTTTTATGATTCAAAATAAAACTGTTTTAAAAAAAAAACCTTTTTTTTATGTAAATATTAAGAATAAGTAAAAACTTTTTTTAAAAAATCAGAAAACTTTTCTTAAAAAAAATTAAAAAAAATAAAACCTTTTTTTAAAAAAGAGTAAAACATTTTTTAAATTAAATCTTTTTTTTTTGCAAGCTAATATTAATTTTTTTTAAGATGTTAAATAAAACAATAGTAAAAATCTCAAATTTGCACCTTTTTCTTCATTGTCTCACGATCCATTTGATTGCCGCATAACTCTGCCCACTAACGTCGTTTGTTCATTTTGCAGCTCATTACATTTACCATTACTTATTTCATCTTATTTTTCATCCAAAGTTCATTATCATATTGTATATGTTTCTCGGTTGTAACCTCGCGAACCAATAATCGCGCTGTAATTACTGCTCTTTAAATTTCTGCTTGCATAGTTAAATTAGGTCATTATTTTCTGCTTGCATGATTCACTTACCTCACGCATTTATCAATATTCCAGCCACATTACACACACTGCCGAAGGAATTAGGTCTAGCTTTTGACCGCCGTGTCAATAGTCCTCAACTTCAAACCCTTGCAATCTTACAAACCCTAATTTTCACAAATGCCTCGCCGCAGGAAAAATTACAATTTTACCCCTAGCATTAGGTCAAAGAGCCGCCGCGCTCATTTTAGGGTTTCCCGCCGTGGAATCCCTAATTTAACCCTAATTACAACTTAACAATTCAACGTAGAGATTTGGAGTTTCTACACTCCACGTAAGCGTGTCCTTAAGATGCATTTATTCCCCTTGAGACCTTGACCACTGTCAAGAAGTCTCTAACCTCCCTTTTGAGGGGAACTACGATTACTCTGATTCCACTCCCGTAAGGATACGTAGGCACAAGATGCGATGTCTTGCCGAGTAAACTTAGAATTAACCCCTTAGGTCTCTTTTCTCACTGTTAATCCCTTTGTACATATACCTTAAGCAAATAAATAAAGCAAAAATAGTAAACATTTGAACAAAAGGTTCCCGTAGAGTACTACGGAAGTTTAAGGTGCTAATACCTTCCCTAAATTTAACCAACCCCCGAACCCTAGATCTTTCCCCGCATTGTGTTTACGATGCAAAATAGGTTTTCCCTTTTTGACCTTTTCCTTCGGATAAATCAAAGAGCGGTTGTGAATTGAATTGCGATTCAAACTCATTAATAGTTTGTGATCCTATTTCCACCGCAACAGAAAATGGCGACTTCACTGGGGAGATCTCTTAACTTTTGAGGGTTATCCCTAACTTGTTCATATTTATTACTATCTGTGTTATTATTCATTTGCATGTATATATTTGTGCTTTGATTGTGGGACTGTTCCTTGTGCTGTGAGATAAGTCCTACGCCCGGACTAGTGACATTATTATAGGATGGGGATATATTCGATGAGGCTTATAGGGAGTGAATCCCGACCAAGCTGATTCGAGAATCACCACTCAGTTGAGACCTTTTCGAAAATGGTTCGGTTGAACGAGTAATCGTAAAAACTTTTTCCATGGTCGATTGGAGTCTGTGATATTGGGGACCGTAGTACCTTAACACCACCTTGGCCTTATTTAGGACGTAGTGCGGGAGCTATGTGGGAGTAATCCTGCAACGGCTGCTACGCGATACTACACTCAAAAGAGGTTCTCTTGAGAATATTATTCACCCCCGAGTCAGTCGGAAGGTTGATAATATCCGAAAGATGGGCTGATGACTTTGGGCACTTTGTAGAACCTTGTTCGGCAGGTACAACTAACCTATAGTACACTCCTTTTGGGATGGGTAGACCTTGACTCCGCTCACGTTCCTTTAACCTAGGACTTTGTGTGTTTTCATGCATTGCATCCATAAAGCATCTCATTGCATTGTATTTCATGGAATTCAAATATCATTTATGGATATCGCGGGATACCATAAATAAAAAAATAAAATGAAAAAACAAGAAAAAGATTTCCTTGGTACCCCACGACATTCGTAAATGTTTGAATTCCATGAAATCTTCACTTGCATTCACATTTTAGCATCATACTTTTGCGTTGCATGTGTCTCCCGACTTCTCATACTCGGTTCTCTCACCCTCCAGTTTTGTCACCCTGAGTTCTCTGCGTCAATACGACCCTTCAAAAAGAATGGAAGATCAAAACCAAGAGATCAACCGTGTCAGCCATGAATTCGAAGATCTTCGAGGAAGTGTAGGGCAGATTTTGGAGATGTTACGAGCTCTTAGTGTGAAGGTGGATGCTCAGTCTACTGTTGTTTCTAAGACTAATACCGTTATGGAACCTCAACCAGCTGTTACTGTCGAGAATGTACCTCCTCACGGTCTTCAATCCGGTTTGGTGCCTCCCAGTGCTCGACCAGTTCGATGAGCTACCCCTCCAAAGTGCAAAACTCCTAACTCCGACCATGGTAAAGGACCTACACGTTCAAAGAACCGCAAAAAGGCTACTCCTCAACCTTTGCAATATCAGCAGAGTTATGTTCAAGGTTATCCGTTTCTATATGTTCAACAACCCTATGTAGCTACTGTTGCACCCCCTTTCGATCAGCAGTTTCCTACATGCCAACCTGTACAGTCATCTCCGGTATATCAGGCACCAGTTTATCAACAACCTTCCGGTTATTCGCCTATGTAAGTTCCGGTCAACAGTCACCGAGTGCCCAACGCTCCTGTTCATCAGCAATCACAGGATCAGGTTCCTTATCCCCGTAAGAGTCCGTATAAGCCTTGTCCTCCAATTCCGATGACTTTCACTGAGTTATACCCCCATTTGGTACAACAAGGTCTGATTACCACCCGTGCTTTGGGTCCTCCACCTAATCCATTACCTGCAAGTTACAACGCTGCCGCTCATTGTTTATTTCATGAGGGTGCGCCCGGCCATGATCTAGAGAATTGCTATGAAAGAAAGTTGTCAGAAATTTGCTAGAAACGAAGAAGCTGTCTTTTGGCGATGCTCAGCTGAAGATCGAGACTCCTCTCGGGGTCCCTCACTTGTCAAGTGCGAATTCTGCAAAGCATGCTACGCCTGTGGCAAATCAGCTGAATTCAGTAATTATTCAAAGGCCTAGCTCGCTTCATTTCAGTAACCCTCAAGATGATACGACCGGGATCAACAAAGAATCTAGGAAAGTTATTTTGAAGCAACGACTGAAAACTGTTGAAGATGTGACCAGCATAAATGGGGCAAGCCATGACGACTCACAGTGATCGTAAACCAGACGTTCTTTCCATTGAGGCTCCGCCAAAGGAAACTGTTACTCTTGAATGCAAGATTTCATAAACATTTAGAAGGATTTTTCCGACAGTTCATTTGTTTATTTATATGTATTTCTCTTCGATTAAGCATATTTAGCATGAACGAACTTGTTTATCTTTGATTAATTAATGCAACGCATATGTTTGTCTTGAATAAATCCATTCGTTTCACTCATTCAAAAAAATGTTTTCATAAATCATAATGCCAACTTTACCCGATCTCTTGTTCTGATGGAGAAATGGGGGGAGGATGACGAACCTAAAACGTCAGATGTCTGGTCGTATGCTTTCAATTAAAACCCGCTGATGATGTAAGGCATTGTTTCAAATCCCATACACTGGAGATATAAGGATAACAATCCCTCGTTAACCTCTTTGAGCCTTGAAGTAGGAGTTTTTCTTTCTTTTAAGAACCTTCATCCTAACCTGGGGCAGGGTAGGTCTCAGTTAAGCCGATCGAGCGCTTAGATCCTCAAAAAGGAAGACTAAACCTTCGAGAATTTATCCTTAGCATCTTAAGAAGTCCAATACAATGACTATCCCTCGGTTACCTAAGGAGTGGGGCAGTCACGAGCCTTTCAAAAGATTTACACGACTTGTGCATAAAAGAATATTCAAAAAAATAAGAGCCCGCTAAGTCAAAACCTATGAAGGAGACTTAGCCAAAACTGGGGCATCCCGCTGGACTCCAAAGTCAGATCAAAAGACGCTGTCCAGGCAAAAGTTAGGGAATAAGAACAACAAACCAGTAGTTTTTAGAACCCCTATAAAGAACAAAATCGTGTGACCAATTGCCATTAGAAATAAGTGAGTGACTGCCATGTCCAAAGCCTTGATAAGTTCTCGACCATAGCAAATCTGCTCGAGATATGAGCGTTCGTATCCGATTAACTGAATTAGGATTGGAGAACATCACGAAGAATGGGTGGGTACAAATATAACTTTGAGCCTTTATCCTTTGTTTCTTAAACCGTGAACCGAGCCGCGATACAACCTTTAAAAGACCTAATTGAAGTAGGACTTCGGTTGAAAGCATACTCGATAAGATCACGTTTCCTGACTCCTACGAGCTATGCTCAGAAAAAATTCATGTTGGCATTATGATTAAAACTTATATCCTGACTAGTGATTTCGGTCACAAGTTATGGCGATACCTTTTTTTTTCAAAACAAAAATTCAAGACAAATATATGTGTACATTGACAAAGCTCAGGATAGGCATTTCAGACATGACGACTTTGCTTGATATCTTAGAGATTTATATATGGACATAACCCGTGGAACTTGAAGATCCTGCTACACAGGGGCAAGCGGTTTCCCAGTTCGCTTACTAACGCGAGTCTGACGTTCTTAAGAGCTATTTCTCAAAGATTTCGTCGTAACATAATTAATTTGTGCCAGTTACGTCGAGACCTGACAAATCTCTCAAAGAGTTTGAGAATAATGGGGCAACCGGACTCGGTGTTCTCTATAAAATCCTCTTGAGATGACCCTACCTCGCAACGCAAGTATCCTGGGGCACCATGTTTTTAAAGGAAACAAATGGCGACTACTACAAGATCCTTCAAGATCAAAACTATGTGGTTTCACAACTTTTCCTCATACACCCAATGGATTTTACTCACAGCGGCTTTCATCCCCCAGTAAATCTCAGTGTTGCAACAGGCTCCTAAACTATAGCCATCACAGTCCCCAACGAGACTATAAGCTGACAACTTTTTTTTGGGTAACTCGAAAGTGTCCCTCAGGTTTTCTTCTCCCCATAAGAAGGCGTGATACTGTGTACCCAAGCAGATTACTTTCTCCCTCAGAGAATTTAGAACATTTAAAACCAGATTTGGTTCCACCATTGATCCTTCTCAACCATGATTGACGTATTGGTTGCAGAGAACGCAGGGTATTTCCGTCGAGATGTTTATTTCATCTCTCGTCCCGTCTCTAGTCTGTTTCGTCAGCATACGCAAGGGCATAAGCATCACATGCCTATTTCATTACATATTCATTACATATTCATTACATATTCACTACATACTCATTTCACAACATCCTGCATGATTAACTGCATAGCATTAACATTAGCATATGCAGTAACATACGCGTTAGCATGCGCAGGTTCATTGCGTCTCTATCATTGGTCGTTACCGCCGAGTAACTGGGGTTTGTCCATTCTCTCCAAATAGATTGTCAGCCCTAAGCATAAAATACATATGTGTTTCCAAGTTTCCCTACGGAGCTCGATCCTCGTGGATGACGGTTACTTCAGCTATCTTTCCTCGCCAGGATAAGATATTTACCCTTCGAGATCATTCCCTCGATGGAGTCTTGATTACCAGTCTTCTTTCTAGCTCGATCCTAGATTGAATCTCAGTCATGTCGGTAGTCAAGCCCAACCGGACGTGCATTTATTTAGCACCATCTAAAGATTTTCACCATACCATGGCAGATACGCGACTATCTCGCCCGAGAAATTTATCACTGTACCCGGACGTGTATTTATTTTGCACTATCTTCAACTACAATCATTTACAGATACACGCCAGTTCACGCCTGGAAAATCTATCAGTACAACACTTTACAATCCTACATGTTACAACATCGGTACAACACTTTACAATCCTACATGTTACAACATCGGTACAACACTTTACATCTTACAACATCGGTATACAACATTTCCCACCTAAGAAACCGATCCTATCTTCGTTATGACTCGCAGCAAATGGCCATCTCCATGGAGCAGTTGGGCTTCCATTTACCTGTCGTCTTGAAGTATGGGAGGTTTGAACCAAATCGTATTCAGGAGAGCACGATCTTGAAGTACGAGGAGGTTTGAGCGGAATCATATTCAGGAGAGCACGATTCTGAATCATGAAGAAGTTCATTTACCCTTTAGTAAAAGAAGGAGCCGAATCATATTCAGGAGAGCACGATTCTGAAGTATGAGGAAGTTCAGTTAGCCCTTTTCATATTCAGGAGAGCACGATTCTGAAGTATGAAGGATTTCATTTACAAGAAAGAGCCGAATCATATTCAGGAGAGCACGATTCTGAAGTATGAGGAAGTTCAGTTAGCCCTTTTCATATTCAGGAGAGCACGATTCTGAAGTATGAAGAATTTCATTTACAAGAAAGAGCCGAATCATATTCAGGAGAGCACGATTCTGAAGTATGAGGAAGTTCAGTTAGCCCTTTTCATATTCAGGAGAGCACGATTCTGAAGTATGAAGAATTTCATTTACAAGAAAGAGCCGAATCATATTCAGGAGAGCACGATTCTGAAGTATGAGGAAGTTCAGTTAGCCCTTTTCATATTCAGGAGAGCACGATTCTGAAGTATGAAGAATTTCATTTACAAGAAAGAGCCGAATCATATTCAGGAGAGCACGATTCTGAAGTATGAGGAAGTTCAGTTTACCCTTTTCATGTTCAGGAGAGCACGATCTTGAAGCATGAAGAAGTTTATTTATCCTTCAGTAAGAGAAGAATCAGAATCGTATTCCAGGCGCCGACCTTAAATGCGAGAAGATTTATTTATCAGATAAGCAGCAGCCTCTTTATTTGAGTGCTTATCCATTTTGGCATATAAGTCCCTTCCAACGATGAGTGACAGTTCTCCCTCGAGAAGCTTATCAGGGCATTTCCCATTAAAGTCCATTTATTTTGGCATACAGCCGGTCTTTACCCTGTATATTTGATACGGATTTCCGAAAAGTCCGTTCGATCCCATCACGAAGGATAAGTTACAGAAGCTTGGATGTTATTCTTTGCTCAATGCTCCAGCAGTCTGTAATCGATCTTGCAAGCCGTGTAGATCCTGTTATTATTAAACATTCCCAAATGGAGGTCATCTCATAAGTGCCCTCTACATTTAAGAACCTTATTCCTAAAGTCCATTTATTTTGGCATACAGCCGGTCTTTACCCTGTATATTTGCTACGGAGTTCCGAAAAGTCCGTTTGATCCTGTCACGAGAGATAGTTTACAGAAGCTTGGATGTTATTCTTAGCTCAATGCTCCAGCATTCTGTAATCGATCTTGCAGTCGTACATGATCCAGTTTTACTTTTAGATTCCCCAGTGGAGGCCGTCTCATAGGTACCATCTCCATTTGAGAATCTCGTTCCTTTTCTAAAAAAGACAATTGGTCGTGTTCGCACCAGTTGACCATCATTTTTAGAATTCCCCAGTGTTGTACTGTGTCTCAGCGCGTCGTTTTCCCCAGTGAGTTCTTCTCGTAGCGTCTGTCTCTGTGTCGTCGTATTCGTCATCATTTTCGCATTCATCATTCCAGCATACGCACCATATCATATTCATGGCATCATCTGCATTAAGTTGTCCTCGCTTTGTCCATAGCATTGCATATCGTCGCATATAAGGGCAAAATTTTCGGTTATCTATATTTAAATCTCTCCACCACGATTCCTCGAGTCTCTGTCACTCAAATCGTCCGGTGTAGCTATTTAAATAGGGGCAACTGTAATACCCCAAATTTTACCCTTATATTTTAGTCAGTCATTTCGCATAGCATCTCATGTGTGCATTTGCTAACCACTAACAAGTCCTGAAGGTGTTTGTTTTGCAGGAAATACCCCAGGGGCGTTTTGGTCATTTTGAAGCATAATCCGTAATTTTGGGACCTAATGAGGTTTTACTCCTGAGGCGTTTATTTACGTGGGTTTGATATCAATTTGGTTTGGAAAATCTGATCTGTGGAACGGGGTTTAACAAGAAATCGTTCTTTTATCTTCCTGTTCATCTTTAGAGGGACAACAGTGAAAACTTCTACTGATTGATGGAGTTTATTCATGTTGAAGTTATTAAGATTTGGATCAAATTAATTCAAGGATATTTGTCTGATAAGATTTAATCGGATGTTGAGATGTTGGCAAATTAAATCATGAAAAGGAAATAGGAAAATGATTTTAATAAATATGTGAAGTTCATTCATAATATTTTATTATTATTTGTAAAGAGCATTTGGATAGAAATTTGAATAATATTTCATCATGATTTATAAAAGGGAAATAATTTGGATAAAAAATGTATTATTGAATTATTTCATAATATTTTTTTTATTACAAGTTACAGAGAAATAAAGATGGCATATCCTAAATCCTAAGTCCTAGAACTTCTAAGTGTCTTCGTGATGTCCTTGAGCTTCTCCGCGGGATCTCCGATTCACCTGCACATCAAAACGGAACAAACAGATAGAAAAGAATGTTAGAAATTGTTTTTGACACTCTCAGAACAGTGTCATCATCGAGTGCCGGGAGTGGCACAACCGAAGCTGCGTCCTACCCCCGTTACCGATCCGCGCCGTTGGCGTCAGATCAGGTAACACCTGTTCTTATCGTTACGGGACATCCGAGAGATAGAGGTAATAAAAGAAGCGGGACTGATTCGTTTTGCCGCGATTGGATTTCCAAACTGATACGAGAGTAAGGCAACACGGTCAATCTGGACCCAGACCCGGATGCCGGCAGGTCGGAGTCATTTTTTTCAACACCTGAAATTCCATAATTGCATCAGTACAAATTGATGACAGAAAGTCAAAAAACAAGACAGTTCTTAAGATGCCACAAGTAAGTGGAAATTCAAACTGAAATGCAAGCCAAAACTGCATCAAACTGCATTAACTCTGAGTTCAGGAAAACAGAACACCAACAGAATGGGAAATGTGAAAAAACAACTCATGAACGGCAATCCATGCGCAAGGGCACGAAAACATCCTGCAAATCACAAAGTTCAGTCCTTGATAACAGAAGGTATTCAACAGGATCCAAAAAAGCACAACAGCATCAAACATGGTTTAGCAGCGAGGCTATCACGAAGTAATCACATCAGTTCAGAATGCAAACAGCACAAAATCACGGCGCGAATTGTACCAGAACGGACGAGGGCTCAACAAGCATCATTGCCCCAACAAACGAGTCACGAAAATCAGTTCAAAGTACGAGGGTAAACCGCATCAGTTATCGCACATCATGGCTTCACAATCAGTCTGAAAGCCAATAACCAATAGCAGCCCAGAACTCATGTTCTGAATCCAATCAAGCATCGAAAGTAACCGATCTCGAAGGCAACCGCGGCGTAGTAGCGATTCTGAAAAAAGAAGGAAGGTCGTGAAGATCAAACCAGTTCAGAACAAACAAAACACACCAGTTCAGAGAGTAAAACAAGTGCAAAAAGCAAGAAATCGCAACAAATGTTCTGAACCACATTCCACATAACACAACAGAAGGCATTCCACAGCGACATCAAAGAATACAGGCGTCGAGGGCTCAGATATCATCATCGCTGTATACCATTCTCAGCATCGTTTGACTCGACCTAAGCTTCAATACCAGCCCTCTCTGAAAGAAGAAGAGGAAAAGCTAACTGCATCAAAAATTGCCAAATCGAAAACGAGTCAGTTCAATCAAACAAATCAGTTCGAGATCAAAAACGAATCAGCCAAACAAATCAGTTCGAGATCAGAAGCGAATCAGTTCAGATATCAGAACAGATCAAACGAAATCCAAAGGCAATCCAATCCACATCTGCAAAAATCCAATCAGGGTATCATGATCAAACAAAATCAAATCGTATCAGAAACTGATGCTAATAACCCAAACAAAATCAAATCGAATCATCCAAATCAATCTCAGAAGAGTAACGCCAACCCAACACGGATTAAAGGCCCAAAAGAAAATAGAAGTATATATAAAAGGGAAGATACCACCTGATGAAAAGGGGACGAACGAAGGAGATCGCGAAAACCCTAACGGGTAGCCGCGAGAAAGAGAGGAACCACCGTCGCAAACCCTAACGGACCATCGCGAGCCAACCCTAGTATCCGAGAGAGAGAGAGAGATCGAAACGAGACGAGCTCGGTGGGACAAGTTCACCAGCGCCGTTCATCCAACGACGGGCAAACCTCTCGGAGGCTCAGCAACATCATAGCCTCCGTTCGTCACTAATCGCGAACGAAGAATGTAAGCCAAGAGCGTAGTACCACCATGTTTAACATTCATGCTGTGATTTCAGGGTTTTTTTAACAACGATCGGAGAGGATCAATCGAGAGAGATGAAGAAGAAAGGTGAAACGGCGCCGCGAATGTTCGTTGGGTGTGAAACCCTAAAATACTTTGTCTTACGACTAACAAACTGGGTTGGGTCCGGGGTGATGACCGGCCCAACCCCCCCCCCCCCCCCCCCCTTTATTTATTTTTTTGTTTTGTTGTTCTTTAATTTGTTTTTTATGTTTTTTTAAATTGTTTCTTAACATTTTATTTTTATGATTCAAAATAAAACTGTTTTAAAACAAAAACCTTTTTTTTATGTAAATATTAAGAATAAGTAAAAACTTTTTTTAAAAAATCAGAAAACTTTTCTTAAAAAAAAATTAAAAAAAATAAAACCTTTTTTTAAAAAAGAGTAAAACATTTTTTAAATTAAATCTTTTTTTTTGCAAGCTAATATTAATTTTTTTTAAGATGTTAAATAAAACAATAGTAAAAATCTCAAATTTGCACCTTTTTCTTCATTGTCTCACGATCCATTTGATTGCCGCATAACTCTGCCCACTAACGTCGTTTGTTCATTTTGCAGCTCATTACATTTACCATTACTTATTTCATCTTATTTTTCATCCAAAGTTCATTATCATATTGTATATGTTTCTCGGTTGTAACCTCGCGAACCAATAATCGCGCTGTAATTACTGCTCTTTAAATTTCTGCTTGCATAGTTAAATTAGGTCATTATTTTCTACTTGCATGATTCACTTACCTCACGCATTTATCAATATTCCAGCCACATTACACACACTGCCGAAGGAATTAGGTCTAGCTTTTGACCGCCGTGTCAATAGTCCTCAACTTCAAACCCTTGCAATCTTTCAAACCCTAATTTTCACAAATGCCTCGCCGCAGGAAAAATTACAATTTTACCCCTAGCATTAGGTCAAAGAGCCGCCGCGCTCATTTTAGGGTTTCCCGTCGTGGAATCCCTAATTTAACCCTAATTACAACTTAACAATTCAACGTAGAGATTTGGAGTTTCTACACTCCACGTAAGCGTGTCCTTAAGATGCGTTTATTCCCCTTGAGACCTTGACCACTGTCAAGAAGTCTCTAACCTCCCTTTTGAGGGGAACTACGATTACTCTGATTCCACTCCCGTAAGGATACGTAGGCACAAGATGCGATGTCTTGCCGAGTAAACTTAGAATTAACCCCTTAGGTCTCTTTTCTCACTGTTAATCCCTTTGTACATATACCTTAAGCAAATAAATAAAGCAAAAATAGTAAACATTTGAACAAAAGGTTCCCGTAGAGTACTACGGAAGTTTAGGGTGCTAATACCTTCCCTAAATTTAACCAACCCCCGAACCCTAGATCTTTCCCCGCATTGTGTTTACGATGCAAAATAGGTTTTCCCTTTTTGACCTTTTCCTTCGGATAAATCAAAGAGCGGTTGTGAATTGAATTGCGATTCAAACTCATTAATAGTTTGTGATCCTATTTCCACCGCAACAGAAAATGGCGACTTCACTGGGGAGATCTCTTAACTTTTGAGGGTTATCCCTAACTTGTTCATATTTATTACTATCTGTGTTATTATTCATTTGCATGTATATATTTGTGCTTTGATTGTGGGACTGTTCCTTGTGCTGTGAGATAAGTCCTACGCCCGGACTAGTGACATTATTATAGGATGGGGATATATTCGATGAGGCTTATAGGGAGTGAATCCCGACCAAGCTGATTCGAGAATCACCGCTCAGTTGAGACCTTTTCGAAAATGGTTCGGTTGAACGAGTAATCGTAAAAACTTTTTCCATGGTCGATTGGAGTCTGTGATATTGGGGACCGTAGTACCTTAACACCACCTTGGCCTTATTTAGGACGTAGTGCGGGAGCTATGTGGGAGTAATCCTGCAACGGCTGCTACGCGATACTACACTCAAAAGAGGTTCTCTTGAGAATATTATTCACCCCCGAGTCAGTCGGAAGGTTGATAATATCCGAAAGATGGGCTGATGACTTTGGGCACTTTGTAGAACCTTGTTCGGCAGGTACAACTAACCTATAGTACACTCCTTTTGGGATGGGTAGACCTTGACTCCGCTCACGTTCCTTTAACCTAGGACTTTGTGTGTTTTCATGCATTGCATCCATAAAGCATCTCATTGCATTGTATTTCATGGAATTCAAATATCATTTATGGATATCGCGGGATACCATAAATAAAAAAATAAAATGAAAAAACAAGAAAAAGATTTCCTTGGTACCCCACGACATTCGTAAATGTTTGAATTCCATGAAATCTTCACTTGCATTCACATTTTAGCATCATACTTTTGCGTTGCATGTGTCTCCCGACTTCTCATACTCGGTTCTCTCACCCTCCAGTTTTGTCACCCTGAGTTCTCTGCGTCAATACGACCCTTCAAAAAGAATGGAAGATCAAAACCAAGAGATCAACCGTGTCAGCCATGAATTCGAAGATCTTCGAGGAAGTGTAGGGAAGATTTTGGAGATGTTACGAGCTCTTAGTGTGAAGGTGGATGCTCAGTCTACTGTTGTTTCTAAGACTAATACCGTTATGGAACCTCAACCAGCTGTTACTGTCGAGAATGTACCTCCTCACGGTCTTCAATCCGGTTTGGTGCCTCCCAGTGCTCGACCAGTTCGACGAGCTACCCCTCCAAAGTGCAAAACTCCTAACTCCGACCATGGTAAAGGACCTACACGTTCAAAGAACCGCAAAAAGGCTACTCCTCAACCTTTGCAATATCAGCAGAGTTATGTTCAAGGTTATCCGTTTCTATATGTTCAACAACCCTATGTAGCTACTGTTGCACCCCCTTTCGATCAGCAGTTTCCTACATGCCAACCTGTACAGTCAGCTCCGGTATATCAGGCACCAGTTTATCAACAACCTTCCGGTTATTCGCCTATGCAAGTTCCGATCAACAGTCACCGAGTGCCCAACGCTCCTGTTCATCAGCAATCACAGGATCAGGTTCCTTATCCCCGTAAGAGTCCGTATAAGCCTTGTCCTCCAATTCCGATGACTTTCACTGAGTTATACCCCCATTTGGTACAACAAGGTCTGATTACCACCCGTGCTTTGGGTCCTCCACCTAATCCATTACCTGCAAGTTACAACGCTGCCGCTCATTGTTTATTTCATGAGGGTGCGCCCGGCCATGATCTAGAGAATTGCTATGAAAGAAAGTTGTCAGAAATTTGCTAGAAACGAAGAAGCTGTCTTTTGGCGATGCTCAGCTGAAGATCGAGACTCCTCTCGGGGTCCCTCACTTGTCAAGTGCGAATTCTGCAAAGCATGCTACGCCTGTGGCAAATCAGCTGAATTCAGTAATTATTCAAAGGCCTAGCTCGCTTCATTTCAGTAACCCTCAAGATGATACGACCGGGATCAACAAAGAATCTAGGAAAGTTATTTTGAAGCAACGACTGAAAACTGTTGAAGATGTGACCAGCATAAATGAGGCAAGCCATGACGAATCACAGTGATCGTAAACCAGATGTTCTTTCCATTGAGGCTCCGCCAAAGGAAACTGTTACTCTTGAATGCAAGATTTCATAAACATTTAGAAGGATTTTTCCGACAATTCATTTGTTTATTTATATGTATTTCTCTTCGATTAAGCATATTTAGCATGAACGAACTTGTTTATCTTTGATTAATTAATGCAACGCATATGTTTGTCTTGAATAAATCCATTCGTTTCACTCATTCAAAAAAATGTTTTCATAAATCATAATGCCAACTTTACCCGATCTCTTGTTCTGATGGAGAAATGGGGGGAGGATGACGAACCTAAAACGTCAGATGTCTGGTCGTATGCTTTCAATTAAAACCCGCTGATGATGTAAGGCATTGTTTCAAATCCCATACACTGGAGATATAAGGATGATAATCCCTCGTTAACCTCTTTGAGCCTTGAAGTAGGAGTTTTTCTTTCTTTTAAGAACCTTCATCCTAACCTGGGGCAGGGTAGGTCTCAGTTAAGCCGATCGAGCGCTTAGATCCTCAAAAAGGAAGACTAAACCTTCGAGAATTTATCCTTAGCATCTTAAGAAGTCCAATACAATGACTATCCCTCGGTTACCTAAGGAGTGGGGCAGTCACGAGCCTTTCAAAAGATTTACACGACTTGTGCATAAAAGAATATTCAAAAAAATAAGAGCCCGCTAAGTCAAAACCTATGAAGGAGACTTAGCCAAAACTGGGGCATCCCACTGGACTCCAAAGTCAGATCAAAAGACGCTGTCCAGGCAAAAGTTAGGGAATAAGAACAACAAACCAGTAGTTTTTTTAGTATAAAACTTTTTTAGTATAAAACTTCCAGGATACGTAGGCACAAGATGCGAATCTTGCCAAGTAAACTTAGGACTCACCCTTAGGTCTTTAGGTCTCTCTATCCCATAGCTCAATATATATTAAAACAGATAATAAAATAAAAAAGCATTCAATAAACAAAAGGTTCCTGTAGAGTACTACAAAAGTTTAGGGTGCTAGTACCTTCCCTAAATTTAACCAATCCCTTACCTAGATCTCTCCCCGCATTGTGTTTACGATGCAAAAATAGGTTTTCCCTCTTTTGACCTTTTCCTTCGGATAAATCAAAGAGCGGTTGTGAATTAAAAATTGCAATTCAAACTAATTAATAGTTTGATATCCTATTTCCACCGCAACAGAAAATGACGACTTCATTGGGGATAAAAGATTTTAAGGGGTATCCCTACCTTGTTTATTGCATGCTATCTATTTTATTATTTGTTTTCTTGTATATAATATGTTCATATTGTACCTTACTTGGGGGGTATCTATTTTGTTGTGAGATAAGTCCTACACCCGGACTTGAGTGACATTATTATAGGAAGGTGATATATTTGACGAGGCTTATAGGGAGTGGAATCCCGACCAAGCTGACTTGAGAATCACCGCTCAGTTGAGACCCTTTCGAAAATGGTTCGGT
Organism: Lathyrus sativus; assembly: GCA_963859935.3. Taxonomy (NCBI): domain Eukaryota; kingdom Viridiplantae; phylum Streptophyta; class Magnoliopsida; order Fabales; family Fabaceae; genus Lathyrus; species Lathyrus sativus. The sequence continues at coordinate 451,256,622 of OZ012739.1, read as the reverse complement.
TGAACGAGTAATCGTGAAAACTTTTACTATTGTCGATTGGAGTCTGTGATACTGGGACCGTAGTACCTTAACACCACTTTGGCCTTATCTAAGACGTAGTGCGGGAACTATGAGGGAGTAATTCCAAAATGGTTGCTACGCGATACTACACTCAAAAGAGATTCTCTTGAGGATATTACTAACCACCGAGTTAATCGGGAAATTGATAATATCCGAAAGATGGATTGATGACTTTGGGCACCGCTTTAGAACCCTTGTTCTGCAGGTACAACTAACCTTAGTACATACCTTATTGGGATGGGTAGACCCTAACTCCTTGTACATACATTTAACCTAGGACTTTGTGTATGTGCATTGTATCCATAAAACATCACATTGCATTACATTTCATGGAATTCAGGTTTTATTTATGAATATTGCAGGATACCATGGTTTACAATAAGGAAAATACTCTAAAATATTCTTTTAAGAGCCTTAAGTTAGATGACCTAAGGAAGCTAGGAGCTTTGGTTCAAGATCAACAAAGGATTCAGAAACAAATATGGAAAGTTGCTATTTTTGTTACAGTTCTAGGATCCAGATTAGCTTTGCCTTATATTCCCTAAGTATCAGCTCTTGCCTACCCTAGAAGAGTGCTCTCCATTGGTGGGGTTACCTATTCTGAAGGAATCTTCATTCCCTTTCTTGGAGGTGAACCCTAAAGAACAAGACCGTTGCTAAAACCATATGCTCGAAGTTATCTGACATCAAGGACACTAATCACCAATAGTTGTGGAGACTTTTTCCAACATACCCTTGCTCGGTTTTGATGGAGGATTTATTTTCCTCCGACTCTCGATCTACCTTTTTGAAGGCCCAGCTAGAAGAGAAGATCAACGGGCAGAACAGGAAGCTTCCTTAGGGTCATTATTAGCTTTTATTTAGCTATTATGCCAAGAATTTTCTAAGAATATTATTTGTAATCCATTTTCAATTAATAAATAAAATTTATTTGTTATTCTGCAATGTTTGTAAATATTTGAATTCCATGAAATCATTTCATTCGCATCTTGCATCATATTTTTCATTTCATGTGTCTCCTAGTTTTCTCATACTCGATTCTCTCGCCTTCCAGTTTCGTCACCCTAGGTCCTCTGCATCAGTACAATACTAGAGCCCAAGCTCGGAAGAGGATGGAAGAACAAGCTCAAGAGATCGACCGTGGATCTTCGAGGAAGTGTGGGGCAAATTATGGAGATGCTACAAGCTCTTAAGGTGAAGATGGATGATCAACCTACTGTTGTTTCTGAGATTACCAATACTGTTGTGGATCCTGAACCAGTTGTTACTGTCGAGAACATACCTCCTCAGAATCGTCAATCCAGTTTGGTGTATCCTACCATTGCTCAACCAGTTCGACGAGTTACTCCTCCGAAGTACAAAACTCTGAGCGTTGGCTACCATAAATGACCTACACGTCCGAGGAATCGCCCGATGGCTACTCATCAACCTTGGCAACCTCCGCAGAAGTATGTTCAAGGTTATCCAGTTCAGTATGCTCCACAACCCTATGTGGCTACTATTGCGACTCCTGTCAATCAACGGTTTCCTATTTATCAGCCTATGCAGCAGGCTCCTGTTTATCCGCCTCCGGTTTATCAATAACCTCTGCCTAATTATCAACAACCGAGGAATCAGGCACCTCGCCAAAATGCTCCGAAGAGACAATACAAGCCTTGTCTACTGATTCCAATAACGTTCACCGAGTTGTATCCTTATTTAGTGCAACGAGGTTTGATCACTACCCGAGCAATGGGTCCACCTCCAAATCCTTTTCCAGTCAACTACAATGTCGCCGCTCATTGTTTACTTCATGAGGGTGCGCCCGGCCACGATTTGGAAGGTTGTTATGCGCTCAAGAGCATTGTCAGAGATTTGTTGGAACATAAGATATTGTCTTTCAATGATCCTCAGCCAAAGATCCAGGCTCTTCTCAAGGTTTTCAACATATCTCAGCCAGTTACTTCTTTTGTGAATCTGCCAAAGCCGATATTTATTCAGAAGCCTAGTCCACTTCATTTCAACTGTCCTCAAGATGATGTGACCATGATCGACCAAGAATCTGGGAAAGTTAGTCTGAAGGAAGATTCAAAGACTGATACTGAAGCATTGACTGATCTAGCTGGGGCAAGCAAGGCGACTCATTCCAGTGAGGTTGCACCAGAGGAAACCACCACTACCATACTGGTCGCAGATGCGAAGACTTCATAAACACATTTTGAAGGACTTTGAGACATTTCATTTTTGCTTATTTATATGTTATTTTCGTTGATTAAGCATAATTAGCATGTATGAACTCGTTTATTTTGAATAATTAATGCAATGCATATTTGTCTTGAATAAATCCATTCGTTTCACTCATTCAAAATATTTTTTTCATAAACTTATAATGCCAACGGTACCCGATCTCTTGCTTTGATAGAGAATTGGGAGGAGGATGATGAACTAAAAACATCATATCTTTTGTCGTATGATTTCAAATGAAACCTGCTGATGATGTAAGGCATTGTTTCAAATCCCAAACAATGGAGACATAAGGACGATAATCCCTCTTTAACCCTTTTGAGCCTTGAAGTAGGAGTTTTCTTCTTTTCCAAATTAAAACCCTTATTTTAACCTGGGGCAGGGTAGTTTTTCAGTTAAACCGATCGAGCGCGCAGACTCTCACAAAGGAGGAGCGAACCTTCGAGGATCTATTTTATCCCTAACATCTTAGGAAGTCAGAAGTCGATGACCATGCCTCTACTACCTAAAGAGTGGGGCAGTCACAAGCCTTTCAATGGAGTCACACGACTTATTCAGTAAAAATAAAAAAAATATAGCCCGCTAAGTCAAAACCTATGAAGGAGACTTAGGCAAAACTGGGGCATCCCGCTGGACTCCAACGGAATCCAAAAAACGCCGTCCAGGCAAAAGTTAGGGAATGAAAAAATATAATAAAAACAAGGGATTACCATAAAGAATCCCCAATAAAGAACAAAGTCGTGTGATTAACCAAAAAAAAAGACAATAGGTGAGTGACTGCCATTGTCCAAAGCCTTGACGAGTTCTCGACCCTATCAAATCCGATTGAGGTATGAGCACCCATATCTGGTTAACTGAATTAGGATTGGAGAACATCACGAAGAATGGGTGGGCACAAATAACTTTGAGCCTTTATCCCTTGTTTCTTAAACCGTGAACCAAGCCACGATACAACCATTAAAAGACCTAATTGAAGTAGGACTTCTTTTGAAAGCATACTCGACGAGATAACGTTTCCTGACTCCTATGAGCTAGGCTCAATTTAATGTTGGCATTGTAAATCAAATTCATATCCTAACTAGTGATTTCAATCACGAGTTATGGTGATCTTTTTCAAAACAAAAACAAAAATCTCAAGACAAATATTGTTGCATTGATGGTTTCAGAATTAGAATTTCACGCGTGTTGATTTTGCCTGATACCTTAGAAACTTACATATAGATGGCGACAACAAAGCTTGAAGATCCTGCTAAGCAGGGGCAGGTGGCTTCCAATACACTACCTATGCAAGCCTGACTTTCTTAAAGAGCTATTCTTAAAGACTCAGTCGTAACACGGTTGATCCGTGCCAATTACGTCGAGATTTGACGGATCTCTCCAAGAGTTTGAAAATAGTGGGATAAATTGAACTCCATGTTTCTCTATAAAATCCTCTCAAGATGACTTTCTCACAAAGCAGGTACCCTGGGGCATGATATTTTTCAAAATGGCGACTACTACAAAGTCCATTGAGATCAAAATTAGCTTTACAACATGCTTCATGCACCCGATGGATTTTATTCCCGGCGGTCTTCATCCCCCAGTAAATCTCATCGTCGCAGAAACACGTCTAAACCTTCGCCTCAAAGTAGTCCCCAACGAGACTATAAGCTAACAACCCTTTGGACCGAGCCGGTAATCTCCAGTAACTTTCGAGATCTTACCAGCATCTTCCCAGTGATAGTCCCCAACGAGACTTTAAGCTGTCCACACTTTTGGGATCCATCCGATAAATCCCTAGTGACTCTCAAGATTGCAGAGATATCCCGGTATCCTCCAAGTGACATATGTTCTGGAAGACCCATTCTCAGTGGAATCGTCTGTTCCTCAGTGAAGTTGCCTTACATTCCTCCAGAATTTTCCCCAAGAGATTGCCATGTTTTTCCCCAAGAAGTCAAGATACTGTCCTCAGGAATGGCTGTGGATTTCTCCCCAGTAAGTCCGACGAACTCTCTCTAGGGAAGCTTCATATATCTTATCCCTAGTCGGATGTACCGGTCCCCAGGAAGCCGAGGAATTATTTCCAGGAAGTTGCTACACTATCTCCATGAGACTGCCTAACTCCTCATCTTCCCCATGAAACAGATGTTTATTTTATCCCTGGGAGTCTTTGATCCAAGAGTTCTGGGGCTAATTATGGTTCATGATAGCAGTCCATCCCGTGAAGTCATGACATCTTATCCCCATGCGGAGGTCATGAATGCCCATTAGAAGTCATGATATTGTACTCTCCAGTGAGGTCGTATCCCCATATGGAATTCATGAGATTTTCTCCCCAGGGAAGTTATAACTTTGAAGCAATTGAAGCAAGATTTGGTTCTACCATTAACTCTTCCTATCCCCTGATAGATGTACTGTTGCAGAGGTCCCCGGGTATTCCCGTCGAGATGTTTATTTCATCTCATGTCTCCTCTCTCGTTTGTTTTGTCAGCATATGCATAAGCATACTCATTGCATGACAGTTTCATATACATTCGCATACACATTGACATACGCATTAGCATGTTCCTGCTTGCTATTTATCGTCATCCTTTATCGTTACCGCCGAGTAACTGGGTTTGTCCGCTCTCTCCAAGTAGATCGTCAGCCCTAAGCACAAAATACTCATTTGTTTCCAGTTTCCCCATCGAGTTCATCCCTCGTGGACGATGGTTATTTCAGTTACCTTTCCGCGTTAGGTAAGATAGTCCCACTCGAGTTTATTTCCTCAATGGAGACTTGTTTGTCCGTTCTTTCTAGCCCAGTTCTGTTACCTTGCAGCTTTCATTAAAACCTTCATTGCAATTTCCCTTGCAAATTTCATCACCACCTTCATTACAATTTACCCTGCAACTTTCATTACAACCTTCATTACAATGTTCATTAGAATTTTTCATTACACTCTACAATTGATCTTCTCGTACAAGGAGCTCATTACAACTTTCATTACAATTTACATTACAACTTTCATTACAACCTTCATTACTTTCATTACAATTTACATTACCTGTTACCACCTCTACAAGCAGTTCTCACCCGAGGAGCTTATTATTGCCACTATTGCAAATAAGCGGTATTTCTCGCCTGAGGAGCTTATCCTATCTTCGTCATGACTTGCAGTAAATACCCATCTCCATTGAGCAGCTGGGCTTCCATTTTCCTTTTCATTTTGAAGTGCGGGGAGGTTTTGAGCATAATCATATTCAAGAGAGCACAGATCTTGAAGTATGAAGAAATTCGTTTTACCCTTTAGTAAAAGAGGAAGCTGAATCATATTCAGGAGAGCACAGATCTTGAAGTATGAAGAAGTTTATTTTATCCTTTAGCAAAAGAAGAAACTAAATCATGTCCAGGGAGCACAGACCTGAGACGTGGAGAAGTTTATTTTATCAATCAATCTTTTATCCAGTTTGGCATGTAAGCCCCTTCCAACGATAAGTGGCAGTTCTCTCTCGAGAAATCTTATCAGTGCGTTTCCCATTTAAGACCATTTAGTTTCTACGGATTCCTAAATTCCGTTTGATCCTGTCACAAGGGAGAGTTTCCAGAAGCTCAGATGTTATTCTTTGCTCAATGCTCCAGCATCTTGTTAATCGATCCTACAGTCGTGCAGATCCATTTTTATCATTTACTCTTACATATTCCCCAGTGGAGGCCGTCTCACCGGTGCCATCTCCATTGTGGATCTCTCTCATACTTTTCCTTGTCTAAAAGTGACAGTTGGTCGTGTTAACACCAGTTGACCATCATCTTTAGAATTCCCCGTGTCGCGCTGTTTCCCCAGTGCATCATATCTCCCAGTGTGGTTCGTCCGTCGTGTCTGTCCCCTGTGTCGTCATGTCGTCTGTATCATTGCATTTATCATCCCATCATACGCATCATAATTCGTTTCGTTTTGACCATAGCATTGCATGTCACTGTATCTAAGGGCAAAATTTTTGGTTATCTATATTTAAATCCCTTTCACCATGATTTCTCGAGCCTCTGTCACTCAAATCATCCGGTGAAGCTCTTTAAATAGGGGAAACTGTAATACCCTAAAATTTTCCCTAAGATTAGTCGTTTCAGCTTGCATCCCATTTCATTTTGCATTGCGTTTAAACTAACCACTAACGGGTTGTGCAGTTGTTTGATTTTTGCAAGAAAATATCATGTGGCGTGCTCTTTTAGTTTACAGGGTTTCTAGTGCTACTTTATCTTGAATGAATAAAATAGCACAATTGGCAAGAGACCGTGTGTAAGGAGTTGTGAGTGTGAAAGGTCGTCGAGAGTTCGAATCCCACCTTCTTCACTTTTTGTTTTGGTTCTTTTATTTTTATTCTAACTTTCTATTTTCATAAAAAAAAGATAACAAAAATAGTTTTTATATTATTTAATTATTATTTTCGTATTTTATTTAAATTATTTTTTAAAAAATATTATTTTTTCACTTTTTTCCATATTATTCATAAAAACATCCAAAAATCATAAAATTAAAAATATTAGAAAAGATTTTATTCTTTTTATAATATTTTTAATGTTTAGTAAATAAATAGGGTTTTAAGTTTGTTTTAATTTGTTTAAATTGTATTTAGTTTTGACTAATTATTTAAGTTGGGCTTCAAAGTGGGCATTAGGTTAGAGTTAACCCTAATTTGTTACCTATATAAACATGAGTTGCATTTAATAAAAGGTGGAAGGAGACAAAATAGAAAAACGGCGGCCGTTCTCACGACTTATCAGAAGAGGAGAGATTTTTGAAAAAAACCATCATCTTTTATTATCAACGAACTCTATCGTAGAAAAGCCACTTTAAACCCGTGAAAGGTGAGTAACTCTTGTTTCTAACGGATGTTTTCTTTTGATGTTTTTTTACAGGAAAAGAAGAAGGGATTGTGGCCATGCAAAGAAGAAGAAAAAGCTTCAACAGACAACAATGGCAGCGCCGCCGCATGCAGCAGTAACCATAACCCAACCCAATTTTTGTTTTCCCTTTTGTTGTTTTAGTAGTACATTTATTTTTAATTGAAAATTCTGTTTTTAAAAATAAGTGAAAATTCTACTTTTATAAAACAAATTAAAAACTTTTTCTTAAAAGCTTTTCTAAAATAAAAACTTTTTTAGATAATCAAATAAAAACCTTTTTTTTAAAATACAAATTAAAACTTTGTTTTTTTTAGTATAAAAATTTTTTTTTAAAAAATTGATAAACATTTAAAAAAAAATTAAAGTTAAAACTTTCTTCCTCACAAAATAATAATTAAATTTTGTTTTTTCTAAAATATTAAAATTAGAGTTTTGTTAAAATTTAAAACTAAAACAAATTTTTAAAACTTAAACTAAACCTTTTTTAAACTAAGATTAAAATTCTTTTCTTCAAAATTAAAACTAAAATCCTTTTTCAAAACTAATAAAACAATAATAAAAATTCCAAATTGCAGTTTGTCTTTCTTTCAATACTAACTGTTCCATTTTTTGCCATATTTCTGTCTAACCCTTCTCACAAATGTTCTCTGTTTTTCTCCTCAGACTATACTTTAATTCTGATTAGTTTATTCAATTTATGTTGGTCCATGGATATAATTTACGCGAGGCCATGGTCGCGGTTTTATTTTATTTTCGTTTTTTTGGGGTTTGTAATTTACGCGAGTGATCGTCACGACGCTTTCTTTACTTTCCGCACTTTAATTTCTGCCATATAATATTTTTCCATGTTTGCATGTTTTACCGTTAATTTTCTTCTCCGAAGGAATTAGGTTTAACCGTTGACCGTCGAGTCATTAACCCTAATTCTTGACCGTTTCCAAAACCCTGATAGCCTAGGTGTCCCGCCGTGGACGAAAATACCCTTTACCCTAGCGTTAGGTCGAAGAGTCGCCGTACTCTGTTTTAGGGTTTCCCGCCGTGGAATCCCTAATTTCAACCCTAATTTTAATTAACAAATTCAACATAGAAATAGGAGTTTTAAGATTCCACGTAAGCATGTCCTTAAGATACGTTTACTCCCCATTGAAACCTTGACCACAGTCAAGAAGTTTCCAACCTCCCTTTCGAGGGGAACCACGATTACTCTGATTCCATTCCCTATCCAGGATACGTAGGCACAAGATGTGAATCTTGCCGAGTAAACTTAGGACTCACCATTAGGTCTTTAGGTCTCTCTATCCCTTAGCTCAATATATATTAAAACATATAATAAAATAAAAAAGCATACAATAAACAAAAGGTTCCTGTAGAGTACTACAGAAGTTTAGGGTGCTAGTACCTTCCCTAAATTTAACCAACCCCTTACCTAGGTCTCTCCCCGCATTGTGTTTACGATGCAAAGATAGGTTTTCCCTCTTTTGACCTTTTCCTTTGGATAAATCAAAGAGCGGTTGTGAATTAAAAATTGCGATTCAAACTAATTAATAGTTTGATATCCTATTTCCACAGCAACAGTTTGCAAACAACATTCAAAAGCCTCCCATAAGATTCTCTGAAATCCTCCATAACCTTCTTGTCTGCTAGAGAAATCAAGCTTCGCAGAGTTCTAATATCAGGCGTAGGAAACTTGTAGGCCAGGGTCCTCCTCAAGGGCTCCATGTCAACAAAGAGAGAACAGAATCACCAGAATCGAAGAGGAAATGTACACCTGCAACATAACCACATGTCAATGAAATGCAAATGAAAATGCACATGCAAATGCAAACAGGGGATCAGGACTGATGTGCTGTCGGTCGAGAAGAACCAGTGCTTCGCTTTAGTTCCGACAAATCACTGACATAAGAACCCCTTTTTACCATGAACACAGGTTCACACTGTCAAAACTGGGTAGTCTGGATGTCAAAGTTTCCTGCATAACCCACCCACTCACAGGTATGGACCTATCCACTGACAAGGTTCGGCATCCTGTGCGTTCATTAGCATCACAGACTTTCAAGAAATGATGATACGTTCACCATTTCTGGTTTGGCATTATCATCCCTTGAAGAGGCCTCACTTAGTTGAATCCCAAATGATCGGTCCCCAGAGTCGACAACCCTCAAATCTGAAATCCTCTCAACGGCCCACTGAGCTGGAATGAAAGTCATCAAAGAGAATCTCGTCTGAGCATAAATTTTGCGGGAACTGGTGCATGCCTAACATACAGGTTCACCACTACTTTTCGCTTCTAATACTATGTTTGCACTCAAGCCCAGGTCCGACTTATCACTCAATGGAACTTCCCTCCCCACAGCACAACAGTAATGATACATGATGCAGAAATTAAAATGCGGAAGTAAATAAAGATAAAGCACATATGTTCACACACCCAAAAGAAAACACACAAGCGCTAGGATTGACTCGCATAGGGGATATTCCTGTCCTGAACAGAGTCGTCAGCTGTCGCTACTGCGAAAAAAGAGGCCGACAATGACTAACAGAGTCGCCACCTATCGTTATTTATCCCAAAGAAGGGAAAGGAAACGATCGGAAAAAACCTGACGAAAACGGGAAAAGACGAGGTCATCGCAACCAAGTCCTAGGTTCGGGAGTCGGTTACGCAAGGGGAATGTATGGGCACCCCTCACGTCCGTCGTACTCGACAGGATCCACGCATGTGTTGTCTATCTAAAAGGGTGTGTAAACTATCTACGCTAAAGGCTTGTGGACAAAAGAAAAAGAAAAAGGACTGACTCGGCAGAGCATCGCCGCTCTGTGCCTACGTACTCCCTCGTGCAATGGGAAAGTCAGAGTCAACGTAGTTCGCCTAACTACGGCTAAAGAAGGAGGAAGGTTGCTCGTCAAGATGTCGCGTCTTGTGTCTACGTACTTTCATCTGGTATGAAAGATCAGAGCAAACGTAGTTCGGGCTTACGAGAACACAGGCTGTTCAAGAGTTTTACTCGAGTAGGGTTAACAAACAGTTCTAGAAGTTTGGTGAAAAAGGTTAACAACACTCTTGTTTATGAAAAAGGTTTTCCTGATTAAGACCCCAAAGGGTGAAAAAGGCTTGGAGTGTTTTTGTGTTTTTTAAGGAAGAACTGTTTTGAACTTGGTTTGTAACTCATGTTGCACTAAAGACTATGATCTAGGAGCGAATGTTTCATATATCATCCGAAGGACATACACTAACATTCTAGATAATTGAGAGGCAACCACCCAATCATCATTTCCCAAATGGCTTAAGGCTCGTAGCGTACAACAATTGTCATCCTTTATTAAGTGGATTGAAGTTGTTTGAAGATGAGAAGAGAAGGGGACAAACTAGAGGGGGACTAGACCAAACCCTAAAAGTTGTCATGCAAATTGGTCCTAAAGTTGGGATTACGAAAGGGAAATCTCTACCTAATTTCATCATGCATGGTTAGAACCCTAATGTCTATCATAACCTCTCTTGAACAAGAGAGGTTAGAAATCCTATGGGAAGGAAGACAAAAGAAGAAGACAAAAGAAGAAGACACAATAAAAGAAACAATACAAATGAAGGATGCAAACACAAATGCACAAGTAAGAACACATAGAATGAAAGTGGGAGGAAAACATGTGTGGGGCAGTAGCCACCACAAGCTCATCTCAACCAAGCATGTATATGAAGATGCAAATAGAAAAGGGAGAGAGATGCATCAAAAACAAGTAACAAAAACAATGAGAGAAAGTCCTCATGGATTCATTACTTTAGGTAAGCTTCAAGTTCCTCCTCAGGAGGGACCAAGCTACCTTAAATAACATTCCAAAGTCATGGGACAGAATGGAGGATGAGGAGAGAATGCACAAATGCAAAAGCAAACATAACACAAGAGAAAACAAGTATATGCACAAAGGAAAGGCAAGAAAACTCCACATGGAAACCTTAATCAAAAGACTCAAAAGATGAACACAAATGAGTAAGCAAAAAGAAATGTCATGACCTAAAATTGAACCAAAAGCATCCTTAACATATTAGTAACATGAAATATAAGGCATTGCAAGCTCAAAGGATTCAAAAGTGTCATATCCAAGTCAAACTAGGTCAAGATGTGTATAGGAACTTCCCTTGGAGATGACTTGACTTGCAAGTCATCTCAAAATTAGGGAAAAGGCTCCACTAATCCCAAATAAAATGCACAAGATAGCCAAACAAGTTAGCAAACAGAAGCCAAAGGCACAAGGTCCATATCCCCTCAAAGCACCATCAAAAGAAAATTAGATTCAAGATGTACCACTTTGAAATGGGAAAATCGAGGGTCAAAAGGCAAGCATCAAAAGTCAAACAAATATGCAATAAACCAGGGCCAAAATCATCCTATAAGACCCTCCAATTCATCATTCACATGAGAAAAAGATCTCAATCATTGGAGAAAAATATTGGTCCACAAACAAAGCAAGAACACAAAAGGAGCAAATAAAATCAATTTGAAAACAACTCCAAGCATTTAATTCCATTTTAATTCAAAAATAAATCAAAAATGAAAATATAAATATCAAAAAAATATTTAACACATTAAAGTGTCTTAAAAGTATTTTTGTGGAATTTTATGATATTTGGAGCTATTTTTAAATGATTAAAAGCAAAACAGAAATAAAATAAAATAAAAAACAAATAAAAGATCACACGGTGCAAATAGTAAGAAATACAGTTCAAAAAGTTAAATGGGCTCAAGAGGGGGGGGGGGGTGCCAAAAGTAGGCCCAACCCCAGCCCTCCAAAAACTCAGAACAAACAAAAAGGGATGTAGTGTGTGTTGGTCAACAGGCGTGCACAATGGTCAGTCAGCCTGGGACGTTTGATCAAAAGTATGATAATCATGTGGTCCACATTGTGCCAACGAATTAATGAAATTTCAAAATGGATATAGTGCTGCACGGTCAAACACAAACCATCGTATGTCTTAATCGTGTGGTCCAAAATCAAAAGCAAGAGATCAAATGGTGGGGAAGTTGTCTTCTCCAATGAGAAGTCAACTAAACCAAGCTGGCCATACCAGTCTCGCCGGAACAAAGTTCGGTCGTCTTCCCCAATTATCCGGCCGCCGTGAACAGTGAAACAAACCACACAGAATGCTATACCCCATCAAATCCAATGAAATTTAAGTGCAAATTCATCTACGGATCAAGGGGAACTCAAATCCAACCATGGTTTTCATTTTTGAGCAACGAATAAGCCAAATCGAAGACAAATATGAAAAGTGCACAAACTATGAAACTTAAAAATAACTAACCAAATTGTCCATAATACAACTACAACTCACAAGGAGTTCAAATCCACATCTCATTTGCTCTAAAAGCTCAAGAACAAGTCAAAATTCAAACAACAAGAAAAATGCATCACACTGAAAACACACCAAATGCCAGTTCATTTTATTCAATAACGATCTACATTGTTTCTATGTCTCAAGAATTCAAAAATGGTGCAGAATCAAGGCTTAAAATGAGAGATATAGTGATTTCGAATTTACCTAGTGGAACACGTCCACTGGGTCTTATCTTGAGCTGAAACTCTGAACAAACCACCCAGAAACCTTCCAAATGCCTTAAGGAAGCTCTTGATCAACTCAATTTGGCTTGAAAATATTGTAGATCCAAAAACGATTTTCAATTTTTGCTCTCTTTTTCAACTTTCTATTTCAGCAAAACCACCACCAAAATGAGCTCTCTAGGTCTAGGAAGTTTCCTTGTGTTTTATATGTTGGGTTTAGATTAAAATGGTGCTCCAATTCAAGTCCTAAAGCCCAATTCACCAATTCATTTTTTCATACTTTTTTCAAGTTGCCATACGTGTATTTTCCACTGCACCAGCTTGGATTTTGATTCAAATCAGCTCTAAATGACTTGAGCTGATCAAAGGGCCAAGAATTAAGCATTGCTTTTGATCTTATGGTTGATTTCCAATTTGTTACTTCAAGAGGAAGAAACCATGAAAATGGCCAATTTAGAGACCCCAAATTTCCAACGTGAAAATGGAAATTTCTTTGAATCATCATTTGCATTCAAAAAAAGTACAAACTTGCCTTGAGAAAGTTTAAAATCAATTAAATCTCAATTTCTCATTTTAGGCCTTCTTTATAAGAAATTCAAAACCCAAATCTTCAATCTAAGCTCCAAACATGACAAGAAATGATTTGGTAATGCAAATGGCCTCATTTGGAGCAAGTTTCATGTTGAAAAGATTTCCATTTGAAGTGTGCAAGTTGGTGAAATGGACCTATAATTTTATGACCTATAATCTTATTTTCCCAAAATACCCCTGACTTGTAACCCTCATAACTTGAGTTCTACAAATCAGATGAAAGACTTCTAGTACATTTTGGAAAGCTAAGACCAAGAAATACAACTTTCATGTGGGCTAAAAGTTGAGGAGAAACACCCTTCTAGGTCAAAACTGGCTTGGAAGTTGGTTGACTTTTGTTGACCAAAATCACATCCCTTTAATGACCTGTAACTTGTCTGGATGATAACTTGAGTTCTATAAATCCAGTCAAGGACTTCTAGTACTCAAAAGAAAGCTAAGAACATGCTCTACAAGTTCCATTTTGGCCAAAAGTTGAGATGAGACTTGTATCTTGAGGTAGGTGGTCTTGAAGTCAGGCACTAAATAGGGAATTTTACCCAGACAACCCAAATTTAGTAACTTCTGCCACTCTTGATCCTTGATGAATTGATCTTGAAATGATGTATTAGACCTCTCAACACAATATCCCATGACAATAGAGACTTTGAATTGAGTTTCAATCTCCTTCAATTTCACAGTTGACTGAGGATTTACTAGATGAAAACCCTAAATGCCACACTTTTGACTGGGGCTTGTTCCACTTCACATACCAACTTGAATAAGCTCCAAATGGCTTTCAAAGCACTCAATGAGCTCTCTCAACATCTCATACCCATAATCATGACTTCACAATCTTTTGATACTCTTTAATTGGTCTCCAAGTTAGAAGCTGACCCACACATATCCACCTATCCTTTCACAAGACATTGACCACTTCAAGATGCCCTGATGACCAATCAAGCTTGAATAACAACCCTTGCTTAGGCTCAATGCTCTAAGAAGACCTCTCTTGCTATGCACAACCTCTTAATCCCCTGTAAAATGAAATATGCTATGCAATACAAATGCTAGAACAAAATGGAATGAAACTGAAACATAAACCAAGTTAAGAAAAGGTTGAGCAAATTTTGGGGTGCAACACATGTATTTAACGGTTCTTGAGAATAGCATGGGTTGTGTTCTCGGTCAACATGACGAGACTGGAAGAAAAGAGCATGCAATATACTACTTGAGTGAAAAGTTCACAGATTGTGAGTCCAGGTACTCAATGTTGGAGAAAACGTGTTGCGCACTCGCTTGGGCTGCCAAACGCCTGAGACAGTATATGCTGAATCACACAACCATGCTGATTTCGAAGATGGATCCGATTAAGTACGCACTTTCGAGGAGAATTCCCTGGTGGCAGATGGTTTTGATAGAGTATGATATTCAATATGTTTCCCAGAAAGCTATCAAGGGGAGTATTCTGTCAGAATATCTTGCGGAGCAGCCAATTGATGACTATCAACCTATGAAGTTTGAATTTCCCGACGAGGACATCATGTTATTAAAGATGAAGGATTGCGATGAGCCATTAACCGATGAAGGTCTGGAGAAGGGTTCTCAATGGCAGATGATATTTGACGGTGCTATTAACTCTTACGATAGTGGAATTGGGGCAATCATCACGACTCCTCATGGGTCTCATATCCCCTTCAGTGCCAGGTTAACATTTCCTTGCACCAATAATGAAGCCGAATACGAAGCGTGCATCATGGGGTCGGGAGAAGCCATTGATTTGAGGATCAAGAATCTAGATGTATATGGCGATTCAGTGCTAGTTGTCAATCAGATCAAGGGAGAATGTGAGACCTGACAGTCTAATCTTATACCTTACATGAACTATGCAAGGAGGATGTTACCCTTCTTTGACAAAATAGAGTTCCACCATGTGCCGAGAGCAGAAAATCAGATGGCAGATGTCTTAGCCACTTTATCCTCAATGTATAAGGTGAATTTTTGGAATGATGCTCCAAGAATAGTCATCTCTCGCCTTGATAGGCCGACATTCGTATTCGCCATTGAAGAAGCTTCAGACGGCAAGCCATGGTATTATGACATCCAGAATTTCCTCAAGAACCAAGAATATCCGCCAGGGGCGTCAACCCGGGATAAGAAGACTCTGAGGAGGTTGGTTGGGAATTTTCATCTAAACCAGGATGGTGTACTCTACAGGAGGAATTTTGACTTGGTGCTTTTACGATGCATGGACGGAAAAGAAGCGAGCTTGCTTATGGAAGAGGTCCACGAGGGTGCCTTTGGTACACATGCCGGTGGGCATGCCATGTCTCGGAAGTTGTAACGAGCAGGGTATTATTGGTTGACTATAGAGTCAGATTGCTTCAAGTACGCTAAGAAGTGTCATAAATGCCAAATTTATGCTGACAAGATCCATGTGCCTCCTAGTCCGTTAAACGTCATGGCATCGCCTTGGCCCTTTTCCATGTGGGGCATTGACATGATTGGCAAGATTGAGCCCACCGCATCTAATGGACATTGTTTCATCCTAGTAGCTATTGACTACTTCACTAAGTGGGTGGAAGCAGCTTCCTATGCTAATGTCACTAAGCAAGTGGTAGCTCGGTTTATCAAGAGGGACATCATCTGTCGCTACGGAGTGCTTGAGAGAATAATTACTGATAATGGTTCAAACTTGAAAACCAAGATGATGAAGGAATTGTGCCAGAATTTCAAAATCGAGCATCACAACTCATCTCCCTATCGGCCAAAGATGAACGGCGTTGTTGAGGCGGCCAACAAGAATATCAAGAAGATAATGGTTGTAACTTATAAAGATTGGCACGAGATATTTCCCTTCGCTTTGCATGGATATCGTACTTCGGTACGTACTTCAACTGGGGCAACTCCTTTCTCGCTGGTGTATGGTATGGAAGTTGTCCTGCCATTAGAAGTCGAGATTCCTTCTTTGAGAGTACTGGTCAATGTCAAGCTTGATAAGGCATAATGGATAAGAAACAAATTGAATCAGCTCAGCCTGATGGATGAGAAAGGCTGGCATCTATCACATACGATCGATTGTATTAGAGTCGGATGAAGAAAGCTTTCGACAAGAAGGTGCTCCCCTGAAGCTTTCAGACGGGCGAGTTAGTATTGAAGAGGATTATCCCTCCACAAACGGACAACAGGGGCAAATGGACTCCCAACTATGAAGGTCCATATGTCGTGCGAAAAGTTTTCTCCGGAGGAGCCTTACTGTTATCAACCATGGATGGTGAAGATTTCACATCCCCTGTGAATGCAGATGCAGTTAAAAAATACTTTTCCTAAAGAGACCCGCTGGAATGAAAAAAGAATATCCAGGCAAAAATGGGGCATCCCGGCGAACCATAAAAAGAATGGGTTCGGGAAAAAATTAGGGATATAAAAGAAAAAAATGTAAACCCGCAAAGTTGAAAACTGAAAAGGCGACTTTGGCAAAAATGGGTATCCCGGTGAATTGAAAACCCTAAAGGGCGATTTAGAAAAAAGTTAGGGATTGGAAAAGCAAATGCCTGCGGTCTGCGTATTGATCTTCAGAGTATAGTGGATTGAGGGAGGACTTGAGGGCCGTTTATCCGAATCAATCTCTTCAGAAGACGAAGCGTCGGAGAATCATCGAGGTCAGACGAGTCATAGATGGATCAGCTCATGGTGTTTGTCTGTGCCACATCGCCGACATTCTATATATTTTTATGCATTTCTATAATTTTTTGCGCAACTTCCTCTTTTCAGGGGTTGCATCTGTTGTAAAATCCGCCTATTTACAAGCCATCTTTCAATGAAACATATACTATTCAATTATGTGTTTGTCTTGCTTTAATCTTTACTGTTTTGTTTGCGAAAAACGCCCGATGTTTTTGATAAAACTGCGCATACATAAACATGCAGGCTTTAGCCGATAATCATTAAAACTTTGATTTTTTTGAATAATGTCATGGATGCTGACCGAGATAGTTCCCTTTGTGTAGGGTATCTTGTTTGTTTGTTCATTTGAAAGGTCGTTACCCTTGAGGTATATTTCTATAGGTGCATCCCCGATAGGATCACTGTTTCCCCAGCGAGTGGAGGTTGTGCATCTCCATCCCTAGCAAGAGTCTGTTTTTACAGCAGAGGGTGTGCAGGTAGAGGGTATACATTTCTACCCAGCAGACCGTTTGTATACTTTCGTTCCTCGGTAGTTCAGGTTGAATTCTCCAGAAGAGAAGAATCATCCTCAGAGAGTTGAGATTGATATCACTCGGGCAAGTCAGGTATGTGTCCGTATCCTCAGCAGATTGCAGGTACGCATTGACTCCTCTGCGAAATCGGCAGAGTTTTCTCTATCCTCAGCGTAGGCAGCAGAAGCTGGTTTCCCCACAGAATCTAGACATGTGTCTGGTATCCCCTCAGAGTCTGAAGTGGTGATTCGTCCCCCAAGCAGAGGTCAAAGAGGTTTTCCCTCATTGCCTAATCCTCAGCAGAGTCAACAAAGAACATTTATTCTCCCCCGCAGAGTGAAGTTACTCCCCGAGAATTGTTATCCTCAGTAGAGAGAGTGTGGTTGGTTATCCCCAACTGAGTAATCCTCGACAAGGTGGATTTTTATCTCCCGCAGAGCGGAGTAATATCTGGCAGGATGGAGCTATTCCTCAGCCGTAACTCTAACTCCCCGGTAGAGTCGTCTGTTCCCCAGAGTTGTATTCTAGGAGGCCACTCAGGGATGATTTCTCCGGTAATATGAAGTTAATATAAGTGGTTGATTGTTATCCCCTGCAGAGTCGTTGATTTCCCCAACAGGTTAAACTTATCTCTAGCATATGGTTCGTCTTTCCTCGGGCCGGTTGTGTATTCCCCAAGGGAGTTGTATCTTGGAAGGCCGTTATGGGCATATTCTCTCAGCAGGATTTGATTTGATCTCCGGCAGAGTAGAGTTATTGTTTAGCATGTTGTGTTATTTCTCCAATAGAGTGGATGTGTTCTCCCCAGCCAAGTCGGGCGAACCCTGGAAGAATGATATTCTGGTTTGCTATTCAGGGTACTTTTCCTCAATAGTGTTTGCGTTGATTCCCAGCAGGGTGGACTTTTGTTCTCGTCAGAGCAATTTTGTTCAAGGAAGCTCTTTTTTTCAGAAAGCCATCCAGGGCTTGTTTTTCCCAGCATAAGTCCAATCGTAATTGGCATGTTTCGTCCCCAGCAGGGTGACCTTTGTCTCTTCAGCATTTATTTTGCTGATTCGGTTCCGGTGTATTTGCATTTGTGCATAGCATTCTTAGAAATGCGTAGCATTTCCATTTTGTATGGAGCATTACGCCATATTCAAGCATATGCATGTGAAACATAAGCCAGGTTGTTACCGCTTGCTTTTCAGGTGTATTTCCAGTAGATGGATTAATTCTTTAGCCCGTACAGGTAGCCAGGCCTTGGTAAAAGATTCTTGATGGATGCGTTTCATCTTATCAGGTGTTTCCCAATAGAGTTGCTTGGTTAATTTTCTCTTCCTTCCCCAGTGGAGTCCCCAAAAGAGTTGCTTGGTTAAGTTTCTCTTTTCTCTCTCGCCAGAGTTGCTTGTTTAAGTTTCTCTTTCCCCAGCGGAGTTCTTTTATGAATTATCCTCAGAAGTTTTCTCAACTGTGTGTTGATCCAGCCTTCGGGTTCGATGCTCGCTTTTATGTAGCGAATTCCTTCTAGTTAGCAGATGTTTCTTGTCAACTGCGTGTTGATCCGGCCTTCGGGTTCGATGCTCCCTTTTATGTAGTGAATGCCTGCTGGTTAGCAGATGTTTCTTGTCAATTGCGTGTTGATCCCGCCTTCGGGTTCGATGCTCGCTTTTATGTAGCGAATGCCAGCTGGTTAGCAGATGTTTCTTGTCAACTGCGTGTTGATCCGGCCTTCGGGTTCGATGCTCGCTTTTATGTAGCGAATGCCTGCTGGTTAGCAGATGTTTCTTCTCAACTTCGTGTTGAGCCGGCCATCAGGTTCGATGCTCGCTTTTATTTTGTGAATGCCTGCTGGTTAGTAGAAGAAGTTTCTCAGCTTCGTGTTGAGCCGGCCTTCGGGTTCGATGCCTATTTTTATTTAACAGATGCCTGGCGGAGATGTCAGATGTTCTTCTCAGATTCGTGTTGAGCCGGCCTTCGGGTTCGATGCCTGTTTTATTTAACAGAGGCCTGGCAGCGATGTCAGAGGTTCTTCTCAGCTTCGTGTTGAGTCGGCCTTCGGGTTCGATGCCTGTTTTTATTTAACAGATGCCTGGCAACGATGTCAGATGTTCTTCTCAACTTCGTGTTGAGCCGGCCTTCGGGTTCGATGCCTGTTTTTATTTAACAGATTCCTGGAGACGATGTCAGATGTTCTTCTCAGCTTCGTGTTGAGCTGGCCTTCAGGTTCGATGCCTGTTTTTATTTAAAAGATGCCTGGCGGCGATGTCAGATGTTCTTCTCAGCTTCGTGTTGAGTCGGCCTTCAGGTTGGATGCTTGTTTTTATTTAACAAATGCCTGGCAGCAATGTCAGATGTTCTTCTCAGCTTCGTGTTGAGCCAGCCTTCGGGTTCGATGCCTGTTTTTATTTAACAGATGCCTAGCGGTGATGTCAGATGTTCTTCTCAGCTTCGTGTTGAGCCGGCCTTCCGGTTTGATGCCTGTTTTTATTTAACAGATGCCTGTCAGCGATGTCAGATGTTTTCTCAGCTTCGTATTGATCCGGCCTTTGGGTTCGATGCCTGTTTTTATTTAAAAGATGCCTGGCGGCAATGTCAGATGATCTTCTCAACTTCATGTTGAGCCGGCCTTCGGGTTCGATGCCTATTGTTTCAATAGATGCCTAATGGTGATATCAGATGATCTTTTCTGACTCAGTGTCGTTGCCTGCGGGTTAGAAGATGTTTCTTCTGACTGCTTGTCGACGCTTTCTGATCAGTAATCAGTTAGTTTGTTGCTGTTGCAACTATCATTCAGCTATTTCTGGAGATTTTGTCCCCAATCAGAGTTTTTAGTTCTATTTCTATTGTTGGCAAACTTCCGGGTTCTTTGGTATTCATCCGTCTTTTACCTTGATTGTTTGAAAGTCGTTCGCTTTTCATTCATTCAGGTCCAAGTCGCTTGAATAGGGGCAACTGTTGTACCCCAAAATTTTCCCAACCTTTTTCTTTATTTGGCTTGTGTTTCATTTCTTTTCTTTAGCATCTGCATATACATAACATGGTTCTTTTCAGGGGATCAAGAGAGGTGTGTATTCAAGAGAAGGGTATTAAGAGTTCTAAGCTCAAGCAAGAGTGTCCACTCAAGTTGTCAAAGGCTTATAGTCACCAATAATGGGTCAGAGCTCTTTGAGGAATAAGATAGATGTGTGTTGCTTATCTCCTATCCTGGAGGTCAACTGGGGTAAACTGAGGTTCATAAGCCCATGGTTATGGATGGGAGATGATTGGAGAGCTCATTGGGTGCTTTTGGAGTCATTGTGGAGCTCATCTAAGTTGTTATATCATGTGCAAGAGGTTGTAATCAAGGATTGTACACCTAGGGTTTCATCTACTTAGTGCAAAGTCAACTGTGGATTTGAAGGAGATTGGGACTTGGTTTTAAGTAATTGGAGTCATGGGAGGTTGTGTTGAGACATCTAGGATGTCATTTCAAGTTCAAATCAAGAAGAACCAAGAGTGTGAGAAGTTACTAAATTAGGGTTTCAGAGGTTTGTTAGTGTAAAATCCCCTATTTAGTGCCTAACTTCAACACCACATATCTCAAGATACAAGTTGAATCTCATTTTCTTATAAACATGAAACTTATAGGTCATTTTCTAATCTTTATTTTGAGTACTAGAACTCATCCATTGGGTTTGTGGAACTCAAGTTATGGGTCTCAGATGAACATATTTTTTAGTCAACAAAAGTCAACCAACTTCTAAGCCACTTTTGACTTAGAATCATGTTTCTCCTCAGCTTTTGATGAAGATTCAAGTTGTTCCTTATGATCTTAGCTTTCCAAAAAGTCCTAGAAGTCCTTCATCTCATTTGTGGAACTCAAGTTATGAAGCTTGCAAGGCAGGGTTATTTTGGGAAACTTTGATTATAGTTCATTTTGGTTATATGTCATTCACATGCCTTTGTGCACTTCAAATGGAACTTTCACCAACATGAAAGTTGTCCCAAATGACTTTAAATTCATCATTGAACTCAAGGTTGTCATGAATTATGCAAGGATGTGGAGATTGGTGAAGGAATTCAAATGAAAAATGACATTAAAAAGGTGAATTTAATTGAAGTCATTATAAGTCCTTTTCATGCCATATTTGTATTCAATTTTATTCACAATGTCCCAAGGAGCAAAATGCACAAGTTTTATTTGGTGTGTGCTATCAAAAACACGTGAATTTGAAGCTTGCTTCACGGAAAATTTTCACATAAAAACTCCTTAAATGGATCAATTCAAGGCCCAATTCCATTCCTAATGCAAAGTTCACATTCTCAGCTGTTAATCCATACCAAATTCAAATGTGTATGATGCCATAATCACGTGTGCATGGGCATGAACTTAAATTTGGGCATTTTCAAAATTGAAAGGAACCCAGCCTCATTGGGCCTCCAATTCATCAGAAATCCAGTGTATATAAGTTCAAAATGAAAATAGAGCTCTCACTTTTGCAAATTCGTGGAGAAAGCTCAGTGTGCAGTTTTAGACAGTGGAGGGAAATTTTAGAATCTCAAATCCAGATCTAGCTCAATTCAAGCAAAATTGAAGTGATATTCTTCTTCCTCAAGTGAAATAGAGTAAATCTGCACGATTTGGATCAAGCTTTGCATCATTTGAAGCTCCAACGGAGAGACTCCGTTAGGTAACCTTCAATTCCAAATATCTCTCGTGTTAGCCATTAGATCTATGCCATTGTGTTGCATCTGAAGTCCTACAGCTTGTAGGAAAATTTTGGTACCATAATTGTGTTGATTGATGAGTTTTTAGTTGTGTGCTCATTTTTTTCCATCATTCATTTCTCTCTGGTTAAGCATGATAAATGAATTTGGAGAGTGGATTTGGAATGTACGTAACTTGGCATTCATTTTGGTATAAGATTTCATAGGTTTTGGTGAGGTTTGAGAACCTAATCTCCGGCCACCTCGCCGGGGAAGACGACCGGAGCTAGGGCTCCAACGTCTGGTTCAAACCTCAGGCGTGCTTGCGTGTTATGTTTGACTCCTTGACCAGGCCAGATGAACGGTTGTGATGGCTTTGACTTGCTTGCATGTATTTTGACTTGCCAGGTCAATTAGTGAAACGCATCATTTCACTTGGCTGAAGGGAGGTGGGCTTTGATGCTATTCACACCCCACTCATCATCCAGCCCAATGTTTCAGTTGTTTTTTCTTGCTATTTGCACCACGCTTCATTTTATTTGTTTTTTTTATTTTATTTGATTTTCTGTTTTGTTTTAAATCATTTAAAAATAACTCCAATTATGATAAATTCGACCAAAAAATATTTTCTGATACTTTAATGTGACATTTAATTTTTAATAATTTTTATTTTCATTTTCCATTTATTTTTCAATTAAAATTGGAATTAATGATTGGAGTAATTTTTGAATTGATTTTCACTTGTTCCTTTTGGTTTCATGTTTGTTCTTGATCCAATTTTTATCTCCAATGATTGAGACTCATTCCTCATTTCAATAACGAGTTGAGTGATCTTATAGGATGATTTTGGCTCTGGTTTGGTTTATTTTTGGTTGACTTTTGAGTCACTTTGTTTGACCCTCGACAACCCTCCTTCAAAATGGTACACCCTTGCGAATCAAATTCTTTGGTGGTGTTTTGGATGGACATTGGTTGTGTGCTTTTGGACTCTGGTTGCCAAACTTTTTATGTGCTTTTGAGATTTTATTTGGACTTATTTGAGCCATTTGCCTATTTTTGGAGTAGCTTGCAAGTCAAGTTATCCCTAAGGGTGGTTCACACACACACACTTGACCTAGTCTTGATGGGAAATGACCCTTGTGGTTTCCAAATGCTCCCAACTCTTGTTGATTCATATTTTTAACATGTTGAAGTTGTTGGATGCCAATTTATAGGTCATACACTTTCTTGATGCTTGTTGTAAGTTGCATTCTTTTTAGGCCTTCCATTTGGTTTCAAATGTTGAAAGTGTTTAGAACTTAGGTTGTTTGCCATGCCTAATCTTGAAATTTTCCTTGCATCTTTTCTTTCCTTGCTTTGTGCACCTTATTCCCTTGTTCTCACCTCTGCCCTAGGTCCTTTGAATCCCATTTAAGATGATTTGGTCCCTCCTTTGGAGGTACTTTGAGTTTGTCTTAAATGGTGATTCATCTTGAGAACTTTTGGTGTGCTTCTTTTGCATGATCTTTATGATGCTTTGGTTGAGTTTGCTTTTGATGTTGCTTGCTTCCCAAGCCTTATCTCCCGTCATCTCATGTATCATGTCTTCTTCTCCTTTCTTTTTGGTTTTCCTTTGGGCTTGTGGTTAATGACTAGTGGTTGTAGGAATTCATTTTTTTCCCACTTCATCCCACTCTTGTGTGAGCTTGTTTAAGTTCTTTGTGTGCATTCCTTTGGGTTCTTGCATCTCTCATTTGCATGCTTGACGTTGAGATGTGCTTGTGGTGGCTACTGCCCCACACTTTGTTCCTCCTTCCTTTCTTTATCCTTGTTGTGCATTACATGTTTGTATCTTATTTCTCCTTTCATCTTATGCTTCCTTCTTCTTGCTTCTTTGCCATGTTCCCTTAGGACCTCTAATTTCTCTTGTTCAAAATTGATTATGATAGACCTTAGGCTTGAACCATGTATGATAACATTAGGTAGCATTCCCTTTTCATCCCTATCATAGGTGCACTTTGTATGAGAACATTAGGTTGAGTCTTAGTCTCCCTTTATAGTTGTGTCTCTCCTCTCATCTTCAAACTTCTTCAAGAAACTTAATAATGGATAATTAATGTTGTACGCGATGAGCATTAAGCATTGAGGAAATGATGATTGGGGGGCCTCCTCTTAATTGTCTAGAGTGTTTAGCGTATGTCCTTTGAACGATATGCGACGCATTCGCTCCTAAGTCATAGTCTTTAGTGCAACATGAATTACAAATCAAACTCAATTCACTTCTTTGTCTAAAAAACACAAAAACAAACATCAAATATTTTTATCCTTCGGGATTTAATTTGGAAACCTTTTTCATAAGGAGAGTTCTGTTAACTCTTGGTTCTACCGCAAACAGGTAACGCCTAAGTCTCCAATGGTCGAGCTGCATACACGTAACTGCTAGAACTAAGTTTTAACCCTACTCGGGTAAAATACTTGAACCAACATGTGGTCTTGTTAGCCCGAACTATGTTTGCTCTGATTTCTCGTACCAAACGAGGATGCGTAGGCACAAGACGATGATGTTTTGGCGAGCAACCTTCCCCACCATCACCCGTAGTTTTCCGAACTACGTTGACTCCGACTTTTCCATTGCACGAGGGAGTACGTAGGCATAGAGCGGCGATGCTCTATCGAGTCTCTTTTCTTTTCTTTTGTCCCTGTGGCCTGTAGCTTAGATAAATAAACACCCTTTAGATAGACAACAAGCGTGGATCCCGTCGAGTACGACGGACGTGAGGGGTGCTAATACCTTCCCTTTATGTAACCGACTCACGAACCCAAGAGTTGGTTGCGATGACCTGTCTTCTCCCTTTTTTGTTGGTTTTCTCTGATCGTTTCCTTTCCCTCTTTTGTGATTAATAACAAACGATGGCGACTCTTCTGTCCTTGTCGGCCCCTCTTTGCAGCGATGCGACACTTGGCTCAATGCAAGGCAAAAATCAAGTGGAATGAAGGACATGGAGGTTAATGAAGTGAGGCTAGTGTGTAGGGGATTGCAGCTGCAAGCTTCTCTTCAAAAAAGTTTCTCTTTCCTCTTGGATTTCTTTGAATATAATAATGGCAACTTGTCTTGCGAACTTACAAACCCTTCAAACTCTCATTCTTTCTGCATATTCTACCCATCAAACTCTCTAAATATCAGATAAAGACATGATCCAATGGTTGAGAATGATTCAAGTGGCTGAAAAGTGAATTTGTGGAAAAGTTGAAATGGTGCATTTAAGTGTTGAAACCCCAACTTTCTGGATTCATAACTCTCAACTCACAAGGGCTATGGAGGAGTTCTAGTAATTTTTAGAAATCACTCATGGAGCTCTATAAATTTCATGTTTACATGATCTTCTGATTACAAGTGGAACTAGGTCAAAAATCCCTTCAAAGTTGGCTGAAAACATGATTTGAAAAGCCAGAAACTTAGAAATTTTCTAAGTGTTTTCTCCCTCTTGTGATGATTTTTGCTATAAATCCAAATCCATGAATTTTTTGCCCATGGGTCAGTTTTTCACTTTTGTGCGGCTTGCCAAGACCTTTCCAAAAAGATTTGAACCAACTCATTTGGATGTGTGGTTAGGGAGTTATGGTCTTGCCCTTTTCAAAACCCTAATTCCTGATTTTTTCGATTACTCCCCAATCATTGATTCAATGGTCATGAAACTTCATGTATAGGCGTAATATGTTATTATGAACATTTTTGCTTCACACTTTGAGGTCAAATTCCTTATTGTTGAAGAGTTGACTTTTGGGTCAACGAGACGATTGATCGATGACTACCGAGTCGACAGTTGATGTTTTGGGTCTTCTGAGGCCTTGAAACTTCTTGAGTGGACTTCACTAAGCCATATGAACTTTATAGAGCATAATTCCATCATTGGAACACCTTTTAAATCAAAATTCGAACTACGGTTGACTTTTCCTTATCGGAAATCCTAAACAGGGATCCTGAACTGCACTGTCTTTAATCTCTGGGTAACGACCTCAAATTAGATTCATACTTGAACCAATGGAGTATCTTTGATGATTTGGGAACTTTTTCCTTGGAGAATCAATCCAATACATTGACTGATTAAACCATCGAAACCTTGATTCTTGATTGTACGAAACCCTAAATCACCTGTATCTTAGCAAAGACAAACTTGAAATAGGTTATGGTTAGATAAACAAATGAAAATGATCCTAGGATGATGATGAAGATCTAAGGGGTCAAAATTTGGGGTGCAACAGTAGGCAGTGTAGTTACCATGAATGGGGTCTCTGGCTTTACTTTGTCTTTCTTTGTGGACAAATCCCAGAAGTACGCCAAAGAGGGATGTTGGGTGGTATTTAGCACTATCTTGGCTCTAGGAATCTATGGTATTGTGATGTTCTCGAACATACCTGACTTGGTGGATATGGACACTTTCAATATCTTCGCATCCAGAAATCCTGTACCCACTCTCTTGAGAGATCTCTATCATTCAATACATTACAAGAATGAAAGGAGAAGAGCGAATATTGTTTCTTGTTGTACCCCGCTCTTCCATAAATGTTTCATTGATCATCTCCCTTGCACACGAGCTTTCTTTGACTTGAGGAATACACATGAGTGGTCTCAGAGGCTTATGGGTTTGACTGTTAATGACATTACTTGGTTCAACCGGGATTTTCTTGGTGTGGATATTGTTTCTAGCTATGGTAGTTTTTCTAATGTACCTCTAATAAGGAGAAAATGGGGAGTTAATTATAACCCATCTCTCGCTGTTAGACAGTTTGGGTATGCACTGAGGGGACCTCCAAAAGATGAAGAAGTACAAGAATCTTTGTACTTTACCAGTGCAGTTAGTCCTGATGTTCTGGCTAGGGCAATTGAAGCATGGGGAATGGTTCATAGGAAGGGGAAGATTTCTTTAGCAAAGTGTGATTGCAGAGCCTACGAACCTTACTTAGAGTGGATTCAGAGGAGGGTGGAGAAGATTTTGTTGCCGTTTCTTGTTGAAGAACCTTTATATCCCTTGATGATTGAAGAGCCTGTGGTAGATGATATTCAGAGATATGATAAGCTTTGGATAGAACAAAAAGAGTTGCGTAAGGAAAACGAAGAGCTGAAAAGAGAGATCAGTCAATTGAAACGTGACAAGAATGAAGTTGTTTACCTAGTTATAGTAAAGACAGAAACATTGGCTAAGGTGCAAAAGGATTTGGCTGAAGAAATCCGGGTACGAGGATGAGTTTGCCAAGATTTGAAAAGTATTGATAGCGTCCTAAAGCATAAGAGGAAAGAAATAGATAGAGCTTATTTAGAAATATCTAAGTTCAATGATCAGTGGAACACTACATTGACTACAACAAAGGAAGAGAGGATGAACTTTGTAGACAGGTTGACCATTTCACGAAACAACTCAAAGTCAAAGGAAAAGATGTTTCAGCAAAATCATTCCATAGGTATGCAAATGATCAGAAGCTACAGGAAACCTTGTCAGTGTTTGAGGACCTCAAGGTGAGAACGGAATTGAAGAGACCAAGACTTGAAGATGCCTTTAGAGAAGCTGCTTGGGAGGACTATCTTCACGGACTGAAAGATGTCATATGTAGGAGGGATCTTCTCATCCAGGAGCTGGTTGCAAGACCTGAGCATCGAGATACAAAGGAGCTGTTAGCGGAAGCTCAGACCTGGTACAAGGCCTACATTAGTTGAAGGTTTTCAGATGTTGTCTCTTATCTTTTCTCCTTTCTTGTATCTTGACCATCATCAGACCTGTTGGATGGGGTCATAGGTTTGTATATAATTGTATTTCCTATTGATGATTTGTATACATTGACTTTTGCTCTCATTTTATTTATGAGATGGTTTTCTGGTTCTTCCTTTTATCTCTATTGTTCATTTATTATCTGTGAAACTAGAACAAAGGGGGAGATCTCCTCGGAACATATACACATGTTTGCATTTTGCATTATCATTTTCATTTGCATAGCAGGTGTCCTTGGAGCTTCTAATCTTAGGTCTATGTCTTGTTTTTCTTCAACAGTTAACAGGATTGTAGATTAAGTCTTCCACAGATATTCTACGAGAGGAAACCAACCGAGAATTATAGATCAAGTACATCATGAGTTACAAGAGGTCAGAGACATAATGACACATTTTATGGAGATGATGCAAAGTGTCGCCAATGGGCAAGAGCAACTGAGAACTTTGGTTCAGCCGCTAATAGCATGGGTCGATGGTAATGGTATTCTGCATAGAGGGACAACTATTATTTCCTCTACAGTTTATGGAAATATTCCTCATGGCAATGGTGTTTCGACAATTGTTCACCCTCCGGGCAGAGGTAATCAGGGTGGAGTTCATGGCATTGGGAATTGCGTATGTGCTATTCAGGGAGCTGCTGGTTCCCAATGGGAAGAAGACAACCAAGATGATGTGTTCTCAATGAGAGACTTGGATGCGGGGTTACCCACAGAAGCTGATAAGAGATTTAAATTGATTGAAGAAAAGATGAAAGCCTTCAAGAACAAAAAAATTTTGGGACTCGATATGTCTGATCTGGGATTGGTGCCAGGGGTCAGGATTCCCCCAAAGTTTAAAGTACCAAATTTTGATAAGTACAAAGGGACGATTTGTCCCAGAGTACATCTCAGGGCTTATTTCAGGAAAATTTCTGCCTGTTCAGATGAATAGAAGTTATTGATGCATTTCTTTCAGGAAAGTCTGTCAGGTCCTTCTCTTGAGTGGTATATGGGTCTGGAAAGGACACATAAAAAGTTGGAGAGAATTTGGATAAGTGTTTGTGTGTCACTATCAATACAACAATGACTTAGCGCCAAATAGGGTGCAATTGTAAAATCTGTCACAAAGAAACAACGAAGGGTTCAAAAAGTATGCCCAAAGGTGGCGAGAGTTAGCAGCTATAGTGCAGCCTCCAATGGTGGAGTGTGAGCTGATTGACATGTTCATGGAAACCTTCCCAAGAACATATTATAAAAAATTAATTGTATGTATGTCTAGAAGTTTTTCAGATTTGGTGATGGCAGGAGAGAGGGTAGAGAACTGTATAAAGACAGGAAAGATACCAAGCGGAGCAGGATCTTCATCAGACGGGATGAAGAAGCCATACAACGGAAACACTAATAAGAGAGAGGGAGATGAGAATGCAATATCGTCCTATAGAGGTAAAGGTCGGGCACAACATCAACACCAATAACAGGTTGCTAGTATAGCTATTCCGCCTGTACTGCAACAACAAACTAATGCGCCTCGTCGTTACCAGGACAGGGGAAGGATGGCCAACAGGAAATTTGAGACGCCTCCTATGCCTTATTCTCAGCATTTGCAGCATTTATTACAGTTACAACTTATCCAGAAGCAAACTTTGGCGCCACTTACCGGTGCACCTCTGCCAGGTTATGATGTAAACGCTAGGTGTGAGTTCCACTCTGGAGCTCCAGGCCACAATATTGATAATTGCAAAGCGTTTAAGCATAAGGTTCAAGATTTAATCGACTCAAAAGCAATTAATTTCACCAATGAAACCCCCAAAACAAATCAGAATCCGATGCCAAACCATGGGGTGGCCAGGGCCAATGCTGTTATTGAAGGAGAAAGGCTGAACTTGATAATTGATGTTGTAGAGTTGAAGACCCCGTTGAGCTTCGTAAAAGATAAACTACTAAAGGGAGGTGTATATCCGGGGTGTACAGAAGATTGTTCAGAATGTGTTGCGCAGCCAGAGGGTTGCAGTTCTTTAAGAAATCATATTCAGAGTTTGATTAAACAAGGCAATTTAAACTTTGAGAGGGCCGCTGGAGAAGAGTTGATTGATGAGGGTAATAATGAACAGATGGAGTCAAAACAATTTCAATTCCGTACAGGACGATCAATATCTCAGCGCCACCAAGGCCAGCTCCGATCATTATTACCACTCAAGGACCAATACCTTATGAAAGCACCAAGGCCATTCCCTGGAATTATGGGGCAGAGGTGTTTTGCAATGGACAAACAGGAGTTGATAGGGTTATCATATGGAGGTATTTTAGTGGAAAACATCGTCGGAAAAGGAGGAGTTACTAGGAGTGGCATGATTTTCTCTCCTCCAGGAACTAGTATTGATAAGGGTGATAAAGGTAAAGGAAAGGTTGTGGTAGCAGAAGATATTCAGCAGCAAGTTGATAAAGAGTCTTTTGTGAAGGATATTGAAGAGTTCATGAGGCTTTTCCATCAAATCGATTAAAAGATTGTAGATCATTTGCACCAGACGCCGTTAAAGATTTCTATTCTATCATTGCTATTGTGCTCCGAGGCACACTGGAACACGCTGTTGAAAATTCTGATTTCGGCATTTGTGACACATGAGATTTCGGTGAACCAGCTAGAAGGTGTGGTATCTCATTTGAATACGGGTAATGGTCTGGGTTTTACAAATTTGGATTTGACTCCTGCTCGGAGGAACTATAATCATGCTCTACATATATCTATGGAGTGTAGAGGGTCTCTGTTGTCTCATGTCTTGGTAGACACAAGGTCATCCCTTAATGTACTACCCAAGAAAGATTTGATGAAACTAGATACTCAACGACTAATATGCACGCCAAGTGACTTAGCTGTGAGAGCTTTTGATGGCTCTAAGAGATCAGTGTTTGGTGAGATCATTATGTCCATAATGGCGGGGACATAAACTTTTGATGCAACGTTTTATATCATGGATATCCAGCCAGGTTACAGATGTTTGCTCGACCGACCTTGGATTCACTCTGCTGGGACAGTCACTTCAACGTTGCATCATAAATTGAAATATATGATGGATGGGAAGTGGTTCTGTCTGTGGAGAGGAAGACATCATGGTGAGTCAGCTATCATCTTTTAAGTATGTGGAAGTGGATTGAGAAATCCACGAGACATTTTGCTAGGCTTTTGAAACTGTGCAGATTCAGGAGAAGCCTCCTGTAGAAGCTAAAGGTCCAGAGGTCTCGATGTCGTTATTCAAGGAAGCCCATTGTAGCACCCCAAAATTTGCCCTTTCGTTTTAACCGTAATTGGCTTATTTTTCTTTGCATTTTTGCATATCATAGCATTGGTTCTTGAGGCATGGGATCAAGGTATTTTCATGGCTCAGGGTTCCCTTTTATTGCAAGAGTTTAAACAGCGAGTATCAGAGGCTCCGACATTTATTTTTCCCACGGGTAATTATGAAGGACTCCCTCCATTTGGCGCCAATTTGGGCATTTTTGAATGTGGTAACCGGTTACCTCAAGCGCATTTTGCCAAAAAAATTCAAATTTTCATTATTTTCAAGTTTTCCAATCATTTTCAACCATTGATTTCGCATGATCGTCATTGGAAGGATCTAGATTGTTTATATTTTCACAATTTCCCTCCAAATTTCAAACACTCCATTCCTAATTCCACTCCTAATTTCCATTCCAAACACCAATCCACATTCCAAACCATATTTTGATTCAAAACCTAGAGCTTATTTAAGTGAATTTGCTCCAAACCTCACAAAAAATGACTTTCATTTTCAGATTTCACACTCATTCTTGAGAATTTTCTCTCAACTTTTTCTTAATTTTTTCACTCCCAAAACCTCCATTAAAGCTCTTTTCACTTGAGTTCTTTGATTCTTCATTAGAATCCTTGAATTCTAGAGCTAAACCTCCACTGTTCATATCTATAATCTTCAGTTCATCACTCAATTTTCGTTTGGATTTGGATCTGAATTTGGAAGCTAGATTGGAAGTGTTGTTTTGAGTCATTTTTGCTTGATCTTTCTTATTCTTCGTTTCTACCATAAGGAAGCTCTTGGATCTTGAAGATTTTATGGGTTTCTATCTTGGATCTGTTAGTTTCAAGTGAATCAACACTCACCAAAGCAAATCTCAGATTTGAAGGTTGGTAATTCTAGATCCAGTTATGTTTTGAGCTTATTTGAATAATCACAATGTAGATCCATGGCTTTTGTTGCTTTTTAATTCATTTTGATGATTTTTGATTTTAGTGTTTGATTGTGTTTACATGATGTTTGATCATTGATATTTGATGTTAAATTTGTGTTTAATTGATAACATGTTCATAAGAGTGATTGGATAAGTTGTTGGATGCTGAAAACTGATTTTAAAAGTTGATATTCTGTTTATGGTTCAATGGCAACCGGTTACCACATATTGGGTAACCGGTTACCCTTCACAAATTTTCACGTGCCAAGCTATTTTAATAACAGGTAACTGGTTACCTGATTATGGTTATCGGTTACCACTGAGCAGAATGTTGTATTTTTGCATTTTTCTTGTTTGTTTGGTATCCTTTTCACATGCAAACTTCATGGATTAATATGATGAATTTATATGGATTGTTTTTGACATATTTCATCATTCTTGAATGTTTGGTTTCAATTCTTCGACGCGTAACTTTTGGTTTTCGTTTTGAGTGTTTAACATGTTATTGTTGCTTAATTGATGAATGACTGTATTGCTTTGCTTGCTTGTAGCATGATTAATTGACTACCATTGATGATTATGTTGCTGGATATTGTGATGCATGTTTGCATTTTCTTCCTATGTCGCTTGTTGCACATTTATTTGATCGGTCGATCATCCAATTTAATTTGAAAAGGCATGTTGATCTTGTTGATTCTTTTTGATGCAATGTTGTTGATCAATTAAGTTTGATTGTTGAAGCATGTTCGTACATGCATGATATCTATCCATGATTGGTATTTGCTCTTGATTAATCACATTCTTACATGCTTGCTGTCCTACTTTTCACAGTTGTTTTTATCTTGAATTTGCATGCTGTCTTTGACTTTCTTGCTTGCTACCTGCCTTTTACACCTGCTTTTATGCTGAAACATGTGCTGTTATAGGTTGTCTGGCTTGTATGCAGTATTTTATTGTTGTGTTGTGTAGGAGGCGCTGTTGTAACTGCTGTTATTACCTTGTTTCTTCGCTTTTTGCTTTGTCTTTGCATGTACCCTTAGGTTCCTTATTCCAATTTAATTTCTGGTTAAATTTGGAGTAGGATAGACACTAGGAGGGCAATCCAAGCATGATAACAAGTAGGCTAGTCCCTTTTAACCTCAACCTTAGGTCCATCTTTTGCATGCTAACATTAGGATATAATTCCTTTCGCATCCCGACCTTAAGACCACTTTGCATGACAACATTAGGGCCGAGTTTCCTTTAGACCTTTCGTACGTCTCTTTTCTCATCTCAAAACACATTCTAACTCATCTAATAAATACGATGAATTTTGTGCACCATAAGCCTTAAGCATATGGGAAATGATGAGTGATGGGTTTCTCCTCACTTGTCTAGAGTGTTTAGTGTATGCCTTTTGGGAGATATGAGACACATTCGCTCATATGTCATAGTCTTTAGTGCAACGTGAATCACAAAGCAAACTAATTCACTTAACTAAAAATCACAAACTTATTCAAACCTTTTTATCCTTTAGGATTTGTGTTTCAAACTCATTTTCAGAAAAGAGTGTGTTACTTTTCCGTTCTACTGCAAAGAAGCATCGACTCTAAATGTTGGAAAGAGAACTTAGCGTTGCTCATAAAAAACACTTAACCAACCTGTGTTTTTGTTACTCGAACTATGTTTGCTCTGATTTCTCATACCGGATGAGGATACGTAGGCACAAGACAATGATGTCTTGGCGAGCAACCTTCCCCCCAACACCCGTAGTTTTCCGAACTACGTTGACTCTGACTTTCTCATTGCACGAGGGAATATGTAGGCATAGCGCGGCGATGTCCTATCAAGTCTCTTTCTTTTTTTTCTTTTTTTCTCATTTCCATTTAGCAGTATCTTATAGATAAACACACCCTTTTATTAGACAACAAGCGTGGATCCCGTTGAGTACAATGGACGTGAGGGGTGCTAATACCTTCCCCTTGCGTAACCGAATCCCGAACCCAAGATTTGGTTGCGATGGCCTTGTCTTTTCCCATTCTTCAGGTTTTCTTCGAGCATTTCTTTTCCCTCTCTTTGGGATAAATAACGTTCGATGGCGACTCTTCTGTTTTTCTGCCGGGTGTTTTTTGCAGTTCCGACACCCGTGCTATAGTGGAATCTGGGGTGTTCCAAGAATTGGGCCAGGTACTTAATGTTCCTACTAAGCATGAAAAGTTCGGTTTGGGATATAGTCCCTCTTCTTCTTCAAAGGATCCTCCAAAGTATAAAGGACCTGTTCGGTTTACTAGCGGTGGGGTTATATTCGACAGGGTAAATGTTATTGCCAAGGACGAAGGAGACAGCGACTGTGATATGGATTCTTGGATTCATCCGTGTGTCCTTGGGCAGAAGCTTTGCAACTGGACTGTGGAGGAAATCATCCAAGTCACATCAGAAGAGTAACTTTTGCTTTTGTTTCTGTTTATGACCGGTCTTACGTTCTGCCCAAGGCGTAGTGACTTGTTTTGTAGGGCCTTGTTTTAACATTTTAAAGTTACCATAAATAAAAGGCATCCCTTTTTGCATTCAAATATTTTGATCCCTGTTTTTTCTTCTTGCTTTTACTGTAAGTTTAGAGTATGCCTAAGAGGGGGGGGTGAATTAGGATTTAGAAACTTTTTCCGGTTTTTCGAGATTCTTGAATTTTACTCGATTATGTTCTTGATGATGAAAGCATGAAAAAACAGAATGAAAAAGGAAACCGAGATTTATAGTGGTTCCCTTCACAATCCGAAGGTACTCGACTCCCCTTTCCACACGAAAGAGATTTTTCACTATAGTTTTAGAATGTACAACCTATCACACCATCAACCGGTGAGGCCTACTATCTAACAACTAATGTGCAACAACAATCCTCTTGCAAGCACTAACCCTTGTGTCCAACAATCATGGATCACAAGTCACAATAGAAATAATTATGTAATTCTTTGATTTGAGAGTGATATAATAATATCAATACAATGATTGATCTTCTCCTTTTGATCAAAATTCACTTTTCAATATCAATACAAGTGTTCAAAAATTCTGGATATGAAATGGTATGAACAGTATGAACACTTTTTGAAATATTTGAAAGTATTTGAAAATTAGTGAATTTGATTGAATGATTACATTGAAAATTATTGGAGGTTTTTTTCAATTTGAAATATTCAGAATTTATATGAGTCAAAACACCATTTCAAAAAGGTATAAATGTGTATGAATCAAATAATGAAAGGGTATAACAATTACACAAGATTTGAATTTGGAAGGAAACAGTTTTTCAAAATTCGTTCATTGTTAATCGGTTAACCATATAGGTTAATCGATTAACACTGGAACGTTAGCCCTGAGAATTTAAAATTTGAGACCATTAACCGGTTAACCTATATGGTTAATCGGTTAACACTGTGAAAACTCAGAAAAATACTTAAGTTAAAAGTGTTATACGAGTTCCAAATTATTTTAAAATATACAAATGCAATATGTTGATATGATAGACTTTTTGAACACTTGTATATCAATTAAAGGAGTGAGTTTTGATATACCAAAGTCTTGTGTCCAAGTCTTGAAAAAGTAGACGATCATTTGCACATGAAGCTTGATCCAATATTGATAAGTGACTTTGCCTTGATCTTGATAATGTATTCTTGATGATATGCTTGCACCTCTTGCTTTTTGTGAAGAGTTCAGAATAGAGAAGCTTCTGGTTTTATCTTCACTGTATATACCCCCACGGGTATATAGTGCAGGAAGCTTCACAGTACACATACCCCCACGGGTATATAGTGTAAGTATCTTGCGAGCCAAGATGATATGAGTTGTCTTCATCAAAACAATAGAGGCTTTTGAATCTTGATTCTACAATCTCCCCCTTTTTGATGATGACAACCGTTTCTTTGAAAATCTTGCTCGATACTTGGTTTTAAAACATTTCTCCCCCTAAGTTGGATAGCTCCCCCTAAATGCAAGAGAGATACAATCCTTCTCCCCCTTACACATAAGAGAGATATAAGATTTCTGCATAGGGAAATGTTAGAAACACAATCCTTCACCCCCTTTGTCATTAGCAAAAAGGAAGAGGAGCATGCAAAGATAATAGCAAATAATCATTCATAGTAAACACAACAAGCATAAACAATTATCATAGGAAAAGTCATAACTTGAAGGAAAATAAGAAAACCATTGTACGAGTACATAACAGAAAACGAAACTGAATTTAAAACTTAAAACAGAATCAAAGTCTAGAAACAAAAACATAGTATCAAATACATAGATAATAATAAAAAAAGAATGCAACAAGGTTTGAAAACATATATCATGCATACATTAATTAAAGAAGAGATTAGATATCACCTTCATCGAGAATACTGAGTTCTCGTCGAATTTTGAAGAACAGTTCCTTAGCCAATGGTTTAGTGAATATGTCAGCGAGTTGATTATGTGTATCAATAAAAGTAACATCTACATCTCCATTAAGTACGTGATCTCGAAGGAAGTGATGTCGGATATCTATATGCTTTGTCCTTGAATGCATGACCGGGTTCTTTGTAATGTTGATGGCACTTGTGTTATCACATCGAAGAGGAATGCAACCGAGATCTACACCATCATCGAGGAGTTGTTGCTTGAGCCACAAAATTTGCGCACACCAACTTCCTGCTTCAATATATTCCGCTTCGGCAGTATTGAGTGCCACACACGCTTGCTTCTTGCATCCCCGCGACACTAGTGCATTCCCGAGAATGTGACACATACCACTTGTACTTTTTCTATCGGTCTTACATCCTGCATAATCAGCGTCAGAATAACCAATTAAAGAACAAGTACTACCTTTTGGATACCATAATCCGATGTTTGTTGTCCCTTTGAGATACTTTAAAATTATCTTCACGGCGGTGAGATGTGATTCCTTCGGACTTGCTTGAAAGCGTGCACACAAACAAACGCTAAACATAATGTTGGGACGGATTCCCGTCAAATATAATAATGAACCGATCATACCTCGATACTTTGTGATATCAATTAGAGTACCGGATTCATCTTGATCAACGTACGTTCCGGATCCCATAGGAGTGGACATCACCTTGCAACTATCCATATCGAATCTTTTCAACAATTCCTTGCAATACTTGGATTGGTTGATGAGGATGCCATCCTTTGTTTTCTTGATTTGTAGTCCAAGGAAATAGTTCATTTTTCCCATCATGGACATCTCAAATTCTCCTTGCATCATAAGTGAAAATTCTTCGCAAAGATCTTTGTTTGTTGATCCGAAGATGATGTCGTCGACATAGACTTGAACCAATAAGGTGTTACCCTTGATCTTCTTTATGAACAACGTCTTGTCAACCTTTCCTTTTGGAAATCCCTTTTCACATAAGAAATTGCTAAGGCGGTCATACCATGCTCTTGGTGCTTGCTTTAAGCCGTAGAGTGCCTTTTTCAGCTTGTAAATGTGGGAGGGATTCTTGAAGTCTTCAAAACCCAGAGGTTGGTTGACATAAACTTCTTCATTGATGTATCCATTCAGGAAAGCGCTTTTGACATCCATCTGGAACAATTGAAAATTCATAGAACACGCGTAAGCAAGTAATAATCTAATTTCTTCTAACCGTGCTACCGGAGCGAACGTTTCATCAAAATCAATTGCTTCCTCCTGGTTGTAGCCTTGTGCGACCAATCTTGCTTTGTTACGAACTATGATCCCTTTCTCGTCAAGTTTGTTCTTGAACACCCATCTCGTTCCTATGATGTGCTTATGGTCCGGTCTTGGTACAAGACTCCAAACTTGATTCCTTTCGAATTGATTGAGTTCTTCTTGCATCGCTACAATCCATTGGTCGTCACCTAAGGCTTCATCAATCTTGGTTGGTTCAATTTGAGACACAAAAGCCATGTTGAGACAAGCATCCTTAAGATTTAGTCGAGTTGTAACGCCTTGGCTAATATCACCAATAACTTTATCTATTGGGTGATCTCTATGAGTTCTCCATTCCTTCGGAAGATCTTGATGTTCTTGAATGATTTGAGTGACATCTTCTTGTGGTATTGCTTGATCCTTTGAAGTCTCTTCTTGTTGTTGTGAGGAATCTACTAAATCATCATCATCATCCACAATAATATTATCCTCTTTCGAGGGGTTAGTCTCATCAAAAGAAACATGAATGGATTCTTCAATAGTAAGAGTTCTTTTATTAAAAATTCTAAAAGCTCTACTAGAAAGAGAGTAACCAAGGAATATACCTTTGTCGGACTTTTCATCAAACTTACCGAGATTGTCCTTATTGTTGTTGAGAACAAAACATTTGCATCCGAATATGTGGAAAAATGCTATATTTGGTTTCCTACCCTTGAACAGCTCATACGTAGTCTTATTGAGAATTGGTCGAATATTGACACGGTTGCTTACGAAGCATGCCGTGCTAACCGCCTCCGCCCAAAAATACTTAGGAAGATTTGAGTAGCTAAGCATTATTCTAGAAAGCTCCACCAGTGACCTATTCTTCCGTTCTACGACACTGTTTTGTTGAGGAGTCCTTGGTGCGGAAAAGTTGTGAGAAATTCCATGCTCTTCGCAAAAATCTTCAAAATCTGAATTTTGGAATTTTCCACCATGGTCGCTTCTTATGGAGGCTATGGTGAGTGACTTCTCGTTTTGATTTTGCTTTGCATACTTCTTGAATGCTTTGAAAGCATCATTTTTCTGCACTAAAAACAATGTCCATGTGTATTAAGAGAAATCATCAACAATAACTAAAGCATAAATGCTACCTCCGAAGCTTTTCGTTCTCGATGGACCAAAAAGATCCATATGCAACAATTGAAGTGGTCTTGATGTAGAAACCACTTGCTTGGATTTGAAAGTTGTCTTGGTCTGTTTCCCCTTTTGACATGCGTCGCATAACTTATCCTTGATGAATTTTATCTTCGGAAGACCAACAACTAGATCATGCTTTATCAACTTATTTAAATGCTTCATGTGAATGTGAGCAAACCTTTTATGCCATAGCCACGCCTCGTTGTTGTTTTCCATTAGACATTTTACCTTCAAGGATGAGTCATCAAAAGAGATCATAAAAATATTATTAAATCTTTTACCTTTTAGCAAGATGTCATGGGTGACTTCATGTTCTATAAAACATTCATCCTTTGTGAAGTTGATTCGGAACCCTTTGTCACACAATTGACTTATGCTAAGTAGGTTGTGTTTAAGGCCTTCCACATAAAGAACTTTTTCGATGATTGTACATGGAGGAGTACCAACGGTTCCAACTCCAAGAATTTTTCCTTTATTATCATCACCGTAAGTAACGTATCCTTTGGCCTTTAATGATAGACTTGAAAATTTGTTTATATCTCACGTCATATGTTTTGAACAACCGCTATCAAGATACCATTGATTAGAAGTTGTCTTCAAGCATACCTACAACACAAAATTAAGTATTGTTAGGTACCCAAATTGCTTTGGGTCCTTGATAGTTAGTACCCTTTTCAACCCACACATAATGCCCTTTAGCAACACCAATGTTACGCACATAGCAAGCATTAGGTGTATGGCCTTTGATTCCACAATAAAAACAAGTAGGTTGAAAATGACTTCTATATCTAGGAACATAATTCTTTTTCTTCATAATTCTTTTCTTTTTATGACTTTGATGCATAGTTTTATAATTGTTTGCATTTTCTTTAACAACTTGTTCACTTGGTTTCACAAAAATGGTTTCATTTGTGCTTGGTTTTGAAAACTTAGAATATCCTAATCCACTTTTATCATTAGGATATCTTTGGTGCCTAAGAATTTCCTCCAAGCCAATTTGACCTTTTTCGTATCTTTCTAAAACTCTTTTAAGTTGAACAATTTGAAAAGATAAGGATTCACAATTTTTGCATACAAGACTTTGTTTTTCATCCATCAACTTTTGTTTTTCATTTTCAATATTTTTTATAAAAGCAGTATTTTGTTCTTCTAAAGATGAAATTCTTTTCTTTTGGGATGAGATGCTTTTATACAAAGTCTTGCAATATTTTAGAAGTTCATCTATGACTTCTGGTGCATCATTGTCATAAATTGAAAAATTGCTACTAACCTCATCAATTTCTTCATCGGAGTGATGTGACGCCATAAGAGCCATATTTGCACATTCATCGCTTTCCGATTCCGATGATGAACTTATCTCATTATCGTCCCAAGCAACATAAGCCCTTTTATTTTTGAAATCCTTCTTTCCTTTGAATCCTCCTTTCTTTGCAAGTTTCGGGCAATCCGGCTTTGTGTGACCTTGCTTCCCACATTCGTAACATGTGACTTCTTGATTCGATGTGGAAGCATCCTTTTTCCTGAAATGTCTATTCTTTTTAGGAAAAGAGGAATTTTTATTATTATTAAAAAACTTACCAAGCTTCTTTACAAGAAGCATGAAACTTTCATCTTCGGAAGTCTTGTCGTCTTTGTCATCCTTTGTGTCAATCTTCAAGGTAATTCCTCTGGACTTCTTTTCTTGACTTTCGTGCTTCTCGAGCCTTCCAAGTTCCAATTCGTGCTCTTGAAGTTTGCCAAATAAGGATGCAGATGTCATCGTTGAGAGACTCTTCTTTTCCGAAATAGCGGTCACTTTTGGTTGCCATTCCCTTGTTAAGGATCTTAGGACTTTCAGGTTGAGACCATCATTGGTGAAGGTCTTCCCGAGAGCAATCAAGTGATTTGTTAGAT
This sequence comes from Lathyrus sativus, assembly GCA_963859935.3. Classification (NCBI taxonomy): domain Eukaryota; kingdom Viridiplantae; phylum Streptophyta; class Magnoliopsida; order Fabales; family Fabaceae; genus Lathyrus; species Lathyrus sativus. The sequence continues at coordinate 451,215,849 of OZ012739.1, read as the reverse complement.
GAACAAATCTCTTTTGTAAGGCAACAATAGATTCACCGGGCTGCATACGGAACATCTCATATTCTTGACTCAACGTGTTGAGCCTCGATCTTTTAACTTTTGTGGTTCCTTCATGCGTTTCCACCAAGGTGTCCCAAATCTCCTTTGCCGATTTACACTGTGATACACGGAATAATTCTTCCATACTGAGAGCGCTTTGGAGTATGTTGATTGCTTTCTTCTCATTAAGAATCTTTTTCTTATCGTCTTCATCATACGTGCTTTTCAACTTTGCGGTTCCAACGCCATTGACCACATTTACTGGATTGTGTGGTCCTTCTTCGATTGCTTCCCATATACCTTCTCCTTGGGCTTCAAGATGCGCCTTCATTCTGATTTTCCAAAAATCGAAATATTCTTCAGAAAACAGTGGTGGTTTGTTACTACTTCCACCGTCATTGAAAACCGGGTTGGTGCTAGCGGAAGCCATACTAAATCGTTAGGAACAGGTTACCTTAACCTGCTCTGATGCCAATTGTAAGTTCAGAGTATGCCTAAGAGGGGGGGGGGGTGAATTAGGCTTTAGAAACTTTTTCCGGTTTTTCGAGATTCTTGAATTTTACTCGATTATGTTCTTGATGATGAAAGCAGTAAAAAGCAGAATGAAAAAGGACACAGAGATTTATAGTGGTTCCCTTCACAATTCGAAGGTACTCCACTCCCCATTCCACACAAAAGAGATTTTTCACTATAGTTTTAGAATGTACAACCTATCACACCATCAACCGGTGAGGCCTACTATCTATCAACTATTTAACAACTAGTGTGCAAGAACAATCCTCTTGCAAGCACTAACCCTTGTATCCAACAATCCTGGATCAAAAGTCACAATAGAAATAATTCTGTAATTCTTTGATTTGAGAGTGATATAATAATATCAATACAATGATTGATCTTTTCCTTTTGATCAAAATTAACTTTTCAATATCAATACAAGTGTTCAAAAATTCTGGATATGAAATGGTATGAACAGTATGAACACTTTTTGAAATATTTGAAAGTATTTGAAAATTAGTGAATTTGATTGAATGATTACATTGAAAATTATTGGAGGTTTTTTTCAATTTGAAAATTTCAGAATTTATATGAGTCAAAACACCATTTCAAAAAGGTATAAATGTGTATGAATCAAATAATGAAAAGGTATAACAATTACACAAGATTTGAATTTGGAAGGAAACAATTTTTCAAAATTCGTTCAGTGTTAATCGGTTAACCATATAGGTTAATCGGTTAACACTGGAACGTTAGCCCTGAGAATTTAAAATTTGAGACCGTTAACCGGTTAACCTATATGGTTAATCGGTTAACACTGTGAAAACTCAGAAAAATACTAAAGTTAAAAGTGTTATACCAGTTCCAAATTATTTTAAAATATGCAAATGCAATATGTTGATATGATAGACTTTTTGAACACTTGTATAACAATTAAAGGAGTGAGTTTTGATATACCAAAGTCTTGTGTCCAAGTCTTGAAAAAGTAGACGATCATTTGCACATGAAGCTTTATCCAATATTGATAAATGACTTTGCCTTGATCTTGATAATGTATTCTTGATGATATGCTTGCACCTCTTGCTTTTTGTGAAGAGTTCAGAATAGAGAAGCTTCTGGTTTTATCTTCAGTGTATATACCCCCACGGGTATATAGTGCAGGCAGCTTCACAGTACATATACCACCACGGGTATATAGTGTAAGTATCTTGCGAGCCAAGATGATATGAGTTGTCTTCATCAAAACAATAAAGGCTTTTGAATCTTGATTCTACAATTACAATAAAAAATGGCAATGTGTTTTGTGTTTGTTTGCATATCATAATCAGCATAAAACATCAATCATGTAGGTTTCACATCTCAGATACCACCGATTCTAATTCGGCTATGGCTTGGTATAATTTCGATAATCCCATTATCAAGCTGAAGAAGAGGCTGGTGAAGATTGTGATCTACCTGAGCAACTGACTAGGCTTCTAAAGCAAGAGGAAAGGGTTAGTGTGCCTCATCAAGAAGATATTTAAGTCATCAATCTGGGTACTGAAGATGAGAAAAAAGAGGTCAGAATAGGGGATGCATTGGAGGGTGATGTCAAGAAAAAACTGGTTGAAATGCTCCGTGAGTATAAAGATGTCTTCGCTTGGTCTTATCAGGATATGCCAGGGTTGGTTACCGATATAGTGGTGCACCGTCTACCTCTTCAAGAAGAATGTCCACCCATGAAGCAGAAGTTGAGAAGGACCAGACCAGATATGACATCAAGATCAAAGAGGAAGTCCAAAAGTAGTTGGATTCTGGTTTTCTTGTTGTTACTAATTTCCCTCTGTGGGTTGCTAATATTGTTCCTGTACCTAAGAAGGATGGAAACATCAGGATGTGTGTTGATTATCGAGACTTGAATAGAGCGATCCCGAAAGACGATTTCCCACTCCCCACATTGATGTGTTGGTTGATAACACTACTCAGTATTCTGTGTTTTCCTTCATGGACGACTTCTCTGGGTATAACCAAATCAAAATGGCCCCAGAGGACATGGACAAAACTACTTTTATCACACAGTGGGAGATCTTTTGCTAGAAAGTTATGCCTTTTGGATTGAAAAATACAGGGGAAACTTATATGTGGGTAATGGTGACTCTCTTTCATGATATGATTCATCATGAGATCGAAGTATATGTTGATGATATGATTGCAAAGTCACAAACAGAGGAAGAACATCTGGTCAATCTTCTAAAATAGTTTGAAAGGTTAATGAAGTTCAAGCTGAGGTTGAATCCTGACAAATGCACCTTCGGGGTGAGATGGGGGAAGTTGTTGGGTTTTATTATCAGTGAAAAAGGTATTGAGGTGGATCCTGCTAAAATAAAATCTATACAAGAAATGCCTGAGCCGAGAACAGAGAAAAAGGTTCATGGTTTCTTGGGGAGATTGAACTACATTGCAAGGTTCATATCTCACCTTACAGTCACTTGTGAACCAATATTCAAATTTCTAAGAAAAGATCAGGTAGTTTTCTGGAATGAGAATTGTCAAAAGGCTTTCGAAAAAATAAAAGAGTATTTGCAGGAGCCTCCGATATTAATGCCTCTAGTTGCTGGGAGACCTTTGATTATGTGTCTAACGGTTCTGGAGAATTCGATAGGTTGTGTGTTCGGTCAACACGATAAGATAGGTAGGAAAAAGCATGCTATCTATTACCCGAGTAAAAATTTCACTGATTATGAGTCAAAGTACTCAATGCTGGAGAAAACATGTTGTGCACTTGCTTGGGCAGCCAAACGCTTAAGGAAATACATGTTGTACCATACAACCATGTTGATTTCGAAGATGGATCCGATTAAATATGTGTTTAAGAAACAGGCGCTTTCCGGAAGAATTGCTAGATGACAGATGGTGCTGACAGAGTACGACATTCACTATGTTTCCCAAAAGGCAATTAAAGGGAGTGTTTTGTCGGAATATCTTGTCGAACAACCCATTAAGGATTATCAACCAATGAGGTTTAAGTTTCCTGATGAGGACATAATGTTTTTGAAGATGAAGGACTGTGACGAGCCTTTACCTGACGAGGGCCCTAAGATTGGGTCCCAGTGGAAGTTGATTTTTGATGGTGCTGTTAATTCATAGGGAAGTGGAATTGTGGCAATTATTACAACTCCTCATGGTTTCCACATACCATTCACTGCCCGGTTGACCTTTTCATGTACTAACAACGAAGCTGAATATGAAGCATGCATCATGGGTCTAGAAGAAGCTGTTGATTTGAGAATCAAGAATCTAGATGTGTATGGTGATTCAGCCTTAGTCATCAATCAAATCAAAGGAGACTGGGAGACTCGTCAAGCCAACCTAGTGCCTTATAAGAACTACGCAAGAAGATTGCTTACATTCTTTGATAGGGTCGAATTTCATTATGTACCGAGGGCTGAAAAACAGATGGCGCACGCTTTGGCAACACTTGCATCAATGTATAAAGTGAAATTTTGGAATGAAGCTCCAACAATCACTATCATGCGTCTTGACATACTGTCCTTCGTATTTGCAATTGAGAAAATTTCGGATGGAAATCCCTGGTATTTTGACATTAAACATTTCCTCAAGTCTCAAGAATATCTGCCCGGGGCATCAAGTAAAGACAAAAAGACTCTAAGGAGGTTGTCGGGCAATTTCTACTTGAACAAGGATGATGTGTTGTACAAAAGAAATTTCGACATGGTGTTGTTACATTGTGTGGATGAGTACGAAGCAAGTTTGCTGATGGAAGAGGTCCACGAAGGTTCTTTTGGTACTCATTCCGGTGGGCATGCAATGTCTCGAAAACTGTTGAGAGCAGGGTATTACTGGATGACCATGGAGTCCGATTGTTTAAAATATGCCAGAAAGTGCCATAAATTCCATATTTATGCCGACAAAATGCATGTGCCACCGAGCCCTCTAAATATATTGACATCTCCTAGGCCTTTTGCTATGTGGGGCATTGATATGATTGAAAATTGAGCCAACTGCCTCCAATGTGCATCGCTTTATCTTGGTAGCAATTGATTATTTCACCAAGTGGGTAGAGGCAGTTTCCTTTACCAATGTCACCAAGCAAGTGGTTGCTCGTTTTATAAAGAAGGACATCATCTACCGTTACGAAATAGCATAATGAATCATTATTGATAATGGTTCGAATTTGAATAATAAGATGATGAAGGAGCTGTGCCAAAGTTTCAAAATTTGACACTACAATTCCTTTCAATACCGTCCAAAGATGAATGGTGTTCTTGAGGCAACAAATAAGAATATCAAGAGGATTATACAGAAGATGGTGGTGACTTATAAAGATTGGCATGAGATGTTGCCCTTTGCATTACATGGTTAACATACTTCGGTGCGTACTTCGACTGGGGAAAGACCTTTCTCGCTGGTATATGGTACGAAAGTTTTCCTACCATTAGAGGTCGAGATTCCTTCTTTAAGAGTATTATCTGATGTGAAGCTTGATGAAGCATAATGGGTGAAGTCTAGGTTGAATAAGTTATCGCCCATGGACGGCTATACCAGAGTAGAATGAAGAAGGCTTTTGATCAGAAGGTGTGCCCTCAGCATTTCCAGATAAGTGACTTGGTGTTGAAGAGGATCCTCCCTCCACAAACAGATCACTGGGGAAAGTGGACTCCTAATTATGAAGGTCCATACGTAGTAAGAAAGGTTTTCTCTGGTGGAGTCTTACTACTATCAACCATGGACGGTGAAGATTTTACGTCCTCCGCGAACACAGACGCAGTCAAAAAATACTTTGCTTAAAATAGACCCGCTGGACACACACAAAAAGTCCAAGCAAAAATGGGGTATCCCGGCGAACAAAAAAAAAGAAAAAGTTCAAGAAAAAATTATGAATAAAAGAAAAAAAATAAACCCGCAAAGTTGAAAACCTGAAAAGGCGACTATGGCAAAAATGGGTATCCCGATGGATCAAAAACCCGCAAGGACAATCCAAACAAAAGTTAGGGATTTAAAAGCAAATGATTGCGATATGTGTAACACCCATTTTAATTATTTAATCTTTTCGGAGTTATTTTAATTCGGCATGTCTTTTGTGGGGATTATTTAAGAAGCTATGGCCTTTAATATAGTATAATAAAATTAATAATGATGATAATTGATAATTAATAGTAATGATATTATTATTATTATTATTATTATTATTATTATTATTATTATTATTATTGGTATTAATATTATTGGAAAATAATATTGGAATTAAAAGAAATAAGGAGAAATAAGTGTTAAGGAGTATTTTTGGAGTTTTAGAGAAAGAAGGGAAAGGAAGAAAAAAACACGATCAATTGGGGAAGAGAGTGAGGAGGAAGAAGAACAAGAACAAGAGGAAGAAGAAGGCTAGGCTGTCGAATTCTTGGAAGTTTTCATCGATCAGAGCAACTAGTCGAGGTAAGGGGGGAGAAACGGGTTAAAATTGGTAATTGCATGAATGGGGTAGTTGGGGATTCCTTAACCCCATAGGAATTTGATGTTCATGATTAAGATGCTGCAATGTTCTGATTGTTATTTCCAGGAATGAATGGTGTTTGTGTTGATATGAAATTGGTGAAATTCTGTTATACTAGCCTTGCATGTGATGAATGTAGGGATTTGTTGGATGTTCTGAGTAGTTTACGATTTTATGTCGAAAATGATTTTAATCGGTATAGTTGGTGTTTTATTGGGTAAAACTTGGATTAAGTAATGTAGTTTAGTCATAGGAAGTTGGGCTAAGACTACTGTGACTGGTTTGGTGAGAATCAATCAATTTTTAGAGCTTCTGATGAATTCTGAACAGTGAGATTTTTGTGAAATCGCAGACATTCGCCAGCACCTTCGTTGAGCGAGCTAGTAGCGAACCTTCGCTAGGGATTCGCTAGGCGAACTGGGTAGCGAGTGCTTCCAGTAGCCATTGTCTGCCTTCACTATGGAGTTCGCTGGGCGAGCGAGTAGCGGACATTCGCTGTGGCCTCGCTAGGCGAGTGAGCCAGCGAGCGTGACAGAATGTGGGTTTGTGTTGTTTTGCCTTGTGTCTCATTTTGTGGGATTCCTTGGGTAATGATAGGTCGAGAGATGTTGTTTAGGGGTAAAGAGAGTATACTTGATGTGGAAAGATGAATTATGGAATATTGAATTTAATTGACATGATTAATTGGTGAGTAAGACATATATATATATATATATATATATATATATATATATATATATATATATATATATATATATATATATATATATATATATATATATATATATATATATATATATATATATATATATATATATATATATATATATGTATATGATGCATAGTGAGGCGATCGGGAGGATCGTATGTACTCCGTGTCGATTGGGGTTTTCACTGTTATTTAAGTTGATTGATAATTTATTGGTGTGTATATACATACATGTGTATGATGTATGGGGATATGATCAGTAGGATCGTGTGCACTTAGTGTGTTTGATGTTGTGTGTTGTGCATTAGGGTTATGCATAGCATGGTGTGATGATATGCTCCTTTCTGGAGGGCTGATGGCCCAGTGCCCATCGGTAGTGATAATGTGCTCCTTTGTGGAGGGTGATGGCCCAGTGTCCATCAGTGATTGTGAGGGATAGATCATGTCTCAGGGGAGCGTAAGTGATCTATCCTGTTTATGTTGTGCTCCTTTGTGGAGGGTGATGGCCCAGTGTCCATTGGTTATGATGATGTGCTCCTTCGGGGAGGGTTGATGGCCCGGTGTCCATCGGTGATGTTGAGTCGATACCGCATGCATGTGTTGGGTCACATTCTGGCATTATGATATGTTGTGTTTTGGTTGGACAGTAGGTCCCGTTTGATGTTGGTGGGATGGTGATTGTTTATTTACTGCCTTTTATTCATGTAATTTATTACCGGTAATTTTGATCATGTTTTCTCACCCCTCTGTTGTTGTTGTGGTCTTTGCTTCTTCGGAAGTACAGATAATCCAGGTGCATAGCTAGCTTGGATAGTGGTGTGCGAGTCGAGTCCTAGGATGCTCAGATGCGCAACACGGGATGTGGGAGTTTATTTGTTTTGTGATCGAATTGTTGTATTCCCGTAGCGTATCTTATTTTAATAAACTTTACTGGTAAATGACTTTTGTGTATTTCGACGGATGGTCGTGAATGATATATAAATGAAAGTTTTTCCGCTTCTTATTTTGAAAATCAGGAAAACGAGGGGTTTTGTTGAATTTTTGTGAATGTGACATCCTGCTTGAAGGGAAACACTGATGCTTATTTAATTTAATTGTATTTTATTCTAATTGGGGTAGTGGGGTGTTATAAGTTGGTATCAGAGCAGGTCGGTCTGTCTGGCCAGTGTGGTCGTAGAGTCTGTCCTTAGGATAGAGTTGGTGTGTCTTGTTAACCTAGTGTTGTTTTGGTTGAGCAGTATGGCGGGAAGGAATGATGCTGCGTTGGCTGCGGCTATGCAAGCGATGACGCGGGTGGTTGCTAATCAGAACCAAGCCGCGGGTGCGCAATTCAGGGATTTGGCGCAGTTTCAGGGTAACAAGCCGCCGACGTTTCAAGGAGGAATTTTGGATCTCGAAGCTGCTCAGAAGTGGCTGAAGGTAATTGAGAAGATCTTCAGGAAGATGGCTTGTAATGATGAGCAGAAAGTGAGGTTCGACACTCATATGCTAGAAGGTGAAGCTGAGGCTTAGTGGGACAACAGTTGCCAGAGATTGGAGGCTGCAGGGACTGCTATTACTTGGGATGTGGTTCGAACTGGTTTGTTGGAGAATTACTTTCTAGAGGATACAAGAAGTGCTAAAGAGATAGATTTTCTGGAGCTGAAGCAGGGTAATCTGACTGTAGTAGAGTATGCTGCTAAATTTGAAGGGTTGGTACAATATTGTCCTCATTACAACACTGAAGAGGCAATGACTTCCAAGTGTCTGAAGTTTGAGAACGGGCTGCGCCCGGAGATTAAGATGGGGATCGCTTGTCAAAAGATCAGGAATTATCCTGAGCTGGTAAGCAGAAGCAGGATTTATGACAATGACAACCGGGCCAGAATTGCACATTACAAGGCTGTGAATGATCGGAAGGGTAAGCAAAGATTTGGTGGCACTTCGTACAATGTTTCTGCTGATATGGGAAAACATAAGGCTACTGCAGATAAGAAGCCCAGAGAAGGGAGAACATCTGCTGGTGTAAAGTGTTTCCAATGTGGTGGTACGGGACATCGTGCCAATGATTGTTCTGAAGAGGTGAAAAAGTGTTTCAAGTGTGGTAAGCCAGGCCATGTGATGGCGGATTGCAGAACTGCTATGCCTACCTGTTATAACTATGGTGAGAGGGGTCATATCAGTACCCATTGCGAGAAACCGAAGAAGTCTCAGGTGTCTCAGACCAGTGGTAAAGTGTTTGCTGTGGTAGGAACTCAAGCTGCCGGTGAGGAGCATTCTATCAAAGGTACTTGTTTTATCAATAATGTTCCTTTGACTGCTATGATTGATACGGGTGCAACCCACTCGTTCATTTCTGTTGATTGTGTGAAGAGATTAGGATTGGTGTCGTCTACTCTCGAGCAACGGTTGACTATTGAAACTCCTTCTATTGGTTCAGTGACTACTTCTTTGGCGTGTTTGAAGTGTCCGCTGACTATTCTCGGTAGGAATTTTAGAGTGGACCTGATTTGTCTGCCCCTTGGTAAGTTGGATGTTATTCTGGGGATGAACTGGTTGGAGTTCAACCGAGTCTACATCGATTGTTTTCGGAAGGTGTTGTTGTTCCTTACTCCAGAAGAGGAATTGTTGTCGGATTCCTTGTCTAATAAGGAATTGAGAACCTTGTTAGAGGACAACGCTAAAATGTTTGCTTTATTTGCAACATTATCTGTTGACAGCAAGGCGTCGATGAAAGAGTTGGCGGTGGTGAATGAATTTCCTGAAGTGTTCCCTGATGATATTACGGAATTACCTCCAAAGAGAGAAGTTGAATTAAGCATTGATCTTGTTCCTGGTACGAGACCTATATCTATGGCGCCGTACAGGATGTCGGCAGGGGAGTTGGTTGAGTTGAAATCTCAAATTGGAGAGTTGTTGGATAGGAAGTTCATCAGACCGAGTGTGTCGCCGTGGGGAGCTCCAGTGTTGTTGGTAAAGAAGAAAGATGGTAGTATGTGTTTATGCATCGATTACCGTCAGTTGAATAAGGTGACCATTAAGAATAAGTATCCTCTTCCAAGGATTGATGATTTGATGGATCCGTTGATGGGAGCTCGAGTGTTCAGTAAGATTGACTTGAGGTCGGGTTACCATCAGATCAGAGTGAAAGAAGGTGATATTCAGAAAATGGCGTTTAGAACTCGATATGGACATTACGAATATACTGTAATGCCTTTTGGGGTGTCTAATGCGCCCTGAGTGTTTATGGAGTATATGAACCGAATATTCCATTCTTATTTGGATCAGTTTATTGTGGTGTTTATTGATGATATACTGATTTATTCTAAGTCTGAAGAAGAGCATGTTGTACATTTGAGAATTGCGTTGCAAGTGCTAAAAGATAATAAGTTGTTTGCTAAACTATCGAAATGTGAATTCTGGATGAAGATGGTGAGTTTCTTGGGCCATGTAATATCTGGTGATGGTATATCGGTAGATCCATCAAAGGTGAGTGCGGTTTTACAATGGGAACCGCCGAAGTCAGCAACGAAAATTAGAAGCTTTTTGGGTTTGGCAGGTTATTACCAAAGGTTTATTAAGGGGTTTTCTCGTTTGGCGTTGCCATTGACCCAGTTGACGAGGAAGGATCAAGTCTTTGTGTGGGATGCCGCTTGTGAAGAAAGCTTTGTAGAATTGAAGAAGAGGTTGACTACGGCACCGGTGTTAATATTGTCGAATCCGAGTGAACCGTTTGTGGTGTATTGTGATGCGTCTAAGATGGGATTAGGCGGGGTTCTTATGCAACATGGTAAGGTGGTGGCATATGCTTCGCGACAATTGAGGGTGCATGAAAGGAATTACCATACTCATGACCTTGAATTGGATGTGGTAGTTTTTGTGTTAAAGATTTGGAGACACTATTTGTATGGTTCGAGATTTGAGGTGTTCAATGACCATAAAAGTCTGAAGTATCTGTTTGATCAGAAGGAGTTGAATATGATACAAAGAAGATGGTTGGAGTTCTTGAAGGATTATGATTTCAGTTTGAGTTATCATCCAGGAAAGGCGAATGTAGTAGCCGATGCTTTGAGCAGAAAAGTAATTCATATGTCGGCTTTAATGGTAAAAGAAATGGAGCTAATTGAGCAGTTCAGAGATTTGAGCATGGTTTGTGAGTTTACGGCAGGTGGTGTGATGTTGGGCAAGTTGCAAGTGAACAATGATTTCTTGGATATGATCAGAGAGAACCAAAAGCTAGATGTGAAGTTAGTGGACTTGATGTCAGGAGTAGGAAGTGACCCCGATGGTGATTTTAAGTTGGATAGCTCAGGTGCATTGAGGTTCAGAGGCAGGATTTGTGTGTCGGATAATGATGAGTTGAAGAAGTCAATTTTGAATGAGGGACACCGTAGTAGTTTGAGTATCCATCCGGGAGCTACGAAGATGTACCATGATTTGAGGAAAATATTTTGGTGGTCTGGTATGAAAAGAGATATAACTCGATTAGTTTACGCCTGTTTGGTATGTCAGAAGTCGAAAGTGGAACATCAGAGACCCTCTAGAATGATGCAACCGTTGGAAGTTCCGGTTTGGAAATGAGATTGTATAACCATGGATTTTGCCACAGGTTTCCCGAACACGACAAGAGGATTTTATGCCATTTCGGTAATTGTGGATCGGCTTACGAAGTCTGCACATTTTGTGCCGATTAGTATCAGTTTTCCGTTGGGGAAGCTAGCAGAGATTTATATTCGGGTAATAATGAAGCTTCATGGGGTCCCGTCGAGTATTATGTCGGATAGGGATCCGAGGTTCACTTTAGAATTTTGGAAGAGTTTGCAGGAAGCCTTGGGTACTAAGTTGAAGCTGAGTTCAACTTATCATCCACAAACTGATGGCCAGTCAGGGAGGACTATTCAGAGGTTGGAGGATTTGCTAAGGGCTTGTGTTTTGGAAAAAGGTGGTGCGTGGGATACTCATTTGCCGTTGATCGAGTTCACGTACAACAATAGTTACCATTCTAGTATCAGGATGGCACCTTTTGAGGCTTTGTATGGTAGAAGGTGTAGAACTCCTCTATGTTGGTACGAGACGGGTGAGAGTGTGGTATTGGGACCAGAGATTATGCAGCATACTACTGAGACCATTCATATGATTCGTGAGAAAATTAAAGCGTCTCAGAGTAGGCAAAAGAGTTATCATGATAACCGAAGAAAAGAACTGGAATTTAGTGAAAGTGATCATGTGTTCCTGAGAGTTAACCCAGTGACTGGTGTGGGTCGGGCGTTGAAGTCCAAGAAGTTGGATCCTAGGTTTATTGGGCCGTATCAGATTTTGCAGAGAGTTGGTGTTGTGGCTTATAGGGTGGCGTTGCCGCCTGAACTGTCGAATTTGCATGACGTGTTTCATGTGTCGCAACTTTGAAAGTATGTCTCAGATCCATCTCATGTGATCCAAAGAGATGAAGTTCAAGTCAGGGAGAACCTTACTGTTGAGGCGATGCCATTGAGGATCGAACATCGTAAGATGAAGCAACTCCGAGGAAAGGAGATATCCTTGGTGAAAGTGGCTTGGGGAGGTGCTGCAGGAGGCAGTGTGACCTGAGAATTGGAAAGCAGGATGCGGGAAGCGTATCCAGAATTGTTTCCATCAGGTAATTTTCGAGGACGAAAATAATTAAAGTGGGGGAGAGTTGTAACACCCATTTTAATTATTTAATCTTTTCGGTGTTATTTTAATTCGGCATGTCATTTGTGGGGATTATTTAAGAAGCTATGGCCTTTAATATTAGTATAATAAAATTAATAATGATGATAATTGATAATTAATAGTAATGATATTATTATTATTATTATTATTAATATTAATATTATTGGAAAATAATATTGGAATTAAAACAAATAAGGAGAAATAAGTGTTAAGGGGTATTTTTGGAGTTTTAGAGAAAGAAGGGAAAGGAAAAAAAACACGATCAATTGGGGAGAGTGAGGAGGAAGAAGAACAAGAACAAGAGGAAGAAGAAGACTAGGCTGTTGAATTCTTGGAAGTTTTCATCGATCAGAGCAACTAGTCGAGGTAAGGGGGGAGAAACGGGTTAAAATTGGTAATTGCATGAATGGGGTAGTTAGGGATTCCTTAACCCCATAGGAATTTGATGTTCATGATTAAGATGCTGCAATGTTCTGATTGTTGTTTCCATGAATGAATGGTGTTTGTGTTGATAGGAAATTGGTGAAATTCTGTTATAGTAGCCTTGCATGTGATGAATGTAGGGATTTGTTGGTTGTTCTGAGTAGTTTACGGTTTTATGTCGAAAATGATTTTAATCGGTATAGTTGGTGTTTTATCGGGTAAAACTTGGATTAAGTAGTGTAGTTTAGTCGTAGGAAGTTGGGCTAAGACTACTGTGACTGGTTTGATGAGAATCAGTCAATTTTTGGAGCTTCTGATGAACTCTGAACAGTGAGATTTTTGTCAAATCGCAGACATTCGACAGCACCTTCGCTGAGCTAGCTAGTAGGGAACCTTCGCTAGGGATTCGCTAGGCGAAATGGGTAGCGAGTGCTTCCAGTAGACACTGTCTGCCTTCGCTAGGGAGTTCGTTGGGCGAGCGAATAGCGAACATTCGCTGTGGCCTCGCTAGGCGAGTGAGGCAGCGAGCATGACAAAATGTGGGTTTTGTGCTGTTTTGCCTTTTGTGTCGTTTTGTGGGATTCCTTGGGTAATGATAGGTCGAGAGATGTTGTTTAGGGGTAAAGAGAGTATACTTGATGTGGAAAGATAAATTATGGAATATTGAATTTAATTGACATGATTAATTGGTGAATAAGACATATATATATATATATATATATATATATATATATATATATATATATATATATATATATATATATATATATATATATATATATATATATATATATATATATATATATATATATATATATATATATATATATATATATATATATATATATATATATATATATATATATATATATATATATATATATATATATATATATATATATATATATATATATATATATATATATATATATATATATGATGCATAGTGAGGCAATCGGGAGGATCGTGTGTACTCCGTGTCGATTGGGGTTTTCTCTGTTATTTAACTTGATTGATAATTGATTGGTGTGTATATACATACATGTGTATGATGTATGGGGATATGATCAGTAGGATCGTGCGCACTTAGTGTGTTTGATGTTGTGTGTTGTGCATTGGGGTTATGCATAGCATGGTGTGATGATGTGCTCCTTTGTGGAGGGTTGATGGCCCAGTGCCCATCGGTAGTGATAATGTGCTCCTTTGTGGAGGGTGATGGCCCAGTGTCCATCAGTGATTGTGAGGGATAGATCATGTCTCAGGGGAGCATAACTGATCTATCCTGTTTATGATGTGCTCCTTTGTGGAGGGTGATGGCCCAGTGTCCATCGGTGATGATGATGTGCTCCTTCGGGGAGGGTTGATGGCCCGGTGTCCATCGGTGATGTTGAGTCAGTACCGCATCCATGTGTTGGGTCACATTCTAGCATTATGATATGTTGTGTTTTGGTTGGACAATAGGTCCCGTTTGATGTTGGTTGGATGGTGATTGTTTATTTACTGCCTTTTTATTCATGTAATTTATTACTGATAATTTTGATCATGTTTTCTCACCCCTCTGTTGTTGTGGTATGTGCTTCTTCGGAAGTACAAATAATCCAGGGGCATAGCTAGCTTGGATAGTGGTGTGCGAGTCGAGTCCTAGGATGCTCTGATGCGCAACACGGGATGTGGAAGTTTATTTGTTTTGTGATCGAATTGTTGTATTCCCGTAGCGTATCTTATTTTGATAAACCTTACTGGTAAATTAATTTTGTGTATTTCGACGGATGGCCGTGAATGATATATAAATGAAAAATTTTCCACTGCGTATTTTGAAAATCAGGAAAACGAGGGGTTTTGTTGAATTTTTGTGAATGTGACATCCCGCTTGAAAGGAAACTCTGATGCTTATTTAATTTAATCGTATTTTATTCTAATTTGGGTAATGGGGTGTTACAATATGTGTTTAATCTGCGAACGTGTTTTGACTCATGGGAGTTCTGAAGGGTAAAAATCATTCCAATCAATCTCTTCAGAAGGCAGAACATTGGTGATACATCAAAGAAATACAGGTCATTGCCGAATCAATACATGATTGTTGTCTACTACCATATTGTTAACATTTGTATATTTCTTGTTGTACTTTTTGCGCAATTACCTCTTTTCAGGAATTGCATCTATTGTAACTTGCCTATTTACAGGCCATTTTTCAATCAATAAAGTGTTATTCACTCAAAGAGCTTTACATCTCATGTTTTTTACTTTTATTTTTTTGTTTGCAAAAAGGGGCGTCTGATATTTTTGTTAAACTTTACATGTGAAAACATTGGGGCATTGCAAGTCATATTGACAATCTGCTTATTTGGCTGGTAGCTATCTGCTTATTTGTTGACAACCCCAAATTTTGGTTGGTAGACATCTTATTATTTGTTGACAATCCCAACTTTTGGTTGGTAGTCTGTTATTTGTTGACAATCCCAACTTTTGATTGGTAATCCGTTATTTGCATGGATGTTATCTCAACTTTTGGTTGGTAGTTTGTTGCATGTTGGATATTATCCCAACTTTTAGTTGGTAGTCCTTAATTGAACTCCTTTGCGAAGTCGTTATCCCAACTTTTAGTTGGTAATCTTCCTTTCGGTGTGTTTGCCCTCAGTCGATGATTTGGAGATCCTAACTTTTGGCTAGTAGCCTTCATCACAACTTTTGGTTGGTAAGCTTTTAGATGATCCCAACTTTTGGTTGGTAGTCTTTAATGTTTGTGTATTCTCCTTCGGACGGTGTCTGAGTGATCCTAACTTTTGGTTAGTAGCCATTATTATCTTCTTGACCGGTTACCATTTCGGTTATCCCAACTTTTGGTTGGTACCCGCTGTTTTTAAGTCCATCTTTGGCTAGAAATCTTTGCGTTGTGGATATCCCCACAGTTTGCAAATTTCTGGGTTCTTTTGGTATTCAATCACATTTTACCTTGAATGTTTGAAAGCGGTCGCTTTTCATCCCTTCAGGTCCAAGTTGTTTGAATATGGGCAGCTGTAACACCCAAAAATTTGCCCATCTTTTCTCTTGGTTCTTGGCTTATGTTTCATTGCATCTCATATTCATTTTTGCATAGAATTGTTCTTGACAAAGGATCAAGGCATCGTGATTTGTTTCTCAGGATAGGAGGAACATGTTTCTTCAACCTCAAGCAAGGTTTCTTATTGACTTTATGGTATTCTCAAGCTCCCAAAGGTCCCTCATCATCAAGTTTGATTCAAGGCAACATCATTTCAAGATCAAATGTTGTTCACCATGGCTTATTGTGCAAGGAATCATCAAGAGATTCAAGTTTAGTTCAAGGTGTTTGACCTAATTTAGCAATTTATGGATGCTATGATTAAATGGGCATAACTCCTTCATTTTTCAACATATTAAGGTGGTTTTTTTTCTAATGAAATAGTCTCATCATTCGTAACAAGTTCTCTTTGTAAGAAAAGATTAAATTATGCTTGGAATGTCATCAAAAGTTAGATGACATTATAGGTCATTTTGAGTTTTGGAAGGATTTTCTAGTCAACTTCAAAAGGTCATAACTTGGTCAATTTTTATCATTGGGATCCCATTCTTTTTCTAGAAGTCACACTTTGCTCATGCTGCAAGTGTGCACGATTTTGGTGAAATTGACATCATTCACCTTCCCTCTCCATTTAGAAAGCTTCCCCTATAAATAAGGGGCTCGTTCCATTCATTTTCACTAGCTTTAATAGCCAGGATTACCCTGTTGAGATCCCATATGAACTCTTAAGCTTAAACTTCAAATTTTCATTTCCACACTCTAAACACTCAATTTCTCCATTCAGTTAGCTTCACCTACATTCAATGAAGCTAACCAGCTCAAGAACTTGAAGGACCATGCCCTGAATCAAGCTAGGGGGCTCCATTTTCAGAGTTCTGAAGTTGAACTTCAACAGGTACAATTCTTAACCATTTCAACTCAATTTTGTTGCTAAGATGTAGTCCTTGATGTGTTGATGCTGTAAGGATTGTTAGATTTTGGTTTTGGTTGAGTTTTGATGTTCAATTTTCAAATCCGTGTTTGCTTTTCTTTCTGGTTTTTTGTTCAAATCGAGTGAGCTATGGTTTAAAGAAATATGGCATGATGATATGTGTTGCACCCCAAAATTTGCCCAACCTTTCTAACCTAGGTTTATGTTTCAATTGCATAGTCATGTGCATTGTCATCATGTGCATAGTGTATTCATCTGCATTGCATAGCATGAGCAAGCTATCTTAATCAGGGAATCAAAGTGCTATTCCTTTCTCAAGAGGTATATCCAAGGGTTTCATTCATATTCAAGTCTACTCAGGTCATCAGGGAAGAATTTGAGCTTTGAAGAGCTGCCAGGTTGATCAGTGAATTCTCTCCTATCTTGAGGCTAGTGGGGGATCATCAGAGGAAATGTGAGCTATGAGCCAAGAGCATGAGGTGTGTATGAATGTTATGAAGAGTCTAGAGAATCATTTTTGAGGAGAACCAAGTCATTTGAATGATTGCAAGAGCCTCAGTTGAAGTCAGTCAACTAGGGTCAACACTGGGTCAATTCTAGGTCAAAGAAGTGTTTTGAAGGGCATCAAGGGTCAGTTGAAAAATGTGGGATTCATTATTTGCTATGTGCTATGGATATTATGTTGTGATAAAGAAAAATCAAGAGGAGTCAAGGAGAACTGGAGTTACTAAATTAGGGTTTTAGTGTAAAATCCCCTAATTTAGGTCAAACTTCAAAGTAGTGTAACTCAAGATGCAAGCTTCATATGAATTTATGGTCCACATGAAACTTGTAGAGTATCTTCATAGCTTTAATTTGAGTTGTGGAAGTCATCAAGATGATTTGTAGAACTCAAGTTATGGCTCTTGCAAGTTACAGGTCATCTGAGGGCACTGAAATCTGTCTGTGAAAATTGTCTGTCTTCCAAGCAACTTTTGACCTTCACGGGTATTTCAAATGGGTTCTTGGCCAACATGAGAATTGTTCCTTATTGTCTTAGCTTTATATAATGGTATGGTATGCCTCTATATGATTTGTGTAACTCTACTTATGGTCTTGGCAAGCAAAGGGTATTTTGGTCATTTGAGGATTACAGGTCATTCTTAGCCTATGCCTAAAACTCATACAAGGAAGCTTCAAATGAAAAACTTCACAACATAAATGTTGTTCAAAATGGGATTTTAAGGCTAGAAAAGAAGGTTTGAAAGTTTGGAAAAGCTTAGAGCATGGAATTTTAAAAGTGGTGCAAATGACTTGAAAATGGCTTATAAGTTGAGAAAGTTGAAATGAAAAATTGGTTTGAGAGATCTACAAATCCAATATGGGTCATCCAATATACCAAATTGATTCCCAACATCATTCTAAAGACAATGGTTTAGCCACATTTTTGAGTTTAGGCTTAACAGTTGGACTTCCTTTGTAAATGTGTTTCTTGCATCTTAAGGCACCAAAAGGAAAAGTAAGGAAATGCTACATAAGGGTTTGAAATGCCTTGTTCTCATACCAATTACTCATTTAAGGAGATATTAAGTGGTATTGCATGGTTTATCATGAGATTGCATGAGATTTACTAAATATGGAAAATTCAAAGTCTCATTGCATGATACATTCTAGAAACTTCTTGGAAGGTTCTCAAAGTTTCCATACATTTCCATTGACACTTATATATGCCCTAGAGATGATCCATGCCCGGGTTGGTGATTCTTTGAGCTTGAAAACCCCATTTTGATTCCTTCACTCCCATTTGCATTTTCTTTTCAAAGTACATCAAAACTCCATCAATTGTGAGATTTCTTCTTGTCATCATCTTCCTCCATCATCATAGAGTGAAAAGCAAGGAAAAACTAGAAAGAAAGGTGGCTGGTTCATGAGATTCGAATCTTCACTCCAAGTTGCATAAAGGTTTGGCCAGGGTGAATCAAGAAGTTTGAGCAAGGATTACTGCCATCAGGAAGATTCTCAGCCATTGGAGATCATTTGTGACCAGTCTCAAGCATTGGATTGGAGTGCAGATACCTCTGCCATCACCATTTTTCAGGTTTGCAAAAGCATTTGAATCCCTCTATTTATGCATTGTTAGATGAAATGGCTAGGGTAATCATGCTTAGAGACCTTAGGTGAGTGATTCCTGAGAATTAGAGAGAGTTTCTTGGAGTTTCATGGCGGGGTGATGGTTCTTTGATTTCCAAGAACAAACTGTTTAGTAGGTTTTAATCGACATGTGATAGCATAGAATGGTTAGGGTAATGTGAGGAACAAGATTACATCTCTAGATTTGAGTTTAATCAAGATTGGTACCAGAAGAAAATGGTGGAACCCTAACCTTCATGCATTCTGTTGGGAAGATATACGATGTTTCTGTGAAAACTAGGCGTACCATTGCATTCTTGGGAAAAAGTGGAGCAACTTTGGTCTTTGGATCGTGTTATTTCATGGCGGGACGAGGGAGATATAGGGAGTGGAAGTTATGCGCATGAAGCTGAATCCTGAAAACCCTAGATGGCTCGTTTGGGACGATGAGCCTCCACCGTTGGATCTCTCTTTTCCATTGACTAAATAATCTAATCGCATGGCCATGATTTGAAATCAGAAACGGAGGGAAAGACTAGACCAAAACGCATCGTTTAAGTTAGTGAGAGATCATGGGCTTAAGTTCAGATTACTAACCCCACCCCCTTTTGATAAGCCCAATGGAAATGCACTGGAATTGATTGCTTTTTGCACCGTGTTTTAATCTTTTTTTCCTTTATTTTTCAATTGGTTTTTCTGAAGCGTGTTGGGCCCTGTGCAAATGATATTCGCACCCCATCTTCTGGCCCACTTGGATATTACAACTGAGCGAACTTGCTTTCCACACCCCTCCCTCTATTTCTTTATATTTCATTTTTTTAATTTCTTTTCATTTTCATGCATTTTGTAAAAATCATAAGAAAATGAAAACTTCATATTTTTTAATGATTCTTTTTGCATAATTTTCTTTAAAGAGTCAAGAAAATTATAAAAAATAAAAATTGCATTTTATTTTTTATTTGATATTTTTCATATATTTTCCAAATAAATGCCTATTTTAGGTGTTTCATTTCATACATGAAGTTGTCAATTTTTATTCTTGCACTTTCTTAGTGATTTCAGGTCCATTCTTTTTTGTGCTATCAAATATGAATGTGTAGACTCTCTGGATTTTATACCATGATTTGTAGAAGTTTATTTTTAGTAGTTTGCTTGTGTGGCATTTAGGTGTTCAAATTAGGGTTTTAAATGAGCTTAGGTGAGATAGTTTAATTCTTTTAGGAGATTTTCATTTGATTTTTGGGGTATGGACTATAGGGGTTATGGGTATAGGATAGATCCCCTTAGAAAATAATAGGATTCCCCTACTGCTATTTAGTATATTGCTTATATGTGATTAATTGTGTGGTATGCCCTCTTTAGGGTTATCTTTTTGTATGTGTGGGGTATTGGGTTTGTTTGGGATTTGGGGGGAGAGCTGAAGACCTGTGATGATGAAGCCCAGTTGAAGATCAGAGAATGAAGACTAATTTCCAGAGCAGATGAGGAGTATCTCTTGCTGGCAGCTGCTGAAGTTTGTAGGATATAGGATTTAGGCAGAGCCCTAGAGTAGCAAACTTAATTCTCAAACATGGAAGGTCTTGACCGCCTCCATCCTTCTCTGTGATGCAGAGTCTCTCTAAGACACTCACCCCTTCCTTTGGAAGGCTTGGTGCTAGTGTCTAAGGGATAGAACTCTTGAGAGAAATATTCTTTGTGTTGACAGCAGTATGTTTGCCACCCTTGGTGGTCAACTAATTGCTTAACACCCAGTTTACTCTTGGGATTGATTCCTCAGCTTGGAGGTTAGGACTTGAAGAAAAGCCATTGGGAGATTGGAAATAAAGTCTGATGCTTGCTTGAAGCCTGTAGATAGATGATGTTGACTTGAAGATAGTTGCTGATGCTGATGAAGACTGTTTTGCTGTTTAGCTTTTGCTGTTTTATTTCTGATGTATTGATTGACTGTATTGTTTGCTGTTTACCCTACTGGGTTGAAGGTGAATCCTGTTCACTTTCGCCTATTGTTTTCTAGGTTCGAGGTTGAGTGGGGCTCCCTTGCCTCGCTTGTATTGTTGCATCCATGCATTTTACTGCTTTATTGTATATACCTGCTGTTTCTGTTTCCGTCTATTCCCTTAGGATCTCTGTTTCTCTCTGCGCAAGAGAGGAGCATGATAGACATTAGGAGTTAACCCATGCATGATAACATTAGGGTAGATTTTTATCCCCTTTTAACCCTAGGATTTTTAGAGTGTCATCTCTTCTTCCTTCAAAACAACAGAAAAAACATCAATAAGAGGTTATAACAGAGATTAATTCATTTCTTCCGTCAAAAGATTTGAACAAACATCAACCTTTTTGCAATAAGAAAACCCTTGTTTAAGGTGAGATTTTTCATAAAAGACACTTGAACAGCTTGTGTCGTGCGTAGCCCGAACTACGTTTGCTCTGATCTTTCATGCTGTGTGGAAGTACGTAGGCATAGGATGCGATATCCTAGCGAGCAACCTTCCCCACCTTCCCCCGTAGTTAGGCGAACTACGTTGACTCTGATTTCTCGTTCCAGACGGGAATACGTAGGCATAAAGTGTGATGCTTTGCCGAGTCATGTTTTCTTTTCTTTTCAGACCTCATCCTTTAGTTTAGATAGAAGTGTAATCCGTACAAACCAAACAAGCGTGGATCCCGTCGAGTACGACGGACGTGAGGGGTGCTAATACCTTCCCCTTGCGTAACCGACTCCCGAATCCAGGTTTTGGTTGCGACGACCATACCTTTCCCGTGTTGTGCGAGGTTTACTCTGAGCGTTTCCTTTCCCTCCTGTGGGATAAATAACGCACGGTGGCGACTCTTCTGTTCAACCGGCGCCGATTTTCGCAGTAGCGACAACTGGTGACTCTGCTGGGGATCCAACGTCCCCTGGCTGCTAAGGACGGCGATAGTTCTTATGCATTTGGGATCCAACGTCCCTTAAGAGAGTCAATCCTAACGCTTGTTTTCCCGTCGAGGATTTTGTATGGATTTATATTTCTGACCTTTATTTCCAGCATTATATATTGATTATTATTGCTGTATTGGGGTGTGACGGGTGTTCTGATATTGAGTGAGAAGCCGGACCTGGGCTTGAGTGCACCTTAGACTTAGAGTAGAGATTAGTGGGCGCGCACGTGCTTTGCATGTCCTAGTGTCCCGCGAAATCTACACTCAGACGAGGTTCTTCTGGTTGGCCTCCTGTCCTGCCCTTTGGGTGGCTTGGGTTGCTGGTTAGTTGGATTGTCGACTCTGGGGACCGATCATTTGGAAGTTGGCTAAGTGAGGCCTCTTCAGGATTTGATGATGCCACTCCTTCTGGGAATCGTATCATCAACCCTGAAAGTCTGTGACGCCGACGACCGCATAGGATGCCGTACCTTTGTCAGTTACTAGGACATCCACCTGTGAGAGGGTTTGGGGATATGCAGGTAACTAGACCTCCAGATACCGTTTATTTCTTGATCAGAGACCCTTGGTATTTATGGACAGTGGTGAGGTCTATCAGAGACCGGCCAGAGTTATGGTATAAGGTCTATCAGGGACCAAGTGGAGTTATGTTATGAGGTCTGTCAGAGACCAGGTGCGGGTTATATTATTGGGTCTATCCGAGACCAGGCTGGAGTTCTTTGTGAGGTTTGTCTGAGACTAGAGTTTGATGAGTATTGGAGGGTCTGTCTGAGACCTGTTCTTGGTGTGACTTGGGCTTCTTATTCAGGGCACTTGATCCCCTGTTGCAGCTGCTTGCATTGCATTGTTTGCATACCCATTTATCATTGCATTTTGCATGCATACTCATATTTGCATTGCAGGTATTTTCAGGATTGAAGAAAGGCGGGTCCACCGTTACTCCACAAGAATCAACCAGAAGAAGATCATGGACGCCATGCAGATTGAAATACAAGAGATGCGTGACAGGATGGCCCTGTTCATGCAAACCATGGAGACTATCGCCAAAGGGCAGGAACAGTTGCAGAGTCTGGTGCAGCCGTTGGTTGCTCGCGCTGAGAACAACGGCACCCCGCGCGGTGAAAATGTGGCTAACTCTCCCAGGGTAGAAAATCATCAAAGTGCTGATCATATTCAAGTCGCTGGGCTGAACAACGGAGAAGCTGGTCCTGCTGGTGGGAACGGAAACACTGGTAACACTAACGGAGATACTGCAGGAGTGTTCATAGGGAACGTTAACCAGGGTTTCAATTTGGGTGCGGAGAACGTCGGGCTGAATGGCGGCAATGGTAATCAGGGCCTTCAGGGTATGAATGTGGGATATGGCAATGTGGCTGGCGCCAAAACTGGATACGGGGACCATGGTTATGGTAACGCAGGATATGGAATGGGTATGAACAACGGCCAGGATATGGGCAACCTGAGGGGTAACCCCAGGTACTTCCAAGCAAGTCTGGGTCATAACGCTGGACATGCTGCATATGAAGAGATACCTCGCTGGGAGGATCATCAGGAAGACGTTTTCTCAGGTCATAATGAAGGCTACGGGAGGCCTACAGGGGACAGCCTCCGCATGAGATTGTTGGAAGAAAAAGTAAATGGTCTGGCTAATCAGAACGCTGTGGGACTGGATATGTCTAACATGGGGTTGGTACCAGGGCTGAGGGTACCTCTGAAATTCAAGGCGCCATCTTTTGATAAGTATAGAGGCGACACGTGCCCGAGGGTGCATGTCCGTTCATTTTACAGAAGGATGTCTGCGTATTCGGACGATGAAAAGATGCTTATGCACTTTTTCCAAGACAGCTTGTCAGGGCCGTCATTGGAGTGGTACATGAGCCTGGAGCCAACACAGATCAGAACTTGGAAGGAATTGGCGGAAGCTTTCCTGAAGCACTACCAATACAACAGCGATCTCGCTCCTAACAGAGTTCAGTTGCAAAGCATGTCCCAGAAGCCCAAGGAAAGCTTCAAAGAGTACGCCTAGAGATGGCGTGACCTGGCTGCGAGAGTACAACCACCTATGGTCGAGAGGGAAATGATGGACTTGTTCGTAGGGACATTCTCAGGGATGTACTATGACCGGCTGCTCAACTTCTCAATGAGTACCTTCTCCGAGCTGATCCTGATGGGGGAGCGTATAGAGAACGGGATAAAAATTGGTAAGATTCAACCGGGAGAATCTGTTTCAGTTGGAAGCACCAAGAAAGCCTTCGGTGGTAAAAGGCAAGGTGATGCTAATGCAGTGTATAACGTTCAGCGGGGAAATAGGAATCAGAACCGGCGTCCACAGCCTCAAGTTGCAAGTGTGACTATTCCGGGACCACCGCAGCAACAGAGACAACAACAGCAGCAGGCTCAGCAGCAGCCTAATCAGAATCAGCGGCGGTTTCAGGCTCTAAGGCCGAGGAGGGTATTTGAGGTACCGCCGATGTCTTACGCAGAGCTCCTTTAGACCCTATTGAAGCTACAGCTAGTTGAAAAGAGAACCTTAGCACCGCCGACTGGCACGCCACCAGTAGGGTACGACATCAACGAGCATTGTGATTTTCACTCTGGTGCACCCGGGCACAACATCGAGAATTGTTTAGCTTTCAAGCACAAAGTGCAAGATTTGCTTGATAGCTCAGCCATCAATTTTGGGAAGGAAGGTCCCAACATTACGCAAAAACCAATGCCAAACCATGAATAGGTTGGGATATGGGGGGCAAAGAGGAGTTCTATAGTTCGTGTGGGCCGTTAAAAGTAGATCAGAACAGCGGCAGGCTGCCTCTCATAACTGATTGTGAAGATAGCTAGTTCAGCAGCAGGACAGATGTGAAAGCCCGGTTCTCGGAAGCTGGCATTTTTCTTTGTTTTATCTTGTCATTTCTTTACGTTTGTAGTTTCTTTCATGATTGAATTGCGATCTTGTTCGTAAAACTTGTTGTTTTCATTTCGATTGATGATAATGAAATAAATATGCATGTTTTGATTAAATCCATTCGTGTTCACTAATTGTTTTTATAAATGTCCAACACCTGGTTAAGAGGAATCCGGGGAGGATGACGAAAATGAACGACATGCAAAATTCCGATTGTATGCTTTTGAAATAAAACCTGTTGATGATGTACAGGCATTGTTTCAAATCCCTAAACACCGGAGTTATAAGGAAGATAATCCCTTGTCAACCCCTTTGAGCCTAGTAGTAGGAGTTCTTTCTGCGAATGAAAAACCCTCAATCTTAACCTGGGGCAGGGTAGGTGTTAGCTAATTTGACTGAGCGTTCAAGTTGCAAAAGGAGTGTCCGTTCGAGGATCAATCACACCTCTAGAGGTCGTGCCTAAAAAACCACAATGGTTAAATCAAGAGTGAGACAGTCACATCATTCCCCAAAGAGTCAGACAACCAGCGTCACATGACTTGGTCGAAAGAAAAAAGAGAAAAAAATCAAAAGCCCGCTAAGTCAAGAAAAGAAAACAAAACGACTTAGGCAAAAATGAGGGCATCCCGCTGGACTTAAAAAATCAAAAGAACTCAAAAAGAGTCCGTCCAGGCAAAAGTTAGGGATAAGGAAAAGATGAAAGGAGGACAAAAAGAAAAATCCTCAAATCAAATGCGAGTCGTGTGACCCTAAGTGTCAAAGACGAAAAGTGAGTGGCTGTCACTCCAAAAACTCATGGGTTTTCGAACTATCACTCCTATCTTTCAGCCTCTGAGAGGTGGGCGCTAAGGTCGAATTAGCTGAATATAGGATCGGAGAACATCAAGGAGAATGGGTGGGTTAAAATAAACTTTGAGCTTTTATCCTTTCCTTCAAAACCGTGAACCTGACCACGTTATAACCTTCAAAAGTCCTAATTGAAGCAGGTTGTTTCGAAAGCATACTTCGGTAAAGGTCGCGTCGGTTCTGACTCCTGAAGGGGGTTCCCCCTACCATGATGGTACTGATGTTGATAAATGTTTTGTGCAGTGTATGCTATAAACCGTTTTTCCCTTTCCCCAGTGAACAGATTGGATGTCAAAACTGTCATATGTGTTGCATTAATATGTCTTTTACGCAGAACAACTTGTTTTACTTGCGAGTGAGCGCTTGACAGCAGGAAAGTTTTATGCAATGGAAAGTATGGTCAGGATAGAATCCAGAGCGCCCGAATGTTCCGAGAGCAGGGGCAAGCTATTATCGTGATTCCCAGTCAGGTCAGCCATGAGAAGTCAGCTACTCTGGGGCAATCAGGTCGAGATTCAGTAAATCTCTCGTAGTTGGAGGTACTGTTCTGGACCAGCTAATCGGGGGCAAAGTCATGTGAATCAGAGGCATCGACTTCCAGTGAGTTCGGAATCGGTTAGTCTGAGGACAAGTCCCGAAGCTTCAGTTTATTAAGGGGCAGTATGCTTGAGAGGCAACTAATCGGAAGAGAGTCTTCTCGAGATCCCATCAGGGGCAGTCATGCAGAACGTGGAGATTTGAAAGCAGATACTTCAGGTGGAAAATCATATCAGGATAAGTCGCTAGAACGCTCATTCAGGGGCAAGTCGCCGCGGAGAGCGTTGAAACCGACTGGATTGATCAGGGCTAATGGAGATTGAATCTTTTTGCCGTATAGATACCGGGGCAAGTAATCTCGAGGTCGTCTCATAGTAAGCGGCTCATAGCAAGTGCTCCCAGGAGTTAGATAGGGGCAAGTTGAGTGCACTGGGGCAAGCCATTCAAAAGCTCGCAAAGTTCCCCGCCAGAGTCCATGGCAGGCTGGTACCCTCTCCAGAGATTGTATGTTGTGTCTTCCCCAGTGAAGTCGCCCCGGGCAAAACTGAATGTTAATTCCCCAGGAGAGTTGAGATTAATGTATCTTCAGTTCAGTATTAGTTTATCAAGCAGAGCAGAGTCCTCCCCAGTGAAGGTCGAGTTGGGTACGATTAACTTCCCAGAAAGTTTTGTGCAGTGCAAGTCAGAATGTATAGTTCAGTCCCCCGCTCAGTGATAGCAGGATGACTTCCCCAGCTCAGTGATAGCAGGATGATTTACCCAGCTCGGTGATAGCAGGAGAAGTTCCCAATTTTCCTCAGCAAGTCATCTTTCCTCGTCAGGAGGATCGTCCTCAGCAGATTTTGGAGTTTTTGAGTTCGTGAGCTACTTTCTCAGCAGGATGGTTATCCCCAGCGGAGTTAGTTCATCTTTCCAACATTTATTTTGTTGGAAGCGTATCGGTGGTATTCCGGTCATCCCCAGTGGATCCAGCTTGTCTTCAGCATTTATTTTGCTGAAGTAACTCTTTGCATGAGCATGCATCATCATGAACATTTGCATTCTACCCAAATGCGTAGCATTTCCATGTAGTATGGAAGCATTTCGTCATCATCAAACATGCATATTTGAAACATAAGTCAGGTGGTTACCTCTCCAGTTTCAGATATGTTATTCCTTGCCGATAAGAGAAATCGTGATCCAGGAAGATGTGGGTTTTGTGGTCAAAGTACGCAGTGATCGTATTTGTACCCTCTATGGGGTTCATATTGTAAGGCACGCAGTGATCGTGTTAATTTCGAGATGTTGATTTGTTGCCCAAGTATGCAGTGATCGTATTTGTGCCAGCATGGGGTTCATGTTGTAGGACACGCAGTGATCGTGTC
This sequence comes from Lathyrus sativus, assembly GCA_963859935.3. Taxonomy (NCBI): domain Eukaryota; kingdom Viridiplantae; phylum Streptophyta; class Magnoliopsida; order Fabales; family Fabaceae; genus Lathyrus; species Lathyrus sativus. Next base: position 451,188,371 of record OZ012739.1, on the reverse strand, counting down.
GATCTTGTTATGTATATCTGTGGTCGAATGGTGCAGTGATCGTATTCGTCCCGATCTAAGAAGTTTGTTTTGTAAGGCACGCAGTGATCGTGCATGTATCGTTTTGGGGTTTTATTGAGCAAGGCACGCAGTGATCGTGTTTACCATATCATGTGATTTCGTTGGTCGATATATGCAGTGATCGTATTCGTCCGTTACACAGTGGTTATAGATTGACGCGCAGTGATCGTGTTCATCCAGTTTTGTTGGTCGGTATACGCAGTGACCGTATTCGTCCGTTATGCAGTTTGATTATGCTGTAAGACACGCAGTGATCGTGTTCATCACATGGGTGGCCGAAGTATGCAGTGATCGTATTCGTCCCATGTTTGAAGTTGTGTCACAGCACGCAGGGATCGTGTTTCCTCCAGTCAAGAGGGTCGTGACATGAAGCGCGCAGTGATCGCGTTTATCCTATGTATGGTCAGGATATGCAGTGATCGTATTCGTCCAGTTATGTGGGTTAGTTGAGGCACGCAACACGCAGGGATCGTGTTTTTCTCCAGTCAAGAGGATTGTGGCTCAGAACGCGCAGTGATCGTGTTCAAACACGCAGTGATCGTGTTCCAGATACGCAGTGACCGTATTCACGCAACACGCAGGGATCGTGTTTTTCTCCAGTCAAGAGGATCGTGGCTCAGAACGGGCAGCGATCGTGTTCGAACGCGCACGAATCGTGTTCAAGATACGCAGTGATCGTATTCGTACAGCATGCAGTGATCGTGTTGTTAATACCATGGGAACTTATGATGCGGAGCACGCAGTGATCGTGGCTATTGTATCAGTGCGTCGTTGGTCGGCATACGCAGTAATCATATTCGTCCTATTACATGGGTTGGTTTTGTGACACATGCAGTGATCGTGTTGACATAATTCTGGGGTTGTTGGTCGAGATGCGCAGTGATCGCATTCGCCCTATTGCAGCACACGCAGTGATCGTGTTTATCATATTGGTGGTTGAAGTACGCAGTGAACGTGTTCGCCTCTCCTATGTGGATTTATTCCGTCTGGCACGCAGTGATCGTGTTTATCTCATCCGGTTGGATTTATGGTCGATGTGATTGTAACGCAGCATGCAGTGATCGTGTTCGTCGTGTTTGTCCCGTTAAATGGTTTTTGTTTGTAGGACACGCAGTGACCGTGTTCGTCGCAGTTTTGTGGATTTGTTGTGCCAGACACGCAGTGATCGTGTTCGCCATGGCACATTCCCCTAGCAGAGTTGCTTGGTCAAGCATTTCTCGTTCTCCCCAGACGAGTCCTTTCTCGGAGTACAGTAGAAATAACATAATGCAGATTTTGGGTGGTTACCCACAGTTACCCCAGTAGAGATGTAATCCCCAGCGGGTTGTTCTTCAACGAGATACTTGGTTAAGTTCCTCGTAGTCCCCGGCAGGGTATCCTTTGACAAGTCGCTTGGTTAAGTCACTTGTATTTCCCCAGCTGAGTCTTTCTCAGGATGATGTGGTATCAGTATTAGAAGGCGGTAATACAGATTTTCGGGTGGTTACCCGCAATTCCCCAACAGAGTTATGTTCTCCAGCAGAGAGCTCGCTACCGGAGTTGTTTGGTTAAATTCCTCGTATTTTTCAACAAAGGTTATTTTGTTAAGTTTCCCAATTCCCCAGCAGGTGTTTGACGACAGTCGTCAGAATTGTCTCCTCAAAGTTACCTGGTTAAGTTTCTCATTTCCCCACAGAGTCGGTGGTTTATGTCTTCGAACGTCGTCTCGCTTGGTTAAGCGTCTGTTCGTTTCTTTAGGATACGAAAGGTTGATCAGTGAAGTCAACATGACAAGTGAAATCAATATTCTCCCGCTGGTTAGCGGGTGCTCGGTTGATAAGTGTGATCAACAGAGGTTGATAAGTGAGATCAACAGAGGTTGATAAGTGAGATCAACAGAGGTTGATAAGTGATATCAACAATTTCTTGTGGTGTATGCTCATTTCTTCGGAATAGAGTGGTCTGTGGACAACATCAGATTATTTGACAGATGGATGGCTAGTTGTTGCCGTGACGACAGAAGCCAGTTCCCAGGATTTTTCTCAAGCAGTAGTCGTTTCGCAATTTATTTTTTGCGGTTGGCAAATTTCCGGGTTCTTTCGTATTCAACCGTCTCGTACCTCGAATGTCTGAAGGTTGCGCGCTCTTCATCCAGTCGGGTCCAAGTCGCTTGAATAGGGGCAGCTGTTGCACCCCAAAATTTGCCCAACCTTTCTAACCTAGGTTTATGTTTCAATTGCATAGTCATGTGCATTGTCATCATGTGCATAGTGTATTCATCTGCATTGCATAGCATGAGCAAGCTATCTTAATCAGGGAATCAAAGTGCTATTCCCATATCAAGAGGTATATCCAAGGGTTTCATTCATATTCAAGTCTACTCAGGTCATCAGGGAAGAATTTGAGCTTTGAAGAGCTGTCAGGTTGATCAGTGAATTCTCTCCTATCTTGAGGCTAGTGGGGGATCATCAGAGGAAATGTGAGCTATGAGCCAAGAGCATGAGGTGTGTATGGAGGTTATGAAGAGTCTAGAGAATCATTTTTGAGGAGAACCAAGTCATTTGAATGATTGCAAGAGCCTCAGTTGAAGTCAGTCAACTAGGGTCAACACTGGGTCAATTCTAGGTCAAAGAAGTGTTTTGAAGGGCATCAAGGGTCAGTTGAAAAATGTGGGATTCATTATTTGCTATGTGCTATGGATATGATTTTGTGATAAATAAAAATCAAGAGGAGTCAAGGAGAACTGGAGTTACTAAATTAGGGTTTCAGTGTAAAATCCCTTGATTTAGGTCAAACTTCAAAGCAGTGTAACTCAAGATGCAAGCTTCATATGAATTTATGGTCCACATGAAACTTGTAGAGTATCTTCATAGCTTTAATTTGAGTGGTGGAAGTCATCAAGATGATTTGTAGAACTCAAGTTATGGCTCTTGCAAGTTACAGGTCATCTGAGGGCACTGAAATCTGTCTGTGAAAATTGTCTGTCTTCCAAGCAACTTTTTACCTTCAAGGGTATTTCAAATGGGTTCTTGGCCAACATGAGAATTGTTCCTTATTGTCTTAGCTTTCTATAATGGTATGGTATGCCTTTATATGATTTGTGGAACTCTACTTATGATCTTGGCAAGCAAAGGGTATTTTGGTCATTTGAGGATTACAGGTCATTCTTAGCCTATGCCTAAAACTCATACAAGGAAGCTTCAAATGAAAAACTTCACAACATCAAAGTTGTTCAAAATGGGATTTTAAGGCTAGAAAAGAAGGTTTGAAAGTTTTGAAAAGCTTAGAGCATGGAATTTTAAAAGTGGTGCAAATGACTTGAAAATGGCTTATAAGTTGAGAAAGTTGAAATGAAAAATTGGTTTGAGAGATCTACAAATCCAATATGGGTCATCCAATATACCAAATTGATTCCCAAAAGGAAAAGTAAGGAAATGCTACATAAGGGTTTGAAATGCCTTGTTCTCATACCAATTACTCATTTAAGGAGATATTAAGTGGGATTGCATGGTTTATCATGAGATTGCATGAGATTTACTAAATATGAAAAATTCAAAGTCTCATTGCATGATACATTCTAGAAACTTCTTGGAAGGTTCTCAAAGTTTCCATACATTTCCATTGACACCTATATATGCCCTAGAGATGATCCATGCCCGGGTTGGTGATTCTTTGAGCTTGCAAACCCCATTTTGATTCCTTCACTCCCATTTGCATTTTCTTTTCAAAGTACATCAAAACTCCATCAATTGTGAGATTTCTTCTTGTCATCATCTTCCTCCATCATCATAGAGTGAAAAGCAAGGAAAAACTAGAAAGAAAGGTGGCTGGTTCATGAGATTCGAATCTTCACTCCAAGTTGCATAAAGGTTTGGCCAGGGTGAATCAAGAAGTTTGAGCAAGGATTACTGCCATCAGGAAGATTCTCAGCCATTGGAGATCATTTGTGACCAGTCTCAAGCATTGGATTGGAGTGCAGATACCTCTGCCATCACCATTTTTCAGGTTTGCAAAAGCATTTGAATCCCTCTATTTATGCATTGTTAGATGAAATGGCTAGGGTAATCATGCTTAGAGACCTTAGGTGAGTGATTCCTGAGAATTAGAGAGAGTTTCTTGGAGTTTCATGGCGGGGTGATGGTTCTTTGATTTCCAAGAACAAACTGTTTAGTAGGTTTTAATCGACATGTGATAGCATAGAATGGTTAGGGTAATGTGAGGAACAAGATTACATCTCTAGATTTGAGTTTAATCAAGATTGGTACCAGAAGAAAATGGTGGAACCCTAACCTTCATGCATTCTGTTGGGAAGATATACGATGTTTCTGTGAAAACTAGGCGTACCATTGCATTCTTGGGAAAAAGTGGAGCAACTTTGGTCTTTGGATCGTGTTATTTCATGGCGGGACGAGGGAGATATAGGGAGTGGAAGTTATGCGCATGAAGCTGAATCCTGAAAACCCTAGATGGCTCGTTTGGGACGATGAGCCTCCACCGTTGGATCTCTCTTTTCCATTGACTAAATAATCTAATCGCATGGCCATGATTTGAAATTAGAAACGGAGGGAAAGACTAGACCAAAACGCATCGTTTAAGTTAGTGAGAGATCATGGGCTTAAGTTCAGATTACTAACCCCACCCCCTTTTGATAAGCCCAATGGAAATGCACTGGAATTGATTGCTTTTTGCACCGCGTTTTAATCTTTTTTTCCTTTATTTTTCAATTGGTTTTTCTGAAGCGTGCTGGGCCCTGTGCAAATGATATTCGCACCCCATCTTCTGGCCCACTTGGATATTACAACTGAGCGAACTTGCTTTCCACACCCCTCCCTCTATTTCTTTATATTTCATTTTTTTAATTTCTTTTCATTTTCATGCATTTTGTAAAAATCATAAGAAAATGAAAACTTCATATTTTTTAATGATTCTTTTTGCATAATTTTCTTTAAAGAGTCAAGAAAATTATAAAAAATAAAAATTGCATTTTATTTTTTATTTGATATTTTTCCCATATTTTCCAAATAAATGCCTATTTTAGGTGTTTCATTTCATACATGAATTTGTCAATTTTTGTTCTTGCACTTTCTTAGTGATTTTAGGTCCATTCTTTTTTGTGCTATCAAATATGAATGTGTAGACTCTCTGGATTTTATACCATGATTTGTAGAAGTTTATTTTTAGTAGTTTGCTTGTGTGGCATTTAGGTGTTCAAATTAGGGTTTTAAATGAGCTTAGGTGAGATAGTTTAATTCTTTTAGGAGATTTTCATTTGATTTTTGGGTTATGGACTATAGGGGTTATGGGTATAGGATAGATCCCCTTAGAAAATAATAGGATTCCCCTACTGCTATTTAGTATATTGCTTATATGTGATTAATTGTGTGGTATGCCCTCTTTAGGGTTATCTTTTTGTATGTGTGGGGTATTGGGTTTGTTTGGGATTTGGGGGGAGAGCTGAAGACCTGTGATGATGAAGCCCAGTTGAAGATCAGAGAATGAAGACTAATTTCCAGAGCAGATGAGGAGTATCTCTTGCTGGCAGCTGCTGAAGTTTGTAGGATATAGGATTTAGGCAGAGCCCTAGAGTAGCAAACTTAATTCTCAAACATGGAAGGTCTTGACCGCCTCCATCCTTCTCTGTGATGCAGAGTCTCTCTAAGACACTCACCCCCTTCCTTTGGAAGGATTGGTGCTAGTGTCTAAGGGATAGAACTCTTGAGAGAAATATTCTTTGTGTTGACAGCAGTATGTTTGCCACCCTTGGTGGTCAACTAATTGCTTAACACCCAGTTTACTCTTGGGATTGATTCCTCAGCTTGGAGGTTAGGACTTGAAGAAAAGCCATTGGGAGATTGGAAATAAAGTCTGATGCTTGCTTGAAGCCTGTAGATAGATGATGTTGACTTGAAGATAGTTGTTGATGCTGATGAAGACTGTTTTGCTGTTTAGCTTTTGCTGTTTTATTTCTGATGTATTGATTGACTGTATTGTTTGCTGTTTACCCTACTGGGTTGAAGGTGAATCATGTTCACTTTCGCCTATTGTTTTCTAGGTTCGAGGTTGAGTGGGGCTCCCTTGCCTCGCTTGTATTGTTGCATCCATGCATTTTACTGCTTTATTGTATATACCTGTTGTTTCTGTTTCCGTTTATTCCCTTAGGATCTCTGTTTCTCTCTGCGCAAGAGAGGAGCATGATAGACATTAGGAGTTAACCCATGCATGATAACATTAGGGTAGATTTTTATCCCCTTTTAACCCTAGGATTTTTAGAGTGTCATCTCTTTTTCCTTCAAAACAACAGAAAAAACATCAATAAGAGGTTATAACAGAGATTAATTCATTTCTTCCGTCAAAAGATTTGAACAGACATCAACCTTTTTGCAATAAGAAAACCCTTGTTTAAGGTGAGATTTTTCATAAAAGACACTTGAACAGCTTGTGTCGTGCGTAGCCCGAACTACGTTTGCTCTGATCTTTCATGCTGTGTGGAAGTACGTAGGCATAGGATGCGATATCCTAGCGAGCAACCTTCCCCACCTTCACCCGTAGTTAGGCGAACTACGTTGACTCTGATTTCTCGTTCCAGACGGGAATACATAGGCATAAAGTGCGATGCTTTGCCGAGTCATGTTTTCTTTTCTTTTCAGACCTCATCCTTTAGTTTAGATAGAAGTGTAATCCGTACAAACCAAACAAGCGTGGATCCCGTCGAGTACGACGGACGTGAGGGGTGCTAATACCTTCCCCTTGCGTAACCGACTCCCGAATCCAGGTTTTGGTTGCGACGACCATACCTTTCCCGTGTTGTGCGAGGTTTACTCTGAGCGTTTCCTTTCCCTCCTGTGGGATAAATAACGCACGGTGGCGACTCTTCTGTTCAGCCGGCGCCGATTTTCGCAGTAGCGACAATATGGTTGAGATTATCTTGAAAAGACGCATAAGATGAAACCACTATGAGCTACAATAGTTATGGTTTGAATGACCTTTGAATTTCTGCTATTCTCTGAGATTTTTCAGTGGCTGGAGGTTGAGGATGGTGATCTCATCGTCCATCATGCCACTTGTTTTAATCTCGTGTTGTTGACTTTCGCTAGTTGGAAATGATGAGTTTGACTCAGATCCACCGTGGATGCGCACTTTTTGGCCTTTGGATTTGACACGTCATTTATTGAAACCAGATCCAACGCATCTTGTTTTTTTTCTGTTTTATTTTATTTTTTTTAATTTGTTTTTAAATTCATTTTATTTTCATAAATTTATAGAAAATTCATTTTTAATGAAAAAAATACCAAATTAATTTCTAAAAGTTCCTTTTATTTTTCTCTTTCTGATTTTTACTTGTGCATTTTTATTTTTTCATTTGCTATTTTTCTTGAATTTTAATTTGTTTGATCCAATTTTAATAAGTTTAAAATTGTTTTAAGCATTTTAAAATTATGAGAAAATATTATATGATCCTATGATGGTTTTGAATCTATGGTGATTTTCTTAGATATTTATTTCTGATTTTGCTATTTTCCATGTATTTTTGATTTATTTGGTTTATTTTAATTGGTTTAAAATTATTTTTGAGCCACTTAAAATTATGAGGGAATTAGCACATGACTATGCTGATGTTCTTGGATTTTTGTTTATGGTCTAAGTATTTTCCGTCCTTTTTTAGGTTTTATTTTCCTTTTATTTTTTGTTTTTTTAATTGATTTTAAATTGCAAATTGATGTGATACTGTTTTGATTCATGTTTGAGTACTATTATGTCCTCCTTCAAGTCATTTGAGTGTTTGATGTTTGTTTGATGGTTGTTCCTCTTGATGCATGATCTTAATTCTCACTTGTGTGATTCTATTTGTATGAACTTGTGTGTGCATGTTTGAATGTAACTTGTTGATCATTTTGATTTGTGGCTTCATTTTGTTACCAGGCAATGTTCTCATGGTTTTCCCTTTTGGGATTCTTTTTATGCATGTTTGTATGATTTGGTGTTAACTTTTATATGGATGGCATGCATGATTGTTTTCTTGTGTGCTCTTGTTTGGATCATTGATATGACTTGAGTATGGTATGTTGCCCTTTCTGCCCTACCTTGCTTCTTATACCAGTTGACTTCATCTCACCTTACTTGGTGATGGTGAATGTTTGTTTGATGATGATGTTTGTGTTGTTTGAGATTGAAATGAATGAGCTTTTTGTCTTCATTTTGTTTTGGTAATGACTTCTTGTTTGTCCATGTTTCATTCTTCTTTGTTCTTCATATTTCTTCTGTTTTTGGAACTTGTTTAAGTCTCATTCTTGTTTTTATTTGTGATTGATTTGATTGGTGTTTACTTGTGCTTGCTCACATGATCCGTTAGGATTCCTAGTCTCTCTTTTTAACATGGGAGTAGGAGATGTAAAACCCTTTTCTAACCCATAATTAAATGGCAAAATATTCACATATATCAGAGTAAAATATTAAACTCAATAAAATCACCTCAAAGGGCGTACATTTCCCAATAAATCAAATATAAGTCAAAGCTTCGTAAACAACGGGTTTTCCCAAAAGATATCAAAAATTTCACAAAGGCAGCAGAACTCAAAAGGCATAATCCCAAAATTTTCCTTATATGGAAAGATAATAAAAATAACACAATAAAACAAGGTTTAACTCAAGACCCCAACCCGATGTTACACTATCAGAGTAAGACCCTATTAGTTAACCAAAAATCCAACAACTAAAAACTTCAAAAGTCCTCAACGGCATCCACGGCTAAACCTAGTCATCTGCACGTTACCCACGAGGAGGCAACATTCAAACAGGCAGGGTGAGTAAAACGATTCATAATAATCAATGTAGGAAATCAATATATAAAATGGTGTCATTTTCATATTCAACGTCATCATATTCATCAAGGAACATCAAATGCCACAACATCATAATTTATTCAAGATCATCTCATAAATGCAAATGAAACTAGACTTAATGCATGTGGTACCAATCATCTGTAAGAAAGAATTGCGCCTAAGAGGGGGTGAATTAGGTTCTTTCGAAATTTTCTGGTTTTAAGAGAGTTATGTTACTTTCTTTTTGCAGAGTGATGTTATGAAAGCTTGTAAAGGCAGAAAGTAAAAGAGACACGGAGAATTATAGTGGTTCCCCTTACACTCCGAGAATACTCCACTCCCCTTTCAAATTGAAAGAGATTTCACTAAAGTTAGGATCAGTGTACAACTTTCTTCTAACCTGTAGGAAGATCAAAGGCTCTTAAACACCTTTAAGATCTAAACACTAAGTGCAGTGAGAACAATCCTCTCTAATGCACACACTTGCTTTCAACAATCCTGAACAGCAAGGGGAAATACATACAATTCTGATTTTGTAAAGATTTGAAACAATGTATACAGATGTTTATAATGCTGAGATTGATCTTCTCTTTAAATGGAAAATTCCACAAGTTTCTAAGGATTATTGCTCAAGAATTTTCTTTTCAAAAGATATGAAATTTTATGCAGAAAATTCTTAGTAAAAATTGATTTTTACTTAGATGTGGAAAGATGAAAAATATGTTAAACAATTTTTTTGATTGAAAGAGGTGTTTTTGAAATTGAAAGATTGAAGTATTTATATTACACAAATACCTCTTGAGAAAATCATGCAAATCTTCAGAAACAATGATGAACAGTTGTCATGTTTCAAAGGAAACATTTCACAGAAATATTATTGAAGAGATGCAATTTTTCAGACAGATTTTTCAAAAACGTTCAGTGAGCAATCAATTGCACAAAGAGACCAATTGATTGCACCTTCACAATTTTACTTGAAAATTCAAATTTTCAAAAGAGCAATCGATTGCACCTTTGGACCAATCGATTGCACTTCAAAACAGAAGTGAAAATTTGAAAAATTTTAAGCATGCAATCGATTGCATCAAAGCAGCAATCAATTGCTTACTGAAACAGAAGCAAAAAATGAGTTTAAAAAATGATCATGCAATCGATTGCTCCAAGAGAGCAATCGATTGCACTTATAAAAACTTAGAAAAATTCTCATTTTAAAAGCTTGTGAAGTGTAAAAAGAATGTAAATAATCTTTTAATGTTTTGAGCAATTTAGGACTTAGATACTTTAATGGGAGTTCTCATTATACCTTCTGAGGCAAACATCCTTAAAGTTGTTGTTTGTCCTGATGCTTGTGTTTGACCATCTTTGCCTTCTTAAGTGATTTGTCTTTGTCAAAACATATGTTGATCTCTGAGAATCTTGATTTCACATTCTCCCCCTTTTTGATGATGACAAAGCACTCTTCTTTTGTTGCAATGATCTTTCCGGAAAATTCTTTCTCCCCCTCAATTTGTGAAGTTGATAAGTTTTTCTCCCCCTCAATGTTTGAAGTTGAGAAGTTCTGAATTTGTATTGAGGTCAAAATAGTCTTTGTATTTGTACCTTAAGGATCAGGGAAAGACAACAAGCAATAAAAGAGTAACATCCTTCTCCCCTTTTTGACATTATCAAAAAGAAGGGAAAGATGGATTAAGGCAATAATATATATATATATATATATATATATATATATATATATATATATATATATATATATATATATATATATATATATATATATATATATATATATATATATATATATATATATATATATATATATATATATATATATATATATATATATATATATATATATATATATATATATATATATATATATATATATATATATATATATATATATATATATATATATATATATATATATATATATATATATATATATATATATATATATATATATATATATATATATATATATATATATATATATATATATATATATATATATATATATCGATGATAGACAAGATAATTTTTTGAAAATAAAATACCAACTTAGTTAAAAAACAAGTTACAAATTGAAAACAGTACAAAGAAACTAGAAAGTACGGAATTCAAATAACAAAATTGACTTAAAAAGAAACATTAAAACACATAGTAAAAAGTTTCTATTACAGATCCATGTCAGGGTCAAAGGTTGGTTGGTTTGGAAACGTTGCCTGGAGAGGTGATGGACGAATTGGAGGGACAGCCGGGTTTGAAGGGTCATATGGAGGAATGTATAAGTGAGAGTACAGATAGGAGAATTGTTGATTGACGGCCTCTTAGAAGTTGTTGATCCGAGTGTTGGTTGACTCTTGAATAACATTGTATTGGTCATTGATGGAAGTGTTGAGATTTCCAAACTGTTGAGTCATGTAATCCATTAACTATTGATTACTCGGGCCATGTTCATTTGGAGGAGGAGGAGGAGGAGGAGCATCATCATCTTCTTCATTCTCTTCATCATCATTTTCAGCCATACCTTCACCAAGATACACAATGGTTTTGGTTTCCGGATTGTATTTGACACCCATCCGAAAGTCCACATTTTTTATTGAGATCTTGTTGATATTTGAATCCATGAGATACTTATCAAATCCTTTAAAGTCTACTTCAAAATGTTCTAGAATCTTTGTTATGAACTAAGCATATGGGAGAAACTTGGATTTTTCATTGATTCCACACATGTGAGTCAAGATTAAGTTTGACCAACTTATGGGAATGCCATTCTTAATAGTATAGAGGATCTACATTTCTAGATCAATCATGATGTAGTGGTTTCCACCTCATGGGAACATTATGTAAATCATGAAATAATGAAACAGCCGATCATCAATGTTAAAAATACCTGCCGACCATGAGTTTCAAGAGGGTTCCATGGCGCCTAAGGATCTGACACATTTTGCATGGAATTCTGCTTCAGTCATACGGCCAAGACTCCAATAGAATTCTTGTTTGTTGTATGCTTTCTAGAGGTCTTCGTTTTCTTCATAAAGTCTCCCACCAGAAATTGGAATGTTCAGAATCCTACTAAGTGTTTTTTAGTAGAGTGGGATTATTTTTCCTTGAACATATGTTACCAACTTGCCTTCTTCCATTTGTAGGTTACTATAGAACAATCTTACCAAATTCGGATAATACAGTCCGGATGAGGAAATCACAGGTTCCAACCCACACGCAATCAAAGTTTCTTGGAAAGAAAAGCATTCTTTAGGGAAAGATGAGAGAATACCATATTTTGGTGTCTGCACAACGTTCTTCTGAAAATATTTGGTGAACCTTTCCTTTTGTTCATCATCTAAGTGTTGAAGAACCAGTGGAATTTTTGAAGATGAAGAGGCTGGACTTTTGCTTTTGTCTTGTGCTGAAATCTTCCTTTATTAGCGTGAAGCCATGGGAAAATGATGGATTTTTTAGAGTTTATGAGGAAAGGAAGAGTTTTTGTGGAGAGGTTATATTTTGAAGCAGATGGTTAAGATAGGTTATGAGAAGTTGGTTTTATAATGGTTAAGAGAGGAGTTATTGTGGGATATGAGTGGTTAAGGGTATTGATGATTAAAACTTTGGGAATATGTGAAATAATGGTCAATGTCTTGAGACTAGAATTAAGTAGTGATGACTAGTCATAGGTAGGTCAAAAAGTAATGATATGGTAGTTGGAAAGTTTAAGAAACCATGGATCTATTAAATAGAAAGAGAAAAAACAGTTTTATAGTAGGTGCAATCGATTGACACAGGGGTGCAATCGATTGCTAGCTTCAAAAAAACAATAAAAATGTAAGACTTACAGTGAGAAATCGATTGCTGCAAGAGTGCAATCGATTGCTGCAAGAGTGCAATTGATTGCTTGCAGTGAAATTTTGAGAAATTGCCACAAATTAAGTTCTGTCATGATTCAACGTTAGTTTCATCCAAAATTCCAAGTTCCCTTCGTATTTTAAAGAAGGATTCCTTTGCCAAAGGCTTCGTGAATATATCAGCAAGTTGATTATGAGTATCCACAAATGTTATCTCGACATCTCCTTGAATTACATGATCTCACAGAAAATGATGTCGTATGTCGATGTGCTTAGTCCTTGAATGCATGACTGGATTCTTTGTTATGTTAATTGCGCTTGTGTTGTCACAGAAAAGAGGAATGCTACCCAGATCGAGTCCGTAGTCACGAAGTTGTTGCTTGAGCCAAAGTATCTGCGCACTGCAACTTCCCGCTGCCATGTACTCCGCTTCAGCCGTACTAAGTGCTACGCATGCTTGCTTCTTGCATGCCCTTGAGAATAGCGCATTTCCCAAGACGTGACTTGTTCCACTTGTGCCTTTTCTATCAGTTTTACAACCTGCATAATTCGCGTCAGAATATCCAATTAAATTGCATATACTACCTTTAGGATACCATAAGCCGACATTTGTTGTTCCTTTGAGATACTTCATGCTCTGCTTGACTACCATCAGGTGAGACTCCTTTGGATTTGCTTGAAAGCGAGCGCAAAGACACAGTTGGATTTTCCTGATGAAAACCCTAATTTGGGGCCAGATGGAATTGGGCTTCAATTGACTTGGAATGAGATCAATTAGCACTTGATATTTGTTGAATATTAGCTCTTTGGATGTAAGGGAACTTTATTTGATGATGACCAATCCAAAACATTGACTGATCAAACAATAATCCTCTTGATTCCACATATGCAAAACCTTAATTCAGAAGAATCAAACAACAAAACTTGCAACAAGGTTAGGGTTAGGAAATAATGCTTTATGCTCATAGAATGGTAATGGAATCTAGGGGTCAAAATTTGGGGTGTGACAGTTGTCCCTATTTAAATAGATTTACCATATGGAATGAGAGATGACAATCTCCATAGAATCATGGTGAAAGGTATTTAAATATAGCAGACCAAAAAGTTTGTCCCTTAGATGCAATGATATGCTAAAGACGACAAAACTATGCAAGTGCTAACATGCCATGAACTCTATAATGATGCTTTATGATGAGAAATGCACAAATGCAAGATGCAGATGGATGCGCAAGCGAAATAGAGGAAAGCCAACACAATGAGTAACCACTCACTAGGGAAAGTCAGCAACACACTGGGGAAAATCTAAAGCGGTGGAGCAATAGGTTCAAGCATGGCCAGCTGACACTTTAGAAGAAAGGAGCTCCCAATAGGGGAAGGACATAACTTTGAGGAAACACTGAAGGAAAACACCTCACCGGGGAAATCTGGAAAGAAACCAAATATTTATTAGGGACACAAAATTCCAACAGGAAAGACCAGGAAGGAACAAAATCTCCACTAGGGGGAAACAAGGAAAGACTCCATCGGGGATGGAGGACAGAAACTCCATTGGGGAAGATAACAATCTTCAACAGGGAAAGGGAGCCATAATGGAAAGCTTCCTTATAACAAAGAGTTCAAACAGGATCTTCAGGAAACAACTAGAGATGTTGGTGACAACCAAAAATCCTAAGATTCACTGGAGATACTGGTAACAACCAGCCATCCCGAGATGAGAAATTCCAATAACCATTAGACTTAAACAACACCAGTCAAAACATTAATGGACTTCGAGTGGGGATAACCATCAAACAGAGATGCCAATTATTGTACCCCAAAATTTGCCCAACCTTTTCTTTACTTGGCCTATGTTTTCATTGCATTGTTATAGCATTTAAATTGCATATCATTGTTCATTTGCAGGGGATCAAGAGGTGTGCATAGCAACAAGGGTTCCAAGCAAGCATGAGTGCTCATCAAGTCATCAGAAGCTGGTCAGAGCTCTTTGAGAAAGTGAATGGATGTATTTTGCTTATCTCCTATCTTGGAGGCCAATTGAGGATCTTCTGAGGATCACAAGTTCAATTTTATGGATATGAGATGTTGTGAAGCTCATTGAGTTCTTTGAAAGCCATTGTGGGGCTTATGCGAATTGTTATATCATGTGCAAAAGATTGCAGTCAAAGGATTGTACACCTAAGGTTTCATCTGCCTAGCGCAAGATCCACTGAGGATTTGCAGGAGATTAAGACTTAGTTCCAAGTCATTGGAGTCATGGAAAGTGGTATTGAGGCATCTAAGATGTTATTTAAAAATCAATTCAAGAAGAATCAAAAGTGTGAGAAGTTACTAAATTAGGGTTTCAGAGGTTTGTCATTGTAAAATCCCCTGTTTAGTGCCTAACTTCAAGGCCACATATATCAAGGTACAAGTGTAAAATCACTTTGACATAAACATGAAACTTGTAGAGCCTGTTCCTAGATTTCTTTTGAGTACTAGAACTCATCCATTGGGTTTCTAGAACTCAAGTTATGATGCTGACAAGTTATGGGTCCTCAAATGAATGTATTTTCAGTCAACAAAAGTCAACCAACTTCCAAGGCACTTTTGATCTAGAATCATGTTTCACCTCAACTTTTGATGAACATGAAAGTTGTTCCTCATGATCTTAGCTTTCCAAAAAGTCTTAGAAGTCCTTCATCTCATTTTTAGAACTCAAGTTTTGAAGCTTGCAAGGCAGGGGTATTTTAGGAAAGTGAGATTATAGGTCATTTTCATTATAGGTCTTGTTCATTCACTTATGCACTTCAAATGAAACTTTTCCCAACATGAAATTTGCTTCAAATGGTATCAATTTCATCCTAAAACACAAGTTTGTCATGTATTTGGCATATATATGAAGATTGGTGAAGAAAATCAATGGAAAAATGAACTTAAAGTCATGAATTAAATTGAATTGGTTTTAATTCATTTTCATGTCATGTTTGTGCTTATTTTGATCCACAATGCCATAATTTGATCCACAATGCCATAACAAGGAGAATGAACCAATTAATTTGGAGTCATGCAAGCTAGAAATCGTGATTTTCAAGTTTACTTCAAGAAGAAGTCTCACATTCAATTTCCACCCTTGGATCAAATTAAGGATCAATTTTCATCCACATGATCATTACACACTCCCAGCAACTGATTTGAATCAAAATGAAGGAAAATGGGAGGGAATTCACGTGTGCATGAAGCTCCCATTTCCAAATTGGGCATTTTTGAATTGCACTCTAGTCAGCCACAATTGGGCCTCCAAATTATTCCAGGTCAATCATATAAAAGCTTCAGATGAATTTTGAAGCTTCATTCGTGCATTTTGGTGGAGAATTGAGGAGAACACAGTTGGAGAATTGAAGAGCAAAAGTGAAATTGTGAATCCAGATTGAAGCATTTTCAACTCAAATCAAAGCCATCATTACCTTCCTTGAACTTCATAGAGTGATTCTGCATCATTTGAGCAAGCTTAAGCACCTGTAGAAGCTCCAACGGAGAGACTCTGTTAGGTATTCTTCTCTTCCAAAATTCTCACTCAATATGCATTGATTCTTCATAATTCTTGTTGCATACTGAAGACCTACGTGCGTAGGCAAATTTTGGGTAGGTTCATGATGTGTTTGTGAACATTTCAGTTATGTGCTCAAAACTTAGATCGCTCGATTCTCTTAGTTCTTCCATGATAAATGAAAACTAAGCCTAGATTTGGATCCTACGTAGCGTAAGCTTCAATTTGGTATATGATTTTGCACGTTTTGGTTAGGTTTTAGATTTGCAGTTCCGGTGGTGTGATCGGAGAAGATGAATGAAGCTGACTTGCCTACGTGTCTGTTGACCAGGCCACATCAATTAGTGAAACGCTGCGTGTCACTAATTGATCCGTTTGTGTTTTAATTGGGCTTGGCTTTCTATTTGCGCCCCCTCTCATTGAAGCCAAATTGTTTTGCCTTGCCTGATTGCTATTCACACTATTGCTCCTTTTTATTTGTTTTTTTTTAATTTTTGTTTTATTTCTGTTTAGATTTAATTCATTTTAAAATACTTCCAATAATATTAAAATTCCACAAAAATATTTTTAGGACATCTTGAGATGTCATTTAATTTTAGGAAACTTTTATTTTATTTTTTGGATTATTTTTCAATTAAAAATAGAATTAAAGATTGGAAGTGTTTTTGAATGAATTTTTTCTTGATCTTTTGGTTTCATGCTTTATTTTTTATTCAATCTTTTGATCCAATGAATGAGAATCATTCCTCATTTCAATAATGAGTTGAATGATTTTTTAGGACACTTTTGCCCCTGGTTTGAACTTTTTTGGTTTGACTTTGGATTTCATTTTGTTGACCCTCGACAACCCTCCTTCAAAATGGTACACCCTTCTGAATCAATTTATTTGGTGGTGTTTTGAAGTGACTTTGGTTGTGATCTTTTAGCCTCTGGTTGTGTTGCACCCCAAAATTTGCTCAACATTTCTTTACCTAGCTTATGTTTCATTTCATCCACATTAGCATTATCATTTGCATTTCATTGACATGTATGCAGGAGATCAAGAGGTATGATTACCAATCAAGAGCTATACAAGATTGTGAGGCTAGCTAAGAAGGTTATTCAAGTGCTCAAGGGTTGATATCCTTGTCAGAGAAGTTAAAAGATCCTTAGAGAGAGTGGTTGAAGCCAAGTGTGTAGGTCTCCTAACTTGAAAGTTGTGGAAAGCCATCAGAAGATTCTGAAGCCATGAAGTTGGACTTGAGGTCTTGAGAGAGCTCATGAGAAAGGTTGAAGATCACTTTGAGGCCTAGACAGGTCATTGTGCAAGATTAAGAAGGCTCAGCCATGAGTGGTGCAGCTAGGGTTTGACTGGGTCAACCCTAAGTCAACTGATGATTTGAAGAAGGTTGAGACTTGATTCAAGAGCCATGTGATCAAGGATTGATGAATTGAGATGTCATAAGGATGATTCCAAGGTTAACTCATCATGATTGAAGTGTTTGAGAAGTTTCAAGCTAGGGTTTCTAAGGCTTGACAGTGTAAAATCCCCTAGTTTGACCGCTATCTTCAAGGAAATTTAGCTCAAGATGTGATTGTCATCTCATCTTACCCTCAACATGATTGTTGTTGAGCATGGTCTTAGCTTTAATTTGAGTTCTAGAAGTACTTGATAGGATTTGTAGAACTCAAGTTATGGCTTTGACAAGTTACAAGTCATCTGAGGAATGTGAATTTGGAGCTTGAAAGTTACCCAACTTGCATGAAACGTTTTCCCAAGAAGGATGATTCCTATGAACTTTTGGTCAACATGAATGTTGTTCCTTATCCTCTTAGCTTTCTATAGAGTACTAGAAGTCCTTGATAGGATCTGTAGAACTCAAGTTATGGCTTTGACAAGTCAAGGGTATTTTGGACATTTGGTGATTATAGGTCATTTGTGATCATAGGCCATTTTCACCAACTTAGAGGCCTCAAATGAAGTTTTGTTAACCTATAAAGTTGCTCAAAATGGGGTTTTAACCTTGACCATGCATCAAGGAAGCATTGAAATGGCTCAAGGAGAGACTTGGTTCAAGAAATTTTGAAAAAAGGAAGAATTAAAAGGATTTAATGGTCAAAAATTCACATAATTCATTTGGTGACCAAATGAGACAAACTTATAGGTCATTTTGATTGTAAAATGCATTTTAAAGACAATGGCAATGTTGGTTTTTTCATTTGAGTCCCCATTCAAAGATTTGCATTTGATTGCTTATGATGTAAGTTACATAAACCAAACTATGCACAAGTGCAAGACCAATGCTCTAATCCATCCAAACACCTTCATAATCTCATGTGAGGAGAATTTGGATGAGAATGAGGTGATAAACAAGCTGCAAGCAGGGCTGCCATGGATGAGCATGAGATGAGAAATTCAAGAGCAAGAGATATTGGATATCTCATATAGATGGTTCTAGGAACTTCTAGATCATTCCTACTGGTTCTATATAAGCTTTAGAGCTGGTCCAGGGCCAAGGTTGGTGAGAATTGGGAGATAAAAGAGAGATTGAGTTCTGAATTTTCTTCTTGCAAACCAAATTCGGTTACACACTTTTGATCCATTTCCATCCAAATTCTTGTTTTCAACACCTTCCTCTAGAGTGTATGAATGATTCCAGATGGAATTTGAGCCAAGATTATAGCAAAATCGTGAGAGAGCACCTTGAATTCATAGCTTGCAAGTCAGAATCGAATTCAAGAATTCAGGGAGTTTCAATCCAATTTGTTGCATACAAAAGCTTCCTTTGGTGTTAGTGAAGGTATCTGGAGATTCTTGGAGGTTGATTTGAAGGTTTCTGTGCTCTGTGCATTCAAAACTCAAGGGTATGTAATTCTCATTGTGTAGCATGATCCTGGTAGTTTGGCTAGGTTTTGATAGGCTAGATGCATTGTAGATCATTGCTAGAAGCTTTCTGGATAAGTAATTTGAAGATTAGTGACAATTTAGGGTTTATGCCATTTTCGGTTGAGATTGCTATTCTTGGATTCTTGCGTTTTTAGAATGAATGAGTGGTACGGTTGGATTCCTGGTGAGATTTAGAGCAACTTTCATGTAGAAATCGTGTGAAATGGTTGAGTGTGGAGAGAGTTAGGGTTGCTTGATGGTGGCCGGAAAAGCCACCGGCGGTGGTCTTCGCGCGCGCAGAGCAAGAGGTTGCAGAGATTTGAAATGAAGAAGACATAATCTGAGGCGTCCATTCCTGAAGAGGACTTTGAATCAGACCTCCATCTAAGGCTCCTCATTGCGCCACATCCCCCCCCCCTTAAACGCGTCGTTTTGTTTAGTAGCCTGATGAGTTTCGCTGCATGGACCAAAGGGCACGAGTTCGAATCATGGTTTGTGCAAGTGTCTTTTTCATTCTAATTGCTGAAGAAATACAGATGGATCCAAACGCCTGGGCCTATGAAATCCTTGCTTTTCACACCCCCTTTCTGGCCCAACCCTTGAAATGAACTGGGTTTATTTGCTATTTGCCACGCTCGCTTACCAATTTCTCTTATTTTCCATTTTATTTTCTTCATTTTATATAGTTTAGTAAATAATCGATAAAAAATTGAAAACTAACTCAAATAATTCCATTATTTTTTCCATTGGTTCATGATTGAATCTAGTTTTTTTTAGATAAAAAATATTAATATTTCATGCATTTTTTATTTTATTTGCATTTTTTGAATTTTAATTGATGTTAAAATAATCATGGTTGATACTTTGTTTTGTTGAATTTGGTTTGAGCACTTGGTGATGATTCTTGCCTTGAGTTTTTGTGTGTAGCTAGCATAGAGATGCATGTTCCCCCTAGATTTTTCTCACATTTTTGTGATGAAGGTAAGTGGTAGTTTTAGTTTGAAACTTTAGGTGTTCCATTTTTAGGGTTTATGGTTAGTACCTTATGATTTAGGTTTTACATCTAGAACTTGGTGGATGATTCAACCTCTGAATTTTGTATGGTAGATTCATGATTGAATTAGGGTCCCTTAGGAATTTTTGTAGGAATTTATAATGTGGTTTACTATTTTAGTTTGATTTTAGTTTAGGTGCTAACTTTGGATGATTCTAATGCACTAATTTGACTAGATTAACCCCTTAGGTTCCCTTAGAGTAAGCTTGTGCTGTTTCTACCCTTGGTTGAGGATGAAAGCAAGTTGAAGATGAAATGGAGTGCTTGAAGAAGTTTGGATGTGAAGATCTTCCCCTCTTTTGGTGTAGTTTTGATTAGGTGTTAAGATTAGGGTTTGTAGGCAGAGCTTCTAGATAGATTCTCTTCTTTCATAAACATGGAAGGTGTTGATCACTTCCATTCTTCCCTATGATGCAAGGTCCCCTGTGAAGGCCTCATCCCTCCTTTGGTAGGATGTGTGGCTCTTTACAAGTTGGTAGAACCTTTGAGGGTCCCTTTCTCTGATGATAGGATGCTTAGTGGTGACCTTTGGTCTTCACTTTGCTACCAATCATCCAAACTTTTCTCTTGTTAGATGAATCTTTCTCCCTTGCTAGAGGATGGAGTTCCTTGCTTGAAGAAGATTGAAGGCTAGAGGTTGATACTTCCCTTTGTTTGAAGACTGTCATTGAAGCTGAAGCTTGTAGATCAGGAAGAGCAAGTTGATACTTGTAAGGAAGAGAGAGCTGAAGCTTGAAGAAGAAGAGGAACAAGTTGACACTTGTGAAGAGAATCCAGTTGAGATCAGATGAAGAAGCTGAAGCTTGAAGTTGGAGAACAAGTTGATACTTGCAGTTAGGATTGAAGCCTGAAGGTGGAGTTCACTTTGGAGCTGAGGCCTAAAGAAGAGAGAATAAGTTGATACCTATGTTTGATAGTTTAGAAGCTTAAAGAAGCAAGTTGACACTGGCTATTAGAGATGATAGCCTTAAAGAGCAGTTGAAGACTGAGGACTGAACTGATGTCAGAGTTGCTTTGCTGTGAAGCTGTGGAAGTTGTTGATCTGCCTTCTTTCCTGTCTGTTTGCTTGCTGTGCAACTGTATTGATGTGACTTATTTGATTTTCTTGATGCATTAGAATAAGTTCATATTTAGATTGATTTAATCTAGGAGCATGATTGCACTAGAGGTTGAGTTGCTCCCTCTGCTTGTATTTTTACTGTATGGCTTTGCTTGCTGGTATTTGGTAGAGCCCTGCTCCCTTGCCTATGTGGTTGGAGTTTGCTTGATAGCATGTTATTCCTTCCTCTGTATGATTGCAGTTTGTATCTTGCTTGATAGCATGTCTTTCCTCTGTATGATTACAGTCACTTATATTCTGCTTGATAGCATGTTACTTCTTCTGTATGATTGCAGTTATTCATATCTGGCTTGAGGTTGAGATGAGCTTGTGGAGGCTTATGCCCCACACACATTTCCTCCCTCACTTGCATTGCATGCATTTTACTGTTTAAACTGATGCTTTATCTGTTTCTGTTTATCATTGATATGATCCCCTAGGAATCTCACTTCCTTTGATAAGGAAGTGATGATAGAACTTCGGGTTGAAACCTATGCATGATAACTTCTAGGAGTTCCTTGTTTCAAACTTCAACCATAGGATGAATCCTTGGCATGACATCATTAGGACTTGATAGTCTCCCCTTAGTTGAACCTGTTCGCTCTCTTCTCATCTCAAAACAAATTAAAATACAGTAATAAAGGTTAACTGACGTCGTACGTTACGAGCCTTAAGCTATCTGAGAAAGGATTATTGGAGAGTTTCTTTTCAACAGTCTGGATGTTTAGTATGGCACCCTTTGGGTGACATGCGACGCATTCACTCTCAGGTCATAGTCTCTAGTGCGATATTGGTTGCAAACATCCATAAAAAACAGTTCTTTCGTAAAAGACAGAAAACAAACTTCAAACCTTTTTGCCCCGTGGGCCCATAGTTCAAAGGAAGCTTTTCTGAAGAAAAGAGTGTCGTTAACTCCCAGTTCTACCGCAAACGGTAACGCCTAAGTCTCCAAGGGTCGAGCTGCGTACACCAAACTGCTGGAAATGTTTGTTAACCCTACTCGAAAAAAACAGATGAATCTAAATCCCCGTAATCCGTATTATCCCGAACTACGTAAGCTCTAATCTCTCAAGCCCGTTGAGAGTACGTAGGCACAATGCTAACGTATTGGCGAGCCGCCTCCCCCATCACCCGTAGTTAGCCGAACTACGTTGACTCTGATTTCTCATTCTCTGATGAGAATACGTAGGCATAAAGTGTGACGCTTTGCCGAGTCATTTTCTTTTCTTTTTAAGCCAGCCTTGATAGGTAGATAGATAAAACCAACCCGTCAGTTAAACACAACAAGCGTGGATCCCATCGAGTACGATGGACGTGAGGGGTGCTAATACCTTCCCCTTGCGTAACCGACTCCCGAACCCAGACAATGGTTGCGATGACCTTGTCTTATACCTTTTTGTCAGGTTTCTCCGATCGTTTCCTTTCCCGTTCTGAGGGATAAATAACGAAAGGTGGTGACTCTTCTGTTTTGCCGGTACCTTATTTTCGCGGTAGCGACAGGTTGCCAACTCTTTGATGTTCATTTGAGATTTTATTTGATGTTCACTTGACCTAGTTTGCTTTAGAGGTGACACTTGTGGATCCATTGAGCTCTCAATTCTTGTTGATTCATACTTCTAACATGTTGAGGTATTTGAATACTCATTTTTAGGTCATAAACTTGTTCTTTGCTTGTTGAGATTTGCATTTCTTTTAGGCTTTCCATTTGATGTTCAAGTGTTGAATGTGCTTAAGACGTAGGTCTTTCTCCATGCTTATGCTTGCATTCTCCTTTGTGCTTTTCCTTCTTTGGTTTACGTACCTTCTCCTCTTATCTTTGCCTCTGTCCCATGACCTTAGAGTACCATTTGAGATGGTTTAGTCCCTCCTTAGGAGGCACTTGAAACATGTCTTGAATGGTGATTCTTTGAGGACTTCTCTTAAGTGTTCTTGCATGATCATTGAGTTTATCTATGGTTGAGTTGCCCATTTGAGTTCCTTGTTGTCCTCACATTTCCTCCCATTCTCTCATTTGATCATGGCTTCTTCCCTTTCTTTTGGTTTGCCTTTGGGCATTGTGGTTGATGGCAAATGGTTATAGGATTCATTCTCCCATTTCATCCCACTTTTGTATGCTTGTTTTATTGCTTTTGTATGCATTCTTTCTTTCTTCTTCTTTGCATCTCTCATATGTATGATTGAGGTCGAGATGTACTTGTGGAGGCTACTTCCCCACACTTTTTTTCCTCCCTCACTTTCATTTTAATTGTGCATTACATGTTTGCATACTTGCATTTTTCTAATGCTTTCTTCTTCTTCTTCTTTCTCCTTTACCATGATCCCTTAGGACCTCTAATCTTCCTTATTCATGGTTGATTATGATAGACCTTAGGCTTAAACCTATGCGTGATAACATTAGGTAGCATTCCCTTTCATCCCAATTATAGGTACACTTTGCATGAGAACATTAGGTTGAGTTTTAGTCTCCCTTTAGAGTGTCTCTCTCTTATATTCTTCAAACTTTCTTAAAACATCTAATAAAGGTTAAGGATTGTTGTACGTTACGAGCCTTAAGTACTTGGGGAATGGTGATTGGGGGGCTTCCTCTCAATTTCTTAGAGTGTTTAGTATACGTCCTTAGGACGATATACGACGCATTCGATCCTAAGTCATAGTCTTTAGTGCAACATGAATTACAAACAATAATCAATGCACTTTGCCGCGGTGAAAATTGGATACCAAGATATTGATTAACTTTAATCTTAATTAATTACAACCGGTCTTTAATTTGTCCAAAGGAAGGGAAAAAGATCTAATTACCCACAATGCAATGCAAATGCAAAAGCTAGAGAGTTATAGGTTCGGGGGTTGCTTAAAATTAGGGAAGGTGCTAGCATCCTAAGTTTCTGTAGTACTCTACAAGAACCTCTTGTTTTATGTTGTTTATTGCTAAGGGTTATCTTCTTAAGTATAAAAGACCTAATAGTTTAATCTAAGTATATCCGCCAAGATGTCACATCTTGCGCCTACATATCCTGACGGGAATGGAATCAGAGTATTTGTAGTTCCCCTAAAGGGTTTGAGGAACTCTTTGACTGTTGGTCAAAGTTCCTAAGGGATAAGAGTAGTTGATTGATTGTGTCTAGGAGAAAAGGTGAGTTGTCATATCGAGGGAGAATACATGACTTAGCCACCACAACTTTGTAGGAAAATAGTCTTTGCATTGTCTTGAAAGAAGGGCTCAAGCACTCGGAATTATCGACGAGTACGCCACTATCTCCCTCAAGCGGAAAAGTCCCTACATATTGATTGTATTGTTATGGGGCAGGAGATTTATATCTCGACTGTCAAGATGACTAACATCTTATTCTCTAATTGTTTGAACAATAGTTTGAATTGACTTGAATTGTTTTTATCTAAGTTGTAAAATAAAAGACAAAGGTCCTCCTTATGTGGTAGGATCTAACTTAAGAGATCAACTTGAATGGGATCAAGGATCAAGTGGGGAATATGATGCAAATGAAATGCATTCGCACAAGTTTCATGTTATGCGCAGATTCTTCCTTTGGACATCTATGCAATACGGGAAGATAAATGACGATAAAGATAAAATATGGATAAAGTAAGAGCGCACCAACGCATGAAAGCGCTAAGACATACAAGTGAGTGAAAGTAAATAGGTGAATGGAATAGGAGCGCGAGCGTAAGCGTGTACGATTGGATTAAGTCATGGGATATTGATTTAAGAGAAATTATATTATTTGGTGAAAGTAGAATGAATTATATTTTTAGTAAATTTAAAAGGGTTACAAATTAGTTAGATTTTTGATAGAAAAAGTTTGAGATGAGAAATGATTTGTTAAAAAGCTTTATTAATCATAAGAATAAATACAAGTTAATTTAAAAGTTTATGAAATAGGTTTCTTTTAGATAAAATAGTTTTCTAGTCATTATTTATAAAAAGGTTGTTATTAAAATTCAAGTTATTTAGAAAAAAAAGTTTTTTGTGAGTAATATTAATTTATTTAATAAAATGAAATTATTAAATAAAATGTAAATTAACAAGTTAATTAAAAGTTGATTTGAATAAATGGGTTAATTAAAAAGGGTTAATTTAAATAAATAAAAAAAGGGTTATTAGTTGGGTCATTTTTTTAAAAAAGCTGATGATTTAATTTATTAAATGGCAGGTTAAATATTAATTAGTTTTTTTTTTTTAGATTAAGTTATGATTAGGGGGGCGGAAGGTCCAGTATGGTAGGCCATGGGAGGCACACCGTGGATGCGCGGTTGCGGTGCATGTGATGCGATCAAGTGTGTGATGAGAGGCTGTTGTGCGAGGGCGCACGCTAATTAGTGTGTGTGCGCGCATATATGATTACAATACAAAATAAAAATTACAAAAAAAAACAAAAAGAGAAAACCCACGTCCCCAAAATCCTCTCCAATCCGCTGCTATTCTTCTTCTTCCGCATTCCTCTTCTCTTTTCTCTCGCCGTACTTTTTCATTTCGTGATTTCGCCTCTTCCTCCTCGTTCGTAACCCTTTTTCTTTTCCTCTTCAATTTCTCATTTAGATTTCCTACAAAAAAAATCAACAAAATTAACAGAGTAAATGTTAGCCAAGACAGCTCAATGACTTAAGGGTTTGGTTTGCAGGTTTATGCGGTGGCTTGGCGATTCGCGGTGGGCGAAAAATGAAGGTTCCAACAGCAACGGTCATGGGTGGTTGGCGGCGAGTGTGAAAGCAATGAGGGCTTGGTCGGTTTTGGAGGCAGTGGTCGCATTTCGCGAAGATGGCGACGATGGAGTTTGGTTGAAGGGATTCGCGGCGGAGTTTGAGATAAGTCTTCCTCCTTTTCGATTTACAAATTTAGGGTTAGTTTGGGATTCTATATTGGATTTGCAAGTCTGTTAGGGTTCTACCATTTGGGATTTTCTGGTTTATGTGTGAACTGCTGTGAATTCTTGTCCCCTTTTCATCTCAATTTCTTATCCTTTATAGGTGCACACGGATTCTCTTGGTGCAGGACCATTGGCTGGAATTAAAGCGTCGACCCCCTTCTTTCCATCTTCGTCCGATATGTCTGGTCTTGTAGACAAGGTGGTAAATTACTTTCTATTCTTAAGGCAACATGTTCTTATCCCGTTTTGGAAAGTATTAAACTTGTCTAGGATTTCAAGTTATGGTTTTTATTGTTTGATTGTAGGGATCGTAGGAGTCGCTCCCTTGTGGTTCTTCAACAAACCATATTGGTTATACTGAATGAATTGAAGCAGCCTAGGGTACACGACTTATGTTGTTCATCTGTTTCTGTTATAGCTCCCTTCTAGAGTTCTGCAGTGAATTAACTTGTCTTGTGCTGATTTGCAGGATATTCTCCTTCCATTATAACAATCTCTTTGTGAACAATAATTCAAGTGTTTCTGGAGTGATTCCTCATGCTAGATACATCACGAATTGGAAGAGTTTTCTTTGGAACCAACTCCTTAATTCATCCTGTAAAGCGTTTTCCGCTTCGTCTTTTGTTGTTGAGTATGTGTTTCTCGGTAAGAGTTTCATGGTTTTCAAAGATAGCATCTTTGCTTGGTCATATTAGCATGAACTAACTTTCTGGTCGGTAACCTTGCAGGATGAAACTGCACTGTCGTGAAAGTGACTTGGTTGAAAGTTATGCAGGTTCTTATTTTCAAACATAAGCTGATGACTTCGATTGTTTCTCTGCTCTGAGTCTGGTTGTAGTTGTGCAATTCAGAATTCTCTTTCACCATATTATGTTGGACGGTGGTTTTGGAAACGCCTTATGATCGCTTTTCATAATTAGAGCTTGATTAATATTGGAATGTTGTTTTCTTATAACTCCTAATCAAATATTTTGTTGTTTCATGTGTTGATGAGGGAGCTGGGAAGTACTTGGATGATGAACACGTATGTCGTCGCATAGTTGATGGTGAACCGTGAAGGTGCAGGTGAAGACCTGGATGATAGCTTGGACAACTTGGTGCCGCTTGAAGTTTAGGCAGAACTTAGTTTCTTTTAGGCTGAATTGTAAATTAGGCATGCTTGTGGCGTTTTTCTTTTAGGATTTGTAATGAGCATGCAGTATCCATTATCACACCAAGAAGTATCTGTCGCTACCGCGAAAATAAGGTGCCGGAAAAACAGAAGAGTCGCCACCTTTCGTTATTTATCCCTTAGAGCGGGAAAGGAAACGATCGGAAAAACCTGACGAAAAGGTATAAGACAAGATCATCGCAACCATTGTCTGGGTTCGGGAGTCGGTTACGCAAGGGGAAGGTATTAGCACCCCTCACGTCCATCGTACTCGATGGGATCCATGCTTGTTAGGTTTTCTACGGGTTTGTTTACTATCTACCTATCAAGGCTGGTCTGAAAAGAAAAGAAAATGACTCGGCAAAGCGTCGCGCTTTATGCCTACGTATTCTCATCAGAGAATGAGAAATCAGAGTCAACGTAGTTCGACTAACTACGGGTCACAGGGGGGTGGCTCGCCAATACGTCAGTATTGTGCCTACGTACTCTCAATAGGTATGAGAGATCAGAGCTTACGTAGTTCGGGATAATACGGATTACGGGAATTCAGATTCATATATTTTATCGAGTAGGGTTAACAAACAGTTCCAGCAGTTTGGTGCATACAGCTCGACCCTTGGAGACTTATGCGTTACCGTTTGCGGTAGAACTGGGAGTTAACGACACTCTTTTCTTCAGAAAAGCTTCCTTTGAATTATGGGCCCACGGGGCAAAAAGGTTTGAAGTTTGTTTTCTGTCTTTTACGGAAGAACTGTTTTTTATGGATGTTTGCAACCAATATCGCACTAGAGACTATGACCTGAGAGTGAATGCGTCGCATGTCACCCAAAGGGTACCATACTAAACATCCAAGCTGTCGAAAAGAAACTCTATGACAACCCTTTCTCAGATAGCTTAAGGCTCGTTACGTACGACATCAGTTAACCTTTATTACTGTATTTTGATT
Source organism: Lathyrus sativus (assembly GCA_963859935.3). Taxonomy (NCBI): domain Eukaryota; kingdom Viridiplantae; phylum Streptophyta; class Magnoliopsida; order Fabales; family Fabaceae; genus Lathyrus; species Lathyrus sativus. Next base: position 451,160,147 of record OZ012739.1, on the reverse strand, counting down.
TGTTTTGAGATGAGAAGAGAGAACGAACTCTATGGGGAGACTATCAAGTCCTAATGTTGTCATGCCAAGGATTCATCCTATGGTTAAGGTTTGAAACAGGGAACTCCTAGAAGTTATCATGCATAGGTTTCAACTTAAAGTTCTAATCATCACTTCCTTATCAAAGGAAGTGAGATTCCTAGGGGATCATGTCAATGGTAAACAGAAACAGATAAAGCATCAGCTTAACAGTAAACAGTAAACGACTGTAAAATGCATGCAATGCAAGTGAGGGAGGAAGTGTGTGTGGCGCATCAGCCTCCACAAGCTCATCTCAACCTCAAGCCAGATATGAATAACTGTAATCATACAGAAGATAAAATGCTATCAAGCAAAATAGAATAACTGCAATCATACAGAAAAACTAAAATGCCATCAAGCAAACACAAGAACACATAGGCAAGGGAGCAGGGCTCTACCAAATACCAGCAAGCAAAGCCATACAGTAAAAATACAAGCAGAGGGAGAAACTCAACCTCTAGTGCAATCATGCTCCTAGATTAAATCAGTCTAAACATGAACTTATTCTAATGCATCAAGCAAATCAAACAAGTCACATCAATACAGTTGCACAGAAAGCAAACAGACAGGAAAGAAAGCAGATCAACAGCTTCCACAGCTTCTCAACAAGGTTCTCCTCTGACAGCAGTTCAGTCCTCAGTCTGTAACTGCTCTTCAAGGCTTTCATCTTCAATAGCAAGGGTCAACTTGCTTCTTCAAGCTTCCAACACATCAACATAAGTATCAACTTATCCCTCTTCTTCAAGCCTCAACTCCAAAGTAAATTCCACCTTCAGGCTTCAATCCCAATTGCAAGTATCAACTTGTTCCTTCAGGGACTCAATGCATTAAACTCACAAGTATCAGCTTACTTCTTCCTCAAGCTTCAGTTTCTTCATTCAATCTCCAATGGGTTCCCCTCACAAGTATCAACTTGTTCTTCATCTTCTTCAAGCTTCAGCTCTTTCTTCAATCCCAGCTTGATCTTCTTCCCACAAGTATCAACTTGTTCCTCTTAATCTTCAAGCTTCAGCTCCAAGGGCAGTCTTCAAACACAGAGAAGTATCAACTTCTAGCCTTCAATCTTATTCAAGCAAGGAACTCCATCCTCTAGCAAGGGAGAAAGATTCATCTAACAAGAGCAAGATTTGGATGACTGACATCAGAGTGAAGACCAAAGGTCACCACTAAGCATCCCATCATCAGAGAAAGGGACCGTCAAAGGTTCTACCAACTTGTAAAGAGCCACACATCCTACCAAAGAAGGGATGAGGCCTTCACAAGGGGACCTTACATCATAGGGAAGAATGGAAGTGATCAACATCTTCCATGTTTATGAAGGAAAAGAATCTATCTAGAAACTCTGCCTACAAACCCTAATCTTAACACCTAATCAACACTACACTAAAAGAAGGGGAATCCTCACATCCAAGCTTCCTCAAGCATTCCATGATAGCCCCAGCTTGTCTTCAACACCATCCAAGAGCAAGAGAGGCCAAAACCCTAATCTAAGGGAACTAAAGAAATCAATCTAATTGAATTAGCAAGTTAGGATCACCTAAAACCTAGTACTAAAGTTAATCCTAACTAAAATACTAAAACCAATTGTAAAATCCTACAAAAATAACTATGGGACCCTAGTTCAATCATGAATCTACCATACAAAATTCAGAGGTTGAATCATCCACCAAGTCCTAGAAATAAAACCTAAATCATAAGGTACTAACCATAAACCCTAAAAATGGAGCTCCTAAAGTTTCAACTTAAAACTACCACCTACATTCATCACAAAAATGTGAGAAAAATCTAAGGGGAACATGCATATCTATTCTAGCTACACACAAAAAATCAAGGCAAGAATCATCACCAAATGCTCAAACCAAATTCATCAAGACAAGGTATCAACCATGGTTATTCTAATATCAATTAAAATTCAACAAATGCAAATAAAATAAAAAATGCATGAAATATTAATATTTTTTATCTAAAAAAATCTAGATTCAATCATGAATCAATGGAAAAAATAATGGAATTAATTGAGTTAGTCTTCAATTTTTTATGAATTATTTACTAAGTCACATGAAATGATGAAAATTAAAAGAAAATAAAAGAAATTAACAAGCGTGCGTGGCAAATAGCAAAAATAACCAGTTCATTTCAATGTTTGGGCCAGAAAGGGGGTGTGGTTATCAAAGCGCGTGCTAGGCCCACCCATTAATCATAAATAATATGGAAAATCAATGATAATAGGAAAATGTTTGTGGTAAATATCAATCAATATCAGTACAAATCTTGATGGGCCTCCAAACTGGGGTGCGGATAATAACATTTCACTAAGCCCACCCAAGTACACTTAGTGATACGGTGCGTTTGGTTAGTTCTCAGATCCTTCACAAACTGAAACTTATTCGTGGCCATTGGATCCTCCTCCAAGTCAAAGTCCACATCTAATCTCACGGCCACAACATCATCTTCCCCATTTCAAAAATCTGGAGGGAAGAACCTCCATGGATGAACAGAGCTTCATATCTTCATCTTCCCCAATCGTGCTCCTCCAATATCTCACCAAAACTCACGCCTAAACATCCTAACTCACTCGTTTTTTCACGGAGAATTCAACCATGACAATCAATAATCTTGAAGCTCAATCAATCTCAAAACACGATACCAATCTCAGAAACTGCTCAAAATTCCATCATCACTATTCTTCAAATTAAGATGTCTAACATCATCACCACTTCACCCTGATTATTTTCACTATCAAACTAAGATTATACACCAATAATCAGCAAGATATGGTCCTCTCAAGAAATCTGATCACCTAACCAATTGTCTCTAAATCATGCAAATTGTTACCAGAAAACTCCTAGCAATGATCTACAATGACTCTAACCTATCAAAACCTAGAGAAACTACATGAATCAAGCCATAGGATGAGAATTACATACCTGCAAATTTTGAATGCACAGAGCACTGAAACCTTCAAATCAACCCTCAAGAATTTCCAGATACCTTCACTAACACCAAATGAAACTTCTGTATGCAACAAATTGGATTGAAACTCCCTGAATCCTTGAATTCGATTTTGACTTGCAAGCTATGAACTCAAGGTGCTCTCTCACGATTTTGCAATGATCTTGGCTTGAATTCTATTTGGAATCACTCATACACTCAAGAGGAAGATGTTGAAAGCAAAGAAATGGATTGAAATGGCTCGAATGTGTGTAACCGAATTTGATTTGCAAGAAGAAAAATCAGAATGCAATCTCTCTATTCTCTCTCAATTTCCACCAACCTTGGCCTTGATCCAGTTCTAAAGCTTATATAGAACCAGTAGGAATGATCTAGAAGTTCCTAGAACCATCTATATGAGATATCCAATATCTCTTGCTTTTGAATTTTTCATCTCATGCCCATCCATGACAATTCTGCTTTGGCTTGTTGCAGCACCTCATTCTCATCCAAATTCTCCTCAAATAAGATTCTGAATGTGTTTGGATGGATTGGAACATTGGTCTTGCACTTGTGCATAGTTTGGCATATGTAACTTACATCATAAGCTACTAAATGCAAATCTTTGAATTGGGCCTCAAATGAAAAAACCAACATTTCCATTGTCTTTAAAATGTATTTTCCAATCAAAATGACCTATAAGTTTGTCTCATTTGGTCACCAAATGAATTATTTGAATTTTTGACCATTAAATCCTTTTAATTCTTCCTTTTTCCAAAATTTCTTGAACCAAGTCTCTCCTTGAGCCATTTCAATGCCTCCTTGATGCATGGTCAAGGTTAAAACCCCATTTTGAGCAACGTTCTAGTTGAACAAAACTTCATTTGAAGCCTCTAAGTTGGTGAAAATGGGCTATGATCACAAATGACCTATAATCACCAAATGTCCAAAATATCCTTGACTTGTCAAAGCCATAACTTGAGTTCTACAAATCCTATAAAGGACTTCTAGTACTCTCTAGAAAGATAAGAGGATAAGGAACAACATTCATGTTGACCAAAAGTTCATAGGAATCATCCTTCTAGGGAAAATGTTTCATGCAAGTTGGGTAACTTTCAAGCTCCAAATTCACATTCCTCATATGACTTGTAACTTGTCAAAGCCATAACTTGAGTTCTACAAATCCTATCAAGGACTTCTAGCACTCAAATTAAAGCTAAGATCATGCTCTACAACAATCATGTTGGGGGTAAGATTAGATGACAATCACATCTTGAGCTAAATTGCCTTGAAGATAGGGGTCAAACTAGGGGATTTTACACTGTCAAGCCTTAGAACCCTAGCTTGAAACTTCTCAAACTCTTCAATAATGATGAGTTAACCTTGGAATCATCCTTATAACATCTCAATGTATCAATCCATGGTCACATGGCTCTTGGATTAGGTCTCAACCTTCTTTAAATCATCAGTTGACTTAGGGTTGACCCAGTCAAACCCTAGTTGCACCACTCATAGCTGAGTCTTCTTAATCTTGCACAATGACCTGTCTAGGCCTTAATGTGATCTTCAAACCTTCTCATGAGATCTCTCAAGACCTCAAGTCCATATTCATGGCCTCAGAATCATCTGATGACTTCCCACAACTCTCAAGTTAGGAGACACACCCTCTTGGGTTCAACCACCCTTTCTGAGGCTCTTTCAACTTCTCTGACAAGGATATCAACCCTTGAACACTTGAATGACCTTCTTAGCTAGCTTCATAGTCTTGTATAGCTCTTGATTGGTAATCATACCTCTTGATCTCCTGCATACATGTCAATGAAATGCAAATGATAATGCTAATGTGAATGAAATGAAACACAAGCTAGGTAAAGAAGTGTTGGGCAAATTTTGGGTTGCAACAGCTGCCCCTATTCAAACGGCTTGGACCTGACTGGGTGAGAAGCGAACAACTCTCAAACAATCAAGTTAAAAGATGGTTGAATACCAAAAAACCCGGAAATTTGCCAACTGCACAAGTACACGGTACTCTGATGGGGACAAATCTTCGGAAACTGAAATAATAGTTGCACGACAACTAGCTGGAGAATTGGTCGCACAGTAACCGGTGAAATTTCTAATCTCAAATCTCCGTCAGGATGATCATCTGATTTTGCTGTAGATCTTCGTCCTCAAGTCATTAAGGGGTCGCGGGCCATTCGGCAACCGGCGATACATAGCTGATATTGCCGTCAGACATTCTGCGACACTGCTGCAGAAGAATTCCTCGGGACTCATCAGGTCATTAGGAACATTTTAACAATCAAGTTAATCATGCCGTCAGGCACTCAAAGGAATTTTCGGGCGCCAGCCGGACTTCGTCAGTAAGTCGGGAATTTTGGCACTGCTGCCGGACTTCAATCATCAAGTCTTCAAGGGAAATCTCAACTTCTCTGTTCAAAGCGGCTGGGGATGACACATCTCCGCTGGGGATTTTGGAGAACTATCAAGTAACTCTGCTTCGGGGCTTCAGAAATCATTCTGGATGAATCAACTCTGCTGAGGACTTCAAGAATCATCTTGGACAAATAAATCCATCGGGAACTTCAAGAATCATCTTGAACCAATAACTCTGCTGGAGATTTCAGGAATCATCCCGAGCAAACACTCTGTCGGGGACTCTAAGCATCAACTTGAGCAGCCCTCTCTGGTGACCTCACCGGGGATTTTAAGAATCATCTTAAGCAAACCACTTCGCTGGAGAATTCAAGAATCATCTTGGGCAAACGACTTTGCTGGGGAATTCAAGAATCATCTTGGGCCAAACAACTCTTCTGAGATTTCAGGAATCATCCTGAGCAAACCATTCTGCGGAGGAACACCTGCAAAACAAGAACGGTAACAACCTAGCTCATGTTTCATATGCATATGATCGACAATGGCGTAATGCTCCACACGGTGGAAATGCTACGCGTTTTTAGGGTAAATGCTATGCAATCATGCCAAATGCTACGACCCCATCAGCAAAATAAATGCTGAAGGGAAAAGCCTCCTGTCAAGGAGAAAGAGCCACTCTGGTGGAGGAAGGAATCATCCTGCTGAGGAAAAAAAAGATGTCAATCGCAGAAATAAACTGCACAGCCTTTGCTGCTAAACCTTCCTGGAGGTACCGACTCCGCTGGGGAAATACAACATCGGCTATTCAGTGCTCTACTGGGGAAAACCAATCATGGCCCAAATGGCTTCCAAGGACTCGGCTCTCTTGGGGATTCGCAAACTCGGCTGGGGAAGAAAATCATCCTGTTTACTGGGGAGAGTACAACTCTGTGGGGAATTTCAATTCCGCTGAAGACTTCCGTCTGCACACTTCAATATATGACTCAGCCGGGGAGACGACGATCCTTCAGGATACATCTAACTGGGGAGAGAATCTTCTCTGCTTGGGGAAACATATCAATGCTTTCGATCTCATGTTCAGACTCCATGGGGAGGTGCTGCTGAACTTGCTGGAGAAGAAGGAATCATCCTGCTTGGGAAACATACGGCGTACTGCTTGGAATATGCTATACATGTGACAACACAAACAAACAGACAAGATACCCTTCTCAAAGGGACCTATCAAGGTTATCATCTTGTGACAATGTTCAAGTAATTCATTGTTTCAACAATCAGTGGCCTAGGCCAGTAAGTTTATGTATGCGCATTTTATAAAAAATATCGGCGTTCTTTTTCGCAAACAAAACAGATAAATGCTGAACAAACAAACAGAATTGCTGAATAGTATACATTTTATTGATAACGAACCCCTGAATGGGCAAAAATGTTTTACAATAGATGCAAGCTCCTGGAATGAGGAAGTTGCGCAAACATAAAAACATAAATATACATCAGTATATACACAAATGTCGGCAATGAGGCGTAGACGAACACCATGAGTTGATCCCTCTATGACCCACTCGACTTCGATACTTCTCCGACGCTTCAGCTTCAGAAGAGATTGATTCAGATAAACGGCCCTCAGGTCTTCCAAATCACTAAACAATGAGAGTCCACACGCGGAACACAGTCATTTGCTTTTTCCAATCCCTAACTTTTGCCTGAATCGCCCTTTCGGGTTTTCGATTCACCGGGATACCCTTTTTTGCCAAAGTCACCTTTCCAGGTTTTCGACTTTGTGGGTGTATATTCTTTTCTTTTATATCCCTAATTTTTTGACCTCAAGTCCATATTCATGGCCTCAGAATCATCTGATGACTTCCCACAACTCTCAAGTTAGGAGACACACCCTCTTGGGTTCAACCACCCTTTCTGAGGCTCTTTCAACTTCTCTGACAAGGATATCAACCCTAGAACACTTGAATGACCTTCTTAGCTAGCTTCATAGTCTTGTATAGATCTTGATTAGTAATCATACCTCTTGATCTCCTGCATACATGTCAATGAAATGCAAATGATAATGCTAATGTGAATGAAATGAAACACAAGCTAGGTAAAGAAGTGTTGGGCAAATTTTGGGTTGCAACAGTATCAAATTGAAATTTTGCTCACTATTTTAGTTCGGGGAAAATTGACTAAAAAATGTAACTTCTTGCAATTCGAGCAATGAAACTCGTCGCTTTTTTTTTATTCCTTCATAAGTCTTCCAGCCTTTGGACTCATTACAAACCCTTCTAATAAATTAAGATGAATTCAAATTGTATCCCCTTGGATCCATAACTCGCCTCTCACAAAATCTTTTTGAGGTTATAACTTGAGCAAGGATCTTGAATGGATGCTTGAGCGTGAATCCAATATTCTCGAATTGAAATAAGAACTTAACCTGACTCTTTCACTTTGGTCTTAAATAATCCAAAATCTCCCGACTTTGAGCTATATCTTGATGAATATGAAGGCCATTCTGGTCCTTGTAGAAGGTCATATATTAATGGAACTTGTAATTCTTAAACATTTCTCCCATGCGCTTATTATTATAAAGTAACTAGTATTCTCCTTTGACGTAACAATGATGTTTGTGTCATGTTCTTATTCAACCACTTAGCTTATATTCAGGAATATTCTCCTGGAAACTTCATAACAAAATCCTTAATTGGATTCAAATCAAAAGAAAGGATGTTGAGATTCACAAACAAATTCGACATCTTTAGATCCAATCCCTTCGTTTACGAACATTCAGTCATGTGCTTCTTAACTCTGATATGGTGTCTTGCCTTAGATAATGACCCTCCAGAAACTCAACACAACTCGTGGGAAATAAGAAGTCCACATAAAGCTTTCATGACCTCCTGCTTTCAGCAACAAACCTAACGTCACGAACAAAATGGTTAAAATAGTTAGTTATGCAGAGATGACTGACTGTGAGAATGAATACCGTCTCCACTCGAAATTACTGCATATAAACAAGCTGGTTAGTCGCAAAAAAGATAAATATGAAATTAAAGTCAAGTAACGACAGAAGACACGCAAAAGAGGTGGGATCGTATGGTCAAAAATTAGGGTGTGACAGATGCCCCTATTTAAGTTTCTTTTATCCGGAGATATGGAGATCGAAATCTTCGTCTCGACGTGATAGGAGGGACTTAAATACAAACATTGCACGAATTTTTGGCCCTACGATGCCACCAAATGCATATGATGTGTAATGATATGAAAATGTAAGACAGACGGTCCTGTGGAGGCATGATGTCGCAGGGGAGAAACTAGACAACGACACATGGGAAACAAAAGGCCCAACAAAGCGAGACTACATGAGGAAAGGTGACAACCAGTAATGGGGGATCTCCAAAATAAAGATAAGATATAATAAAACCACCCAGAGCACAGTAGCTCGAATAATGGCGAGGAACCTGAAATGTGAAGGATGACCTACTACCAACGTGTGACAACCTAAGCAAAGGTATCCGGTTGAAACAAAGAAACCCATATTACCTACTATCAGTCAAATGATAGCCTAAGCAAAGGCAACATGAAGAGGAAAGATGACCTACTACCAAACATGGTAGCCTAAGAAAAGGTATCTGTCCAAAATGAAGATGGTATATTACCTACTATCAAACGTATGATAGCCTAAGCAAAGGTAATAGCCAAAAGAAGGTGTATTACCTACTATCAACGATATGATAGCCTAAGAAAAGGTAATAAACGTGAAAGGAGAGATCACCTACTACCAAATATATGGCAGCCTAAGAAAAGGTGTCTGACCAAAAAGATGCGTGTTACCTACTATCAAAACATATGATAGCCTAAGAAAAGGTGAACACAAAAAGGACAGATGACCTACTACAAAACCTGGCAGCCTAAGAAAAGGTATATGACCAACAGAGACGGTAAATTACTTACTATCAGACGTATTATAGCCTAAGCCAAAGGTAATAACCCAAAGATACGGTAAATTACCTACTATCAGACGTATGATAGCCTAAGCCAAAGGTAATAACCAAAAGGAGAGATCACCTACTACCAAACATATGGCAGCCTAAGAAAAGGTGAACACAAAAAGGACAGATGACCTACTACCGAACCTGGCAGCCTATGAAAAGGTATCTGACCAAAAGATACGATAAGTTACCTACTATCTGATGTATGATAGCGTAAGCCAAAGGTAATAACCAAACGAACCTCCCCACGCTTCAAGGTTGTATGCCATGAACGGGTCTCAGTTTCTTCCTGAAATGATGTATACTTAAGAGAGTATTTTCACAGGGGATTGAAAAATTCACTGGAGGTTAAAGACTTCAGCGGTAACCCATAATGTAACGGAGATCGTAAAGCTTCAACGGGGATCTTCAAAAGAGATGTAAGCCGATTGATTTGCAAATATGTCCTCTCAAATAAAGAGAGATACTTTGTAATAAAATTCACCGAACTTCTCGGGAGAGATGCCATTTGATGGAAATAAACTTGTATAATGAACTCATTGGGAAATACATTCCTGAGAAGTGTCTTTGTTGTAGCTGTAAAATGTATGAAACTCTTGAGGTGTAAACTTCTCAAATAAAGAGAAAATATCTGTAAAGTCTTCGATAAACCACTCTGACGGATTTTTTTTTTAGAGATGCCATTCGATGAGTTAATAATCTCGATAAACCCAACAGGGGTGGACAAATCGTCTTTAGGAGACTGCCATTTGTCATCTTTGATGGAAAACTTGATAAAAACGAGTTGCTCAAATAAAGAGATGGCTTGTGGTCCGGATATAAATTGTTGAGAGAACCTTGTAATATTGTTGGAGAAGTATATGTCTTCAGATAGTGATCTTCAAAAAGAACCTCTTGGGTAGTAAAGTGAAAAATAAATGCACGCTTAATACAAATTTAAAAGTCTGGAGATATCCATAGTGATCGCCGGGGATCGAAGTTCAATTCAGGAAATAACTGAAGAGAAACTGTCAAGCAAGACCCGACCATTGAGGCATGATCTCAAATGGTATTTAACTAAAGCAAAAATATTCCACGAGGATCAAACTCTGTGGGGAAATAGAAATATTGCGCTCTGTCTGCCTAGGGCTGACAACTCTACTTGAAGGGATAAGAGAAACCCAGTCACCTGGTGATAAACACGGCCAAAGCGACATAACAGACAAACGTAAAGATGCAAAAATGCACATGCTACACTATCTATCTATATGATATGCGTATGCTTATGATGACAAAACAAACGAACCGAGGCAACCAGAGATGAAATAAACATCTCGAAACAAACATCCGACAAATCTTCAAAGATAGAAGCATTACTGGGGATAGGTGGAGAACCAAATACGGGATCACAATCCTGCTTCAGGACTTCAAAGCTTCTTTGGGGAATAGAGAACATTCCACTTAGGGATATAACATCTTGATAAATCTTGATTATCCTGTTGAAGATGAGAATAAAGATATACCAGGGGTGGATCAAACTCATAATCGGAGAAACTTCATGGATAAAATGAATATTCGTCTCACTGGAGAGATTCCCACTGGAGTTGTAGATGGAGATACTCGAACTGAGGTTTCGTAGGGGATAAAATAAATATCCACTTCAAAGGGGATACCTGGATTAACATAGCTGTTTGAATATGTCGGAGTCGAAGCTTCAATGGGATGAAATAAACATCCGCTTCGCTGGGGAAGATCTGCGTTGCAAAAGATTCCATGGAGAGTAAAATACGTCTACTTCACTAGGAAGGTGAAATTAAGAAGATTCACTGAGGATTAAAATACCATCCACTTCATTGGGAAGGTGAAGTTAAGCAAACCATTGGGAATTCTGCATTGAGCATCATTATTTATGGTAAAGATCCGTTGGAGAGAGCATGACCACCAGAAGTAAAATTTATCGGGGACATGTAGAATGTTGTAAGAACAAAGTAATTCTGCATTGATGAACTGCGTAGTAGTCGCCATTGAACAATGGTTTGTTGTAAGTGAGATAAGATGATCTTCATCTCTAAAATGCCCCAAGTCATATGGTTATGAGAAGAAATCTTTCTGAGAGGATTTTACAAAAAACATGGCGTCCAAATGCCGAATCTCGACGTAACTGGCTCTGATTGACAGTATTATGACTGAGTCTTCAAAAATAGCTCTTTTGGCGAAGTTAAATTTGCATAGAACAAACCACTTGGAAATAACTTGCCCCAGGTCGGCGGAGTCTTCAAATTCCAATAGAACAAACTTAACACCGACGTTTATATGTAAACCTTTTATGATGTCAAGCAAAGTTAGCAGGTCAGAAATGTTAATTCTGAAACTGTTAATGCAACATACATGTTCGTCTTGAAGTTTTGAAAAAAGATATCACAATAACTTGTGACCGAAATCACGAGTTATGATATGAATTAATTTTTATAAGGCCAACAAAAATATGAGCATAGCTCATAGGAGTCAGGAAACGTTATCTCATCGAGTATGCTTTCGAAGTAAACCTTACTTCAACTAGGAATTTTGAAGGTTATATCTAGGCTTAGTTTACGATTTGTAAAACAAAGTAGTAAGGGTCAAAGCATATTTGTACCCACCCGTTTTTGAAAGATGTTCATTCTTTTTTTTTGAAAGTTTTAGATGTTCAATCAAGCTGACTGAAAATTGTCTGCCCCTAGGTAAAAAAAAATCTTAAAAGGGGTTAAAGAGGATTTAACTTCCTTATAACTTTGGTGTTTAGGAGGTTTGAAATAATGCCTTACATCATCAGTAGAGTTTTATTCAAAAACATACATCAAGAGATCCTGCGTTTTACTTCGTCATCCTCCTTCCAATTATTCATCAAAGTGAGGAAAATTGGGTGGATTTGGCATTATAAATTATGAAAAACATTTTAAGAGTGAATATGAATGAATTTCTTCAAGACAAACATTCTATTGCATTACTTATTCAAAATAACTAGTTCTTACATGCCAATTATGCTTTTAATCAAAGAAATACAAATATACATAAGCAAACAAAGTAAACACTGTCTGATGAGCCATTTATGGAGTTTTCACATATATCAGGATAATGGTATTCCATTCAAGACCAGGCTTCCTCCTTTGAAGGTTAACACTTCGTCATTTATCATTTCCTGAACTTTGTCTTGGAAAACCTTGCATTCTTCAATCGAATGCCCCATTGCTCCATCATGAAAATCACAGCTGGTGTTCGAGTTGAACCACGGTGGTCGAGATTTCATGATTCTAGTCTTTCTGGGTGTCATCACCGAGTTTCGGGTGAAATAAGACCATATTTGACGGTAAGTCATTGGGATATCTTACACAGGCTAAGGCGGTGTAGGAACATCCACTTGTTGAATATTGTCATCAGAGGGAAAATCAAATATCAGATCACTCTAAAATCGGTCATGGGATTCATATCCTTTGTTCTCTGTTATTATCCTTCAGTGATACTTCAGGCTTGGTCAGATGGTTGTGATGTCAGCTGACAGACAAAGACAGAAAGTCGGATGAGCGACGCAGCGGAGAAGAGACACATGCACATGCAAAAATGATAAATGCAGAATGCTATGCAAGAATGCAGAATGCATAAAGGTTTCATGGAATTCAAGTATTTATAAATGTTACGGAATACCAAAGAAAAACTCATTTATTATTTTTTGATATCGATTACAAATGAATATTCTTATAAGAGTCCCGACATAATAGCTAAGTAAAAGTCCTAAGGAAGTCTTGTATCGTGCTTCTTGATCTGTTCTTCTAGCTGGACTTTCTGGAATATAAGTTTGTGCCCGATCAACTTCTAAGGAGTAGTCTGATACGAGAAAAATAAATCCTCCATCTTTTTCTTGCTGGAAAGTGAGGAAGAAATCCATTGTCCTCTTAAATCTTTGATAATAATGAAAGTTTCTTGTAGTTGTATTTGAATTTGTCTTGATCTTATTTTGATCTTCAATATGAGTTCCCAACTTCCTTAGGTCATCCAAGTTAGGACTCTTAAAAGAATATTTCAAAATACTTTCTTTTGTAATCCATATTGGTTATGTAATATTTATAAATAAACTCGGGATTCCATGAAACCAATGCAATATGATGTTTTATGGATGCAGCAAACACAAATAAGCACATAGGGACACAAAGGTAAACAAACAAGAAAGCCCTAGGTTTGCAATGAGCATGGAGCAAAGGGTATACCCATCCCGAAGGGTGTGGACTAAAGGTTTATTGTACCTGCAGAACAAGGTTCTAAGAAGGTTCCCAAAGTCATTAGTCCATCTTTCGAATATTATCAATTTCCCGACTAACTCGGTGGTTAATAATATTCTCAAGAGAACCTCTTTTGAGTGTAGCATCGCGTAGCAACTATTTCGGGACTACTCCCTCATAGTCATCGCACTACATCCTAATAAAGGCCAAAATGGGGTTAAAGGTAACTACGGTCCTCAGTATCACAAGCTCCAAGGTCGAAAATAGTGAGTGTTTTCACGACTGACTCGTTCAACAGTACCATTTCAAGAGGGCCTCAACTGAGCGGTGATTCTCGAGTCAACTTGGTCGGGACTCACTCCCTATAAGCCTCATCGAATATCTCACCATCCTATCATAATTTCACTCAAGTCCGGGTGTAAGACTTTGTCGCACCACTCAAGGATATCAACCCAAAAGCAATAAATAAGCAATCATACAAATAAGCAGATACACAAATATATATAATATACAAGCATAATAACCAAGTTAGGGAAACCCACTAAAGCGTCCCTAGCAGAATCGTCATTTTTGTCGCGGTGAAAATTGGATACCAAGCTATTGATTAACTTGAATCTTAATTCATTACAACCGGTCTTTAATTTGTCCAAAGGAAGGGAAAAAGATCGAATTACCCACAATGCAATGCAAATGCAAAAGCTAGAGAGTTATAGGTTTGGGGGTTGCTTAAACTTAGGGAAGGTGCTAGCATCCTAAGTTTCTGTAGTACTATACAGGAACCTCTTGTTTTATGTTAGTTATTGCTAAGGGCTATGTGTTTAAGGATAAAAGACCTAATGGTTTAATCTAAGTATACTCACCAAGATGTCGCATCTTGTGCCTACATATCCTGACGGGAATGGAATCAGAGTATTTGTAGTTCCCCTAAAGGGTTTGAGGAAATCTTTGAATGTTGGTCAAAGTTCCTAAGGGATAAGGGTAGTTGATTGATTGGGTCTAGAAGAAAAGACGAGTTGTCATCTCAAGGGAGAATACTTGACTTAGCCACCATAACTTTGTAGGAAAATAGTCTTTGCATCGTCTTGAGAGAAGGGCTCAAGCACTCGGAATTATCGACGAGTACGCCACTATCTTCCTCAAGCAGAAAAGTCCCTACATATTGATTGTATTGTTATGGGGCAGGAGATTTATATCTCGACTGTCAAGATGACTAACATCTTATTCTCTAATTGTTTGAATAATAGTTTGAATTGACTTGAATTGTTTTTATCTAAGTTGTAAAATAAAAGACAAAGGTCCTCCTTATGGGGTAAGATCTAACTTAAGAGATCAACTTGAATGGGATCAAGGATCAAGTGGGAAATATGATGCAAATGAAATGCATACGCACAAGTTTCACGTTATACGCAGATTCTTCCCTTGGACATCTATGCAATACGGGAAGATAAATGACGATAAAGATAAATTGCGGATAATGTAAGAGCGCACCAACGCATGAAAGCGCTAAGACATACGAGTGAAAGTGAATAGGTGAATGGAATAGGAGCACGAGCGTAAGCGTGTACGATTGGATTAAGTCATGGGATATTGATTTAAGAGAAATTATGTTATTTGGTGAAAGTAGATTGAATTATACTTTTAGTAAATTTAAAAGGGTTACAAATTAATTAGATTTTTGATAGAAAAAGTTTGAGATGATAAATGATTTGTTAAAAAGTTTTATTAATCATAAGAACAAATACAAGTTAATTTTAAAGTTTACGAAATAGGTTTCTTTTAGATAAAATAATTTTCTAGTCATTATTTATAAAAAGGTTTTTGTTATTAAAATTCAAGTTATTTAGAAAAAAAAGGTTTTTTTGTGAGTAATATTAATTTATTTAATAAAATGAGATTATCAAATAAAATGTAAATTAACAAGTTAATTAAAAGTTTATTTAAATAAATGGGTTAATTTAAATATAAAAAAAGGGTTATTAGTGGGGTCTTTTTTTAAAAAAAGCTGATGATTTAATTTATTAAATGGCAGGTTAAATATTAATTAGTTTTTTTTTAAAAAGATTAAGTTATGATTAGGGAGCGGCGGAAGGTCCAGTATGGCAGGCCATGGGAGGCATATCGTGGACGCGCGGTTGCGGTGCACGTGATGCGATCAAGTGTGTGATGAGAGGCTGATGTGCTAGGGCGCACGATAATTAGCGTGTGTGTGCGTATATGTGATTACAGTACAAAATAAAAAAAACAAAAAGAGAAAACCCTCGTCCCCAAATTCCTCTCCAATCCGCCACTATTCTTCTTCTTCCGCATTCCTCTTCTCTTTTCTCCCGCCGTCCTTTTTCGTTTCGCGATTTTGCCTCTTCCTCCTTGTTCGTAACCCTTTTTATTTTCCTCTTCAATTTCTCCTTTAGATTTCCTACAAAACAATCAACAAAATTAAAAGAGTAAATGTTAGCCAAGCACTACAAGAAAAACAGTGGATTGCGACGATTATTTTGGAAGGTTACGACGGCTAAAACCACCATTAATTACATTCTACGACGGTTGTAGTACCGTCGCAGAAATGTGTGTCCCCGCGCTGTTTAGCGACGGTTGTCAAAACTGTCACACCCACTGTCGTTATATTTCACGACGGGCTGGAACTGACCTAAACTGGAGATGGCGACGGTTAAAGACCGTCGTTACTAGCCTTTTAATTATTTTTTTCATTGTTGATTGTGACGGTTTAAAACTGTCGTGAACTCTATTTCACGACTGGTTGGAACTGACATAAATTGGAAATGACAACAGTTAAATACTGTCGTGAAAATGGTTTTGATTTTTAAGTGCAGGTAAATTGTGGCGGTTTGAACCTCCGCAAATTGCGAATAATTTAAAAAAATTCTACCCTTAATATTTTAGCTATATTATAAAAAATAAAAAATATATATTTCTATAATACTAATAGTAGAAAATTACTAAAGCTACTCTAATATAATATCAAAGATATTATAAAACCTTGATGTATCAACTAACTTTAAGAAAACACAAATCACAAAAGAACTAAATTTGAAAAATCAACAAACATCTCCATGATTAAGTATCGAAGAACATGTGTCACCAAATGTTAAGTGAGTACAAGTTGTGTCAATTGATGCAGAGCTTAAACTAATTCCCTCTTAATTATAGAAAAAGATAGCTTACATATAAGTTATATGGTAATCACTTATTGAATAAGCACTTAATTAACTTGTATATATTTTAACATCCTCTAATCCTATCTTACATAGGACTGTAGTTGTTAATCTAATTTGAGGATAACATCTTCAACCAGATCTCTTCTAGAGGAGGATTCCTTTAGGGGCTCAAAACATTCATGCATCACAGAAAGAGCAACATTTGGTTTGCTGTAACTTTCTGCCAATAATCCACTTTTACTACTATCAATATCACAACTCTAGGAGTCATACACTTCACCATTGTCCATGTTAGATCATCCACGCCCACTGAAACTGGCTCTCCCAACATTCTTTAAAGGCCTTCACATAACTGTGAAAAAATAGACAACAAAAATTTAGTATGGAATTAAATTTAATTGGACTTGCTATTGCCAAGTCATAACATGTAATTTCTCCAAAATCAATCTTCATTAATTCTATTAGATTTCATGTGTAAGCACTGACAAAAATCGCATATACCAAAGTATCAAGGAAAAATATAATTTTATTTCAAACAAGATAAATTACCAAATTTCTACAAAAACATTGCTAAAACTTTCCAATAACTAAGGGGAGGCATTGAATATATACATGTTCATAATCTTTTCCGCAGAACCGGCTTTCCGCATAATTTATGGACTTTCATGTATCTCTACTAACAATTAACATATCATTCAATGACAAATCCAAACATCAAACCGAAATAAAAAAACACGACCACAGTAGATCAGATTTGAATCATCTACAACAAGTCGCAAACTGTTAGATTAAGAAACAATTATCTTTCTCAATCGAATGGTCTACAGCAAACTGCGCCATAAAATTGACTACAAAGAAGCTATTTTGCAACAAACCTATCATGACTATGAACTAAGGAGTCATCTTTCATTGGCATGTCATTTGAGGCATCCTAAAAGAGCCACGGCGTAGTAGACACAACACAAAGAAGCTCACAATTTTCCCTCTCTAAGCTTATCGTCAAGAATAATAAACCATTATCCGTAATCATCGTGACCAAAGTAATGCTCCCTTGCACAATTTTCTGTAGCTGACCAACCATTGAAGTCGGCAGCAATTGCACAATAACGAGCTCCTAGAGCCCATTCCATATAATCCACCCGATGTTCTGGATGACGATGCACAAGTAACCCCAAACCAAGAAAACCACAAACAGGAAGTATATTACCAACACCAACAGCATCCGGCATCAACCCATAACTCACCGTCATTTCACGAAAAAGCGAAACTGCAACTTTTGCAACAAAACAATGCGAATAAGATGACACAATCGAATTCCACGACACCAAATCACAAGTTCCTCTATGACACAATTCATCAAACACCTTAGGCGCGTGAACAAGTGCATTAGATTTACCATACAGCGAAACAACCGTATTACAAACAAATACATTAGAATCAAAACTTGATCGTAATATGAAAGCATGAATCGAAGCCCCCAGATTGAGCCGGAAATAAGATTAAGTGTGGTTCAACAACTTTTAGGGTTTGGCTTCAATTGAGAAAAGGGATTGAGGAAGGAGAGAAGACGCAATGGAAATGAAAATGGTGATGAAGCTTTTATCGAAATCTAAAGGACAAGGGACGAAGATGAGATTAAGGATATTGAAGTTTAAATTTGGAAATAAAGAAGATGTGAATGAGGAATGGGAAAAGGAAAAACGTGAGTGAGGATATTGAGATTAAAAATAACATTTTAATTTTATAAATATTTTTAAAAAAAATTTGCAAGAACTATGAAATCTTTAAAAATGTCTTAAATAAAAATAATATGTACTAAAATTATCTTAAAGAAAATAAATAAAAATAAATAAAAAATAATTTTTGACATTGAACAATCATTTTATACAACATGTCTAAAAAATTTGCGACGGTTGGCTCAAACTGTCGCAAAAAATCTACGACAGTTGACCCTAAATGTCGTGACAACCGTCACAATCTTGAAATAAGGAAGGTTTTGTGATAACTGTCACAACTCAAGTGTCATAAATCTCCTTTTTTCTTGTAGTAAAGAAAGCTCAACGGCTTAAGGATTTGGTTTGCAGGTTTCGGTGGTGGCTTGGTGATTCGCAGTGGGAGGAAAATGGAGGTTCCAACAGCGAAGGTCGTGGATGGTTGGCTGCGAGTGTGAAAGCGATGAGGGCTTGGTCGGTTTCGCTGGCGGTGGTCGCGGTTTGCGAAGATGGATATGGTGGAGTTTGGTTGAAGGGATTCGTAGCGGAGTTTGAGATAAGTCTTCCTCCTTTTGGATTTACAAATTTAGGGTAAGTTTGGGATTCTATATTGGATTTGCGAGTCTGGTAGGGTTCTGCCATTTGGGATTTTCTGCTTTATGTGTGAACTGCTGTGAATTCTTGTCCCCTTTTCATCTCAATTTCTTATCCTTTATGGGTGCACACGGATTCTCTTGGTGCAGGATTAATGGCTGGAATTAAAGCGTTGACCCCCTTCTTTCCATCTTCATCCGATATGTCCAGTCTTGTAGACAAGGTGGTAAATTACTTTCTATTCTTAAGGCAACATGTTCTTATCCCGTTTTGGAAAGTATTAAACTTGTCTGGGATTTCAAGTTATAGTTTTTATTGTTTGATTGCAGGGATGATAGGAGTCGCTCCCTTGTGGTTCTTCTACAAACCGTATTGGTTATGATGAATGAATTGAAGCATCCTAGGGTACACAACTTATGCCATTCATCTATTTCTGTTATAGCTCCCTTCTAGAGTTCTACAGTGAATTAACTTGTTGTGTGCTGATTTGCAGGATATTCTCCTTCAATTATAACATTCTCTTTGTGAACAATAATTCAAGTGCTTCTGGAGTGATTCCTCATGCTAGATACATCACGAATTGGAAGAGTTTTCTTTGGAACCAACTCGTTAATTTGGCCTGTAAAGCGTTTTCCGCTTCGTCTTTTGTTGCTGAGTATGTGTTTCTCGGTAAGAGTTTCATGGTTTTCAAAGATAGCATCTTTGCTTGGTCGTATTAGCATGAACTAACTTTCTGGTCGGTAACCTTGCAGGATGAAAATGCACTGTCGTGAAAGTAACTTGGTTGAAAGTTCTGCAGGTTCTTATTTTCAAACGTAAGCTAATGACTTCGGTTGTTTCTCTACTCTGAGTCTGGTTGTAGTTGTACAATTCAGAATTCTCTTTCACCTTATTATGTTGGACGATGGTTTTGGAAACGCCTTATGATCGCTTTTCATAATAAGAGCTTGATTAATATTGGAATGTTGTTTTCTTATAACTCCTAATCGAATCTTTTTGTTTTTTCATGTGTTGATGAGGGAGTTGGGAAGTACTTGGATGATGAACTCGTATGTCGTCGCATAGTTGATGGTGAACTGTGAAGGTGCAAGTGAAGACCTGGATGATAGCTTGGACAACTTGGTGCCCGCTTGAAGTTTAGGCAGAACTTATTTTCTTTTAGGCTGAATTGTACGTTAGGCATGCTTGTGGCATTTTTCTTTTAGGATTTGTAATGAGCATGTAGTATCCATTATCACACCAAGAAGTATCAAATTGAAATTTTGCTCACTTTTTTAGTTCGGTGAAAATTGACTAAAAAATGTAACTTCTTGCAATTCGAGCAATGAAACTCGTCGCTTTTTTTTTATTCCTTCATAAGTCTTCAAGCCTTTGGACTCATTACAGACCCTTCTAATAAATTAAGATGAATTCAAATTGTATCCCCTTGGATCCATAACTCGCCTCTCACAAAATCTTTTTGAGGTTATAACTTGAGCAAGGATCTTAAATGGATGCCTGAGCGTGAATCCGATATTCTCGAATTGAAATAAGAACATAACCTGACTCTTTCACTTTGGTCTTAAATAATCCAAACTCTTCTGACTTTGAGCTATATCTTGATGAATATGAAGGCCATTCTGGTCCTTGTAGAAGGTCATATATTAATTGAACTTGTAATCCTTAAACATTTCTCCCATGCGCTTATTATTAAAAAGTAACTAGTATGCTCCTTTGATGTAACGATATTGTTTGTGTCATGTTCTTGTTCAACCACCTAGCTTATATTCAGGAATCTTCGCCTGCCAACTTCATAACCAAATCCTTAATTGGATTCAAATCAAAAGAAAGGATGCTGAGATTCACAAACAAATTCGACATCTTTAGATCCAATCCCTTCATTTACGAACATTCAGTCATGTGCTTCTTAACTCTGATATGGTGTCTTGCCTTCGATAATAAACCTCCAAAAACTCAACACAACGCATGGGAAATAAGAAGTCCACATAAAGCTTTCATGACCTCCTGCTTTCAGCAACAAACCTAACTTCACGAACAAAATTGTTAAAACGGTTAGTTATGTAGACATGAATGACTGTGAGAATGAATACCGTCTCCACTCGAAATTACTGCATATACACAAGCTGGTTAGTCACAAAAAACATAAATATGAAATTAAAGTCAAGTAACGACAGAAAACACGCAAAAGAAGTGGGATCTTATGGTCAAAAATTAGGGTGTGACACACTTCTTCTCTAAAAAACACAAAAACAAACTTCAAAATTTTTTATCCTTCAGGATCTTAATTTGGAAAACCTTTTTCATAAGGAGAGTTTTGTTAACTCTTGGTTCCACCGCAAACAGGTAACGCCTAAGTCTCCAATGGTCGAGCTGCATACACCTAACTGCTAGAACTAAGTTTTAACCCTACTCGGGTAAAACATTTTGAACCAACCAGTGTTCTTGTTAGCCCGAACTACGTTTGCTCTGATTTCTCATACCAGATGAGAATACGTAGGCACAAGATGACGATTTCTTGGCGAGCAACCTTTCCTCACTTTCACCCGTAGTTAGCCGAACTACGTTGACTCTGACTTTCCCATTGCACAAGGGAATACGTAGGCATAGAGCGGCGATGCTCTATCAAGTCCCTTTTCTTTTCTTTTGTCCCTGAGACATAGCTTAAATAGTAAACACCCTTTTAGATGGACAATAAAGCATGGATCCCGTCGAGTACAACGGACGTGAGGGGTGCTCATACTTTCCCCCTGCGTAACCGACTCCCGAACCCAAGATTTGGTTGCGATGGCCCGTCTTCTCCAGTTTTCATTAGGTTATCTCTGATCGTTTCCTTTCCCTCTTTTGGGATGAATAACGAACGGTGGCGACTCTTATATCCTTGTCGGCCCCTCTTTGCAGCGATGCGGCACCAATATTTATTAGACTTTAAACAATTCCAATCAAAACATTATTGGGCATCAGGGGATTGCTAGTAACGACTAGACTGAAATGCCAATAACAATTGGACTTCGAAGAAAGGCCAGTCAAAACATTACTAGATTTCCTGGGGAGAAGGTGACAACCCTAATCAACAATACCAATAACAATTGGATTTTAAACAATGCCATTAAAAAACATTACTGGACTTATTAGGGAGTACTAGTAACGACTAGACTTTGATGAGGAAAAGAAACAATTGGTGACCACCGAATAACAGTAGCAAATTGAGGTACTAGTAACAACTAGACTTACCAAGTAACACTGGTAACTACTAGGCAAAAAGCATCAATGCTAAATGAATTCTCTGTTAGAAACTGCTAGTTACACTAGAATTTGCAGGGAAATCTGAAGACGAACAAAGGTTAAGAGATGGCAGTAACAACTGATTCTCAAAAGGTTTAGTGATAACCAAAGATCTCGAAAGGGGACCCAAGCGATTCTGCAGGAGACAAAGGTGGACGACAACCATAATAGACGTGAAAGGTCGCCAGTCACAACTGGACTTAGGAGTGAAACAAACAGCCAAGCAAATGCAAACCAAAAAGATATGCTAAATGTGAATGCTATGCAAATGCAAAGAGACGCGCGAGGACCGACTCTAACGAGAGATACAGAACAACATACTCATAAGGAAGATAGATCACAATCTACATCGTTGGGGAAACAGGTGTCACACTGAATCCTAGGAAACAAAGTGTCATTGGTAACTTCATTGGGGATAAAACCCACTCACTAGGGGAAATAATCCATTCCACTTCATCGGGGCATAGTACGGGGCTTAGGCAAGCCAACAAAAACTTCTTCGGTGAGTCAAAGCCTTCATTCTGAGAATGGGTCTTCAAAACTCCCATCAGGTGAGATGGAACATCAAGTTTTCTTCCGCCTTAAGACTTGGGGAATATATGATTTCCATTGAATCTTCTCATGAGTCAAAGCACTTTATATTCTGTTAAGTTTTCAAAAGCTATTTTTTAAAGTTCAAAGTATTTTGCTTTTAAAAATCGATATTAAAAATAAGCAATGTTTTGCATAACAAACAAAAGTAATGAATATAGTAAATTGCAAACAAATGAATGGTGCAAAATCTGATTTTATTCAAGAATGGTAGCTTGCAAATGGCAAAGCTCCATGGAACAATTAGAATTGAAAATGGCAATAGGGAAAAAAAGTTACATTGGATCCAATAACAAACTATTCCTCATGACTAAGAGTCCTCCAAAATCTCGGTTCTGACAAGAGCGTTCGAAATGAACTTCTCGTGTAATCTTTTGTAGAGGTGACAACCATCTGATGTAGTGAAATGCCTTTGCCCCTAACCTTTGCCTAGATTACCCTTACGGGTTTTCAACCCACTGGGGACCTTCATTTTTGCCTAAGCCGCCCTTTCAAGTTTTCAACTTAGCAAGCTGATTTTTCATTTCATCCCTAACTTTTGCATGAATCTCCTTCATAGGTTATGATCCATCGGGATGCCCATTGTTGCCAAGCCTCCCTTTCAGGTTTTCGACTTATCGGTTTATTTAGGCATAATATTTTCGTACTGCATCAGAATTCACCGGGTGTGCAAGTTGCTCTCCATCCATTGTTGTGAGAATGAGTGAACCGCCAGAGAAAGTTGTCTTCATGATAAATGGGCCATCATAGTTGGGCATCCACTTTCCACGTAAATCTTTCTGAGTTGGCAATATTTTCTTGAGTACAAGTTTTCCTTCTCGGAACTCTCGAATACGAAACTTCTTGTCAAAGTCTCTTTTGATCCTTTTCTGATATAGTTGGCCGTGGAACATGGAAGTCATACACTTCTCGTTGATGAGGTTCAACTTATCGAACCTTTCTCTGACCCATTCATCTTCTTCCAACTTAGCTTCCATCAGGACTCGTAAAGAAGGTATCTCTACTTCAATCAGAAGGACTGCGTGCATTCCATATACCAAGGAAAAGGGGGTTGCCCCTCTTGAAGTGAAGACAGATGTTATGTACCCATGTAAAGAAAACGGTAACATCGCATGCCAATCCTTATAGGTTACAACCATTTTCTGAACAATCTTCTTAATGTTTTTGTTTGCGGCTTCAACAGCTTCATTCATCTTTGATCGGTAAGGAGAAGAGTTGTGATGTTAGATCTTGAAGCTATCACAAAGCTCTTTCATAGTCTTGTTGTTCAAATTAGTTCCATTATCTGTTATGATCTGACTAGGAATTCCATATTGGCAGATAATCTCCTTCTTGATGACTCGGGCAACCACTTGTCTGGTTACATTGGCGCAGAATGCAATTTTAACCAACTTCGTGAAATAGTCGATGGCGACTAGAATGATTTGGTACCCATTGGAGGCCTTTGGCTCAATTGCCCCAATCATGTCAATGCCCCACTTAGAGAAAGGCCACGTCGATGATAAAACATTCAGCAATCTCAAAGGCACATGCATCTTATCCGCATAAATTTGGCATTTATGGCATTTCCTGGCATATTCGATGCAATCAGTTTCCATAGTCAACCAATAGTTTCCAGCTCTGAGGATCTTTTTGGACATAGCATAGCCATTGGCATAGGTGCCAAATGTTCCTTCATGGATATCTTGCATTAACAAATTCGCTTCTCGTCTGTGACACATTGAAGCAGGACCATGTCGTGATTTATTTTTTATAGCACATCATTTCTAAGAAAGAACTTCGATGTCAACCTTCTCAAAGTTTTCTTGTTAAGCGAAGTGGCGTTAGTTGGATATTCTTGATTTTGTAAGTACTGTCTAATATCATGAAACCACGGTTTCCCATCAGACTCTTCTTCTACCATCTGGAAATAAGTAGGCTCAGTCTTTCTCTTAACTCGGATGAGGGTTGCTTCATTAACAAAACAGACCTGCCACATAGCAGCCATCATAGCTAAAGCATCAGCAATGTGGTATTCAGACCTTGGCACATGCTTGAAGGTTATTGTAGCGGTAAAAATTGTGAGTGTAAGTTATTGACTAACTTAACTCAAAGAAAACAAGAGTCGCCACCGCACTTTTATTTTATCCAAATAAAGGAAAGGAAAAAGAGCGAACAAAACCAAAGAGTTCTAAAATAAGAACACGAGGCAGAGATCGGGGTAAGGGGGTTGGTTACGCAATGGGAAGGTGTTAGCACCCAAAACGTCTATAGTACTCTATAGGAGCCCTTTGAAATATTTACGCTTTTTGGTTTGAAAATGGTTTGTTTGAAAAGAGATTGGAGAGATGAGAAGAGAATTATTTTTTTATATTTTTGTGTTTGGAGAGACTTATCGTCTCATGCCTACGTACCCATAAAGTGCAATATGGAATCAAAACCCCGTAGTTCGTGGTACAAATGACAAAATTTTGTTGGTTTTGATTGATTTTAGATGTTCAGACAAGTCGTCATTTCAAGGAGAAAACTGCGACTATCCACCCACGAGTATTAAGACAACATTTGCGTCACATAAAAATGGAGGATTTGCTTGGATTATCAACAAGACTATCACTCAACATCAACGTGGAAAATGTCAAAGTCTTAATAATATGGGGAATAGGAGATTTACATCTCAACTATAGAAATGAATCATGTCTAAACTTTATGAAAAGTTTTAAAGTGAAAAGTGCATAAAGGCACAAAAAAGTTGATGAGTTTTTGTATTTTTTATGTCTTTTGAAATTGGTCAAAACATGATTAACATTGATTGACTTTTATTAAGAAAAACAAAGTTTAAAAATCACTTGACGAAAGTCAAGGTTTTATTGCGAAAGCGGTTTTGAAGTTTGAAACCAAGAAGGTTTTGAAAGAGGAAGAAAGTTTTGAAAATTTAAGAAGGGGAGGAGATGAAGTGACTATCCTAAAAAAAAACAAAATAAGAGCTAGAGATAAGAAAGATCTAACCGACTTGTGGCACACTCCCAAGCAAGCAAAAAGAATTCCATCCCATTTAAAGTATAAGCCAGTGATCGAGCCAAATAAAGGCTAAGATTCAAAATTCTCCAAGCATAGGGAAGAAAATCCTAATCCTAAGTCCAAAATGTCCATGAAGTCCCTCATAAAATCTGCATATACTTGAATGGGAGAACGCCCACGCAGCACAGGAAGAATATCACACCCAAGGGAAATGTATTCAGTATTTCTTCTTCCAAACCTATCAGAAAATGCTAAATCCGGATCCCTTTTGCATCTCATCAAGCACCCATAAAGGAAGTGGTATCCCATTAAGATCATCACCATCTGTTCCATATTGATGAAACGCAAGAACAACACGAACTTTAAGACCACACATGCAAGCCATCATAACAAGCTCCCGATACCCTCGCCAATCATAAACCCTAGGCTCATTCCTCTCAAGGAAATAAATTGTTGGTTTCCACTTGTGAGTTGCTGAAGTATACAGGTTTTTTTATTAAAAAAAAAAAATAGGAGCAGGCTTCTGTTACTGCATCGCGGCGTTTAGCTGGATAACTAGCATCGATCGGGATTTCCAATACAGAGTTACTACTCGATGTTTGTCTTAAAATACCAGGAAAATTAGCATGCTATCTTCTTTGTATTTATCTGAGAATATTGTAAGCAACAATTCGAGATTCTGTTGGTGAGAACATAAATTGCTCCAGACTTCATTATAGCAGCTTTATTTCTTTCATCATGACAAGCAACACCATATGCAGTGGAAGTTCTAGTGTTGGATTCACGGCCGTTGGCCTCTTTTGTGCAGACTCTAAAGAAATGGATGCTGGTTCCAGTGTCCTTAGTGAGTCTGTCAACAACTGTGAATTTCTCTGAATCATCAAAAAGTCTAACATTATATGTACCAGCACAACATCAGTTTTGATTGACATTTGAAAATTGGATTTTGGATTGTGGCAATCATCTTGTCTTGTTAAACTCTTGACAACCTTCAATCATCCTTTAAAATCACTTGGAAATGGCACACTTGAATGAGCACTTTGGACTTGTATCCTAAAACAAACATCTTGTTTGAACATCCACCAAACCTGACTTGTACAGACAAAATTCTGAATCTTTGATTAAAACTGGGCCAAACTTCTCATAGAACACTGCTTGAAAGCTTGATGAATTGTGATACAGGACAACTTGACCTTGAACAAACACATTGCCTGAGAAAATAGCCCACTGCCACAACCAATTTACACTGAAAGAAATCTCTTGATAGTTTGACCAAGATGAGGTCAAACGTCCATCTGATTTAAACTTGAATGAATGTCTTTGCCATCAATCTCCCTGCAAAACCCTAAACACACAGAGAAGAAGAAACAAAAAAAAAAAAAAAAAATTTGGTATTTTGATTAAATGTTAGTAAACAGAAACAAACATAAAGTAAATAAGAAACACAAAGTAAGATCTTGTTTGTGGAATGATATGCCAATGAAATGTGGGATCTTAGGGGTAAAAATTTGGGTATTACAGCTGCCCCTATTTAAGATTCTTCTATAGGGAGACGTGAAGATTGACATCTTTGTCTCGACCAGATAGAAGAGACTTAAATATAACAATAAACCCAACTTTTAACCCTAAGAGAGCACAAAATGATATGATTATGCTAATGATATGCGAACATAAGACTTCTGTGGGGAAATAATGCCACAAGAGACAAACAAAAGCTCGGGAGAAAAAGAGAGACTCCACATGAGAAAACAAAAGAGCAAGATCCTATTCCGATAAGGGAAAGGAAACGACTCAATGGGGAAAGAGATACCAACTGCCAGTTACTGGGCGAAGATATTCGAACCGAAGAGAATAGGTAAAATACTTTCTACCGGTTACTGAGTAGAAAATAAGTGCAAAAACACAAGAGAATTGTTATCTACCAGTTACTGGGTAGAAAACAAAGAAATGTATTACCTATTACCAGTTACTGGGTAAAAAGTAATCCACTCGTTGAAATATAATCCACTACCTGCTACTGGGTAGGAAAAGAAGCAACGCCAACTACTGATTACTGAGTAGTTTAGCGAGAATAATAAACTTGAATGAAAGGGGTTACCAACTATCGGTTACTGGATAGGGTAAACAATATGTCAACTACCTGTTACTGGGTAGGACGGACTCGACTACCTGTTACTGAGTAGGAGAAAAAGATAAAAGGTCAACTACCTGACACTGGGTAGGACAAACATACTCGACTACCTGTCACTGGGTAGGAGAAAGAGATATATCATCAGCTACTTGTTACTGAGCAGCTCCAAACACAACAAACTTCTACAATAAAGAGACAACCATTTGTTGGAAAAAGATATTAACAACTCTGTCGGGGATCTTTAAAAGAGATACGAGCAGGTTGAACCATGCAATAGAATTCTCATCGGGAGTTATTCCACAGAAATTCCAATTGACAGAAAAGCTGGTCGGATAAAGATCCATCATTTCACAATAAACTTCTCTGTTGAGGATGAACTAGAGAAATGTTATTTATTGCGAAGGTAAATTTCTGGAGATTACACAAGCTTCTCAAATAAAGAGGCTTCCACATGAAGTTGCATAAGTAATTACCAAGAGAGTGTTATCAAAACACTACTGGGAGAATCAAATCTTCATCTTCTGATGGGGATCAATAACAGATTCTGCTGAGGAAAATAAATCCTCAAAACCACCTTCTCGTCATCCCGGTCCCACAGCCCAGGGAAAACTAAAGTAACTGCTGCAAGAGACCAAAGTTCAATCCAGGAACAAACTGGAAAGAAACGGTCAAACAAGACTCGACCCAATGAGGAAATAACTCAACTGGGGAACAATTCCATCCAGATAAAAGCTGGGGATGTAAGCTAAACAAAACATCTTCCACGAGGCATAAACTCAGTGGGGAATTAAAAGTGACAGGTATTTTCTGCTTAGGGGTCAACACTCTAATGAAGAGAGGACACACGCATTCTGCGAGATAACAACATCGGGAAAAGGGAAATACCAACAAAAAATGCAGGATGCACAATGCAACAAAGACATGCTATGCTCAACCAAAATGAATGCGCATGCAATGAGTATGAATATGCTGATAAATCAGACAAAAAGGGAAAACAGAGGGTGAACAAAACACCACAACACCACTGAAATACTCGGCTAATCTCTGCAAGTTAGAGATATCATTGGAGATCGTGCTGGGGATCAGCAATAGAAAATCTGCAAGAGATACACAAGAGCCATCAAAGGAAAATAAATCCTACTACAAGGCTTAAATCTCGCTGAATAAATGGAGATATTGCTTGGGGAAAAGACCCCAAAGATCAATCTTCAACCATTAATAATTCAACAAGAGGGAACAACAATATGAACTCCGCTTTGAGAAAAAAAACTGTTGGAGAAAAACATAGCAACACAAATCTTCCAACCCTGCCAGGGGAATAAGAAGTTACCATCATAGCAAAAAGTCAAACTGTGGGGGATTTTAAATCAACACCCAATCACAAGGTGAGAGAAAACCCGACAGGTGACTGCTATATCAACACTTCTCAACCTTGTTCTCTACTTGAGGAATAATCCAAAGCAAATGCATAACCTCCGCTAGGAATCATCAAAGACAAATCTCTGCCTGGGCAAAAACATCAAGGAGAAGTGGTCTTCAAATTTCTCAACTGTCCGATCATAATCTGGTTGAATGAATAAAACATATCCATCATTTGAATCAAGACTTTGCTGTGGAAAACCGTTCAACACTCGTCTGGTTTATCCAAAGAAACAAAACTCTGCTAAGGGAATATCAGCAAACTCTACTGAAGAGACCTTAATATAGCTCAAATGGGGAAACATCAACACAACTCTACTGGGGAGCTGCCAATAAATTCTACCAGAGAGGCAAGAAAGAACCCTGCTGAAGAGAACACTTACGCTTTTCGCTTCAAGATTCTACCATTCTTGGGATTACTGTTGACATTCTTTCTTTTATTTTCACAAATCAAAGAAAAATGTTTTTATAATTTTCAAAATTTAAATCAATTATTCACATTTTTTTTCAAAAATCATCATCAAAAATAAAATGAAATTCTGTAAACAGAAACAAAATAAGAATTGCAAACAAAGGGACAAAGGCCCAAATTCTATTGATAGAATGGTAGTCCGCAAATGGCGTAACTCCATGGATCATTACAAAGTTTGAAAAATGGTAAGTACAATGGAAAGTTCTACATTGAAATACAATGACCATTATTCTCCCTAACAACTTTGAATTCCAACTGTGCTTGAGACTTCAGCGGAGAATATCTGAAGTAAAACCTTTGATAGGAAATGTTGCTTCAAACGATCAAGACTGGCCAGATGCAGTTACTTGCCATGATCCCTAACTTTTGCCTAGATTGCCCTCTCGGGTTTTCAATCTACCGGGATGATTATTTCTATTTTTGTCTCTAATTTTTGCCTGGACCGCCCTTTCGGGTTTTCAATCCACCGAGACGCTCATTTTTGCCTAAGCCGCCCTTTCAGGTTTTCAACTTAGCGAGCTGTTCTTTTATTTTTTAGGCGAAGTATTTCTTGACTGCATCGGCATTCACAGGACGAGTGAACTCTTCTCCATCCATAGTTGTAAGAATTAATGCACCGCCAGAGAAGGCTCTCTTAACAACATATGGGCCTTCATAATTAGGAGTCCACTTGCCCCTAGAATCAGTAGTAAAAGTCGAGATCTTTTTGAGCACGAGGTCACCTTCTCTGAACACACGGGGTCGAACCTTCTTATCAAATGCTTTCTTCATTCTTTGTTGATATAATTGGCCATGACACAAAGCCGTCATTCTTTTCTCTTCAATCAGATTCAACTGGTCGTATCTACTTTGACACCATTCAGCCTCAGCCAATTCAGTTTCCATCAAAACTCTCATAGAAGGGATTTCAACCTCTATCGGGAGCACTGCTTCCATGCCATAAACAAGAGAAAAAGGGGTTTCCCCTGTTGAAGTGCGAACGGATGTACGATACCCATGCAGAGCGAAAGGAAGCATATCATGCCAATCCTTGTATGTAACAACCATCTTTTGAATAATCTTCTTAATGTTCTTATTAGCAGCTTCAACAGCCCCATTCATCTTGGGTCTATAAGGAGAAGAATTATGATGCTCAATCTTAAACTCATCACATAATTCCTTCATCATCTTGTTATTTAAATTCGACCCATTATCAGTGATGATCTTGCTCGGAACACCATACCGACAGATGATTTGATTCTTGATAAACCGGACCACTACTTGCTTAGTCACATTTGCATATGATGCCGCTTCAACCCATTTGGTAAAATAGTCAATAGCCACCAATATGAAACGGTGTCCGTTCGACGCTTTAGGCTCAATCATTCCAATCATATCAATGCCCCACATTGAAAAAGGCCATGGAGAAGAGATAACATTGAGAGGAGTTGGAGGCACATGAATCTTGTCAGCATAAATCTGACATTTATGGCACTTTTTCACGTATTTACAACAGTCAGATTCCATTGTCAGCCAATAGTAACCTGCCCTTAACATCTTCTTAGCCATCGCATGTCCATTGGCATGGGTGCCAAAGGATCCTTCATGGATTTCTTTCATCAACATATCTGCTTCGTGTCTATCCACGCATCTGAGCAAGATCATGTCATAATTTCTCTTATACATCACATCATCATTCAAGAAGAAACTACCAGCCAATCTTCTCAAAGTTTTCCTATCCTTCTTGGATGCCCCAAGTGGGTACTCTTGATTCTGAAGAAAGCATTTAATATCATAATACCAAGGTTTATCATCAACCACCTCTTCAACTACAAACACATGAGCTGGTCTATCAAGACGCATCACATTAATCTTTGGCACATCATTCCAATGATTTACCACAATCATGGAGGATAAAGTCGCTAAAGCATCTGCCATTTGATTCTCTGCTCTTGGTATATGGTGAAACTCAACTTTATTGAAGAAAGTTGACAACCTTCTTGCATAATCACGATAAGGAATCAAATCAGGTTGACGTGTCTCCCATTTCCCTTTAATCTGATTAATCACTAAAGCTGAATC
The DNA here is from genome assembly GCA_963859935.3 of Lathyrus sativus. Classification (NCBI taxonomy): domain Eukaryota; kingdom Viridiplantae; phylum Streptophyta; class Magnoliopsida; order Fabales; family Fabaceae; genus Lathyrus; species Lathyrus sativus. The sequence goes on along the minus strand of OZ012739.1, from coordinate 451,128,139 downwards.
TCCATACACATCAAGAATCTTGATTCTTAAATCGATAGCTTCTTCCAAGCCCATAATACACGCTTCATACTCAGCCGCATTATTTGTGCAATTGAAAACCAACCTTGCAGTGAAAGGAATATGAGAACCATGAGGAGTAACAATAATTGCACCAATACCTCTGCCATATTCATTAACCGCCCCATCAAAAATCAAACCCCAACGGGATCCAGGCTCAGGTCCTTCTTCATGTAATGGCTCCTCACAATCTTTAACCTTTAGATACATCACATCCTCATCAGGAAAATCAAACTGAATAGGTTGATAATCATCAATTGGCTGGTGTGCCAAATGATCAGCCAAAACACTTCCTTTTATCGCCTTTTGAGTTCGATACTCGATATCATATTCTGATAACAAGATTTGCCAACGAGCAATCCTCCCAGTTAAAGCAGGCTTTTCAAAGATATACTTGATTGGATCCATTTTAGATATCAACCAAGTTGTACAATTCAACATATACTGACGGAGGCGCTTGGCAGCCCAAGCTAGAGCACAACATGTCTTTTCAAGCATCGTATACCGAGACTCACAATCAGTGAACTTCTTACTCAAATAATAAATGGCAAATTCTTTTCTCCCGGATTCATCTTGTTGACCCAGAACACAACCCATAGACTCTTCTAGCACGGTCAAATACATGATCAAAGGTCTTCCTTCTACGGGAGGAGACAAAATAGGAGGTTCAAGCAGATATTCTTTAATTCTTTCGAAAGCTTTCTGACAATCTTCTGTCCAAACACAACCCTGATCTTTGCGGAGAAGTTTGAAAATCGGTGCACATGTGGCAGTCATATTGGATATAAATCGGGAGATATAGTTCAAACGTCCCAAGAATCCTCTTACTTGTTTTTCTGTTCTGGGTGCAGGCATCTCCTGGATAGCTTTAACTTTACCAGGATCAACTTCAATGCCTTTCTGACTGACAATAAAGCCTAACAATTTTCCAGAACGAACACCAAAAGTGCATTTATTAGGATTCAGACGGAGCTTAAACTTTCTCAAACGTTGAAACAACTTCAATAAATTTTTAATATGATCTTCTTCAGTCTTAGACTTACAAATCATATCATCCACATAGACCTCAATTTCTTTATGCATCATATCATGGAACAGGGTGGTCATAGCTCTCTGGTACGTTGCACCAGCATTTTTTAAACCGAAGGGCATCACTCTGTAACAGAATGTTCCCCAGGGTGTAATGAATGTTGTTTTTTCCATATCCTCAGGTGCCATCTTTATTTGATTATAACCGGAAAATCCATCCATAAATGAAAAGATATTGAACTTAGCAGTATTATCTACCAACAAATCAATGTGTGGTAGTGGAAAATCATCTTTTGTACTTGCTTTATTCAAATCTCTATAGTCAACACACATTCGGACTTTTCCGTCTTTCTTTGGAACAGGCACGATATTGGCCACCCATTGAGGATATTCTACGGTCACAAGAAAACCAGCATCAATCTGCTTTTGAACCTCTTCTTTAATCTTCACTGCCATGTCAGGATGAGTTCTTCTCAATTTCTGCTTCACGGGTGAACATTCAGGCTTTAATGGCAAATGGTGCTCTACAATACCGGTATCAAGACCAGGCATGTCTTGATAGGACCAAGCAAACACGTCAACATATTCTCTAAGAAGCTCTACCATCCTCTTCTTAACATCTGACTGAAGCAGTGCCCCAATCTTGACTTCTTTTTTATCATCATCGGAACCCAGATTAACCAATTCCACCGGCTCTTCATGAGGCTGAATGGCCTTCTCCTCGTGCTCAAGCAATCGAGAAATCTCATCAGGAATTTCTTCAATATCCTCCTCTTCCGCTTCAAACACAGGGAACTCAAAGTTGGGAGGGGGCATATGGTCATTGTTTCCAATGGGTTTAACAATCAATCTGCACAATGATTTTATGTTTGATTTTAGAATATGAACAAAAAAAAATGAAAATATTATGCAGATAAGAGTGATTATAACATTATTATATTTTTTTTCGGTTTTTTATGTTACCATTTTTCAGAAGTAAAGCAAAAAAGAAAACAACATATGGATAAACAGAAAAACATTTTATTGATGATGATAAAAGTTGAAACAAAGCCCTCACAAATTCACTTTCACCTTGGGCAGAGTGAAAGGATTTTTTGAAAGAAACAAAAACAAATTACTTTGAAACATGAACAACAGTAGGAACATCAACAGCGATCCAATTCTGGCATATCAATCCACGTGTCACAAAGTTGGGCATTTCTTCCTCTTGGTCATCTTCAAGAATTGCAGCTGTAGAATGATCTTTGCAATGGATGAACCCAGCACTTCGAAAGACTTCATGAATACTCTTCAGCTCTTTTTGGGTTGAACCAGATGTAAAACCCAAACCAGCTCTATCTTTTTTCTCAGCAACTTCAATGATTTGGCCCCATCCATCAGCTTGGCCATTATCCACTGCACGCTGTGCATCTTTTAGAGAAGACATGGACACCCCATCCTTCTTAACAGCTTTATCAACCACAGAAAGAGCCTGAAACGAAGTTCCAACATCCTCTTCCGCATCGATATAAGAAAAAGACGACAAACTGCTTACCAACATAGCCTGTTCTCCACCAACAACGACAAGTTTACCATTCTGCACGAATTTTAACTTTTGATGCAGTGTCGAAGTAACAGCTCCAGCTTCATGGATCCATGGGCGTCCTAGAAGACAACTGTAAGCAGGACGAATATCCATGACTTGAAAAGTGATCTGGAAAAAACATGGACCAATCTTGATAGGGAGATCAACCTCTCCAATCACGGTTTTCCTCGATCCATCAAAGGCTTTCACAATGACCCCACTGAACCTCATAGGAGTACCTTGATAAGATAATCTGGACAAAGTAGATTTTGGCATCACATTCAACGATGACCCAGTATCAACCAGCACATTGGATAGAGCGTCTTCCTGGCAATTCATGGAAATATGGAGAGCTAAATTATGATTTCTTCCATGATCAGTCAACTCTTCATCACAAAAACTCAGATTATTACACGCAGTGATATTGGCAACAATGCTATCAAACTGGTTAACGGTCACATCATGATCTACATAAGCTTGTTCCAATACTTTTTGCAACGATTCACGATGAGCCTCAGAGCTCATTAACAGAGATAAAACAGATATTTTTGACGGTGTATGTAACAATTGATCCACCACATTATATTCACTCTTCTTGATCAATTTCAATACCTCATCATTATCTGACTTCTGATTTACACCACTTGATTGACCAGACTCTACAGAAGTCTTCAACTGAATTTGCTTACTCCCAGTATCTTCACTTGTCTTTGAAGGCACATTATCAAATACTCGACCACTTCTGGTTACACGTCCGACATCAGCAATAGTCACAACTGAGGGAAGAGAAGGGATGGGAACCTCTTTTCCATCCTCCAACATAGTAGCATTGTATTTGTAGGGAACAGCTTTATCGGATTCATACGGCGTCGGGCCAGGCAAACGGATAACCAAAGGCGTCACAGCAGATTTCTGACTGTTGTAAGAAATTACAACTCGCTCAGGAATATTGAAACGTGGGACTATGACATTCACCTCGTTCTCCACTTCATTTCTGTTTGCAGTAACCTGAATCAAATTCTCATCCATCATCTTTTGTAAGTCCCTTTTCACAATCACACACCCTCGAGGGTTCACAGAACAAATACAACAGGCGGCATAATCATGCTCAATATCATGGAACTCACTCAAAGTAGCATGCATTTCAACAAGCGATCTCCGAATCCAGCGAATGTCGAAAATACGGTATGTACCAGGACAACCATATACCATATTAACAGTTGCATTACCATGTTTAGGAAACGGATTTGATTGCACATTAGGGTTGGTATCTTCAAAAGACAGAATACCGCTTTTTACGAGCTTTGCAACTTCATGCTTCAGAGGATAGCAATTTTCAATATCGTGTCCAGGGGCACCTTGATGAAATGCGCAATGAGCATCTGGCTTATACCACCATGGAATTTCAGTTGGAACAGCCGGCGGATCACGAGGTTGAACCAAATTATTCTTTATTAAAGCCGGAAAGAGCTCAGTATACGTCATTGGAATGGGATCAAATTGTGTTTTCCTCTGTGTACGACCTTGTTGAGTTGTCTTCTCTTGGAAACGTGGTTGATAACTTGCAGTAGCTTGAGCGGTAGGGGTGTTACTGACAACAGGCATAACAGATGCTACTTGTTGCTGACGACGACTACCATTGTTGTTCACAACTCTGCGTCTTCTAGACCTTTCCTGAGATATAGCATTAGTTTCTCCCTCTTTTTTCTTAGGGAACCCAACACCAGGCTTTTTTGTACTTCCAGAATTTCCTTCTTTTATCAGACGTCCCTCACGGACAGCTTCCTCTAATCTCATCCCCATATTAACCATTTCCGTGAAATCACTAGGAGCGCTCGCAACCATCCTTTCATAGTAAAATGAATCCAGAGTCTTCAGAAAAATCTTGGTCATTTCTTTCTCTTCAAGCGGAGGGCTTATCTGAGCTGCAATCTCACGCCATCTTTGCGCATATTCTTTAAAAGTTTCTTTCTCTTTTTGAGACATTGCGCGAAGCTGATCACGGTCTGGCGCCATATCGAGATTATACTTATACTGACGAACAAAAGCTTCACAAAGATCGTTGAATGTCTTGATTTGTGTACTATCGAGTCCCATATACCATTTCAGCGCAGCACCAGTAAGACTATCTTGAAAATAGTGGATCAACAACTGATGGTTGTCAGTATAGGTAGACATCTTTCTAGCATACATGATCAAGTGACTTTGCGGACAAGTGTTCCCTTTGTATTTTTCAAAATCCGGAACCTTGAACTTAGCGGGAATCTTCACATTTGGAACAAGGCAAAGCTCATGAGCATTCTTTCCAAATAACTCCTTTCCCCTTAAAGCCCTTATTTCTCTTTGCATTTCAGCAAACTGATCCTGAAAGTCATCTATTCGATCCATAACATCCAAACTCTCGCTCGGAGCAGTATGGAAAATTTGTTCTTCAGTATAAGGCATAGCGTGAGTTACAGGCGGTGGCACAGGTATGACAGTAGGAACAACCGGAACTTCAGCATTAGGAACAACATTAACCACAGGAGGTGGCACAGCCATGACAGCAGGGAGTCTAGAACCTTCGGGAACAGGAGGTCGATATCCCTCTGGCACATAATTGTTAGGCATGCCCCAAGGGAAACCAACAGGCATTTGATATTGAGAAGCATTAATCGGGGCCACAGAAATGGGCGTTGATCCGATTTCAGAAATCACAGTTCCTTGGATAGGAGAAGGAGGCGGTAGTGGTGGCTGATTCTGAGCAGCCACCAGAGCTTCCATTGCGGCAGTCAGTCTTTCCAAACCATCTTTCAGAGTTGATACCTCTTCACGGAGCTCGCGGTTCTCTTGTTGCAACTGATCCATCTTTTTCTTAGAGCTAGCCCGAGTGTTGTAGTGATGCGACAGCTTGACTGAAGGAAGGCCAAAAGAAACAAATAAGACATCTGGAAAAGGCAACACACAATGCACGATGATGCGAATGCAAATGCAAAATGCAGGTGTTTCAACCAGTTTTCAAAGATCTTTAAGATATAAAGCAATTACAAACATCATAAAGAAAAATAACACTTCTTGAAATACTGATAAACATCTCATTTCATTGAATATTGGAAAGAGTTACACTTGGAAATACAAAATACAATAATATCAAAATAAGAAAAAGCTAGGTCCTAAGGAACATCTGATGACGATCCAAGCTGATACTTCCTTCGGAGTCTTTTAATCTCTTTCTCATATTTGTGCTTCATGGTGATCTTCTCTAGCACAAGCTGATCCACAATACCCTTCCAAGCACCAGAAGTAGGAGGATGTGCTGATGGAGTAGTAGAGGAAAATAAATCCTCTGCATGCCTCTTCACAGCGCGCCGCTCAAGTAACTCTATCAAGTCGTCTTTCTCCTTCATCTGTTTTTGCAATTCCATCTTCTCTTTGTCAGAAGCTTGAAACTTACTTTCCCACATCTCTTTCTCTTCCTTCATCTTAGCCAAAGCGTCTTGAAGTGTCTTCACATCATCAGAAGAAACAGGGATTGCCGTAGGGAGTGGCGTAGAGATCACAGTAGTCAGAGGTTTCTCAATAGGGTAAGGCATCTTAAGCTCCATAGCCCTCTTCTTCACCCAAAGCGTGTAAGGTTCTAAAGCAATGCAAACTTGTCTTCCAAGCTCCCCTCTACCCAACCTGTGAATCTTAGTCCAGGCATGAGCCATTTTTCTTCTCAAACCAAGAAAATCATCCCCTCCTTGAAAGAATAAACCCTCTAATAAAATATTCTTAGGCCTATCCTTCAGCATATATCCCAGCTGACGGCGAGCTAGACTCGGGTTGTAGTTAATTCCGCCTTGTATTCCAAGAAGAGGAACATTAGCGAATTCTCCACAACTATCAATAATCCGGACATTATCGTAAACCGAAGAAGACCAAGTGATATCAGTATGCGTAAGAGACATAATCCTTTGAGACCACCTTAAGCAATCCTTGTTTTTCCTAAAAGCAGATGTCTGAGGTAAGTGTGAAACGAACCAATTATACAGCAGAGGTAGACAGCAAACAATGGTACCATTTCCCTTAGAGGTCCTACTATGGATGGAAAAATAAGTATCACCAAGCAAAGTTGGAACAGGGTTCCCAATCGAGAAAATCCTAATAGCATTAATGTCCACAAAATTATCAATATTAGGAAACAAGACTAGTCCATAGATGAGTAAAGCCAATATAGCCTCAAACGCCAATGTGCGACCAATGTCAGCAAATAAAGTAGCCTTCTCAATCAAGAACTTAGCAGTTAAACCCTTGAGGCCTCCCTTAGTCTTTAGATTTGCATCAATATCCGACTTCGTCAAATGGGTAGCTTCAGCGATATCTTGAGGCTTAAGAGCTTCCTCCAAACCAGTATACGGAACTTTATCAGAAACCGGTACACCCAACAAATAAGCATATTCTTCCAAGGTCGGCATGAGCTGATAATTGGGAAATGTGAAGCATCGGTAAATAGGATCATAGAACTGCATAAGGGTATTCAGAATTCCGTCTTCAATATTGGTAGAAAGAACAAATAAAAGTCTCCCATAACGAGATAAGAAGCCTGAACGATCATCTACCAAGGACACTAGCTTTCTCAACTCTGTAAGATCAGGAGCCCGAAAACCGTACTTCTGAGTGTTTCTCCTTCCAATATCCATAATCAACAATATCTGCGATGTTTGCAAAAGAAAATCTCTGAGATCCTTAAAAACCAGCTGAAACACAATGCTCATGAATGCATGAGTGCAAGATGCAACACCCACAAACAAGACATACAAAGCACACAGGTTCAAAGGTTCGGCACGAGCATGGAGCCAAAGGTAAGAATCAACCAACCCACAATGGTATGTACTATGGTTATATCATCACCTGTAGAACAAGGTTCTAAAAAGTTCCCAGAATCATAATTCCATCTTTTGGATATTATCGGCTTAAACGACTACTCGTCGGCCAACAATATTCTCAAGAGAAACTCATCTGAGTGTGGTATCGCGTAACGACCAATTCAAGTCTACACCTGAACAGCCACCGCACCACGTCCTAATAAGGCCAAGATGGGTTAAAGGGTTCTAAGGTCCTCAGCTTCTCAGGCTCCCAGTCGGAAAAAGTAATATCAATTACGACTACTCGTAAGACATCAGTAATTTCCAAAGGGGCCTCCACCGAGCGGGGGATCTCAAGTCAGCTTAGTAAGGACTACTCCATGTAAGCCAACAAGACTATACCACCCTCCTATCATAAGTGCACTCAAGTCCGGGTTAGGACTTATCTCACCACACAAATTACCAGGCACCAAAACAGAACAATCAATAACAAACAAGTCAAACAGAAAGCGATAAATAAATCAAAGTAGGCGAAACCCACTAGGAACCGTTGAAGATTCGATTTCCCCAGCAGAGTCGCCACTTTTCTGTAGCGGTAAAAATTGTGAGTGTAAGTTATTGACTAACTTAACTCAAAGAAAACAAGAGTCGCCACCGCACTTTTATTTTATCCAAATAAAGGAAAGGAAAAAGAGCGAACAAAACCAAAGAGTTCTAAAATAAGAACACGAGGCAGAGATCGGGGTAAGGGGGTTGGTTACGCAATGGGAAGGTGTTAGCACCCAAAACGTCTATAGTACTCTATAGGAGCCCTTTGAAATATTTACGCTTTTTGGTTTGAAAATGGTTTGTTTGAAAAGAGATTGGAGAGATGAGAAGAGAATTATTTTTTTATATTTTTGTGTTTGGAGAGACTTATCGTCTCATGCCTACGTACCCATAAAGTGCAATATGGAATCAAAACCCCGTAGTTCGTGGTACAAATGACAAAATTTTGTTGGTTTTGATTGATTTTAGATGTTTAGACAAGTCGTCATTTCAAGGAGAAAACTGCGACTATCCACCCACGAGTATTAAGACAACATTTGCGTCACATAAAAATGGAGGATTTGCTTGGATTATCAACAAGACTATCACTCAACATCAACGTGGAAAATGTCAAAGTCTTAATAATATGGGGAATAGGAGATTTACATCTCAACTATAGAAATGAATCATGTCTAAACTTTATGAAAAGTTTTAAAGTGAAAAGTGCATAAAGGCACAAAAAAGTTGATGAGTTTTTGTATTTTTTATGTCTTTTGAAATTGGTCAAAACATGATTAACATTGATTGACTTTTATTAAGAAAAACAAAGTTTAAAAATCACTTGACGAAAGTCAAGGTTTTATTGCGAAAGCGGTTTTGAAGTTTGAAACCAAGAAGGTTTTGAAAGAGGAAGAAAGTTTTGAAAATTTAAGAAGGGGAGGAGATGAAGTGACTATCCTAAAAAAAAACAAAATAAGAGCTAGAGATAAGAAAGATCTAACCGACTTGTGGCACACTCCCAAGCAAGCAAAAAGAATTCCATCCCATTTAAAGTATAAGCCAGTGATCGAGCCAAATAAAGGCTAAGATTCAAAATTCTCCAAGCATAGGGAAGAAAATCCTAATCCTAAGTCCAAAATGTCCATGAAGTCCCTCATAAAATCTGCATATACTTGAATGGGAGAACGCCCACGCAGCACAGGAAGAATATCACACCCAAGGGAAATGTATTCAGTATTTCTTCTTCCAAACCTATCAGAAAATGCTAAATCCGGATCCCTTTTGCATCTCATCAAGCACCCATAAAGGAAGTGGTATCCCATTAAGATCATCACCATCTGTTCCATATTGATGAAACGCAAGAACAACACGAACTTTAAGACCACACATGCAAGCCATCATAACAAGCTCCCGATACCCTCGCCAATCATAAACCCTAGGCTCATTCCTCTCAAGGAAATAAATTGTTGGTTTCCACTTGTGAGTTGCTGAAGTATACAGGTTTTTTTATTAAAAAAAAAAAATAGGAGCAGGCTTCTGTTACTGCATCGCGGCGTTTAGCTGGATAACTAGCATCGATCGGGATTTCCAATACAGAGTTACTACTCGATGTTTGTCTTAAAATACCAGGAAAATTAGCATGCTATCTTCTTTGTATTTATCTGAGAATATTGTAAGCAACAATTCGAGATTCTGTTGGTGAGAACATAAATTGCTCCAGACTTCATTATAGCAGCTTTATTTCTTTCATCATGACAAGCAACACCATATGCAGTGGAAGTTCTAGTGTTGGATTCACGGCCGTTGGCCTCTTTTGTGCAGACTCTAAAGAAATGGATGCTGGTTCCAGTGTCCTTAGTGAGTCTGTCAACAACTGTGAATTTCTCTGAATCATCAAAAAGTCTAACATTATATGTACCAGCACAACATCAGTTTTGATTGACATTTGAAAATTGGATTTTGGATTGTGGCAATCATCTTGTCTTGTTAAACTCTTGACAACCTTCAATCATCCTTTAAAATCACTTGGAAATGGCACACTTGAATGAGCACTTTGGACTTGTATCCTAAAACAAACATCTTGTTTGAACATCCACCAAACCTGACTTGTACAGACAAAATTCTGAATCTTTGATTAAAACTGGGCCAAACTTCTCATAGAACACTGCTTGAAAGCTTGATGAATTGTGATACAGGACAACTTGACCTTGAACAAACACATTGCCTGAGAAAATAGCCCACTGCCACAACCAATTTACACTGAAAGAAATCTCTTGATAGTTTGACCAAGATGAGGTCAAACGTCCATCTGATTTAAACTTGAATGAATGTCTTTGCCATCAATCTCCCTGCAAAACCCTAAACACACAGAGAAGAAGAAACAAAAAAACAAAAAAAAATTTGGTATTTTGATTAAATGTTAGTAAACAGAAACAAACATAAAGTAAATAAGAAACACAAAGTAAGATCTTGTTTGTGGAATGATATGCCAATGAAATGTGGGATCTTAGGGGTAAAAATTTGGGTATTACAGTTATCTCGTCAAAGTACTCAATCATTTCCATAATATAAGCTCTGTACGGGATTAGCTTTTCGTCTCGGTTTTCCCATTCACCCTTGACCTAGTAGATAACTAATGCTGAGTTACCACTCACTTCTAGAATCTTGATGTGGAGATCAATTGCTGCTTCTAGTCCCAAAATACAAGCTTCATATTCAGCAATGTTATTAGTTCATTCAAAACATAATCTTGTTGTGAAAGGAATATACCCACCATTCGGATTCATCAAGATGGCGCCTATGTCATGGCCCTGTTGGTCGGAAGCACTGTCAAACATCATTTTCCATCGGGAACCGGGTTCAGGACCTTCGTCTAGGCTTGGCTCTTCGCAGTATTTTTTTATTAGCATAATGTGTTCATCTGGGAAGTCAAAATTGAGATGCTCATAATCTTCTACTGGCTTATCGGTGAGGTAATCTGACAAGATACTGCCTTTGGTGGACTTTTGAGCGACGTACTAGATATCATACTCTAACAAGAGCATGTGCCAACGAGCGAGCCTTCCTGTCTGAGCAGGTTTCTCAAAAATATACTTTGTTGGATCCATTTTGGAAATCAACAAAGTGGTATGACATATGATGTATTACCTCAGACGTCTAGAAGCCCAAGCCAAAGCACAACAAGTCTTTTCCAAAAGTGAGTAACGACTTTCACAATCGGTAAACTTCTTGCTAAGATAGTAGATGGCATGTTCCTTTCATCTGGACTCATCATGCTGACCCAATACACAGCCCATTGATCCCTCAAACACAGTCATGTACATGAAAAGAGATTTTCCATGTACAAGAGGAATCGAGATTGGAGGTTCTTGGAGATAACCTTTGATTTTGTTGAAGGCTTTCTGGTAGTCTTCATTCCAAACAACAGTCTGATCTTTTTGTAATAACTTGAAGATCGGCTCACAGGTAGGAGTCATGTTGGAGATGAATCTGGAGATATAGTTTAGTCTTCCAAGGAAACCTCTGACTTGGTTTTCGATTTGCGGAGCTCACATTTGTTGGATAGCTCGAACCTTGTCAGGATCTACTTCAATCCCTTGTTGACTAATGATGAAACCTAGTAATTTTCCGAATCTTACTTCAAAAGTACATTTTGCTGGATTCAGTCTCAACTAGTATTTCCTGAGCCTTGTGAATAGCTTTAACAAATGATCCAAATGATCCTCTTCACTTTGAGATTTAGCTATCATATCATTGACACTCGAATTCTTTGTGCATCATGTTATGAAATAATGTGACCATAGCTCTCTGGTAAGTGGATTCTGCGTTCCTCAAACCAAAAGGCATGACTTTATAACAATAAGTTCCCCAGGGTGTGATGAACGTGGTATTTTCCATATTCTCGGGATCCATCCTAATCTGATTGTATCCTGAGAAACCATCCAGGAAAGACAAAATGATGAATCTAGCAGTGTTGTCAACCAAGGTGTCAATATGCAGCAAAGGGAAGTCGTCTTTTGGACTGGCTTTGTTTAGATCCTTGTAGCCTACACACATTCTAACTTTTCCATCCTTCTTTGGTACGGGCACAATGTTGGCCACCCATTCTGGGTACTTGGATACTGCCAAGAAACTGGCATCAATTTGCTTTTTGACTTCATCTCGGATCTTAAGACTCATATCAAGTCAAGTCCTTATGAGGTTCTGTTTGACAGGTGGACACTCAGGTTGGAGAAGTAATTTGTGAACAACTATGGAGGTGTCCAAACCAGGCATATCTTGATATGACCAAGCAAATACATTGACATACTCTTCTAGAAGTTTCACTAGCTGCTGCTTAATCTCTACCCCAAGCGTTGCCCCAATCTTGACTTCTTTCTTGTTTTCTTCGATGCCAATATTAATGATATCAACCTGCTCTTGGTGCGGTTGTAGGTTCATGTACTCATACTCAGACATTCTTGCAAACTCATCCGGAATCTCAAAATCTTTGTCGTCTTTGTCTTCAGCTTGATTTATGGGTGAATCAAAGTCAGGAAGGAAAGAAAATTCATTGGATTCAAAGGGTTTTGGAGTTCCACTGTATGTTTTTGAATGGCTTGATTCATTAAATCACACAAAGACAAATGCATAACACAAAAGGAATATGTTTTGCTAGTTTTCAAAAGAAATGCCATTTTCTTTAAAAGTGAAAGCAGAAAAAGCAGTAGACAAACAAAATGAGGATTTTAACAAAACATCTTCATTGATTAATATTAAATTGAAAGCATGTGGCCCATACAAAATAATTCAATAACCTTGGGCAAGGTTATGGAAAAACTTTTGGAAGAAATTACAAAACAAAACAAGCAAATTACTTTGTCACAGGAAAGATGACATCAATCTCAATAGCCTCGCAATTGCTTAGAGTTGCCTCATCATGATATACCAATTGATCAACATAGTCATCATCAAAGTCCTCCTCAACGACATTAATTTGGATACCTCCACTTATGAACACTTCGCTGATGGTCTTCAGTCGTCTCCTGGAAAACTCTTGAGTCTTGTCATGAGTTGGTTTGTAACCCAACCCTTGCAGTTCATCTTTGCTCTTGCTTCTAATAACTAAATATGAATTCAAACTAAGGAAAATACATTACAAAAATGCAGGAAAAATACAAATAAAATACTACAATCTGATACTACAAATCCAGAACCTTCTTTATTAATCGACCATATGCAGGGACATAATTGTTTTTTGCCCCTGATTGAATCATTTCCTTCACCTTCTCCTTGAGAATGTAACATTCTTCAATGTCATGGCCAGTCGCTCCTTGGTGGAAGGCGTAAAAAGCATTAGTCTAGAAGTAGCACCTGTGATCTTGAGGGATAGCGGGTGGAGTTTCTTTCTTGATTAATCCATTATGTAAGAGTATAGGGAACAACCGAGCATACCTCACAGGAATTCCTCTGGATGCATCACTCTGTTATGATCTATGATTGGTAGAGGAAGAAGAACCATTCATTCTCTGGGGTATGACCAAATCCTTGACCAAATTTGTAAGGTTCCTTTTAGTGGCCCTTAGGATTGCTACTTCGTCTCGAAGCTGTTGATTTTCTTGATCTCGAGCATCTATCATATCCTTAATGGCGGCAGAGAAAGCCTCCATGTTATTCCTTAAAGCAGAAATCTCTCCTCGAAGTGCTTGATTCTCTTGTTCCAAACGGTCCATCTTCATTCAATATTGAGGTATTCTATTGCAAGGAAGTGGAGGATTTAGTATGATCGACTGGAGGTAAATAGCGCAGGATAAGCCACAGAACATGAGGATGCATATGCAATGCTCATGAAATGCTGAGGCAAATGCAATGTTAACATTCATAAGAAAACCCAAAACTATGTTTACAAACAATAATAATGGAGGAATGAGTGAAGCAAAGTAACTTGCCATTAACAAATGAAAGTTTTATAGGAAATGAAATACACATCCAAAGCCCAAGTATGGACATAAATTACAAGATTGAAAGTTGAAACTTTAAGGTCTAATCTTTCTGACAAGAAGATCCTTCCCCTTCTTGAAGCTTCATCTTTCTTGCAACTTCTTTTTTATGGTTCTGATGGAGTAGCTTCCAGAGTTCTTCGTTCTCTTGAACAACCATGAAGTGTTTGTCTTCCCACATCTTCTTCTCCTTTTCAGCTTTGACTAAAGCATCCTTCAATTCTTCCATAGAGAAGGGTTTTTCCAGAGTTGTTGGAGTAGACTCGAAGCAAGTGTAGAACATCTTTAAAGCTATCTCTTTAGACCAAAGAAGATACGCCTCTAAAATTGTGCAGTCTGAATGCCCTAGAGTAGTCACCCCTTGCGTATTAAGGTGACGCCAAGCATACTCAATCCGTGCTTTTAGATATGGGTTTCTCTCTTCCTCAAGGAAGCATCTTTCCAAAAGGTCTGGATTAGGATCTTCCTTTCCAGGATATCCCAGCTTCCAGAAAGCTAGGAGGAGATCGTAATTAATACATCCTTTTGTGCCAAGAAGAGGCACATTATGGGAATCCCCACAACTGTGAATCATGGTAACCTCCCATACATGTGATTGTACCAACGGATGTCATCGTGTTTGAGCAATAGAAGCTATTCTATCCAAGTAATGTTGTTCTTCAGATTCCACAAAGAGACCGTCCTTGGCAAGTGCAAAATAAACCACTTGTGAATGAGAGCGGTACATCAAGAAATCTGGCCTTCTCCATAAGAGTTATTTATATTAACGGAGAAGTATGCGTTAGCTAGCAGGGTGGGAACAGGGTTCCTGATTAGAAACATGTTGATGGCGTTCATGTTTATCAACTCATCAACATTTGGGAACAGAAGAAGCCCATAAATCAATAAAGCCAAGATAGCCTCAAAGGTTTATACATTGTGCTTATCAGCGTGAGCCTCAGCTCTTTCCATCAAAGATCATGCTTGTAAACCAGAAAATTCATCCTTGGCATCCAAATGATTCTGAATGTCAGATGGTTCTAGGTATAAGGCTTCATCCAAGACTCTCCTATTTGAACTTCTTTCTCTCCCAGAGAATGGTTGAGGAGTGACACATAGTCTCATCAAAGTCGAATATTCTTCCAACGTTGGTAGCAACTGGTAGTTTTGAAACGTGAAGCAATGATAAATGGGGTCGTAGAATTGAATGAGCACCATTAACATCTCCTCATCTACTTGGAGCTCCAATAGAGGTATTAGATTCCCATACTTGTTGTTAAACGACAAAGGATCTTCCACTAGGCCTCCTAGTTTCCTCAACTTATCCAACTTTAGGGTTTTGAATGTGCATTTGGGATTCGTTTTCTTTCTTGAGTCCATTACAATGTCTGCAAAGAAAGTTAGGAATCCTTTGAATGTTAACAAAAATAATGAGATGCAGTGCATTTGGTTTTAAGAAACTCAGATGATTGATTTGTAAAAGAAACACCTTTTTGGCACAAAAATCTTACTTCATTAATATTGGAAAAAGTTACAACTTTAAAGTACAATACAAGAGACTAAAATACAAAAGGAAAAAGACTAGGCCCTATAGTCTCCATAGAGTCTATTTATAAAGCTCCTATCTGCGCATCCTTTTCTGTCTTCTCAGCTCTGCATTCTCCAATACTAGCTTTTTGACGATTCCCTTCCAAGCACCAGGTGTAGGTGGGATGCCAGAGTACTCATGGGTACTAAGCACGGGTCGAACGCTAGAGAAAAATAAATTCTCTTGTGCCACATGTATGTCAATAACCCTCATTTCAAGCAGCTCAATCAAATAATCCTTTTCTTTCAGTTGTCTCTTTATCTCCATTTGCTCAAAATGAATGACATGGTACTTAACCTCCCAATTATCTCGCTCGAGCTTCAATCTAGCCAAAGTTCCTTGGTATTCCTCCATTTTCTCAACAAGAATGATAGAGGAAGAAGCGGCAACAATCTGTAAAGGTCTCTCTAGGAGATAAGGCATCTTGAGATCACGAGATCTTGCACTGACCCATTGCATGAAAGGCTCAAGAGCTATACAGTTCTTCTTTCCTAGATCAATCTTGGTCTTCTTGTGGATAGTCCTCCAAGCATCTGCAACATTATCCCTAAACCTCATACTAGCTTGTGCGTTGAGGTAGAAGAAACCTATCAACAAAACATTGCTAGGCTTGTCCTTCATGGGAAACCCAAACCGACGTCTAGCAAGGATAGGGTTGTAATTGATTCATCATCGTACACTGAGAAGAGGTACGTTGGGGAATGAACCACAACTATCAATGATCACTCCTTTATCATAGGTGGGGTCATACTAATACACATCAGTCTATGTCAGAGTTATGAGCCTTTGAGACCACCTTAGTCCATTTGTGTTTTCCTTGAAAAGATCTCTTCTTGGAAAATATGCAACAAACCATCTATACAACATAGGATAGTCTCATCTCCTTTGATAGTCCTATAGTGAACAGAATGGTACATATCTCAAAGCAGGGTAGGTACAAGATTACCAATGATGAAGATCTGGATAGCATTGATGTCAACGAAATTTTCTTCTTTGGGGAAGAGGACCAAACCAAAGATGAGCAATGCGAGCATACTGGCAGACCAATATGGTATGAGTACTCTTTTAGAGTCGAAACAAATTGATAATTAAGAAAGGTGAAACAGTGATATAGGGGGTCATAGAACTGCATGAGAGTGTTGATAACTCCTTCTTGCATCTTGATCTTGACAAGTCCCAATAATCTTCCATATCTCTTTCCAAAATTGTCAGGACAAGACACTAAGGCCACCGACTTCCTTAATTCTGTCAAATTTGGTCTCTTGAAATTGTGCTTCCTAATGTTTCTTTTTCCAAAATTCATAACCTAAGATTTTTTGCAATAAAGAAAACAATTGAGTTTCTCAAAACCAACTGCATGAACGCTTATGATGGGATGATGAGATGATTCTCAAGCAACACATACACACGTATTCATATAGTCACATGTATATAATGCATATGCCCACAGACAAGAGTCCTAGTTTGGGTTACAAGCATGGAGCCATGGTATACCTTCCCCAATTGATATTTACTATGGTTTGTTTGTACCTGCACAACGGGTTCTATGAGGTTTTAGGAGTGATGGATAAATCTTTTGGATATTATCAACCTACATGACTACTCATGTGAGATAAAAATATTCTCAAGATAGACTCGTTTGAGTGTAGCATCGCGTAGCAACCATTCGGGACTACTCCCTTACAGTCATCACACTACGTGTAACACCCCATTTAGACTATTTATTCGTTTTATACTTTGTTGCGTGTGTATTTGTTGAGATGACCTTAGTTAGGGGTATTAAGTTAAGGGCAAGAGTGAGAGGTGACCTTAGTTGGGGTAAGGTGGACCTATAGTAATAATACTAACCATTTAATAACAATAATGAGAATACTACGGTTATCGATATTATTAATTAATTATTATTGATAATAATATTAATAGGATGGTAGTTATTACTATTATTATTATTATTATTATTATTAATATTATTTTTATTATTATTAATTGGACTAAATGAGTTGAAAATCTAATTAAGGGGTTAAGAGAGGGTTAGTGGAAGAGTTAGACAGTTAACACGTAAAAGAGGAAAAAGACAGAGAAAGGAGAACTAGGGCAGGGGAACAAATTCTCCATTCTTGTCAAGGAAAAAGCTTAGGTAAGGGGGAGAATGGATTTCAATATGGGTGAATTAACATGAGAGGGTAGTGAGAGGTCCTTTCTCTCATATGATTTATGTCTGTGTTTGGTTTCCTTGATCTGAATTTCGTAACATGATGAATTCCCTAAAATTAATGTTATTGCTGAATGATTATTATATGATGATTGTGTGTATGAGTCTGGGATTGATATGAAAATCGTGTGGAAATTTATCGATGCTGAAATAAATCCTGATAGGTAACAGATCTGGAAAATAAGGGTTAGAGGTTAATGAAATTGAATTTAGATGCGAGAAATCTTCGAAGAATAATGGATATATGAGGTTTAGTGGAGGTACAGAGAAATGATTAATAAAAAACTGAATTCTGGGTTGAATTGAGTGGTAAAATGAAGAGTATTGGGTGAAAATTCGTGAAGGCGATGAAATCTGGGTATTTTTGACAGATCTGCTGGTCATACGTGTAATGGGGGTGTCATTACGCGTATGGGGGACATACCCAGGGGCCGTACATGTATCATGCGTGCCCTGTCCTCAGTGCCAGTACGACCATCTGGTGATACGCGTATGGTACGCATATGGGGCTTGGCAATACGCATATGGGGGTAGCCATACGCGTAAGGAGTGTCTCTGAGGGGTTTTGGGAGGTGACAGCCTCTGGTCATATGCGTAAGGGAGTTCCAATACGCGTATGACAGCAGGCATTATGCGTATAGACCATGTGGGTATGCGTATGGGCAGTTTCCGTTTAATCGGTAGGATTAGTATGACCAAAGTTAACCTAAGAAAGGTTAGTAATGAATTTAATTAGGGAGAATGTGAAAATTTATGTCTTTGCCCTTAGGGGTGTGATTGATATGTGTGGGCCAGGACCGTCTAGCGTTGACGATCTGGTGTGATGATGGTAATTCCCGAGAGGATTACGGTGAGCGGATGGCTCGTGTGGATCATTGATGATCGTGAATTATGCTTGAAATTACTATTATATTTGCATAATGGTGTTGTCATGCATTTCATGTCATGTGTCTTGTGGAGATGACCAGGTGGGAATCCATGATGGATACCTAGTTCATTCGAACTTCATGTGGAAGTCGTTGTGGAGATAAGTTATAGTTCAGAGGAATGTATACGACTTATCCAGATTCTGATGGAAATAGGGTTCTAGGGTGAACCGTATGTATTTGTGTTGGTACCACATGCACTGTGTCGAGTCAGTGAGTCACATTACATATTTGTATTTGATTATGGGCTATTAATGTCGAGTGATCGAGATGGCACGTGTATGTGCGTTGCATGTGTATGATTGTATGTGTGGTGTGTAACTACTCCTTAGCATGTGTATTTCACCGCTTATTTATTGAATGTAGTTCACACCCCTTTTATGTTTGTTGCATCTGTTCTCCCTGGGGAGTGCAGATGACCAGGTACCTGAGTAGTGCTTGGAATGTGTGTTGCTATTTGATCGAGTCCTAGGAGTCGCTCTGAGACGTAACATGGGATTACGGTATTACGTTATACTTTTCTTATTTTCTTGATTAATTGTTACGTATCTTTTACCGGTTGGATTAATGATGTATAACCACCGGTTGTGAGGATTATGCTTAAACATTGATTTTATTCCACTATTTTATTGAATGACCTTGTTGAAATATTGTGGAAAGCATGAAGTGACTTGATACTTCATTGAATGAGAAAAATGTCTATGTAACATCCTACGTGTTTTAAAAACTATGATGTATTTTCTTTAATATTCCTATAATACGCGTACGGGGTAGAGTGGGGTGTGTCGCTACCGCGAAAATAAGGTGCCGACAAAATAGAAGAGTCGCCACCTTTTGTTATTTATCCCTCAGAACGGGAAAGTAAACGATCGAAAAAACCTGACGAAAAGGTATAAGACAAGGTTATCGCAACCATTGTCTGGGTTCGGGAGTCGGTTACGCAAGGGGAAGGTATTAACACCCCTCACGTCCATCGTACTCGATGGGATCCACACTTGTCGTGTTTATCTGACGGGTTTATTTACTATCTACCTATCAAGGCTGGTCTAAAAAGAAAAGAAAATGACTCGGCAAAGCGTCGCACTTTATGCCTACGTATTATCATAAGAGAATGAGAAATCAGAGTCAACGTAGTTCGGCTAACTACAGTTTACAGGGAAGGTGGCTCGCCAATGCGTCAGTATTGTGCCTACGTACTCTCAACAGGTATGAGAGATCAGAGCTTACGTAGTTCGGGATAATACGGATTACGGGAATTCAGATTCATCTGTTTTATCGAGTAGCGTTAACAGACAGTTCCAGCAGTTTGGCGTACGCAGCTCGACCCTTGGAGACTTAGGCGTTACCGTTTGCGGTAGAATTGGGAGTTAACGACACTCTTTTCTTCAGAAAAGCTTCCTTTGAATTACGGGCCCACGGGGAAAAAAGGTTTGAAATTTGTTTTCTGTCTTTTACGAAAGAACTGTTTTTTAGTTGTCTGTAATTTGTACAGCACTAGACACTATGACCTAGGGACGAATACGTCGCATATCGTCCAAAGGACGTATACTAAACATTCTAGATGATTGAGAGGAGGTCGCTCAATTATCATTACCCAAGTAGCTTAAGGCTCGTAACGCGCTTATACTAACTTGCCTTTATTACGTTTTTTACTGTTTGTTTGAGATGAGAAGAGAGAACAGGCTCAACTAAGGGGAGACTATCAAGTCCTAATGTTGTCATGCTAAGGATTCATCCTATGGTTGAGGTTTGAAACAGGGAACTCCTAGAAGTTATCATGCATAGGTGTCAACCTAAAGTTCTATCATCACTTCCTTATCAAAGGAAGTGAGATTCCTAGGGGATCATGTCAATGATAAACAGAAATAGATAAAGCATCAGCTTAAACAGTAAACAGTAAACGACTGTAAAATGCATGCAATGCAAGTGAGGGAGGAAATGTGTGTGGGGCATCATCCTCCACAAGCTCGTCTCGACCTCGAGCCAGATATGAATAACTACAATCATACAGGAATATAAAATAAAATGTCATCAAGCAAATCACAAACCACATAGGCAAGGGAGCTGGGCTATACCGAATACCCGCAAGCAAAGCCAAGCAGAGGGAGCGACTCAACCTCTAGTGCAATCATGCTTCTAGCTTGAAAGAATCTAAATATGAACTTACTCTAATGCATCAAGAAAATCAAACAAGTCACATTAATACAGTTGCACAGCAAGCAAACAGACAGGAAAGAAAGCAGATCAACAGCTTCCACAGCTTCACAGCAAAGTAATCCTTCTAACAGCAGTTCAGTCCTCAGTCTATAACTGTTCTTCAAGGCTTTCATCTTAAATGGCAAGTATCAACTTGCTCCTTCAAGCTTTCAATGCATCCATCATAAGTATCAACTTGCTTTTCATCTTCTTCAAGCTTCAGCTCCTTCTTCAATCTCAATTTGATCTTCTGGCTTCACACAAGTATCAACTTGTTCTTCTTGATCTTCAGGCTTCAGCTCTCATGGCAGTCTTCAAACAAAGGGGAAGTACAACTTCTAGCATCTTCAATCTTCTAGCAAGGAACTCCATTCTCTAGCAAGGTAGAAAGATTCATCTAACAAGAGCCAGGTGGGGATAGGGAGAAGCAAAGTGAAGACCAAAGGTCACCTCTAAGCATTCCACCATCAAAGAAAGGAACTCTCAAAGGTTCTACCAACTTGTGAAGAGCCACACATCCTACCAAAGGAGGGATGAGGCCTTCTCAAGGGGACCTTACATCATAGGGAGGAATGGAAGTGGTCAACACCTTCCATGTTTTATGAAGGAAGAAAGTCTATTCTAAGGGGTCTCCCTAAAACCCGAATCTTTAACCCTAAACAAACTACACCAAAGGGAGAGGAATCTTCAAGTCCAAGCTCCACCATGCATTCCACAGCAGCCCACACAAGTCTTCATCATCATCCAAGAGCAAGAGAAGCAAAACCCTATTCTAAGGGAACTAATGAAATCATTCTAGTTGAGTTAGCAAGTTAGGATCACCTAAAACTTAGTACTAAATTTAATTCTAACTAAAATACTAAAATCAATTACAAAATACTACAAAAATAACTATGGGAACCTATGTCAATCATGACTCTACCATGTTAATTCCAGAGATCAAATCCTCAAATGAGACCTAGAAATAAATTCTACACTATAAGGTACTAAACCTAAACCCTAAAAGGAAGCACCTAAAGTTTCAATCTAAAAACAACACTTAATTTCACCACAAAAATGTGAGAAAAATACTATGGGAGCATACATTTCTAAGCTAATCACACACAAAAAAATCAAGCAAGAAATCATCACCAAGTGATCACACTAAAATCATCAAACAGAGGTATTAACCATGGCAATTTTATTATCAAATAAAATGTAAAAAATGCACAAAAATTGAAAATGCATGATTTTCCTAATATTTTTATTCAATAAAATTCTAGATTCAATCATGAATCAGGGGGAAAAAACCTGGAATTAATTGACCTATTTTCATATTTTTTATAAATTATTGTCAAACTAATATGAAATGAAGAAATTAAAAGAAAAACAAAAGAAATTAATAAACTTGCGTTGCAAATAGCAAATAACATCAGTTCAAATCCTGGGTTGGGCCAGATGGGGGTGTGGATATCAATCCAAGTGCCAGGCCCATTCTCTTCAGTTAAGTGAAACGGTGCGTATTGGCTTCAGGGTCCAAGGCTGACTTTTCAGAGCAATCGTGGCCATCTATTACATGGACTTGGTCAAGCTTCAGGGATGATCCAACGTTCACAGCTCATCTTCTTCATTCAAACATTCAGATGGAGGGAAATTACAGACGGTGGCCTGAGCAGTGGCGCCACCGTCTTCTCCGGTGAGGTCCAATATACAGGTCATCAAACATTACAAAGTGATACATCATCTCACTCCATTTTTCATGCTGGTCATGAATCCAACCTTAGAATCATCTAATTCCCTCTAGATTTTCAAACCCGATAGCCATTCCAAAATACACCTCAATCTTGAATCTCATCAAAACTTCAATTAATTGCACAAAAATGATCCTTATCTCATGGTGATCATCTTACCCTATCCAATCTTAATTATCAATCCAAGAATTGCAAGAATTCAGCTTCAACAGAAAATGATCCATATCCTAACTTGTCTCTAATTCCCAAATTAATCATCTCAAATTCATCTATACATCATCCAGATCCTAACCACCTATAGATTTCTATCTATCTCCTCCTAGATTATGCACAAAAACGAAATGTACCAACCTGTGTTCAGAGGTGTAACAGAAGAGGTTCTTGATCACTTCATCCTCCAAGATGATGCAGATACACTCTAAAACTCCTTCTAAAGCTAATGCAATCTTCAATTTCCCTTGATTTGGCCTTGAACTCAGAATTCGATTCTCACTTGTACCTCTGAAATTTCAACTTCACTCTCTGCTACCAGCTTCAATCTTCACCAAAAAAATGGCTGAACACATTTACCAACTTATATAGAACTCATTAGAATCATCTAGAACTTTCTCAAAGCTTCAGAATGAGAAATTGGATTTTCAAATTCTCTCCAAAATCTCACTTACACCAGTCACAATTCCCACTCTGTTTTGGCTTTAGCAATCTTGCATTCAAGTTCTCATGAGATATTGAACTTGAATGGTGGTGTTTCCCTCCTTGTTTCCATCCAATGGCTTATGTTTGCTATGTTACTTCATCATGAAGAAACAAAGAAAAAGGGCATGATATTGGGCTCAAATCAAAATTCTACTATTGCCAAAGTTTCCAAAATGCTTTTCCCCTTCAAAATGACCTATAATTTTGCCTCATTTGCACACAAAATGATTTATTTGAATTTTTGGTCATTTAATGCCTTTAATTCTTCCTTTTTCACAACTTCTTGAACCAAGTATCTCCTTGAGCCATTTCAATGTCTCCTTGATACATGGTCAAGGTTAAAACCCCATTTTGAGCAACTTTCAAGCTGAACAAAATTTCATTTGAGATGTCTAAGTTGGTGAAAATGACCTATACCCAAAAATGACCCATAATCACAACTTCCCAAAATACCCTTGACTTGTCAAAGCCATAACTTGAGTTCTACAAATCCTATCAAGGACTTCTAGTACTCTCTAGAAAGCTAAGAGAATAAGGAACAACATTCATGTTGACCAAAAGTTCATAGGAATCATACTTCTAGGGCAAAGGTATCATGCAAGTTGGGTAACTTTCAAGCTCCAAATTCACACACCTCAGATGACTTGTAACTTGTCTGGCTCATAACTTGAGTTCTATAAACCCTATCAAGGACTTCTAGTACTCAAATTAAAGATAAGCTCATGCTCTACAACAATCATGTTAGGGTCAAGATGATATGACAATCATAGCTTGAGTTAAATAGTCTTGAAGTCAGGGGTCAAACTAGGGGATTTTACACTGTCAAGTCTTAGAAACCCTAGCCTGAAACTTCTCAAACTCTTCAATCATGATGAGTTAACCTTGGAATCATCCTTATAACATCTCAATGTATCAATACATGATTACAAGGCTCTTGAATTAAGTCTCAACCTTCTTCAAATCCTCAGTTGACTTAGGGTTGACCCAATCAAACCCTAGCTGCACCAATCATGGGTGAGGCTTCTTAATCTTGCACAATGACCTGTCTAGGCCTCAAAGTGATATTCAACAATTCTCATGAGCTCTTTCAAGACCTCAAGTCCATCTTAATGGCCTCAGAATCATCTGATGGTCTTCCCCATAATTCTCAAGTTAGGAGACCCACATACTTGGTTTCCACCACTCTCTCTGAGGATCCTTTAACTTCTCTGACAAGGATATCAACCCTTGAACATCTGAACAACCTTCTTAGCTAGCCTCACAGTCTTGTATAGCTCTTGATTGGTAATCATACCTCTTGATCTCCTGCATACATGTCAATGAAATGCAAATGATAATGCTAATGTGAATGAAATGAAATACAAGCTAAGTAAAGAAAAGTTGGGCAAAGTTTGGGGTGCAACAGCTACCCCTATTCAAACGGCTTGGACCTGACTGGGTGAGAAGCAGACGGCTCTCAAACAATCAAGGTAAAAGGCAGTTGAATACCAATAAACCCGGAAATTTGCCAACTGCACAAGTACATGGTACTCTGATGGGACAAATCTTTGGAAACTGAAATGATAGCTGCACGGCAACTAGCTGGAGAAATACTGATCTGAACCCCCGTCAGGATGATTCTCTGATTTATCTGATATCATTGCGTCCTCAAATCATCGAGGGATCACTGGTTACACGGTAACGGGTGATTTGCCAACCACGCACAGGTAAACGATACTTTGATTGTTAGGAACATCTTCAAAAACTGAGCATGATAGTTGCGCGGCAACTCTGCTGTGGAATCGGTCACACGGTAACCGGTGAAGGGTCTAATCTCAAATCTCCATCAGGATGATCATCTGATTTTGCTGTAGATCTTCGTCCTCAATTCATCAAGGGGTCACCGGTTACACGGTAACTAGTAATGGATGGTTGATCATGCCGTCAGGCATTCTGCGTCATAGCAGAAGAATTCCTCGAGACTCATCAGGTCGTTAGGAACTTTTAACAATCAAGTTAATTATGCCATCGGGCATTCAAAGAACTTTCGGGCGTCAGCCAGACTTCGTCAGTAAGTCGGGAATAGAATCCTCGGTCAATCATGAACCCAACAGGGATATGCATTCTTTTGCCGTCAGGCACTCCGCGTCAGCTGAGATAACTGCTTCGACTTTGCAGTTGGACTTCATCAGTAAGTCAGGGGTTTCGGCACCGCTGCCGGACTTCAATCATCAAGTCTTCAAGGAAATTTCAACTTCTCTGTTTAAAACCTGCTGGGGATGACACATCTCTGCTAGGGGTTCTGGAGAACTATCAATTAACTCTGCTTCGGGGATCCAGAAATCATCCTGGATGAATCACTCTGGTGAGGAATTCAAGAATCATCTTGGACAAATAACTCCGCCGGGTACTTCAAGAATCATCCTGAACCAATAACTCTGCTGGAGATTTCAGAAATCATCCTGAGCAAACACTTCGCCGGGGATTTCAAGCATCAACTTGAGCAACCAACTCTGGCGACTTCACTGGGGATTTTAAGAATCATCTAGGACAAATAATGTCGCCGGGGAATTCAAGAATCATCTTGATCAAACCATTCTGCGGAGGAACACCTGCAACACAAGAACGGTAACGCCCTATCTCATGTTTCGTATGCATATGCTTTGACAATAGTGTAATGCTATGCAATCATGCAAAATGCTATGACCCCATCAGCAAAATAAATGTTGAAGGGAAAATCTTCCGGTCGAGGAGAAAGAACCACTCTGGTAGGGGAAGGAATCATCTTGCCGAGGAGAAGAAGTCACACCAATCTCAATTGGATTCCGCCTGGGGAACGAACTTCAGCCGACTGCTGCAGGGGAACAAAGTTCTACAAGAACCTGAACCCGCTCAACTAGGTATTCAAACCACAAACTGTCGAGGAAACAATATCAATCGCAGAAATAAACTGCACGGCCTTCGCGGCTAACACTTTCCTGGAGATAACGACTCCGGTGGGGAAAAACAGCATCAGCTATTCAACACTCTACTGGGGAAAACCAATCATGGCCCAAACGACTTCCAAGGACTCGGCTCTCTTGGGGAACTGCAAACTCGGCTGAGGAGGGTAACCAGACGCTGGAATAACTCCTACATGCCAGGGAGAGTACAACTCTGTGGAGAATTTCAATTCCGCTGGAGACTTCACTCTGAGCTATCGAAAGATGAACACTTGTGAATAGTCTTTCATGAGAAAACTGCACATTGATTCAGTGCTGGGGATGATCATACGCTTTAGCGCATGACTCAGCTGGGGAGATGACGATCTTTCCTCATGACGCATCAGGTTGGGGAGAATCTTCTCTGCTTGGGGAGACATATCAATGTTCACGGTCCCATGTTCAGACTCCGTGGGGAGATGCTGCTGCACTCACTGGGGTAGAAGGAATCATCCTGCTTAGGAAGCATGCGGCGTACTGTCTGGAATATGTTATACCTGCAACAACACAAACAAACAGATAAGATACCCTTCTCAAAGGGACCTATCAAGGTTATCATCTTGTGACAATGTTCAAGTAATTCATTGTTTCAACAATCGATGGCCTAGGCCAGTAAGTTTATGTATGCGCATTTTATCAAAAACATCGGCGTTCTTTTTCCGCAAACAAAACAGATAAATGCTAACCAAGCAAACAGAATTGCTGCATAGTATATATTTTATTAATGATGAACCCCTGAATGGGTAAAAATGTTTTACAACAGATGCATGCCCCTGGAATGAGGAAGCTGCGCCAATATAAAAACATAAATATACATCAGTATATACACAAATGTCGGCAATGCGGCGTAGACGAACACCATGAGTTGATCCCTCTATGACCCACTCGACTTCGATACTTCTCCGACGCTTCAGCTTCAGAAGAGATTGATTCAGATAAATGGCCCTCAGGTCTTCCAAACCACTAAACAATGAAAGTCCACACGCGGAACGCAGTCATTTGCTTTTTCAAATCCCTAACTTTTGCCTGAATCGCCCTTTCGGGTTTTCGATCCACCGGGATACCCTTTTTTGCCAAAGTCGCCCTTCCAGGTTTTCGACTTTGCGGGTGTACATTTTTCATTTATGTCCCTAATTTTCGCCCGAACCTTTTTCCCTTTTTTATGGTTCGCCGGGATGCCCCATTTTTGCCTGGATATTCTTTTTCTTTCCAGCGGGTCATTTTTTAAGCAAAGTATTTTTTAACTGCGTCCGCATTCACCGGGGATGCAAAATCTTCGCCATCCATCGTGGATAACAACAAGGCTCCTCCCAAGAAGACCTTGCTGACGATATACGGACCTTCGTAATTAGGAGTCCACTTGCCCCGGTGGTCGGAGTGTGGAGGAAGAATCTTCTTCAGGACGAGATCACCCGTCTGAAAGCTTCTAGGACGTACCTTCTTGTCATAAGCTTTCTTCATTCAGCTTTGGTATAGACGACCATATGCAATCGATGCTAACCTCTTCTCATCCATCAGGCTGAGTTGGTTTAGTCGGTTCTTAATCCATTCTGCCTCGTCGAGTTTCACGTCAACCAACACTCGTAAAGAAGGAATCTCAACTTCTAACGGTAGGACAGCTTCCATATCGTACACTAGTGAGAAAGGAGTTGCCCCGGTTGATGTACGTACCGTCGTACGATAACCGTGCAATGCAAATGGCAGCATCTCGTGCCAGTCTTTATAGGTCACAACCATCTTCTGCATAATCTTCTTGATGTTCTTATTGGCCGCTTCAACGGCGCCATTCATCTTCGGCCGATAAGGAGATGAGTTGTGGTGTTCAATCTTGAAACTTTGGCACAACCCCTTCATCATCTTGTTATTCAGATTCGAACTATCATTGGTAATGATCCGCTCGGGAATTCCGTATCGGCAGATGGTGTCCCTCTTTATGAATTTAGCCACCACCTGCTTGGTCACGTTAGCATACGAGGCTGCCTCTACCCACTTGGTGAAGTAGTCGATGGCTACTAGAATAAAGAGATGACCGTTAGAAGCAGTGGGCTCGATCTTGCCTATCATGTCGATGTTCCACATGGAGAACGGCCATGGGGAGGACATGACGTTCAACGGGCACGGCGGCACATGAATCTTATCGGCATAAATCTGGCATTTATGACATCTCTTCGCAAATTTGAAGCAATTTGATTCCATCGTCACCCAGTAATATCCTGCTCTCAGGATCTTTCTCGTCATAGCATGCCCGCCGGCGTGCGTACCAAATGTGCCTTCATGGACTTCTTCCATGAGCATACTCGCTTCTTTCTCATCTACACATCTGAGTAGCACGAGATCGTGATTTCTTTTATACAAAACTCCATAAGGATTGAGATAAAAATTTCCAGACAGCCTCCTCAGAGTCTTCTTATCCTGGGTTGACGCTCACGCAGGATACTCCTTAGTCATAAGGAAAGTCTGGATATCATGGAACCATGGCTTGCCGTCGGAGGCTTCCTCGATCGCAAAGACGAATGCAGGTCTATCAAGACGAGAAAGGACAATCCTTGGAGCTTCATTCCAAAAATTGACTGTATACATCGAAGCCAACGTGGCTAAGGCATCAGCCATCTAATTTTCAGCTCTGGGCACATGATGGAGTTCCACTCGGTCAAAGAACGGAAGCAGCCTTCTGGCATAGTTCCTGTATGGCACCAAATTCGATTGACGAGTCTCCCACTCCCCTTTAATCTGGTTAATCACAAGTGTCGAGTCACCATAGACATCTAGGTTCTTGATTCTCAAATCAATCGCTTCTTCTAGACCCATGATGCATGCTTCGTACTCTGCTTCGTTATTGGTGACCGGAAACGTCAGTCTAGCAGTGAACGGGATGTGGGATCCATGGGGAGTCGTGATGGTCGCCCCGATGCCACTTCCGTAAGAATTAACCGCCCCGTCAAATATCAATTTCCATTGGGATTTCCTATCTGGACCCTCATCGGGCAACGGTTCATCGCAATCTTTCACCTTGAGAAACATGATATCCTCATCAGTAAATTCAAATTTCATCGGCTGGTAATCTTTGATCGGTTGTTCGACAAGGTATTCAGACAATACGCTACCCTTGATGGCCTTCTGGGAAACATACTGAATGTCATATTCCGTCAACACTATTTGCCATCTGGCAATCCTGCCCGAAAGCGCTTGCTTCTCGAAAACGTACTTGATCGGATCCATCTTATATGAACAAAAGGGGGAGAAAATGGTAATTTTGATCATTCACATAAACAGTTACCAAAGGCAACTCATACATGATATATCTTATCTAATCATATTTTTTTAGTGTTTCAGAGCTAATAATTCTCATCTAATAAAATTCTAAGAATCCTACACAACATGAGAAGAAATAAATTGTTTATTATCAAAGGGAATTAAATAACACATAACATACGCACAACAAATTCTACTTACAATTTTCTCAATGACTACTCTTGAGGTATCTGAAGTATACTCTCCATTTGGTCTTTGCCGAGCCCTCTTCCGCTTCTCATGTCATGATGGTGGAGGTGGTTCCCGATCACGACTCATGGAGTCCCAATTTCCTAGTTGTTTTTTTCATTAATTTTGTTTTCTCAAGTTTCCTATATCCCCCACGAGACAATTTATGGGGGTATTTGTTTTTAAACTTGTTCAACTTTTCTACTTCACTTTTAACTTATTTTAAACATAGGAAAAATATTAGCGTCCATGGTTGTATCCATAAAATTATTAGAAAATACAACTCGTACTAACCATGAACTCCTCAGAACTACGAGACTTCACAAAAAAATTTCAAACCTTCTTGTCAAGAAAAGGATATTTCACATATGGGCGCTCAATATAGGCTTAGGATTTGTAATGTAGTCACTAGTGATTCGTGACTTAAAACTTCTCCAAGTCGTACCAGCATAAGTGATCCAATTTTTTTCAACTTCGGATCATCACTAAAATCAAACATTAACTACACATTTACATCAATAAGTATGTATTAGTGTTTATATAAAGTAATATCGAATCGATAAAAATTAATATAAGTATACCTAAACGTCTATCTATATGATATTTTTTACCTCAGTAGCTACATCTTTCCAATCATCTAACAATATGTTGAATTTGCAACGTCCAAGGAACACAACATTGTTAGAACACAGATTGGTGTTTAATATATCTCATTGTTTTGATGATAACATTAATGAAATTTTGTATAGAGAATTTATATACTCTAATTTTGTTCAAGTGTTTATTTGTTTCAGATATCAAAATTAATATTATTCTGGAACCAAGAACGCCTATGAACACTACAGAACGAAAAAGCTTTAAACGTCAGAAGCAACTCATCAGAAGACTCTGATATGCTACAGTGACTCTGAGCGAAGCTGAGAAGAACTTGAGCAAAGAGCATACGTAAAGCTTCAGAAGACTCTGAAAGTACTTAATGTTGCACCCCAAAATTTGGCCAACAATTATTTATCCATCTAGTGTTTGAAAGTTGATACCTTCATCAGAAAGTTCAAGAGATCCTCAGAGGAATGGGTTGAAACCAGGGTTGTGTGCTTCCTAGCTTGAGAGTTGTGGGTGCCCCTCAGATGATTCTGAGACTTTGAGAATGAACTTGATGTTTTGAGAAAGCCTATGAGATGTCTTGATAGCCATCATGAAGCCCTGAGATGTCATTGTGTAAGAGTTCAGAAGATTCAACCATGAATGGTAGAATTAGGGTTTTGACTGGGTCAACCCTAGGATAACTGAAGATTTGGAGAAGGTTGAGACTCAATCCAAGGGCCATGAGATCATGGAATGATGTATAGAGATGTTATAAAGATGATTCCTAGACCAACTCATCATGATTGAGGAGTTTGAGAAGTTTTGAGTTAGGGTTTCTGAGGATTGTCAGTGAAAAAACCCTAATTTGATCCCTATCTTCCAGGCAGTTTTAGCTCTAGATGTGATTGATATCTCATCTTCCCCACAACATGAATGTTGTAGAGCTTCTTCTAAGCTTTAATTTGAGTGGTGGAAGTCCTTGATAGGAGTTACAGAGCTCAAGTTATGGTTTTGACAAATTACAGGTCAGCAGAGGTGTGTGAATCTGGGTCCTTGAAAGTCACCCAACTTGCAGACAACTTTTGCCCTAGTAGGATGACTCCTATGATCTCTTGGTCAACATGAATGTTGAAGAGGATCTTCTTAGCTTTAATTTGAGTGGTAGAAGTCCTTGATTGGATTTGTGGAACTCAACTTATGGTTTGAACAAGGCAGGGGTATTTTGGTCATTTGTCAGTTATAGGTCATTTTAGCCAATGCCTAAAACTCCTATTTCCAAGCCTCAAATGGAAAAACTCAAAACATGAAAGTTGCTCAAAATGTGATTTTAAGTCTAGAAAGAAGGTCACAAATTGTTGGAAAAGCTCATAGCACAAGATTACATGATTGGTCAAAAATGAACTAAAAAAGGCTTATAACTTTGAAAAGTTGAAATTGAAAAGTGATTTGGGAGATCCACAAATCCAAAATAGGTCATCCAATATATCATTTTGATTGGAAAAACCATTTTGAGAACATTGGTTTAAGTAGAATTTTCATTTGAGGCTTAAAAAATGAGGTTCCTTTGGAAATTTGTTGCTTGCAAAAGAAGGTAACATTGAAAAACCCTACACAAGGTAATTACAAGGCATGTGAGCTTCCTTACCATTCCATTTTATCATGTAATGAGATTTTAAAAGGTGTGTAAGTTGGTTAGAGGTGATATATCATGAGATCCCAAAGTACCATAACATGAGAATTTCAAGAAGTTTCCATCACATTCTAGATGAATCTAGAAACATCCAAAGATTGTTATATAAAGAATGCATCAGAGAATGATCAGAGGTTGGTGAAACTTGAGCCAAGTCAGAGGAGAGAGAGAGGTACATAGCCATTGAAGCAATTTCTTCAAGTTGAAGCAACTCAAGAATTCTTCCACTACAAGCCATCTCCACCATCACAAGTGCAAACAGAAGATTGAGGACCATTGTAGGATCATCTTGAAGCAATTACAAGGCCTGCAAGCATCCCACGAGCCCTCACCATCACCCCTTTGACAAGTTCTTTATCCTCCTTAATCCTCTTAATTTAAGTAGTTTTAGTTCATTCTTTAGGTGTATAATTGATGTATTAGGGTAGATGACCAAGTACTGAAAGTTAGGGCACGATTCATTGAGTTCCATGGCAGGTGCATAAATCTTTAATTTTCAAGAACTGGCTGTTTAATGAGTTTTAGGTAGCATGAATTAGGTTAGAATGACCAGGATAACATCAAGAACAAGATTGTAGCTTTAGTTTTGAGTTTAATGAAGATGGATATCAGTTGAAAATTTTGAACCAAGATGTTGATGCCTTCTGTTAGAACAATCTAGGGCGAGTTATGGAAAAATGTACGTATGGTTGTGTAGAGCTTGAGTAGTAGAGCATTTTTCATGTTTGAGTTGAGTGAAGCCGTGGCCTGTGGAGAGAGATGGAGAAGCTCGAAGGTTAGGGCATGAGAGGAGGGTTTCTGAAAACCCTAGGTCCCATTTGGGACGATGAGCAACAGCCATTAGATTCGTTCCAGGGATTGACTAATTCATTAGATCCAACGGCTGTGATCGAAGCTGAGAAAGAGAGGGAAGATTCAAATTATATGAAACGCGTCGTTTCATTAATTAGCCATTCTGGGCTTATTTCCTCTTCGCACCCCCCTTTATTTCTGGCCCATTTGTTTTAACTAGCGAGATGTGCTATTCTAACCCCCCCTCCCTTTATTCATTTTAATTCTTTTAATTTTCTTTTAATGTTTTTCTGTTTTGTTTAATTCATTAAAAAATGATAAAAAATGATTTTTTTAATTCTTCTTTTTTCTATGACTAGCTGAAAATGTGTAGAAAATTATAAAAATAAAAATGAGATTTTATTTTTAGGTTTAATATTTTTAATAGATTTTCCAAATAAATAGCTTTTATATTGTTTAATTTTGTATCATGATTTTGTAGGAATTATTTTAGGACCTTCCCTTAGGGTTTTTAATCCATTCTTTTTTGTGCAATTAGATGATGAATCATAGTTCCCCATAGGATTTTTTCTAGATTTTTAGAACTAAATTTTGATTAGTTTAATTAGGGTAGATTTAGGGTATCCTAATTAGGGTTTAAATTGTGTTTAGGTGATGAATCCCTTTCTTTGATTGAGTTTTGTCTTGTTTTTTAGGTAGAGACCTTTGTAGATGTTATGAGTAGGTGTTGAGGACCCTTGTGAGTAATTGTTAGATTTTTCCCCATTAGTTTAGTATTTTTAGGTATTTTCTGAAGTTGCCTATTGATTTTTGTCTGTTCTGAGGTTATCTGTTCATCTCTGGGGTTGTTTGTGGGGAATTTGTTGAGGGGCTTGTGTTGCCTTGAAGACCTTGATGGAGAGCATCATGGAGTGAAGATTGTAGATCAATATTCAGAGACCCAGAGCTTGGCTTGTTTCCTGTTTGTGAGGTTTGAGATCCTGAAGTTTGAAGGAAGTTCATGGTACTTTCCTGAGGAAGGCACTATGAATGACTTTCATCCTTTCTTCTCACCTCTTTCTTAAGTATCCAATGATGTTGGAGCCAACTTGTGAGTTTAATTTCTCCTGAGGAGGAATGTAAACTGATCACTTGTTGTTGAGCCACATGGGATACAATTCCTAAGTGGAAGCCTCCTAGTACTTTCCTGAGGAAGGTCCTATGGGTCTATTCACTTAGTTCCATTAGTTTATCTAGGATTTCTCAAGTATCCAATGATGTTGGAGCCAACTTGTGAGTTTAATTTCTCCTGAGGAGGAATGTAAACTGATCACAGTTGTTGAGCCACATGGGATACAACTCCTAAGTGGAAGCCTCCTAGTACTTTCCTGAGGAAGGTCCTATGAGTCTGTTCATTTAGTTCCACTAGTTCAGATAGGATTTTCCAAATATCCAGTGATGTTGGAGCCTGCTTGTGAGTTTAATCTCTCCTGAGGAGGGATGTAAACTGATCACAGTGGTTGAGCCACATAGGGTATGACTCCTGAGTATACACCTCCTAGTGCTTTCCTGAGGAAGACACTATGAGTCTGCTTGCTTGGCTCCCTTTCTTTGGTAAGCTTGTTCTGAAGCTTGAAGACTGGGATTGATTTCTCTTGTTTAGAGTTTTGCTTGAGAGCTTTGCTTAGGTTTGATTAGGACTCTGTGATTAGGGTTAGGATTGGAGAGTAGATGATTCTTTCTCAAGTATGTGTGTTTACCTGATGGTACTTCCTTTCTTTTATCTGTTATTGCTTGATAGCATGTGGTTTATTTTCAGTATGATTACTGTTATTTCATGACTGGCTTGAGGTTGAGATGAGCTTGTGGAGGCTGAAGCCCCACACACATTTCCTCCCTCACTTGCATTGCATGCATTTTTCTGTTAAAGCTGATGCTTTTGTCTGCTTTTGATGTATCATTGACATGATCCCTTAGGACTCTCATTTCTTCTGATGAGGACTTGATGATAGACTTTTAGGTTGAAACCTATGCATGACAACATCTAGGAGTTCCCTGTTCAAACCTCAACCATAGGATGAATCCATGGCATGATAACAGTAGGACTTGATAGTCTCCCTCCTAGTTGAGCCATTTTTCCTGTAGTTTCCCGAACTACGTTTGCTCTGATCTTTCATACCAGATGAAAGTACGTAGGCATAGGATGCGACATCCTAGCGAGCAACCTTTCCCCCGTAATCCTTCGTAGGGCGAACTACGTTGACTCTGATTTCTCATTCTCTGATGAGAATACGTATGCATAAAGTGCGACGCTTTGCCGAGTCATTTTTCTTTTCTTTTTTCAGCCAGCCTTGATAGGTAGATAGATTATAACCAACCCGTCCAAGTAAACAAACAAGCGAGGATCCCGTCGAGTACGACGGACGTGAGGGGTGCTAATACCTTCCCCTTGCGTAACCGACTCCCGAACCCAGACAATGGTTGCGATGACCTTGTCTTACCTTTTTTCGTCAGGTTTTTCCGATCGTTTCCTTTCCCGCTCTGAGGGATAAATAACGAAAGGTGGCGACTCTTCTGTCATGCCGGCACCTTATTTTCGCGCAAGCGACAGCTGGCGACTCTGCTGGGGACTTCAGGTTTTTCCCTATGCGAGTCTCGCCTTGGATTTTCTTCCTAGCTGTCTGGGCTCGTCCCCAGCAGCTGGCGACTCTGCTGGGGACTTATACCATCTAGGGACTTTTCCCATCCCTTATGCTGGGACCGTTTCCCATCCCCTACGCGAGTCAATCCTATCGTTTGTGTGTTTGCTTGTTGGGTTGCGTTTATTTATCGCATTTTTACTTCCTGCACTTTACTTCCCGCATTTTATTTCCCGCATTTTATTTCCAGTTTGATATGATTATCTGTGCTGCTGTGGGAGAGGGATGTTACTGTGAGTAAAAAGCCGGACCTGGGCTTGAGTACACACCTAGATATAGTTGCGGAGAAGTAGTAGACGAACCTGTCTGCTGAGCAGGCACAGTTCCCTACGAAAATCTGCGCTCAGACGAGATTCTTGCAGAGGTGCTCCTTTCCGGTCCTGAGGATCTGAGGGGAGTCCAGACGTGAGGATTGTCGACTCTGGGGACCGATCATTTGGAAGTCAGCTAAGAGAGGCCTCTTCATGACTTGACGATGCCACTCCTTCTGGGAATCGTATTGTCACTCATGAATGTCTGTGACGCTGACGACCGCATAGGATGCCGTACCTTTGTCCGTGGATTAGGTCCATCATACCTGTGAGTGGGGTTGGGATATTGCAGGAAACTTTGACCTCCAGACTACCTGGTTTTCTTGACAGTGAATCAGTTATGTTGAGTTCCCAGTTGCAGATATGTTCTTGATAGAGCAAGGGTTGATCAGAGGATCTTATCATCGGGTGTTTGTTTGTTCTTGATAGAGCAGGTTCCGATCAGAGTATTGTTATCAGAGGTTTGTTCTGGATGGAGCAGATTTTTGAGTGGGGTCTGAAGATCTCATTGGCAGTTATTGTTTGTTCTTGATGGAGCAGATTTTCGAGTGAGGTCTGAGGATCTCGTCAGCAGTTGTTATTTTGTTCTTGACAGGGCAGATTTTGAGTGGGGTTTGAAGATCTCATCAGCAGCTGTGTATTTGTTCTTGAGAGGGCAGATTTGTGATGTGGGGTCTGAAGACTTCATCAACAGATATTCCTCGATCTTGCGTCTGGGGTCTTTATTATCGGGCCTTCGTTCTTATCAGGGCAGAATTTTGATCTCGATCCTATCAGATGGTTATTCACAACAGATCAGATCAGTGGTTTTACACCGGGGTTTCCTTCTCATCAGTGACTGTTGACATCGAATCTCCACGGCAGCCACCTGGATATATTGTTGCATATCTGCATTTTGCATTAGCTTGCATAATCATTCCATTAGCGTGTGTCTGTGACAGGTACCGTTTCCCCGATCCAAGATCTCTCATTGTGTTATTGCAGCCGTTCTCAGAAAGACTGATGCGTATGAGTTCTCGGTCCTTGATATGTTGAATCTGACTATTGCTATGTGAGGTTACTATTTCCATGATTGGGCCCAGATTCCTTTCCTTATTATTGTCAGCAGGTGCCAGGATCGGGGAAATCTCTCAAGCACACAGACTCACGCATGCATTTGCATGAAGCATTCTTGCATGACATACATTCTGTTGCTTTTCCTAACCTTTGATCTTGACAGGTTTTTCAGGTACTCAGGTCCCGAGCTGCTTTCAATCTCCAGGATTGATCAAAGGTTCATCCACCGCTACTCGACTCGCGCCAATCAAACGAGAATCATGGACCAGGTACAGTCAGATGTTCAGGAGCTTCGTGAAAGGATGGATCGTTTTATGGAGTTGATGCAAGTAGTTGCGAACGGGCAAGATCAGCTTCGTACTTTGGTTCAACCTCTCATCTCCAGGGTTGACAGCAATGGAATACTTCACGGCGGGGCCGTACCTACTCCTCCTCAAGGGGATACCCCACAGAACGTTGTTCCTGCTGCCGGGGGCAACGGTAGTGCTAACGGCAATCTTATGACTAATCTCGGACTTAACGCGGCGGGCGCCGTCAATGGTGGTTTGGGAGCCAATGTTAACGTGGGGCCGGTCAACGGCAATGTTGGTGCAGGAAATATGGTGGTGCCTCAACCGTGGCTGGAGGACCATCAGGATGACATTTTCTCTCAGAGAGGTGTAGAGGCTGAGTTGACTGCTGAGGCTCGACTCAGGTTCAAGGCGCTGGAAGATAAAATGAGAGATATAGAAAATCAGAACACATTGGGCGTTGACATGTCCAAACTCGGGTTGATTGCTGACTTTAAAGTACCTCACAAGTTCAAGGTGCCTATCTTTGAGAAGTATAGGGGCACTACTTGTCCCCGTGTTCACCTCCGATCTTATTACCGAAAGATGTCCGCTTACTCTGATGATGAGAAGTTACTGATGCACTTCTTTCAGGATAGTCTTTCTGGCCCATCGCTCGAATGGTATATGGGTTTGGAGCCCGCTGCTGTGCGCACCTGGAAAGATCTTGCAGAAGCGTTTGTTCTCCACTATCAATATAATAGCGACTTGGCTCCCAACCGAGTTCAGCTTCAGAATCTCTCGCAGCGGAGCAATGAAAGCTTCAAAGAGTACGCCCAGCGGTGGCGTGAATTGGCTGCTCGGGTTCAACCGCCGATGGTTGAGCGTGAGTTGGTACAGATGTTCGTGGCTACTCTTCCCGGAGTCTATTATGAGAAGCTAGTTAGTGGCATGTCCGGAACTTTCTCGGCCCTCATTACTTTGGGCGAGCATGTTGAAAATGGTATAAAGATCGGCAAGATTCAGGGCGAATCATCCTCATCCGGAGGAGCTAGCAAGAAGCCCTATACTGGCAAGCGTCGAGAGGGCGATGCCAGTGCTGTCACCAATGCTAGGAGAAAGGGCAAGGGCCCTCAGTCTCAGATCGCTAGCATAAACATCCCAGCTGCACCCCCGCAGCCGCAGCAGCAGCCTCAGCAACAGAATAATCCGGGATATAAGAGATATCAGAATCGGGGTCCCCTGGCAAACCGTCATTTGGAAACTCCTCCTATGTCATATGCACAGCTTCTGCAGACGCTGCTTCAGCTCCAATTGGTTCATAAAAGGACACTGGCTCCCTTGACAGGGGCACCGCCACCAGAGTATGATGCTAATGCTACTTGTGAATTTCATTCTGGGGCACCTGGCCATACAGTTGAGAATTGCAAAGCTTTTAAGCATAAAGTCCAGGACTTGGTCGACGCCAAAGTGATCAACTTTTCTGACAGCGTGCCCAACGTTACCAAGAATCCAATGCCTCATCATAGGGGGGCGGAGTGAATGCTGT
This sequence comes from Lathyrus sativus, assembly GCA_963859935.3. Lineage (NCBI taxonomy): Eukaryota > Viridiplantae > Streptophyta > Magnoliopsida > Fabales > Fabaceae > Lathyrus > Lathyrus sativus. The sequence goes on along the minus strand of OZ012739.1, from coordinate 451,089,460 downwards.
CATCACTGAAGAGAATTCAGGCTTGCTGACTGATGTCAGAGATTTGAAGACGCCGTTGAGTTTCGTTAAGGCTAAGTTGCTAAAGAAAGGCTTCTTTCCCGGATGTGGAGAGTTTTGTATGGCATGTGCTACACTTCCTGATGGGTGTGAGCAGTTGATCGAAGGTATCCAGAGTCTGATGGCCGAGGGTATTTTGCAGTTTAGTCGAAGCGTTGAGAATGCGTCAGGGGAAGTCGTGCTGAAGCAGGCGGACGAAGTTGCTACTATTACCATTCCTCGCCACCCTATCACTATTTCTGCGCCCCGTCCGCCTACTATCACCATCACCAGGGCTGGACCAATCCCGTTCGAGAGTACCAATGCCGTTCCATGGCATTATGGTGCCGAAGTATATTGTAATGGTCAGAAGGTAGAGATTGAGCCGTCCAGATCGACTGCGCAGAATCTTGCTGAGGCCAGTGGTATCACCAGAAGTGGTAGAGTGTTCGCGCCGGCAGAGGTCGCAGCAGAGAAGGTAGTCCGAGCTGACGCTATGGACAAGGGTAAAGGTAAAGCTGTTGAGGAGGTTCCTGCAGGGGCAGAGAAAGACTTGTTAGTTAAAGATGCAGAAGAGTTCATGCGACTGATCAGGAAAAGTGACTACAAGATTGTAGATCATCTTCACCAGACTCCGTCGAAGATCTCGATTCTCAACCTGTTGCTGTGTTCTGAAGCGCACCGCAACGCGTTGCTGAAAGTATTGAATGCTGCATACGTGCCGCAGGAGATATCAGTTAATCAACTCGAGGAAGTAGTAGCCCATGTCAACGCTGGTAACGGGCTGGGATTTACAGATCTGGAGCTGACGCCCAAGGGAAGAGATCACAACAATGCCTTGCACGTCTCGATAGAGTGCAGAGGCACGATTATGTCACATGTCCTCGTAGATACGGGTTCCTCGCTTAACGTGCTTCCGAAGAAGGCACTGATGAAGTTGGATACCCGTGGACTGCTGTGCACGCCCAGTGATCTGGTCGTGAAGGCCTTTGACGGAACCAAGCGCCACGTCTTCGGAGAAGTGACCCTGCCAATTCAAGTTGGTCCAGAGACGTTTAATGCGGTGTTCTATATCATGGATATCATGCCCGCCTATAGTTGCCTCTTAGGTCGGCCGTGGATTCATTCAGCTGGTGCCGTGACGTCCACGCTGCATCAGAAGCTTAAATATGCTGTTGGGGGCAGCATAGTGACAGTCTGTGGAGAGGAGGACATCATGGTAAGCCACCTGTCGTCCTTTAAATATGTCGAAATGGATGGCGAGATCCATGAGACTCTTTGCCAGGCGTTTGAAACCGTCAGGGTGAAGGAGGTAGCTCCCGTAGTAGCAGAGAAGCAAGAGGTGAACCTCTCTTCGTTTAAGGAAGCTAGAGCCGTTGTCGAAGCTGGTTCCACCCCAGGCTGGGGGCATGTCTTGGATATACCATTCAAACAGGATAAGTTTGGATTGGGATATTCTCCTGAAGCTGAAGCTTCATCTTCTTCTGGTAGTTCGTCTCGTGGGAAAGGGCCGATCCTATTCACCAAGGGGGGAGTAATCTTCGAGAGTATCAACGCAGCGTCGGAGGACAGCGGAGACAGTGATTGTGATCTTGATGCCTGGATTCAACCGAGCAAGCCAGGCGAGCGCCTCCACAATTGGACCATCAAGGAGATTATCGAGCTGACAAGTGAAGAGTAATGATTTGCTTTTTACAATCTTTGTACAACCCTATGTCCTGCCCGGGGCATAGTGGTTTTACTGTCAGGGCCTTGTTGGATTATGTGTATGCATTTTGTTAATAAATAAAAGGCGTTTTCTTCGTAATCAAATATTGTGTTCTCTGTTATTCATATTTTATGTTTGTTTTGAAAAACAGCAAAATGGCAACGAGGTTCGTGCTAACCTGCATACTCTTGCTTTAAACTTAACCCTTGTTATTGCAGGATCCACGTAACAGATGACATCGACTCTGGACCCTCTACGGCTCACTACGACTTTGATTTCCCGATCTATCAAGCCGAGGATGAGATTGATGAAGACGAAGACCTTCCGGAAGAGTTGGCCCGCTTGTTGAGACAAGAGGAGAAGGTTATTCTGCCTCACGAGGAGGATATTGAGATCATAAATCTGGGTTCTGAGGAGCTTATCAGGAATGTCAGAGTTGGGGCTGCGCTGCAGAATGATGTCAAGCATAGACTGGTCGAGATGCTTCGAGAGTATAGTGACGTCTTTGCTTGGTCGTATGAGGATATGCCCGGACTTGACACAGATATCGTGGTTCATCGCTTGTCGTTGCAAGAAGATTGCCCTCCAGTCAAGCAGAAGCTTAGGAGGACGAGACCAGACATGGCTGTAAAAATCAAAGAAGAAGTCCAGAAGCAGTTGGACGCAGGATTTCTAGCCGTTACCACCTACCCTCCGTGGGTCGCCAACATAGTGCCTGTGCCGAAGAAAGACGGTAAGGTACGCATGTGCGTTGATTATCGGGATTTGAATAGGGCGAGCCCTAAGGATGATTTCCCGTTGCCTCATATCGATGTGTTGGTCGACAATACAGCCCAGTTTTCCGTGTTTTCGTTCATGGATGGCTTCTCCGGTTACAATCAGATTAAGATGGCGCCGGAGGACATGGAGAAAACGACGTTTATTACCCCCTGGGGCACGTTTTGCTACAAGGTAATGCCCTTCGGTCTGAAGAACGCAGGGGCCACTTACCAGCGAGCAATGGTAACTTTGTTTCATGATATGATTCATCATGAGATCGAGGTCTATGTTGATGACATGATTGCAAAGTCCCAAACGGAGGATGAGCATCTGGTCAATTTGCTGAAGCTGTTTGAAAGGCTTAGGAAGTTCAAGCTGAGGCTGAATCCTAACAAGTGCACTTTCGGAGTGCGGTCCGGAAAGTTATTGGGGTTTATCGTTAGTGAACGAGGTATTGAAGTTGATCCTGCGAAGATAAAAGCTATCCAAGAAATGCCAGCGCCGAAAACCGAAAAAGAAGTTCGTGGTTTCTTGGGCCGAATAAACTACATTGCAAGGTTTATCTCTCAGCTCACGGCCACTTGTGAACCGATGTTCAAGTTGTTAAAGAAAAATCAGGCGATTACTTGGAATGAGGATTGCCAGAAGGCATTCGATAAGATAAAGCAGTATCTTCAAGAACCTCCAATCTTGATACCCCCAGTGGCTGGACGGCCATTAATCATGTACTTGACAGTTCTGGAGAATAGCATGGGGTGTGTTCTCGGTCAGCACGACGAGACGGGCAGAAAAGAGCATGCCATTTATTATTTGAGTAAAACGTTCACTGAGTGTGAATCTCGATACTCGATGCTGGAGAAGACGTGTTGTGCATTAGCTTGGGCTGCCAAACGTCTACGACAGTATATGCTCAACCACACCACTATGCTGATTTCGAAGATGGATCCGATCAAGTATGTCTTCGAGAAGCAGGCTCTTTCGGGCAGGATTGCCAGATGGCAGATGGTGTTAACAGAATATGATATTCAGTATGTCTCCCAGAAGGCCATCAAGGGAAGCGTATTGTCTGATTATCTTGCCGAACAGCCAATCGAAGACTATCAGCCGATGAAGTTCGAGTTCCCTGACGAGGACATTATGTTTCTCAAAGCGAAGGATTGCGAGGAGCCATTGCCCGATGAGGGGCCAGATAGGAAGTCTCAGTGGAAGTTGATATTCGACGGAGCAGTTAATTCCTATGGAAGTGGTATCGGGGCCATCATTACGACTCCTCACGGATCCCACATCCCGTTTACTGCGAGACTGACGTTTTCAGTTACCAACAACGAAGCCGAGTACGAAGCGTGTATTATGGGTCTAGAAGAGGCAATTGATTTGAGAATCAAGAATCTAGACATATATGGTGACTCAGCGCTTGTAATCAATCAGATCAAAGGGGAGTGGGAAACTCGTCAACCGAATCTAGTGCCGTACATGAACTATGCCAGAAGGCTGCTTCCGTTCTTTGACCGAGTAGAACTTCATCATGTGCCCCGGGCTGAAAATCAAATGGCTGATGCTTTAGCCACGTTGGCTTCAATGTATAAGGTCAATCTTTGGAATGAGGCTCCAAGTATTGTACTTTCGCGTCTTGACAGACCAGCATATGTGTTCGCAATCGAGGATGCCACTGACGGCAAGCCATGGTTCCACGACATCCAGACCTTCCTTATGACTAAGGAGTATCCTGTGGGTGCGTCAACCCAGGATAAGAAGACTCTGAGGAGGCTATCTGGAAACTTTTACCTCAACCCTGATGGAGTGCTGTATAAGAGAAACCACGATCTCGTGCTACTCAGATGTGTAGATGAGAAAGAGGCAAGTATGCTCATGGAGGAAGTCCATGAGGGCACATTTGGTACGCACGCCGGCGGGCATGCCATGACGAGAAAGATCCTGAGAGCAGGATATTACTGGTTGACTATGGAGTCGGATTGCTTCAGATTCGCGAAGAAATGTCACAAATGCCAGATTTATGCTGATAAAGTTCATGTGCCGCCGTGCCCATTGAATGTCATGTCCTCCCCTTGGCCGTTCTCCATGTGGGGCATCGACATGATAGGCAAGATCGAGCCCACCGCATCCAATGGTCATCGTTTTATTCTGGTAGCTATCGACTACTTCACCAAGTGGGTGGAGGCAGCCTCGTACGCTAATGTGACCAAGCAGGTGGTAGCTAAGTTCATAAAGAAGGACATCATCTGTCGCTATGGAATTCCCGAGCGGATCATTACTGATAATGGTTCGAATTTGAATAACAAGATGATGAAGGAGCTGTGCCAGAGCTTCAAGATTGAACACCACAACTCATCTCCTTATCGGCCGAAGATGAATGGCGCCGTTGAAGCGGCCAATAAGAACATCAAGAAGATTGTTCAGAAGATGGTTGTGACGTATAAAGATTGGCACGAGATGCTGCCGTTCGCCTTGCACGGTTATCGTACCACGGTGCGTACGTCGACCGGGGCAACTCCTTTCTCCTTGGTGTACGGTATGGAAGCTGTCCTACCGCTAGAAGTGGAGATTCCCTCTTTGCGAGTTTTGGTTGATGTGAAACTTGATGAGGCAGAATGGATTACTAATCGTTTGAACCAGCTCAGCCTGATGGACGAGAAGAGGTTAGCATCGATTGCATTTGGTCGCCTGTACCAAAGCCGAATGAAGAAAGCTTATGATAAGAAGGTACGTCCTCGAAGCTTTCAGACGAGTGATCTCGTCCTGAAGAAGATTCTTCCGCCACACTCCGATCACCGGGGCAAGTGGACTCCGAATTACGAAGGGTCGTATGTCGTCAGCAAGGTCTTCTCGGGAGGAGCTTTGTTGTTATCCACGATGGATGGTGAAGATTTTGCATCCCCGGTGAACGCGGACGCAGTTAAAAAATACTTTGCTTGAAAGCGACCCGCTGGACAAAAAAAAGAGAGTCCAGGCAAAAAAGGGGCATCCCGGCGAACCAAAAACAGAATAAAAGGTTCGGGCAAAAATTAGGGATATATTGAAAAAATGTACACCCGCGAAGTCGAAAACCTACACTGGGCGGCTTCGGCAAAAAAGGGTATCCCGGTGAACTGAAAACCCGTGAAGGGCGGTTCACGCAAAAGTTAGGGATTTGAATAAGCAAATGACTGCGTTCCGCGTATGGACTTTCATTGTTTAGTGGTTCGGAAGACCTGAGGGCCGTTCATCCGAATCAATCTCTTCCAAAGCTGAAGCATCGGAGAAGTATCGAAGTCGAGTGGGTCTTAGAGGGATCAACTCATGGTGTTCGTCTACGCCTCGGTTGCCGACATTTGTATATACTGATGTACATTTATGTTTTCTTTTTGCGCGGCTTCCTCATTCCAGGAGCTTGCCTCTGTTGTAAAACATTTTTGCCCATTCAGGGGTTCATCATCAATAAAATGCACATTATTCAGCAATTCTACTTGTCTGTTTTGCATTTATCTGTTTTGTTTGCGAATGATAACGCCGATGTTTTTTTGATAAAATGCGCATACATAAACTTGCGGGCCTAAGCCCATTGATTGTTGAAACAATTAACTAACTGAACATCGTCACGAGATAATAACCTGGATAGGCCCCTTTGAGGAGGGTATCTTGTCTGTTTGTTTGTGTTGTTGCAGGTGTAACCCTCGCCAGAAGATGCGCCGTGCGTACCCCCGAAGCAGGATGAGTCCTCCTTCTTCAGCAAAGTTCAGTAGTCTCTCCTTCGCAGAATCAGAATCAGAATAGTGAGCATTGATATGTCTTTCCCAGGTAGAGGCGATTCTCTTCCCCAAGCGAGCGCATCCTGAAGGAATGTCACCTCATCGGCTGAGTCAAGCACCGAAGAATGACGTCGTCTCTCCCCCAGCACCGGGTCACAAGTGCAGATTCCAGAGAAGTGTTCGGGTGTCGAAGCTCGTGTTTTCCCCAGTAAAGTCGCTGAAGCAGGATTTCCCCCCGCACCGGGTCACAAGTGCAGGATTCGCAAGAAGCTGGTCGTATACCGAAGTATGCAGTAACTGATGGTGCCAGACTGAAGTCTCCAGTGGAATTGAGATTCCGCACCAGAGCCGTATTCTCTCCTGAAGTTGGATGACTCCCTCTTCCCCAGTAGAGTGCTGGAACAGCTGATGTTGTATTCCTCTGCAGAGTTGTACTCTCCCCCGAAGTCAGATGATCCTTTCTTCCCCAGTGGAATCGAATTCCCCATCAGAGTCGTGCTCTCCAGTGAAGTAGAATGATTTCTCTCCCCGGCTGGGTCCGCAGAAAAGCAGAATCCTTGGAAGTTGATCAGATCATGATCAATCTTCCCCAGCAGAGCGTAGAACAGCTGATGCTGTATTTCCCCAGAGTCGCATTCTATCCAGCAAAGCAGAATGATTTCTCCTTCCTCAGCCGAGTATGCAGATGTCCAAGAGATCCGAATCCTTGGAAGTTGATCAGATCGTGATTGATTTTTCCCCAGTGGAATGTCGAGCAACTGAAGTTGTTTCCCCACAGAGTGGTCATCCCCAGAAGAGTAGCCGAGACGGCCGCACAGTTCATTCTCGCGATTGATATCAGCAGATCCAAGTTCTCGTAGAGCTTCATCCCCTGCAGCAGTCAGCTGAAGTTGTTCCCCTGCAGCAGTTCGCGGAAGATCAGTTCCCCAGACAGAGCCTAATTGATATTGGCGTATTCACGTTCTCCTCAGCAGGATGACTCCTCTACCTGAATGGTTCTTTCTCCTTGACAGGAGGATTTCCCCTTCGGCATTTATTTTGCTGATGGGATTGCATCATTGTGAATGATTGCATGTCATTGTGCATGATTGCATGTCATTGTGCATGATTGCATGTCATTGTGCAGGATTGCATGTCATTGTGCATGATTGCATAGCATTAAGCATGATTGCATGGCATTGAGCATGATTGCATAGCAGAAGCATATGCATCATAAGCATGATCTAGATCATTATCATTCTTGCCTTACAGATGTACCACCAAAAGACTGGTCGCTCAGGACGATTCTTGATGTTCTCCCCAGCAAGGTCGCTTTCTTAAGATGATTCTTAAAGACCCCGGTGTGATCCCCACAGGTCGCTCGCTCAAGATGATTTTTGAGATCCCCAGCAAAGTCTTCAGTTCGAGATGATTCTCAAGTCCCTCAGCAGGGCCATTTGCTTAAGATGATTCTTAAGACCTCATTACAGCTTCCCGAGTTGTTCGCCTAGTATGATACTTGAGCTCCCCAATAGCACCTCCAGCAAGAGTTGCCCAGGAAGATTCCTGGAATACCCAACGGAATGTTTGCTCCGGAAAGGTTATCAGTTCAGGACGATTCTTGAAGATGCCCGACGGATCTATTTGTTCAAGATGATTCTTGAAGTCCAGAGCAGCATGATATGTATGCTCCAGCAACGATGTCTAATCTGAAGATGGATTTCGTAAGCGCCAGAAGGCGATATCAGAAGGTTCCGGTGAGTCCAGATTCCCGTGTTGAAGAATCAACAGGTATCTGAAGACAAGGTTCCAGGGTTGTAGATACAACAGAGTGATTCGTGTGAGTCTGAAGACCAAGTCAGTTGTCCTGAGGTGATGATTGAGCGCGATCAAGTGAATGATACGTCTCCTGACTGAAGTCGAAGATGTTTCTCCAGCTGAAGCGGAGTTTTGCCTGAAAGCAAAGTGTTTGAATCCCCGTAGAGTCATGAATGGCTCAGGATACCATTTCTCTGACTGAAGTCACAGATTTCCCAAGCTGAAGCGAAGGTGCCTAAAGGCAAGGTTATCCCCCAAGGTCGTGAATGACCTAGGATTCATTTTTTCGGACTGAAGGCCGAAGTATATCCCTGACTGAAGTCTCGGATGCTCTATAGCAGAGGCGGAGTTGCCTGAAGGCAGATCCATGTATCCTTGAGGGCCAAGGATCATTCTCTTCAGACTGAAGTCAAAGATACCTCCTGCAGAGTTGCCATCCTTGAAGGCCAAGGATGCTTATCTTCAGAAGTACTTGAAGATCTTTTCTAGCTGAAGCTGGAAATGGCCAGGGGCCAGGGTTTCATATATCTTTAATGTTGAAGTTCTACGGCGGGCAGTATGCAGCAGTATTCCGATGTTCGTTATGGTTCTGAGGGTGAACCCCAGATCAGAGTGTGCTCGGTTAAGTCTCTCATTCCCAGCGGAGTAGCCTCAGCGAGGTTGGATGTTTGTTTGACGGCAATGTCAGATTCTTTAAATCCCCAGTAGAGATGATGTTGGTACGACGGCGATGTTGAGTGTCTCTCAGAATAATGTTTGTTTCCGGCGGCGATGTCAGATCAGTATCTCTCCAGCTAGTTGTTGAGCAGCTAGTGTTGCAGTGTTCGAAGGTTTGTTCCCCGCAGAGTATCATGTGGTCGTGCAGTTGGCAAATTTTCGGGTTTACCGATATTCAACTGTCTCGTACCTTGATTGGTTGAGAGTCGTTCGCTTCTCACCCAGTCAGGTCCAAGCCGTTTGAATAGGGGCAGCTGTTGCACCCCAAAATTTGGCCAACAATTATTTATCCATCTAGTGTTTGAAAGTTGATACCTTCATCAGAAAGTTCAAGAGATCCTCAGAGGAATGGGTTGAAACCAGGGTTGTGTGCTTCCTAGCTTGAGAGTTGTGGGTGCCCCTCAGATGATTCTGAGACTTTGAGAATGAACTTGATGTTTTGAGAAAGCCTATGAGATGTCTTGATAGCCATCATGAAGCCCTGAGATGTCATTGTGTAAGAGTTCAGAAGATTCAACCATGAATGGTAGAATTAGGGTTTTGACTGGGTCAACCCTAGGATAACTGAAGATTTGGAGAAGGTTGAGACTCAATCCAAGGGCCATGAGATCATGGAATGATGTATAGAGATGTTATAAAGATGATTCCTAGACCAACTCATCATGATTGAGGAGTTTGAGAAGTTTTGAGTTAGGGTTTCTGAGGATTGTCAGTGAAAAAACCCTAATTTGATCCCTATCTTCCAGGCAGTTTTAGCTCTAGATGTGATTGATATCTCATCTTCCCCACAACATGAATGTTGTAGAGCTTCTTCTAAGCTTTAATTTGAGTGGTGGAAGTCCTTGATAGGAGTTACAGAGCTCAAGTTATGGTTTTGACAAATTACAGGTCAGCAGAGGTGTGTGAATCTGGGTCCTTGAAAGTCACCCAACTTGCAGACAACTTTTGCCCTAGTAGGATGACTCCTATGATCTCTTGGTCAACATGAATGTTGAAGAGGATCTTCTTAGCTTTAATTTGAGTGGTAGAAGTCCTTGATTGGATTTGTGGAACTCAACTTATGGTTTGAACAAGGCAGGGGTATTTTGGTCATTTGTCAGTTATAGGTCATTTTAGCCAATGCCTAAAACTCCTATTTCCAAGCCTCAAATGGAAAAACTCAAAACATGAAAGTTGCTCAAAATGTGATTTTAAGTCTAGAAAGAAGGTCACAAATTGTTGGAAAAGCTCATAGCACAAGATTACATGATTGGTCAAAAATGAACTAAAAAAGGCTTATAACTTTGAAAAGTTGAAATTGAAAAGTGATTTGGGAGATCCACAAATCCAAAATAGGTCATCCAATATATCATTTTGATTGGAAAAACCATTTTGAGAACATTGGTTTAAGTAGAATTTTCATTTGAGGCTTAAAAAATGAGGTTCCTTTGGAAATTTGTTGCTTGCAAAAGAAGGTAACATTGAAAAACCCTACACAAGGTAATTACAAGGCATGTGAGCTTCCTTACCATTCCATTTTATCATGTAATGAGATTTTAAAAGGTGTGTAAGTTGGTTAGAGGTGATATATCATGAGATCCCAAAGTACCATAACATGAGAATTTCAAGAAGTTTCCATCACATTCTAGATGAATCTAGAAACATCCAAAGATTGTTATATAAAGAATGCATCAGAGAATGATCAGAGGTTGGTGAAACTTGAGCCAAGTCAGAGGAGAGAGAGAGGTACATAGCCATTGAAGCAATTTCTTCAAGTTGAAGTAACTCAAGAATTCTTCCACTACAAGCCATCTCCACCATCACAAGTGCAAACAGAAGATTGAGGACCATTGTAGGATCATCTTGAAGCAATTACAAGGCCTGCAAGCATCCCACGAGCCCTCACCATCACCCCTTTGACAGGTTCTTTATCCTCCTTAATCCTCTTAATTTAAGTAGTTTTAGTTCATTCTTTAGGTGTATAATTGATGTATTAGGGTAGATGACCAAGTACTGAAAGTTAGGGCACGATTCATTGAGTTCCATGGCAGGTGCATAAATCTTTAATTTTCAAGAACTGGCTGTTTAATGAGTTTTAGGTAGCATGAATTAGGTTAGAATGACCAGGATAACATCAAGAACAAGATTGTAGCTTTAGTTTTGAGTTTAATGAAGATGGATATCAGTTGAAAATTTTGAACCAAGATGTTGATGCCTTCTGTTAGAACAATCTAGGGCGAGTTATGGAAAACTGTACGTATGGTTGTGTAGAGCTTGAGTAGTAGAGCATTTTTCATGTTTGAGTCGAGTGAAGCCGTGGCCTGTGGAGAGAGATGGAGAAGCTCGAAGGTTAGGGCATGAGAGGAGGGTTTCTGAAAACCCTAGGTCCCATTTGGGACGATGAGCAACAGCCATTAGATTCGTTCCAGGGATTGACTAATTCATTAGATCCAACGGCTGTGATCGAAGCTGAGAAAGAGAGGGAAGATTCAAATTATATGAAACGCGTCGTTTCATTAATTAGCCATTCTGGGCTTATTTCCTCTTCGCACCCCCCTTTATTTCTGGCCCATTTGTTTTAACTAGCGAGATGTGCTATTCTAACCCCCCCTCCCTTTATTCATTTTAATTCTTTTAATTTTCTTTTAATGTTTTTCTGTTTTGTTTAATTCATTAAAAAATGATAAAAAATGATTTTTTTAATTCTTCTTTTTTCTATGACTAGCTGAAAATGTGTAGAAAATTATAAAAATAAAAATGAGATTTTATTTTTAGGTTTAATATTTTTAATAGATTTTCCAAATAAATAGCTTTTATATTGTTTAATTTTGTATCATGATTTTGTAGGAATTATTTTAGGACCTTCCCTTAGGGTTTTTAATCCATTCTTTTTTGTGCAATTAGATGATGAATCATAGTTCCCCATAGGATTTTTTCTAGATTTTTAGAACTAAATTTTGATTAGTTTAATTAGGGTAGATTTAGGGTATCCTAATTAGGGTTTAAATTGTGTTTAGGTGATGAATCCCTTTCTTTGATTGAGTTTTGTCTTGTTTTTTAGGTAGAGACCTTTGTAGATGTTATGAGTAGGTGTTGAGGACCCTTGTGAGTAATTGTTAGATTTTTCCCCATTAGTTTAGTATTTTTAGGTATTTTCTGAAGTTGCCTATTGATTTTTGTCTGTTCTGAGGTTATCTGTTCATCTCTGGGGTTGTTTGTGGGGAATTTGTTGAGGGGCTTGTGTTGCCTTGAAGACCTTGATGGAGAGCATCATGGAGTGAAGATTGTAGATCAATATTCAGAGACCCAGAGCTTGGCTTGTTTCCTGTTTGTGAGGTTTGAGATCCTGAAGTTTGAAGGAAGTTCATGGTACTTTCCTGAGGAAGGCACTATGAATGACTTTCATCCTTTCTTCTCACCTCTTTCTTAAGTATCCAATGATGTTGGAGCCAACTTGTGAGTTTAATTTCTCCTGAGGAGGAATGTAAACTGATCACTTGTTGTTGAGCCACATGGGATACAATTCCTAAGTGGAAGCCTCCTAGTACTTTCCTGAGGAAGGTCCTATGGGTCTATTCACTTAGTTCCATTAGTTTATCTAGGATTTCTCAAGTATCCAATGATGTTGGAGCCAACTTGTGAGTTTAATTTCTCCTGAGGAGGAATGTAAACTGATCACAGTTGTTGAGCCACATGGGATACAACTCCTAAGTGGAAGCCTCCTAGTACTTTCCTGAGGAAGGTCCTATGAGTCTGTTCATTTAGTTCCACTAGTTCAGATAGGATTTTCCAAATATCCAGTGATGTTGGAGCCTGCTTGTGAGTTTAATCTCTCCTGAGGAGGGATGTAAACTGATCACAGTGGTTGAGCCACATAGGGTATGACTCCTGAGTATACACCTCCTAGTGCTTTCCTGAGGAAGACACTATGAGTCTGCTTGCTTGGCTCCCTTTCTTTGGTAAGCTTGTTCTGAAGCTTGAAGACTGGGATTGATTTCTCTTGTTTAGAGTTTTGCTTGAGAGCTTTGCTTAGGTTTGATTAGGACTCTGTGATTAGGGTTAGGATTGGAGAGTAGATGATTCTTTCTCAAGTATGTGTGTTTACCTGATGGTACTTCCTTTCTTTTATCTGTTATTGCTTGATAGCATGTGGTTTATTTTCAGTATGATTACTGTTATTTCATGACTGGCTTGAGGTTGAGATGAGCTTGTGGAGGCTGAAGCCCCACACACATTTCCTCCCTCACTTGCATTGCATGCATTTTTCTGTTAAAGCTGATGCTTTTGTCTGCTTTTGATGTATCATTGACATGATCCCTTAGGACTCTCATTTCTTCTGATGAGGACTTGATGATAGACTTTTAGGTTGAAACCTATGCATGACAACATCTAGGAGTTCCCTGTTCAAACCTCAACCATAGGATGAATCCATGGCATGATAACAGTAGGACTTGATAGTCTCCCTCCTAGTTGAGCCATTTTTCCTGTAGTTTCCCGAACTACGTTTGCTCTGATCTTTCATACCAGATGAAAGTACGTAGGCATAGGATGCGACATCCTAGCGAGCAACCTTTCCCCCGTAATCCTTCGTAGGGCGAACTACGTTGACTCTGATTTCTCATTCTCTGATGAGAATACGTAGGCATAAAGTGCGACGCTTTGCCGAGTCATTTTTCTTTTCTTTTTTCAGCCAGCCTTGATAGGTAGATAGATTATAACCAACCCGTCCAAGTAAACAAACAAGCGAGGATCCCGTCGAGTACGACGGACGTGAGGGGTGCTAATACCTTCCCCTTGCGTAACCGACTCCCGAACCCAGACAATGGTTGCGATGACCTTGTCTTACCTTTTTTCGTCAGGTTTTTCCGATCGTTTCCTTTCCCGCTCTGAGGGATAAATAACGAAAGGTGGCGACTCTTCTGTCATGCCGGCACCTTATTTTCGCGCAAGCGACACTTAACGCTGCAAGTACAGAGGCTCTGATAAGCAAGTATGATCTGATAAGAATTTCACACTTAAAGCACTTTGCTGCAAACTCTGATAGATAAACTCTAATTGAGTTAACTCTGATCTGAAGAACTAGGAACATCATCAGAAGTTCTGATGCAAGACGTTCCAAAGTTGTTGAAGAATATGTTGTTCAAATAAAGAACCATTGGCATATTCTTTGTCATTATCCAAATGGCTCTTTCCTTATTCTTGCATGACACAGGATTTCAGACAAAAAGGATTTATCAGAACATTCCTCTTCTGAGAAAGGAAAAGTCAATAGAAGACAAAAAGAACAGAATGCACAACATTGCACAGTCTTTGAGAAATGAACTTCAAAGTACTATAAAAGCATGTCTCAGCATCACTTCAAAGGTTAACGAACTAGAAACAAATTCTTGACAAATTATTCAACAAACAACTCATACAAACTTTCTTCATAAGCTGAATAGTTTTATTTCCTTCTAAAACTTGTGTAAAAATCACTGTTGTGATATAGCTTTTTAGAAGCAAATCTTAAACACATTGTTAGTTTATCTTTTGTAAAAGATTCCTTAAGAGACCAAGTGTGGTCAGATTTCTTGAGAAGACTAAGACAGTTGTCTTAGTGGTTAACACTGTAATCAGTTTGATTTAGTGGATTAAGTCCTTGTTGAGAAAGGCAAATCACCTTGGTAGGGTGGACTGGATTAGTTTGAGTTTAAACGAACCAGGATAAAAATACTGTTATTTTTTTCTATCATCTAAATTGTTTTAAAACCCTTATTTAATCCCCCCCCCCCCTTCTAAGTGTTTTTTTCCTACCTTCAAACATAACTCTTAAAAACTGATGAATATGGACCATCAATAATAGTATAAACAACACTAAACTCGACCGAAAGTTTGACACTCGAGTTGCAAACTTTTGCTAATTTAGCCATCATTATGGCATCTCTTTGATGTTTTTTTTCTTTCTGTTTTCCTACTATTAAATGAGAATCATTTGAAATCGATTTATTTGTATATGTAGCTTCGTCGCTACTAGATAAAGAGAAGACCATCTATTAAGACATAAAATAATAAGTAAACATCATCAATAATAGCATCATCAACAATAGCATCAATAATAGCATCATTAACAAACATCATCAACAATAACATCATTAACAAACATTATCAACAACAATAGTGGCATAAAGACACAAACATCATCAACAACAACAGTGGCATCAAGACACAAACATCATCAACAATAGCAGCATTAATAAAACCATCAACAATATCATCATCAACAAAAGCATCATCAACAATAGCATCATCAACAATAGCATAATCAACAATAGTCAAAACTATTGAGATATATGATGAAATTGTATTTAAAAAAAGCGTCAGGTTTTCAGCAATTAAAAATTTTAAAAAATAATGAAAATATATTATATCAGTCTAATTAGACAATCGTGGTGATATATAATTTACATTAATGACATTTTAAAAAAAAAAAGCGTCAGGTTTTAAGAGTTAAAAATTTTAAAATTAATAAAAACAATATTATAACAAAAGGTGTATTTAGACAACCGTGGAGATATATTATTTACATTAATAAAATTTTATAAAAAAAAGCGTCAGGTTTTAAGCAATTAAAAGTTTTAAAAAATAATTAAAACTATATTATAACAGTATATTTTGACAACCGTGGTGATATAAGTTTCTTTTTTAAATAAAAATGAAAGGCGGTGATAAAATACTGAAGAAATGATAAATTAGCATACGTTGAGAATCCAACTCATGAAACGTCTACTGATATCATTAGATTGTTTTACAATCCTGTTGTAATAAATTAAAAATGTTTAATTATATATATATATATATATATATATATATATATATATATATATATATATATATATATATATATATATATATATATATATATATATATATATATATATATATATATATATATATATATATATATATATATATATATATATATATATATATATATATATATATATATATATATATATATATATATATATATATATATATATATATATATATATATATATATATATATATATATATATATATATATATATATATATATATATATATATATATATATATATATATATATATATATATATATATATATATATATATATATATATATATAGATAGATATAGATATAGATATACACACCTAAATTTAAAGATATCACCACGGTCCTTCGTAGGACTGTGATAACGATGGCATCGTTGTATGTACTTTTTTTAGTAATGCTAAAAAGCACATAGAAGATTTAAACATGATTAGATAAATAAAGAAACAAATCTCTAAACAATGTGAGATTTTCTCAATGTGAAACTGCTTCTGAGCAACACATGATTTCTCTCAAACTGATGAAAAATATGCTTAACATGTTGCTTCCTTACTTGATCATAGAGAGATAGAATATTTCATACTTTATCGTGACATCTTACTTCTCACGTTTCTTATAAAATGACGTCAATAACATGTTGTAACAAAATTGTTAATTAATATTATTTTCTTAACAAATACACTTTTTCCTTATGACAAAATCATATAACTAAATAGTTTTCAAATCATAAACAATAAAACGTAAATTAGAAATAGTGTAAAAAGAGGATGTGATAGATCTGCATGAAACGAGAAGAAAATTTAATCATGTTTAGTCTAATATTTAAATTAATTTTAAATTTTCTTACAAAAATTGTTTTTCTCATCCTAAACATTGCTTCTCCACCCTAGTAAAAAATCCAACACTACCTCTAGAATCTAGAAATGCATTTTTGGACGCATCCCGTTAACACACAATCCCTTTGTTTTTTAGCCATGACTCAATTCTATGACTAAATTTTATCAAAAATACATATTTGTGTACTTTACAAAGATGCATTTCTTGATTCTAATGAACCAGAAACAAAAATCAAACAGATGCAGATGCAAAGTTAAATTGACATTGAAAATTGTTACGACATTCATAAATAACTAAACATTATGTTGTCCTCTTTTTTTCTTTCCAAAATGCAAACTCAATAGAATAAATCTTCTCGGTAGAGGTAACACAAAAATTTTCCAATTGTGGATGTATTTACTTGTTGGTTTTCTATATTGAATCAATTAAAAGTACAATAGTAAACATTTTAAACAATTTTATGGAATCAGTCAGGATGAGTCCAAAATATATCTCGAACAGTTTCTCCATCCTCATACACTCAGTGCCTAGATGCATAATTTCTATCATGCATAAGTTTTAACAGTTGTTGCATTTCAGTTTATCCCCCTTAATCCTTTATTGTTAATGATACAAATATTGTTTACTTGTTTGATATTTGATATATTTTTGTCAATTTTATGTTTCAAAGTTGCATGTTTTTGGGCTACATCATTGTCAACATCATGTCAAAAACATTTTCCTTCTCTTTAAGGATAATGTTACATCTAAGGGTTGGTCGGCTAACTTGTCACACATGTCATGGTTATGTAAACTAGGAATCACATTAAATTTTCATTTTTATTTTCCAAAAGATAACCACCGACTTAAAAGGACACCACATTTCTTCGAATCGGTGTCATCTCGTTTGAACTTCCAGAGAGGAGTTATGTACTTGCCACTTCTTTCACATCTTGGTGTCACAAATGCAAGTCTTCTATCTGAGCCATTATCGGACCTTCTGATTATAACACTAAACTACAATTTGAACGCCACTATGCAAATCCATTGGAGCATATGATCACAAATATCAAATTCTTGTCCATTTGTAAATCGGTTGTCAACATCTACCTCCTTGACATCAACACGTTTTACATCCGTAGACACAACAGATTTGGGATGACATCATGGCACACCATATCTAAGGCAAACAATAAAAGAAAATTAAAAAAAACAGTGTGAAATGAACTGAGAACAATTCCAGAAATGCATTTCCCTATGAACTCACCTAGAATCTGGAAATATATTTTTGGACTCAACATGTCTTTTTTCAACTTAAAATGCAGATTAATGTAAGTAATGAGAAATGATATACATGAACTTTACCTTAATTCTAGTTTCTTTTGCTCATTTTGATATAATGAAATACAAGAATGAAATTTTAAAGTGCAAAACTTGATTAAAAATGGAAGGATTATTTTAAGGCTTTTGAATGAAAATGTGTGTTTAATCAAGAAGATGAAGAAGAACATGCATGGTGTTATTTTATTAAATTTGCTTCTTGATATTTCTGAAAATGCACTTTCGGAATTTCGATTGACATGCAAAGGTGGTATTATTTCAAATTCCCGCTTCACAAATACGAAAGCGCGCTACTGAATTTTTCACTGAGTTAATAAATTATGAAAATCTTTCATGGGATATGTATGAAGATGCATCTCTAAATTAAATTTTGAAAAAAATATAGGGCAAGACTCGATTAGGATGTGTTTTGATTAGAAAAATATGCGTCCAAAAATGCATTTTCGAATTCTAATGAGAGTTTTCAAGATTTCATAGGGTGCTTTTCCACCGCTTAGTGTGGGATAAGCAATTCCTTTGTCTAATTCATACTAGGCCCATATAGGGGTGTGCATGGATTATAAACCAAACCAAACCAAACCACATATATGGTTTGGTTTGGATCTTAAAACTATTTATATAAAACCGGTTTATTTTTTTAAAACCGGTTTACAAGTGGGTCGGTTTGGTTTTAAACCAGTTTTTAAAAAAAAAAACAGTTTTTTTAAAAACCAGTTTTAAACCGGTTTCTCTCAAAACCAGTTTTTTTATTTTCTTTAAAGAAATCAGTTTTAAAACCAATTTTAAAACCAATTTTAAAAAAAAAAACGGTGAGGATTAAGGTTTTTGAGGATTTCTTATAATACAATTATAAAGTATTAATTAAGCGATTTTAAATTTCTATAAATTAATTATAGACCAAATCATAACTTAACATTTAAAAGAAAAAACAACAACAAATAAACCTTATCATGATAAATTAAGATAAATTCTTTTAAAAAAAGAATGTTCTCCCCTTAAATTTATTTATTTTATTTTTTAATACTTACAAAATCATTTTTAGAATTTATAGTATTAGTGAAATCACAAATATAGATTGACAAAAAAAAATAATAAATATAGAGATTCATAAATAGTGAAATTTTCCCACATTTTCTTCTGTGCATTACCATTATTTGTGAGACCCTCCAAGGAGACTCCATTAGCATCATTTTCCTATCTGCTTCAAATAATATGATCTCTTTTAAACGATGGATCAATTACAAAATTCAAACACTAATTAATGGAGAATATTATAAATAAACACTAATTAATAATTATTAATGATTTTTAAAATTATAACAATATTTATACAATTAAAATTTATGATTTCACTATTACTGAATCTCTATATTTATGATTTCTTTGTTTGTCAATCTATATTTGTAATTTCACTAATACTATAAATTCTAAAAATGATTTTGTAAGTATTAAAAAATAAAATAAATAAATTTAAGGGGAGAACATTCTTTTTTTAAAAGAATTTATCTTAATTTGTCATGATAACGTTTATTTGTTGTTGTTTTTTTTTTAAATGTTAAGTTATGATTTGGTCTATAATTAATTTATAGAAATTTAAAATCGCTTAATTAATACTTTATAATTGTGTTATAAGAAATTATATCTTCTCTTTTAAAAAAATCGGTTTCTCTCAAGAAGAAAGAGATGAATAAAATTTGGATTTTGAGGATCAAGGTTTTTGAAATTTGTGTTGATCTTGATTTTTTCAAACTATTCATTGAAAAATGGTTACCAAATCTCAAACTGGTTTGGAACAAATGGTTACTGGTTTTTTTTTAATTTGATAAATGGGCCACCAAATTTAAAATATAAATTTGGGGAAATTTTACCCCATACCCCCACAATTATACCCATACTCCTACACTAACTTTTTTTAGACCAAAATACCCTCGTATAAAAAGTTATAACTTTTTAGTTTGTTTACCGGAAGACTTTTTGGAAGTCTTCCGGTTCACATTTTTTTTGGTTTGTTTACCGGAAGACTTTTTGGAAGTCTTCCGGTTCACATTTTTTTTTGGTTTGTTTACCGGAAGACTTTTTGGAAGTCTTCCGGTAAACAAATCAAAAAAAATGTGAACCGGAAGACTTCCAAAAAGTCTTCCGGTAAACAAGCGAAAAAATTATAACTTTTTATACGAGGGTATTTTGGTCCAAAAAATTTTAGTGTAGGGGTATGGATATAATTGTAGGGGTATGGGGTAAAATTTTCTAAATTTGGTTTGGATTTTAAAATTTGAATTAATTTGGATAAGAATTTGATTTATGATTATTGTTTATTTTGCACACCCCTAGGCCCATATAGACACTCTAAAGAACATGTATCCGTAGACCATAATGGGCTTTTACTTTTGGGCCATTTGACTAATAGCTTAGTGAATGCAAAAGGTCCAGAACCAATGTCACACACTATATTAATTTAATTAAAAAACATAAACATAATATACTCTGAACCTATCTATCATATTATTCATCTGAGTTCCTCAAATATTTTCTACATGGAATTACTATTACATTTTGGAGATTTGGCGTATGAAGGAAACATAATAAACTTAAGAAACGATAATAAAACTTAAATATAATTTAAGGAATAAAAAATATAATTTAACATTTCCACTATTATTTCCCAATTCTTGTACTTAATTAGTTGATTAAGTGTTACTATACTAGTCAAAACGTATTCCTTCAAAAATACTAAATTGATTAACAGTTATTTGTATATAAATATACTCTTTCAAAAAGGAAAATAATTGATAATTCCCAAATTAAAGAAAGGTAAAAAAAAATTATAAATATGAGAAGGACTTATCAAAGTGATTCCTTATTTGCCAAAACCCTATCTAGTTATAGGTTTCTTTCAAAAGGACCATTACTTCCTCTACACCCTAGTCCCACGAGTCATATATATATATATATATATATATATATATATATATATATATATATATATATATATATATATATATATATATATATATATATATATATATATATATATATATATATATATATATATATATATATATATATATATATATATATATATATATATATATATATATATATATATATATATATATATATATATATTAATCAATTTAGTATAATTTATCTGCTTCATGCCTTATTGCATTCTCCTATCTGTTTGATACATTATTATGTGGTAGACATAATGCATTGTTGATATTAAATTTTGCAACAAGTTGAGGGTAAGACACTAAGTCGACATAGAGTATAATTTAGCTATATATCCTTAATTGGTATATACTATTACCAAGGACATGCAAATCTCACTCTATTTAAAATGACCCTGCAATATAGCTAGATTCAAATTTGTAATAGGGACTGATGAATATTAATCTTGATGTCTAGTGAAGAATTGTAAGTCTCTTATTATTATTGTTGGGTCTGAGTCCAATGCTTAATATTGGACCACTCTATCTGTTCTCTACCTTCTTGGTCCCCATTGTTATCTTTATAGTTTGGTTTAACATCATCAACTTGAGAATTTTTAAGAAATATTCTATTTTTATTCTTTTATTATTTGGATTATGACTAAACTATAATACCTTTTGTCTTTTAAGTTTTTTTTTTCAATTTTATTTTATTTGAGACTTAATCAAAGTCAGAGATAAATTAGATATAAACATATTTATCACATAAATTGTTATTATCTAGCGGAATTTAAATTTGAGATATTTTTAAAAACAACAAAAACAGACAAATTTTATCTTTCTAAATGAAATTGGATACATGAATTAAGTTTTGATATATTGTTCTATTCGGCACAATGTTTTTATTTAACTCGTGCATTTTGATATTTTTCTTAATTATTTGATAATTTTTTTAGGTAGTTCTCTATCTTTAATTATTTAATTTTTTTTCTTCTGATCTACTTGTCTAATCACATAACTGTAAACCCTAAATTTGAAACCCTAGATTTTGAAATGAATAAAAATATAATAATATGAATGATTAAAAAAAGTAGTGGTATTTAATAATGGTAGAAATGGATGAAATAAATGAGAGAAAGGGTGGGTGGATAGAGAAGTCATTATCAAGAGAGCATAAAAGATGGAAATATTGATAGAATGGTATGTAGGAGCAGGATATGAATATGAATAATATTGAAGTTAGAAAGAGTTAGAGATTACAGAAACAGAGCGCGCTTTAAATACGGGGCAGACAATAGAGTCAGCCACTTTCGTCAAGGACATTGTCACCCCTTCCTTCTTAGGGCCCTTATGATGTGAAAGCTCAGTCACTTATATATATTATTATTATTATTATTCATATCTTTCTCTCTCTCTCTCTCTCATCCCCACATACACACGCTCACAATATACATACACAGTCACGTCTTTTTTTCACTTTCTCTCACTAGCTTTTCATTGCTAACTTTTTACTCTTTTTACAGCTTTGGTTGTTTCAACTTTAAATTAATCTTCTATTCAAACTTGAATTCAAATTAAGATAAGTCTGATATTAGAAACTTTTGATCATAGAAAATACATATTTAAATAATATAAAGCATATTTAAAATAAGTGTTACATAGAAAGAAAAACATATTTAATAGGGTACATTATATTTAATATGAATATTAATTATAGACACAAAATAATAAAAAAAATATTTTGTACTAAAGAAATAAATTAATTAAATTTAACAATTTAATTAGTAAGATCTAATTCATCTTATCAAAATTAATATTATTAGACTAAATATCTAATCTCGTATTAAAATTTAATATCTTGTCGTTTTGTGCTTAAATTTCTAATGGTTATCCTCATTTTATATACATACCAAAATAACTTTAACTACTTTTATTCATAAAAAATATGTTAATTAATAATATTTATTTTACCTTTTAATAATTATTATATTTTTATAGCATTTTTTTAAAAAAAGGATAAACATTCAAGAATAAGTTTTTTTAATTAAAGAAATTAACTCTAACAATTAATTTTTTCCGTGTGAGATTAGAAACTTTTGATCATAATCTAGAAAGTAGAGAGAGTGTGTCTTTAATTTATAGGCGAAGATGAGAATTTAATAATAATAATAATAATAAATCCGCAAATCAAATTTCAACGAGCTAATATTATTAGGTTGAACAAACCTTAATATTCACAGTTGTGTGTAAGATGTTTTGGTTATTATTATCAATTTTTTTTTAATTTTAAATAAATAATAATAATAATAATAATAATAATAATAATAATAATAATAATAATAATAATTCTGCAAATTATATCCGAACTGAAAAAATTAATATTGTAGGTTTAACGTTATTATCAGGATTCGAACCTTGAACTCAGATACTCACGATTATTTATATGAATTTCTATTAATTATTATCACTTCGTCTAAAAATAAAAAATAAAAAATAAATAATAATAATAATAATAATAATAATAATAATAATAATAATAATAATAATAATTATTATTATTATTATTATTATTATTATTATTATTATTATTATTATTATTATTATTATTATTATTATTATTATTATTATATATTAAAAGAAAAGAAAATAGTAGTAGTAATATTGTGTCCTTTAGCGGCAGAGTACAAAATTGTATTGGCATTAAAAGAAGGAAAGAAAAGCAGCATGCATGGCAAAGGCCATGGCCTGATCATATAGTCATCATAACCTTATAATTAATTGCTCCCTACTTCTGATGAAATTGTCAGAGAGTTGAAAAAAAAAGTTAAAGTAAAAAAAAATAAAGGAACTTTAATTTCTCTCTCTTTATCTCACTGTCAATTGCACACTTTTTCAATATTGATCAATCATAAAGCAATCGATTACAAAATCATTTCCTCACCTCTCACATCAAACTCTTACAATTTCAGTTCTGCCAAATAACTACTGTATCCTTCTGGCCCATTGCATTTATTATTCTTCTTTCGAGGAATGGGCCATTATTTTGTAATCAACTACCTCCACTTTAATAATAATTTTTTATTTATTTTACTATTGCTTAAAATATTTGACCTTTTTTTCTTGGGAAAAAGCCCTAGGAAAGTGTTGACCGACCTAGAGGTAGATGGTTGACGACAGTGGGAGTAGGCAACATCAATTGGGATTTCCCCATGCAATAGATTCTCCATCATGTCACTATATACGAAGGGAAAAATCACTGGTTTTAATTTATGGGGTCATTTTTTTAGTATAGCATAGTATGTATGCATGGGAATTTCCAAATAGTTCATGAGTTTATAGGTGAGGGTTTGTCATTGAAGTAGGTGGCTAATAATAATACTTGGTTAAAGCTATGGGAAATTACTCCAATTCAGAGGACATGGACTGGCAGAACTAAAATAGTTTATTAAAGGATATACATTTAAATCGAATTGAATATATAAATGTATAACTCGACCGAGCTCTGATTTAGGTCTGCAATAGTGTTAAATTTTTTTTTATTTATTTTTTATTATTTATTATAGTTTTTATCTGGTCGAGACATTAATCTATGCAGTCGTGCGTAGATGATATTTAATTTATACCAAAAAAATGTATAAATTAATTATAATAAATACGCAAAATAAGAAATGTAATAAAAAATAATTACATACACGTGAATGAGAGAAGTATAGATAAGTACATTGTGATAGTGCAAAGAGGTAGATGAATTGAAATTCTATGATTGATGGGAAGGTTGTTGGGTTGTATGGATGTAGGTGGTGGACACTACACAGTAATACATTCTTTGGGTGGTGGTCTTTCACCTTCAATATATTCCATTGTCAAACGGGATTAAAATTTGGACCCTAGTTGCTTCCTTTTTTTTTTCTCCTTCAATTTCTCGCATCACAAAACAAAATTGGAATTTCACATATCTTTCCCAAGCTTTCTGTTTTTAATGGTGTGTCTTAAGTAATTGATAATTTTTAAAAATTAAAAATTTAAAAAAATTTAAATAATTAAATTGAAATTTATTTATTTTGTTTAGATAGTGTAAAAAAATTTTATAAATAATTTTTCGAATATTTTTACGAATGTTCAAATTTAGGTCAAATTTTAAATTTCAAAAAGGGACCATGATGCAAAATTTACAAATTTTAAAGGAATGATTTGTAAATTTTAAAAATTCTTAAGGACTAATTTATAAATTTTTTTTAAGGTTTTGATGATAACTTGGAAATTTTCAAAAAATACAAATACTGCCTTGCAAAAATTGAAAGATTAATAATAACTAGTTTAGCACTTACATTGTCATGGATTTAAGGAATAATCTTAAATTTTTTATTTTTTTTAGTGATATTTAAAGATTCTTAAATTTAACTTTGGACAAAATATGTTATAGGTTGATATCATTTTAACAGTTATTCATATTTTTTATATAAACAATAAATTTGAGTCAAATTATTTTAAATTTTTTTTTCAAATAATTGACTTTTCCTAATTAAATTATTCATCCAAGTCCATTATAATTGAAATTGTATTCGTTAGAATGTAATCTACAATAATTTTTCCTTTAGAAAAGAAAAGTTATATACTTTTTTAGTAAGTAAACTATCATCAAATTTAAAATTGAGTTCCGGAAGGATAAGCTAATTAATAACTATTAACAATATTTTTTCTTCAAGCGATTGTGTTTTGGTAGAATTATTTTAAGGTATAAATAAATTACTCCCTTACTTTGAATTATTGAGTAACTTTGAGTCGTAAGATGATATGATATGACCAATAATAATTTGAATAAATAAGTTTGACATAATAATTTGAATAAATAAGTTTGTAAAATTGAAAACTAGTCGCTAGAAACCCTATATTGACTAACTAATGGTCAAAATCTCCTTAACTTTTTCGATTCAATTACATCAATGGTGATATTAGTTTTCTAACTGCTTTTGACAATTATTCTCCCTAGTTACTTATTATAAACTCCTTATCTTGTTAAAATAACTTTAGTCGATGCATGCACCTTCAATCATACTCTCTTGTTTCTCTATCTTTTTTTTGAGTAATTTCTAGGTTTTTCCATTCTTCTTGATCACTTTGTAATCTTTAATGAAAAACCCCAGTTTCTCAAATATTTCTTCTTTAGAATCTAAGAACCATGACCACAACTATGGTGGTATTTAAAGTTCAAGGTCATGACCATCCACCTCTATTGTTTGGGTTTATTTTGATTATTCTTTTTTACGATATTACATTTCTTGAATCTTTCTTGTAACTAACGGGTATTTATCATCTTTCGATGATTAAAAACTAATTTTCCATTGCGGGAGTATAACCCAATTTAAAGATTGTTTTTCGTCCTTGAAGTTACATTGCCTCTGTCTCCTAGGTTTATGTTTAAAATTTTTGTATTTTAGCTTTTGGTTTTTTATTGTTAATAAGTCTCCTCAACAATTATGCATTTTAGGGTTAATTTCAAAATCGTGTTTACGCAAGCATAAATCAAAGTATTTTTTTTTATAGTTTAAGCAATATGTTTCAAGTCATTTTATTGAGATTTTGGATCAATAACTATATTTGAAAATGATCCAAGTCAAGGCAATGTTAAAATATCAAAAATACTTTACATTTTTCAAAAATTGAGACTCTATGTGTGATTCGAATCACTCTGTTACATGACTCAAACCATATTATATTTAATCTCATCATCTTAGCTTAACTAATGTGGTTTTATATTTAAGAATAATATAATGTGTGGTGTACACGTTTTTTAATGCTAACTAGCTTGTATAATACTCCAATAGCTAAAACAAGAATAGTGGGCCAAAAACTATAGAGGCTTCATTCTCCAAAGTCATAAATAATATCCAGGTGTTTGACTTTGTAAATCACATTTCACACGACAAAGATAATTATGGTCCCTGTTAATTGTCTTTCTTGGAGTATTAACAAACCATATTATATTGTCATGATTTTAATTTCAAGTTTAAATAATTGGGCATTGACATTCGTGTTATATAGTCCAAATATATAAAAAATGATGCAAGTAAACCCTAGAGAATATTGGAAAATGATAAATCCATAAAGTAAAAGAATTATTTTATATATTGGCACGTGAAATCAATCAAAATGTCACAGGTTTTACAGACATCCCAGCCCACTTCTTTACTTTAATTTTGTTAACATTTATACTAAAATGAAAGCTCAATTCCCCATTGATCCAATGGAATTGCTAGCTAGAACCTAACAGCACAATGGGAGTGAATTAATGCAATTTAATAAAGTTATTCTAGTATAGTACAGTTTTGAGTGGCTCAACTGCCTCAATTATTTGTATTTATACTAATAAACTGGGTTAACATTTTCTTCGGATGTTTTTATTATATTACTATTTGTCAAGCATGTGTGAATACTACAAATTGAAAGATTATTGTTTCCAAATCTTAACTCAGCAAATAGTCGATATTACTGAATTGAACGTTAATATTAGGGTTTAATATTATCTATAACATATATAAAGACAAAATTTAATTTGGTGTAGTCTATTTTTTTACCAATTTTACCCTTGTTTTAATGTATAATTTATCCAATAACTTCCATTAAAAAAAATCACTACTATTAATTTTCACATAACTTTCTCTTATTAACTTTCTATTTAACTTCTACTATTAACCTTTTACATAACTTCTATTTAAAATTATATTAAATTAAAAAATATCATTTATATTTTTACGTATACATTAAAACAGAGGACAGACGGACACGCGAGTATCTATCTGAACGCTAGTTAGGTTGAATGTCAATAGTAGAGTTTAATATTGATAGATTGGATATAATAAAATTCGATATTGATAGATTGATTACTAACACTAGATTTTGAACCTTGTTTTTCATTGTTGTGTGTTTTTAGAGATCATTATCATTTTGTTTCAATTTATAAAACAAAGTTTAAATAATTTTTTCGTCCTTTTAGTTAGTATATTTTTATTTTTAGTCCTTAAATATTTTTTTTGTAAATAGTATCTAAATATAAAAATAATTTTAGTTTTAATCTTTAAAGTGAAAATCTACAGAAAAAATCAAAGAAAAACTCACGGAAAATCTGCATGTTTTAAATTCACATGAAAATTTAAAGAAAAATTTACAAAAATTATGCAAATTTTAAATCATTTAAGGACTAAAATTAAAAAAATTTAATTTATGTAATTATTTTTAAACAAATAAAAATTTAAAGATTAAAAACAAAAACACTAATCATCAAAGACAAAAAGAACTATTTAAGTCTAAAAAATTGAAGGATGAATGCAATTTTTTTTTGTCATACTTAGCTTCTCCTCTTTAGTGACTGTTTAAAATTTTGAAATGCGAAAACTTGAATTATTAATTCTGTAAGATTTGCGAGATGCTCTCCTTATGATCAGGGAGCACAATATTGGGTTTTGGAATCATAAACACTACTCAATCTAAATTATTTGTATCATTATTAGATATTACAGAGAGAGAAAAAACCCAGCTTTAGTTTATTTTACAAATCTTAAATCTATCACGTGATCAAGTCAATTCTTATTTTATAAAATCTTATTTTCTACTAGACCTTAGCTGTTGTAACTTTTTATGTGCTTGCATGATTCTTTATTTAGTATATATGGAGCATTTTAATATTTAATGTTTGGTCTATTATTAATATTATTAAGATGTAAACAATTTTTTTCAAAAAGATAAATATTGACCTAAAAGAGTGCAACAGGTTGTTATTGAAATTTAACTGAAGTTGAATGGTTGAACTAGTGATTCTCTATGAAAAAAATATGAAGTTCATAACCTAGGTGATAGCTAGTTATCTTTAAAAGTGTTATTAGTAATTCAAGTATTGTATTTGGATAATACGATGGTATAATCAGTTACAGTAAAAGCGACTTCACTTATGAGTTGAAGAACTAGACAAAATGTCATAGTTGTTAAAAGTGTTATTAGTAATTCAAGTTTTGTATTCGGGTAATACGGAGGTGTAACCGATTATAGCAAGAACGATTTCACTTGAGTTGAAGAGACAGGCAAAATGTCGAAGTTGTAATCGATTAACATTTGCATGTAATCGATCACCACTGAAAGGAGACTTATTTTCATGTAAGTTGTAATCGTTACAGATTTAAAGTAACCAGTTATAGGTCCGAGTTTTTGTGTTTTTTCAGTTATGTAATTGCATATTTTAAGTCTCAGACACTTTGTAACATTTGTATAAATGTCTTGGAGGCATCCTTATCTTAGTTGGTTAATGTCAATGAAAACTCTCCCCACCTCTCTCTCTCTCTCTCTCTCTCTCTCTCTCTCTCTCTCTCTCTCTCTCTCTCTCTCTCTCTCTCTACATTCATTCACCAATCTTGTGGTTGCAAGTTTCAATATTTGGCATCAAAAGTCAGGTTCTAATCCACAAACATCTAGTGTGGAACATGAATTTTGTCTTCAATGGAAAAATCCCTGCAAACCTATTCATCATTGATTCGAAGAATTACAACAAATTGTGCAAACAAATGAAAGTGTTGTTTAGCTATCAAGATGTTCTTGAAGTGATAAAAAAACAGTGTGAATGCTTTTGTCAAAGGTACAACGGCCGCAAAACAAGCAACATATAAGGAAGAGAAAAATAAAGATTTTCAGGCGTTGTTTTTTATCCATCAATGTGTGGATGGTGGCAACTTTGAGAAAGTTGGTAATTGTGAATCGTCAAAGAAAGGGTGAGAAATCTTAGAGAAGACATACACAGGGGCTGACAAGGAGAAAGTGGTGAACTTACAAACTCACAAGCGTTAACTTGAATTGATTCAAATGGAGGAAAATGAGACAATAACCGATTTCTCAATGAGAATCACTCGGCTGGTGAATCAAGTGTGTCATGTCCTAATTTTTAACCCTAAAATCCCATTTATCATTTGCATCTTTACACGAACAAGATCTCACTTAGTTCTCCCCTCCCATCCTTTGGGGTTTTGTTTTTAAGATCACTAAACACCCTTTTTGTGTGTATTCA
The DNA here is from genome assembly GCA_963859935.3 of Lathyrus sativus. Lineage (NCBI taxonomy): Eukaryota > Viridiplantae > Streptophyta > Magnoliopsida > Fabales > Fabaceae > Lathyrus > Lathyrus sativus. The sequence goes on along the minus strand of OZ012739.1, from coordinate 451,059,731 downwards.
CTACAAAACGCATAAAAAAATAACGCTAAAGTAACAACGGTTTCCTATTCACCGTAGCAATATGTGATATTTAGGAGCGTGCATTTTTTTAATTAAAATTTCAACCGTGGTGAAAAGTGAGGTCTTTCACTACTAGAAAATTCGCTTTTAGTGACCGAATTAGTGACTGAAAAATTTTGGTCACTCTAGTGACTGAATTAACCACCAAAATTTGACATCTTGCTAGTAAAATTTTAAAAGTCATTAGATCGATCACAAAATAAAATTAGCCATCGAATTAGCAAATGAGATTTAGTGACCATAATTCTCAGTTTCAAATAATCTTTTTTTAAATAAATTAATTAGTAAAAAAATTTGTGACTGAAATTTCAGTCACTAATAATTTTTTTTACATTTAGTTTTTAGTCAAAATTTTACAATTATATTATTTTAACAAATAAAACATATATTTATAGAAATAATTAAATCATAAAAATTTATTAATTTAAAAAATATATAATTTTAATGATAATTAGTGTAAAAAAAATTTAAATAATATTTAAATTTTCTATTTCGTTAATATTATATACATTTTAAATGTAAATTTAATGACTAAAATGAAGTGGTCTAGTGGTCACGTGGAAAGCTTTCAAAGGAAAGTGCATTGGTTTAATTCCTAATTGAGCCAAAACTCTTGTTTTATTTTTAGAAACGTTATAGTGATCGATTTTTAGGCTTTTTCGGTCTCCAATTCGGTCACTAAACATGAATTTTTTAGTAGCGTTTCACCATGGTTATATAAAAAAACTGTGATTATAGGTAGCGTCTGGTCATGAGTCAAGCCCCAGCACCTACATTTTTTGTTTTTTACTTATTTTTTCAAAATGTTGACAAATCTTTCACCACGAGTATTTAAAAAATCATGATTATAGGTATCGTTTTTTACTTATTTTTCAAAATGCTGACAGACCTTTCACCACGGGTATTTAAAAAATCGTGATTATAGGTAGCGTCTGGTCATGGGTTCAAGTTCCAACACCAACATTTTTGGTTTTTTACTTATTTTTTTTCAAGTCCCACCACCAACATTATAGGTGGCGCGCTTATTGAGTTTATTCATTGTCTTTAAAAAAATCTTGACCGTCCATTTAGTGATTATCAACGGTCAATACACTACTATTAGTGATCTGCGTGAAACCTAAAATTTAGACAAACTTCCAACTTAGACGAACTACATCTTCTACCTCCAAACATCATCTTTCATTTACGATACCTTATTTTTCCACTAAATCAAACTCAAAAACAACATTTCTTTCATAAACAAAACTCGAAAATATCATTTCTTTCATAACAAATTTCAGAGTTCCATCATCTCTTCTACAACTTGAATGAGACAAATTTCAGAACTCCATCATCTCTTTTTTATTATTATTGTTTTTGTTGTTATTATTGTTGTTCTTATTATTGTTTTGTTGTTGTTTATGTTATTGTTGTTGTTGTTGTTGTTGTTCTTCTTCTTCTTCTTCTTCTTCTTCTTCTTCTTCTTCTTCTTCTTCTTCTTCTTCTTCTTCTTATTGTTGTTGTTGTTGTTGTTCTTGTTCTTGTTTTTGTTGTTGTTCTTATTGTTGTTCTTGATGTTGTTGTTGTTTTAATGCTGTAATTTTTTTTAATTTTATAAAAAGACATACATCAACGGGTATTTAAAATAATCGTGATTATAGGTAGTTCTAATGCTGCATAGTAATGATTTCATCTTCATGTTTATATACTTATTGTTTAATTAACCACTAATCAAAATGCAAAAATACGTCTTGTTTCTTTAAGTTCATTGTACAAGGTAGAGCATTTCATCAGGAGCATCATGCTTGGTTCTTCAGCTAGGGTTTTGATCTCTCAAGTCAAAGTGTGAACATCCATTGACTCCCAAGGACTTATTTCTCAAGACATGGCTTCTAATATCAAGGTATATATTCTCAAGCATCATTCTATATCATCTTGAGCAAAAGTACCTCATGTGTTTATTTTCATGTCTTCTTCAACAAGTTATCTCAAATCTTGGTCAATTTAACCAAAGGACATTCAAGGACATCTTATATTGGGTCCATATGATCATTCATATGCCTTGAAGTGCAAGAAAATCTCAAATATACAAGTTGGTTCAAGAAGGTTTGACCAAGAATTCAACATTTTTAAGTCAAAGCTCCAAAGACTACAACTCCTTTAATTCTTCATACTTTTTAGTGCTTCTTTTTGCATATGACTTTTCTCAACATCTTTCATAACTTCGCTTTACATGACAATAGCTAATTATGCTTAGAGGACCATCAAAAGGTTGAAGACATTATAGGTCATTTGTGGACTTAGTGAAATTTGACCTATTTTCAAGAGACTTTTTCTCAACTTTCAAAGACCACAACTTCTTCAGTTTTTATCTTTTGAGGCTGATTCTTTTTGCATAATATCATTTACAATACCCTCTAAAAGTTTTCTTCAATGATCAAGATCAAATTATGCTTGGAAGACCTTGGAATTTGTTGGAACATTATAAGTCATTTTCTGCCTCAAAGACTTAGAATTTTTCTAAGTATGATGATCAGTTTTTCATGCCAACTTCAACACCTCATACGTTTCTCCTAAGATGTCTAAATGAATAATTTCTTGGCACATTGTAAACTAGGTCATGAGGACTACACATTGCAAGAAGAATGGTGGAAAAAAACCTCTTGAGTAGGATGCCCCATCATGGTGAACATCGTACCTTGAAACTGAAGAAAACTCCATGATCAGAATTTTTATTCATTCTAATTCCAACTAGAGGGTAAATTAAAGTTCAATTTCATGTCTAATCAAGTTTAACAAGTATCCAAAAGTTCTTTAGCACTTGAAACACAAGTTTTGGTGACTTGAGAGTCACACTTTTGGCATGATAAGGGTGTGCACAAATTCACTCAATTTCCACTCAATTCACCCATATCAGCATTTCATCATCTTCAACTATAAATAGAGGTTCATTCTACCTTCATTCCCAAACTTTTGAGAGGTAGAAAACCTCTGTTCCACCTTCAAATTTTCTACAAAAAAAGTGAGCTATCGTGTTTCAATTTCTAGCCACTCTCACTCCCATTTCTTGATTCCACAAGCTTCATCGTGTTTCTTTGAAGCGTCTGAAACAAATTCAAATCTCTAAGAGTTCTTGAATTTCTCCAACCAAATCCAGTTTCAGAGCTTCTCTGATCGTTTTCGGACAAGGTAGTTTGAAGCTCCGTTTTCACTCAAAAAAAGTTACCACAATGCAGTCCTTTGCTTGCTGAACGTTTCCCCTAACCTAGTTGGTGTTGAATCTTCTTGTACATCATTTAACTTTTTTTTTTTTTTGCTTTTTTTGTATTCTTCTAATTTTCTCTAAAATTCTCTCTACTCCTTTTTATTAAATGAAAATGGAGAGTGAGGTTGAATGCGTATTGATGAGACAATCACATTAGTATATGTCTCATGACCTATCTTTATCATTTGTGGATTCTTCAGTAAGAGTTCACTGGAGAAGATGACCGGAGAGGTGAAGGAGATGACCTAAGGTGGAGACACGTTGGCTTTTTGAAATGTTTTCATTGGATGATTTTAAATGTGATTCCATGTTATTTCTAAACTAAATTTCACCATGAGCGCACGTTTCTGGATCATGAGACATGTCACATCAGATTAATGAAATGAATCCAACGCGCGTCTTTTTTTCTCTTTTTATTTTCTTTTCTGATTTTGTTTTTTAAATTGCATTTTCTTTAAAAATATATAGTAATTTCACTAATCATCTAAAAGATACCAAAATAGTTTCTAAAATTTTATTTTACTTTTCTCTTTCTGATGATATATTTTCATATTTTTATTTTTTAATTTAACATTTTTCATTATTTTTCTCTTTTCCTTGAGTTTTAAATAGTTTAAAAATACTTTTATGCATTAAAAAATTATCAAAAAATTTCCATAGTATTCTTGCATTGTTTTTTCTTGACTTTTTGGTTTTTTCTTAGTCACTTGTGATATTGTTTAATGCATCTTTTGCATTTTCATGTTAATTTTTATTTTAAAAATCATTTTTATGCATGTTAATTCATATTATTGCATTTTTGTGTTTGTTGACTTCTGTTTGGCTTGGATGTTGGTTGATTTAGTCAAGTTTCATCAAAATTAATGGATCTTGAGTGTTGATGGGGTGAAAACCCTAATCCACCAAAATAGATGATTGATCTTTGATGATAACTTGATCAATCCTTGGACTTAACTTGTTGTTTTGTTTCCTTGTTGCCTCTTCTTCATCTCCGTTCTTCTTTTTTTCTTTTGGTTGATGAAAATCTTTAACATCATGGATTGTTAATGATTAAAGATGTTTGAACTTTTTTTGAAATGATCATTTGGTTCACTCACTTCACTTTGAAGTAGTGATAGGTTGCCTTTGATCATTGATTGGAAGTCCTCGATTAAGATGAGAGCACTCCTATTTTCTTTTTGTATGGTAAGCTTTAGAAGAATGACTTACATGTCATTTCTATAGCTTGTATTAACATTTAAGTTGTTATTGACCAGCCTCCCATAGTATGACCTTCCTTATAGGTTGTGCTACGATTTCGTAACATAGCGATAAATTTGTTCTAAATCGGAAACTAACTAATTTTTGTAAGTGAGATTGTCAGCCTCCTATTCTTCATGGTATTGTGTGAAATAAATTGGATCTTTTGTTCCCCTAAGAGATCTAGTGACATACTTGTTAATTTTATCCAAGCTGAAGCCCTTCTCTTAGTAATGTATAAGACCATGTTTTTATGCTTGTGGATGTCTAGTTGAGTATTCTCCAAAAAAAAAAAAATTTGGCCTTTCTTTTGCTAATAACTATCTTACTAACTTTTTGTTAATTTGATCTTTACTTTAAATTCATTTATATTATGCCTTTTACTTATTGTAATTTACTTTATGCTTTTACTTTAGCATTTCATATCATATTATCATATTGCTTTTTCTTTGTCCACTTGAACTTGTGTTTATGCTTATACTCTTTTTATTTTATCCATTTGGACCTTCTCCTAAAACATTAATAAATACAAAAACTCCTAAAAAAACTTGGTTACTTTCATGGACTTGATGTTACTACCCTATGCATTATTAAGGAGTTATGGACTTAGAATTAAGACCTTGACCTTTGCTTGGAAGTACATCTTAAGACCTATTTGGATTCATCTGGTACCCATGGCTTAAGGATTATCTTGAAGACTCATTTTGGTTGTTATGATTTCATCCGATGCTTGGATTACTATTTTCTTATTTGGCTTGCTTGAGGCTTAATCCAAATGAGAGAAATCTTGATTGACTTATGTCATGGGGCTTACCATCTTCTCTTGGTTAGATCTTTCTTTGTCCCTAACTTTTATTTTATGCTTTAGGATAGTCTTTTCATATCCTTCCCCATTGTTAAATTTTCAAAATCTTCTCCCCTTATCAAAATCTTCTTTTTTCAAACTAGAACCTTTCATAATAAACCTTGACTTTGTCAAGTGCATTTTCAAAATCTTTTATTTAATAAATGCTAAGATATCTTAAGCATATTAAACCATTTCAAAAGACATAAAAAATACAAAAACTCATTCAATCATTTTGTGCCTTTGTGCACTTTTCCTTTTAAAACTTTTCATAAAGTTTAGACATGAGTCATTTTCATAGTTGATATATAATTCTCCTATCCTCATAGTATAGATGGTAACTCTTTTGCACTTGTGAGAGTTAGTAGCATATTTGTTGATTTTTATTCAAGTTGGAACCCTTCTCCTTGTGATGCAAAGTTCTCATTACTTGTGGGTGATTAATTGTAATATTCTCCTTAAAATGACAATTTGTCTTTTCATTTAAATTAAATCAAAACACACCATTTTTTTATTTTTACCACGAACTATGAGGTTTTGTCAAACACAAAATTAATAAAAAATACTTATTTTCTCACCTCCCCAATCTTTTACAAACAAACCATTTTCAAACCAAAAAGTGTAGATATTTTAAAGAGGTTCCTATAGAATATTATAGACATTTTAGGTGCTAACACCTTTTATTTACGTAACCAACCCTCTTACCCTCTCTCTGTTTTATTGTTCGTTGTTTTATAAATGATCAAAATTACCAACTAACTTTTTGTAATTTTAAAAATGTAGAATTATTGATGTAATTTACTTGTAACTTAACTATTAATCTCAATTTTGCTTTTATATATATATAAAAAACTATGCACAACTCTGTGAAAGAATTAGTGACAAATATGATGAGATAACTATTGACAGATTTTATTTTTATCTCTCTAGTTTTAGCCAAAAGTTTTACTTTTCATAAAAACAAAAGCATATACTATACCTTACAAGAAACTTGTTTTTGGTACATGCAAATATAACACTTCACCTCAATTTCAGCTTTACCTTGATCCACTTTATCAACTTTATCAAACAAATTCATTCAAAAACATGTTGGACTAAGGTTTGTCCAAACACACATTAAAATCTTAGAAGAGCAAACTCTTAATGCGGGTAATCTTTCTTAAAAAGTTTGCCCAATGAATGTTATAGTGGAATATCTTTTTAAAAAGTGGGGGAGTCCTAGTTTACACAAAAATAAAAAGTACATTAAAGTTGAGTCTTTAAAATTATTTACTTGATTTGTTACTTAGGTATTTTATGCGTAATTATTTAGCTTTATCACACATGCAGAACAAAAGACAGATTGAAATATTCCTCCATGCAAAAGATTAAAAGTTTTAGATACATAAAATTGAAATAAAAATAGGTATATCAGTTTAGCCGTTAGAGATAAGAAAAGGACAGGAATTAGCTAGCTTTAGCTTTGTAGGGTGTGGTTAGCAATATTTGCAGAAAAAGATAATATAACTTATTTTCAACTTAATTACTGTCTTGGTTCTTTAATTTTATCCATCCACAAAATTAATTTTTTAATTTTAAAATCACTTAATTTTAATTTTCAATTTCATATTTTTAGTCGGAAAAGTAGTAATAAGATCTGTTTTAAATTGTCAATGATATAGAATGAACAATATCAAATAAATTATAAGAAAAATATTTATTAAAAAAAACAGTTTTAACTTTAAAATAATTAAGTTTAATAGTTTAATTAATAATATTTTATTTTTATAAATGATTTCATATTATCATATAATTAATAAGTTAAGTCATTTAAAAAATTTCATAATACAAATTTAAATAAAAATATAAATAAATGACTAAAAGTTAAAGAGCATCGAAGAGCCAAAATTATAATTTAATTTTTTAATGTTAAATATTAAAAAATCAAGTCTCACATAAAATAAAAGGCTTAATTATAATTTTAATATCGCCATTTTATCTTATTAATATAAATAACTTTTCCATTTTAAATTCAAGCATTTTTTATTCCTTTTCTCATTTTTTTTACATTTAAAATTGACTATATATTCTATGAAAAATATCATAAAAGAACTTTTTTTTATAGAATTTTAAAAATAAAAAATATAAGTTAAAACATAGATATTTCATCGATTTTTAATACAAAAGAATAAGAAGAGAACTGTCTAAATTTAAAATAGAAGAATAAATTCTGGAAATCAAATGAAATAAGTGAAAGAAAAATATAATAAATTTATAAAGAGTAGTATCTATCTGTGTACAAATCATTCATTAAATGGTACAATTCATTCAACATTTAAAACTTATGTATTAAATCAAATAATGCTAAGTGTGAGAGGATGCATAATAAATTAAGGAAAACAAAAATTACACATAAAATATAGATAAAACCAAAAAAAAAATAGAGTGGAAATTTTGATTGATTTATTAAAGATAAAATTAAATAAACATAAAAGCTATAATATGAAAAAGAGGAGGCAGAAAAAGAATAAGGAGCTTCCTATAATGTTCACTTTGGTTTTGGGAAATACAAAAGGTCTTTAAGAAAGAAGAAGTAATGGAAAAAGCAAAAGAAGAAGCAAAGTTATTTCCATAGTGAGATTAAGAAACATAAAAGAGGTGGGTCCAAAATGAAAAGTGAGTATAAATTACTTAGAGATTGGAATTGAGACAGCTGTTAGAGACCGTATACATGTGTTTGGGTTTGGAGTTTGAGAGAGTTCACAAATAAGAATGTTGAATTTAAATTCTTTTATTATAGAGGGATGCTATGTTTACATCCAAAAAATGACACCGTAGGCTTACACCATACAAAATACATCATGGGCCCACATATTTGTTTGTTGAAAAATAAAATATAAAATAATTAAATATTTTAAAAAAGCAAAACCGTAAAATTATACGGTGTAGGTGTTACACTTCAGTGTAACAATATCAATTCTCTTTATTATATGAATATGTTTTTTGCAGTGCATAGAGAAACACAATACAACTGGATTGGAATGGTGTATTCAATATTTTTCTGTGTCTATGCTTATGATATTAATTTCAATTTGGAATAGTCAGAAGATAAAGGGTAGGGTCCACCCAGAACTACCGGAGACTTTCATTCTCCAATATATTCTTTTTTTTTCTCTCTAGATTTCATACATAATAATTATGCTGATAATTTAAAACCTAACATTAAGTTAATTGTTATATGATAATAGTTTTCTGCCAAATGAATCAAATGATTGTATTATAATGATTAAATAATTTGTCATGTAAATGCAATTTAATTAATAAAATATTAAAGTTAGGAAGGAGATATCATTAGGAATGAGGTATCGATATGTGAATGTGGTGGTCTTTTGAGAAATTGTATAAAAGTAATTTAGAGAAGTTAATTCTTTTAGTGTATATATTGTTGAATTTCGAAGTGTGCTAGAAGAATTAATAGTAGCAAAATAATTTGAATTTCGAGCTCTTGAGCTTCGTATAGATTTCAAGGTAGTTGTTCAATATATTTTGGATTTTGAATATGCCAGTATAATTAGAATGTGATTTGTATAACACATTTAACATTTATTTAAATTGAATTTGAGGTACGAGTTTGTTATATTTATCGTGAGTCAAATACTTGTGTAGATGCACTTGTCAACATAAAGTACGATTTAAGTCTCAATTTAATGCCTTATGAGCGAATTCCTGCTCAATTTATATTTTTTTATTTGTTGATTATATTAAAGTTTCTACTTTTAAGTTGTTTGCTGTTATCTTTTTTTTTGAACTTTGATCTTATTTTCTAAAAAATTTTTGCATAAACTGTTAATATTGGACGTATTTTAGTGTGAGTTAGAATTTACGTAAGTATTATTTTTAGCAGAAGACTTTGATATAATTTTTTAGGTGTGATTTTTATTATTTTTTAATGAAAATATAATAAGTGTATAATGTCCTAGTACACATATGCAATTTTCTTCTATTTTCACTTTTTAAATGATATTTGAATACACTTATCAGATTTTATTAAAAAATAGTAAAAAACACATAAAAAATTACATCTAAATTTTCTCCTTATTTTTAATACAAAAAATTTTGGAGTTAAATTCCAATGTTTAAGTTAGAACGAGAAGTTTCAGCGTGGGATTGTCGATCCTAAAAACAGTTTTAAGTAAATTGGTCAAATATTAAAAAAAAAAAACATGTTCTGACAATTAAAATGTTTTCTATCATTTGTTTTTGATATTTTTGATTTTTTAATATCAGAATGATGTTCTAGAAAAAAATTCAAAAATTTATGCATAGCAATACTGTATCTTTTAGATAAACAAATATAATTTAAAAAAAAAATTAATTTTATCTTCCGAAAAAAAGTAACACCACAATTCATTTTCCGGTTGTCTTCTATTTCTTTTTAGTTGGTTTTGAAAAGAAAAAAAAAAGTTTAACCAACGTAAAAAAAAAACCACTTTCTTTTTTTCTTAAAATATTAAGAGAAAAACTCAACAAAAATAAACCACTTTCTTTTTTCCTATATTAACAATTTAATTTATTTATCCACTAATCATTAAGTTAATGATTATTACAAGATATCATTTCAGATTTTCTCCCACTCTCTCTTTCACACATGACTTCCGGGAATCTAGCTTCTCATCAATCTTAAAATCAAGTAATTTCACTCTCACTATGAATATGATTCCCTATGTCTTTACTTAATTAAACTTTATTAAAAACAATGCAAATTTTGTCCTTCCATATAACACTGATACCTATCTTTCTTTTATTCTTACAAAATTCTCTCTCTAAAACTAATTCATATCCCAACAAACAAATACAATTCTTTTTTTTCTTCTTTCTTTTGACTCTTATCGCCATCATCACTCAATTATTGCTTTAAAGTTCCAAATACCTAAAAAACAACGTGACAGATACATCTTGTTAATCTCTCTCTCTCTCTCTCTCTCTCTCTCTCTCTCTCTCTCTCTCTCTCTCTCTCTCTCTCTCTCTCTCTCTCTCTCTCTCTCTCTCTCTCTCTCTCTCTCTCTCTCTCTCTCTCTCTCTCTCTCTCTCTCTCTCTCTCTCTCTCTCTCTCTAAGTCAGCCAGCATTCGTGCTTCTTTCTGCTTTTCTTGTGTCCACTTTATTTCCTTTTACATAATGCTCCCATAACCACTTTCTTTGAGCAGTTATTTTTCATTTGTGGCTTCATATAATTCATGGTAAAAAAATAACTCATCTTTTTAATTTGGACTATTGTGTTTGTCACACACTTTATTTTTTCTTTCACCCTCATTAGTGCCTCACATGAGGGGGACCAATGTTAAAATTGGGTTACTTTTTTTCTTTTCTTTTCACTATTCTATACATCAGATTCAGAATGTGTGTCTCTGTGACTCTGTTTTATTTTATGTCTTTGATAGGGAAAGTCAATCCTCTCTATACAATCAACATGTATGCTTTCATTAGTTCACCAGTTGCTTTCCATTTGTACATTCATTCATATGCTATAAATTACAAACAAAAAAAATAGTACATACATACACGAAGACTCTTTCAGTTAACCAGCTCAATTAGTAGTTGTGCAGGATGGGTGAAATAGTTTAATTGATATGTGTTATTTGAGTTAAATGAAAAAGAATAACTATTTATCTAGAGTTCAATTAAGTTTTTTATATTTATAAATTAATAAATTAAAAAAATAGCTTTATTAAAAAATTACATATTGACAAAATTTATATATATTGTATTTCTATTGAAATTTACATTAAAATTGTGTTATCAACATAAATTTTGAAAGATTTAAATGCAGATTCGAATCTTATCAATGGTGGTATATGAGTGTTTATCCTGACCATAGATGTCTATGTGTTTAGTCTTATATGAGGGTCCATTAATGTCATTTCAATGAATTATGCTTTATGGGTGTCTCAATTCTTTAAAACCACATTAATTGTTGCTTTTTATATCTAAGGTTCTTTGTTTCTCTCAAACCATCTCAATAATACGATTCTCTCCCTCACTCTGTCAAATAAGAGAATTGATCATCAAAAGGTTGAAAATGGATTTTGGAGAATTAATGCAGAAGAGAAAAAATAGTAGTTAGGTTAGTATACTTTCTTCAATAAAGTTTGGACACCTCAAGTAAATTTTTGTTAACATTTATCATTTACTTTTACAATTAAATATCAAGTAAAAATATCATAAGTCTTCCAATTTAACCATATATCTTTGGTTTGAACTTAGCCCTATGCATGCACCGTTAAATTTATTTGGAAAATAAAATTTCGTCTATTTCAAATTTAATAAATTAGTCTCAACAGTTACTTACAGAAAATATTTAATTTGATATAGAGTATGAACTGTATTTAGATACAAATATAAATTTAAAGTGAATTATTTAATTATAAATTAAATAATGATCAATGATTATATAAATTTAATTATATTAAATAATCATCTAAAAAAAGAAAAAAAAACCTGTAAAATGGAGAAAGAAAAAAATTTTGACCTTAGAAAATAAAGATTTTCTCTCTAAAATAATAACTTGTTAGTTGCCTGAACAATTTGATAAAATATTTTGTTGATTTTATAACTATAAATTATTTTTTAATAATTATGAATTATTTTAATAACTAAGAATAATTTTCTAATAAGTATAAAATAATTATGTTATTTCCGGTATGACTAAATTTTGTGTTTTGAAAATTCAACTTTTTTTTTCCTGTGTTCATCATTACGTTAAAAAGGGTTTAATTTTTTTATATTTAGAAAAAATAAAAAGAGAAAGAGAAAAAAGCGAGAGAAACATTTAAAATAAAAATTAGAAAGTGTGAAAAAATAAATGTGAGAGAGATTTAAAATTTAAATTAATAGAAGAGAAGAAAAAAAATGAGAAAGTTAAAGTTAAGAAACACTACAAGAAAACAAGCTCTCGTCGACATGATTTTGCGTCGTGAGAAACATATGAAAAAAAAGGATATTGCTGTCGCATTGCTGTGAAGAGGGGGCCGGCAAAGACAGAAGAGTCGTCACCGTTCGTTATTTATGCCAAAGAGGGAAAGGAAACGATCAGAGAAAACCTACGAAAAAGGGAGAAGACAGGTCATCGCAACCAAATCTTGGGTTCGGGAGCCGGTTATGCAAGGGGAAGGTATGAGCACCCCTCACGTCCGTTGTATTCAACGGGATTCACGCTTGTTGTCTAAATCTATGGGTGAAAACAAAACTATCTAAAGGCTGCTGCTAACGGGAGAAAGGAAAGAACTGAATCGATAGGACATCGCCACCCTATGCCTACGTATTCCCTCGTGCAAATGGGAAAGTCAGAGTCAACGTAGTTCGGGAAACTAAGGGGGGAGGTTGCTCGCCAAGACATCGTCGTCTTGTGCCTACGTATTCTCATCTGGTATGAGAAATCAGAGCAAAACGTAGTTCAGACTGACACGACCACATATTGATTCAAGTGTTTTAAATGAGTAGAGTTAAATGGTGGTTCCAGCAGTTAGGGACGATGCTTGTTTGCGGTAGAACCAAGACTTAACACACTCTTTCTGAAAATGATTTTCCAAACAATCCCGAAGGATAAAAAGATTTGATGTTTTGTTTTGTGTTTTTTTAACAAGAAGTGAATTGAGTTAAGTTTGTAACTCATGTTGCACTAAAGACTACGACTTGAGAGTGAATGCGTCGCATATCGCCCAAAGGGCATACGCTGAACATTTTAGACAGATTGAGAGGAGCCCCTCCCCCCCCCCCCCCAACTATCATTTCTCAAGTACTTAAGGCTCGTAGCGTACAACACTTATTATCTTTTATTAGGTGTCTTAATAGATTATGAGATGAGAAGAGAAGACACAAACTCTAAGGGGAAACTAATCAACCCTAATGTTGTCATGCAATGTGCTCCTAAAGTTGGGATTAAGAGGGAAAGTCTATCCTAATGTTATCATGCAAAGGCTTGAACACATAATGTCTCTCCTACTCCCATCTTAAACAGAGGGACTAGGAATCCTAAGGGATCGTGGCAAAAGAACCAAGTAAACAACAAATAATCCAATCACATATAGAATGAAAGATGAAAAGAAGTTGACTTGAACAAGTCAAGAACAATGCAAACATGATATGCAAAGATGCAAAGATGAAATACAAAACTCAAATGATGCAAACAAAAGATCAAAACAAGTTGACTTAAACAAGTCATAAAGAGTGAGATGAAATGGGAGAAGCTACAACTCCTACAACCATTCAAACATCAATCACTAAAACAAAAGCCAAGCATAAAACACAAGCAAAGGTCATGATCAAATAGAAGATGGGAGAAAAGAGGCTTTGGCAGTAAGAATATGCAAAGTATCTCAACCAAACAATCCAAATTGATCATGTGAAAAAGAAAAACAAACAAAAGCTAAAAGTGATACATCATTCAACACAAACTCAAAGCATAATCATGAACACCAAATTGTCTTAAATGATGATCAAAACCCAATGGGAAGAAGTGAAACCAAAAGAAAAATGTTCAAATTAAGATGGAAAACAAAGCACAAGCAAGAATCAAAGCAAGGCAAATGGAAGAACCAAAGTTCTATCTCATGTTCAACACTTAAAGTCAAGTGGAATTGCCTAACTTCTAAGTAACTTGTGAAACACGTTACATAAGTGTGACCTAAAAATGAAAGACCAACACCTTAATTATGTCATGAATAAGCATCAAGGCTCATAGGGTGCATATGGGATCTATAACAGTCATTTCCCAAAGGAACTAGGTCAAACTAGTTTGTATGAACCTATTCTAAGATGACTTGACTTGTAAGCTTCATAAAAAATAGAATAATGGCTCAATAAATTCCAAATAAAATGCACAAACCAACCAAGTCCAATGGCAAATAGAAGCCAAAGTTTCAAAGTGAAACTCACCTCAAGGCATCACCAAACAATTCTATTGTTAAGGGTGTTCCACCTTATCGAGGGTTTATCGATGGGCATCAAAATTCAAATCAAAGTCAACCATAAAATGATCAAACATGAATCAAAATTACCCTCAAATATGCCTCAATCTCTCACCTAAGTGAGGGAGAAGCCATGATCATAGGGGATAATTATCAGAAGTCCAAATGGAATGGATCAAACAAGGTAGACCACATGAAAGTCATTTAGTTGCAAATTCTAAATAAAATAGTAAAATAATTAAAAACAGAAATAAAAATTATATAAACTTAAATAAGGTCTTGAAATAATTGAAAATACTTTTTGTGGAAGTTTTGGATGATCAGACTATTTTTAATAAAGCAAAATGAAAACAGAAAAATAAAATAAAAGAAGCAACATGGGAGGTGTAGTAGTAAACCAAAAATGAACTACAACCAAGGCACAATGTGATTGGGCTTCAAAACAGGGGGGGCGAATAACAATTCAAGCCCAGATAACCCAAGGCTTCAGCGTTTAATGAAACGCTGCGCTTCATTAAAGTGACGTGGGATTCAATGTGCCACGCAGCTTGGTCAATCAAATCATAAAGCCACAGGTAAGCAAGTCAAACTTTCAAACTAGTCCACCTCAACACTGATCAGAGGAATGACCAGATGCCGGAGCTAGGGCTCTGGTCATCTTCTCCGGCCAGCTCGCCGGAGACCAGTCATAAAACCTCAATAAAAATGCTAGAATCTTATACCAATCGAAAGCCCTTGCTACAAAGATCTCAAATTCATAACTCAAACATAAAAAAGGTTCCAAGATAAAGAGAATCGAAGGTTTGAAATTCAAACATGTCCACTAAAAATGTCATCAAACAAACACAATAATGAACCAAACATGGCCTACCATAGGTAGGGCTTCAGATGCAACCCAGCATGCTCTTAGAAAGTGCCTAGAATGATAAAAAAGAATGAGAAACTTACTGAACGAAGCAAGTCTGTTAGTTCTTCACAAGCACTCAAACTCTACTTTCTTGCTTCCAACTCACTCCTTATGCTTTCAGGAAGAAGATGTAAGCTTCAATTGAGGTTGATTTGAAGAGAAAACCTAAATTCAAAAATGGCAAGTAATGGGAAATTTTGAAGTTCTCTCTGCTCTCTCTAGCTGCAATTACCTCTTCTGATGATTAGGGCAAGCAAAAAAGCGTTTATACGATGGGTATTTCCACACCATGCAGGCCCATGCTACTTCATTTGAGTAATTTCAAAAAATGGCCAAAAAAAATCAAATTTCACATACACACGGGTTTTGCCTCAAATGATCTCTTTTGGGTCAGCATTCTTACATTTGGGGTGTGAGAAACACAATGCAATTGATTTGGTGGTTGTAGCATGAATAGGCACAAAGTTTGGTGCATGACATTTTAGGTATGAAATTTGAAAAAAGTTACCTATAATCCCACTTCATGTTGGCACCAATGAGGCAATTGTCTTCATGATCATGTATTGGTGTACAAAAGTTTAAATATGAAGCAAAAATATGACTTGTAAATGAAGTAATTCAATTCATGACCAAAACCCTAATTATCCATCTTGAAATGGCTCACATGACCACATATATCCACAAACTTCATGAATTTTGGGCTCAATGAGGAGTTAAGACTCTTATGCACAAGTTTCATGTTGGTCAAAATTGGATTTGAGGCCTATAAATTCATGACAAGGACCATTGAAACAAATGACCTATAATGATCTTTTCCAAAAATACCCTTGACTTGTTAAGACCATAACTTGAGTTCCACACATGAGAAAGAGGACTTCTAGGACTTTTTGTAAAGTTAAGATCATGAGGAACAACTTTCATGTTCACTTAAAGTTGAGGGGAAACTTGATTCTAGGTCAAAAATGCCTTGGAAGTGAGTTGACTTTTTGTTGACCAAAATTTTCTTCATTTAAGACCCCTAACTTGTTGGCATCATAACTTGAGATGTACAAACGCAATGGATGAGTTATTGTACTCAAAATAAAGCTAAGAACATTATCTACAAGTCTCAAGTTTTCGTGAAAAGGAGATTAAGCTTGCATCATAGGGTAAAATGCCTTTGAAGTTGGACACTAGAGAATGGGATTTTACACTAAAATCATCTGAAACCCTAATTAGTAACCTCTTGATTCCTCTTGATTTGATCTCATCATGAAATCTAAAATTCTTTAAGATGACTTCCCATGGCTTGTGTGACTTGAAAACCATTTTGGAAACCTCTCAAGTCCATAATTGATCTTGAGTTGACCAGATGAAATCCTAATTCCAAGTCCTTTTTCTATGGCTCTTGCAGATGAATTGAATGACTACACAAACCCCACCAAGCCTCTCCAAGGTATACAATGAACTTCAAAACCATGTCATGTCCAAGTAAATGATCTTATGAACCCTTGATGACCCTCTGATGGTCTCTAAGATAGGAGATAACATCCACACACCAATCTCTCCTCTCAAGAAGCTTTGACCCTTCCATGATGATGACAAACACTTGATGGCTTGCACAAATACCTCTTGCTTGAGCTTGAAACCAAAGAGACCATCCTCTTGAATGGCACAAGACACCTTCTGATCCCCTGTTAAGAACAATTCTATGCAAATGCAAATGCTAAAATGCAATAAAACATAAACCAAGTTAAGAAGAAAAGGTTGGTCAAATTTTGGGGTACAACAATTGCGACGTGTTTATCATATCGCTATATGTTTTAAATAATAAAATAATAGAAGTCAGGTTATCAAGTTGTGGGAAGGTGGAAAATTTTCAAAAAAAAATGTTGTGGTATGTAAAACATGCCGCAACATACATTTTAAAATAAAATAAAAGGCATTAGGTTTTTACATGAGGGAGGGTTGAAATTTTCAAAAAACTAATTTGAGGCGTGAAAAACACCTCTACTACAAAATACACATTCAGTAACATAATATTATCACGACCATGACTTCTACCGTAGTAATATATGAAACTGTATGCACCTAATGCTTAATTAATTTTTTGAAAGTCATTTTATCACGGTTGATAGACACAACCGTGGTGATAGAGTGAGTGGTACATGGTTCAAATCCTGACATCTACATTTTTCCTATTACAAAAAGTGTTGTAATATTACCTGTACAACCTTTGCACTTTCCTAAAGAGAGAAACGCTCTTCCCAACTATAATGATGATTGAAAATTTTCTTCAATTTTCAAGACGCTCACAATATCATTCAAGAATATCGATCATTGGAAGTAATCATTTCAAGCATTAAATCATCAGATCTTTCATATTCAACTAATTTTATAAACGCACAGTTTCATATAATAAATTTTCACTTCTTTAAAACTATTCTTTAAAACTATTCTTCTTAACTACATATAGCAACATGAGTTCTCCATCTGAAAATGCTAACAGAAACATCTCAAGTGAAGTCACCACAGTTAGGAAGGTCAACTGAGGAGGTTCAACCATCTGGATCGACTGTTGTCAGAGATACACTTAGAGTTAGGAAGACCAAGAAGAAGAAAAAGAAAAAGCTGAAGAAGAAGAAAAAGATGTCCAGGAAGATTTGTTACTATGATTCTGATGAGGGTAATGAGGAGAGAGTCATAAATTATGAAGATTTCTTTGCTGCTAAGGGTTATTGTTCCGATATTGACAAAATTATGTAATGAAATAATTTATGTACTCCTCCCTCTTGCCCATATTAATAAAAATATTTATTATTGTTATATATACTCTTTTATTTATACACTATTATTGTTTTACAAAAAAAAAAATAGTACAAGTCATCAAAAATAAAAACAACATTCGCAACAGTAATAACAAATAACAATAACAATAATTAATACCTCTCTAACAATTGGGTTCATAAATAAATAAAAAAAAATTAAGAGATTTAACCATGATTTTACTAAAGAACCAATGTAAAAGTGATGTATTATACCACGGTTTTTCTTTCTAACCGTGATAAAATATGATATTTTTTAGTATATAAGCGAAAGTATTTATCGTTCAGTACATAACAATCATTTTTCTCAAATGAAAACCTTAACATATTTCACTCTTCTCTCTCATAATATAAGCATAACATCCATGTCACTGTTTAAACTTTCTTAAACCTTCATATTCGTCTTCATCAATCGTTTGTCGCTACTCGAAAAATGCATCGCGCAACGACGGGGAGGCGAAAAAGAAAGGACAGAAGAGTCGCCACCGAACTTTATTTATCCCATGAGGGGAAAGGAAAATATCGAGAAAACCTTAAGAAAGAAATGGATAAGATGGTCTCGCGACCAAGAACGGGTTCGGAAGCCGGTTATGCGAGGGGAAGGTATTAGCACCCCTCGCATCCATCGTACTCGATGGGAACCTTTTGTTTGTCGATGTGTGAATTTATCTGCTTAAATATTATGCTATAAGAAGAGTGTTCTAAAAGATAGAGAGAAGGGTTTAGAAACGCGAAAAGAGAGGTAACAGAGGGAGAAAAGAGAAAGAACAGACTCGGTAGGACTTCGCGGTCCTAGGCCTGCGTATTCTCAAAAGATATGAGAAGGTCAGAGTCGACGTAGTTCGGGGAACTACAGATATGGGGGGGGAATGTGCTCGGCAAGGATTGTGGCCCTTGTGCCTACGTATCTTTACTTGAAAAAGTAAAGAATCAGAGCAGCCGTAGTTCGGCCTACGGTGTGCGGGGAAGTCTTGGTAGACGATGCTATCGTGCGCATTCTAGCAGTTTAGGTGTATTGCTGCTCGCTCGTTGGAGACTTAGGCGTTACCTGTTTGCGGTAGAACGAACGTAGCATGCCTTTCTGGGAAAGGGTGAAAAAGAAAAAGGGTGCTCGCTAGGATATCGCAATCCTATGCCTACGTATTCTCAACATGCAAGAGAAATCAGAGCAACGTAGTTCGTGCCTACGGTGTGTTGATGTTTTTTTATGGATGATGCTATCGTGCGCATTCTAGCAGTTAGGTGTTTCGCTGCTCGCTCGTTGGAGACTTAGGCGTTACCTGTTTGCGGTAGAACGGACGTAGCATATCCTTTTTGAAAGATTGATTAGTTTTCGCCACGCGGGGCAAGAAGTCACGTTTGATTGATTGGATTGTTTTTAGGGGGGGAGACATGTCCTCGGATAGTAACCCCTACGGGTAGTACCCAATTCTTTATCTCAAAGTTTTTGTTATAAAAGAGTGTGGCGAACGTAGCGTCTTCGTATTGAAAGATGAGCATCGAGACCACCCCCACTACAATGAGCATCCCAACACTCAGAGAGGAAGAAGACTACACTCAATCCTCTCTTTTTAGTTCAACACAAAGAGAACTTCATTCTCTTATTAAAGTGTTTTTTGGTTTTGAATGGTAAGTGCTTTTTGCGACAAAGAACCCTACGGTAAACGTCAACACTCGGGATAGGAGAAGGCCTACGCCTAACCACTCCACGACCATTCAAGTTTTTGTTATGAAAAAGATTTGAAAATGCACTCGGTACGGGACCGAGGTTTTAGGTGTGAAAATTGCAGGATGGAGTTGCGAAAGCGAGATGGTGGATAAAATCGCGTCTTCATATTGAAAGACGAATATCGAGACCACCCTCACTACAGTGGGCATCCCAACATTCGGAGAGGAAGAGGTCTACACCTAATCCTCTCTTTTCAATTCAATGCAAAGAGAAATTGATTTTAAGGAGATGAGATTTGAAAATGGGTGAGAAGCGTCTTCATATTGAAAGACGAGTGTCGGAACCACCCTCACTACAGTGGGCATCCCAACACTCGGAGAGGAAGAAAGTCTACACTAAATCCCCTCTTTTTAATTCAATACAAAGAATCTGATTTTGAAAATTGTTTGACAAAGTTTTTGAATCGAATCGGGACAAGTAAAGAAGAGAGAAAAGAGGTGGTCTCAGATCCTTTGTTTCACGTCAACAATTTGACGGTTAAACGTTGGTGGTCTCGTCATCGACCTAAACGGAAAATGGGACAAAACGCCCAATAACAAAAGAGAAATAAGATTCAACTTCTAAAAGGTTATAAAATTAAATTCTAAAAAGAAAAGTTAATGCTAACTTCTAAGTAAAATAAAACATAAAATGGTATATATAAACTCTAAAAGAAAATAATTATAAAGAGGAAAATCTAAATAATAATAATATATAGAAAATCTAATATAAACTAAAGAAATTATTTAGAAAAAAAAGTTAAAACAAACAAATCTAAATCTATATATTAGCATGTTAATTAATTACAAAATGAAGAAAAGGATGGGAGTCAAAATTAAAACGGGGAGTAGGAAGGTGATTAAAAGAATAAGTGGGATCATCATGGGCCCATCGTCCCATTCACCCACAGGCTATGGTGGATACAAGGGACAGGGGTGCGGATAGGAAACAAATGGGGTGTGAACTTGGATTAAAACGGGCTTTCAGGCCCATTAACCACAACCAGCCATGAAAAATAAAATAAAAATAAAATAAAATAATAATAAAATAAATAAATAAATAAAGAAAAGACAAAAAAACGAAGACCCAAATCATCTTCCTTCTCTCGTCAAACTGCTCTCCCTCTCTGTCTCGATCCCATTTCTTCACCTTCTGTCTCCACTAATTCGCCTTCTTCATCACCTGCAACAAACATAATCATCAACAACGTGTTAAAAAACTCAATCTTATCTCTGATGCTTTTTTGTGTGTGTTAGGTTGGGGTTTCAGCGATGAAGGTTGTTGACGTGTTATGGGTTTCGGTTCCGAATCTGGATACGGCGGGTTGTTTTTCCAATGATAAATGGGTGGATTTGGAGAATGGGTTGTGTTGATTTAAAGGTGACTTGTAGATTGAAGCTCGAGGGAGGTTGAGAGTGGGTTTCTGAAATGGGGTTTGAAGTTTTGATGAGGTCTGGGTGTTGTTGAATGTTACCGGCAACTCTGGGTTGGTATCTTTGGGGGTTTGTTCGGTTGAAAGAGCTTCTGGGCGTGTTGAAGGAAGGATCTTGTGGTGAGTTTCGGTTTTGGATGCTTCTGGTTTTCGCGTAGGTTGATGGTGATAAGGGTGAGGTTTTTTTTTCCGATGGAGATTAGGGATTTGCGGTTTGGTGTTTTTTCGAAGCTTCACAACGACTGGCTTTGGGTGAGTCGAGGGGAGAATTTGGAGTTTGTTTGATGTACAGGGTTGCGTTTTTCTGGTGATTTGAAACTGGGCTTGTTCTGAGTCAGTTTAAATGTTTGTGTGTGAATGAGTTTTCGGAGGTTGATGCCGGTTTTCTGTTACGAGATGATGAAGGCGAGAGGCTCGTTTTGTATTGAAGAGTGGAAGTTGGATTTGGAGATGGTGAATTCGTGAGTTTGGAGGTGGCTTGGAGATGGAGGTAGTGAGTTTGGGAGGTTAACAGGTAAGTTCGTTGATTGAAGATTTGAGGGAGCTTTTTCCGTTTGAGTTTAGAAGCTTTGGTCGGGGGAGTTTGGAGGGCGTGTTAATGGCGGCGTCGGTTTCTGAAGTTTGTTTGGTGAAGAAGGTGACGATAGGTTGTTGTTGAACTCTGGGTTTTGAGGTAACGGAAGATGGTGAGAGATTTGGTTGAATGACCTTCTGAAGAAGGTTGAGGAAGGGGGCGGCCAAACCTAGCTAGGGTTTTTTTCTGGGAGACAATGAATAGTATCTTAAATACTCAAATAGCAACACGTGGCACCAACAATCTTCTTTTTTTTACTTTGATTAATATAATTTAAACTGATAACGTTAATTAATGAAGCAGATTCACATAAAAATATTCTAACACCTATGACTAAATACCAACTACATCATAATTAAAATAATTGCAAATTAACAAATATTCTAACTAACTAATAAATCAAATTAAATAACCAACTAAATTAACTTCTAAATAATCACATCCTAAATAAGTAGATAAAAAACTAATCTAAATCAATAAATAAATCAGAAAATAACAAACAAATAAAAAAAACTAATTAATTATCTAAATAAAAGGAAAACAATTTAAAAAGATTAAATAATTAAAAGTCTATATTCTAAAAGTAAACAAATATCTAAAATTAACTCTGTTTCTATATAACAAAATAAATAAAATCCTATTTTCTATTAAACTTAATTAAATTAAATCTAAGTCTAAATAAAAAAAAACATATTTAAAATACAGTTAAGACAAAAATAATAAGCAAATTGATATTTACCAGGAAGGAAAAAATAAAAAGATAAATTTAAAAGGATTGAAAATATCCTTAGGCCACGAGTCACGCTCCCATTGGACAAAATAATCATGGTTTGAAAAACGCTCAATCGGAGGCGGACACGTGTCTAAATGGCGTGAAAAATGCGAAATAAAATGCGAAAATATTTACAAAAGTTGGCGGGCAAATTTAGGGTATGACAGATGCCCCTATCTAATTGGCTTAGGCCGAGTAAGATGAATTACTGCAGCATTCATCTTTCAAGGTATAAGTTGATTAGATACAAAGAAGACCCTGAATTTGTCAAAAAAGGAAAACAAAAATTTAAGAAATGAAAATACAGACAAACCTGACACCCAAAAGGATGTAGGGAGATAAGCTTCTCCGAAGAGATTGCCACTTATCGTTGAAGATGGATAAGCTTCTCTGAAGAGATTGCCACTTATCGCTGAAGAAAGATAAGCTTCTCTCAAGAGATTGCCACTTATCGCGGATGAAGGATAAGCTTCTCTGAAGAGATTGCCACTTATTGCTGAAGACGGATAAGCTTCTCCTAAGAGTTTGCCACTTATCGCTGCAGAAAGATAAGCTTCTCTGAAGAGATTGCCACTTATCGCTGAAGTCTGGATAAGCTTCTCCTAAGAGTTTGCCACTTATCGCTGCAGAAAGATAAGCTTCTCTGAAGAGATTGCCACTTATCGCTGAAGTCTGGATAAGCTTCTCCCAAGAGATTGCCACTTATCACTGAAGATGGATAAGCTTCTCTGAAGAGATTGCCACTTATCACTGAAGATGGATAAGCTTCTCTGAAGAGATTGCCACTTATCGTTGATGAAGGATAAGCTTCTCTGAAGAGATTGCCACTTATCATTGAAGATGGATAAGCTTCTCCCAAGAGATTGCCACTTATCGTTGATGAAGGATAAGCTTCTCTGAAGAGATTGCCACTTATCATTGAAGATGGATAAGCTTCTCTGAAGAGATTGCCACTTATCGTTGATGAAGGATAAGCTTCTCTGAAGAGATTGCCACTTATCATTGATGAAGGATAAGCTTCTCTGAAGAGATTGCCACTTATCGCTGAAGATGGATAAGCTTCTCTGAAGAGATTGCCACTTATCGCTGAAGATGGATAAGCTTCTCCCAAGAGATTGCCACTTATCGCTGAAGATGGATAAGCTTCTCCCAAGAGATTGCCACTTATCCCTGAAGATGGATAAGCTTCTCTGAAGAGATTGCCACTTATCGCTGAAGATGGATAAGCTTCTCTGAAGAGATTGCCACTTATCGTTGAAGAAAGATAAGCTTCTCTGAAGAGATTGCCACTTATCGCTGCAGATAAATAGTCAAGTCTGCTGGAGTCAAAGCACTGGGGATCGCCCGTGGCTTTACTGAAGACTTCCCTGTCTGGGCCGAAGGTTGATTTGAAGATCTGATTAACCACAGGGTTGAAATACGTCATGCAATACACCCATGGTTTTGAAAAGATGCCCCTGACCGGGCTGGATTTTTCTTTGGTGATCTTGAATTTTGTGGGAGGACCCACGATTTTTACAGATAATACCCCTGACCGAGATGATGGTTGCTTTGAAGCTCATAAAGTTGCACAACTTCGTGGGGAACGCCCACGGTCTTGCGGAGAATGCCCCTGACTGGGCTGATTATGATCTTGATATCCTCTGACTCTCGTGGGAGAAAACCACGATATTGCAAGGGATGCCCCTGACTGGGCTGATGATGATATAGAAAATCTTCAAAATTTGATCTTGGATCTGAGCTCGCATATATGGATGCTTGATGATAATGATGTTCCATAAATGGAGATGTAAATGCAAATGCTGATACACGGAGATGCAAGAGCTGGGGAAGAGTATGATATGACTAGGAATATGCATATGATGCAAGATGCTTATGAAGTCGAATGCGATGCGTATGATGCATATGATGCGTATGATCGCATATGGGTGATTGAAAATGTAGGTGCCGACAGGGTGGACTTTGGTGGTTGCCAATGCAGATTGGACTTTGAGTTGGAAGTACCAGATGAGGGCTGGTATTATGAGGGTAGACCAGATGGGACTGGTTGGCGAAAGGTTAAGCTGTCAGACGAGAACTGACTTCTAGGTTTGGTGTCAGACGGGAACTGACTTTGTGGTTTTCCAGACGAGGACTGGACTTTGAAATGGTGTTTTCCAGACGAGGACTGGTTAAACGGAAGGTGACCAGATGGGACTGGTTTGGAGGTTTAAAGGTTTGACCAGACGGGACTGGTATTTAGGCTTGCCAGACAAGAACTGGACTTTGGAGGTTTCGGTATGTTTTGATAGGTGACAGGTTTAGGCTGTGGGATGGAGGATCCGATGACAGCAAGGCCTTTTTGGAAGGTTAAGGTTAATTGGGTGAGGTGACGGTACGATTCCCCGACACTCGTTTTGAACTCAATAGTTGCTGATGTGGATGAACTTGCTTGAATAACTTGCCGTGAGACGACCTCGAGATGGCTTGCCCCAGAGTTTGTACCACGAAAGGGATTTAACATTGATCAACCGATTCTCGTGGTTGGCTTCAATATACTCTTTGGAGTAGCTTGCTCTTGAAAGAGCGTTGAAGCGACTTAACTTATCCTGATTGAACATTGGAGAGATTTATCCTCAAGTCAAAGAAACTCTGGGTGGCCTGCCCCTGATTGGTATAATTCACTTTTAATCAACCGCTTCTTGAATGATTTGCCCCATGATCAACTGACATTTAGGGATTTGCCTTAAGCTGGCTTATTCCACATTTTTGATGCCAATGCCCCAGTTCCAAAGGACTACAAAGCATGCTCGATTCTGATCCAGACTGCTGAAATGGTCAAGTCCTGCTTGATTACTTCTTGTTGGAATTTCCTTGATGCCAACTACTGACTTGCAATTAAAATTGTTTGTTCACAAATGGTAATTTTAACGCGAAATTCATGCAAGTTTTTTGAAAGAATTGTCGTTTATTAAGTGTCGTGGTAGTGAGACGAATGGACCGTTAGTCCAAACATTGTGCTAATTTGATTGGTGTAAAAGATATAGCAAGGATATTGACACCAAAGCTGATGATTAACAAATATGTGGGGAGTCAGGTTACGCAACCTTGCGATAGTATGCTTTCAGAATAAACCTCGCCTCAATTAGGTCTTTCGAGGGCTGTAACGTGGTCTGGTTCACGGTTATAAAACAAAGGATATTAGGCTCAAAGTATAATTTGTACCCACCCCATCTTCTTGATGATCTCCATACCTATGTTCAGTTAATTCTGCGCATACATGTCTTGACGGTGTAAGCTTAATGGTTCAAGGTTTGCTCGAAATGGCAGCCACCTTATTTTGATGGATGTCAATGACCCTTTGATTTGGGTGGTCACTGAATCTTATTTTGTTTTTGTTGAGGGTTTGAGGACCTCTTTTGATTTTGTTTTTGATCCCTAACTTTTGCATGGACTGATTTGGCTTGTCAAATCCATCAGGATAGCCTTGATTTTTGCCTAAGTCTCCTTTGAGGTGTTTAACTTAGCAGGCTTATGACTTTTTTTTATTTTGTTGGAGGACTGTGACTGCCAAGTCATGGGTCATTAATGAACAACCGTCGTCTAGATTTTGTTTTGTTGATTTGAGTGCATAATTGGATTAACTGAACAACTACCCTGCCCCAGGTTGAGTGTAAGGGTTTGAATATCCGAAGAAAACTCCTACTTCTAGGCTCGAAGTGGTTGACTAGGGATTAACTCCTTATATCTCCGGTGTTTAGGGGAATTAAAACAATGCCTGTACATCATTGACAAGATTTTATCCGAAAGCATACAATTTGCAATTATGGGTATTTCATTTTCGTCATCCTCCCTCTAATCTTTGCTAAAACAACAGTGATAAAGTGGAGTGAATAGAAAGGTGTATGTGTCTGTGATAAGTGGAAACAATGAGTGAATACGACGTGACTGATTCGGAAAATGCATAATCACTTCATTAATATTACCATTCAAAACAACAATGTTTAAACACAAGTAGCAATTAACAGGAAATAAACTACAAGATGCAAATGATAAAAGCGTTCAAGGACTGCCAATGTTGAGGATGTCTGCCTGTCTAGACCACTGGCCTCTGAAAATGACCCTTGAAATATTCGAGTTTAGACAGCTGAGAGGTTGACATGGACAACCAAACTTCCTTCTGGAAAAGAGATGTACCCTTTGTCAATTAGTTGTTGCACCTTGGCTTGGAAGGCTTTGCATTCTTTAGTCGAGTGCCCCATGGATCCTCCATGATATCCACACTGAGCATTGGGATTGTACCCAGGAGGGTAAGGTTCTGGCACAGGCTTAAGAGTTTTAGGCTCCACCAATGAGTTTTGAATCAAATGCGAGAGAAGCTGACTGTGCGACATAGGGACCAGATGAAGAGGAGCAGTCCTTCTTTCCAAGTTGTTGTTGGGCCTATTCTGATCGCGGCGCTGATTCGGATGACCTCGGCCATGGGCTCGTTGATTTGCATGAGGAGCGACCCGTGGCTTATGGGATGAAGCTTTAGGCATGGCCGGTTGTCCATGAGGATAACATGGCACTGGTAATGATGCATGTTGAGTAGACGAGGGACTATAGAGTTTTGTCGGTACATTGTGAGAATACTCAACGTTTGCTATGAGTGCGCTGGTTTCATCCTTCTCTTCCTCATGGAAATCATCGAAAGCTTCAATCTCACTGGCCTGGCTGCCTGATGCGTCCTGGATTTGTCCACTTTTGAGGTAACTTTCGAGGCGCTCTCCTACAATCACAAGGTCAGAGAAGTTTGATGGCGTACAACCAGCCATTCTTTCAAAATAAGAGCCCTGCAAACTATTGATGAACATGTCAATCAGTTCCCTGTCTGAGAGTGGTGGTTGCACTCTTGCTGCGAATTCTCTCCACCGCTGTGCATATCCCTTAAAGGGTTCATTCTCATTCTGAGATAGGCTTTGTAACTGCATGCGGGTGGGAATAGTGTCTAGGTTGAACTGGTAAAACTTTAGAAAAGCGCTGGCTAGGTCCCTCCACGATTGGATATGACTCCTTTCTAAATCTGTGTACCAACTTAATGATGCCCCACTCAGACTTTCTTGAAAACAGTGGATCATCAGCTTATCGTCATGAGTATAGGGGGTCATTTTTCGACAGTACATCACCAAATGACGCCTCGGGCAACTAAAGCCTGTGTACTTCTCGAAGTTGGGTATCTTGAATCTTGGAGGAATCACCAAGTCTAGCACTAGACACATATCAGCAGCGTCAAGGCCGAGCATATCAGACACTCTCATAGCTTGAATTGTCTCCTCAAGGGCCCGAAGTTTTTCTTCCATGGGATCAGTCATTGGCATCCTCTGGGGTCGAGTAGGAACATTTACTTGCGGAGGATGGCCATCCGGCGAAAGATCATACAGTGGATTGTTCGTCACAGTAAACCCTGGCGGGGACTCAACATTCTGGCGGTCGTTCTCTGGCATAACTACCTCAGTTTGCATTGTCTGACTGACCCTTCAAGGCGTCTATGCTCCTTTTGCTTCAAATACTTCACAACTCTCACGAGTTCAATAGGAGTGTCGGGAAATCAACTGCGGGTTATGAACAGAGGATGGGTAAGCTCTTGGTATATGGGAAGGAAATGCAAAAATGATGCAGAGATGCTTATGCAAATGCAATGCAATGAGTGCACACGAGAACAGATCCACATCAAGGATCAAAGTCACAAATCCTGCAAGACAACAACAAAAGTTATCTCTCCCCTGGGGTGGGCTATCTACTGGTTTATAAGAGGGTATCCCAAAGGCTTTTCAAACAAAGTCCCATGCACTAACCCTCAAAAGTTTTCCATCATAACGACTACTCGTAAGACGGTAATCCCTTCAAAGGATGAACACAGAGTTATGCTTTAGCAACCTTCAGAATAAGGTTCTACAAAAGGTCCTCAGAGTCACGGACCCCCCATTTGGAAATAAAGACGCCATTACGACTACACGTAAGACATAATCGTCCCAACGGGGTCTCATCTGAGCGGTGGAATTCAATCCAACTCAACGAGTCCTACGTCTCGCAAATCAGAAAGAATCCACCTCCTAACTTAGTGTATACTCGAAAGCTCGGGTAGAAAGCTTTATTCCTCACAAACCAATCGAATAAACCCAACAGGTTAGTGAACACAACAAAAAAAGAAAAGATAAAAGCAAACAAAATCACACACGCGACAAACAAATTAGGCTTGGCTCGCTAGGTGTCCCCAGCAGAGTCGCCAGCTGTCGCTACTCGAAAAATGCATCGCGCAACGACGGGGAGGCGAAAAAGAAAGGACAGAAGAGTCGCCACCGAACTTTATTTATCCCATGAGGGGAAAGGAAAATATCGAGAAAACCTTAAGAAAGAAATGGATAAGATGGTCTCGCGACCAAGAACGGGTTCGGAAGCCGGTTATGCGAGGGGAAGGTATTAGCACCCCTCGCATCCATCGTACTCGATGGGAACCTTTTGTTTGTCGATGTGTGAATTTATCTGCTTAAATATTATGCTATAAGAAGAGTGTTCTAAAAGATAGAGAGAAGGGTTTAGAAACGCGAAAAGAGAGGTAACAGAGGGAGAAAAGAGAAAGAACAGACTCGGTAGGACTTCGCGGTCCTAGGCCTGCGTATTCTCAAAAGATATGAGAAGGTCAGAGTCGACGTAGTTCGGGGAACTACAGATATGGGGGGGGAATGTGCTCGGCAAGGATTGTGGCCCTTGTGCCTACGTATCTTTACTTGAAAAAGTAAAGAATCAGAGCAGCCGTAGTTCGGCCTACGGTGTGCGGGGAAGTCTTGGTAGACGATGCTATCGTGCGCATTCTAGCAGTTTAGGTGTATTGCTGCTCGCTCGTTGGAGACTTAGGCGTTACCTGTTTGCGGTAGAACGAACGTAGCATGCCTTTCTGGGAAAGGGTGAAAAAGAAAAAGGGTGCTCGCTAGGATATCGCAATCCTATGCCTACGTATTCTCAACATGCAAGAGAAATCAGAGCAACGTAGTTCGTGCCTACGGTGTGTTGATGTTTTTTTATGGATGATGCTATCGTGCGCATTCTAGCAGTTAGGTGTTTCGCTGCTCGCTCGTTGGAGACTTAGGCGTTACCTGTTTGCGGTAGAACGGACGTAGCATATCCTTTTTGAAAGATTGATTAGTTTTCGCCACGCGGGGCAAGAAGTCACGTTTGATTGATTGGATTGTTTTTAGGGGGGGAGACATGTCCTCGGATAGTAACCCCTACGGGTAGTACCCAATTCTTTATCTCAAAGTTTTTGTTATAAAAGAGTGTGGCGAACGTAGCGTCTTCGTATTGAAAGATGAGCATCGAGACCACCCCCACTACAATGAGCATCCCAACACTCAGAGAGGAAGAAGACTACACTCAATCCTCTCTTTTTAGTTCAACACAAAGAGAACTTCATTCTCTTATTAAAGTGTTTTTTGGTTTTGAATGGTAAGTGCTTTTTGCGACAAAGAACCCTACGGTAAACGTCAACACTCGGGATAGGAGAAGGCCTACGCCTAACCACTCCACGACCATTCAAGTTTTTGTTATGAAAAAGATTTGAAAATGCACTCGGTACGGGACCGAGGTTTTAGGTGTGAAAATTGCAGGATGGAGTTGCGAAAGCGAGATGGTGGATAAAATCGCGTCTTCATATTGAAAGACGAATATCGAGACCACCCTCACTACAGTGGGCATCCCAACATTCGGAGAGGAAGAGGTCTACACCTAATCCTCTCTTTTCAATTCAATGCAAAGAGAAATTGATTTTAAGGAGATGAGATTTGAAAATGGGTGAGAAGCGTCTTCATATTGAAAGACGAGTGTCGGAACCACCCTCACTACAGTGGGCATCCCAACACTCGGAGAGGAAGAAAGTCTACACTAAATCCCCTCTTTTTAATTCAATACAAAGAATCTGATTTTGAAAATTGTTTGACAAAGTTTTTGAATCGAATCGGGACAAGTAAAGAAGAGAGAAAAGAGGTGGTCTCAGATCCTTTGTTTCACGTCAACAATTTGACGGTTAAACGTTGGTGGTCTCGTCATCGACCTAAACGGAAAATGGGACAAAACGCCCAATAACAAAAGAGAAATAAGATTCAACTTCTAAAAGGTTATAAAATTAAATTCTAAAAAGAAAAGTTAATGCTAACTTCTAAGTAAAATAAAACATAAAATGGTATATATAAACTCTAAAAGAAAATAATTATAAAGAGGAAAATCTAAATAATAATAATATATAGAAAATCTAATATAAACTAAAGAAATTATTTAGAAAAAAAAGTTAAAACAAACAAATCTAAATCTATATATTAGCATGTTAATTAATTACAAAATGAAGAAAAGGATGGGAGTCAAAATTAAAACGGGGAGTAGGAAGGTGATTAAAAGAATAAGTGGGATCATCATGGGCCCATCGTCCCATTCACCCACAGGCTATGGTGGATACAAGGGACAGGGGTGCGGATAGGAAACAAATGGGGTGTGAACTTGGATTAAAACGGGCTTTCAGGCCCATTAACCACAACCAGCCATGAAAAATAAAATAAAAATAAAATAAAATAATAATAAAATAAATAAATAAATAAAGAAAAGACAAAAAAACGAAGACCCAAATCATCTTCCTTCTCTCGTCAAACTGCTCTCCCTCTCTGTCTCGATCCCATTTCTTCACCTTCTGTCTCCACTAATTCGCCTTCTTCATCACCTGCAACAAACATAATCATCAACAACGTGTTAAAAAACTCAATCTTATCTCTGATGCTTTTTTGTGTGTGTTAGGTTGGGGTTTCAGCGATGAAGGTTGTTGACGTGTTATGGGTTTCGGTTCCGAATCTGGATACGGCGGGTTGTTTTTCCAATGATAAATGGGTGGATTTGGAGAATGGGTTGTGTTGATTTAAAGGTGACTTGTAGATTGAAGCTCGAGGGAGGTTGAGAGTGGGTTTCTGAAATGGGGTTTGAAGTTTTGATGAGGTCTGGGTGTTGTTGAATGTTACCGGCAACTCTGGGTTGGTATCTTTGGGGGTTTGTTCGGTTGAAAGAGCTTCTGGGCGTGTTGAAGGAAGGATCTTGTGGTGAGTTTCGGTTTTGGATGCTTCTGGTTTTCGCGTAGGTTGATGGTGATAAGGGTGAGGTTTTTTTTTCCGATGGAGATTAGGGATTTGCGGTTTGGTGTTTTTTCGAAGCTTCACAACGACTGGCTTTGGGTGAGTCGAGGGGAGAATTTGGAGTTTGTTTGATGTACAGGGTTGCGTTTTTCTGGTGATTTGAAACTGGGCTTGTTCTGAGTCAGTTTAAATGTTTGTGTGTGAATGAGTTTTCGGAGGTTGATGCCGGTTTTCTGTTACGAGATGATGAAGGCGAGAGGCTCGTTTTGTATTGAAGAGTGGAAGTTGGATTTGGAGATGGTGAATTCGTGAGTTTGGAGGTGGCTTGGAGATGGAGGTAGTGAGTTTGGGAGGTTAACAGGTAAGTTCGTTGATTGAAGATTTGAGGGAGCTTTTTCCGTTTGAGTTTAGAAGCTTTGGTCGGGGGAGTTTGGAGGGCGTGTTAATGGCGGCGTCGGTTTCTGAAGTTTGTTTGGTGAAGAAGGTGACGATAGGTTGTTGTTGAACTCTGGGTTTTGAGGTAACGGAAGATGGTGAGAGATTTGGTTGAATGACCTTCTGAAGAAGGTTGAGGAAGGGGGCGGCCAAACCTAGCTAGGGTTTTTTTCTGGGAGACAATGAATAGTATCTTAAATACTCAAATAGCAACACGTGGCACCAACAATCTTCTTTTTTTTACTTTGATTAATATAATTTAAACTGATAACGTTAATTAATGAAGCAGATTCACATAAAAATATTCTAACACCTATGACTAAATACCAACTACATCATAATTAAAATAATTGCAAATTAACAAATATTCTAACTAACTAATAAATCAAATTAAATAACCAACTAAATTAACTTCTAAATAATCACATCCTAAATAAGTAGATAAAAAACTAATCTAAATCAATAAATAAATCAGAAAATAACAAACAAATAAAAAAAACTAATTAATTATCTAAATAAAAGGAAAACAATTTAAAAAGATTAAATAATTAAAAGTCTATATTCTAAAAGTAAACAAATATCTAAAATTAACTCTGTTTCTATATAACAAAATAAATAAAATCCTATTTTCTATTAAACTTAATTAAATTAAATCTAAGTCTAAATAAAAAAAAACATATTTAAAATACAGTTAAGACAAAAATAATAAGCAAATTGATATTTACCAGGAAGGAAAAAATAAAAAGATAAATTTAAAAGGATTGAAAATATCCTTAGGCCACGAGTCACGCTCCCATTGGACAAAATAATCATGGTTTGAAAAACGCTCAATCGGAGGCGGACACGTGTCTAAATGGCGTGAAAAATGCGAAATAAAATGCGAAAATATTTACAAAAGTTGGCGGGCAAATTTAGGGTATGACATCGTTATAATACTCTTTAATCATATTTCAGGTTCGTCCATTAAACTTATGCTTCGATTTTGTTTATATTTCTTGTTAAAAATGGGTTCTCATTTTTTTATTTGGTGAATGTTCTCATTTTTTTAGATTCGTCTTCACCTCCTTAATAAAGCGTATACTTTGATTATGATACATATGGTTTGTGTAGCTATGAAGAAAAATACAAGAAGTGTAAACCTATTGTGTTAACTTTATTCACCTTGTACTTATTCTTCATAGCTTCATAAACTAGATGAAAATCAAAATTTGTTCCAGATCCACGATTAGTTAAAAAAATATGCATTCTTTAAACATTACATAATATCTTATGTTGTTGTATGCTGTTGTATGTTGTTGTTGTTATATGTTGCTATTGTTGTTATTGAACCTTATTTTGTTGTATGTTGTTGTGTTGTTGATAAATGTTATTGTATGTTGTTGCTATTGATTAATGTTTTAAGAATTTAAAGAAAAAAATATTGCTAAGTCACATTAAATGTGACTTAGCAATATTTTGTTCTTTAAATTCTTAAAACATTACATAATATCTTGTGTTGTTGTATGAAGTTGAGTTTATTATATGCTATGCAGATTGTTTGTTTCACTAACCCTTCACTGAAAATACATTTCATTTAAATTGACATAGAAACCTATAATCTGAAAATTAAGTTATATTTGAAAGCCAACTTATATCAATCAATATTTTCCAAATTGCATCTGTCTCATCATTCATCTCACTATGTTTAACATATAAAATATGGAGCAATGGTCTGATTCTTTCAACACATTCATATCTTCTCTTATAGTTTAAATTGAATAATAACAATTTATTGATATTATTCAAATTGAACTAGAATAGAATGAGTTGATGTGATGAAGGACTTAAACCATTAAACCACATTTTATATGTTAAACAACGTGAGATTAACGATGAGAAAGATGTTATTCGAAAAACAGTGGCTTGTTTAAGTTGGATTTCAAGAATATTTTAATTTTCAGATTATATACTTCTTCATCAATTTGAATGGTTGTATGTTGTTTGTGAGGTTTATTAAAAAACAAGAAATTTATATATTACATAATAAACCCTGGGTACTTTCAACAACGGTTATTTATAATAACCGTTATGAAATGTTATTTACTTAAAGGTATATACCACCACGGTTAGTTATAGAAACTTTGATCATATATAGCGTGCATTAAGGTTTTCAACAACGGTCGTAAGACCGTGATTGTAAGTTGCGCATATATAACTACACCCTACGTAACAACGGCATGTCACACGTGATGTTATCCCTTTTCCAACTATTATTATATACATTTTCCGTAGTAGTGCACGTCACAACCTACGTTTCAAAAATAAAAAATTGAGAGAAAAGTTTCGACTGTCGAAATCGATTATTGTGCAGGTTGATTGGCATCTTTAAATTGGCGTCATGTATCCCACGTTGCAAGCCTTGTTACAGTTCTGACATTGCAAGTTTACCGACGTGTAAATCACGTCGTAACACAATAGTTACTTTTCATTTGCAACATGATTTTCACGCCGCCGACGTGTCTACTTAATACCAACAAATCTCTTCCCCTCACGTTATCAGAAACAATTTTCTCTCATTTTCAACATTATTCCTTTTAAACTTTTTCTCTCATTTTATTTTTAGAGTTTATATTTTCATCACCCCACATTCTTTCTCACATTCATCTAGATTCACTCAAGGTATATTTTTAATTTATGTTACTAAATTTTTCATTTAAATTTTTGTTTATTTTATTTTTTGTTTTATATTTATTTTTGTTTTTAATTTATACTAGCGTACAGACGAGCACTCGCGTGCCCGTCTGTCCGTTTTTTTATTGTACACATATAAATATAAATGATATATTTTTATTTAATATTAATTTTATATGGAAGTTATGTGGGAAGTTATTAGTAGGGAGTTATATGAAAGATAATAATAGTAGTTCAATAGAAGTTATTGTGTAAGTTATATATTTTAAAATAAGGATAAATTTGGTATAGAAAAAAGCTACACCAAAAACCAAGTATTGCCTTTATATATGTTATAGATTATTAGATTCACTCAAGAAGTTTCTCTAAATATTTATCTTATTTCTTCATTTAGGTATTTTGAATTTTCTTTTCTTTTCAGAATTTCATATATATAATTTATTGGGTTGTTGGCTGTTTTTATGTAGTTATTTTTTAATTTCAATATATTTTTATTTTTATTATTAATTTGAGAATATATATAATATATTAGGTTTATTACAAAAATATAAATTTATAATACAAAAATATAATTTATTAGAGTTATTAGTCCAAAATTATTTTATTTTTATTTTTATAATATATTATTAAAATAGAATATATAGGTTTATTAAATATTTTATAAAATATATAAGTATGTTAAATATTTATAATATACAAAATAGAAGAGATTAATTAGAATACAATGTTAGTGTAAAGCAATTTTACACTATCATCCAATTAAAATGAATTTTTTTACACATAAATATGAAAAATGAGAGAGAAAAAAGTGGAAGAATCAATTATTAAAATAATTAATTATAATATATCATTTTTATTTTTAATTTAGATGCTTATATGTCAAAAGGATTAATTTTAATTGGATAACAATGTAAATGTATTACAATCAATCTCTAAACAGAATATATTGGAATTTAATTATGTAAAACCTAATATATAGGTTTATTTAAAAATATTTTTTAACCAAATATAAAATATATTAGGTTATTAAAAAAATGTAAATTTATAAATAGGAAAATATAATTTATTAGGTTAATTAATCTAAAATTATTTTTCTATTTTAGTAATATATTATTAAAATAAAATATATAAACTTATTAAGTATTTTATAAAATATATAAGTATATTAAATATTTATAGTATATAAAACAAAATATATTGAATTTAATTATGTAAAACATAATATATAAAACATAATATATAAGTTTATTTAAAAATATTTTTTTAACCAAATATAATTAAAAACAAAATATAGGCGCGACTAATATGATGTTATCCTCACGATGGGCAAAATTCCCTTGACCGATTTTTTTCCAAAATTTTCCAAAAGTCCGATTTAAAAAAAAACGTTTTTTCAGTTTGAGGTGTTTGACAAAAAGTGATTTTTCATAAAATAGTTTAAAAACTAAGTTCCTCTTGATTTTTGTAAAAAATTTCAGAAAAACAATCGACTTAGAAAAAACTAGAGAAAACAGGTCAGAGTCTCAAAACCATACATTTGGGGAATCAAACCAAGAAAATATAGTCATTCGAATTCCCTAGGGAAAAATTTCAAATCAATAGAAAACAAAATAACAGAGAAATAGATAATCAACAATCAGATCATAATACAAAGTTATCACACTCACCAATAACTTAATAAGATCTGAAATGATTTATCTCAAATCCCCTATAAGGATCTCAAAGCAAACACGTAAAAATAACAATCCAACAAAATTCAACTTAGTTAAGAAAACTCATAGCTCATTAATCACATAAAGGAAAATAAGGAAAACTCATAAAAATCCTAAGGCGTTGATAGAAGGGTAAGAAACCCTTACTATCCTACAAGTCTGAAATCATCCAAGTGTAGACAATCCCTCTCTTACCTCATATTTTCTATAAAGCTAATTCTCCTAGAAGTTTTCTTGAATCCTTGCTCCCAAACCTTTGTTTTTCCTAAAATTCTCTATGCCTCCTTTCACGTACTCTCAAATGGGATTCTAACCTAATTTCTCCCCACCTTTTAGTATTTAAATGGCCTTACTTTTCAAAATTCTAATTTTTGCCAAATTAAAATTAAAGGTCTCTCCTTCTACCTCATACTCTCCATTATTCACAAAAATAACTCGTTCTCTTATTTATTAAATCAAATAATTATGTAAATCAAATAAATATTTAAATTAAATAAATATTCAATTAAATAATTATTTAATTAGGATTCTCTATTTTCCATTATTTTATTTTATTATCAATAATGAAGTAATATTTGAATAATACTATTTATCTATTCTCACATCTCATAACCTCAGTAATTAATAAATTACCGAAATACCCTTACATTCCAAAAACATCATAATTCTCATATCATGACCAAATCACACAAACAATTAAATAAAATACTTAAATAATAAGTTGGAGTGTTACAATAAATGCCAAAATGGAGCCAATGAAAAAGAAACAATTTGAGATGGAGGAGAAAATACGACAATTACTCTCATAAAGGAACCAAACAGATAATTCAATGGGTGGTGATATGGACGAGGATGATGATGTCGATGAAGATTTTGGTGATGGTGGTGATTGATTTTTTATTGTTAATTTAATTTTAAATATTAATTTTTTTAAAAGTATTTTTAATTATTTTTAATTGAAACAAATAATTCTAATTATTATTTAAAAATATTCATATTTTTAATTATTATTTAAAGTTCATATTTTTAATTGTAAAAAAATCATATTTCTAATTATTATTTGAAATTATTTGTATTATTTATTAATTTTCGTATTTTATTAATTATTATTTTTTTAATAAAAAAATAATTTGCAAAATGGAAATCATGTGGCAAATATATGACATGTCTTTATTTTTGTGGTGTGGTAAATACGACAAAAATCTGATAGATATTCCTTTTTGTGGCATGAAATTCACTTGGCAAATCTGTCAACCTTGTTAAAAGCATTTTTAGTAATTCAAGTGTTGTATTCGGTTAACACGGGGGGTGTACCCGGTTATAGCAAGACCAAAAGCACTTTAGAGTTGTAGAAAAAGTGAAATCTTCAAGGGTGCAACCGGTTAACACATGAGGTTAACCGATTACCTATTATTTTCATGTCAATTGTAACCGGTTAACCATTTGGTGTAATAGGTTACAAGCCTAAGTTTTTGCATTTTTTTAGCTGTGTACTCGTATGTTTTAGGTCTCAATCATTTTGTAACACTTGTATAAATGCCTAGGAGACATTCTCATATTTGGTTAATGTAATAATCACTCTCATCCTCAATTCTCTCTCTCTCTCTCTCTCTCTCTCTCTCTCTCTCTCTCTCTCTCTCTCTCACACACACACACACACACACACACACACACACACACACACTTTTCCTCTTTCACTTTCCACATTCTGATTTTCTCGAACATTGTTCACCAATTTTACGGTACAAAGTTCCAACATTTGGCATCAAGAGCTTGGTTCAGATCCACAAACACCTAGTGTGCAACATGAATTATATCTACAATGAAAGAATCTCTGCAAACCTACCCATCCTTGATGCAAATAATTACGAAAAATGGTGCAAGCAAATGAAAAGTTGTTTGGATACCAAGATGTTCTGGAAGTGATCAAGAACATGGTGAATCCCCTTGTTCAAGGTGAAATAGATGCACAACAAGCAACACATGAAGAAGAGAAGAATAAAAGTTTCGAGGGATTTTTTGTTATCAATCAATGTATGGATAGTGACAACTTTGAGAAAGTTGTTCATTGCAAATCGTTAAAGCAAGCATCAAAAATATTAGAGAAGGCCTATGCAGGGTTTGGTAAGGCGAAGGTGGTGAGGTTACAAACTCACAAGGGTCACCTTGAATTGATTTAAACGAAGGAAAAGAAGACAATTAACGATTTCACAATGAGAATCACCCAGTTAGTGAATCAAGTGAAGTCATGCGGAGAAACAATCATAGGTTAACGTAGTTGTAGCAAATGAGGAATCGAAGGATCTTGCGTTAATGAGTAAGGAAGATATGCAAAGCTCTCATGAGGCTTATGAGCAAAGGATGAAGGAGAAAAATAGTGATATGGAAAAGACGGATATCACTTTGCAACCTCGCTTGAATGAGAAGGATAAGAGATCGAAAGGAAAATGGACCATGAAGAGTAAAGGAAATTTTTAGAATTTTGGTGAAAAATAGTCCCAAAATTCTAAGAATTCTACTTGTCAAAGGGGTGAGAGCAGCTTCAACAAAAATGGTGGTCAAGGCAACTTTAAAGGTGAAAATAAGAGGTTTAACAAAAGCAAGGAGCAATGCTTTAAGTGTCAAAGTTTTGGTCATTTTGCAAAAGAGTGTAATGTGAACAAGAAGGAACATCAAAGAGATGAAACAAAGGTTGCAAGAGAAGAGTTTGATGAAAAGAAGACACTCTTCGTCATGATCATGGAAGGAAATTGCAGCAGCAACAGGCTGCAAGACAGCAGTAGTAGCAATTCTAAGAATGCTGTAAAAATAGGTTGTAACCAGTTACATGATATGGTTAACCGGTTGCATGCAGAAGAAAATGCCATGATGAGCACAAAATGAGTTTAGTGCAGCAAGGAGTGGTATTTGGACTCAAATTATTCTACTTATTTGAAGGGGAGGAAGGATTGGTTTGTTTAAATTAATCGTTCTATGAAGAACAAAGTGAAGTTCGCAGATGACACCACTCTAGCGACCGACGAGATCAATGATGTTTTGATAATGAGAATGGATGATGGATATTCCTTGATCATATATGTACTGTACATACTAGGAATAAAATATAATCTTCTAAGTATTGGTCAATTACTTGAGAAAGGTTACAAGATTCACTTGGAAAACAAGGGGTTGCGCGTTATGGATGCTTACAAAGTTTTGGTCCTTAAAGCTCATATGGCTTCCAAATGAACCTTCAAGGTTGATTTGAAGGTTATTGATCATTGATGTCTTGCTAAAACGACAATTCAATAAGAGTGGATATGGAACTATCGTCTTGGGTATCTTAATTTCTAAGATCTCAACGACTTGCAAAAGAATAGAAAAGTAATGGGATTGTCATCGATCAACATATCAATTGAAATATGTGAAGAATGTGTGCAAGCAAAGAAACATAAGAGTAAATTCAACAAGGATGCAGGTCGTAGAACCAAGAATCACCATGAGGTGGTGTATTCGGATGTGTGTGGACCGATGCAAGTAGATTCCATTGGTGTCAATAGTTATTTTGTCACATTCATTAACGATTATAGTAGAAAGCTATGGATATTCCTAATTAAGTGAAAATATGAGGTATTTGAAGTGTTTAAGAAGTTTAAGTCCATGGTTGAGAGGCAGAGCGGTCACAAACTCAAAATGCTAGAAATGGATGGTGGAGGTGAATATGTCTCAAAAGACTTTGAGATGTTTTGTGATCAAGAAGGAATTATACATGAGGTAGTACCACCTTATACACCGCGGCAAAATGGTATTTCCAAAAGAAAGAATCGATCAATGATGAACATGCTGAGAAACATATAAAGGGGAAGAACTTGCCGAAAAATTTATGGGGAGAAGCAGTATCCACAACTACCTATTTGTTGAATGGGTGTCCAAAAAATAAGCTTGAGAAGGTAACACTAGAGGGAGTATGGTCAGGATTCAAACTGAATCTGAACCATTTGAGAGTTTTTTGTTCTGTAGCATATCAACATTTTCCAACGCAGCTTAGAAAAAAGTTGGATGATAAGGGATAAGTGATGATACTTATAGGGTATCACTCTACTGATGGTTATAAATTATCAGCAAAGACGAGGGTTGTGATCAGTCAAGACGTCATTGTCGATGAAATCAAGGGGTTGCAGTAGCTTGTAACCAGTTAAGTAAAAGTTTTAACTGGTTACATCTTTGAAAATTCAGATTCTACAGAAACTGAAAGAGCAGAAACTCCTGTTGTCAAAGCCTGAATTGAAGAGAATGTCAGAAGACCAACAAGGAAAAGAGGTTTGCCTCAAAGACTCCAAGATTGTGAGTTATTCTAAGACAACAAAGTCAATGATGATGGTGATTTCGTCCATTTTGCACTTATGACCTAATCTAAACCCATTAAAACGGAATAGGCTTTAAGTGATCCAAAGTAGATTTATTCTATGAAGGAGGAGCTGAAATCCATTGGGAGTTGATTGATTTACCAGACGGAAAGAAGCCAATTGATGTGAAATGGATGTTCAAAGTGGAGGTAAATTTAAATGGTGAAAAAATCAAGCATAAGGCTCGATTATTTGCAAAGGGATTCTTGCAAAGAAAAGGGATAGACTTTGAAGAGATATTTTCACCTGTTGATAGGATTGAAACCATAAGGATAGTTGTTGGTATTGCGAATAACAACAATTAGACCATCTATCAAATAGATGTCAAATATGCATTTTTGAATGGATCGCTTGAAGAAGAGGTATGTGTAAAACAACCTCCTATTTTTTTGTGAGAAACCAAGAGCTAAAGTTCTACAAGTTGAAGAAAGCGTTATATGATTTGAAATAAGCTCCAAGAGCTTGGAACAAAATAATAGATGGTTTCCTGAAAGAGGTTTGCTTCAAGAAATGTGTATTCGATCATGGAGTGTATGTGAAAATAGATATAATTGAATAAGTGATTATACTTTGTCTATAAGTAGACGACTTGTTGATAATGGGAAGTAACAAAAAGTGCATTTAAAAGTTCAAGAGTGAAATTATGAAATAGTTTGAGATGACCGACCATGGCCTCATGATATAGTTCCTAGGCATTGAGTTCCACAAGTTCAAAAGGGGTCTGCTTATGCACCAAAGAAGATATGCACTTGAGATATTAAAGAAGTTACAAATAGAGCATTGTAAAGCTACGATTACTTTAGCTAAACCAAGGCTTCAATTGTCGAAGAATGAGGATGAGAAAGATGTTGATCTAACTCAGTATAGGAGGCTTATTGGATCCTTGTGTTATTTGTGCAATATGCGGCCGAACTTAGCGTTTAGTGTCGGTATTGTGAGTAGATTCATGGAGAGACCAAAGGTGTCTCACTTGGCAGTAGTCAAGAGGATCCTAAGATATGTCAAAGGTTCTGTTGGCTAAAGAATTCTCTTTCCTACAGCGAATATGGGCATAAAATACAATTTGCTCGGTTCTACCAATTCCAATTGGTATGAAGATAAAGATGATCAAAAGTTTACAACTGGATACATCTTTATGTTTGGTGGAACACCAACCTCACGGTGTTCAAAAAAGTACCCAGTAGTTGCATTCTTGTCTTGTGAGACCTAGTACATTATCGCTTCCTTATGTGTATGCCAAGCTATGTGGCTTATGAATCTATTCGATGCGTTGGACGGTAGTGAAGATGAGGTTGTTACACTATTGGTTGACAACGTTTCCATAATTAACATGCTAAGAACCCTGTTGCACATGGGAGGAGCAAGCATATTGAGATGAAGTTTCACTACTTGAGGG
This sequence comes from Lathyrus sativus, assembly GCA_963859935.3. Taxonomy (NCBI): domain Eukaryota; kingdom Viridiplantae; phylum Streptophyta; class Magnoliopsida; order Fabales; family Fabaceae; genus Lathyrus; species Lathyrus sativus. The sequence continues at coordinate 451,017,477 of OZ012739.1, read as the reverse complement.
AGCTTCTTAGTGAATGAAGGTTAAGATTGGGATATAGCCGAAGAGAAGACCAAGTGGCTGATTTGTTGATTAAGGGAGTTGCAAATGATGTGTTAAAGAGGTTCAAGATGAACATGAGCATGGAACACTTTTAACACTTGAATTAAGTGTAATACCCTAATTTTCACCCCAAATATCCCACATATTATTTGTATCTCATTCCACAAACAAGATCGCAAGCTTTAGTTTTCTTGCCTTCCTCTGCAGGTTTGTCCTTGAGAGATCACCGGGCACCCTTGTTTTCTTGTTTGTTTGATATTTGTTTACGTTTATGTTTACTAGCCATGATTAAAATCCAAAAAAAAATGTTTTTTTTTCTTTACTAACTTTTTCAGGAAGAATTTGGATCAAAGATATCAAATACCAGTCCCTCAGCTCGAACGAATTTCATCTGAAAAAAGTCAAAGTTGATATGCAAATAATTTAAAATCATCTAATCAAGAGTTTCCGAAAGATTTGATTGACTTTTATTCAAGAGACTCCAAGGTTCATGTGTTTATTTCCATGTCTTTTTTGACAAGCAAAAAGCATCGAGTCAGAGCCAGGACAACACATCAAAAAGCAATTTTTCACATTTTTTGACTGTGGTAACCGATTACCAGTATTAGGGTAATCGATTACCCTGTGCGCATTTTATGAAAATTGTCCAAATTCAAATTCTACAACATTTTTGGCACCAAATTCAAATGTTTCATCATGAGAATATTCTAGATCACTTCATTTTAATTCCTCTACCTCATCATAATTAATTTTCACCATACACCTTCACTAATCGAATTTTTTACATTCCTGCCCTACTATTAGAACATAAACCCCAAAATGCCACACTTATACAAACAAATACCAAAATGCCATACTTTCAAAAAGGAAACTTTTTTTTGTTGTAGGTAGCCGCCCATTCATTGGGCGGAAATGACTAAATTTAAAGGGAACCGCCCATTGGAAGGGCGGTAGTGACCAGACCGAATTTCACTATTTTTTTGTCTTAAAATATATTTTTAAATATTAATATATATAATTATTAATATATATTATTATGAAAATAGATTAATAATATAAATTTTAATATATGTTAATATTAATAATATTAATATATATTAATATTTATATTAGTAACAATATAAGTATTAATATATATTATTATAAATATATCTTAATATATATTTTTAAATAATAATATGTATTATTATTAATATATATTATTATCAAAATAGATTAATAATATTAATTTTAATATATATTAATATTACTAATATTAGTATATATTAATATTTATGTCATTAATAATATAAGTATTAATAATATTATTAATAATATATATTTATATTAATATTATTAATATTTATAATATTAATATACATTAATATTAATAATATTAGTATTTATTAGTATATGTATTATGTGACACTATTATTAATATTAATTTAAATTTATATATTGAAGACATAATTTATATTGATTGAAATTATTAACTAATATTAATTAATACATGATGATTAATAAAAGGACTAACGACTAGTTGTTCCCACATTGGGACACCGGGTGCGATTGTGTCCCGTTTAACGACACATGGAACATTTCCTCTCAAGCTTATCAAAGTTATCCATTTCTGTTGTAATACGTGTGCTTACAGGGCGACCTTTCTTGTTCCTCCGCATTCTTGGGTTATGGCAAATTTGATCTCCTTCATAAACAGGCCAATATTCATCGCATGGCATCACTGGAAAGCTTACGCTGTAAACCCCAAATAGGTTTGTAACCCTATAAACGTCGGACAAAAGAGCGTAAGCGTCATGGCGCACATTCGAACATGCAGCGATAACATGTGAGCAAGGGACACGAAATGCTTGAAACTTTCCGCAGTCACACCACCCGTTCAAGAGGTCGACCTTATAATGTCCTATAGGTTTCCCCTCACCATGGTCCATTGTCTCTTGCACACTGAAAACATTGTTCCTGTAGTCAAAAATTCTGACTTGATGCGTGCTGGATTTTGTTGTTTCTTCTTTCATAACCTTGAGGCAGTAGTCTGTAAATGCTTGGCCAGAATTCAACACAGCACTCCATTTTCCACCCCTTTCAGCAAATAAAGATCCTAGTCTATAATACGTTGCCCTTACCAATGCTGTAATGGGCAAATTACGTGTGCCCTTAAAAGACGGCATTCATCGACTCGACAAGGTTGGTAGTCATGTGACCCCAACGTCGACCGCCGTCAAATGCCCTTGTCCATTTTTCGGCTGGAATATTGTCAATCCACCTTAAAGCATCTGCATTTGCCATGCCAATCTCTGACCGATAGTAATGAAATGTTGGCTGGTTTAAAGCGTATCCTGAATAATTAAAATATCAAATTAAAATATTGACAAAATAATATATGTTATTGACAAAATTTAATGAATATTAAGAAATATAGTTACCCATGTTAATTATTTTTTTCCGTAGGTTCCTGTTCTTGATTTCTCTCATAAAGTTTTGTGCAATGTGTCGGATACAATAAACATGCACTGAAGGGGGATCTTGCCAACCATTTTCCGCATTGTTGTATGCACTTTCAATTGATGCATGTCGGTCTGAAATTAAACATAGATCTGGTTGTGGGGCGACATGCCTCCTTAAGTTTCTCAGGAAAAAAACCCCAACCTTCAGCGGTTTCACCTTCCACAAGGGCAAAAGCAACCGGAAATATGTTGATGTTCCCATCTTGTGCCACTGCGATAAGCAGTGTACCCTTGTACTTAATGTATAACCAGGTTCCATCAATTTGAAGTATAGGTTTGCAATAGGCAAAACCTCTGATGCATGGTTGGAAAGCCCAGAATAGCCGGTGGAAGATGTGTTTCCCTTCAACAATAGTTCCGTCAGATGTATGCATGGGTAGTGTTTCTATTTCCAGCACAGTGTCCGGAACATATTTTTTAAGTGCTAACAGAAAATGTGGAAGTTCATTGTACGAGCTTTCCCAGTTACCGTAGACTTGTTCAATTGCCTTATTTCTTGCTATCTATGTCTTTCTGTAAGACGGAGTAAAATGAAATTCGGAAACAATTTTACTTATGCAAACACTAACCTTAATAGAAGGATCTCTGTCTACAAAGGGCATTAATTTTTGAGACATTAACTGCGAGGTTAGTTTTTGATGATCCTGATTAAACAAAGTTGTTGAACAACTATGGGGTGGGTTCATAATGCATATCTCCCACAACTCACTTCTTTTTCGGTAGGACGCCAAGAGACGAAACTTGCAGAATCATTCCTGCAACAAATTATGTATCTCTTCTTGTCGGAATCTATCACTTTGTAATCCACACAGTGTTTCATGTGGTATTGCTTAATGGCAGCGACACAGTCAGCTTTATTTTTAAATTGGTAACCGACTTCTATGTCACCTTCCGCGGGAAAACGAGGATTCCGTGGCCAATCAAATGATGTTCCTTCTACGCTTAGTGGCAGGGTTGTCATATGCGCTGGTGGGATGAATACATTTTCAACTGGAACACATTGATCATCTATGTTGACTTCGTTCCCTTCCTCAAACAAGGTAGTATATAAATCATCAACTTGTGCCTCGTTTTCTTCTTCGCCGTCTCCTTCTTCAACATCTTCGTGTGGAATTATGGATGGATTGATCACCTGAGAAGTCTGCGTTTCTTGAACTTGTGCAAATGTTATATATAAATCAATGTGCTGAAACCCACAACATTCATGATTCGAGAACATCGTTTCAAAATCCTCGTCGTCACGAATCTTCAATGGAACAAATTTAAAGCGATTGTCGCCGAAATAGACGGCATTTTTGTACGTCATCTGTGACACTGATCCAGCTTGCAACTTCATCTATACTCTTTCTTTAAAATGTTGGAATGATGATCTTTTATTAACAGCGAAACGAATTACGTCAGTGTTTTCAAAAATCAAACCCACTTCATCTGATACAACAACACTTCCATTGAAATGGGCATTAACAATATATTGTTTAGTACTAGACATTATGTAATATGAAGTGGAGATAGTAGTAGAATTTGGCTCGTAGTATATTAATATATTTGAGCAGTGGTGGTAGAATGTGGATATAGTAGAATTTGAGATATTAGTAGCAGAAAAAAATTATTTGGGAAGAATTTGAGATAGTAGTAGCAGGAAAAAATTGTTTGAGTAGAATTTGAGATAGTAGAATTGGAGTAATAGAGGTAGAAGAAAAATATTTTGTATGACTAAATTTTATAATAAGCAAATAGTAGAACCAGCCATGCAGTCACGTGAATGCAAAATAAACTTAGCCGCCCATTGAATGGGCGGTGGTCAAGGTCATCACACTCAACCGCCCTTTCCAAATACGGTTGTCTGAAAAGCATTTACTATGTCTGAACACAACCGCCCATTAATGGTACGGGTGTCAGCAAAAAATACGCACAACCGCCCTTTGCAAATACGGGTGTCAGCTAAAAAGAGACACAGCCGCCCATTCAATAGGCGGTGGTCAAAGTCTTTAATACTCTGCGCCCATGCAGCCTACACGTACCTATGCATGCAAAAAATCAAACACTATGCATGCAGAAATTAATTACCTTTTAATTTTATACCAACACACAATTAATTACCTCCTACATATTTACCTATTTATCTCTTACAATTATCTCTTACAATTATAATACTCTCCTACAACTTCAAACACATATATCTCTTACAATTATAATTCTCTCTTACAATTATAATTCTCTCCTACAACTTCAAACACATTTATCTCTTACAATTATAATTCTCTCCTACAACTTCAAACACATTTATCTCTCACAATTATAATTCTCTCTTACAATTATAATTCTCTCCTACAACTTCAAACAACTTCTACAACTAAATTCCATTCTCAAAAATGGTTTTACTTACCTTAGGAGATGATCACCGTGGTACAATTGAAAACATTGCAAATTATGTAAGTTAACTTCTATTTATTTAAACTTAGTTATGTTATATTCTAATAGTTATGTTATATTCTATTATTGTAAGTTACTTATGCTATACTCTAATAATGTTACACACCATAACTAGTTACTATATTCTATTAATTTATTTATGATGTTACTTATGGTGTTACTTATTTTTTATTTTGTAGGATGAAAAAAATTTCAAACCACGCTCTCATAAGTTTATAGAACCTAATGAGGTTATCCTACCGTATTTGATTCAAGCGGGTTTCGGTCACGTTATCAAGATAACATCATACGGGATTGATCTCAAATTTCTTCTCGCGTTGTGCGAAAGATGGCGACCCAAAACCCACACTTTTCATCTTCCCACGGGGGAATGCACAGTGACACTTGAGGATGTCCATATGTTGTTGGGTCTCCGTGTCAATGTCTCAGCGGTTGTGGGTTGCACCAACGTTAACTATGAATTAGTGGAACAACTATTGGGGGTGCCTTTAGAACGAGGTGATAGGAAGGGCCAAAGCCTTAAAATCACTTGGCTAAAAAGAATTTATGGCAACTTGACCATAACCAATGAGTCTCCCGAGGAACAAAAAATTTATAAGACTAGAATTTATTTACTTTTGCTTTTTGGGTGTTTTTTTATTTCCGGATACTAATGGTAATACTATACATCTTCAATATTTACCATTATTAGAAGATTTCAGAGAAGTGAGTAATTATAGTTGGGGCGCTGCTACATTAGCGCATCTATACAGAAATTTGTGTAGATGCGCAATGAAAAATGTGCATAATTTTGCTGGTTGTGGTGTTTTGATTCAAGCCTAGGGATGGTCCAGAATGCCCAGACTGTCACCGATCAACCCCAATCCATTTCACTTTCCATACGCAACCAAGTAAGTATACAAAGTTTATGTATATATTATTTTCTTCTATAATTTTTACTAACTGTTTCTTTTATAGGTGGTCCGCGTATGAGATGAATTACGAAAAAACTCCGCATCATTGTGCTTCTGGGTATCGGACGTTCTTCGATCATTTTGAGGAAGATGATGTATTGTTTCTAATCCCTTATTTTCTTGCTAGCACTTTCCATATTTTTTACTCTAATACCTTTTTAATTATGTTATAGTTTCTATGGAGACCCTATCTTGAACTTGAAGATGAGGATCCAACTGAAAGCGATATGTGGAGTTCTACAACATTCATAATTTCTTTCACTATTGTTGAAATGCATCATTCAGATAGGGTGAAACTCCAATTCGGAAATAAACAAGACATTCCTGGTCCACCTACATGCATGGATACTTACCACAAGAGTGCAGCGAACGACCAATGGAAATTCGATGATTGGAGAGACCATAACAGACAAGAACGACAACAATGGATGGATCGTCACCGCACTGTTCTATGAGGAAATGTCATGGATGCCGAATGTAAACCAAGTAGAGAATACATGAGTTGGTATAGATCTGTGACCAATTTGTATCTATCACAAAATAGATACTTGTGGGACCCTCGAAACCAACCAACTTCATCAAACTTCCAAAACACCCCCTCTATGACTTATGACACCCAACCACCAATATTTAACACCCCACAACCAATATTTAACACCCCACAACAAATATTTAACACCCCATTCAACCCAAACCCAACACAACCACCTTATACCCCAAGCCAACACTACAATCAACCTTACACATCATTTAACCCAAACCCCTTCAACATCCAACAACAAAACCCAACCTCATCATACACCCAATATAACCAATTCTCATTCTCTCAACCTACCCAACAAGAACATAACTACCAAACACCCCAACCACAAGTTCCTTTTTACCCTTCACAAAACTTTACCCTTTCTCAAGACCAACATCCATACACCCCCTACATGACTAATGCGGCGCCACCTATAAACCCACCAACTTGGAGTAACGAGGGTACAAGATTAAGTTATGGAAGTGCGGCAGCGATACCATGTGATGACGATTTCAATGATGATTTGGTCGCTCAATTCATGAACCCTAACAATGATGCAGGTCCATCTACGCAGACCCAAAACGCTGAGGTTGATCTTAGAAGGACCCCTGCCTGTGGAACCCACCAACGCTTACGTCGACCGGGCCAAAATTAATTTTTAGTTCATTTATTTTTATGTACTATTTTTATTTCAAGAATAAATAAATTTTTATTTTAGTTTAATTATTGTATTATATTTCACTGTATTAATTTATTTTAATTAGTACTATTTTTAAAATAATTATTTCTATTTTACTTTTATTTTAAATTACAATAATTATTTATTTAATAATTATTAACTAAATATAATAAACATAATAAACAAAAAATAATGTAATAAATATAATATTATCTATTTAATAATTATTTTATTTTAAAACTTATTATTTATAATTACGTAATTATTTTTTTATTTTAATATTATCTATTTATAATTATTTTAAAAATAATTATTTATAATTAATTAAATATAATAAATAAAAACGAAAATTAAAAAAAATCAGACCCTTTGCCGCCCAATGGATGGGCGGTTCCCATCAAAGAATCAAACAGTGCCGCCCAATGGATGGGCGGTTATGTTGTGCCAAAAAATTTATTTTTTTGAAAGTATGGCATTTTGGTATTTGTTTGTATAAGTGTGACATTTTGGGGTTTATGTTCTAATAGTAGGGCAGGAATGTAAAAAATTCTCACTAATCACCACTTGATCATTAATTTCCCTCCAAATTCAAATTCCAAGCCTAATTTTGGTTCCAAACCAAACTCTAATCCACCAAATTTCCCAAGCCTAAATCCTATAAATAAATCCCTCATTTCATTCATTTCACAAGCTTTTGCTAGCCAAATTCATCTTGTCAAATTCTTTCTTGACTCTCTCTTTTTTCTCCAACTACCAAATTCACAAAAAGCTCTTTTTTCCTTTGAAAGTTAGTAAGTTCATCATTAGAACTTACTAATATTTGAGCTAAACCTTCATCCATTCAATTTTTCATCATCAATTTCAGTAGATTAAAGCTTTGGAGTTTGATTTGTGGAGTTGATTTGAAGAATTTTCAGATTTGAAGTGGTAATCTCTTGATCCACCAGTGTTGTTCTTGATACATCCTTCCCAATATGACCCATTGTTGATTATTGTTGCTTGATCTTTGGATCTTGAAAATTGTATTCTATTGGTGTTGTTTGCTATTATTTTACTTGAATTTTCGTGCTCAATTGCATCCTTGATCATGGGGTGTTTGAAGAAATGATTGATTAAGTTTTTCACATTTTCAAAGTGGATTTACTGTTGTTTTAGCAGCGGTAACCGATTAACTCCCTAAGGGTAATTGATTACACAATGAGCATTTTTCCATTTTGGATTTGTTTTGGGACTGTTTTGCAGGTTTGTCCTTGAGAGATCACCAGACACCCCTGTTTTCTAGTTTGTTTGATATTTGTTTATGTTTATGTTTACTAGCCATGATTAAAATCCAAAAAAAATATTTTTTTTCCTTTACTAACTTTTTCATGAAGAATTTTGATCAAAGATATCAAATACCAGTTCCTCAGCTCGAATGAATTTCATCTGAAAAAAGTCAAAGTTAATCTGCAAATAATTTAAAATCATCTGATCAAGAGTTTCCGAAAGATTTGATTGACTTTTATTCAAGAGACTTCAAGGTTCATGTGTTTATTTCCATGCCTTCTTTGACAAGCAAAAAGAATTGAGTCAGAGCCAGGAAAACACATTAAAAAGTAATTTTTCACATTTTTTGACTGTGGTAACCGATTACCAGTATTAGGGTAATCGATTATCCTGTGCGCATTTTGTGAAAATTGGCCAAATTCAAATTCTGCATCATTTTTGGCACCAAATTCAAATGTTTCATCATGAGAATGTTCTAGATCTTGTATCTGACTATTGCACAAGTTTCCAATGCATCCTAGCATCAATAGATCTTGTAAACAGATGATGGTGAGGTGAAAATAAGAGTGAAGTGATGTGGTAGCTAGGCTGCAGCAAGTTTTGCGCCAAAAGTTTCTCTTTCATGGTGTATCTAGTTGTACTTTTCTTGATTAAACAAATATAAAGCCCAAAAATCTGGTTTTTCTTGGTGATAACATCTTGTAATATCATAAATAAAGTCTCTAAACATCATGTAACAAGCTAACTAAGTAGTTAGAGGAGTCTATGCTGGTTTATGCATCAATTGACATGAGTTGCACTTGGTTTGGTGACATGATAAACCTCAAACTTGCTTCCTTTGATTCTCCCTAACCATGGGGGCTGAGAAAATGCTCTTGTACTTTTTGTAAATCCCCAAATATGACCTACGAGTTTCATGTTTACTTGAAGTTCAAATTCTAAGTGAAACTATGTCAAAAATCCCCTTGAAGTTGGCTGAAAATTTGACTTATAAGTCAAGAAACATAGAAATTTTCCAAGTGTTTTTTCTCTCTTGCCTTGTGTTTGCTTATAACTCAAAATACATTCATTTTCTGCTCATGGGTGTGGATACCATTTTTTAAGAACTCATTGAGACCTTTCTAACAAGCTTTGAACCACTCCAATTGGATGTGTGGTTAAGGAGTTATGGCTTGGCCCTTTTCAAAACCCTAATTTCCCAACTTCTGGATTACTTCTCAATTCTTGATCAATTGGTCACCAAACTTCATGATTAGATATGACATGATGTTGGGAACAAAATTGGCTTCAATTTTGGTTTAAAATCCTGTTGGTTAATGGGTTGACTTTTCATTCAGACGAACCGAACTATCGAAAACCTCCGAGTCAACTGTCGGTGTTCTGGGTTCCCTAAGGCCTTGAAACTTCTTGTGTAGACTCCTTTGGGTCATATTATCCTTATGGAGCATGATTCCATCATTGGAGACCTCTTTAGGTCAAAAGTCAAACTACAACTTACTTTTCCAATCAGAAACCCTAATTTGGATTCTTGGACTGCACCGTTCTTCTTTCTTGGGTGACAACCTTAAATTGGATTCATACTTGACCCATTTTGATATCCTTGATGATATAGAGACTCATAATATGGAGGATCTATCCAAAACTTTGACTAATTAATCCATAGAACCCCTGATTTCTGACTGTGTCAAACCGTAATTCATCTGCATCTTGACAAAGATCAAACTTGAAAGAGGTTAAGGTTAGATAAACAATGTGGATGCTCCTAGAATGATGATGATATCTAGGGGTCAAAATTTAGGGTATAACAACGCCGACCAAAGGCAAATACACAAATAATGAAGACTACCGATCAAAAGTTGGAATCGTCAACGAGAAACAAAGGCTACCAACCAAAAGTTGGAATCACCGGAAAGGAAGACTACCAACCAAAAGTTGGAATTGTCAAACAAAGCTAACAGAGGCTACCAACCAAAAGTTGGAATCGCCAGAGCTGAAGACTACCAACCAAAAGTTGAAATCGCCGGAACTGAAGACTACCAACCAAAAGTTGGAATCGTCAAACAAAGTTATACCAACCAAAAGTTAGAATCACCGGAACTCTGATCGAAGGCGAACTTACCACAACGAAGACTACCAACCAAAAGTTGGAATCGTCAACAAAGAAACAAAGGCTATCAACCAAAAGTTGGAATCACCGAAACGGAGACCGAAGGAGATCATACCACAACGAAGACTACTAACCAAAAGTTGGCATAACGACTCCACATGGGAAACAATAAAGGACTACCAACCAAAATTTAGGATAACATCCAAGAAACAATGGACTTCCAACCAAAAGTTGGGATAAAATCCACAAAACGACGGACTACCAATCAAAAGTTGGGATAACATCCACAAAACGATGGACTACCAACCAAAAGTTGGGATAACATCCACAAAACGAAGGACTACCAACCAAAACTTGGGATAACATCCACAAAATGACGGACTACCAACCAAAACATAGGATAACATCCACAAAAGGACTAAGTTGGGAATTATGAACCAAAAGTTGGAATATAACACCAGGGATAGGCAGGAAGTAGAATCAACCGACTTACAACCTGAAAAGAATACCCTGCTGGGGGAAAGAGAAGCTTAAACAAAAAAACTTTGCCGGGGAGTAAAAGCAAGATGAAAACATTTGTTAATGATTTTTTCTGGGGGTAAAGTACCACAAAGTCCCATGAATTATGTTATTATCTGCTAGATAAATGTCTCACAACAAAGGTATCAAGTTTGGCTTATGCTTCGGATGCATATGTTTTAATATGGTGCAATGCTCCATACGAAATGGAAATGCTACACGTTTGGGAGGATGCAATGCAAATGATATGCAAAATAACACCATTAAGGAAAACACTGAGAAAAATCAGCAAACAAACTTTGTTGAGGAAGACTCATTGAATGGCTTCCATGAATATAATCTTCGTTGAAAATTCCACTCTGTTAGGAATTGAGAAAGATATCTCTTGGGAGATCTGTTGCAGTGAGAATCGTGATACCAAGCTATTGATTAACTTGAATCTTTAATTCTTAGATTCCAACCAGACTTTAATTTATCCAAAGGAAAGGTCTAAAGAAAGAAAAACCCTTTTCGCAATGTAACAACAACGCTAAGAGATTCGGGGATCGGGGGTTGGTTATGCATAGGGTAGTTATTTCACATCCTAAACATCTGTAGTACTCTACAGGAACCTTTTGTTTGTTTGCATGCTAAGTTTGTTAAATGTTTGCTATGGATTAGGATTGGGTAAAAGGTGTAGGTTAAGACCTAAAGATAGTTTCTAGGTTTGCTCGCAAAGACGTCGCGTCCTCTGCCTACGTATCCTAACTAGGATAGAATCAGAGCAATCGTAGTTCACCTGGCGAGGGATGAAGAATGCTTTATTATGATCAAGGTTCAAAGGGGAACAAACATGATAATGCTTGTGTAGAGTTTAACAAAACTCTCTAGATCTAAGTTATAACACTCAAGAGGGAAGTAAGTGATCATTACTATGATTCTTACATAGAGTTTACAAACTCTATCCTAGGGTTCTAGTTGAAGAGCACTCCTAGTAAGGGAGGGTCTTTTAGACTTAAAGAAAAGTCTAATAGCTTGTATGTTCTAACTTAAATAAGCTAGGGTTTAAGATGACTTCACAAAGTCAAGGGAAACGGGTATTGAGCTATCCAATAACACAAGGGTTAAGGGAGAGACTTTTCCTTTGGAAGGAGAGGGAGAGAGGCAACTTGGATGAGAACTAAAAAGTTTTATCACTTGGGGAAGAAACACTTAACAAAGCAAATGAACAAATAAGCAAGGTGAATAAGATTACAATCAAGTAAGCATGCATATTACAATAAGCAAAGATCAAATAATATCAATGGTTACAACCGGTACTCAAATATCTTAACGAAGATGGAAATCATATCTCAACGAAGATTAAAAGCATATCTTAAAGATTGAAACATGATGAAGGTAACAACCATGTAAACAAATCACAATTTGAAAGTAAACATGCCATAAACTCAAGATATATCAAGTGTAACAACAATATGCATTGATAATAATCAAACACAAGCAAATTAGTTTAACCTCATAATTTAGGAGGAAAATAATAAATCATGGTAACAACCAACAAGGAAGTGAAATCTCAACATGTTAACAAACATAAAGTCAAGTATCAATAAATCTCACAAGATAAAATAATCATGGTATGAAGGATAATTCAACAATATGCAAGATAACGATCTTGAAAAAAAACCAACTTCCAAGTAGGTAAAAGGCATTGTGACTACAAGCAACTTGAAATATTTTTACATCATAGGAAAATAGACATTAAAACAAGCATGTTGCAAAAAGAAGGGACCAAAAATGATAAAATACGAACAAGTTAAATAAAACAAGTTCGGAAGTTGAAGTGATTTATGACAATAAAACAAATAAACAAGCAAAATAAAAAAAGATAAAGGGCCAAGCTGGGAATTGAACTCAGGCCCCTTAGTTTACCAACACACACCACAACCAATAGAGCACACACGCGCGCGCTGGTAGGGATAGAAAAAGAGAGAACAAAATGGAATCAATCACAAAATGGAAAATAAGACAACAAAAGGGTTGATCCAAGGATAGAACCCCAGTTTGACAAGTGAAAGGCGTGTGAATGAGCAAGGTTTCTACCATTGGGGTGGCTATACATCCGTTGATTTAGCCACCCCTAAAAATATATAAGGCATGTTTACAATGAAATTCTGGGCAAGTATAAAGCAGCAAGAACAAGGATGAACATGATTGCATTTTCATTCACAACTATATCAATTCTTAATGGAATCAGATGAAATTTTAGTCAAATTTGACTGTTTTTAAACAAGGAACAAGATGGTGCAGTTGGAATTTTGAAATAAGGCCTTGAAATAAAAACACGATTCAACTTGCAAATTGAGCAATTGGTATGCATTTTGAAAACCACACACAGCTGTGAGATCACATTCAAGCAAATGGTACTGCACACATAACACATATGTCATACCAGAAGTATAGCATATTTAACACTTAACCATAACTCACAAAAAAAAAGAAATTGTACATGAGTTGCAAGTGAAACATGAAAATGCAGCAGCTGTCCAATTATGGATGTGTACAACAGTTGGTTAAATAGAACAAGGGAATCATGAGACAATCACCAACACATTGGAAATGTAATGAAGAGCAAGTATACAACAATTACCAAACCAAACTTAAATACAATACATGACTGTTGAGTCCTAGCAAGTGAAAATGAAGAAAAATGCAATGTTGAAACCAAAATCAAGTAGCAGCCAGAATTGGAATGAATAGACCTATCAAACATCTTCAAAACATCATATGAAAAGTGTCTATGCCTTAAAATTGTTCACAAACAACATGGAATTGAAAAACACAGGCCAACTGCTCAAACACTTAATAAAAATGAAAATTTTGGATCAAAACTGGTTTGGAACAGTTTGAGGTCAAGTAAATGTCATACACAAGTTCAAAATATGATAGGGAATGATGCTAGCACTTAAGATATTCATGGAATGCACACAACAAGGATATGACCATCAAATTTCAATTTGTACCAACATGTGGAATGGGGCTGTCATGACAGAAGAATAGGACATACAAAAATGATTGAGAATGTACATACAAGTTTCAAAACACTACCAAAGATCCAATGCTAGATGAACTGACTTAGAACAAATCAAGTAAGAAAAAGTGAAGTGTGTGCAATTGATTTCAAAACAGTTGTAGCAGCAGGGCACAAATATGGTTCAGCTATGCATCAAAGGTCTCATGTTGACAAGCATTACACACACACATCCTAAATGTAGCAAAGAATGAGTTATAACTCGGAAATAGACATATTGCAAGCAAGCAAGAATTTGGCATACTCATGGTAGGTTTTAGCTCAAAAATGCAGTTGGAAGGTGAAGTGTAAATGTAGGTAATTCTAGATCAAACCAATCATCCTCACATATCAAAATCAAGTATATGGATGAGTTACAACTCAAAGATTAGACAAATTGTAAGCAAACAAGAATTTTAGTATGTTGTGGCTCATTCTAGCATAAAATGCAATTGGAAGTGAATTTGATGTTGCAGGCAAGAATAGATCAAATGAGCAATGTGAACATATCATTATCATGGTAAGGAATGAATTTCAACTCACAAAAAAAACACAGAACAGTTGGAATGAAAAAGTGGTATAGTGTTGTGAGAAATGAGAAAAACTGTCTTAGCTAGCTCATGTGGCAGGAGGTGGTATTTTTAAAGCAATGAATTCTTTGATGAAACAACTGTTACACACATGCTACAAATATGCTAAGAGATGATATTGTGCTCAAGAAGTGTATCAAAAATTTACAAAACAGAAAATAGCAATTGGAGCTCATGACATACAAAATCAACAACTTAAATATGCAGCCAGCAATATCCATGACAGTTTGAAGCAAATGACATCATACACAAATTTTACATGAGTAAGGCAATGATATTATGCACATAGATCAATTAAACATGGATTGAAATAGAATGTAGCATGTTTGGCATCATGATATTTTGAAAAATGCAGTTGAAGCAATGATAAGGCAGTTTGAGCATTTAAGAAGTTTTTGAACACATAGGCACCACACACAATCCCTAAACATAATGACAAATGATTCTCCAATCTTAAAAACAACCAAAGATTCTCCAAACCAAAAATGACATGTTGATCCAAATTTGACAGCAAAACCAATCAATATCTCATGACAGGCCCTAAAGCCCAAATTTCATGTTTCTCACATTTTCACCAAAACAAACATTATGAGCTTGATCAAGTAAGCATTAAACAAATGACTTAGAACAATTGAGATACAAAGTAGTAAGCACAACAACCCAACACACAATTCATGGTAGTGACAAGCAAGATGACACCAAAATAACATAAGAGAAAAAACAATAGCCACATTGATTCAAACATGATCAAGGGCAGGGGGACCCTATGAGTAACTTACAAGTTATCCACATCTCACTAATGAACTAAAACTAACAAGCCTAGGGCAAGTTCATCAATATTTTAATATTGGATCCTAAAACTACCACATGACCAAAATCTTCACAAGCAAGTTAATCATGATATCTAAGCACAAACTTGTCACACAATATCCATATATCATTTACAAATGACAACACATTAATAAAAGCAAGTAACATGCTATGAAACAAAAGTTCTTGACAAAGAACTAAAATAGGGCAGCAATGGTATATTTTCACAAAAACACTTCAAAATGACAACACATGATAATGTATGATCAATAAGGAGTTTGAATGTCACATACTTCTTGTAGACAAGTCTTGAGCAAGCTAAAAAGCTTAGAAACCCAGAGATCCTCTTCTTTGCAAAGAATTGAAGCTTGCTTCCTCTTGAAGCAACAAGCCACTTTTCAAGACAGTTGGAGTTGTGTGATTTCCAGCTTATTTTTTATGGTTTGGGCACTTGATATATGATGTATAGGAGGTGTTAGGATTGTTAGAATGGTAGGAAGTGGTTCAAGTGAGAATTTGGCTTTCAAAATGCAAGAAAGTCAAACTTCTAAGGTGTGAGAGTTGACTTTTATGAAAATGAGCTTTTTGAGTGGTTTGAATGTGTGGACACCTTCTACAAAATGTTTAGAAATTGTGTATATGGTTTTGAGGGTCTTGGAGATGGTAGAACTGATCTTGAGCAGAGTTTTGCTCAAGACAGCTTTTTGGTGAAAAGTGGAGGTTTTGAAATTTTGAGATTCTTAAGGAATGAGAAAGAATTGAGAGCTATTGTTTCTCTGGGTTTTGGAGATTGCTATGGTGTGTCTAACATCAAGGAAGAGGCCTCTATTTATAGCCAAAACAAGAGTGAGGGTAGCTTTGTATTTTACCACTTTTTGAGGGAGTTTCATGAGGTTTTTTCAAATGAATCTTGCAAAATCTCTTCCCATCAGCTCCATGGACCAAAGAAGATCAGAAAAATCAAGTGGAGATGGACATGAAGTGACTGAGGTGAGCTTAGAGTGTAGGGTGACCCAGCTGCACAGCCCTTTAGTGAAAAGTTTCTCTCTCCTTCTTACACATTTGAATATTTTATTACACAAGTTGCAACTTGCCTCTCTCTCTTCAAATAACTCATTTTTCTGCATTTTCCTTCCTCTACACATCTGAATATCATATTGAATCATGATCCAAGGGTTGAGGCTGTCTCAAGTGGTGAAAATCTGAATTTTGAGAAGTGTTGGATTGTGGTTTCAAGTGTTGACAGCCCTAACTTCCATAGTGCATAACTTTCTGCTCAATCATGCTTTTGAGGAGTTCTACCACAATTTGTAAACCCCTTAAGTATCTATATAACTTTCATGTTTTGGGGATTTGCAAATTCTTGATAGAACTATGTTAAAAAACCCTTCCAAGTTGCTAAAAAAACCACTTAAAAAGGCTAAACAACTTAGAATTTTTCTAAGTTATTTCCCTTCTTAAAATGAATCTTGTCATAACTCCAATTCTATGCATTTTGTGATCATAGACCACTTTGAGTATTTTGTAGGATTTGCCAAGAGCTTTCCAATGAGCTTTGAACCATTTCATTTGGATGTGTGGTTGAGGAGTTATGGTCTTGCCCCTTTTGAAACCCTAATTCCCGATTTTTGCAATTACTTCTTAACCCTTGATCCAATGGTCATGAAATTTTATGGGGAGGTGTAATATGACATAAGGAACATTTTTGATTCACATCTTGAAGTCAAATTCCTTATTGTTGAAGAGTTGACTTTTTGGTCAACCGTTCGATCAATCGGTGACTACCGAGTCGGCTGTTCATGATCCGGACATTCTGAG
This sequence comes from Lathyrus sativus, assembly GCA_963859935.3. Taxonomy (NCBI): domain Eukaryota; kingdom Viridiplantae; phylum Streptophyta; class Magnoliopsida; order Fabales; family Fabaceae; genus Lathyrus; species Lathyrus sativus. The sequence continues at coordinate 451,000,193 of OZ012739.1, read as the reverse complement.
GACTTGAAACTCTTTGGATGGACCTTAATAAGCCATAGGAACTTATTGGACCTTGATCCCACCATTGAAACACTCTTTAAACAAAAATCCAAACTACAGTTGACTTTTTATCGTCGTAAACCCTAATCGGGTATCTTAAATTGCACTGTTCTCAATTCCCGGGTGACCACCTCAAATTGAATCCATAATTGATACAATGGAATATATCTTGATTATGTGGAGACCTAGTTGAGGTTGAATCAATCCAATACGTTGACTGATCAGACCACTGAAATCTCGATTTTGACGGCACGGAACCCTAATTCATCTGCATCTTAACAAAGATAAACTGGAAATGGGTTAAGGTTAGTTAATCAAATGAATATGATCCTAAAATGAAGATGAGGATCTAAGGGGTCAAAATTTAGGGTGCAACAAGATCGTCCCAAAAATCTGACTCTGAGGAATGCCGCTGACCATTGGACTTTGTTGAGGATATCATCCATTGCTGACTTACTCGTCGAGGGAATCAACTTCAATCTCTGCTTGGGGAGAGAAATCAATGACATAGATCTTATCAGGGAATAAACTTCAATTTTACCCTGCTACTAGGGAATAATCTCAATCTTACCCTGTCGCTGAGGAATAATCTCAATCTTACCCTGCTGAGGATAAGTACACATCATTCCTGGTGAGATGCTTCTGATCTAACAACAGTACCCTGTGGGGAGATAAAATCTCTACTGCGGAATAGATGCCTGACTGCATATCAACACCCTTTATAATATACTCAACTTCTGAATACTCGCTAGGAAGCATAAATTCAATTAGCTGGGGAACACAAAACCCTGAACTCCTGTTGGGGAGGAATGATTCACCAGGTGCTACTGACATTGTTAGAACTTCACTGTCTAGGAGAAAGTTCTTTTGGGGAGAGGATCATGTCATCCTGCAAACAAACAAAACATAATAGGATGTTTTATGTATGTGAAATGGCCACCTCGGTTACCATTCATGACACCTATCGTTCAAGAAAAATAATTGTTTTCAATATGCTCTGTAAAGCCCCAATGTTTTTACATGTCATGCTTATCAAAAAAATCGGACGTTTTTTTTCGCAAACAAAACAGCAAAAGTAAAAACAAAAATGAAAAAAATTTTGAGTGAATAATACTTTATTGATTGAAATGACCTATAAATAGGAAAATTACAAATGGATGCAATTCCTGAAAAAAGGTAATTGCGTAAAAAGTACAAAAAGAAATATACAAATGTCGGCAATGTGGAAACAAATAACCACCATGTGTCGACTCACCTATAGCTCATATGTCTTCAATGTTCACCAATGTTCTGACTTCTAAAAAGACTGATTGGTCTGATTCTTATCCTTCGGGATCTCCGTATATCAAGATGAATTCACAGATCAAACACAGACCGCAGCCGTTTTCATTTAAATCCCTAACTTTTTCCTAGATCGCCCTTGCGGGTTTTCAATCCACCGGGATACCCATTTTTGCCAAAGTCGCATTTTCAGGTTTTCAACTTTGCGGGTTTATTCTTTTTTCCTTTATCCCTAATTTTTGCCCGAACCTTTTCCTTTTATGGTTTGCCGGGATACCCCATTTTTGCATGGACCTTTCTTTTTCTGTCCAGCGGGTCTTTTTAAAGCAAAATATCTTTTGACTACGTATGCGTTCACAGGGGATGTAAAATCTTCACCATCTATAGTAGATGGTAATAAGGCCCCACCAGAGAAAACCTTTCTTACTACGTATGGACCTTCATGGTTTGGAGTCAATTTGCCCCAGTGATCTGTCTAAGGAGGAAAGATCCTTTTCAAAATCAGGTCACCTGTCTGGAAGCACCAAGGACGCACCTTTTGATCAAAAGCCTTCTTCATTCTTCTCTGGTATAATTGGCCATGAGCAATGGATGCTAATCTCTTTTCATCAATAAGACTTAGCTGGTTCAACTTGACTTGCACCTATTCAGCTTCGTCAACTTTCACATCAGCCAATATCCTCAAAGAAGGAATCTCAACTTCCAATGGTGGGACCGCTTCCGTACCATATACCAGTGAGAAAGGAGTTGTCCCAATTGATCTACACACCGAAATACGATAACCATGCAGACAAAAGGGCAACATCTCATGCCAGTCTTTATAGGTCACCACCATCTTCTGTAGGATCTTCTTGATGTTCTTATTTGCTGCCTTAACAGCGTCATTCATCTTCGGACGGTACGGAGAAGAATTGTGGTGTTTAATTTTGAAGCTCTGACACAGCTTCTTCATATTCTTGTTGTTCAAGTTTGAACTATTATCAGTAATGATTTGCTCTGGTATTCCATAACGGCAGATGATGTCCTTCTTTATGAAACGAGCAACCACTTGCCCGGTGACATTAGCAAAGTATGTTGCCTCTACCCACTTCGTAAAGTAATTGATGGAAACTAGAATAAAGTGATGCCCATTGGAAGAAGTCGGTTGTATCTTTCCAATCATATCGATTCCCCGCATTACAAAAGATCAAGGAAATGTCAATACGTCTAGAGGGTTAGGTGGCACATGCACTTTGTCAGCATAAATCTGGCATTTATAGCATTTCCTAGCTAATTTCAAACAATCGGATTCCATAGTCATCCAATAGTATCCAACTCTTAGCATTTTTTAGCCATTGCATGCCCACCGGCGTGAGTACCAAAGGAACCCTCGTGAGCCTCTTCCATTAACAAGTATGCTTCGTGCTCATCAGTACAACACATCAAGACCATGTCAAAGTTTCTTCTATACAACACATCATCCTTGTTCAAGTAGAAGTTTCTTGAAAGCCTCCTCAGAGTCTTCTTGTCTTTGATTGACGTGCCTGATGGATACTCTTGAATCTTGAGAAAATGTCTGATGTCAAAATACCAAGGCTTTCCATTTGACGCTTTTTCAACTACAAATACGAAGGCAGGTCTGTCAAGATGCATGATGGTGATTTTTGGAGCTTCATTCCAGAAATTCACTTTATACATTGATGATAACATTGCCAAAGCGTCTGCCATCTGATTTTCAGCCCTAGGTACATGATGAAACTCAACTCTATCAAAGAAAGGCATCAGTCTTCTTGCATAGTTCTTATATGGCACAAAGTTAGCCTGACGAGTTTCCCACTCTCCTTTAATCTGGTTAACGACCAATGCTGAATTGCCATACACATCAAGTTTATTGATCCTCAAATCAATGGTCTCTTCTAAGCCCATGACGCGCGCTTCATATTCAGCTTTATTATTGGTGCAAGCGAATGTTAATCGGGCGGTGAACAGTATATGAGAACCATGAGGAGTTATAATGATCTCCCCGATTTCATTGCCATATTAGTTAACAGCACCTTCAAAAACCAACTTCGACTGAGATCTAATCTCAGGACCCTCGTTAGGCAAAGTATCATCGCGGTCTTTCATCTTCAGAAACATAATATCTTCATCTGGAAATTCAAACTTCATTGGCTGATAATCCTCAACTAGTTGCTCAGCAAGATATTCATACAAGACACTTCCCTTAATGGCTTTTTGGGAAACAGATTAAATATCATATTATGTCAGAACCATCTTCCGTCTGGCGATCCTTTCGGAGAGCGCTTCCTTTTCAAATACATACTTGATTGGATCCATCTTCAAAATCAGCAAGGTTGTATGGTTTAACATGTACTGCCTTAAGCGTTTAGCTGCCCAAGCAAGTGTACAACATGTTTTCTCTAGAATTGAGTATCTCGACTCGCAATCGATGGACTTCTTACTCAGGTAGTAAATACCATGTTCTTTCCTACCTGTCTCGTCATGTTGAACAAGCACACAACCCATTGAATTCTCAAGAACCGTTAAATACATAATTAGAGGTTTTCCTACAACTGGAGGCATCAGTATCGATGGTTCTTGCAAATACTCTTTTATATTCTCAAAAGCCTTCTAGAAATATTCATTCGAAACGACTGCCTAATCTTTTCTCAACAATTTGATAATAGGCTTGCAAGTGGCTATAAGGTGGGAAATGAACCTTACAATGTAGTTAAATCTCCCAAGGAAACCACGAACCTCTTTCTCCGTTCTTGGCTCAGGAATCTCTTGAATTGCTTTGATCTTTGCAGGATCTACCTCAATACCTTTCTCGCTGATAATGAAACCTAGCAGTTTCCCAGATCTCACTGCAAAGGTGCATTTATTTGGATTCAACTTCAGCTTGAATTTCCTTAGTCTTTCAAACAACTTCAAAAGATTGACCAGATGTCCTTCTTTTGTTTGTGACTTCGCAATCATGTCATCAACATATACTTCAATCTTTTGATGAATCATGTAATGAAAGAGAGTCACTATTTCCCGCTGGTAAGTTTCCCCATCATTCTTCAATCCAAAGGGCATCACTTTGTAGCAAAAAGTCCCCCATGGTATAATGAAGGTAGTTTTCTCCATGTCCTCTGGGGCCATTTTGATTTGGTTATACCCAGAGAAGCCATCCATGAAGGAAAGCACAGAATATTGAGCGGTGTTATCAACCAACACGTCAATGTGGGGGAGCGGGAAATCATCTTTCAGGCTTGCTCTATTCAGATCTCTGTAGTCAACTCACATCCTGACCTTTCCATCTTTCTTAGGAACATGAAAAATGTTAGCAACCCACGGAGGGTAATTCGTGACAGCAAGAAACCCAGCATCCAGCTGCTTTTAAACATCTTCTTTGATCTTAAATGTCATGTCAGGCCTCGTGCTTCTCAACTTTTTCTTCACTGGTGGACATTCTTCTCGGAGAGGCAGCCGGTGTACTACTATATCAGTATCCAACCCAGACATATCTTGGTATTACCAAGCAAAGATATCCATGTACTCACGGAGCATTTTGACCAATCTTCTCTTGACATCATCTTCCAAAGCAGCCCCTATTCTGACTTCCCTCTTTTCATCCTCGATACCCACATTAATGACTTCAATATCCTCTTGATGAGGCAAAATGACCCTTTCCTCTTACTTCAGAAGTCTGGATAGTTCCTCAGGTAGGTCACAATCTTCATCAGTCTCTTCTTAAGCTTGATAGATAGGACTATCGAAATTATACTGAGCCATAGTCGAATCAGAATCGATGACCTGCACGATTGATGTTTATGTTCATTATAATATACAAACAAACACAAACACATTGCCATTTTTCTGTTTAATAAAAAATAAAATAAAATTAAAAAAACAGAGATCAAAATATTTGAATGCAAAAAAACGTCATTTTATTCATGATAATGTTTGAAAATGACAAAAGGGGAGCCCTACAAAATGAGTCACTACGTCTTGGGTAGAACGTAGGACTGGAGATGATAAAAAAACAAGTGAAAATTACTCTTCAGTGGTGACTTGAACAATTTCCTCAGCAGTCCAGTTGCATAGCTTCTGTCCAGGAACGCAAGGAAGAAATTCAGGCATCCATGTCGTAGTCGCTATCACCTTCATCGTCTTCTACGACATTAATCCTGTCGAAGATAACTCCTCCGTTGGTGAATTGCATAGGTCCCCTGTATCTGGGAGTATTCTGAGAAGAACTGGAAGGCTTGAACCCTAAGTCGAACTTGTCCTGTTTGACAGGAACATCAAGCACCTGGCCCCATCTATGGGAAGATCCAGATTTAACGATAGCACGGGCTTCTTTAAAATATTACATTGAGACCTCTGGGCTTTTAACTTCAACAGGAGGCTTCTCTTGATTTTTTACTGTTTCAAAAGCCTGAAAGAGCGTCCCGTGGATCTCTCCATCCACTATTATGTTTTTAAACGACGACAACTGACTCACCATAATATCCTCTTCACCACATACCGTAACAACTTTACCCTCCATCATATACTTTAGCTTTTGATGTAACGTCGATGTGACTGTTCCTGCAACATGAGTCCATGATCGACCAAGAAAACAGTTGTATGCTGGCTGGATATCCATTATGAAAAAAGTTGCATCAAAGGTCTCGGGTCCAACCTGGATTGGCATAGTAATCTCTCCGAATACAGACCTCTTCGAGCCATCAAACGCCCTCACAATCAAATCACTTGGTGTACAAATTAATCCTTGAGTATCCAATTTCATCAGCGCCTTCTTGAGTAGCACATTGAGAGACGACCCTGTGTCAACTAAGACGCGTGACAGTAAGGACCCTCTACATTCCATGGATATGTGTAAAGGTTATGATTCCTCCGAGCCGGAGTTAAATCTAGGTCTGTAAAACCTAAACCATTGCCAGCATTGACATGCGCTACTACCCCTTCCAATTGGTTAACCGAAATCTCATGCGGTGCATATGCAGAATTCAGGATCTTTAACAGTGCATTTCGATGTGCCTCAAAACACAACAACAATGACAAAATAGAAATCTTCGACGGAGTCTGATTTAAGTGATCTACAATCTTATAATCACTTTTGCAAATGAGTCTCATAAATTCCTCGACATCTTTGGAGAATGAACTGTCATTACCGGCCTGTTGTTGCGCACTCTCCTTAACTATCGCCTTCCCTTTTCCATTGTTAACTTTGTCAGTATTAACCTCTGGTGGGGAAAATACTCTTCCACTTCTAGTGATACCACTTGAACCCACTATGTTTTCAACCGAAGAACCATCATACGAAGACCCTGTCAATTCCTGCTTATGCCCATTAGAGAACACTTCTGCTCCATAGTTCCATGGGATGGCCTTAGTGCTCTCGTATGGCACAGGTCCAGGTGTAGTAATGATGACCGGCGCTGGCCTTGCAGGCACTGGAATTTTAATTGTGCTATAGAGAATTGAAATCGTGGCTACTCTTGTTTTAGAACTCTTAGGTTTTGTTCGCTCTTTTTCCTTTCCTTTTTTGGATAAAATAAAAGTGCAGTGGCGACTCTTGCATGTTTGAGTTAAGTTAATCAATAGCTTACACTCACAAATTTCTCCGCTACATTAAGGTGGCGTGTTAAAAACATATTTAGTAATTTTAGTGTTGTAATTGGTTAACACTGGGGTGTAACTAGTTACAGCAAGACCGAAAGCACTTCTGAGTTGTAGAAATAGTGAAATCTTCGAGGGTGTAATCGGTTAAAACTAAGGTTAAACGGTTACCACTGAAAGTATTATTATTTTCATGTCAATTGTAACCGCTTACTCGAGTTTTTGCATTTTTCAGCTGTGTGCTTGTATGTTTTAGGTCTCAATCATTTTGTAACACTTGTATAAATGTCTCTCTCTCTCTCTCTCTCTCTCTCTCTCTCTCTCTCTCTCTCTCTCTCTCTCTCCACATTTCAATTTTCTCCATCCCTGTTCACCAATCTTGTAGTTCATAGTTCCATCAAACCTACCATGCATTGGAGCCTTGTAGATGAGTAGATGTGTTATACCAATATAACTCTGTGACGTGAAATTCATGTGGCAAAGTATTGCGACGTGAATATCACGTGGCAAAGTTGAGACGTGTTTTTTACGTGGCAAAAAAGTTGTCACAAACGCTCCTGCAACGTATTTTACCACGTCATTAAATAGTAATTGTGATGTGATTTTTTCTATTTATAGTGTAAAAATCACGTGGCTAATGAAAATATTTTTTATAGTTTGTGATTCCATAAAAAAAGATATATATATATATATATATATATATATATATATATATATATATATATATATATATATATATATATATATATATATATATATATATATATATATATATATATATATATATATATATATATATATATATGCGCGCGCGTAAAAAATTGATAGAAAAATCATGCTGTAAAAAATCCTCACAAGATATTCAATACATAGTCTTACCCTAAAAATTAATTATATCAAAAAGGCTATATATATATGCAGTTGAATTGCATGATGGTTCACTATCATTATAAGGGTAGATTTGTTTTCATCCATATACACATATATCGTAGTGACATATCATTCATTTGCTTAACTTATGCCATCGAGTATTGGGACCCTTTGCAGTATAATTTCCCCTTAGAAGAAGAAATATCTTTAGCCTAAACTCCAAAACTTAGAATTCGACAACTCCTCATGACATTATCATCAACAGTATTAGTATATATAGTGAATGTCGTGACTGTGAAATTATATAACTATCAATTTATTTTTAAAAAGGACACTTATTAGGACGTTTCAGTTCTTCTTCTTTGTTTTTATTTTCTTTCATTTTTAATTTTCTAGTATGAAAATGTGAATGGAATTCTTGAAAAGTCAATGATTGCAGCGAAATAGAAAGCAAAAATTCTAAATTAAATTCAAAATGGCATAAAGTTGGTGGTTAGATGTAGGGTCTACTATTTTTATATCTTAAAGTAAATAAATCACATGTCTTCTTAAGATTCAATTAATCAAATATTGAAACATATATTCTGTGTTATATATATATATATATATATATATATATATATATATATATATATATATATATATATATATATATATATATATATATATATATATATATATATATATATATATATATATATATATATATATATATATATATATATATATATATATATATATATATATATATATATATATATATATATATATATATATATATATACGAATAAATAATTTTGAGTGGGTTCTAAAATAACAAGAAAATATGTCAGTGAAGATGAGTTTTGAATTCAGAAATAAGAAACACTTGTGAAGTGTTGAAGTATGTTTGAATTCAAAAATAGACATTTCGTGAAGTGTTGTAGAATGAAAGTATACAACTTTTAAAGAATGTTGTTGTAGGCGAAACAATGTAACGTTTAGAAAAAATAACTTTTAACAAAAGTTTGGTAAAAGTTGTTTCACCAAGGGTCGCAAATTTGTTAAACAACATCAATATTATTGAGAATAATATCACAAGTGTGAGTTGGAGTCTCACATTGTTTATAAATATGGAGAGTTGAACATTTAAAAGTGGAAGAACTCATACACATATCACCTTAAGATTTTGGGTGAATATGCGGTGTCTCTCACACTTGTGTTACTCTTAACTAAATGTTCAATGCTCCCTAATGAAAAACTGTAATAGTCTCACATTGGCTAAAAATATGGAGACTTGAACATTTATAAGTGGGAGAACTCATACACCTATCACTTTAAGATTTTGGGTGAATATGTGATATCTCTCTCACAAAGGTGTTGCTATAGAAAAGAAAAGGAAGTCTCACAATGTTCAATGCTCCCTATTGACAAATCTCCCCCAACAGTGGTATCATGAGCCTTTGTTTCGAGAAACAAATCTCCCCCAACAGTGGTATCATGAGCCTTTGGTTCGAGAAAGGGACCGACTTACTTGTATCGAAATGCATAAAAAGAGGGTGTCCCAGAAAGAGGTGTATCAAATTGCCCAAGAAAGATGTGTCAACGGCGGTACAAGTGTATGTGGACAAGAGTTTTTACTTGAGGGAGAGCATTGTGGAGTCACACTTGAGGGAGAGTGTTGAGAATAATATAACAAGTGTGAGTTGGAGTCCCACATTAGTTATAAATATGGAGAGTTGAACATTTACAAATGAGATATTCTTCCCTACATACTAGTTTCCATTGATTTTAAGGAAAGTGATTTCTTTCATTATTCTAGGATCGTTCCAATTGATTTATAATTTTATTTTCTAATTATATATATATATATATATATATATATATATATATATATATATATATATATATATATATATATATATATATATATATATATATATATATATATATATTATTATTATTATTAATAATCGAGATATTAATGATTACTTTTTCTTTAATAAAAATATAGTTGACTTATAAAAAACAACAACTTAATTATTTTAATATATAAATATAAATAAATAGTATCTCATAAATTAAACTCTAAATTAACATATTATACACATTTAACTAAATTAACATGTATCGAACTATTTTATCTACTCCATACTTATAACTACTTAAACTCAAACACACTTCAAATAAGATCTCTTCTATTTTAACTAGAGTTTTTTGAATTCAAATTTGATCTTAAACATGCAATAATAAAAATTTTGCACAAAAGATATCTGATTTATAAAAAAATTATTTAACTTTGATTTACTCTCAATCATGTGTCGGTGCATTTTGATATATAACATAGTTAGAGTATCTAGGTATGCAATTGGTTCATATGTCTAGTCTCTGTCTTATCGTGTACAATTACTCAGTCAGTTTTTTTTCTTCTTAAATGTTGATTATAAATACTGCATCTCTTTAATTTGAGTGTTTCCCCAATTATATTTTGTGGGCTCGAAATTGACTTTATAATAACACCATCAATACTCTTATTTTTATTTTTTTTAATAGTAATTTATTCATACTCTTGTATGAATTTACATTACTCCCTTAAATTACCCTTGAATGGTCTAATATAACAATTTTTTATTTTAAGATTTTAAGATTTTGATATGGCAGGTTAATCTTTTTAAAGATTTTCGTTAGTGTCATAATATTACTCTCTCTATTCATAATTGAAAATTCCTATTAAAGAAAATTTGTTTTAAGTTTTTTAAATGGTAAATGTTTATATATAATTCTGATTTTTGGTTGGAAAATTGTTTTGAATTCTCTTCCTACTAGAAAAGAATTTCATAAGATGTGAAATTTTGTGTGATCTTTACAATTTGGCGTGTCTTTAGTGTTATGGGAAAAGTGAGGATTTATATCATCTTTTTGGAGGTTGCTCTGTTTAAGAGGTTTGGTGGATTCATATGTATGCTTGGCTTCAGATTGTTATGTAAATAGAACTTTAACCTTTTACTGATCGTGATGTGAATCTTGTTGTGAAATATGACAAAATTCAATATCAATTTGTGAGGCAAAGAACAATAGCAATTAAAATAAATGGTCTTCAACAATAATAATCCGTACACAGATAATATAACAGAATAAGGCAACAAAAAACCGAAGGTTTGTTTACCCAGTTCGATCAAACGATCTACTCTGGAGGAGAGAGCAGCTCTCAAATTCACTATACTTAGAAAGTTGTTACAAGAGATCACAGATGAATATATCAATCATCTCATATCCAAGGTGTAACAGTGTTTCACAATAACCTTAAATAACTCCAAAGTTTTCCCTAAACCTTTGTTTTTTTAAGGTTTTCCTTGTGAATAGCTGAAACCCTATGTTATGCCTTTAAACTCTTTCTCTTCCTTTTTGGTATAAACTCTAAGATTGGCACACACCAAACATATAAGAGATACATATTTATAATAACAAATACACAATAAAGAAAGCCCAAAATCACATGGATCCATGGACTGAATCGAAAAAGCCTAAAAACTCGAAAATACTATTCACCGTACAGACAACATTATTCACCGTACAAATAGCATTATTCACTGTACGCTAGCATTATTCACCAACCAATTTTTTTTCTGACTTTTCGTCCGACTTTCTAAAACTTTCGATTTTCGCGGTAAATGCAATCTCCAAAATATGTTTTATTTCTCTTCATCAACAAAGGTTTTAAGGCATATTTACAACAATCTCCACATTTACTTTAAACCGTGTTGATACTAATTTAACAATCAACAACATTGCTACTTTCTACCAAGTTGAAACTTTAATCAATAATTTTGATCAAATTCAAGCAACCCTTGAATCTTGATCTCGCAACTTGAATCCATTTGTTCTCAATTACCCTTTTCTGCCTAGGTAATTTAACAAGCCTACAAGTATGATTTTTCAACCACCCTTGACTCCACTTATTTTCAAATGCCTCCCTGAAGGTTTTTCTTCTTTTATTTTGCAGTTCTTCAGACACATTAAAAACATAATATCCAAGGCTAGCATAACCGTCCCTTTGAGATGCTACAATAACCCTCCTTACCTTATCATGAGTCAAATGATAATCAAAGATCTCTGTAACCGTTCCCTCACTACTGCTAGCATCCATAGTAGGAAACTCCACCTCAAACTGAGTTTTCTCTGTTATAGTTTCTCTCTTGGTTTTCACTATTCTTCTTCTGAAGAAATTCTCTACCAACCAAGTAAGTTGTTTTAACTTCAGCTCTTCCCCAAAAACTCAATAACAGCTCAGCAGTAACATGCATTTTTATCCCTTGATTTTTGCAAAATTCATTGTACTCCTCCGAAACTTTCTCAAGACATCCATAACGCCTTAAACTCAAATCTCATAGCTCTTCCTTGTCATGAAAGCCTCCACTTGTTAACGATGAATGAATAATAACATTTGAACCTTCTAAAATATATATACCACATATTTTAGACCGCTTAGCAATAATCAAGTCATCACGCAAAATCTTCAACACTTCACGTTCAACTCTAGTACAATAGCCTAGATCATCAAACATACTTATAGATATCAAATTTTTCTTGAGTTCTGGAATATACCTCACATTGTGAATAAAAAGTTCACGATCATTAAACATTTTAAATCTGACTGTACCAATACCATGAACCTTGCATGTCTTATTATTACCAAGGTGAACTACTCCACCTTGCATCATCTTCAATGTTTCAAAGTATTCTATTCTTGGACACATGTGATAAGAGCAACCTGAGTCAATGACCCAACTATCTTCAGTTTCCAAAATCGATACTACTAGTGCTTCGATATCCTTATAACTTTCCTCACCCAATGCAACTACAGCTTGAAAAAAATCTTCATTGACCTTTCTTTCAGGACAATCCCTTTTAAAGTGACCAATTTTTTTACAATTAAAATATTTTACCGTTGACTTGTCAAACCTCTTTAGTTTGGGCATCCCTTTATGCTCACCTCCTCCTCTTGACACATTTAAGCCTTCACCACTATCTTAAATCTTCAAATCTTTTAACTTTGAAAATTATTTAGATTTCACTGCCGTCTGAACTTCATCCAAAGTAATAGTACCTTCCTTACCATAAAGAAGGACATCCTTAAAGTGCTCAAAGAATATGGGTAATGAACTTAACAAGATAAAAGCCTTGTCCTCATCATCAATATTCACTTAAATATTCTCATGATCATCGATAATCTTGTGAAATTCTATGAGCTGATCAACTATGGATTTGTTCTCCACCATTCAGAAAGAATAGAGTTGTTGTTTAAGATACAACCTATGAGCCAAAGACTTTGTCATATACAATGATTCAAGTTTTACCCACATAGCAACCGCAGTTTGCTCCCTAGAGACATCTCTTAGAACTTTATCCCTGAGCCACAAGATAATGACACTCATGGTCTTATCCATCATCTCGGTCTTCTATACATGTGTAAGCCTTGCAGGCATCAATGTTTCACTCTTCAAAGCATCGATACACTTCTCTTGAATTAAAATTGCTTGCATCTTAATTTTCCACAACCCGAAGACGTTGTTATTGGAAAATTTCTCGATCTGCCATCTACTAACCATGGTGCTCACTTGTCAATAATATCTCTTTGCCCCACGCTCACCGCACCAATTGTTGTGAATATTATTGTGAAAAAAGACAAAATTCAATATTAATTTGTGAGGCAAAGAACAATAGCAACCAAAATAAATTGTCTTCAGCAATAATAATAATCTGTACACAACTAATATAACAGAATAAGGCAAGAAAAAATCGAAAGTTTGTTTACCCAATTCGATCAAACGATCTACTCTGGGGGAGAGAGCAACTCTTCAATTCACTATACTTAGAAAGTTGTTACAAGAGATTACAGATGAGTTACAAGAAAATAACCTTCGCCTTCAGGTTTCCAAGAACAACCCTATTTTCTACCTGTTGCGGTTAGAATATGATATCAAATTATTAATTAATTTGAATCGCATCTTTAGTTCACAACCGCTCTTTGATTTATCTGAAGGAAAAGGTCAAAAGAGGAAAACCTAATTTTGCATCGTAAAGACAATGCGGGGAGAGATCTGGGTAAGGGGTGTGTTAAGCTTAGGGAAGGTACTAGCACCCTAAACTTCTGTAGTACTCTACAGGAACCTTTTGTTTATTGTATGCTTTTTTATTTTATTTTTTTATCTGTTTGAAATATATTGCTAAGGGATAGAGTGACCTAAAGACCTAAGGGTTAGTCCTAAGTTTACTCGGCAAGACGTCGCGTCTTGTGCCTACGTATCCTGGATAGGGAATGGAATCAGAGTAATCATAGTTCCCCTCGAAAGGGAGGTTAGAAACGTCTTGACTGTGGTCAAGGTTTCATTGGGGAGTAAGCGTTCATAGGGAAGCGCCTACGTGGAGTCTTGAAACTCCTATTTCTACGTTGAAATTGTTAATTGAAATTAGGGTTAAATTAAATATTCCACGACGGGGAACCCTAAAACAGAGTACGGCGACTCTTTGACCTAATGCTAGGGTAAAGGGTATTTTCGTCCACAGCGGGACACCTAGGCGATTAGGGTTTTGAAATGGTCAAACGTTAGGGTTATTGACTCGGCGGTCAAACGGCTAGACCTAATCCTTCGGAAGGAATCCTAACGGTAAAAACATGCAAACAGACAAAATATCGTAGACCGAATTAAAATGCGGAAAAATAAAGAAAGCGGTAAAAGAAGATCGCGACGATCACTCGCGTAAATTACAAATCCCAAAAACAAATGCAAAAATAAAAATAATTGCGATCATGGCCTCGCATAAATTACATCCATGAAACAAAAAAATAGTACGAACAAATGAAATATTGAGGAGCTGCAACGAACAAACTAATGAGGGTTAGACGAAAATGAAGCGGCTAAATCAAAAACTTTATTTTTTTGAATTTTATTTAAAGGGAAGAACTAATTTTTGCATTTAAAAGGAGAACTTAATTTGATTTTAATGTTTTTATTTAAAAATTAGTTTTAATTTGATTAAAAAAAATGATTTAATTTTAAGGTTTTTGATGAAAAAAAGTTAGTTTTAATTTTTGTAAAATGTTTTAATTTTAATGTTTAAACAATGTTTTAAATTTTAAAGCAAAAAAAAATGTTTTATTTTTTTAAGTTAAAAAATGTTTTTTTAAAATTTATTTTTAAGAATTATTTTTAATTTTAAGTTTTAAATATGAGTCTTAATTTTAAAAACAAGGTTTAATTTTAATTTTATGATTTTAGCTTTAAAAATGGTTTAATTTTTTTTTATATTTTAATTAACTTAAGTAAACTAAGTTAATGAGATTAACAATTAGAAATATTTTTATTTAAACAGTTTTCATTAACCTGCATTATGAAAATTATATATCACAGCAATAATAAAATACTAATAACAATATAATAATAACAAAATAAATAAAAAGAATAGGAGGAAGAAAATTGGAAATAAAAGGGGGATTCGTAGCGGTGGCGGCTCCCTCATTGATGAAGTTTTGAAGCTTTTTCTTTTTCTTTTGCATGGCTATTCTTGCATCTTCTTCTTCCTCGCTTCGCCATAATCTTCTTTTTTTCCTATAAAAAAAAAAAAGAATAACAGAAACCAAATGTGATATTGATGAAATCTTACGAGTTACGGTTTGTTGGTGATTCCGCCGGTGATGAAGCTTTAAAGGTTTTTTCAAAAATCTTCCCTCTTCTGATAAATCGTGAGAACGGCCGTCGTTTTTTCTTTTGTATCCTTCTCCTTTTATCAAATGCAATTCATGTTTATATAGGTAACAAATTAGGGTTAACTCTAACCTAATGCCTATTTTAAAGCC
The DNA here is from genome assembly GCA_963859935.3 of Lathyrus sativus. NCBI lineage: Eukaryota > Viridiplantae > Streptophyta > Magnoliopsida > Fabales > Fabaceae > Lathyrus > Lathyrus sativus. The sequence goes on along the minus strand of OZ012739.1, from coordinate 450,984,574 downwards.
CAACTTAAATAATTAGTCAAAACTAAAAAAAAAAAACTAAAACAAACTTAAAAGAATAAAATCTTTTTTAATATTTTTAATTTTATGATTTTTTGATGTTTTTATGAATAATATGGAAAAAAGTGAAAAAATAATATTTTTTAAAAAATTAAAAATAAAAAGTGAAGAATATTAGAAAAGAAGGTGAGATTCGAACTCTCGACCTCTTACACTCACAACTCCTTACACACGGTTTCTTGCCAATTGTGTCATTTTATTCATTCAAAATAAAGTGGCACTAGAAACCATGTAAAGGTAGGACAAATTTGGGGTGCAACAGATGCCCCTATTTAAATAGCTTCACCAGATGATTTGAGTAGCGGAGACTCGAGAAATCGCGGTGAAAGGGATTTAAATACAGATAACCGGAAATTTGGCCCCTAGATGCAGTGATATGCAATGATATGGACAAAATAACACGAACTATAATGCTGACAATGCCATGAATCTAATATGATGTGTATGATGGAATGATGAATGCAAGGATGCAGGCGACACGACGTCATAGGGGACAGCGCAACGAAGAATTGCACTGGGGAAGTAGACACGCGGTGGTGACAAGGTAACATAGGATCCACACGGAGACAGGACCAGGTAAACGACAGACGCTAGAGTTTTCGGGACATTCATTGAAGAGATCGAGCGGGATCTTCAGGACTCACCGGAAAACATATAGGGAGAGACAAACATCAGAACATTTCGGAAGAACGTCGAAAAGGAGACACGTCGTATTTGGAAGAACGTCAGATAGACATGACACGAAATAGTCGATGGGTGCCAAGTAAACTGGACTTTGTCCACAAAGTAAGACGCGGATAAAACACGACCTCGGGGAGAAAAATGCAAATGGGGATAAAACACCCATGCTGCCAAGTAACTAAATTCGTCCACAAGGTAAAACGCGGATAAAACACGACCTCGAGGAGAAAAATGCAAATGGGGATAAAGCACCCATGACGCCAAGTAAATAAATTTGTCCCCAAGGTAAGACGCGGATAAAACACGACCTCGGGGAGAAAAATGAAAATGGGGATAAAGCACCCATGATGCCAGGTAAATTGGACTTCGTCCACGAGGTAATACGCGGGTAAAACACGACCTCGGGAGAAGAAGCAAATGGGGATAAAACACCCATGATGTCAGGTAAATTGGACTTCGTCCACGAGGTAATACGCGGGTAAAACACGACCTCGGGAGAAAAAGCAAATGGGGATAAAACACCCACGATATGCACATGTGTATAAATCATGCTATGATAGATGATCAAATGACAATGCAGATGTCGACGACAAGGCTCGACTCTGTTGGTAAGATGACAAGATTGGTGAACTGATTCCTCAACCCGGAGATCACTGCCACTTGCTAAATTGTAATCAGGTTGATGATCCTCGTAGGAAGGACGGAAAGCCGCTTGGAGATCTTTCAAGTAAACTGCCCCAGATTAAATTGTCCATTACAGATGAACTGATAATTGCTTCAGCTTGTCTGATTCTGAAAATGATTATTTTACTGTACCCTCGGAAGGTTTGCCCCAGTCCGAGTCTTGAAAATCTCATGGATAAACCAGATTTGAGAAGACTTTGCCCCTGATAGGATCACTTGACCAAGTTTCTCGATTGTTTGAAATTTCCTTAGAGGAAAGCCAGTTTGCAAACAAAAATATTCATACAAACATGGTAATGCAAAGTTCATGCAACTTTTGAAATCAAAATTATTTTTGAAAGATGAAAAATAAATGAGTCATCGATTAGAACGTGGCGGTCCAGGACGCTCAAAGCTTAATACAGGTATACGGCCAAAATAAATGATTCACAAAGATCTTTAGGAGTCAGCTTACGCAACCTTGCTGTAGCATGCTTTCAAAATATCCTTGTTTCAATTAGGTCTTTTGAGGGTTGTAACGTGGCCTGGTTCACAGTTTATGAAACAAAGGATAAAGGCTCAAAATTTGTTTGTTCCCACCCAATCTACGTGATAATCTTCAATCCTACGCTCAGTTAACTCATATTATGCATTCAGGTTCCTATAGGTTAGGAATTGCACTGATGGTAGTAATGATGGTTCGAAAGTCAAGGGACTCTTGAGATGGCTGTCACTACTTTCCTATAACATTTGGTTGTTTTGACATTTAGGATTTTTAGGGTAAGGATTTAAAACTCCTCTCTGCATTATCCCTAAATTTTGCCTGAGTTGTTTCTTGTGAAGATTACAGTCAGCGGGATGCCCCAGTTTTGCCTAAGTCTCCTTTGTAGGTTTTGACTTAGCGGACTTTTCTTTTTGAAAGAAAATGACTGCCTAGCTTAATGATCACAGTGAACCATCATCGGCTTTTGACTTGGAAAACATCTTCGACACTTACTTGCTGTATACGAAGGAAAACTTGTGAATTCAACCTTTATATGAAAGGTGTATTGCAGAAAAGCACAACCGAGTTAACTGAGAACTACCCATCCCCAGGCTAAGATTGCGGGTTTTTTGTAAAGAAAGAAACTCCAACTTCTAGGCTCGAAGGGGTGACAAGGGGATAACTTCCTTATTTCTCCAGTGTTTGGGAGTTGAAATAATGCCTCACATCATCAATAAGGATTCATTGAAAGCATACTGACAGCAGTTATGGGTATAACGTTTTCGTCATCCTCCCTCCAATCTTTGCATACCAAAAATTCGGACAAAAGTAAATATTTGAAAGATAAAGCATAGAGATGAAAATAATAGATAAAATGAATTAAATCAAAAGTTGCAATGCTCAGTTCATCAATATAAAAGTACCAACATAGTTCGAAAGCAAACAGCTAATAAAATAAGGAAAATACAAACAATGAGAAACAAAGGTCTGTGATTAAAACAATACAAAGATAAACTGTCATGTCTAAAACAAATAAATAGCCTGCTGAGGTCAGCCCGAAGCTTCACTTCTGATGCCCTGGCAAAGGATTCTTCTGGATGTTCGGAGGATTGTCTGGAAAATCAAGTATCCTTGCTCTCATCAGCTCACGCACTCTGGCTTTCAGTGCAAAAAAATGCTCCAAGTCGTGGCCTAAGGCACCCTCATGAAAAGTGCACTGGAAATCAGCCCTAAATCCAGTTTGAGGAGGATTAGGAGGAGGTGGTAAAGCCCTTGTAGTGATCAGCCCTCGTTGAACCAGATAAGGATAAAGTTCTGTGTAAGTCATAGGAATAGGATCAAATTGATTCCTATTTCGATACTGGTCTTGTCTAATAACTAGACGTTGAGGATTCTGAGCTGGCTGCGGAGCAACAACAGGTTGAGATCCCTGGCGAGGCTTTCTTGATTCAGTCATGACAGCATTGGTCTGCTCGTCCTTCCTCTTATGGAAATTCCCATAGGATTTCTTTGCACCATTAGAAGATTCGGCAACTTTGGATACCTTCCCATTTTTCAAACCTTCTTCTAACCTTTGGCCAATAGTCACCAGATCTGTAAAGCTTGAAGAGACACTCCCAATCATCTTTTCCCAATAGAAAGGAGACAAAGTATCCATGAATATTCCTGTCAGTTCCTTCTCTGCTATAGGGGGTTCGATTTGGGAAGCTAACTCCCTCCAACGCTGAGCATACTCCTTGAACGACTCTTTTTCCTTCTGAGACATACTTTGAAGCTGACGACGATCGGGAGCCATATCCAAATTGTATTTGTATTGCTTCATAAAAGCGTTGACGAGATCTTGGAAGCAGTGGACACTGTTATGCTCTAAGTTCATATACCATTTAAGAGAAGCATCACTCAAACTATCCTGAAAGCAATGGATGAGCAACTTCTGATTGTTGGTGTAAGCTGCCATCTTTCGGAAGTACATGACTAGATGGGCTCTTGGACATGAATGACCTTGATACTTCACGAACTCAGGAGTCTTGAACTTGGCAGGCAAAACAAGACCAGAAACTAGACACATATTATCGGCATCAACATTGAAGAAATCAGTACCCTCGACAGCTTGGAGTCTCTTGTTTATGATCTGAAACTGTTCACGGGTGATCTCAGGCTCAACAAAATCTTCTTGAACATCGGCAACATTGTACTCATAGGGAGGATTCTCAACGGGAGCTTGGATAGTCTGATTAACCGTGTGGACCACAGGTTGGGCCTCGGTAAGGACAGGAGCTTGAAAAACCGGTCTGACAGCCTGACCAATCATAGCAGCAGATGCAACAGGTGGAGAGTAGTTAGGAGGTAAACCAAACTCAGGCCAACTAGAGGGCGGCACTGAAACAAGAGGTGGATCAACACTTGAAACTTCCTTAATCACAGTCCTCTGAGGTGGCTCTCCTCTGGCAATCAACACTTGAAGCATCTCGGTAAGCCTGGTCATGCCTGCTTTCAACTCATCAATCTCCATCCGGACCTCCGCATTATGTTCCTCTTGTTCTGACATTTGGCGTCTATAGTTAGCTCTAGTCTGATATCTGTGTCGAGGAATCAGCTTGACGACTCAACGGAACACTGGAAGATAAAGACAACTGGACATGAGAAACCCGGGGAAAGATGCCATGCAAGACATGATGCTAATGCAATGCAATAGTTTCAAGAACTTCAACGGTCGATTGCAAACATTTCTTTTTTAGGAAAGTTGGAAACAGTTTTAAACTTTGAAATATAGGACTTTTGAATTCGCAAAGTACTGTTGAATTCCTTGAAACTAGGAATGATGTTTTATGAATGTCATGCACAAATACACACAAACAACAAAGTCCTAGGTTAGAGGAACAATGAATGGAGTTAAGGTCTATCCTTCCCAAAAGGTATGTACTATGGGGTAGTTGTACCTGCAGAATAAGGTTCTAAAGAGGTGCCCAAAGTCATAAGTCCATCTTTTGGATATTATCAATTTCCCAATTGACTCAGTGGTTAATAATATCCTCAAGAGAGCCTCTTTTGAGTGTAGTATCGCGTAGCAACTATCTTGGGATTACTCCCTCATAGTTCCCGCACTACGTCCTAGATAAGGCCAAAGTGGTGTTAAGGTACTACGGCCCCCAGTATCACAGACTCCAATCGACAATAGTAAAAGTTTTCACGATTACTCGTTCAACCGAACCATTTTCAAAAGGGTCTCAACTGAGCGGTGATTCTCAAGTCAGCTTGGTCGGGATTCCACTCCCTATAAGCCTCGTCGAATATATCACCTTCCTATAATAATGTCACTCAAGTCCGGGTGTAAGACTTATCTCACAACAAAGATACCTCAAGCAAGGTACAATATATACAGATAATAAAATAAAATAGAAATATCATACAATAAACAAAATAGGGGCAACCCTTAAAAATCCGATAAATCCCTAGTGAAGTCGCCATTTTCTGTTGCGGTTAGAATATGATATCAAATTATTAATTAATTTGAATCACATCTTTAGTTCACAACCGCTCTTTGATTTATCTGAAGGAAAAGGTCAAAAGAGGAAAACCTAATTTTGCATCGTAAAGACAATGCGGGGAGAGATCTAGGTAAGGGGTTGGTTAAGCTTAGGGAAGGTACTAGCACCCTAAACTTCTGAAGTACTCTACAGGAACCTTTTGTTTATTGTATGCTTTTTTATTTTATTTTTTTATCTGTTTGAAATATATTGCTAAGGGATAGAGTGACCTAAAGACCTAAGGGTTAGTCCTAAGTTTACTCGGCAAGACGTCGCGTCTTGTGCCTACGTATCCTGGATAGGGAATGGAATCAGAGTAATCATAGTTCCCCTCGAAAGGGAGGTTAGAAACGTCTTGACTGTGGTCAAGGTTTCATTGGGGAGTAAGCGTTCATAGGGAAGCACCTACGTGGAGTCTTGAAACTCCTATTTCTACGTTGAAATTGTTAATTGAAATTAGGGTTAAATTAAATATTCCACGACGGGGAACCATAAAACAGAGTACGGCGACTCTTTGACCTAATGCTAGGGTAAAGGGTATTTTCGTCCACAGCGGGACACCTAGGCAATTAGGGTTTTGAAATGGTCAAACGTTAGGGTTATTGACTCGGCGGTCAAACGGCTAGACCTAATCCTTCGGAAGGAATCCTAACGGTAAAAACATGCAAACAGACAAAATATCGTAGACCGAATTAAAATGCGGAAAAATAAAGAAAGCGGTAAAAGAAGCATCGCGACGATCACTCGCGTAAATTACAAATCCCAAAAACAAATGCAAAAATAAAAATAATTGCGATCATGGCCTCGCATAAATTACATCCATGAAACAAAAAAATAGTACGAACAAATGAAATATTGAGGAGCTGCAACGAACAAACTAATGAGGGTTAGACGAAAATGAAGCGGCTAAATCAAAAACTTTATATTTTTGAATTTTATTTAAAGGGAAGAACTAATTTTTGCATTTAAAAGGAGAACTTAATTTGATTTTAATGTTTTTATTTAAAAATTAGTTTTAATTTGATTAAAAAAATGATTTAATTTTAAGGTTTTTGATGAAAAAAAGTTAGTTTTAATTTTTGTAAAATATTTTAATTTTAATGTTTAAACAATGTTTTAAATTTTAAAGCAAAAAAAAAATGTTTTATTTTTTTAAGTTAAAAAATGTTTTTTTAAAATTTATTTTTAAGAATTATTTTTAATTTTAAGTTTTAAATATGAGTCTTAATTTTAAAAACAAGGTTTAATTTTAATTTTATGATTTTAGCTTTAAAAATGGTTTAATTTTTTTTTATATTTTAATTAACTTAAGTAAACTAAGTTAATGAGATTAACAATTAGAAATATTTTTATTTTAACAGTTTTCATTAACCTGCATTATGAAAATGATATACCACAGCAATAATAAAATACTAATAACAATATAATAATAACAAAATAAATAAAAAGAATAGGAGGAAGAAAATTGGAAATAAAAGGGGGATTCGTAGCGGTGGCGGCTCCCTCATTGATGAAGTTTTGAAGCTTTTTCTTTTTCTTTTGCATGGCTATTCTTGCATCTTCTTCTTCCTCGCTTCGCCATAATCTTCTCTTTTTCCTATAAAAAAAAAGAATAACAGAAACCAAATGTGATATTGATGAAATCTTACGAGTTACGGTTTGTTGGTGATTCCGCCGGTGATGAAGCTTTAAAGGTTTTTTCAAAAATCTTCCCTCTTCTGATAAATCGTGAGAACGGCCGCCGTTTTTTCTTTTGTCTCCTTCTCCTTTTATCAAATGCAACTCATGTTTATATAGGTAACAAATTAGGGTTAACTCTAACCTAATGCCTATTTTAAAGCCCAACTTAAATAATTAGTCAAAACTAAAAAAACAAACTAAAACAAACTTAAAAGAATAAAATCTTTTCTAATATTTTTAATTTTATGATTTTTTTTGATGTTTTTATGAATAATATGGAAAAAAGTGAAAAAATAATATTTTTTAAAAAATAATTTAAATAAAATACGAAAATAATAATTAAATAATAAAAAAAAACTATTTTGTTATTTTTTTTTATAAAAATAGAAAAGTTAGAATAAAAATAAAAGAAAAACAAAAAGTGAAGAAGGTGAGATTCAAACTCTCGACCTCTTACACTCACAACTCCTTACACACGGTTTCTTGCCAATTGTGTCATTTTATTCATTCAAAATAAAGTAGCACTAGAAACCATGTAAAGGTAGGACAAATTTGGGGTGCAACACTACCCAAGTGTTTCTCAACCTCTCCAACTCTCAATATATGAATCACTCAAACCCAAGGTGTAACAGTGTTTCACAATAACCTTGAACAACTCCAAGGGTTTCCCTAAACCTTTTCTTTTCTAAGGTTTTCCCTGTGAATAGCTGAAACCCTATGTTATGTATTTAAACCCTTGTTCTCCCTTATTGGTGTAAACTCTAAGATTGTCACACACCAAGCATATAAGAGATACATATTTATAATAGCAAATACCCAACAGAAAAAAACCCAAACTCACATGGATCCATAGACCGAATCAAAAAAGCCCGAAAACTCAAAAACACTATTCACCATACGAATAACATTATTCACCGTACGGATAATACTATTCATCGTACAGACAATATTATTCACCGACTGATTTTTCGCGGTAACCGCAATCTCCAAAATATATTTTCTTTCTCTTCATCAACAATAGTTTTAAGGCACATTTACAACAAATCGTATTCAAGCGTTAGAGGTTTCGGTTAAATCTTGACTCAAGGTGGATTTCAAATGGATTTTTGGTTTATCTATTTGTTGGACTAATTGGTCTTGCAGAAACTCTATCCTTTTTAATGGTGGCTCGTCAGTTAATTTTGATGGGTTGGGAATGACCAAAATTTTATTGTGGGAATGGTTTATTGCGGTTATGAAACCGGATAGTAATTTTTCTTGGTGAGAGTGGTGTGTCACCCTGGTTATGAAACCGGATAATAATTTTTCTTGGTGAGAGTGGTGTGTCACCTTGGTTATGAAACCGGTAGTTCATTTTGGACGTTCATGCATTTGTATTTGTCGTTCTGGTTTTTTTCTAGGGTTGTACACCCCTTGTGTCGTTTAGTTCTTTTTGGTTATCAAAAAACAATATAAGAGTTTACTTACCTTCACAATCGCCCCAACCGACTATAAGATGACCATGATGCTTAAGTTAGATCTCCATCTTTGGCCTCATAGAAAGAGAGATTTACCTGCAAATAATTCGACATTGAAGTTTCAGCGGCCATAAATGTGAGTTATTTAAGATGAGACTAATATAGTCTTGAAGATATGAAATAAGGCTTCAGTCAATCTAAAGTCTATTCTGGAAATTTTTTCTACCAAGCTTATAGTTGATAGAGACATGTAATGACTTGAGTATGGTGTTTCTTCACGATCCTAAATGATTGATTATTGTTGGGAAAACTCCTATCTTGAAGTTCACCGAGTCGATCTTGATGAACAATAATAAATTGTATTGATTGCTCCTATTGTTCTTCATCCTTTACACATGTGAAACAATCACTCCTTGGTTTCAAGATGTTTCTGCATCACACAGAGAATTGAAAGAAGAAAGCAAAGCAATTTGAAAGTGAGAAAAGAGAAATTCTTGGAGTAAGAAGAAGAATGTGATGTTGTTGTAAAAATTATACTCTAAGTTTTGATATTATGTGTTAATCACAACTATGATTTCAGAATCTCCACAAATCTTGCATACTTCATTACAAATGAAATAGAGCTCCTCTCTATTTTTATAAGACATTACTTGCACTCTAAGTAATCACAAAATAACTGTCATACCTCGAAAAAATAAGATCCTTCGTGAATGGTCACGAAAAATTATTCAAGCAGAGTCACCACCGAACTTTATTTATTCCCATAGAGAGAGAAAGGGAAATATCGAATAAAACCCCTAAGAGAAAGGACAAGGATATGATCATCGTAACCAATAATCTGAGTTCGGGAGTCGATTACGCAAGAAAAAGGTATTAGCACCCCTCACGTCCATTGTACTCAACAGGAACCTCTTAATTTGATTCGTGATTAACGTTAGCTAATGTTGTTTGTTTTCTTCTAAGATGAATAACGCGAAAAGGGTATGAGAAAATATTTTGTTTGCTAACGGGAAATTTGGTGCTTTTTTATTAGGGTACTCGCCAAAGATTGGGGCCTTTGTGCTTACGTATCTTCATTTGTAAAATGAAGAATCAGAACGTCTGTAGTTCATGCAACTATGGTTTGTTGCTTGGTTTTAGGATGACAAGAACTCAAACCACGAGAACTACAACTCAGAGCCTCATTCTCAGTGAGACGTTGACTACACCTCGTTCCTTTTTCATCTTTTATTAAAAAATGTTTCATAGTTGTTAAGTGTTTTGATTTAATTGAGAAAATATCAATTGATGTTGGATCAGGGGTTTATTGATTGTTTTAGACAGGTTTTGGTAAATGGGTAGGCTAATGGAGATCGTGAAAACAATTGAATTATAAAGGGTGAATGTAACATGGAGTGTAGTTGGTTTAAGGGTTAATGGTGATGGAAAGTCTTATTTATTTTCTTACTTATGAAAAATGTTTAACGTTGGATCAAGCTTTTTTTTTTTTTGAAAAGTAGGTGGTTGATTTTATTCTTGCATTAAGAAAAAACCTAAGCAACTAACAATCAAAGCACAAAGATAAAAATTATTACACTTTATAGGAGTGGGTATACATTTGCTCAAATGGAGATTAAATCACACCATAGCACAAATAAAATCATTACACAAATGCATGCAAACAAGCACATGGAATAAAAAATGAGTTTCATTGTATGAAAACTCAACAGAAGGCTATAAGGTTGACGATGATCGTGAAAACAATCGACTTACAAGGTGTATGAAAATGGTTTAATATTTAATTAAGGTATTAGTTTGAAAAGCGTTTAAGCATGCATATGGGAGATGAGAATCAAAAGCAATATGACATGATCACAAATCACATATGAGTAAAGGCATGAGCATCATAGAAGTCAAGCATAATATGAATAAAATAAAACAAACAAAAGATAGATTTATTAATCAAATTAAATATAAATATATAATAAGATTAACCAATAAATTAATTAATCAATATTAAATAAAGATATTTAAGATAATTAACAATTTAATACTTTTTGGATTTTTATAATAAAGGAATTAACAAAAATAATTAATTAGATTAAACTTAAACATTTATTAAAATTAATCTTTAAATAAATTAATTAGTATTAAATGTAAAGGAAATGATACAAGAGAGGAAAGAAGGTGGAACCACCTCATTTTCATTCAGCCCCCCTCTTTCCCTCTCTCTCTCTCACACACACACACACACACACTTCATCGCTTTCTCTCTCAAACACAAAGAACTATGCAAGTATCATCAACCACCAGGACCGTGAAACCCGCCGAAGAAGATGGTGGCCGATGCCGTCTGTCTCTGGCCAACCCTCAAAACTCTCATATTCTATGAAACCCAAGCCGTTGAGTTCAAATCTGAACTAAGATTTCTCAAAATCCCACTCAAACTCTGAAAAGTCAGAAACCCTAATCAAACTTAGATCTACAAAATCATGAAGAAAAACAAACAATTTCAAGAGGAATAACTTATAAGATTTTAAAAAATAGTTGTGATATTAAACATGTTAACAATTAATCTTATTTTACAAGTTTAATATTCATAAAAGAGAAATAATATATGACAAAACATTCATACTAGGTTGTCGAAAAAATATATATAATATAGTTGAAAAATATGTTAAAAAAAGAAGGAAATAATTCAATTGAAAATTTAAAAGAAGTTATACAAAAATAGCCAGTAAAAATACTCTATGTTTATGAACATATGTTTTTTTTTGTATAAACTTTTAAATAGAATATATTAATAAGGAAGAAAAACTCTAAAATTATATATATATATATATATATATATATATATATATATATATATATATATATATATATATATATATATATATATATATATATATATATATATATATATATATATATATATATATATATATATATATATATATATATATATATATATATATATATATATATATATATATATATATATATATATATATATATATATATATATATATATATATATATATATATATATATATATATTGTTGTGAATCGGATACCTTTAAACAAAGTATAAACAGTTTCTTAATGATCAAGAAACTCACAAGGGTTAGGGTTAACAAAGAAAACAAGGTAAAACAACAAGGAACAACAAGGATTGGTTATTAAACTGTTATTCTTTCCTTTCTCTTAGAACAAGATTACAAGTATACAAGAATAACAAAATAACCCCTCTCCCTTGAAATTAGGATTTTATCTTCCTATTTTTCCTTTTTCTAAGATTGAGAAACTAGCATCCTATTTATAATAAAATAGCAAACTAACCTAATGGGCTTGTTAACAATTACCCATTACAAGCTAACTTAGGGTACAAGCTAACTTAAACAATTGAGCTTACAAGCAAGACCCAATTCAACATGCTAACAACCCTAGCAATATTTACTCATGCTAACAACCTTAGCAATATTTACTCATGCTAACAACCTTAGCAATATTTACTCATGCTAACAACCTTAGCAATATTTACTCATGCATGTTAGAACAAACTTCGACTACAACACGCATTACTTGCGAACAGACTTCGACCACACTAGAGTTCGATTCAATGTCTCACAAATCTCCACCTTGGATCTAACTCTATAACATCAAGAAACTAGCTTTCTTCATGCAGATTTATTAACTGCATACAGTGAAAAAACTTGCAACTGGGCAATGTCTTTTCTTTTTCCGTTAACGCAGCGTCCATGGTTGCCTCACCCTTCAACGCTTCCAAACAACCCTGCTGAACCAACAGGGCTTTCATCTTCAAGCGCCACAGACCGAAATCGTTCACTTCGGTGAACTTTTCAATCTCATACTTTGTTGAAGACATCTTTTCCACGCTCACCGCACCAATTTGTTGTGAATAGGATACCGTTAAACAAAGTATACACGGTTTCTTAATGATCAAGAAACACACAAGGGTTAGGGTTAACAAAGAAGACAAGGTAAAATAACAAGGAACAACAAGGATTGGTTATTAAACTGTTATTCTTTCCTTTCTCTTAGAACAAGATTACAAGTATACAAGAATAACAAAATAACCCCTCTCCCTTGAAATTAGGATTTTATCTTCCTATTTTTCCTTTTTCTAAGATTGAGAAACTAGCATCCTATTTATAATAAAATAGCAAACTAACCTAATGGGCTTTTTAACAATTACCCATTACAAGCTAACTTAAACAATTGAGCTTACAAGCAAGACCCAATTCAACATGCTAACAACCCTAGCAATATTTACTCATGCTAACAACCTTAGCAATATTTACTCATGCTAACAACCTTAGCAATATTTACTCATGCTAACAACCTTAGCAATATTTACTCATGCATGTTAGAACAAACTTCGACTACAACACGCATTACTTGCGAACAGACTTCGACCACACTAGAGTTCGATCCAATGTCTCACATATATATATATATATATATATATATATATATATATATATATATATATATATATATATATATATATATATATATATATATATATATATATATATATATATATATATATATATATATATATATATATATATATATATATATATATATATATATATATATATATATATATATATATATATATATATATATATATATATATATATATATATATATATATATATATATATATATATATATATATATATATATATATATATATATATATATATATATATATATATATATATATATATTCACAAACTATAAGAAATGTCTGGAGACAACTAAAGATAAACAAGATACAATATAGAACATTAAATAATACACACGGATAAACAACACTACTTTGAAGGGGATCACCCGAAATTGACCGTAACTACTAAAATTTTACCTCACAACTCACAAGTTAGATCTCAAACCAACTAGATCCATAATCAGCATACCAAATCCCATCAAAAGAGAATAAAAAAGGCCACCACCAATCTCTAAATCAAGGCAAACAATTGATACACTATATGTTCAAGTAGAGGATATATAATTTTGAAGTCAAATCATGAAGGTGCAAACATTCACCTTAGATCTACCCAAAAATTATTTATAGACAAAAACATATTCTTCTCCTCCACCTCTTTCATTGAAATCTTGACTTCCTTAAAAATAATATAATTTCGAGCTTTTCAAATAGATCAGACTGTTTGGGGAGATTTTCACTAGGGAGCATTGAACATTGTGAGACTTTTCTCTTTCTAAAGCAAGATCTTTGTGAAAGACACACCACATACTCACCAAAAATCTTAAGGTGATAAGTATGTGGATTCTCCTACTTACAAATGCTCAAGTCACCACATTCCTATCTAATAAGAGACTATTATCCATACTACTCACACTTGTTATACTTAACACTCTCTCTCAAGTGTGAGTCTATCCAAAATGCTTCCACAATCCCCCCTTAAGCAGAAGCTTCAATTGTGCAACTACACTTTCTGTTTTGTGTTTCTTACTCACCACCCTTGTATCGCCGTTGACACTCTTCAACGGGACACCTCATAACCACCATTTATGGGGAGTACTTTCGATACAAGTGAATTGGTCCTTCACTCGAACCAGACTCTGATACCACTGTTAGGGGAGATTTTCACTAGGGAACATTGAACATTGTGAGGCTTTTCTTTTTCTAGAGTAAGACCTTTGTGAAGGACACACCACATACTCACCAAAAACCTTAAGGTGATAGGTGTGTGGATTCTCTCACTTATAAATGCTCAAGTCACCACATTCTTATCCAATATGAGTCTATTATCCACACTACTCACACTTGTTATACTTAACACAAACTACATCGTCCTAAACTATAAGATAATTGCTCATATCCTTAACCATACTTCCTAAATAAAGAAAAAACTCAAAAAGGATCCTACGATCATAAGGGATAGCTACATGGCACTCCAACCACTTAAAAAATATATATCATCCTAACAAGACTATCTCACAAGTAACACAAGTTAAAGATGAGAGACCGTCTCAATAAAAAAAAACTCACACAAAGAACAAGCGTTCCTACTAAGATTCGAAATCACCTATCTTTTAGACATGTTAACTCTATAAGAGAGTATATCTCGCAAAAATTCGTAAGAGAAGACCAAGATCTTAGATGCAACCCAACTACTCTAGATGAGTGGAAGGATTCAGTACTCTTTCGAAGGCGGAGCTGTAGAAATTCTCAAACAAACCCTCTTAACTAGGTAACCGAATACCATTGAAAAGGTATCATCTCTAGAGTGCTTTCAAATAGAAACCTTCATTTTCACTTTATCATAATGACGAGATTAACCAACTGAAAATCCCTCCCTCCTAACCACCTTTTGCTCTTAGATTTGCAAACATCTTCCCACTAAATCCACATGGACACTTAGAAACTCTTTCCACCCCCTCTCGAAAGAGCGTTCTTTACAACTTAACAATTTTCTTTCAAACCTAAACAAACACTACTTTTTTTTAAAAGACAAGTATGTAGTAGTTTACATTTTCGAAATTAATTAAATGTATATGTTATCATTTAAGAAGAACGGTAGGTAAAGCTAATCATTTGTGCAAATGTACTCAAGAGAAGCCCTTTACCAAAATATGATTAAACAAATCACTTTAGTTGATGTTTGATTCATATAAAATTTCACATTTAAAGCAACATGCAAATTGCTAGAGGCTACAAAATACCCCTCAACCATTTTTATTGAAAGCTATATATATCGAATGTATGAAATTCTCTAATAACAATATTTATACCTATCGTTAGCATGTCATAAAAAATTACTCATTGAACATAACATAGTGATGGTAGTTGAGAGAATGCATTTGAAAATGAAGGAGGTACGAAACTAGTGACGTATATACATAGCAAAGGAAAAAGAAAAAAGTCTCAAGAATGAATTAATTGAATAGTATAAAGTCCCTTTTCAAAAAGGTAATGCCATTATAAGTATGTGTGGAAAAGTTAGATGAGAGATCAATAAAAACTATGTATCAAAGTATGAAAAGAGCATTAATTTCTTGAGAAGAGACGTTTGAGAATGAATTTTTGCCAATTAAAGAGAGAAAGATGGATGTTTGTGTCATGTGGTTTGGTTGCTCATTTTCAGCTTCTAAAAGGCATATAATGATATATTTTTCTCTTTTTTGAGTTGGGTTTGATTTGAATTTGTTCAAATCATACATTTGGGAAAGCATTGGGGTCGAATGACCATACTATAATTCAATAATTTCCATTTTTATAGTCTTAATTTGGTGGCATATGTTACTTGGAAATTGTACTTTTTTCTTCATTTTAATTCTTTTTAGTTGTCAACTCCAACAAGAAAATGTGGATGCGAAAGAACACACGCACACAAATAAATAACCACTTTTTCTTTTCATTACTTACATCATTTAAATGCAATGTTGACTGATTTTCATATAATTCTTGGTTAAATAATTTTATTTTTCTTCAATTTCAATACTTATTGTTTTTAAAAGAATTCGACCTCTATATTGTAATGTAGAAAATTAATAATGTGAGATTTTAAACAGGACTGTGCTAGTTGACGGTAGAATTGATTCTATTAAATTAATCGGTCGCAATGTCATATATTTAATTTTTTTTTTTAAAAAATACGTTAAGTGAAATAATGATGTCATAAGTGAAATGGTAATATGACTATATTCACGAAAAATATGAGACATTGTGTTATACATGTCATGCATGATTTTTTTTTTAAGTGTGAATAAAAAAAAGTTAAAATTACAAATAATAAAAGTTTTTTAACATGTAACATGTAGTTCTCTTGAGTTTTACTTGTATAAAATAACACACACAAAATCATAACAAAGTTTATCATTTTTATTGATAATGAGAACTCTAAACACATATCATCTTTAACTCGTTCATTATCATATCCTAACTCTATATCTATATCTTCTCCAAATTGTAAAAAAAAACAAGGAAATACGAAGTTGATATATACTTAGCGCTTTCATTCGATACTCGCAATAAGGAAAGACTGAAATCTTTTCTTTTACTTCTTCTTCACATATCCAGTACGTGAAACATCGCTACCCATGTTATATTAATGTTGTTGTTGTTGTTGTTGAGACCCTAAATCCTATAAGTTTAATGTTGTTATTGTTGTTTAAATTAATATTGAATGTTATATGTTGTTGTTTTTGTTGACATAAGTACGTAATAGGTTATTGTTGACATTGTTGTAGTTTTTGTTGACATTGAGATTATTGTTTATGTGATTTTGTTTAATGTTGTTGTTGTGGTTGTTGTTTAGACTGGGGTTAGATGTTGTATGTGTTGTTTTGTTGAGATAAGTACGTAATAGGTATATTGTTGATGTTGTTTTAGTTTTGTTGAGATTGAGATTTTTTTTTAGTTGTTTTTTTTCCGTTGTTGTTTAGTTGTTCTATTTAAGAAAGTTTTGAAAGTTATATGTTGTTTTTTAGTTGTTGCTATTGAGTTTGAGATTGAGATATTATTTTTCTGAGTTTTTGTACAACTCTCATCTTGTTTCTCCGAATATGATCAGAGGATACTATAATGACAAATAGTGCAATTGACTTTATTATATCTAATGTCGATTGTTTGTTTCACTAACCCCTATTTGAACATATAACATATTAAATCAATTTTGAAAATAATACTATGATATATTATGTTTTATTTAAAGAACATCTTATACTAATAATGTTTTTTGAGTATTCTGTAACTCAATAGTTATCTCTCGTTTTTTAATGGTTAAAAATTCTTTTAATGTTTGTAGTTTTCTTTCAACTTTCTTTTATATTTGTTCATTTTGCAGAGCATCAAATTTTATGTTTTGAAGAATGAATTAGTAGAGAAGGTAGTATTGAAACAAGAACTTGATACATTAAACGAAATTCTAAACGTTAAAGAACGAGAGATGAATAATGAGTTATAGGATGCTCAGATATTATTTTTCAAATATAACATATTTTTTCATATGATTATTTTCTAAATCAATTTGAAAGGTTATACGTTCAGTTAAGTTTTGATAAAATAAGCAATTCACATTAGATATAATAAACTCAATTGAATATTTTATTTCGATTAAATGACAAAACCGAGAGGAAATATATTTTTTACCATTTAAAAATTTCAATTTTTTCGCTGGAGATCAAACTCATAACCATTACCCATTTCTATCGTTGAAATTTCAACCGAGAGATAAAGTGGTGCACTTTTAATAAAGCTCTTCGTTACCTCATATATAAAACTAAGATAACACTTCATATCCAACTGAAATTAAAGATCTTTTTCGTAGTAGTGCGTACTCCATGCCGAAATGCTAAAGAATGTTTATAATCTTCATTCATATATAAGGTATTTCATGTGAGACTTGTTGTATACTCTCTCAAACCCACAACTCTCTTTATGTTTGATTCTCTGACTGATTTCGATATTAGATGATAATGTTGTAATTTCACCTTGACACCGTGGTATTAGAGATACACTCCACTACATCAAAATTTTATTTCATTGTTTCACTAAACATTTCTAGTTTCCAAGCAAAAGCATGTTGTAATCCATGTATTATTGTAACTTGCTATTTCCACGATCATGTAGCCACGATGTCGTATGAGAATCACTTTGAAACTTCTAACCATCTTTTCCTTTAATGTAGCTTTGCAAGAAAGTTTTGGGGTGGGTTTGCTAGTTTCATATTCAACCTAAACTTGGTTCCATTAATTATATTTTTAAGATTTACTCTACCAATTGAATTAAGCTGGTTCAAAATTTCTTTATTTCTTTCCTCACTAATATAATTTGATATATTTAAAAGAGTAGCGTTCTAATTCGGTTTAAGACAAAATCATTACGATTCCACAAAGTAATTGCTTACATCAAGAATGGAGCTCTCTTGTCTTGCCACTTTTATACGGTTGCATGTCTTATTATGTTAGGTACCAATTGTTAACGGGCTTAAAATTATTTAAATTAATTGACAAAATCATCTTAAATTCTAAATAAATGTAATATTGATGAAGGAATTTTTATCATCTTCAAAATAAATAAATAAATAAATAAATAATGAATTTACACACGAATTAGTGAAAACAAAACAAAGATAAATCAACAATAAATTGCTTTTAAAATTATTAATTTATAAATATTTATTTGTTAAAGAAATGTGGTCGAAACTAATTCAATTTTACAAAATCAGTTTGTATTATGAAAGTTGTCCTCACTTATTAACGCATATTAATATCATATATTATTTAATGTAGAAATTTTAACATACACTCTCACGTTTAGAATTGAATATCTAAAGCGTGAAAATAAATGGTGGATGATCTGATAGCGAAAATCTTATTGCAACTGATCCACCGAATCATAAACGAAATTCTTGATACAATGTTAAAAAATGTATTTGGGACTAAGTTATGCATACAAAATCAGTATGTAGGATGGAAATTGTCTTTATTTATAAAGACATGTCCATATTATATCCTATCGATTTGACATTTTTAATTTACTCCCTCCCGCACAGGACTAAACATCTAAAGCATGAAAATAAATTGTACATATCCCAATCGATTTGACATTCTTAATATAATCCCTTACGCACAAGACTAAACATCTAAAGCATAAAAATAAATTGTACATATCCCAATAGCAAGAACTTGATAACAAGTAGTTCACGAAATCTTAAACGAGATTATCTGAACCGTATTAAAAAATATTGTTGGATTTGATTGATTCTTACATAATCTATATATAAAATAGGATTTTTCCAATTTATAAGGACATACTAACGTGAAATTTCAAACAATATTTATATTATTTATAAAAATTAAATCTTAAAGAAACAAAATCATATTTATTTACTAGTACATATCAAACTCATATACCCACCTATACCAATAATGCAGTAGACTTTACCAGAAGGACATTTTGATGTTACAATTATTTATTTTGAACTTCACATTTTGCTTTCACCATGAATAAGTAAAGATAGGGTCCATATCATATTATGTTAGGTGGGACCATTGTGGATCAAATGGTCTGTGATTGCTGAAGGAAGCAACCAGCATCATTTTAATGGTATTGAGTCTGCACCGAATACTAAGTTCGATAGTACATGCTATTCCATATTCTCCACCATACATTCTTGTCAACCTGACACCCATTAAATGCCAAGCATGTGGGGAAAAAACCAGTTATTAGATCATCATGATGATAACAATATTTCCCTAAGGTTGTCAACCAAATCGTACTCTAGGCATTATTTTGGCCAGCTTTTCTAAGAACTCTATTTTTCTTCTTCTTCTTCTTCTTATTATTATTATTATTATTATTATTATTATTATTATTATTATTATTATTATTATTATTATTAATATTATTATTATTATTATTATTATTATTATTATTATTATTATTATAAATCATGAATATATGCTATTCACATAATCACCTAACCATGCATGAACAATAAATGTGCAATCTTTTATGTTTAAAATTGATATACACATATGTTGTACCCCAAAATAATGCCTAGAGTTGAGTCTCATAGCTCCTTGAGAGGAAAAAGTTTGTGTTTGGGTGTCATCTCCTATCTTGAGGATGAGTAGAGGTTCATGAGGTTACCTATTTGGATAAGACATGATTCAAAAGATCAGTGTGCACCTTAAGGGGTCTTTATGGAGTTTGTATGGTCATTCAAATCATCTGCAAGAGCCTCAGTCAATGGATATGGGATTAGGGTTTCATCTGGTCAACCTAAAGTCAACCGTGGACTTGAGAGGGTTCAAGACTTGGTTCTAGGTCATGCAAACCATGGGAAGTCATCATGAAGATTATAGGATGTCTTGTCGAGATCAAATCAAGAAGATTCAAGAGTTCAAGAAGTTAATAAATTAGGGTTTCAGTTGACTTCAGTGTAAAATCCCCTCTTTTGGTGCTTAACTTCAAGGACAATTTTCACTATGATACAAGTTCAATATACTTTTCCAATAAACATGATACTTTTTCATCATATTTCAAGCTTTCTTTTGAGTATAAGAATTCATCCACTGGGTTTGTACATCTCAAGTTATGGTGTCAACAAGTTGGTGTCATCAGATGAAGAGAATTTTGAGGTACACAAAGTCAACTCACTTCCAAGGTATTTTTCACATGGAACCAAGCTTCTCCTCACTTTCAAGTGAACATGAAATTTGTTCCTCACGGTCTTAGCTTTCCAAAACGTCCTAGAAGGCCTCATTCTCATGTGTGGAGCTCAAGTTATGGTCTTCACAAGGCAAGGGTATTTTTGAAAACCTCAGCTTAGGTCATTAACTTCAAAGGCCATTTCCATGAACTTCATGACCTCAAATCCATTTTCAACCAAGATGAAACTTGTGTCTAATTGCCTTAACATTATCTTGAGTTCAATATCCATGATGTTTGATGATTGGTGTGATCATTTGAACCATAATGAAGGTGAAAATTTGATTTTTTGACATGACATGAGTTTCTTTCATTACAAGTCATAAAGTGCTTTTGTTTTTGAATTTTGGAGACAACATCATCACCATATATTGGTCTTGCATACCTTTACCTCATTTGGACCAACATTGAAGCATTTTTCATGCTATTTTTCACATTTCCATACCTTAAAAAGTAAGGATCAAAACTTGGTACAAACTCTTTCTCAATTCACCAAACTTTCACAATCCATTTCTACACACCCCAAAGTGCCATTTGCTGACCCAATAATTAATGGAAAAGAGCCATACTCGTGTATATGCATGAAAGAAGATTTTTGGCCAACATTGAAAATCAAGTGAAACAGCCAACATGGGCTTGCATGAGTGCCTTAAATCCACCATATTTAAGCCAAAATAGAAACCCTAAAGCTGAGAAGTTGGTTGCTGCATGAGAGAGCAAGGATTCACTCCAAAATTTCAAAAACTTTTATCTTTTGGAATTGAAGTTTTCCTGGAGTTTTTCTTCAAGCTGGTGCCCATTTCCTCTTCACACAAACACAAGGAGTAGTTCAACACCTTCAAAGCAAAACTTGCAGCAATTTGAAGAGCCAACGAAGCAGCTCTGTTAGGTATTTTTTCACACTTTAAAACTCCCATTCTATGCACTCATTATGGCTCATTACTGGTGCATCTGAAGTCCTATCTAGTATATGCAATGTTTGGATTGTTTTGGTATCTATTCATGTGAATTTCAGTCTGTGCACAAGAACTTCGTGGCCTATTTTCGCATATTTAGAAGGACCTTTTTAAAAAACCAAGTCCATATTTGTAATCCTCATGAAAAATCCTTTGAAGTGGTATGAGAGGTTTTGATTTTTATGGTTGTTTTTACCCAGCTCCGGGGAAGCCTTCTCGAAGATGACAACCGGAGCCCTAGCTCCGGCGTCTGGTTGAAGGCTGAGGTGTTATGCTGATCTGGGCGTTGACCCTTATTCGTGGCAGTTTGAATCTCACGTGGAGGCCATCTGGATTAATGAAATGATGCGTTTCATTAGTCCTTGCTGAGTTTTGGCTAATGTGCCTTGTCTTTTCCTAATGACACCCCCTGTTTCAAAGGCCCATGCGTATTTGTGAAGGATTTAGTTCAATCTTGTTTTACTGGGTGCACGCTCTACCTCTTGCTCACTTCATTTTATTTCATTTGTTTGCAATTTACATTTTAATTATTTTAACATAGTTTCATGATTCATAAAAATCCAAAAAATGTATTTATGTTATTTTGAGATGTTAATTTAATTTTCAATATTTTTATTTTATTTTCCATTTATTTTTAATATTTTTAATGGAATTTAAGTTTAAATGTGTTCTATGGTGCACACATTGATTTGGATTTAGTCATGGACCCTCATTGAAACATCCCCTAGGACCAAATCTTCTCTCCCACTTAGGTGATGGATTGAGTTATTTTTGAGGGTTGATTTGAGGTACTTATAATTATTTTTCAATCATTTTTCATTGACCTTTTGTGGACCCTCGACACACACTCGATAAGTGGAACACCTTTCATTCTTGGATTTGATTGGTGGTGCTTTGAGTGAACTCTTACTTTGAGTTCTTGCTTTCTATTTTGTGTTTGATTCATCTTAACTTGGATATTTTATTTGGAATTTATTGGAGTTGCCTTCTATTTTTGGTGAATATTGCAAATTCAAGTTGATTTCATCATGTTTACACATACTAGTCTTGACCTAGTCTTTGGGATATGATCATGAGTGATCCCTTGAGCACCTCTTATACTTTGTTAGCTCTTGTTAACATGCTTGAGGTGTTGCCTTGCATGTTTAGAGGTCAATTGAATGTGTATCTTGTGCCATAAGTTTCCTTTTGATATTACCTTTCCACATGTTTGAAGTGTGAGATGATTAAATGGACTTTGGTCCTCTAATTGAACTTGATCATGCTTGTCTTTGCTTGATGTTTTGATCTTGAATTTGAGGTCTTCCATTTGTGATTCACTTCTGCCTTTAGTGGTTAGACACTTGTTCATGATAATTTGGTGATGATGATTCCACTTTGAGTTTGTCATGAACATTTGTGCTTCTTTTGCATTGCTCGTTTGCTTTTCTTTGCTTGGTCTCTAAGTAAGTGCCTGGTTGAGTTGATTAAGATGTGGTGGCTTCCCCACACTCTTTCCTCCCTCACTTATTTGTTTGTGCTTTTGTGTTAGCACCTCTCTTTTGGTGATGATTGATGGTATTTGGTTGTAGGAGTTTGCTTATCTCATTTCATCTCATCTCTCTTGACTTGTTTAAGTCTTTCGTCTTGGTGACTTGTGTTTGTTGCATTGTTTCATGTTTGCATTTGTGTTTGCATCTCATATCTCTTTGCATTTTTCAAGACTTGTTTAAGTCTTTTATTGCATTTTCATCTGTGATTGATTTGCTATGTGTTTACTAGTGCTTCTTGCCATGATCCCTTAGGATTCCTAGTCCCTCTATTTAAGATGGGAGTAGGAGAGACATTAGGATTTCAATCCTTTACATGATAACATTAGGTAGTTCCCTTTTCAATCCCAACTTTAGGACCATCTTGCATGACAACATTAGGGTTAATCAGTTCCCCTTAGAGTCTTGTGTCTTCTCTTCTCATCTCAGAACTTCTTAAGACACTTAATAAAGGATAATTAATGTGGTACGCTACGAGCCTTAAGTACATAAGGAATGATGAATGGGGGGCCTCCTCTCACATTGTCTAGAGTGTTTAGCGTATGCCCTTTGGATGATACGTGACGCATTCGCTCTTATGTCATAGTCTTTAGTGCAACATGAGTTATAAACTAACTCAATTCACTTCTTCTCTTAAAAAGCACAAACAAAAAAATCAAACATTTTTCATCCTTCGGGATTGTTTCAAACCTAATTTTTAGAAAGAGAATGTTAAGTTTCTGTTCTACCGCAAACAAGCATCGTCCCTAACTACTAGAACAAATATTTAACATTGTTCATAAAACACTTGAACCAACCAGTGGTCTTAGTTTTCGAACTACGTTTGCTCTGATTTCTCATACCAGATGAGGATACATAGGCACAAGACGGCGATGTCTTGGCGAGCAACCTTCCCCCCATCACCCGTAGTTTCCTGAACTACGTTGACTCTGACTTTCCCATTGCACGAGGGAATACGTAGGCATAGGGCGGGGATGTCATATCGAGTCTGTTATTTCTGTTCACCCCCGTTTAGCAGTAGAATTAGATAGTTTTCACCCATAGATTAGACAACAAGCATGGATCCCGTTGAGTACAACGTACATGAGGGGTGCTCATACCTTCCCCTTGCGTAACCTACTCTCGATCCCAATATTTGGTTGCGATGACCTTGTCTTTCCTTTCCTTTTAGGTTTTCTTCGGTCGTTTCCTTTCCCTCTCTTTGGGATAAATAACATTCAGTGGCAACTCTTCTGTTTGTTTTCGCCGGCCCTTTTTCGCAGTTGCGACAGCTGGCGGCTTTGCTGGGGACCGAACTCAGAGTCTCTGGTTCCCTATGCGAGCCAATCCTAGCGCTTGTTTATTTATGTTTATGGGTGTGTATAGGTGTGCATATGTGTTTGTTTATGGTTCCATATTGTTGTAATCTGCTACTGTGCTGTTGAGAGGGTGTTCCATTGAGAGGTAAGCCCAATGCCCATGCTTGAGGATATACATAGCATTAGTGTGGAGAGTAGTGAGGGCTTGCATGTTTGGCATGCAATAGCTCTCATAAAATTCGCGTTCAAATAAGATTTTCTTTAACGACATCCTATCCAGTTTGTTTCGGACAGTTGATAAGGATGTTGGATCTGAAAATTGTTGACTCTGGAGACCGATCATTTGGGAATCAGTTAAGTGAGGGCTCCTTGTTTGACTATGATGCCAAACTAGAAATGGTGAACGTATCATCGTTTCTCGAGAGTCTGTGACGCTGACGACTATATAGGATGCCGAACATTATCAGATTAGGTCCATACCTTGTGAGTGTGAGGGTTATGCAGGAAAATTGACCTCCAACCTACCCGGATTTCTGGTTTTCTTATCAGTGTGGACCTTTGATCTTGATACTATGGGTTTCTTTTGCTTTGGTATTATGATGTTCTGGTATTTTCTCGCTGAGGCAGAGTTATGGTTCATCTCAGTCAGCAACACAACAGTCTTGATCCCCTGTTTGCATTTGCATTTGAATTTTCATTTGCATTTTAACATTTGCATGTATTTGTGTTTCAGGTGCATATTTTCCCTTTGATTCTAGTAATCTAATCCACCGTCAGTATGGAGCCTGGTTTCAAGAGGACTATCGTCTATAAATTCCCGACGCCAGAGATATGACCTTTGCTTAGTCTCATTGTTGTAGCTGATCATGGGGTGATGGAAGACTTCAGGAAGGATTATGGGAAGATTCTGAGCTATGTCTGCAAAATTTCAAGATATGAGTTAGGAGGTATTCATACTCTACTGCAGTTTTATGATCCTCAGTTGTGTTGCTTCACCTTCCCTAGTTATGTCTTGATGGCAACTTTGGAAGAGTTTGCTTTGTTGATAGGAGTTCTGGTCCAGGAGTAGATGCCTTTCTTCCACTCTGAAGCAGAACCTGACTTGACGAAGCTGGCTAATGCTCTTCATCTGGGTATCTCTGAGTTGGATGGTAAGATGGTGTGGAGAAATGGAGTCCCTGGTTTTCCACTGCCGTTCTTGGTGAGTAGAGCCCAACACTTTGCTAAAGAGGGTTGTTGGGTGGTTTTCAATGCAATTTTGGCGCTCTACATTTATGGCATAGTGTTGTTCCCTAATATCCCAGACTTTGTTGATTTGGACGCCTTCCATATTTTCGCTTCCCGAAATCCTGTGCCTACTCTCTTGGGGGATGTATACCATTCTATGCCTTACAAGAATGAGAACATAAGAGGGAAGAATGTCTCTTTCTATGCGCCACTTCTCTACAGATGGTTTGTGGATCATCTTTCTAAGGTTGGACCTTTTGTTGACACCTCAGACACAGTCGATTGGTAGGAGAGAATCATGGGTTTGACGTCGGAGAATATTGTTTGGTTTAACAGAGACCTGCTTGGCAAGGAGATTATCTACGATTGTGGGAACTTTCCCAATGTTCCTCTGATAGGAAGGAAGGGTGGCATCAACTACAACCCTGCTCTTGCAATCAGGAAATTTGGCTACGCTTTGAAAGGACCCCCGAGGGAGGAAGAAATACAGGAATCTCTGTATTTCACAAGGTCAGTTGATAGTGAGACTTTGGCCAGATTGGAAAAGGCTTGGGGAAGAATCCACCGGAAAGGAAAATCTTCTTTGGGTAAAGGTGACTGTAGAGCCTATGGACCATATGTTGAATGGATCCAGGAGAGGATTGGAAGGGTATTGTTACCATTCCCGATCAGAGAGCCTTTATATCCTTTGATAGCTGAAGAACCAACAACAGTTGATATACAAAAGTATAACCAGCTATGGGCTGAGAAAGATGAGTTACGCAAAGAGAACGAAGAGCTGGAAAAGGAGGTTATTCAGTTGAGAAGCGAAAAGAATGAAGCAACCTATTCGTACAAGATGAAGACTGAAACCTTGAACAAGATGGGGAAAGAACTGGCTGAAGAGATCCGTGCCCGAGAACGACTAGGTCAATATCTGAAGAAGGATAGCAAAATCCTCAAGGACAAGAAGAAAAAGTTGGAAAAAGCGCACTTGGAGATATCTAAATTCAACAATCAGTGGAATGTTGCTCTAACTGCCAATAAGGGAAGAGACAATGAGCTTCATCAACAGATTGACAAGTTGAAGACTCAGCTCATGATTAAAGATGAAAAAGCTTCAGGGGAATCATCTCGTTAGCATGAAAATGACCATAAGTTGCGAGAAGCTCTGGCAGCATTGGAAGAATACAAGATGAGAGCGGAATTGAAGAAACCAAGACTCAAAGACGCTTTTGGAGAAGGTGCTTGGGAGGATTATGCTCAAGGCTTGAAGGATGTTATCAGCAGAAGGGAGTTACTCATTCAGGCGTTGGTTGCAAGGCCTAAGCATCTGGATACAAAGGCACTGTTAGAGGAGTTTCAGACTCGCTACCGTGGCTAAAGGGAGAGTTACTTGATGCAATTTTCTCTTTGTTCTTCTATTATTTTGTTGTAGTTATCTTGTATTCAGACCATCACCAGGCTTGTTGGATGGGGGTCATTATCTGATGTATTTCCTGACGATATGTTGTGTATGCTGTCATTTGCTCTCATTTTATTTATGTGAATGATTTTGTGGCTCCATCTGTTTCTTGTTCGTGTGTGGAACTAGAATCAAGGGGATAATTTCCCTGAATCATATTTACATGCTTGCGTTTTTGCATCATTATCATATTGCATTGCAGGGTTTCTTGGTGCCGTTAACCTTATCTCTGTATGGTTTTCTCTCACCAGTTTTCAGAATAGCAGACCAAACGTTTCACCGATACTCGACCAGAGGGAATCAGCAACGAGCTATGGATCAGATACAACTAGAGTTGCAAGAGTTCAGGGATCATATGGCTCAGTTCATGGATCTCATGCAAGGGGTTTCTAATGGTCAAAAATAGCTCAAAACACTAGTCCAGCCTTTGATTGCCAAGGTGGATGGTAATGGGGTCTTGCATGGAGGGACCACTGCTATTCCTCCCCCGGCTGATAGGAACACTCCTCAGGCTAATGCTATTCCTACTGTTGTCATTCCTCAGGGCAGAGATCACAACCAAGAGTTCATGTACCAGGTGCAGCGGGTGTTGCACATGGGGCAGCAGGTCCTCAGTGGGAGGAAGATGAACAAGATGATGTTTTCTCGATGGGAGATTTGGGTGTAGGCCTTCAGACTGATGCAGATAAAAGGTTTAAAATGATCGAAGAAAAGATGAAGAATATAGAGAATCAGAACTCTCTAGGGATTGACATGTCTAACTTGGGGCTGATCCCAGGGGTGAAGATTCCATCCATGTTCAAGGTTCCGGACTTTGATAAGTACAAAGGGACAACTTGTCCCAGAGTACACCTCAGATCATATTATCAGAAAATGTCTGCCTACTCAGATGACGAGAAATTAGCGATGCACTTTTTCCAAGATAGTTTGTCATGGCCTTCGCTAGAATGGTACATGGGTCTAGAGCCGGCTCATATCAGAAGCTGGAGGGATCTTGGAGAGGCCTTTGTTCATCGTTATCAGTACAATAGTGACCTAGAATCAAACCGAGTTCAATTGCAGAATCTGTCTTAAAGGAGCAATGAGGGTGTTGCACCCTAATTTTTGACCGTAAAATTCCACCTCTTTTTGCGTTCTCATGTTGTTATTTGACTTTATTTTAATATTTAATATTTATGCGACTAACCAATTTGTGCAGGCGCAGTAATATCAAGTGGAGATAGCGTTCATTCTCACGATCAATCATCCACACATAATTAACTTTTTCAACCGTTTTATTTGTTTTATTTTGTGAAGCTAGGTTTGTGGCTTTAAGTCAAAGAAGATATAAAAGCTTTGTGTGTGTTCCTTATCTCCTACAAGTTGTGCTGAAGCATTATAGAATCACATATTCTCATCATTACGACATCTTAATCAGTACAAAACAAATCTTCTTCAAGGTTTCTCAGAGGATTCACACCATGTTTGGTGTCCAGGATGGTTATTCAAGGCTTGGTTTGATTTTTGGGATGTATTGTTTGGCAAGAGGTATCTTCAGCTTCAAAGGGTCCCAGGATATGCCATTCGTCTTCGGCCATGAATTTGGACAAAGTTTCTCATTTATGTTTGAACTTAAGAGGTTGAAACAGGATTTTAATGTTACCTCAAAGAATATAAGATGAGTTCTAGAGATTCATTTTAAAAGTTTGGTTCAGGTTTCATACTCCTCCAAATGTTGCTGCTACTGTGGGACCAACACAATAATTTCATAATAAGTTTTAAGACATAATGCGAGTCATTGTGTTCCAAGGCATCCCAAGTTCCAAATTTATCCATCTTCTCATTTTCTAGTCGATGCAAGCAGCATCATGTTATTCAAAGGTTAAATGCGCTAAATTTAAAGGGATCATTTCATTCGTGGATACAAGTATTGCCGCAAGTATCCATGTAAATTACTAACTCTATTGCCTAGAGGTGTAAATATTGAGATTTAATTCATGAAGAAGGAATTTAAGGGTTATTTGTCACTCCTTGAACTCAACCTTTACATTGAGATTGGACGGTACATGGTATTCCAAGAGTTGTATCCAAATTGCAATACCAGAATCCAACGCCACGACAATCGTCATATTGAAACCAACTAACTACATGGATAGAATCAGTTATACATTGCAAGTTTACCATTGAAATACAAGCAGGAAGTCTAAACTCAAACCCCAAAGTATATTCACGCTACTGCAAGGAATACATATACCAACTTTTCCTCACATTACAAGCTTCAAACATGTCGCTAGAGTAATGAATTAATCTCTATCGTGTGACTCAAAGTGACATTGGATCCTAAGTACAATATTACAGATCATTGGACTCTCTTCCTAATAAGACTTTCAAAGATTCTGCCGGCATCGCTGCGACCAATTATGTGAGGAATCTCATTGCAAATGACTAATATTTGTGAAAGGTTGTGATTGACATCATCGACGATGACGAACCAACTGCCGGGTAAATCCTGCGGTGCTTAGTGTCTGTAAGTACCACACCGTTTAGGTTTCCGTCAACATTTCCTGCAAATCAAAACACAGTACACAGTTAATGGACCTTCGAATACGACAGCAATCATGATAGGTTAAAGAAGAAATTCGAAAGCACAAACTCATGGTGACGTAACCAAAACCGTTCGAAACATAAGGACCGAGTTCTAACTTCTTTCCTAAAATTCAAACTCCCCGAGATACATGGAACCACAGACACCGTTCACACGCTGTCTCCAAATGACAACCATGAGCCAATCCTACAAGATGTACAATAAGATGATTATCAGATTTCTTTACCCTCTTGAATCCACAATATTAATTCGGCGTGAGAGGACGTAGGTGCAGAGTCATACTTTCAGCCTGTGCCCCTGGATAGAAAACACCTTGTTCTTAAGACCTCAGTACGTACAAAGACGATTTGCTACGGATTCACGTAACACATCGACCGGAAGCCAGAACAGAGGAGTTTAGAATGCTGCAGAAAGTAAGGTTGATACTGAGAACACCCTAAAGGTTGTCAACGACGCTGTGAGGGCACTTGTAGGTGATTTTCGCCCGAAATAATTCCAAGAATAAATAATTAGTAACCTTTAAACTGGACAACTTCTTCACAGACATATTGGGTTCAACGTAAAAATGAGCTTTATCACACAGACCACGAAACAGAGGGATCCAAGTCTTCTTTAAAACTCCATTGTCGGGGTATCGCAAGATTTAGATATACGTTGATTTGTGCAGAGTAAATCCTGGAAATTTATGAAAAAAAAGGAAATAAGTGTTCAGGTAGAAATGATTACAAGAGCTACCGACATCATCGAAACCTTAAGAGACTCAAGGGCACCACATACGGTTTTTAGACTTGAAGTTTTTTTTCCATCTCAGCAAGAGCTTGTTTCTTCTCCGGGAAAGCTTGTTGTGCCGAATGGTGCGGTATTCTGAGCTTTAATTTATCTTTGTCATAACAACAATATCTCCTTCGACTGCAAAATAAGATAAAATAAAGAGTGTTAACAACTGTCATGATGCATCACGGTTCACCATGAATAAAAGAAAGTCAGAGGATAGTTTGTGTTACCTTAACTTGAGATGGATCAGCAGTCATTGTTGGTTTGTCATCCTACAAAATCAAAAGGATTTACTGTACTCAATGTGCCGTCCACATTAAACCAGGGCAAATATTAAGATTCACATGATAACCTGGACCGACTGCTAGAACCTGCAAACCAGGACAAAGGCATAACAAATCAGGACAGCATTTGACACAATCATAATTTCAGCAGTGAATTGAATGCGTAATCATATCAAAGAAATGCAAGAATCATCACCATCATTTAATTCCCAGACAGTCCGCAGAAACCTTCATTTGGTTACTAAACATGTTTGGCCGAAAATGGAAAGAATCTCGAATCAACTCACGATGATTATATCCTTCCAAAATCGAGATAATAGCAAATCTGCACATTAATTTTGCTTCACCCTATATAAGAACTCACATTCGCAACAAGAAGGGGGAGCCATTCTCAGAACGCACAAAAAATCCACACGTCTAAAAAAAACCCAAAATCGCAAAATAAGAAAGGGGGAAATCAAAACCTATCTCGTGTTCTTCCTCCGCCGTCGCTGGAAATCGACGGAAAACCCTAACATATCGAAATCACCAAACTTTCGCGCCGACGCCTCAAATCCGCCTTCGCCGCGAACCACCCTCAAAAAACCATTCACGAGCCACCGTCCCTCATTAGGACGAAACCCCTGCAAAAAATCATAGAAACGTGAAATTTCCTTTCTGCTAATACTTTACGTTGTTCTTTTGTTTTGTTTGTTGATTTGTGCAGGAAGATATAGAAGGCGTGGGCAAAGAAGATGGAGAGAAGCGAGAAAGGCAATCAAAGATGGTGAACAGAGAGATGGAGAGGCAAAATCACGGGGAAGGAGAAAAGGAATGAAAGGGGGATTAGGGTTCCTCCGTGATTTTCTTTTTTTATGTTTTGTTTTGTGTGTTGTAATTATATGTGGGTCGTCCCACCGTACTTATTATGCACTGCACACACTGCCCTCTGATCTCCAACGGATTAGATCGGGCAATCCATAATCGCGCGCCCACCATAAACCTTCGTAATGCGCCCACATCTGATCACATTCAAGCCACTAACCTTTAATTAACTCACCTAATTAAACCGTTGATCTGCCATTAACTAATTTAATCAATAAACTTAATTTTTTTTAATTAATTAACCACTATTAATCTTTAATCAACCATTTTCTCTAAAATGAACTGGTAAATCTTTTAAATTAACCTTTTAATAAATTAACCTAAATTAATCATTGTCTAATCAGTTTTTTTTGAATAAAACCAACTAATAACTTTTACTTAAATTAATCCTTTTTAAATCAGCCCTTTCTTTTAATTAATTTGACCTAATAAAACCTATTTCATTTAATTAATCTATCTTTCTCCAAATTAGAGTTATTTAACTAAACCTTGTTTTTCTAGTTAAATAAATCAACTTATCCTATTTATTTTAATAACTTTTATAATAATATAACTAAAACCTTATCTCCTAATTTATAATAACAACTTTCATAAAAAAAAATAAACCACTTCTTTTTTATAGATAAAAATAAAACTTCTTAGATATTTTAAGAAATCTGTTATTTAAGGTCACCCTTTAGAATTGACTTATCACTTAAAACTTTCATCTAAAACTAATAAACAAATTCAACATCGTCTAAAATTAATCAAGCTCTCCCTTAAATCGACCCTTTCTCATAAATCAATCCATTTAAAATCAACTCAACATCCCCCTTAAAATCAATTCGATTAAAAATGAACCAACATCGCAACTTAATCAATCGTGCACGTTTCCGCCTCCGCACGTTCACATATTCACTCATTTACACCTTAGCGCTTTCATGCGTGTGTATGTTTATTCTATCTGTTCTATTTCTTTCTGCAATTTACATTACCACAATTTACTTTCCTCGCGCCGCATTCTGTCCAAAGGAAGAACCTACACATGACTTAACACTTGTGTGTATCGCATCTACATTTGCATCATTTCCCCATGATCCTTGATCTCATTCAAGTCGATCTTCTAAGTTAGATCCTACCCCATAGGAAGGACATTTATCCTTACAACTTAGAATAGACAATTCAACTCAATCAAACAACATATTCAAACACAATAGAGAAATAGATATTAATCATCTTAAGCGAGATAGAATCTCCACCCCACAACAAATACAATCTCTTACACTTGTGGCGGTTAAATCTCCCTTAAAATGACAACTCATTTTTTCTCCTAAAATCAATCAATCAACTACCCTAAACCCGTAGGAACTTTAACCACAGTAAAAAAAACTCCTCAAACCCTTTAAGGGGAACTACAGATACTCTGATTCCACTCCCGTAAGGATATGTAGACATAAGATGCGATATCTTATCAAGTATACTTAGAAATAAACCCCTAGGTCTTTCAACCATTAAGCAGATAAACGTTAGCAATAAACAAACATAAAACAAGAGGTTCCTGTAGAGTACTACAGAAACTTAGGATGCTAGCACCTTCCCTAAGTTTAACCGACCCCCGAACCTAAAACTCTCTAGCTTGCATTTGCATTGCATTGTGGGAATTTCGATCTTTATCCCTTGCTTTCGACAAATCAAAGTTCGGTTGCAAATGAATTAGATTCAAGCTCATTAATAGCTTGGTATCCAAATTTCACCGCGATAGAAATGGCGACTTCACTGGGGATTCTCAGTGGGTCTCCCTATCTTGTTTTGTTTCCTTATTGCTATATATATTTGCTTACTTGCTTATTTACTTATTTGTTATTTCTTTTGGGCTGTTATCCTTGAGCGGTGAGACAAAGTCCTACACCCGGACTTGAGAGAAATTATGATAGGATGGTGATATATTCGATGAGGCTTATAGGGAGTTAGTCCCGACTAAGTTGACTCGAGAATCCCGCTTAGTTGAAACCCTTTTGAAAATGGTTCGGTTGAACGAGTTTAGTCGTGAAAACTTTTACTATTCTCAATTGGAGTCCATGATACTAAGGACCGTAGTTACCTTTAACCATACTTTGAGGGAGTAAGTCCCGAAATAGCGCTACGCGATGCTACACTCAAAAGAAGTTCTCTTGCGAATATTAGTAACCACCGGGTTAGTCGGGAAATTGATAATATCCGAAAGATGGACTAATGACTTTGGGAACCTCTTTTAGAACCTTGTTCTGCAGGTACAATCAACCTTTAGTCCATATCCTTTGGAAATGGGTATACCCTTTGGCTCCATGCTCGTTGCAAACCTAGGGTCCCCTTTGTTTGTTTACCTTTGTGTCCTTATGTGCTTACTTGTGTTTGTTGCATTCATAAAGCATCATGTTTCATGGAATCCCGAGTTTATTTATAAACATTATAGAACCAATAGGGATTACAAACAAAAATATTTTGAAATATTCTTTTAAGAGTCCTAACTTGGATGACCTAAGGAAGTCAGAGGCACAAATTGAAGAATCAAGAAGACTCAAAATACAAATATAAGAGGCTACCCTTTATCATTGAAGATCAATATAAAAAGCCTTCCATCGATATTGAAGATCCAAGTAAGCAAGGGCTTCCCTCCTTATTTTCCAACAAGAGATAGAGGATTTATTTTCCTCTATCACTCCACTCCTTAGAAGTCAATCATGGACAACTATCTTCAAGAAGATCCAGTTAGAAAAGTATATCAACAAGCATGATGAAGAAACTTCCTTAGGGCTTTATTAGCTTTTATTTAGCTATTAAGTAAGGACTCTTATAAGGCTGTTTCCTTGTAATCCAATATAAAAAAAAAGTAAATGAATTTTCTTTGGTATTCTGTAACGTTTATAAATACTGGAGTTCCATGAAACTGTTCTTCTGCATTCTTGCATTAGCATTTTGCATTTTTAGCACGTGCATGTGTCTCTTCTCCGTTGCGTCCTCATCCGTCTTTCTGTCTCTGTCTCGCCAGCTGACGTCTCGACCATTGGACCAAACTCGAAGTATTATTGAAGGATAGTAAAGAGAACAAAGATATGGATCGCATGACTGGCTTCAGAGTAAGGACTAATCCGACATTCGACTGTTCCTCCGACGACTTTGTGCAACAAGTGGATGTTCCTACGCAACTTCAGCATATGCAAGATAACCTGTTAGTTGACCCTCCGAATACTCATACTGTGAAGGAAGTGGACGATCCTAGATTTATAGCAATGGAGAAAGAACTTCGTGATCTCAAAGAACAAGTGAAAATGATGAAAGGAGCTAGTGCATCTGGCCTTGATGCTCATGACTTATGTTTAGTTCCAGGAGTAATTATTCCTCCAAAGTTCAAGGTGTCTGTCTTCGAAGTATACAAGAGTATTAGTTGTCCAAAATACCATTTGATAATGTTTTGTCGAAAGATGACTGCTTATATTGACAACGACAAACTGATGATTCACTGCTTTCAAGAAAGTTTATGTGGGGTATCCTTAATATGGTATATGAAGCTACAAAGTAACCACATTCAGTCTTAGGAAGACCTAGCTGTTGCTTTTGTAAAGCAATACAATTACAATTTGGGTATAGCTCCAGATAATAAAGATGACAATGGACCTTCCAGAGAATTTATAGTTCCAATACCTCATCCCCAACATCAGTATGCAACGCCCACTCAGCGTGAACAACAACTACCTCCTAAGCAGAAGTTGGCCTCTCCAGATCGACTGCAGAATCAACGATTGCGGAAACGGTTTCGTAATCAGAAAACGCCTCTGGATACTCCAAAAGAAGGAATTTGTCGGTTTGATCCCATCCCTATGAAGTATGCTGATTTGTTCCCAGCTTTGATTCAAAAGGGTCACATCCAGACAAGAGCTCCACCTAAGGTGCCCAAGAAACATCCGTACTGGTACAAAGCTGACAAGTCCTGCCCATACCATCAAGGTGCTCCAGGTCACGACATCGAGAGCTGCTACGGTTTGCAGGCAGACGTCCAAAGTTTGGTTAAGGGCGGAATCTTATCCTTCAGAGGTTCTAATCCTAACCTCAACATGGCCCGTCCTTCGAGAACATGATCCAAGGTTGTTTGGAAAACTCATATCAACATAGTATCAGAAGGCTATGCATCAGACGATCCATCGAGCCTCTCCTTTTTAAGGCATAATAAAATCCAAGAGAAGAGCTTGTCTAGCTTTTCACTTTATTTGTTTTTGTGTCTTTCATTTCTTTGATTAAAAGCATAATTGGCATGTAAGAACTTGTTATTTTGAATAAGTAATGTAATAAATGTTTGTCTTGAAGAAATCCATTCGTATTCACTCTTAAAATTTTCTT
Organism: Lathyrus sativus; assembly: GCA_963859935.3. NCBI lineage: Eukaryota > Viridiplantae > Streptophyta > Magnoliopsida > Fabales > Fabaceae > Lathyrus > Lathyrus sativus. The sequence goes on along the minus strand of OZ012739.1, from coordinate 450,948,522 downwards.
CATAATTTTATAATGCCAACTTTACCCAATTTTTCTCGCTTTGGTGGAGAATTGGAAGGAGGATGACGAAATAAAACGCAAGATCTCTCGTGGTATGCTTTTGAATAAAACCTGCTGATGACGTGAGGCGTTTTTTCCGAACACTAGATATAAAGCGGTTAATTCCTCTTTAACCATTTTCAACCTCAGTTTTAGCCTGGGGCAAAGAAATTTTTTTAATCAGCTTGATTAAACACTTAAAAGCTTTCAAAAAAGGTGAACATATTTCAAAATGGGTGGGTACAAATAAGCTCTGACCCTTCCTCCCTTTGTTTTACAAATCGTAAATTAGACTATGATATAACCTTCAAAAGTCCTAATTGAAGAAAGGTTTTCTTCGAAAGCATGCTCGATGAGATATTGTTTCCTGACTCCTATGAGCTATGCTCATTTTTTTTCGTTGGCTTTATAAAAAAATTATTAACTTATATCTTAACTAGTGATTTCGGTCGCCAGTTATTGTGATATCTCTTTTTCAAAATTTCAAGACAAACACATGTTGCCTTAACAGTTTCGAAATTAACATTTCTGACCTGCTAACTTTGCTTGATATCTTGGAAAGATTCCGTGAAGACATCACCGATTAAAATTTGAAGACTCTGCTGACTTGGGGCAAGTTTGTTTCCAAGTTGGTTTGATCTAATACAAATTTGACTTCACCTAAAGAGTTGTCTTTGAAGACTCAGTCATAATAACATCAATCAGGGCCAGTTATGAATCTCTCCAGAGAGTTTGAAAACCATGGGACGCCATGTTTTCTGTAAGATCCTCTTGGAATGATTTCTTCTCATTACCATATGACTCGGGGTATCTGAGAAACGAAGATTATCAACTATTATTCAAATGGCGACTACCATTACGCAGTCTTCAATACAAATTTTCAGCAATTTCACAATATTCTTCATGTACCCGGTAAATTTTACTTCTGGTGGTCATGACAATTCTCCGATGAAGCTTTTAGATGCAGAATTCCCAGTGATCTGTTTAACTTCACCTTCCCAGTGAAGTGGATGTTACTGTGCTCCCTAGTGAATCTTCTACAACACTGGTCCCCCAACGAAGCGGATGTTTATTTCATCCTCGTGAAGCTTCAACTCTGACATTCGCAAGAAATTCGCAAGCACAAACTCATGGTGACGTAACCAAAACCGTTCGAAACATAAGGACCGAGTTCTAACTTCATTCCTAAAATTCAAACTCCCCGAGATACATGGAACCACACACACCGTTCACACGCTGTCTCCACATGACAACCATGAGTCAATCCTACAATATGTACAATAAGATGATTATCATATTTCTTTACCCTCTTGAAGCCACAATATTAATTTGGCGTGAGAGGACGTAGGTGCAGAGTCATACTTTCAGCCTGTGCCCCAGGATAGACAACACCTTGTTCTTAAGACCTCAGTACGTACGAAGACGGTTTGCTACAGATTCACGTAACACATCGACCGAAAGCCAGAACAGAGGAGTTTAGAATGCTGCAGAAAGTAAGGTTGATACTGAGAACAACCTAAAGCTCAACAAAATAGGGAGGGATGTTTGGAGACCTTACCTTCGGTAGCAACAGTGATGCGATCCCGCTTTTCACCTCATCGGTTAAACCTTTTCCGCTTCTAGAATCATCGGTCTTGTTTTTTGGTTTGCAAGCCTCTGCTCTTCAATTATAGAACCCCACTCCGTTAGAAAGCGCAAACGCCAACACTTGTGACTCCCCCAATCTGTCAGAAGCAACCATGGCCGGAGAAGGATTGCCTGGGTTTCCTGTCGATTCTTTGCCATCGTGTACTCGTCGGAAGAGGTTGTCAAAGACACTGTGAGGGCACTTGTAGGTGATTTTCGCCTGAAATAATTCCAAGAATAAATAATTAGTAACCTTTAAACTGGACAGCTTCTTCACAGACATATCGGGTTCAACGTAAAAATGAGCTTTATCACACAGACCACGAAACAGAGGGATCCAAGTCTTCTTTAAAACTCCATTGTCGGGGTATCACAAGATTTGGATATACGTTGATTTGTGCAGAGCAAATCCTGGAAATTTATGAAAAAAAAGGAAATAAGTGTTCAGTTAAAAATGATTACAAGAGTTGCCGACATCATCGAAACCTTAAGAGACTCAAGGGCACCACATACGTTTTTCAGACTTGAAGTTTTTTTTTCATCTCAACCAGAACCCGTTTCTTCTCCAGGAAAGCTTGTTGCGCCGAATGGTGCGGTATTCTGAGCTTTAATTCATCTTTGTCATAACAACAATATCGCCTTCGACTGCAAAAGAAGATAAAATAAAGAGTGTTAACAACTGTCATGATGCATCACGGTTCACCATGAATAAACGAAAGCCGGAGGATAGTTTGGGTTACCTTAACTTGAGATGGATCAGCAGTCATTGTTGGTTTGTCATCCTAAAAAATCAAAAGGATTTACTGCAATCAATGTGCCGTCCACATTAAACCAGGGCAAAGATTAAGATTCACATACTAACCTGGACCGACCGCTAGAACCTGCAAACCAGGAGAAAGGCATAACAAATAAGGACAACATTTGACGCAATCATAATTTCAACAGTGAATTGAATGCGTAATCATATCAAAGCAATGCAAGAATCATCATCATCATTTAATTCCCAGACAGTCCGCAGAAACCTTCATTTGGTTACTAAACATGTTTGGCCGAAAATGGAAAGAATCTTGAATATCCTCACAATGATTATATCCTTCCAAAATCGAGATAACAACAAATCTGCACATTAATTTTACTTCACCTTATATAAGAACTCACATTCGCAACAAGAAGGGGGAGACATTCTCAGAACGCACAAAAAATCCACACGTCTTAAAAAACCCCAAAACCGCGAAATAAGAAAGGGGGAAATCAAAACCTATCTCGTTTTCTTCCTCCGCCGTCGCCGGAAATCGACGGAAAACCCTAACATATCGAAATCACCAAACTTTCGCGCCGACGCCTCAAATCCGCCTTCGCCGCGAACCACCCTCAAAAAACCATTCACGAGCCACCGTCCCTCATCAGGACGAAACCCCTGCAAAAAATCATAGAAACGTGAGATTTCCTTTCTGCTAATACTTTACGTTGTTCTTTTGTTTTGTTTGTTGATTTGTGCAGGAAGAGATAGAAGGCGTGGGCAAAGAAGATGGAGAGATGCGAGAAAGGCAATCAAGGATGGTGAACAGAGAGATGGAGAGGCGAAATCGCGGGGAAGGAAGAGAGGAACGAAAGGGGGATTAGGGTTCCTCCGTGATTTTTCTTTTTTTATGTTTTGTTTTGTGTGTTGTAATTATATGTGGGTCGTCCCACCGTACTTATTATGCACTTCACACACTGCCCTCTGATCTCCAATGGATCAGATCGGGCGATCCATAATCGCGCGCCCACCATAAGTCTTCGTAAAGCGCCCACATCTGATCACACTCAAGCCACAAACCTTTAATTAACTCACCTAATTAAACCGTTGATCTGCCATTAACTAATTTAATCAATAAACTTAATTTTTTTTTTAATTAATTAACCACTATTAATCTCTAATCAACCATTTTCTCTAAAATGAACTGGTTAATCTTTTAAATTAATATTTTAATAAATTAACCTAAATTAATCATTGTCTAATCAGTTTTTTTGAATTAAACCAACTAATAAATTTTACTTAAATTAATCTTTTTTAAATCAGCCATTTCTTTTAATTAATTTGACCTAATAAAACCTATTTTATTTAATTAATCTATCTTTCTCCAAATTAGAGTTATTTAACTAAACGTTTTTTTTCTAGTTAAATAAATCAACTTATCCTATTTATTTTAATAACTTTTATAATAATATAACTAAAACCTTATCTTCTAATTTATAACTTTTATCTTTTATAATAACAAAAGTTATAAATTTAATAATAAAACATTTTTCTCAAAACTTCTATTTGTTTAAAATCTTATTCATTTTAAAACCTAAAATCAATTCATATAATCTAATATAACTCTTATTTATTTAATAAAATCTATTTGATGATAATAACTAAAACTCTTCTATTATAAATCTTTGTCTTAAGTGAATTAACTTATATCTAATTAATTTATAATAACAACTTTCATAAAAAAAATAATAAACCACTTCTTTTTTTATAAGATAAAAATAAAACTTCTTAGATATTTTAAGAAATCTGTTATTTAAGGTCACCCTTTAAAATTGACTTATCACTTAAAACTTTCATCTAAAACTAATAAACAAATTCAACATCGTCTAAAATTAATCAAGCTCTCCCTTAAATCGACCCTTTCTCATAAATCAATCTGCTTAAAATCAACTCAACATCCCCCTTAAAATCAATTTGATTAAAAATGAACCAACATCGCAACTTAATCAATCGTGCACGTTTCCGCCTCCGCACGTTCACATATTCACTCACTTACACCTTAGCGCTTTCATGCGTGTGTATGTTTATTCTATCTGTTCTATTTCTTTCCGCAATTTACATTACCGCAATTTACTTTCCTCGCATCGCATTCTGTCCAAAGGAAGAACCTACACATGACTTAACACTTGTGTGTATTGCATCTACATTTGCATCATTTCCCCATGATCCTTGATCCCATTCAAGTCGATCTTCTAAGTTAGATCCTACCCCATAGGAAGGACCTTTATCCTTACAACTTAGAATAGACAATTCAACTCAATCAAACAACATATTCAAACACAATAGAGAAATATATGTTAATCATCTTAAGCAAGATAGAATCTCCACCCCACAACAAATACAATCTCTTACACTTGTGGTGGTTAAATCTCCCTTAAAATGACGACTCGTCTTTTCTCCTAAAATCAATCAATCAACTACCCTAAACCTGTAGGAACTTTGACTACAGTCAAAGAACTCCTCAAACCTTTTAAGGGGAACTACAGATACTCTGATTCCACTCCCGTAAGGATATGTAGGCATAAGATGCGATATCTTATCGAGTATACTTAGAAATAAACCCCTAGGTCTTTCAACCATTAAGCAGATAAACCTTAGAAATAAACAAACATAAAACAAGAGGTTCTTGTAGAGTACTACATAAACTTAGGATGCTAGCACCTTCCCTAAGTTTAACCGACCCCGGAACCTAAAACTCTCTAGCTTTCATTTGCATTGCATTGTGGGAATTTCGATCTTTTTCCCTTCCTTTGGACAAATCAAAGTTTGGTTGCAAATGAATTAGATTCAAGCTTATTAATAGCTTGGTATCCAAATTTCACCGCGATAGAGGGGTTTAAAGAGTATGCCCAGAGGTGGCGTGAACTGGCAGCAAGAGTTCAGCCTCCAATGGTGGAGAGAGAGCTTATTGATATGTTCGTGGCAACATTGCCAGGAATTTATTATGAGAAGCTAATTGGAAATATGTCTGGTAGTTTCTCTGATCTGATAATTACCGGTGAAAGGGTAGAAAACGGAATCAAGTTGGGACAGATTCAAGGAGGAGAAGGGTCGACCTCAAGAGGAGCGAGGAAGACGTTTGGTAATTCTAAGAAAATAAAAGGCGATACTATGCAGTTATAGGCTATAGAAACGAGAGCAGAAATAGAGCTCATCGTCAACAGCAATTTCAGCCTCAACAATAGCCACAGGTTTCCAGGATAACCATTCCAGCGGCACCTCAACAACAGCAAAATTATGCACCGCACCGGTTTTAGGACCGAGGAAGAGCAGTTAATGGGCAGTTTGATACTCCGCCTATGCCGTATTCACAACTTCTACAACATTTGCTTCAACTGCAGCTTATCTAAAAAAGAACTATGGCACCACTTACAGGCGCGCCTGTCGCATCGCTGCGAAGAGGGCTGGCAGAAGACAGAAGAATCGCCACCGTTTGTTATTTATCCAAAAAGAGGGAAAGGAAATGATCATAGAAAACCTAATGAAAACGGGAGAAGACAGGTCATCGCAACCAAATCTTAGGTTCGGGAGTCGGTTACCCAAGGGGAAGGTATTAACACCCCTCACGTCCGTCGTACTCGATGGGATCCATACTTGTTGTCTAACTAAAGGGTGTTGAACTACCTAGCTATAGGCCACAGGGACAAAAGAAAAGAAAAAAGACTCGATAGAGCGTCGCCGCTTTATGCTTACGTACTCCCTCATGCAATGGGAAAGTCAGAGTCAACGTAGTTCGGAAAACTACGGGTGAAGGTGTGGGAAGGTTGCTCGCCAAGACATCGCCATCTTGTGCCTACATGTTCTCATATGGTATGAGAAATCAGAGAAAATGTAGATTGGGCTAACAAAGACCACAGGTTGGTTCAGAATGTTTTAGGCTCGAGTAGGGTTAAACCTTAGTTCTAGCAGTTAGGTGTATGCAGCTCGACCATTGGAGACTTAGGCGTTACCTGTTTGCGGTAGAACCAATAGTTAACAAAACTCTCTTTATGAAAAAGTTTTCCAAATTAAGATCCCGAAGGATAAAATGATTTGAAGTTTGTTTTTGTGTTTTTTTAGAGAAAGAAGTGAATTGAGTTATGGTTTGAAACTCATGTTGCACTAAAGACTATGACTTAGGAGCGAATGCGTCGCATATCGTCCAAAGGACATACGCTAAACACTCTAGACAATTGAGAGGAGGCCCCTCAATCATCATTTCCCAAGTAATTAAGGCTCGTAGCATACAACACAAATTATCCTTTATTAAGTGTTTTAAAGATGTTTGAAGATGAGAAGAGAGAGACACTCTAAAGGAAGACTAAGACTCAACCTAATGTTCTCATACAAAGTGCACCTATGAATGGGATAACAGGGAATGCTACCTAATGTTATCATGCATGGATTCAAGCCTAAGGTCTATCATAATCTCTCTTAAACAAAAGAGATTATAGGTCCTAAGGGAACATGGCAAAGAAGAAAGAAGAAGAAGAAAGCAAAAGATAGAAAGTATGCAAACATGTAATGCACAATTAGAATGAAAGTGAGGGAGGAACAAAGTGTGGGGTAGTAGCCTCCACAAGTACATCTCAACCTTAATAATGCATATGAGAAGATGCAAGAACAAAGAGAAGAATGCACACAAAAGCAATCACACAAAGTTCACACAAAAGTGGGATGAAATGGGAGAAATGGGATTCCTACGACCATTTGTCATCAACCACAAGCCCAAAGGAAAACCAAAAAGAAAGAGAAGAAGCCATGATTAAATGGGAGAATGGGAGGCAATTTGAGTACATCAAGGAACTAAAATGGGCAACTCAACCATAAGCAACATCATAATCATGCAAGAAAACACAAAAGAGTCCTCAAAGAATCACCATTCATGATATGTTTAAAGTACCTCCAAAGGAGGGACTAAACCATCTCAAATGGGACTCAAAGGTCATTGGACAGAGGTGGGTATGAGAGGAGAGGATGCAAAAATCAAAGGATCAAACACATAAAGCACATTGCAAGAGTAGGCATGGAGAAAGACCTAGGTCTTAAACAACTTCAACATTTGGAAGCCAAATGGAATGCCTACAAGAAATGCAAATCACAACAAGCATTAAACCAGTTTATGACCTATAAATGAGCATTCAAATACCTCAACATGTTAGAAGTATGAATCAAGAAGATTTGAGAGCTCAAGGGATCCATAGAAGTCATTTCCCATTCAAACTGGGTCAAGTGTATGTATGAACCACCCTTAGAAGTAACTTGACTTGCAAGTTTTCTCAAAAATAGGAAAAAGGCTCAAACAAAACCAAATAAAATCCCAAAAGCATATAAATGAGTTGGCAACCACAGGCCAAAAGATTACAACCAATGTCACTTCATAACATCACCAAAGAATTTGATTCACAAGGGTACCCCATTGTGAAGGAGGGTTGTCGAGGGTCAACAAGAATGACTTAAAAGTCAAACCAAAAATGATCAAACCAGGGGCAAAACAATCCTATAAAACCTTTCATCTCATCATTCAAATGAGAAAAAAGTTTCAATCGTTGGAGATAAAGATTGATCAAGAAACTAGGCATGAACAAGATAGAACAAGAAATAATTCAATTAAAAACAACTCCAAACAATAAATCCCATTTTAATTGAAATATAAACCAAAAATGAAAATAAAAATTTTCAAAAATTAAATGATACATTAAAGTATCTAAAAATATTTTTTGAGGGATTTTAGCACATTTGGAACTGTTTTAAAAAGAATTAAATTAAAACAGAAACAAAATAAAAATAAAATAAAACAATTAATTGAAACGGTGCAAATAGTAAGATCTGCAGGCAAAAACATTGGGCTGGGTTAACAAGGGGGTGCAAATAGCGTGCAAAGCCCAACTCCCTCATCTAAGTGAAATGAGGCGTTTCACTAAATGAGTTGGCAAGTCAAGAGGACACGCAGGCCGGTCAGCAAGATCTGGACCATTCATCCACCAAGGTCAATGAGTAAACGCACAAACGTGGCAAGACACATCATCTCGCCTGAACATTGAACCAGGCGAAGAAGCTGTTCTCCGGTCATCTTCTCCGGCAAGGCATCCAGAGTTGCAGATTCCAATCTCAACCAAATTGCATAAAATTTTATACCAAAATGAAAAGGAACTCAAGCACATTATAGATCCAGGCTCAAAATTCATTAATCATGCACAACAAAGGAGAATCAAACAATTTAAAGTAAGAACACATAACTGGAAAATGCATCAAACATCACCAATAACTATCCAGAATTTGCCTACGAAGTGTAGGTCTTCAGATGCAGCAAGAATGGCAATGATTCAATGCATATCATGAGAGAATTTTGAGAAAGAAGAATACCTAACGGAATCTCTCCGTTGGAGCTTCACGCGTGCTTAAGCTTGCTTGAAACTGTGCAGAATCACTCAATGAACTTCAAGGAAGATGATGCTTGCTTTGATTTTGCTTGAAATGGCTTGGATCTCAGTTTCCAATTTTCAAATTTCTCTTGAGTTTTCAAACTTTGCTCTTCTCTTTTCTCCACAAAAATACATGAATGAGGGTTCACATTTTATCTGGAGCTTATATGCAATGGATCTGAAGTGAAATGGAGGCCTAATAGTGCTTCAATTTGCTGATTTGCAAAAAATGGCCAACTTGAAATGTAGCTTCATGCACACATGTTTTTGGTTCCAATTCCCCTTGAAAATCATTTGAATTAACTGATGAGAGTATGAATTGATCATGTAGATTAATTTTGATCCAATGGTGGAGATTTAAATTGAAACTTTCTCAAGCTCGCATACCATAGGTTCTAGCTCTCATAAACTAAAGCAAACTTGTGCATTTCACTCATTGAGCTATTGTGAATGATTTTGAGTACCAATATGGCATGACAAAGCTCCAAAACCAATTCAATTAAATTCACCTTGTTAAAGTCATTTTTCCATTGAATTTCTTCACCAATCTTCTTATTTAAACATAACTCATGACAAATTGGTGTTCCATGATGAAATTGAGATCATTTGGAGCAACTTTCACGTTGGAGAAATTTTCATTTGAAGTGCACAATGGTATGAACATGATCCATAATCAAAATGACCCATAATCTCACTTTCCCAAAATACCCTTGTCTTGCAAGCTTCATAACTTGAGTTCTACAAATGAGATGAAGGACTTCCAGGAATTTTTGGAAAGCTAAGATCATAAGGAACAACTTTAATGTTCACCAAAAGTTGAGGAGAAACGTGATTCTAGGTAAAAAGTGCCTTGGAAGTTAGTTGACTGAAAATATGGTTCATCTGAGACCTCTGACATGCCAACATCATATCTTGAGTTCCACAAACCCAATGGATGATTTCTAGTACTCAAAAGAAATATAAGAACATGCTCTACAAGTCTCATGTTTGCATCAAAGTGAGATTACACTTGTATCTTGAGATATGTGGTCTTGAAGTTAGGCACTAAACAAGGGATTTTACACTGACAAACCTCTGAAACCCTAATTTAGTAACTTCTCACACTCTTGATTCTCCTTGTTTTGATCTTAAAATAACATCTTATATGTCTCAACACAACTATCTGTGACTCTAATGACTTAGAATTGAGTCTCACACTAAATCAAATCCTCAGTTGACTTTGCACTAGGCAGATGAAACCCTAGGTATGCAACCTTTGACTATGGTTTCTGGCACATGACATAACCACTTAAATGAGCTCCACAATGGCTTCAAAAGCACTCCATGAGCTCTTTATCATATTCTATCCATATCCATGAGCTTGTGATCCTCAGTTGACCTCCAAGATAGGAGATAAGCACCAACTATCAAGCCACTCCCTCAAAGAGCTTTGACTGCCTCTTGGTGACTATAAACACTTGATAACCTGAGAAAACACTCTTGCTTGAGCTTGGAAACCTTGTGTCGCAACTGCGAAAAACACCCGGAAAAAACAGAAGAGTCGCCACCTTTCGTTATTTATCCCAAAGAGAGGGAAAGGAAACGATCGGAAAAACCTAACGAAAAAGGGGAAAAGACGAGGTCATCGCAACCAAGTCCTGGATTCGGGAGTCGGTTACGCAAGGGGAAGGTATTAGCACCCCTCATGTTCGTCATACTCAACGGGATCCATGCTTGTTGTCTATCTAAGGGTGTGTTTAAACTATCTACGCTACTGGCTTGCAGGACAAAGAGAAAAGAAAGAGACTCGGCAGAGCATCGCATCTCTATGCCTACGTACTTTCATCTGGTATGAAAGATCAGAGTAGACGTAGTTCAGCTAACTACGGGAGAGAAGGGGGGAAGGTTGCTCGCCAAGATGTCGCGTCTTATGCCTACGTACTTTCATCTGGTATGAAAGATCAGAGTAAACGTAGTTTGGGCGGACACGAAACCACAGATTGATTAAGTGTTTTAGTCGAGTAAGGTTAAACCTCCGTTCCCGCAGTTAGGGGTAAAGCCTGTTTGTGGTAGAACCGAAGCCTAACAACACTCTCTTTCTGAAAAAAGTTTCCGATTAATCCCGAAGGAAAAAGGTTTGAATTTGTTTTGTATTTTTTAATGAAGTGAATTAATTCGGTTTTTGATTCACGTTGCACTAAAGACTATGACATGGAGGCGAATGTGTCGTATATCGCCCCCAAACGGGACGTATACTAAACATTCTAGATAAGCGAGAGGAAACCCCTCACTCATCATTCCCCATGTAGCTTAAGGCTCATAGCGCGCAACGTTTATCGCCTTTATTAAATGAATTAGCATGATTTTGAGATGAGAAGAGAAGACGCACAGAAGGTCTAAGGGAAACTCGGCCCTAACATTGTCATGCAAAGTAGTCCTAAGGTTCGGATAAAAAGGGGAAACATCTACCCTAATGTTATCATACTTGGATTGAACACCTAATGTCTCTCCTACTCCCATCCTAAATGGAGGGACAAGGAATCCTATAGGGATCATGGCAAGAAAGCACAAGAAGAACAAAGGAAGAATCAATCACAAGTAGATAAATGCAAACATGAAAAATGCACAATTAGAATGGTGGGAGGGAGGAAAGGTGTGTGGGGCAGCAGCCGCCACAAGCGCTTCTCGACTTCAACAGCAATGCAAGAATGATGCAAACATGTGGAGAAAACAAGAGATGAAAGTATATGAACATGCAAATGAAAACTCGATTCGAACCACATAAAAACATGCAAATAATTGAAAGAATGATCATACATGGTGTTGTACCCTAAAATTTGCCCAACATTTCTTTACCTAGCTTGTGTTTCATTTCATTCACATTAGCATTATCATTTGCATTTCATTGACATGTGTGCAGGAGATCAAGAGGTATGATTACCAATTAAGAGCTACACAAGACTTTGAAGCTAGCTAAGGAGGCTTATTCAGGTGTTCAAGGGTTGATATCCTTGTCAGAGAAGTTGAAAGATCCTCAGAGATAGTGGTTGAAGCCAAGAGTGTAGGTCCCCTGACTTGAGAGTTGTGGGAAGCCATCAGATGATTCTGAGGTCATGGAGATGGAATTGAGGTCTTGAGAGAGCTCATGTGAAGTTTTGAAGATCACTTTGAGGCCTAGACAGGTCATTGTGCAAGATTAAGAAGCCTCAGCCATGACTGGTGCAGCTAGGGTTTGACTGGGTCAACTCTAAGTCAACTGAGGATTTGAAGGAGGTCGAGACTTAATTCAAGAGCCATGTGATCATGGGCTGATACATTAAGATGTTATAAGTATGATTCCAAGGTTAACTCATCATGATTGAAGAGTTTGAGAAGTTTCAGGCTAGGGTTTCTAAGACTTGACAGTGTAAAATCCCCTAGTTTGACCCCTATCTTCAAGGCAATTTAGCTCAAGATGTGATTGTCATCCCATCTTTCCCCCAACATGATTGTTGTAGAGCATGGTATTAGATTTAATTTTAGTTCTAGAAGTCCTTTATAGGATTTGTAGAACTCAAGTTATGGCTTTGACAAGTTACAAGTCATCTGAGGAATGTGAATTTGGAGCTTGAAAGTTACCCAACTTGCATGAAACTTTTTCCCTAGAAGGATGATTCCTATGAACTTTTGGTCAACATGAATGTTTCTCCTTATTCTCTTAGCTTTCTAGAGAGTACTAGAAGTCCTTGATAGGATTTGCAGAACTCAACTTATGGCTTGGATAAGTCAAGGGTATTTTGGACATTTGGTGATTATAGGTCATTTGTGATCATAGGCCATTTTCACCAACTTAGAGGCCTCAAATGAAATTTTGTTCAACTAGAAAGTTGCTCAAAATGGGGTTTTAACCTTTACCATGATTCAAGGAGGCATTGAAATGGCTCAAGGAGAGGTTTGGTTCAAGAAATTTTGAAAAAAGAAAGAATTAAAAGGATTTAATGGCCAAAAATTCAAATAATTCATTTTGTGACCAAATGAAGCAAAATTATAGGTCAAATTGATTGGAAAAATGATTTTAGAAACAATGGAAATGTTAGAATTTTGATTTGAGGTCATTTTCATACCATTCCATTTCATTTCTTCATGATGAAGTAACATATCCAACTCACACTTTTGGCTTGCAAACAAGGAAAATAACACATCAAACTCATTCAATATCTCATGAGAAGTTAATTACAAGCATAGCCATGCCCAAAGGGAGCCAGAATAGTGATTTCCATGGATGAGATTTTGAAAATCCAAAATCTCATTTGGATGATTCCAGAAAGTTCTAGACAGTCCCAATGAGTTCTATATGAGTCATTGAGTGAATTCAGTTCATTTTTTGGAAGGAATTAAAGCTGGTTGCAGAGAGGGAGATCGAAGTTTCATGAATGCAAGTTGAAATCGAATTTTGAGTTCAAGGAAGAATCAAGCTAAATCAAGGTGTGCAAAGGCTTCAGGAGTGAATTTGGAGTGTGTCTGCATTGTTCTGGAGGTTGGGAAGAACAAGAACACCTTTTGTTACAAGCTTGAACACAGGTTAGTTGATTTCTTGACTATGCATGATTTAGGCAGTGTTGGATAGAAATTCATATGCGGTTAGGATCCTGATGGTGAATAGTTGGATTTAGGATGATTAATTGCTTGATTAGAGACGATTTAGGTTGGATACCATTTTCGGTTGAGATTGATATTTCGCGATCCATGCATTTTGAGGATGCATGATTGGTATGGTTGGATTGCTGGTGAAATTCTGGTCAAGATTCGTTCAGGAATCGTGGCAAATGGTTGGCTGTAGAGGAAGTTAGGGTTCTGCAGGGGTGGCCGGAAAAGCCACCGGCGATGGCTGGTTCGCGTGCAGGTTTCAGGTTTAAATTGAGGAAGATGAAATCCTCACCCTCCATTCAGGCTGAAGACTTGACTTGGTCCATTGATCTAAGCGCTCATGATGAGCCACGTACCCCTCTCCCAAAACTCACCGTTTTACTTACTCGTTGAATGAACTGAATGAGCGTGAGTTCGAATCCTGGCTTGTGTTTGTTTTTCTTTCATTTTAATTGCTGAAGAGAATGCAAGTGGATTCATGGCGCCTCGGCCTAGTGCACTGGGTTGATATCCACACCCCCCTTTGGCCCAATTCTTTGAAATGAACTGCATTGGATTGCTATCTGCCACACATGTTTACCAATTTCCATTTAATTTCTTTTAATTTCTTCATTTCATGTTAGTTAGAGAATAATTCATAAAAAATAGGAAATTAACTCAATTAATTCCAAACTTTTTTCCCCTGATTCATGATTGAATCTAAAATTTTATAGATTAAAAATATTACGAATTCATGCATTTGTGATTTTATTTGCATTTTTTGAATATTAATTGATATTAAAATGGCCATGGTTGATACCTTGTTTTGTTGAATTTTGTTTGAGCATTTGGTGATGACTCTTGCCTTGATTTTTTGGATGTAGACAGCATAGATATGCATGTTCCCCTAGTAATTTTCTCACATTTTTATGATGAAATTAGGTGGTAGTTTTAAGTTGAAGCTTTAGGTGCTCTAGTTTTAGGGTTTAGCCTTAGTACTTCATGATTTAGGTTTTATTTCTAGGACTTGGTGGATGATTCAACCTCTGGATTTTGTATGGTAGATTCATGATTGAATTAGGGGCCCATAATTAATTTTGTAGGATTTTACAATTGGTTTTAGTATCTTAGTTAGGACTAACTTTAGTACTAGGTTTTAGGTGATCCTAACTTGCTAATTCAACTAGAATGATTTCTTTAGTTCCCTTAGATTAGGGTTTTGCCTCTCTTGCTCTTGGCTGATGTTGAAGACTTGTGTGGGCTGCTGAGGAAAGCATGAAGAAGCTTGGATGTGGAGATTTCCCTTCTTTTGGTTTGAGTGTAGTTTAGGTGATAAGATTAGGGTTTGTAGGTAGAGCTTCTAGATAGATTCTCTTCTTTCATAAACATGGAAGATGTTGATCACTTCCATTCTTCCCTATGAAGTAAGGCCCCCTTGTGAAGGCCCCATCCCTCCTTTGGTAGGATGTGTGGCCCTTCCCAAGCTGGTAGAACCTTTGGGGGTTCCTTTCTTTGATGATGGAGTGCTTAGTGGTGACATTTGGTCTTCACTCTGCTGTCTATTATCCAAACCCTACTCTTGTTAGAAGAATCTTTCTCCCTTGCTAGAGGATGAAGTTCCTTGCTAGAAGATTGAAGATGCTAGAAGTTGTTGCTTTCCCCTGTGTTTGAAGACTGCCATTGAAGCTGAAGCTTGAAGATCCAGAAGAACAAGTTGACACTTGTGAAGAAGATCAAATTGGGATTGAATGAAGAGCTGAAGCTTGAAGTTGGAGAACAAGTTGATACTTATGTGTTTGATGCATTGAGAGCCTGAAGGAACTAGTTGACACTTGCTATTGGGATTGAAGCCAGAAGGTGGAGTCTGTTTTGGAGCTGAAGCTTGAAGAAGGTGGAGAATAAGTTGACACTTGTGTGTGAGGTGTTGAAAGCTTGAAGAAGCAAGTTGATACTTGCTATTGAAGATGAAAGACTTGAAGAGCAGTTACAGACTGAGGACTGAACTGCTGTCAGAAGGTTGCTTTGCTGTGAAGCTGTGGAAGCTGTTGATTTGCTTTCTTGATTGCCTGTTTTCTTGCTGTGCAACTGTATTAATGTGACTTGTTTGATTTGCTTGATGCATTAGAATAAGTTCATGTTTAGATTGTGTTAAGAGAGGAGCATGATTGCACTAGAGGTTGAGTTGCTCCCTCTGCTTGTATTGTTACTGTATGGCTTTGCTTGCTGGTATTTGGTAGAACCCAGCTCCCTTGCCTATGTGGTTTGTGATTTTCTCGATGGCATTTTATTTCTTCTGTATGATTGCAGTTATTCATATCTGGCTTGAGGTCGAGACGAGCTTGTGGAGGCTGATGCCCCCCACACATTTCCTCCCTCACTTGCATTGCATGCATTTTACAGTTGTTTACTGTTTACTGTTTAAGCCGATGCTTTATCTGATTCTGTTTATCGTTGACATGATCCCTTAGGAATCTCACTTCCTTTGATAAGGAAGTGATGATTAGAACTTTAGGTTGAAACCTATGCATGATAACTTCTAGGAGAACCCTGTTTCAAACTTCAACCATAGGATGAATCCTTGGCATGACAACATTAGGACTTGATAGTCTCCCTTTAGTTGAACCTGTTAGTTCTCTCTTCTCATCTCAAAACAAATTAAAATACAGTAATAAAGGTTAACTGATGTCGTGCGTTACGAGCCTTATGCTATCTGAGAAAGGGTTGTCGGAGAGTTTCTTTTCGACAGCTTGGATGTTTAGTATGGTACCCTTTGGGTGACATGCGGCGCATTCAATCTCAGGTCATAGTCTCTAGTGCGATATTAGTTGCAAACATCCATAAAAAACAATTCTTCCGTAAAAGACAGAAAACAAACTTCAAACCTTTTTTGCCCCGTGGGCCCGTAATTCAAAGGAAAGCTTTTCTGAAGAAAAGAGTGTTGTTAACTCCCAGTTCTACTGCAAACGGTAACGCTTAAGTCTCCAAGGGTCGAGCTGCGTACGCCAAACTACTGGAACTGTTTGTTAACCCTACTCGATAAAACAGATGAATCTGAATCCCCGTAATCCGTATTATCCCGAACTACATAAGCTCTAATATCTCAAGCCTGTCGAGAGTTCGTAGGCACAATACTGACGTATTGGTGAGCCACCTTCCCCTTGCGTAACCGACTCCCGAACCCAGACAACGGTTGCGATGACCTTGTCTTATACCTTTTCGTCAGGTTTTTCCGATCGTTTCCTTTCCCGTTCTAAGGGATAAATAACGAAAGGTGGCGACTCTTCTGTTTTGCCAGCACCTTATTTTCGCGGTAGCGACACATGGCAACAACATCATGATTAAACAACCACAAACAGTAGCAAACAACCAAAACAATTCAATTCTAATGTATCACACTGATCTATGATGATTCGAATCAAACCGGTATGCGAACATGCAAACAAACAACAAAATATGGCATTCTGGCACAATGTTAATCGGTTAACCTGTGTAAAACAAGTGAAAATCTGGAAATTTGAAGGTGTTAATCGGTTAACACAAGGCGTTAACCAGTTAAAACCCTGAAAACTTTGAAAATTTTGAATATTTGAATTGGTTAACCGGTTAACCATATACGTTAACCAGTTAACACTGTACCAGAAGCAGAAAAACAACAAACATAACCACTTTCCAGCAAATAAGCACTTATCTGATTAACCAGATGATCGCATAATGACTTACTCATGAACTTAAACCAGAAAATCATGATTTAAACAACATGTAAACAAATCAACACAAACAGATCAATGATCAACAACTCAAATCAATCACAATTCAATCGAATATGAAGATTAACATGACAAACATGCAAATAAGCTCGAAAATTAAATCGGATCAGAGATCCAACCTACTAATAGGAGAATTGATTCGGTAATTGTTGACTCAACTGTAATTGTGTAGATATAAGCAAAGAAGTCCGGAATACTTCAAGATCCAAGCTAATTGATGTTGTATGAATGAAGATCCTTCAAAATTAAGTCAAATTACTCCAAGTAAACACTTCTACAATCACCTCAAAATTCAGATCTGAACTTGCACAAAAATTGAAGATGAGAATTGATCAAATGATGATGGTAGATGGAGGATTATGCTCAAGAACCTATTGATTCCAATGAAGAATCAATAGTTCCAAGGAAAATGAGCTTTGAGTGAAGGTTTTGGCTATGGAGGAAATTGAGAGAATTGAGAGAGAATTGATCAACTCTGAACTTGAAATGGAAATTATGAAGGTTAGATTGTGGTTTGGAGTAATTCACTTAAATGCCACCTTGGTTGGGATCCAAAACAAAGGCTTGGAAGTTGGTTTGGAAATTGTGGTATGGAATGAGGTTTGGGATTTTGGAGGGAAATGAAATTTAACCAAATTTCAAATGATGTTCTAGATCCTTCCCAAGTGCAAAAATGATCTTTCAAGTGATCAAAATTGGACCCCAAAGCAACTTCACTTGAAAATTCACGTACAGGGCAAATTCTGCTATGGTTAACCGGTTAACCATATGCGTTAACCGGTTAACACTGTTAAAACTTCAATTCTGGGCTGGTTTTCAAATGGTTAATCGGTTAACTATATGTGTTAACCGATTAACACCTTCAAAAATTTGAATTTGGCACCTTTTGGTGGGAAATCTGTCCATTTGCCCTATTTCAGCTATCTGGAGCTCTATTTAGCTGCTGAACCTCATTTTTGACCGTTGTCACTGTGAGAATACTTGACATGAGCCTGAATGCTGATTTCTGATCTGAAATTAACCTGCAAAATAGAATAAAATTGATCGCTCGATTGCTGGGCAAAATAAATGCCGAAGCTCTGATGCTCTCTGTTCGCTGTTCAATCTATTCCTCCGAAATGCACCTGAGCCACATGAACGCCTTCATCCCATGCCTCGAGACCGAATGCTATGCAATGCAAAATGCTAAATGCGAAAATGAAACATAAGCCAAGTATAAAAATGTGAAGGAAAATTTTGGGGTGCTACAGCTGCCCCTATTCAAACAACTTGGACCTGAAGGGAGGAAAAGCATCCACTTTCAACCATTCAAGGTATAAGGTGATTGAATACAAAGAACCTGGAAATTTGCACCCTGCGGGAATGCAAAACAACTACCAACCAAGAGTCGGAAAACTACACGCAGTGATAACAATTCAACATAATTTGAACTTCATCCAAAAGATGCCAACCAAAAGTCGGGAAAACTCCCGGAGGATACCAACCAAGATTTGGAACAACGACCAACGAATACCAACCAAGAGTTGGGACAAAACCATCAACAAATACCAACCAAAAGTCGGAACAAAACCTGTTGGGGAACAAAAGAGTAACCATGCAGCTTCATGAAGACTCCACCGGGGAGAAAATGGACTAATTAGACAACTCTGTGGAGCACAAGCTTCTGCCATAAGACTGCAACCAAAGAATTCCATCCAAGAGATGGGATAAAAACCTAAACATTACCATCGAAAAGTCGGGATTACCACAACACCAATCGAAACTTCCATGACGAGACGACTTCGCTGAGGAGTCAACATCCATCACATGACAACAATCTAACTGCATCATCCAAAAGATGAGATATGAGTTGTTCTCTAGGGATAAAACCACCCCTACCAACCAAGAGTCGGAATCCATACTAACTGCAATTTACATAGCGAGACGACTTTGCTGAGGAGGCACACTGACCAAAAGTCGGAATCAACAACCAGAGTACCAAGATTACCAACCAAGAGTTGGAAAATCGTCAACAAATTAACCACACCAGATATGGCGACCTCACTGGGGAATCCAGGGCTACCAACCAAGAGTTGGAAAACGAACTGACATCCATGACTGACCATACCGGAGAAACCATAACCACCAACCAAAAGTTGGAAAATGCCAAATCTCCCCATCACCCAAAATTTGAGATAACGACTCCGCTGAGGAATAAAAGGAGGACTACCAACCAAAAGTTGAAAATACCAGATCTTCTTATCAACCAAAAGTTGAGATAACGACTCTTCAGGGGACAACGGAAAACTACCAACCAAAAGTTGAAACAACAATAGATGTCTCAGACCGACCCTACTGGGGATAGAGGAATGCCAACCAAGAGTTGGGACAACCGTAGGGGAAGACGTCCAACCAAAAATTGGGAAACAAAGGTACTAACCAATAGTTAGAATCACCATGAAATCCCGCTGATCCAAGGTCGGAACACAAGCTACTAACCAAGAGTTAGGATTGCTAGGAAAAGTCCTCATCGATCAAAAGCTACCAACTAAGAGTTAGGATGACTGGGGGACGCTACACGAAGCTGACTCCACCATAGAAGACTACCAACCAAAAGTTGAGATGATCATCCCGGGATTATCAACCAAGAGTTGAAATAAAAGCCACTAACCAAAAGTTAGAACAACGACAACTAACCAAGAGTTAGAACAAAAAAGATTATCAACCAAAAGTTGAAATAAAGACTCCGCTCGGGGAAGCCCTACCAACCAACAATTGGGATCACCAAATACAATCATCTGAATTATGCAGGAGGGTACCGACCAAAAGTTGGAATCCACGACTCTGCTGAGAGAAATAAAGAACAACCACCAAAAGTTGGAATAACATCCAAACACCACTGGGTCATCAACTAAAAGTTGAAATAAACAACAATGGCCAACCAAAAGTCAGAACAACTCTGTTGGGAAAGAATCACAAGCTTGACCAGGGTAGGCAACACTCGCAAGCGAATCACCTAGAGAAAGCGAAAACATTCACCCAAACTACTCAGCTGGGAAGAATCTGGAAAATACCCGATCCAGAAATCCATCCTAACGCGGATAACATGAAAGCCCCTTGATTCAAACAATCTCTGCCGAAAAAGATATCCAGTCCCAAAACACCAAACCTGGCTTATGCTTCAGATGCATATGTTTGAAAATGGCGTAATGCTCCATACGAAATGGAAATGCTACGCATTTGGGAGGATGCTAATGCAAAATGCAAATGCAAAATAACCAACCCAGCAAAATAAATGCTAGGGAGAAAAGACCCACTCCGCCGGGGAGAGAGAACAAACCATCTGGGAAAAGAAATCCACACCGCTGGAGATTAAATCTTCTGAGGAACTTGAATAACTCCGCGGGGACACAAGCAATTCGATGCTTAAATCACACAAATCTTCTACTGTGGAAACTGTTTCTGCGGAGGAAAAACAATCGACCACCGAAGATTGACTTTATCCTGCTCGGGGAGAAAATCCACTCTGCTTGGGATTACATCAAATATCAACCTGTCTTGCCGAGGAATATCAGATACTCCTACTCTACGGGAAACTTGAATCCGCCGGGGAAAACCCAGACTCCTGTTCTACCACTTACTCTATCGAGAGAATCAGCACTGCACTCTGCTGGAGACAATCGTGAACCAACTCCGTGGGGAAAGGACGTCACCGACGTTGCCTCCACTAGGGAGGAAAACTGGTGTACAAACCATCCTATCATTGAGGGAAACACTTCTATCATGTTCCTCTGAGAACAACTCCACCCTGTCGGGGATTCACTTTCTCACGAAGACAAAACTTTGTTCTGTTGGGGAAATAACATTTCAATCTCGATAATAGGACCCTTCCGGAGAGGACGTAGCTCTTCCGGGATAAGCTGACCACTTCACTGAGGAAGCGAAATCTTTGCTAGGGGAAACAAGCCTCTCGCTTGCTCATGTCTGACTGTGTTTACCTGTAGAAAACAAGCCCATTCTGCCGGAAATATCACACTTAATTCGTTGAGAATACTCGGCTGACAATGACTGCTACTTGTTGCGACTTGAACTGCTGAGGATAAGGGAAACTCACCTGATTGTGATAACCCTGCTGACCTGCAACAAAGAAAAATAACAGAAATGCTCTACATGTGAAATGGTTACCTCAATTACCATCCTTGATACTTACCGATCAAGCAAAGTCAGCGCTTTCATTATGCTCTGTACAACCTCTCGCTTTTACCTACAATGTTTATCCAAAATAACAGATATTTCGTAAACAAAACAGTAAAAAGGACAAGAAAAAGAAAGCTCTTTGACTGAAGTGAATACTTTATTGATGAAAATCCTGTAAATAGGCAGATTACAATTCAGATGCAATTCTTGAAAAGAGGTAATTGCTCAAAAACAAGTAAACAAATACAATATAAGTGTCGGCAATGTGGAAACAGACAACCAGCATGTGTCGATTCGGCTATGACTTGTATGTCTTCGATGTTCCCCTTTGTTTCGTCTTCTGACCAGACTGACTGGACTGATTCCTTTCCTTCAGGATAACTGCTCACAAGCTTACGGATCGAACGCGGACCGTGATCATTTGCTTTTTAAATCCCTAACTTTTTCCTGGATAGCCCTTTCGGGTTTTCAATCCACCGGGATACCCATTTTTGCCAAAGTTGCCTTTTCAGGTTTTCAACTTTGCGGGTTTACATCTTTTATTTTTATCCCTAATTTTTGCCCGAACCTTTTTCCTTTTTATGGTTCGCTGGGATGCCCCATTTTTTCCTGGACTTTTCTTTTTGTGTCCAGCGGGTCTCTTTTAAGCAAAGTAATTTTTAACCACCTCCACGTTTACAGGGGACGAAAAAACTTCACCATCTATAGTAGATAGTAATAAGGCTCCGCCAGAGAAAACCTTTCTTACCACATACGGACCTTCATAGTTAGGAGTCCATTTTCCCCTGTGATCTGTCTGAGGAGGAAGGATCATTTTCAACACCAAATCACCCGTCTGGAAGCACCGAGGACGCACTTTCTAATCAAAGGCTTTCTTCATCCTACTCTGGTACAACCGGCCATGCGCAATGGCTTCCAATCTATTCTTGTCAATCAAGTCCAGCTGATTCAACCTGGTTCGCACCCGTTCAGCTTCGTCAAGCTTTACATCTCACAAAACCCTTAAAGAAGGAATCTCAACTTCTAATGGCAGGATGGCTTCCGTACCATACACCAGTGAGAAAGGAGTTGCTCCGGTAGATGTACGCACCGAAGTACGATAACCGTGAAGAGCAAAAGGCAACATTTTGTGCCAGTCCTTGTAGGTCACAACCATTTTCTGCACAATCTTCTTGATATTCTTATTGGCTGCCTCAACAGAACCATTCATCTTAGGACGATATGGAGAAGAATTGTGATGTTCTATCTTGAAACTCTGACACAGTTCCTTCTTCATTTTGTTATTCAAATTCGAACCATTATTAGTAATGATTCTCTCCGGAATACCATAACGGCAAATGACGTCCTTCTTTATGAATCGAGGGACCACCTGTTTCGTGACATTAGCGAAGGATGCTGCTTCTACCCACTTCGTAAAGTAATCAATCGCGACCAGAATGAAGCGATGTTCATTAGGAGCAGTCAGCTCAATCTTTCCAATCACATCAATTCCCCACATGGAAAAAGGCCAATGAGATGTCAACACATTCAGAGGAGCTGGTGGCACATGCACCTTATCCGCATAAATCTGGCATTTATGACATTTTCTGGCATATTTGAAACAATCGGATTCCATAGTCATCCAATAATACCCAGATCTCAAAAACTTTCTAGCCATTGCATGTCCACCGGCATGAGTACCAAAAGAACCCTCGCGGACTTCCTCCATCAACAGGTTTTCTTCAAGTTCATCAACACAATGCAGCAAGACCATGTCAAAATTTCTCCTGTAGAGCACATTGTCCTTGTTCAAATAAAAATTACCAGCTAACCTCCTTAGAGTTTTCTTATCTTTACTGGATGCCCCAGATGGGTACTCCTGAGCCTTGAGAAAATGCTTGATATCGAAATACCAAAGCTTTCCATCATATGCTTTCTCAAAGACAAACACAAAAGCAGGTCTATCAAGACACATGATGGTGATAACAGGAGTTTCATTCCATAAATTCACTTTATACATCGAAGCGAGCATGGCCAAGGCATCCGCCATCTGATTCTCAGCCCTCGGCATATGATGAAAATCAACTCTATCGAAGAAAGGAAGCAGTCTCCTTGCATAATCTCTATAAGGCACCAGGTTGCCCTGACGAGTTTCCCATTCTCCTTTGATTTGGTTAACGACCAGTGCTGAATCCTCATATACATCCAGATTCTTAATCCTCATATGAACGACCTCTTCTAAACCCATAATGCAAGCTTCATACTCGACTTCATTATTGGTGCAAGCAAATGTCAATCGGGCAGTGAACGGTATATGAGAACCGTGAGGAGTAGTAATGATCGTGCCGATTCCATTACCATATTGTTGCGGTGAAAATTGGATATCAAGCTATTAAATTAACTTGAATCTTAATTCTTTTACAACCGGACTTTATTTTATCCAAAGGAAAGGTCTAAAGAAAGAAAAACCTTTTTCGCGATGTAACGACAACGCTTAAGAGATTCGGGGATCGGGGGTATGTTATACCTAGGGAAGGTGTTAGCACCCTAAATATCTGTAGTACCCTACAGGAAACTTTTGTTTGATTGCTTGCTAAGTTTGTGATATGTACTAGGGATGTGGGAAAAGATATGAGTTGAAACCTAAAGTTATATACACTAAGTTTTCTCGCAAAGACGTCGCATCTTCTGCCTACGTATCCTAACTAGGATAGAATCAGAGCAATCGTAGTTCACCTCACAAGGGAAAGAACAACTTGATGATGATCAAGGTTCAAGGGGGAAACAAACATGACAATGTTTGTGTGGAGTTTGACAAAACTCCCTAATCTAAGTTGTAATATTCAAAAGGGGAAGTAAGAAATCATGACGATGATTCTTACACAGAGTTGACGAACTCTTTCCTAGGGTTCTAGTTGAAGAACACTCCTAGTACAGGTGGGTCTTTTAGACTTAAAGAAAAGTCTAAGGGTTTCTAGAATAAGGTTAAAATGACTTAACAAAGTCAAGGGAGGGTGAATGAATTATCCATAACATAAGAGTTAAACGGACAGACTTTCCTTTGGAAGTATACAGGGGAGGCAACTGGATGAAAGCTAACAAGCTTCATCACTTGGGGAAAGAAAAATAAAAGGGAAAGGTAACAACATAATAAAAAATTTTCATGGTAACAACCATTTGAACAAACATGTGAAATGATAAGGATGAAAGCACATTGATAATAATCAATACAGATGAAAATAACGAGAACTGTAACGACAAATTGCATTCAAATACAGTCAACAGGTGGGGCAAAATAAACATAGTTATAACTCAAAATGAAAATCCTAGCATGTTAGCTAACATGTATGGACGTGAGTACAAACAAATTTCACAAACAAATCCAAGTGGAACCATATAAAAAATCATCTACAAATGCGTAAACGGACGCGAAACGCACTTAATTTGCACTCAGTCAAAAGAGGTGAAAAACTTGTCAAACATGAAAATAAAAAATATGATATGAAAGTACACATTAAGAGGAACACAATGAAAGAAGAAAAGGTGAAAAACGATTAAAATAGAGAGAGTTATGAATTTTCAAAGTTTGAATGAAAAAATGGAAAAAATGCCAAAAGAGTTGCCCTCCTCAGGGGTCGAACTCAGGATCATGGCTTGAAAGGGGCGCCTGGCATAAGTTGCTTACCACTGGGGTGGCTATACATCCATTTGTATAAGCCACCCCTTTAATTAATAAGGGTAACTCACTTGAATTTCTGGGCAAAAACAAACACACTCAAAATGATTTACGTTTTCGATTGTAACTTTCCCGTTTCTTATCCAAATGTGACAAACTTTATATGCATCTCAACCAGAAAAACATGAGGATCATGATAGTGCAAATATTTTTCTGAAATTATTCCTCTATTTTAAAATTCGATGGTTCATGCTTTTGTATGTCTTGAGATGCAATTTGATGCCTACACCATAATCTAACTGTTATCTCAATCAAGTAAAAGTATGAACGGGTCACAGATGATATATTTGAGGAGATTCAACAGTTAGTGCAGCCAAAATTTAACCAGAATGTGGAATGACATAGTTTGTGCAAGTGTGATGTTCTTTGGAGAGATGCATTTTGAAGTGTATCACCCATAACAGTTAGTTTTAGGTCAAGCCAACTATATGTACACATCACAAAAATGCCACTGAATGATTCTCAACACAAATCTAGGTTAAAATCCAACTGTTGTGAAAACAAGTGCTTAAGTTGCAAGGATGTGTGAAAAATGCATTATGAGGTGCAGACTTTGTTCAAAACAGTTTCAGGCCCTTTCAATCTCACAAACACATCACATAAAAGATAGAAGATGAGATATAACTATAGTGTGTAGTTAAAATTGACTGTGGTGCAAAAGTGGTGTTTCATGTGCCATTGTTATGTGAAAGTGTAGCAGAAAACAAAGTTCAGTCAAGGAAGAGTTCCAAGTTATTGCTACCATACACGCACATTACATTAATGATATATGATGAGTTAGAGCATGGATGAGAATCAAAAAACAGACTGTTATCAAGACTGATAACACAGCTGCAGAAAAATTGCATTTGGAGGCATGAAAAATGTTCACTCTTAGTTCTAGGCATAAACTGATCAATTTAAATGCACATACACATTGAATGCATGATATGGAGTGAGTTTAAACCAAAGAAAGAGTTCAAAACTGTTGGCTGTGAAAAGTGATGTATAAGATGCATTTTGGTGCTTTGTGAGGTGCAGCAAGGTGTTCAAATTCAGTTCAACACATTTTCAGGTCAATTCAATTATAAACACATTACATATACATGGTATTAGGTGGATTTAAACATTCAAATCAACTGAAACAAGACTGCTATAAGAAATGACTCACAAGTTGCAAATTGCCATGGATATGATGATGTATGGTCAAAAACATGTCGAAGCATATTTACAACAAATCAACACCTCAAGCAAGTTTGAAACATGTATACAAATGATTTTCTTCATGTAGGCCAGCTATAAGTCAAATTGAAATGGAAAATGTCACTTCATGGCAAAAGTGATATTTGAAATGCAGTTGATTAGCTTGAATTGAGTCAGTGGGAAATAAAGCTAAGGCACAATGCAAACAACTCATGAATGATGAATGTAATGTTTCTCCATAAGAACCTGATGCAGAACAGGTTTGTTTTGAAAAATGACATGTGAATTACACTTATATTCATGGTATGATGTGTTTTTAGACCCCAAGACCAAGGCAATCATGTTACAGCTAGAAAGAAAATTCATATGTATTTCACAAATTGTACATCAAGCTTGTATGCTCAAAATGCTCATACACATGCCAAAACTTCAACTGCTATGTGAAAGTGAGAGAAAATTCAAGGCAGCTTTTGCAAACAGGGTGGCTTCCAAGTTTCATGCTCAAAGTTTGAAAAAGATGTGAACAGATAGTATGCACATATTCTAAACATGACCAGCAGGATGTTTTCATGAAATGAACATGATGCATTTAAAGTAAAGGCTGGAATGTTGTTTGGGGCAAATGGGCCAAAACTGTTTTGATGGACTATGGTTTAAATGGAAATCACTTTTAACCAAGACACAAACACACACACTTGTCATGGATGGTAAAACAAATATGGCAGGGTTCAAGATAGGGGCATATTCTTTTTGCATCAAAAAGTGATATGATGATGGAAACAAATTTGCATAATCCAAGGAACAACAACTGTGAAAGGTCAAAATAGCAGGATATGTCCATGTACTCATCCATACAAACCTCAAATATATATATCCAAATGTTTATGGACATTAACCACAATCAAAACCAACTGTCATGAAAATTTGCACACTCATGGTTTATGTTTTTCAATATAATTCATCAAAAGGCCCAAAACATGGAAAATGATGCAAAATGAAAGATGCATAGATCACATACCTCTTGTAGACTATGTTGAACAAGCTAGAACTCCAAGAAAAACCAGAGAACTTCAATCTACTTTCTTGCCTTGACTCTTTTCTTCACTTTTAAGCAAAATGCAACTATGATGCCAAATGGAGAAATAGGTCTCACCAATGAATTCTAACACTTTGGACAGTTGAAAAACAATATATAAGAGGTGTTAGGACGATTAAAACACTAGGCAAGTGCTTAGAACAAGATTTGGTGGAATTTGTAGCTTTTGGTCAAAGTATCTTGGTGTAAGAGTTGACTTTTTGATTGGTGAAGTTTTTGGATGGTTTAATGGTTTAGAAACCTTCTATACCATATTTAGGGATTGTATGGATGCTTGTTGGGGTGTTGGAATGTAGAGAAATGATTTTGGCATCCCTTGTGCCAAAACAGATTTTTGAGCTTTTAGTGAAAAGTGAAATTTGGTGATTTTGAGATTTTGAGTGCAAGAGCAAAGCCAGAGGTTTTTTTATGGTTTTTAGAATGTGTATGATGATGAAAATGAGGAGAGGGAGAGTCCTATTTATAGGCAAGTGAGATTGAGGGGCTGATTTGAAGCTTTCTTCACCTTGAAGAAAAGTTTGGATATTTTTGGAAGAAACCTCCCTTGGAGGGTTTTCTCTTGGCTGAAGATCTAAGCCTCAAAGGTCAAGCAAAATGATGAATTTAAGAAGTTGATAGCAGGCTAGAAGTGTAGGAGTGAGGCTGGTTCAGAATAGGTTTGACACCTCATGCTTCACTTTTTCACTTTTGGTGCAACTTGCATACCCACTTGCAAGGCAATGGTACAAACTCCTCTTTTGAATTTTTATGCATAACTCCTTGGTTTCCCATGCTACATACTCTTCCCATATCAGATACAACATGTTTGATCAACTGAATTTGGCAAATTTGATGAAAGAAGGTATTTTGCAAAATGGACAATGTGAACCCCTAACTTTGCACACATGTAACTTTCTGCTCACAACTCCTCTTGAGGACTTCTAATACTTTCTGGAAAGCCCTCATGTAGCTCTAAAACATTCATGTTTTCCAGAAATTCAAACTCCAATTGGAACTAGGTCAAAAAATCCCTTCCAAATTGGCTGCCCATAAGCTTTTAAGGTGAAATAACTTAGAATTTTTCTAAGTTATTTTCCCTTCTTGTAATGATTTTGCTTCTAACTCCGAAAATATGCATTTTTTGCTTGTGGACTAGTATGGGACTTTTGTAGGACTTGTCAAGAGCTTCCAAATTAGCTTTGAACCAACTCAATTGGATGTGTGGTTAAGGAGTTATGGTTTAGCCCTTTTCAAAGCCCTAATTTCCCGATTTTTCGATTACTCCTTCATCCTTGATCCAATGGTCATGAAAATTGATATGCAAGTCCAATATGACATAAGGAACAACTTTGTTTCACAACTTGAAGTCCAATTCATAAAATTTGGAGAGTTGACTTTTTGGTCAACCGTACGATCGATTGGTGATTACCGAGTCGCCTGTTGACATTCTGGGCCTCCTGAGACTTTGAAACTTCTTGGATGAACTTTATTAAGCTATATGAACTTCATGAATCACGATCCCACCATTTAAACATCTTCCAACATTAAAGTCAAACTACAGTTGACTTTTACTAGTCCAAAACCCTAATCGGGTGCTCTGAAATGTACTGCTCTGAATTCTGGGGTAACAACGTCACATTGGCTTCTAAATTGGCATTATGTAATACCCTTGACCTTGTTTCCTATTTGAATGAGCCCAAAACATTGACTAATCACAAACCCTGAAGTTTCGATTTTGACTGCAAGAAACCCTGATTCATCTACAATTTGACAAAAACAGACTTGCACTGGGTTAAGGTTAGAAATTTCATGAGTATGCTCCTAAAATGATAATGAGAATCTAAGGGGTCAAAATTTGGGGTGCAACATATATGAATTAACTGCTCCGTCGAAAACCATTTTCCACTGAGATCCTCTCTCAAGACCCTCGTCAGGTAAAGGCTCATCACAGTCTTTCATTCTAAAAAAGATGACGTCTTCATCTGGAAAGTCAAACTTCATCGGCTGATAATCCTCAATCAGCTGCTCCGCAAGATATTCTGACAGGACGCTTCCCTTAATGGCTTTCTGGGAAACGTACTGAATATCATACTCTGTTAACACCATTTGCCAATGGGCAATCCTTCTGGAGAGTGCTTGTTTTTCAAATACATACTTGATTGGATCCATCTTTGAAATCAATAGGGTTGTGTGGTTTGACATGTACTGTCTCAAATGCTTTGCGGCCCAAGCGAGTGCACAACATGTTTTTCCCATCATCGAGTACCTCGACTCACAATCGCTGAATTTCATACTCAGGTAGTAGATGGCGTGCTCTTTTCTACCTGACTCGTCCTGTTGACCAAGCACACATTCCATTGAATTCTCAAGAACCATGAGATACATTATCAGTGGTCTTCCTGCAACTGGAGGCATGAGTATTGGAGGTTCCTGTAGATACTCTTTTATTCTTTCAAAAGCCTTTTGGCAATTTTCATTCCACCTGTCCGTTTGATCTTTTCTCAGCAATTTGAATATTGGTTCACAAGTGGCTGTAAGATGAGATATAAACCTTGCAATGTAGTTTAATCTCCCCAGGAAACCACGAACCTCTTTTTCTATTCTCGGCTCAGGCATTTCTTGTATAGCTCTTATTTTAGCAGGATCTACCTCAATACCCTTTTCACTGACAATAAAACCCAGTAACTTTCCAGATCTCACCCCGAAGGTGCACTTGTTAGGATTCAGCCTCAACTTGAACTTCCTCAACCTTTCAAACAATTTCAGAAGATTGACCAGGTGTCCCTCCTCCGTATGCGACTTTGCTATCATGTCATCAACATAGGCTTCCACCTCATGATGAATCATATCATGAAACAAAGTGACCATCGCCCGCTGATAAGTTGCCCCTGTATTTTTCAATCTAAAGGGCATCACCTTATAGTAAAACGTCCCCCATGGTGTGATGAAAGTAGTTTTCTCCATGTCCTCTGGGGCCACTTTGATTTGGTTATACCTAGAGAAGCCATCCATGAACGAAAACACAGAATACTGAGCGGTGTTATCAACCAACACATCAATATGAGGGAGCGGGAAATCGTCTTTCGGGCTCGCTTTATTCAAATCTCGATAATGAACGCACATCCTGACCTTTCCATCCTTCTTAGGCACATGAACAATATTAGCGACCCACGGAGGGTAATTCATGACAGCAAGAAACCCAACATTCAACTGCTTTTGAACTCCTTCTTTGATCTTGACTGCCATGTCAGGCCTTGTCCGTCTCAACTTCTGCTTGACTTGCGAGCAATCTTCTCTGAGGGGTAACTGGTGTACCACAATATCTGTATCCTGCCCGGGCATATCTTGGTAAGACCGAGCGAAGATATCTTTATACTCACAGAGCATTTCAACCAATATTCTCTTGACATTGTCTTCCAATGCAGCCCCCACTTTAACATCTTTCTTATCATCCTCGGTACCCAGATTAATAATCTCAATATCCTTCTGATGAGGTGCAATAACCCTTTCCTCTTGCTTGAGAAGCCTGGCTAACTCTTCGGGTAGTTCACAGTCTTCGTCAGTCTCATCTTCAGCTTGATAAATGGGATTATCAAAGTCATACGAAGTCAGGGTTTTGGTTTTGGTTTTGTTTTATGTTCTTCTCTTTTTCTCATGTCTCAATATGCACTTTTTGATCACTTGCCTTACTCATATTGTCATTCTTTCATGATTGTCATCCTTTTATGCTGAAGCTTCATCCTTGGCCCCTTGTTCTTATTTGGTTGGTTATACCTAAGTCCAGAGAAAAGGTTTCCCTTATTGACTGTCATGTCACATTTAGGGTATATTAATTTACCACTTATTCATTTCATGACCTTGTTAGGGTCATCCCTTTGACCTTGTCAAACCCGTCTCCCCTCTTTAATCTAATTCTAGCCTAGGTAAGGACTATTGTTATAAGTTCTTATTCTTTCCTTTGGCCTTGTCAGAGCCATTGTTTCTTAACGACTTAGAATTAGGTTAGAGTTGTTAAACTCTATGTGAGTATCATGGTTATGGATACTCACTTCCCCCTTTGACTTTGTTTAAAGTCAACCCTAGTTAGGTTAGGTTTTCAACTTAGATTTAGAGAGTTGGTAAACTCTGTGTAAGTATCATGGTTATGGATACTTACTTTCCCTCTGGAACCTTGATCGTTATCAAGAGTTCCTCATCCCTAGTCAGGTGAACTACGGTTGCTCTGATTCCATCATAGTTAGGATACGTAGGCACGATATGTGATGTCTTGGCGATCATACTTAGTGTATATACTTATAGGTCTTTAGCTTAGCACATTTCCCTTAGCAAGCAAACTATAGCACAACACAAATACTAGCAAGAGGTTCCTGTAGAGTACTACAGATACTTAGGATGCTAACACTTTCCCTAGGTATAACCAACCCCCGAACCTTAGATCTCTAGCTGTATTGTTACATAGCGCACTTAGGGTTTTCTTCGATCTTTACCCTTTCCTTTGGATAAATTAAAGCTTGGTGGTGAATTTAAATGATTTGTGATTCAAGTTAATTAATAGCTTGACATCCGATTCTCACTGCAACAGAAATGTCGACTTCACTGGGGAATATCACAAATCCCCTAAGAGGGTTAAGCCCATATTGTTTGTATCTGTGTTATTTTATATGTTTGCTTGCTTGTATACATGTATATTTGTAAATATCTGTGTATATACATCTGTTGTGCTTGGATTCTTCTGTATGCAGAGTTGTGACTTTGAGTGGTGAGATGAGTCCTAACCCGGACTTGAGCGTACACCTATGATATGATTGTGGTATAATCAATAGTTAGTTGTTGGGAGTAGTCCTAACATGGCTAGCATATGATAACCACACTCAGTGGAGGCCCCTTTGCAATTACTGATGTCTGATATGAGTAGTCGTATTGGCATTACTTTTTCTGACCTGAGACTATGTGAAGCTGAGGACCTTTAGTTACCTTTCACCCCTCTATAATTTTTAGGACGTAGTGCAGTGATTATCCAAGTGTAGACCTATGATGGTTGTCATGCAATACTACACTCATATGAGTTTATCTTGAGAATATTATTGGCCCACGAGTAGTCGTGTAAGCTGATAATATCCAAAAGATTTATTGATGATTCTGGGAATTTGCTAGAACCCGTTGCGTAGGGTCATACCTATAGTACACACTTGCTGGGGTGGTTAGAACATGGCTCCATGCTCGTGATGTCGAGACCTAGGCCCTTGTTTGTTTGCCTGTACATATCTGTATATGTGATTATGTGTATTTGTGCATTGCATCCCATCCTCGCATACATTGTCATTTGGTTACGAGGAACTCAGTTGTATTTTCTTTGCAAAAATATTAGGTGTCATGGATATTGAGAAGAGAACCACTAAGAAGTTCAATTTCAAGAAACTCGAGTTGAAAAAATTGTGGAAGTTAGGAGCTCTGGTGACATCTCCTAATGATTTCAGAAAACGCCATGGAAGACTGTTAAGCATCGTCAAGACTAGAATGGAAGACGGAGTTCTTGATACTCTTGTGCAATTTTATGACCCCCTCTAAGTTCTTGATAGAGAAGGCTTTCTTCTTGGCTAAAATGAACAGTTTGGATTCTTTCGAAGATACCCTTGCATTACTTATCTATGGGTTAGCTTTGCTTAATGAGGAGGCTACTTTGCTTTCGAAGATACCCTTGCATTCAAATTTTTCTTAGCAGAAACGCTGTGCATACTTTGCTTGGTGACATGTATCACTCCATTCATCATAGGACCCTTAAGGGAGGTGAGACCATTTTGTGTTGTGCTCCTTTGCTTTATAAGTGATTTATTTCGCACTTACCTCGGACTGAGCTTTTGAAAGAAAATCCAAAGAGGCTTCGATGGTCCCAAAGGCTTATGTCTTTCACTCACACTGATGTACATTGGTACGATCTAACCTACGACAAATGAGTTATCATTGATAGTTGTGATTATTTTCCCAATGTTCCTTTTCTTGGTATTCGATGGGGAATTAACTATAACCCTATTCTGGCAACACGTCAATTTGGGTTCCCGATGAAGGAAAGGCCTAGCAGTATCCTATTGTCCAGTTTTTTTCATCTTAATGAGGAGGCTAAGTCAGAAACCAAGGATCAAGTTTTACGTGCTTGGAAGACAATTCATAAGTGGACCAATAATGATTTAGGGAAGAGGAATTACATAGCTCTTGAGCCGTTTATCCAGTGGGTTCGATCTCGGGCTCGCGACCTAATGATGCCATATCTCTTTGAGAAGCCTTCGCAACCTGTTGTTGTGTCGTCATCAACTATTCCTATTGAACGTATGGAGGAATACTAGGAAGCTTTGGTAAGGATGAAGCTTGAATGAGACACATGGGAAGGGAAGTACCATGTTGTTCATGCTGAGCAAATAGAGATGAAGAAACAATTGAAAGAAAAGGATGATTTGATCGAGTTACTCGAAAGGCGTGTTACAAAGAGACATGTTGTGCATGAGAATTTATTTTTCTCTAGCACACAACCAGTTTCCAATATTCATGAGTATTCAGATGTTCCTCCTATGTCTGGTGCATGGAAGGGGATTATTGACAAGCTTGTGATTGAGAAAACTGAGTTGAAGAAGGAGAAGAGGATGCATGGGGTTTGGCATTCTTAGATAGAATCTTTCGTTGCTTTTTGAGATTATTAGCTTTCTTTTGTATTTTGAGTTCCTTAAAACAAATTGCATACGCATTGCATTCATGTTTTATTAACCATTCAAGGAACTAAAGTTTGTTTTAAAGATATTATAGATCGGATTCTGGAAAAAGGACAACTTCAGAATTTGTGTTCCAAAGTCTAAATTTAGAGAATCTAAGGAAGCTGGGAAGTCTAGTAGAAGACCCTGAAGTGTTCAGAAGGAAGTAATGGAATATGCCGTCGTTACTAAAACTTTAAGTGGATGAAGAGATGTTGTTGGCGCTCGTGCAATTCTACGATCCGATCTATCACTGTTTCACGTTTCTAGATTACCAATTGCTGCCAACTTTGGAAGAATACACTGCGCATATGGGATTAGGCATCACTCCTAAACCATTTTTTGGAAGAGAAGGGACTCCTAGTGAAAGGGTAATTGCAGAGGCTACGCGTCTAGAGATGACTGAAGTACAGTCTTACATGACTGCTAAAGGAGGATTCTATGGATTACCAGCTGTGTTCTGATTTGAAAAAGCTCAGTACTATGCTGGTTCAAAGAATTCTGAAGCATTCGAGGATATCTTGGATTTGTTAATTTATGGACTTTTACTATTTCCAACTGGTGATGGTTTTGTTGATAAGAGTGCAATCAACCTTCTCTTGATCAAGAGTCATGTACCCACTTTGTTGGTTGACGTATATTATTCTGGTTATCGAAGAAGTCATCATGGAGTGGGACAGATTGTATGTTGCATCACTCTTCTTTACAAGTGGTTTATTTTTCACTTGTCGAGACTACCAACACTCTGGGACATGCAGAGTAGACTCTCGTGGACAGAGAGATTGTTGTTAGTAAAACACTCAGACATTTAGTGGTGTGACCCTATGTATGGAGGGATTACCATGATTCAAAGCTACAGAGATTTCCCAAATGTACCGCTTATCAATACTAATGGTTGTATCAACTACAATCCTATCCTAGCTCGCCGCCAGTTGGGATACCCGATGAAGAATGAACCTGACCCAGTTCTCTTGAGGAGTTTCTACCTTGACGAAGGGAAAGATCCAGTCCACAAGGCTCGGATTGTGTATGCCTGGCATCACATTCACACGAGAGGGATGACTGCTTTGGATTACCCTGGCATCTCTCTTTCAGAATCCTACTTATCATGGGTGAAAGAAAGAGCATTGAAGATGTTCTACTCCCTCTTTGAGCCAAGCCCTACAAAACCCACTCTTGTTGAAGAATTGAAAGCTGCTTTGGCTAAGGCTAAAGAAGAAGGAAAAGCTTGGAGGGATAAGTATTTCAGGATTATGCAAGAAAAGGAAGAGCTTTAGAAGTTGATCCATCAGGGTGGAAAGAACAGTCAACCAGAAGATGAGGGACCCTCTTGTCAGAGGATATAAGATCTTGTTTTCTGTGTTTTATCATTAATATTTGTTGAAGATTTGTACTTCAGTTTCAAATTATTATGTAAAACTCTCAATTGTTAATTTATAAAGACTTTGAACTTGCTTTATTTCCCCATTATTATAATGTTTGTGAATATTTCTTGGGATTCTTTGAATGTTTAATTTTGCATTTGCATTTGCACTCATGAGCATTTCATGTTCTGTGTCTCATCTCATTGTCTTATCTTCAGAGTCACACTGAATTCCCAACATCAATAAAACACACGAGCCCAAGCTCGTCAAAGAATGGCAGAACAAAATTTGGATTTGGATAGGGTTGACAATAAACTTGAAGAGCTACGAGGAAGTGTGGGGCGGATTATGGAGGTCCTGCAAGTCATAATGCAAAGATGGACACTCAAGCTACTATGGTTTCTGAAGTCACTAACATAGTTTTGGAGCCAATACCAACGGCGGTCACTGTTGCAAATATACCACCCTATGGATTACCACCTGGTTTTGTACCTCCACCTCTTACAATGCCGGTCAATCAACAGTCAGTTCCTCTAGGGACAGAGATTCCTCAAGTTGTTCCAACCTACACTCCAGCCTTTGTGCAAGCTCAATGCGTCCTATTTTTCATAATCATTAACAAGTGTTTGAAATTCCTAATAGGCCCGAAGAAGGAAGTGGACGACATGAGAAATTGAAGGAAAGCATAGAAACTATAGGAAGAAAGTTAGGGCAATGGAGGGAAACGATATCTTTGGTACTGATGCCAGGGATATGTGTTTAGTATCTGGATTGGTAATTCCGCGAAAATTTAAGATCCCTAATTTTGATCAATACTCTGGTGCTACTTGTCCTCAGACGCACTTGATCATGTATTACTAAAGAATGGCTGCTCACGTAGAAGATGATAAGCTAATGATCCATTGTTTCCAAGACATCCTGAAAGGAGCATCTTCCAAATGGTATTTGAGCCTAGATTCAATCTCGCATTCACAGCTTCCAAGACTTGGTTGACGCTTTCATAAAGCATTATAAATACAATATGGATATAGCCCTTGACAGAAGACAATTATTGAGTATGTCACAAAGAAGTTTTGAATCTTTCAAAGAGTACGCACAACGTTGGAAGGAGACTGCCTCTTACACATAACCTCCTTTAAGCGAAAAAGAATTGACAGATTGGTTCGTAGACACGATAAAACCATAATTTTATGAAAAGATGATTAGCAGTATAACGGCGAGTTTTTCTGATATAGTGGTTGTGGGGTTAGAGTGTAATTGCGATTGAAGAGCGGAAAAATGACTAGTAGCCAATGTTTCCAACAACAGTAACGTTAAGAAGTTCAGTGGCAGTTTTCATAAGAAGAAGGAGGGAGAAACAAACGCCATAACAGTGGGGAGAAAGAACCAGACTTAGAAGCAACCCTAATAACAGTATCAGCAGCTTGAACAAGGCTATGTTCATCAACCTTAACAAAAGTTGACTCAACAACCGATGTATCAAGTACAATATGCCCAACAACCATATGTGGCAGCTGTCGCACCCACTTTCAGTCATTCTGTTCCAACTTATCAGACGGTATATATCAATCAATTCAGCAGCAAGGGTATCAACGAGCACCCAACACTTCGCCCTATCAGCAATACCAGCAACCTAGGGCTCAAGCGCCAAGGCAAAATTATCAAAATCGAAGACCAGAAGCGAGACCTCCAATTCCTAAAATACCAATGACTTATACAGAGTTGTACCCGTCTTTGGTGCAACAAGGGCTGATAACAACACGACCGCTATGACCACCTTCAGACACCTCATCTCTTCATTACAATAGAAATGCTCATTGTGTATTTCATGAGGGTGCTGCCGGCCATGACTTAGAAGGGTGCCTTTCCTTGAAGCATCTCGTCAGAGAGCTCATGGAAAAGAAGATTTTGTATTTTGCTGATGTACAACCCAATGTCAAAAATAATCCATTGCCAAATCATGGAGGAGTTCATTCCATAAAAGAAGCATCAGATGAGAGGATAGTTTGTGATGCATCAGAAATCAAGACCCCGTTGCGGTTACTTCATGAGAAATTGTTAAAAGCGAGACTGATTGAAGGTACCCATGATGATTATGAAGAATGTTCTATTAATCCTAAAGGGTGTGGTGTGGTTCAAAAGAATGTGCAAAGTTTGATTGATGATGGACTGTTGCAAGTGTGTAGCAAAAAAAAAGAAGGAGGAAGTCTCGGTAGTTGAGCCTATCTTCAACCTATCGATGAAAGGTGAAAAAGTTCATGTGTTTAATATGACTAGTAAAAATGTGAATCATGTTTTCAATAAATTTGCTATTGTTCAGCCCCGACCAGTTAACATCCAGAAGCCGAGATCATTTCCTTTTGAGAGTACAAAAGCGGTCGCATGGAGATATGATATGACTGTGGTGGACCAGAGATCAGGGAAGGTTACTCAAAATGAGGAAGTAAAGGGTGACCAGGTTGGCGTGACGAATATTGCGGGAACAAGCAAGATGGCCCATAGCGGTCGTGTATATCAACCCAAAATAATAGTGGTCGCTCAAAAAGTGGTTACCCCTGCCATGACGACAAAAGACAGAGAAGTACCAGCGAATGAAGGAGATGCTGAGGAGTTTTGAGAATTATCCGAAAACGTGATTACAGGGTTGTTGATCAACTTCATCAAACTCCCTCAAAAATATCAATCTTGTCTCTTCTGATTAATTCCCCAACCCATAGAGAGGCTTTATAAAAGGTGTTAATGCAGGTACACGTGACAAAAAATATACCATTGGCCAATTTAATTCTGTGATAGCCAACATCACAGCCTATAACACTTTGAGTTTCAGTAATGAAGAGCTTCCGAGGGAATGACGTTATTATAATCATGCGTTGCATGTATCTGTCAGATGTCAAGAAGACGCTTTAGCATGGGTTTTGGTTGACTCTGGCTCTTCGTTGAATGTATTTCCTAAAAGAACACATGCTAAATTATCATACGAAGTAGCAGAGATGAGGCCGACGTCGTTAATTGTTAAGGCTTTTGATGGTTCGAGGAGGTCAGGTTGTTGGGGAAGTGGAGTTGCCGATTATGATAGGTCCCCATGTGTTCGACATCACGTTTCAGGTGATGGACATTAACCCAGCTTATAGCTGTTTGCTAGGACGACCTTGGATTCATGCTACTGGAGCGGTGACTTCTACTTTGCATCAGAGGATGAAGTTTGTTGTGAATGACAAGCTGGTAATCGTACATGGAGAAGAAGACTTAATGGTGAGTAATCTTTCGTTGTTCAGGTATATTGAAGCAGATGAGGATGCGTTGGAAACTTCTTTCCAAGCGCTTGAGATAGCTAATGCAGTGAAGATAGAAGAAGGAGTGGCAAAGAGTGGTACATCTTTTGCATCCGCCCATAGCATAAAATCTACACTGAAAGAAGGTACTCTTGCAGGATGGGGAGAGGTTATCAAAGTAAAAGCAAGATTGGATCGCCAAGGGTTAGGTTACAAACCAACTCGTGATGAAGCATTGACACATGTCGAAGGACGTCCGAAGACTATTCAAGAGGTGTTCATCAGTGGGGGATTCCAAGTTAATGTTGTGGGAGAAGACCTTGAAGATGGAGATGTTGATCATTTGGTGTATCGTTGCGAGTCTGCCTTAAGTAATTGGGAAGCTGACAAGATTTCTGTGATCTTTCCTGTGTTGAAGTAATTTGTTTGTTTTCTTTAGTTTTTGTTGTTTTTCAAACCTCCATAGTCCTGCCCAAGGCTATAGGATATTTTTGTAGGGCCCCGTGCTTTCATGAATATTATGATTAATGAAGTTTTTTTGTTAAATTCTTTGTTGTTGTCTCATTTATTGTCTAATGCTTTCTCTTTAAAAGAAAATGGAAATCTTTCAAAAAAACACAAACAAAAATAATTTTCTTTTTGCTGCATTTGTCTTTGTGTGTTTTAATAAATTAAGCCATTCCAACATGTAGTGATACCCCAAAACCCATTGAATCTAATGACTTTGTTTTCCCTCCTGACTTCGACTCACCTTTATACCAAGCCGAAGATGAGGATGAGGATTTTGAGATCCCTGATGAACTGGAAAAGATGGCATGTTATGAGTACACGAACCTTCAACCTTACAAGGAGGAGATGGATGTTATTAATCTTGGCACCGAAGAAGACAGGAAAGAGGTCAATATTGGGGAAACACTTGGGGTAGAAATCAAGAAGAAATTGGTGAATCTTTTAAAAAAGTATGTTGATGTATTTGCTTGGTAATATCAGGATATGCCGGGTTTAGACACTGACATAGTGGTTCACAAGTTACCGCTCCGACCAGAATGTACACCTGTCAAACAGAAGCTCCGATGAACTAGACCTGATATGGCTCTCAAGATTCAGGATAAGGTAAAAAAGAAGATTGATTCCGGTTTCTTGGCAGTATCCAAATACCCTGAATGGGTGGCCCATATCGTGCACGTACCGAAAAAAGATGGGAAAGTCAGAATGTGTGTGGATTATAGGGATCTGAACAAGGTCATCCCGAAGGATGATTTCCCTTTCCTGTATATTGATACTTTGGTAGATAATACGACTCGCTTTGCAGTTTTCTCGTTTATGGATGGTTTCTCCGGTTACAACCAAATCAAGATGGATCCAAATGATATGGAAAAGACTACTTTCATCGCTTCTTGGGGAACTTATTGTCATAAAGTCATGCCTTTTGGCTTGAGGAATGCTAGTGCCACTTACCAAAGAGCCATGGTGACATTATTTCATGACATGATATATAAGGAGATAGAAGTGTATGTCGATGACATGATTGCCAAATCCCAGAGTGAAGAAGTTCATTTGGATCATCTTTTGAAGCTATTTAAGAGACTTAGGAAGTATCAGTTGAGACTGAATCCTGCCAAGTGTACCTTTGAAGTGAGATATGGGAAGTTACTCGATTTTATTGATAGTCAACGAGGAATTGGGGTAGATCCAGATAAGGTTTGAGCTATTCAAGAAATGCCGACTCCGCAGACTGAGAACTAAGTTAAAGGTTTCCTTGGAAGATTGAATTATATATCTAGATTTATTTCCAATATGAACCCCACTTGTGAGCTAATTTTCAAGCTGTTACGTAAAAATCAGACGGTTGTTTGGAATTTAGATTATCAGCAAGCTTTTGATAAAATCAAGGGTTACCTTCAAGAACCTCCAATCTTAATTCCCCCTGTTCCTGGAAAGCCTCTTTTCATGTACTTAACGGTTCTTGAGAATTCAATGGGCTGTGCATTGGGTCAATAAGACGGGTCTGGACGAAAAGAACACACCATCTATTATTTGAGCAAGAAGTTCGCTGACTGTAAGAGCCGGTATTCACTTTTTAAAAAAACTTGTTGTGCTTTGGCATGGGCTGCTAGGCATTTGAGGCAATATATGATCCGTCATACTACTTTATTGATTTAAAAAATGGACCAAATAAAGTATATTTTTAAGAAGCTTGCTCAGACAGGAAGGCTTGCCCGTTGGCATATGTTATTATTAGAATATGACACTCAGTATGTTTCTCAGAAGTCTATCAAGAGTAGCATCTTGTCAGATTGCCTTAAAGACCAGCCGGTAGAAGACTATGAATCGCTGAAGTTTGACTTTCCCGATGAAGACTTTATGTTGATAAGAAAGATTATGAAGAACCAGGTCCATATGAGGATCCCAAACCCGGTTACCGGTGGAAGATGATGTTCGATGGTTCCTCCAATTACAATGGGCATGATATAGACACCGTTTTGATGAACCCAGATGGTGGATACACTCCGTTCACAGCGAGATCATGTTTTGAGTATACCAATAATATTGCCGAATATGAAGCTTGTATTCTAGACCTTGAGGCAGCAATTGATCTTTGAATCAAAATCCTTGAAGTGAGTGGTGACTCAGCCTTGGTGATTTATCAAGTCAAAGGCGGATGGGAGACCAGAGATGAAAAATTGATCCCATATAAAGCGTACATTGTTGAAATGATCGAGTACTTTGATGAGATCACTTTCAAACACGTCCCGATGACTAAAAATCACATTGTTGAGGAACTGTTTATGCTAGCCTCAATGTGGAAGGTCAGGGTTGTCAATGAAGCGATACTCATCCGAATCGAGAGGAAGACGGAGCCAACCTACTGCCAAGTGGTGGAAGAAGAGACAAGCGAGAAACCATGATTTTATGATATCAAGAAGTATCTCCAGAATCAGGAATATACAGTTGATTCTACATTACTTGACAAGAAAACTTTGAGGATATTGACATCTAAATTCTTTCTCAGTAATGATGTGCTTTACAAGAGAAATTATGACATGGTCCTGCTTAGGTGTATCGACAGACGAGAAGCAGATTTGTTAATGCAAGATATTCATGAAGGAGCATTTGGAACTTATGCGAATTGATATGCCATGTCCAAGAAGATTCTGAGAGCTGGGTATTGTTGCACCCCAAAATTTTCCCAACCTTTTCTAACTTGGTTTATGTTTCATTTCATTTCATTTTGTTCTAGCATATTTCATTTTACAGGGGATCAAGAGGTTGTGCATAGCAAGAGAGGTCTTCTCAGAGCATTGAGCCTTAGCAAGGGTTATTACTCAAGCTTGAATGGTCATCAGGACATTTTGAAGTGGTCAAAGTCTTGTGAAAGGATAGATGGATGTGTGTGGGTCAGCTCCTAACTTGGAGGCCAACTGAAGAGCATCAGGGGATTGTGAATTCATGGGTATGGATATAATATGTTGAGAGAGCTCATTGAGTGCCTTGGGGTTCATTGTGGAGCTCATCCAAGTACTTATGCTAAGTGTGAAAGGTTACAGTTGAAGATGTTGCAGCTAGGGTTTTCATCTGGTAAATCCTTAGTTAACTGTGAAATTGAAGGAGGTTACAACTCAATTACAAGTCTCTATGGTCATGGGATGTTGTGTTGAGAGGTATAATATATCATTTCAAGATCAATTCATCAAGGATCAAGAGTGTGAGAAGTTACTAAATTAGGGTTCTCAGGGTAAAATCCCCTATTTAGTGCCTGACTTCAAGACCACCTACCTCAAGATACAAGTTTCATCTCAACTTTTGGACAACATGGAACTTGTAGAGCTTGTTTTTAACTTTCGTTTGAGTACTAGAAGTCCTTGATTGGATTTATAGAACTCAAGTTATGATCCAGACAAGTTACAGGTCATCAGATGAATGTTATTTTGGTCAACAAACGTCAGCCAACTTCCAAGCCATTTTTGACCAAGAAGGATGTTTCTCCTCAACCTTTGGCCAACATAAACGTTGCAGGGCATGGTCTTGGCTTTCCAAATAGTACTAGAAGTCTTTCATCTAATTTGTAGAACTCAAGTTATGAGCATTGCAAGTCAGGGGTATTTTGGGAAAGCAGGATTACAGGTCATAAAATTATAGGTCCATTTTTGACCTATAATTTTACTTTCCCAAAATACCCCTGACTTGTAACCCTCATATCTTGAGTTCTACTAATTAGATGAAACACTTCTAGTAATATTTGGAAAGCTAAGACCATGCCCTACAACTTTCATGTTAGCCAAAAGTTGAGGAGAAACATCCTTCTAGGTCAAAAATGGCTTGGAAGTTGGTTGACGTTTGTTGACCAAAATCACATCCCTCTGATGACCTGTAACTTGTATGGATCATAACATGAGTTCTATAAATCCAATCAAGGACTTCTAGTACTCAAAAGAAAGCTAAGAACATGATCTAGAAGTTACATGTTGGCCAAAAGTTGAGATGAGACTTGTATCCTGA
Source organism: Lathyrus sativus (assembly GCA_963859935.3). NCBI lineage: Eukaryota > Viridiplantae > Streptophyta > Magnoliopsida > Fabales > Fabaceae > Lathyrus > Lathyrus sativus. Next base: position 450,905,279 of record OZ012739.1, on the reverse strand, counting down.
GGAAGGTGGCCTTGAAGTCAGGCACTAAATAGGGGATTTTACCCTGAGAACCCTAATTTAGTAACTTCTCACACTCTTGATCCTTGATGAATTGATCTTGAAATGAAATCTCATGTATCTTAACACAACATCCCATGACCATAGAGACTTTGAATTGAGTTTCAATCTCCTTCAATTTCACAGTTGACTGAGGATTTACCAAATGAAAACCCTAATTGCAACACTTTCAACTGTAGCTTTTCACACTTAGTATAAACACTTGGATGAGTTCCACAATGAACCTCAAGGAACTCAATTAGCTCTCTCAACATCTCATACCCATAATCATGCATTCACAATCCCTTGATGCTCTTCAATTGGCCTCCAAGTTAGGAGCTGACCCACAAATCCATCTACTCTTTCACAAGGCTATTGACCACTTCAAGATGACTTGATGACCATTCAAGCTTGAGTAACAACCCTTGCTTAGGCTCAATGCTCTGAGAAGACCTCTCTTTCTATGCACAACCTCTTGATCCCCTGTAAAATGAACTATGCTATGCAATGCAAATGCTAAAACAAAAATGAAATGAAACATAAACCAAGTTAAGAAAAGGTTGAGCAAATTTTGGGGTACAACAATGAGTTGGCAGCCTATCAACCCTCTGATACGCTTACCGTTTGATCAAGCGCTCCATAATGAGATTCCACCGTGCACTGCCTTTGACCAATTGCACCAAATAATTGTTTGAACTCAGATTTATTGGACGCGCCTGGGCCTCATGTGCTAATGACACCCCCCTCTTGGCCCAATTCCATTTTCCAACTGTTTCCTTTTTCTATTGGCACCGTCTGTTCTGTTCTTTTATTTTCTTTTTATTTTCTTTTCTTTTTGTTTTAATTTTCATGTTGCAATTTAATTCATTATAAATAATTCTCCAATTATTAAAATTCACCAAAAATATGTTTCAGACTTTTTGACTTGTCTTTTATTTTATAGAATTTTTATTTTACTTTTTAGTTTATTTTTCATTTAAAAATGAATTAATTAATTGGAGAAGGTTTTATTTGAATTAAATTGTGCCATTGTTTGATCTTTTAATTGTTTCTTCCTTTTCCCTTTGGTCCAATGAGTGAAAATTGATCCTCATACACTTGATGAGTTGAACAATTTTTGAGGACCATTTTTCCCCTGGTTGGTTGACTTTAGAGTTGACTTTTGGTGCTTTCTTTTTGACCCTCGATTCTCCCATTTCAAAGTGGTACATCTTGAATTTAATTTTCTTTCGATGGTGCTTTGAGGGGATATGCGCCTTGTGCTTTTGGTTTCTGTTTGCCAACTTATTTGGCTACTTTGTGCATTATATTTGGTATTTGTTGAGCCTTTTTCCTAATTTTGAGATGACTTGCAAGTCAAGTCATCTCCAAGGGAGGTTCCCACAGACATCTTGACCTAGTTTGGCTTGGATATGACACTTTTGGATCCCTTGAGCTTTCAATGCCTTGTAATTCATGTTCCTAACATGTTAAGGATGATTTTGGTTCAATTTTGGGTCATAACACTTCTTTTTGCTTGCTCATTTATGTTCATCTTTTGAGTCTTTTGATTAGGGTTTTATGTGGAGCTTTCTTGCTTTTCCTTTGTGCATATGCTTGCTTTCTCTTGTGATGTGTTTGCTTTTGCATTTGTGCACTCTCTCCTCATCCTCCATTCTGTCCCATGACTTTGGAATGTCATTTAAGGTAGCTTGGTCCCTCCTTAGGAGGAACTTGAAGCTTACCCAAAGTAATGAATCCATGAGGACTTTTTCTCATTTATTTTTGTCACATTTGTTTGCTTGCTTTTGTTGCATCTCTCTCCTTTTTCTCTTTGAATCCCCATATGCATGCTTGGTTGAGATGAGCTTGTGGTGGCTACTGCCCCACACACATTTTCCTCCCACTTTCATTCTACTTGTGCATTTGTGTTTGCATCCTTCATTTGCATTGTTTCCTTTATTGTTTCTTCTTCTTCTTTTGTATTCCTTCCCTTAGGATTTCTAACCTCTCTTGAACAAGAGAGGTTATGATAGACATTATAGTTCTAACCATGCATGATAACATTAGGTAGAGATTTCCCTTTTGTAATCCCAACTTTAGGTGAACTTTTCATGACAACTTCTAGGGTTTGGTCTAGTCCCCCTTTAGTTTGCCCCTTTCTCTTCTCATCTTCAAACAACTTCAATCCACCTAATAAAGATAATGAATGTTGTTCCATGAGCCTTATACTTGGGAAATGGTGATTTAGTGGCTACCTCTCAATTGCCTAGAGTGTTTAGTATACGTCCTTAGGACGATATGCGACGCATTCAATCCTAGGTTTTAGACTTTGTTACAACATACATTATGAACACTCTAATTCAAAACACTTCTTCTTTAAAAAATACAAAAAAACTTCAAAACCTTTTTATCCTTTGGGATCTTAATCAGGAAAACCTTTTCATAAGCAAGAGTGTTGTTAACTTTCAGTCCTATCGCAAACGGTAACGCCTAAGTCTCCAATGGTCGTTCTGCATACACCAAACTGCTAAAACTGTTTGTTAACCCTACTCGGGTAAAAATTTTGAACAGCCTGTGTTCTCGTTAGCCCGAACTACGTTTGCTCTGATTTTTCATACCAGATGAAAGTATGTAGCCATAAGACGCGACGTCTCGGGGAGCAACCTTCCCCCCTTTCTTTACCCGTAGTTAGTCGAACTACGTTGACTCTGACATTCCCATTGCACGAGGGAGTACGTAGGCACAGAGCGGCGATGCTCTGCCGAGTCACTTTTCTTTTCTTTTTCTTTTGTCCTTAAGCCTTTAGCTAGATAGTTTCAACATACCCTTTTAGATATACAACAATGCGTGGATCTCGTCGAGTACGACAGACGTGGGGGTGCTAATACCTTCCCCTTGCGTAACCGACTCCCAAATCCAGACATGGTTGCGATGACCTTGTCTTTCCCTTTTTCTTTAGGTTTTTGCGATCGTTTCCTTTCCCTCTCTTTAGGATAAATAACGAAAATGGCGACTCTTCTATTTTTCCGCCGGTGGTTTTTTGCAGTAGAGACAAGTATTACTGGTTGACTTTGGAAACCGACTGCATCCAATATGCCAGAAAATGCCACAAATGCCAAATTTATGCGGATAAGGTGCATGTGCCTCCAGCATTGCTAAATGTGTTGTCATCACCTTGGTCATTCTCTATGTGGGGCATTGACATGATTGGGGAAATTAAACCAAAGGCTTCTAATGGACACCGATTCATTCTAGTCGCTATTGATTAATTTACAAAGTGGGTTGAAGCTGCATCTTATGCCAATGTTACTCAACAAGTAGTGGCCCGTTTTATCAAGAAGGAGATTATCTGTCGATACATAATCCCAAGCCAAATCATAACAGATAATAGTACAAATTTGAATAACAAAACAATGAAAGACCTTTGCGATGACTTCAGAATTCTACATTACAACTCTTCTCCCTATCACCCCAAGATGAGCGGAGCTGTCAAAGCTGCATACAAAAACATTAAGAAGATTTTGCAGAAGATTGGGAAAACCTATAAGGATTGGCATGAGATGTTACCGTTTTCCTTGCATGGGTATAGAACATCTGTTTGTACTTCAACAGGGGCAACCCCTTTTTCATTGGTGTATGGGATGGATGCAGTACTTCCTATTGAGATTAAGATATCTTCCTTAAGAGTCATACTGGAAGCCAGCAGAATGGGTGAGGGAAAGATTTGATCAATTGAACTTTATTAAGGAGAAGCGCATGGCTGCGATATGTCACGGTAAGTTATATCATAAAAGGGTCAAGAGAGCTTTTGACAAAAAGGTCCGCATTCGAGAGTTCTGAGAGGGGGAGCATGTACTCAAGAGGATTTTGCAAGTTCACAAAGATACGCAAGGGAAATGGATACCTAACTATGATGGCCCATTTATTGTAATAACAGTTTTCTCAGGAGGCTCGTTAATTCTCACAACAATGGATGGAGAGAAACTTGCATATTCAGTGAATTCTAATGCAGTACAAAAATATTATGCCTAAAGAATCCGATGAGTCAAAAACCCGCAAGGGAGGCTTATGCAATAATCGGTATCCCGCTGGACCATAACCTATGAAGGAGGTCCAGGCAAAAGTTAGGGATGGAATGAAAAAATGAGCTCGCTGAGTCAAAAACTCAAAAGGGCGGCTTAGGAAAAAATGAGCGTCCCGGTGGATTGAAAACCTAAAAGGGAAATCTAGGAAAAAGTTAGGGGCAAAGACATTTCACTACATCATATGGTTGTCACCTCAGCAGAAGATTATACAAGAAGTTCATTTCAATTGCTCTTGTCAGAAGTGAGGTTTTGGAGGACTCTTAGTCATTACGGATAGATTGTCATTGGATTCAATGTAACCTTTTTCCTTGTTACCATTTTTAAATTTAAATGTTCTATGGAGCTTTGACATTTGCAAGCTTTCATTCTTGAATAAAATCAGTTTTTTGGACCATTAATTTGTTTTCAATTTATTATTTTCCCTATTTTTCTTTGTTATGAAAAACATTATTTATTGATCAATAGTAATTTTGAAAGGAAAAGGTTTGAAGTTAAAAATAGTTTTTGAAAGCTTAACAAAACATAAAGTCGCTTTGCTCACAGAAAGATTCAATGGAAATCATACGTTCCCCCAGAAAGTCTTAAGATGACAGGAGTTTTGATGTGTAATCTCAATACATCTCCCATTGAAACAACAGTTGAATTGATTTGTTAGGTTGTTCCTTCGGTCGTGTGTAGTTACAAAGATTGAAGACAATCTCCCCAGTATTCTCTACGAGATACGTTTTTGATAGCGTGAAGACTCATCCTCAGTGGAGTCATCCAATGTCTCTACTGAAAGTTACACTGCCATTTCCGGTAAGCTTGCCTAAGCTTTTTATTTGTATTTCTATTTCCCAAGTGGAGTGGGTTTATTTCCCAGCGAACCATTGGACGCCTTTGTTTTTTGAATTCAGTGTGACTCTTTACTTCCCCAGTGAGATAAATATGTTTATATATCTTTCCCCTTTGAATTTCCATATTCTTTGTCTCTTGTTAGATTCAGCTCTTGCATATCATTAATCATTTGCATCATGACATATCATGTGCATCTATCTTGCCTTCGGCTTCTTGGTTGTTACCTTTGTCGTGTTTGTCAGTCCCGCTTGTTACTGGCTGTCTTGTTTGTTAAGTCCGTTTGTCGTGGGCATCCCCCGCCTTTTCAGGTTGTTGGTCGTCACCAATGTCTCTACTTTAGTTGTTACAGACTCTTTTTATGGTTGTTGGTCGTCACCTATATCCCTTTCAGAGTCTAGCTATTACTAGTATCTCTAGTCGCCTCCATCTGTTATTGATATCATACTGGTCATTACCAGTCTTTCTCTTTGAAGTCTAGTTGTTACTAGCAATCTCCGGTAAAGTCCAATAATAATTGGCATTTCTTTTGAAAGTCTAGTAGTAACTGGCATTGTTAAAGTCCAATGGTAATTTACATTTCTTTTGAAAGTCCAGTAGTGACTGGCATTGTTAAAGTCTAATGGTAATTGGCATTTCTTTTGAAAGTACATTAGTGAGTGGCATTTATTTTAAAGTCCTATGGTAATTGGTTTTAATTTTAAAGTCCAGTAGTGACTGACATCTATCTTAAAGTCTTACTGTTATTGGCACTCTTATTCCATGTGGTTATGGATGTTTCGGAAGTTAGGTTGTCACCAACGTCCCCTTGGAAGCCCAGTAGTTACTGGCATCAACTTGTCATAAGCTGCTTGTCACCTTTGCTTGTGGTTTAAGTCCAATTTATTTGGCACATGTAGAGTTCATTTTTTTCTTTGTCTTTTCCGGTGTTTCTTGAAGATCCCGTTTGAACTCTTCATTTTAGGGGATTGTCGGAAAGTTTGTTTGTTTTCCAATGTTTTCCTGATCTCTGGCCAGAAGATCATTTCTCAATTCCCTTGGTCTCTGGTTAGAAGAACACTTTATTTGATTCTCTTGTTAGGAGATTAAACCTTTGTTCAAAATGATCCCCGAGGAGATCATATTTCTTTTGGGTTTTACCCCAGTGAGGAGTTTGTTTTTGTCTTTAATCTAGCGTGTCGTCCGGTCATGTCTAAACTTGTTGATCCCCTACTCTGGATTATTCCCCAGTGGAGACCTCCTTTTGGTTTTGTCTCCCGGGAGGATCCTTTTCTTCTAGAGTGTCAGTAAGTCATGTTTGAAACAGTTGCTCAATTACTTTAGATTTCCCAGTTTGTCTCAGCTTCGCCAGTGTTGTTGTCTTTCCTTAGTGAGTGGTTACTATTAGAACACAGATTGGTTCTTAATAATATATCTATGTTTTGATGATAACTATTATGAAATTTTGTAATTATGAATTATATACTCTAAAATTTGCTTAAGAATATTTGCTGCAGATATTAAATTAAATATCACTCCAGAAGCAAATCAGATCTGAACATAAGAAATATGCAAAGCTCTGAAGCGTCAGATGCATCCATTAGAAGATTCTGAATGCTGCCATCAAAAGATCCTGAGCGTAGCCTCCAGAAGGATCTGAAGCAGAAGCTCTAGAAGAATCTGAAGCAAGTCAGAAGCATCTGAACCAAAGAAGAATTTTGTATGAAGAGTTTTCAAGCATAGTTACTTCAGAAGACTCTGAGAGTACTAAAGCTGCCAGTACTGAGGATCTGATTCAAAAATATGCTCTGAACTTATACATGCTAAAAGCACACTTGCTGCAAAGACTCTGATTCAGCAAAACTCTGATCAACATCAGAAGGCTCTGATCAATTTAGACTCTGATGATTCTTGCTGAAAATTGATGAATAAGAATTCAAAGATTATGTCCGTTGGAATATCCAAACGACTCTTTCCTTATTTATGCTAGACACAAGAACACAGACAAAAAGGATTTTTCTGTGCTTTCTTCTTTTAGGAAAGGTCACTTAATGTGAAGACAAAAAGGCTCAGACCTTTTGGTACACACTTCTCAACGTGAAAAGCTCTTGGACCATTGTGCCTATAAAAGCAAGCCTTCACTCATCTTCTTCAGTTGACGTTTTACCTGAAAAGAATTCAATATTCAAAGCTCTCATACAATTCACATTCTTTCTAGAATTAATTTCTTTGTTCTTAATATTAAGTGAAAAATCACAGTTGTGATAAAGCTTTATTAGAAGCATTTTAAACACTTGTATTTGTTATTACATTTGATTGTAAGAAAACCTTAAGAAGATCCAGTTAGGATCAGTAGTTCTTGAGAAGACTTTGAACAGTTGTTCTTAGTGATTACTATTGTAATCAGTTGATTAAATAGTGGATTAAGTCCTTGTTTGAGAAAGGTAAATCACTCTAGGAAGGGTGGACTGGAGTAGTTGAGTTCAACGAACTAGGATAAAAATACTTGAGTTTTTATTTCTAAGTTTTTATCTTCATACTTATTCAACCCCCCTTCTAAGTATTTTCTCACCCTCAGTTACTCATTGTTTCGTTTGCTTTCGTTTTTGTCTGCACTTTGCATTTTTGTATCCCATCATTTTCATCATGCTAGAGTTCACGGCATGTCAGCATTGCATAGTTTTCTTTTGTCCATAGCATAGCATATCATTGCATCAAAGGGAAAAAATTTCGGTTATCTATATTTAAATACCTTTCACCATGATTTCATGAGGATTTTCATTACTCATATCATCCGATAAGGATATTTAAATAGGGGCAACTGTCATACCCCAAATTTTACCCTCAGATTTTGTGATCTTTTGCATGAGCATCATAGGTCAATCATCCTTGCATATCTAATCAAGATATCAAACTTTAGGGTTTTATCAGGAGGATAAGAGCATGGATCCAATAAGGTGTTGGATGGATCACTAACCAAATTCATCATTAGTTGTGAATGAATTAGGCAAATGTATGGGCAAAAGTGTATTTTCTTCTCCTCAAAGAAATAGAAGATGTTTTAAGGAAGTTAGGGTGGGAGTTACTACAAGATTTGAGAATCAAAAAATAAAGCATCCTTGTTCCACTTTGATTAATTGAGGGAATATAAGCCTCAAGGGGTTTTCATCTATGTTTGGTTCAAAACAGCTTTTGATCTAGATGAAATTATTGAGTAAGGGGAATATGTTGTTTGTCTTCCTAGTTGATAAAAGTCCAAAGATCATGAGGCCATTGGTTTTAAAGTCAAGGGTGAACCTAAAGTGTGAATTTAACTTGGTTTGAATTGGATTCTTGAACTCTTTTCATGGTTTTGGAGAATCTCATGGCCATGATGAGTTTGTTCTTGAATGAGGTTTGAAATGGGCATTACTCATGGGAAATAGATATGCAAAGAAGATACCATTTTGGATCACATTTCAAAATCCATTCGAGATTCATTTATTTTTTTTATTCAATTCCATTCTAGAAAAGTTAATTACATGACCAAAATCACAAATTTCATGATCAAGTGCTGGAATTTCAATTTAAGCCTCTTAAGTTTCATTTCAAAGTCAAACATTCACAATAAGATTCACTTGACAATTTGACATTCAATCTTCAAATAATTTCATAAATTTAAAGTTCACATTGAAGGTTGTAATTTCAATCCAGGATTCAAACCTTTCTTTTGTTTTGGTCGAATATAAATTTATTCTCGGGTAATGGTGCAAAAATGACACAAAGCTAATCCAAGTTACATGACTTGATACAAGTTTGAGTTATTACAACTAAGACTTTTGTTACAACTTGTACACTTTTGTTACATTCAAGTTATATTCTTTTGTTATATCTTTGCCTCAAGTTCCTTACAATACACATCACCATCTTCACGCAAATCCTTGTGTGTTTCATCACCATCTTCACGCCAATCCTTGTGTGTTTCATCACCATCTTCACGCCAATCTTTGTGTATTTCATCATTATCTTCACCCTTGAATTCTCTATGCCTCATGTGCCAACCTACACCGCCCATAAACAACCTAACCATTTCAATTCACACAGTTAGATCATATCCGGAGTTAGAGCATATTTTCGGTGTTTCTGAGTCCGGATTTGGACTCAGAAGATTTCGTTCAGGTGAGATAGGGGTTTTATTTTGAGGTTTGACCGTAGAGAGGTGGCGGTACCGCCGTGACCGATTTCCTGCCACCGTCTTTTCCAGTGTGTATGTTGATCTCTGGTGAGGTTGTTTGCAGAGAAGGAGATAGGTTTTATGGCAAGAGAGAGATAATGTAGTGTGTTTTCCGTTGATAGATTCACATAACCTTCTTCTTCCATCTGCATGTTGGCTGCGTTGGAAATCATGGATAGTGACATGTGTCGCTGTTCGATCTACACACCCGTCCTTGGTCACCCTACAAACCACCCTAAGCTAACAACTATAGACCCTCCATCCATATCCATGTGATCATGTTGACTGAGTCAAATCCTAGATCTGACGACCAAAGACTAGATGTGTGAGAAAATCCCATGGACCACATCACACCAGATTAACCATACTTCCCTTCTTGGACTTGGGCCTGACGTCTTTTGCTCTTCATACCCCTTGACTCTGGCCCTTTTAGGATTCTGAATGTTTTTTTCTTCTTCTTACTTAGCGCACCCCCTCCCCCCCTTTTCTTTTATTTTTTTATTTTCCTTTTAAAATTTAATTTTATTATTATCTTATCGTTCATTTCAAAAGTCCCCAAAGAAAATATTTTCAAATACTTTATTGTCTTGGTTTATTTCTTTTTTTTTTTTGAAATTTATTTCGCTATTTTATTTTAATTATTTAGTAAGATGTGTTTACTAAAATACCCTTAAATAGGGTTTTGGTTTTAGTTCTTCTCTTTTGCTCATGTCTTAATATGCACTATTTGATCACTTGCCTTACTCATTTTGTCATTCTTTTATGATTGTTATCCTTTTATGCTGAAGCTTTATCCTTGGCCCCTTATTCGTATTTGGTTGATTATACCTTAAGTCCAAAGAAAATGTTTCCCTTGTTGACTGCCATGTCACATTTAGGATAGATTAATTTACCACTTATTCATTTCATGACCTTGTTAGGGTCATCCCTTTGACTTTGTCAGAGCCATCTCCCTTCTTTAATCTAATTCTAGCCTAGGGTTTCTAGGTTTACAAACCCTAGGTAAGCACTATTGTTATAAGTGCTTATTCTTTCCTTTGGCCTTGTCAAAGCCATTGTTTCTTCATGACTTATAATTAGGTTAGAGTTGTTAAACTCTATGTGAGTATCATGGTTATGGATACTCACTTTCCACTTTGACTTTGTTTAAAGTCAACCCTAATTAGGTTAGGTTTTCAACTTAGATTTAGAGAGTTAGTTAACTCTGTGTAAGTATCATGGTTATGGATACTTACTTTCCCTCTGGAACCTTGATCGTTATCAAGAGTTCCTCATCCCTAGTCATGTGAACTACAGTTGCTCTGATTCCATCCTAGTTAGGATACGTAGGCACGAGATGTGATGTCTTGGCCTGTATACTTAGTGTATAAACCCTTAGGTCTTTACCTTAGCATAGTTCGCTTAGCAAGAAAACTATAAAATAACATAAATATTAACAAGAGGTTCATGTAGAGTACTATAGATACTTAGGATGCTAACACCTTCCCTAGGTATAACCAACCCTCGAACCTTAAATCTCTAGCTGTGTTGTTACACATTGCACTTAGGGTTTTCTTCGATCTTTACCCTTTACTTTGGATAAATCAAAGCTCGGTGGTGAATTTCAAAGATTTGTGATTCAAGTTAATTAATAGCTTGACATCTGATTCTCACCGCAACAATGTGGAAACAAACAACCACCATGTCTTGATTCGGCTATGACCTGTATGTCTTCAATGTTTCACCAATGCTCCTCCTTCTGAAGCGACTAACTAGACTGATTCTTATCCTTCGGGATCTCCATGTGTCAAGATGAGTTCACAGATCAAATGCAGATCACTATCATTTGCTTTTAAATCCCTAACTTTTTCCTAGATTGCCCTTACGGGTTTTCAGTCCACCAGGATACCTATTTTTTCCAAAGTCACCTTTTCAGGTTTTCATCTTTGCGGGTTTATTATTTTTTCTTTTTATCCCAAATTTTTGCCCGAACCTTTGCGTTTATGGTTCACCGGGATGCCCCATTTTTGCATGGACTTTCTTTTTCTGTCCAGAGGGTCTATTTGAAGAAAAGTATTTTTTAACTACGTCTGCATTCGTAAGGGACGTAAAATCTTCACCATCTATAGTAGATAGTAATAAGGTTCCACCAGTGAAAACCTTTATTATCACATATGGACCCTCATAGTTGGGAGTCCATTTGCCTCAGTGATCTGTTTGAGGAGGAAGGATCCTTTTAAAAACCAGGTCACCTATCTGGACGCACCGAAGACGCACCTTCTGATCAAAATCCCTCTTCATTTTGCTCTGGTATAATCGGCCATGGGCGATGGCTTCCAATCTCTTCTCATCAATAAGACTTAGCTAATTCAACCTGGCCTAAACCCATTCAGCTTCGTCGAGCTTCACATCAGACACAAATCTCAAAGAAGGGATCTCAACTTCTAATGGTAGAACTGCTTTCGTACCATACACCAGTGATAAAGGAGTTGCCCTAGTTGATGTACACACTGAAGTACGATACCCATGTAAAGCAAAGGACAACATCTCATGCCAATATTTATAAGTCACCACCATTTTCTGTACGATCTTATTGATGTTCTTATTTGCTGCCTCAACAACACCATTCATCTTTGGATGATACGGAGAGGAATTATGGTGCTTAATTTTGAAGCTCTGGCACATCTCCTTCATCATCTTATTATTCAAATCCAAACCATTATTAGTAATGATTCACTCTGGTTTTCCATAACGGTAGATGATGTCCTTCTTTATGAAACGAGCAACCACTTGCCTGGTGACATTAGCAACTGAAGCTGCTTCTAGCCACTTTGTAAAGTAATCGACGACAACTAGAATAAAGCGATGCCCATTACAAGCAGTCGACTCTATCTTTCCAATCCTATCTATTCCTCACATTGTAAAAGGCAAAGGAGATGTCAATACGTTCATAAGGTTAGGTGGCACATGCATCTTGTCAGCATAAATCTGGCATATATGGCATTTCCTGACATATTTAAAACAATCGTACTCCATAGTCCTCCAATAATATCCAACTCTTAGCAATGTTTTAGCCATCGCATGCCCACATACATGAGTACCAAAGGAACCCTCTTGAACCTCTTCCATTAACAAGTCTTCTTCATGCTCATCAACACAGCGTAGCAAGACCATGTCGAAGGTTCTTTTATACAATACATCAACCTTGTTCAAGTAGAAGTTTCCTGAAAGCCTCCTCAGAGTCTTCTTGTCTTTGCTTGATGCCCCAAGTGGATACTCTTGAGTCTTGAGAAAATGTCTGATGTCAAAATACCAGGGCTTCCCATCTGACGCTTTTTCAACTGCAAATATCAAGGCTGGTCTGTCAAGACACATGATAGTGATTGCTGGAGCTTCATTTTAAAAATTCACTTTATACATTGATGATAATGTTCCCAAGGCATATACCATATGATTTTCAGCCCTCGGTACATGATGAAACTCAACTTTGTCGAAGAAAGGTAGCAGTATCCTCGCATAGTTCTTGTAAAGCACCAAGTTGGCCTGACGAGTTTCCCACTCTCCCTTGATTTGATTGACGACTAGTGTTGAATCACCATACACATCTAGATTCTTGATCCTAAGATCAATGGCTTCTTCTAAACCCATGATACACGCTTCATACTCAACTTCATTATTTTTTCAAGCAAACGTCAATCGGGCGGTAAACGGTATATGAGAATGGTGAGGAGTTGTAATAATTGCCCTAGTTTTGTTACCGTATGAGTTAGCAGCACCATTAAAAACCAATTTCCACTGAGAACCAATCTCAGGACCCTCGTCAGGAAAAGGCTCATCACAATCCTTCATCTTTTAAAAACATTATATCTTCGTTAGGAAATTTAAACCTCATTGGTTGATAATCCGCAATCAGATGCTCAACAAGATATTCTGACATGACACTCCCTTTAATGGATTTTTGAGAAACATATTGCATGTCATACTCTGTCAGAACCATCTTCCATCTAGCGATCCTTCTAGAAAGTGCTTGCTTCACAAATAAATATTTGATCAAATCCATCTTCAAAATCAACATGGTTTTATGGTTTAACATGTATTTCCTTAATCGTTTGGCTGCCCAAGCAAGTGCACAACATGTTTTCTCTAGCATTGAGTATCTCGACTCGCAATCGATGAATTTATTACTCGGATAGTAAATAGCATGTTTCTTCCTACCTGTCTCGTCGTGTTGACCGAGAAAACAACCCATTGAATTCCCCCGAATCATTAAATACATAATCAGAGGTCTTCCTGCAACTGGTGGCATTAATATTGGAGGCTCCTACAAATACTCTTTTATTTTCTCGAAAGCCTTCTAACAATTTTCATTCCAAACGGCTGCTTGATATTTTCTCAGCAATTTGAAAATAGGCTCACAAGTGGCTGTAAGGTGGGAAATGAACCTTGCAATGTAGTTTAATCTCCTAAGGAAACCACAAACCTCTTTCTCTGTTCTTAGCTCAAGCATCGCTTGAATTGCTTTTATCTTTGCAGGATCCACCTCAATTCCTTTTTTGCCGATATCAAAACCTAGCCGCTTCCCAGATCTCACCTCAAAGGTGCATTTGTTACGATTCAACCTCAGCTTGAATTTCCTTAGTCTTTCAAACAAATTTAGAAGATTGACCAGATGTTCTTCCTCCGTCTATGACTTTGCAATAATGTTGTCAACATATATTTCAATTTCATAATGAATCATATCATGAAAGAGAGTCACCATTATCCGTTGATAAGTTGCCCCGGCGTTTTTAATACAAAGAGCATCACTTTGTAGCAAAAAGTACCCCGATGTGTAATGAAGGTAGTTTTCTCCATGTCCTCTGAGGCCATTTTGATTTGGTTTTACCCAGAGAAGCCACCCATGAAGGAAAACACAAAGTATTGGGCAGTGTTATCAACTAACACGTCAATGTGGGGGAGTGGGAAATCGTCTTTCAGGCTCGCTCTATTCAGATCTCTATAGTCAACGCACATCCTGACCTTTCCATCTTTCTTAGGCACATGAACGATATTAGCGACCCACAGATGATAATTGGTGACATCAAGAAAACTAGCATCCAACTGCTTTTGAACTTCTTCCTTAATCTTGACTGCCATATCAGGCCTTGTTCTTCTCAACTTTTGCTTCACTCGTGGATCCCTCTCGAAGATGCAGCTGGCACACTACTATACCTGTATCCAGCTCGGGCAAGTCTTGGTAAGACCAAGCAAAAATATGCAAATATTCACGGAGCATCTCTATCAGTCTTCTATTGACATCGTCTTCTAAAGTAGCCCCTACTCTGACTTCCTTCTTCTCATCCTCGGTACCCAGATTGATGACTTCAATATCCTTCTGATGAGGAAAAATGACCCTTTCCTCTTGCTTTAGAAGTATGGCTAGTTCCTCAAGTTGGTCACAATCTTCATCAGTCTCTTCTTCAGATTGATAGATAGGATTATCGAAATCATATTGAGCCAGAGCTGAATCAGAATCGTTGGTATCTGGGATGTAAAACCTGCATGATTGATGTTTTATGCTTATTATGATATGCAAAAAACACAAACACATTGCCATTTTTCTGTTTAATAAAAAAATGTAACAACAAAAAGGAAAAACAGGGATCAAAATATTTGAGTGCAAAAAACACATCCTTTTATTCATGATAAAGTTTGAAAATATTAATAGGGGCTTACTAAAAGAGTCACTACGTCTTGAGCAGAACGTAGGAGTACACATAGTCAAAAACACAAGTGGAAATTACTCTTCAAAAGTGACTTGGATGACTTCCTCCACAGTTCAATTGCATAGCTTCTGTCCAGGGACACAAGAACGAATCCAGGCATTCATATCACAGTCATTATCTCCTTCGTCATCCCCAATAGCGTGAATCCTGTCGCAGATAACTCCACCGCTGGTGAATCGAATTGGTCCTTTATACCTCAGAGGGTCTTGGGTAGGAACAAACGGCTTATACCCCAGACCTAACTTGTCTTGTTTAACAGGAACGTTAAGCACCTGGCCCCACCTCTGGGAGACCCATATTCCACAATACCACGGGCTTCTCTAAACAATGACATAGAGACCTCTGGGATTTTAACCTCAACAGGAGGCTTCTCCTGAATTTGCACTGTTTCAAAAGCCTGGTAGAGTGTCTCGTAGATGTCACCATTCACTTCCATGTATTTAAATGAAGACAACTGAATTACCATAATATCCTCCTCACCACACACTGTAATAACTTTCCCTCTATCATATACTTCAATTTTTGATGCAATGTTGAGGTAATGTCTCCTGCAACATGAATCCATAGCCGACCAAGAAAACAACTGTACGTCGGCTGGATTTCCATAATGTAAAATGTTGGGTCAAAAGTATCAGACCTAACCTGTATAGGCATTGTGATTTCCCCGAACACCAACCTTTTCGAGCCATCGAACACTCTTACCACCAAGTCACTGGGCGTGCACATCAACCCTTGGGTGTCTAGCTTTATCAACGCTTTCTTGGGTAGCACAGCGAGGGATGATCCTGTATCAACCAGGACATGTGACAGTAGGGACCCTCTACACTCTGTTGAAATGTGTAAGGCATGGTTATGATTCCTCCGGGCAGGAGTTAAATCTAGGTCTGTAAAACCTAAACCGTTGCCAACATTGACATGAGCTACTTCCCCCTCCAACTGGTTCACTGAAATCTCTTGCAGTACAAAAGTTGAATTTAAAATCTTCAAGAGTGCATTTCGATGTGCCTCAGAGAACAACAACAATGACAGAATAGAAATCTTCGACGGAGTCTGATGTAAGTGATCCACAGTTCTGTAGTCACTTTTACAAATGAGTCTCATAAACTCCTTGGCGTCCTTTGAAAAAAGCATCATTACCATCATGTTGTTGAACATCTTCCTCAACCACTACTTTAATCTTCCCCTTATCATTCTTATCAGTACTAGATTCAGGTGGAGAGAAAACCCTCCCACTTCTAGTAATTCCTCCGCCCCGATCATATTTTCAACTAAAGAACCACCATACCACGACCCTGTTAATTTCTGCTTCTGTCCATTACAGAACACTTCCACCCCATAATTCAATGGGAAAGCCTTAGTGCTCTCGTATGGTACAGGTCCAAGTTTGGTAATGATAACCAGCGCTGGCCTTGCAGGCTCTGAAATATTAATTGTCCGGTAGGGAATTGAAATCGTGGCAACTTCATTTCCATCATTACTGATTCTATCATCCACATCTTCTTCCACAACTCTGTCAAACCGCAGGCAACCTTCATTAATCAACTTTTGAATACCATTCTTCAAGAAAATACAACCCTCAGGCTACAAAGCACACTCTGAACACTCTATTGAACACCCTGAAAACACATCTCCCTTTAATAACTTATTCTTCAAAAAGCTTAAAGGGGTCTTCAGCTCTTCAACATCCATGATCAAATTTAACCTCTCCCTTTCTATCATAGAATTAGTCCTGGCAACACCATGATAAGGCATTGGGTCTTGATTTAAATTTGGGCCTTCATTAGTGAAGTCGACCGCCTTCCAATCAAGAAAATCCTGGACTTTGGGCTTGAATGCTTTACAACTGTCAATATGATGGCCTAGAGCTCCTGAGTGGAACTCACACCTTGCATTTGCATCATAACCCCGAGGAGTTGCAACAGTGAGAGGTGCCAAGGTTCTTTTCTGAATAAGTTGTAATTGAAGCAAATGTTGTAATAGTTGAGAATAAGGCATTGGTGGTGTCTCTAGCTGTCTGTTAGCCATTCTTATTCTTTCTTGGTAACGGCGAGGCACATTAACTTGTTGTTGTGGTGCAACCGAGATGGCTACACTTGCAACTTGTTGGTGATAATGAGGTTGCGCTCGACCTTTACCCCTATAAGAATATATTGAACTGGCATCACCTTCTTGTTTCTTTGGATTTCCATTATACGACTTTTTCATTCCTCCGGATGAGGACCCTATTCCACTCTGTATCCTCCCTGTCTTGATACCACTTTCTACTCTCTCCCCAGCCATAACCAGATCTGAGAAACTCCCTAACATATAACCAAATAATTTTTCATAGTATGTCCTGGGAAATGTAGCCATGAACATATCAACCAACTCTCGCTCTATCATTGGAGGCTGCACTCTATTTGCTAAATCCCGCCACCTCTAGTCGTACACCTTAAACCCTTCATTGCTTCTTTGCGATAGATTCTGTAGCTGCATCATGTTTGGTGTCAAGTCACTATTATATTGGTAGTGGAGAATAAAAGCTTCCCCTAACTACCTCCAGATTCTTATGTGGGTCATCTCTAACCCCATATACCATTCCAGAGATGGCCCTGATAAACTGTCTAGGAAAAAGTGCATCAATAACTTTTCATCGTCAAAATACACAAACTTCTTTCTGAAATACGCCCAGAGATGTACTCTAGGATAATTCGTCCCTTTTTACTTGTCAAAATCTGGTACCTTGAACTTAGGGAGAATTCTGACCCCTGGTACAAGTCCCAAATCTGGCATGTCGAGTCCCAAAGAATTTTGCTTCTCGTAGGCTTTCATTTTCTCCTCAATTAACTTGAATCTTTTATCAGCTTCTGAGGGAAGACCAACATCTATGTCCCTCATTGAAAAGACGTCGTCTTTGCCGATTTCCCCGTGTAGAATATCTGTGAAAACCCGATTCCACAATAGTGTCAACTGATACAGAAAACCAAGCAGAGATAAGGGTGAAGTCTCCGAGAACACCTGCTATGCAAATGAAAACGATAATGCAAAATGCAAACATGTATATATGTTTCAGGGAGATTTCCCCCTTGAATCTAATTTCACAGATAATAATAGAATAATAAAGATAAATAGAAGGATCAAAAGCCTCTCTCATAAATAAAATGAGAACCAAAAGTCATTGTATATAAACCATCAAAAATAAATTGTTAGTTCCATGATTCTATGATTGGCTAAATTTTGGTAAAACATGATTCTACACTGATGTTAAGTAAGATGTTCTAACATCTTCATCAAGTGTTATAACAATACTACAGTCATGTGTTTCAAACAAGATGTCGAGACAGATGTCATGACATCTTTGTCTGGTACAGCAGGCGTTGCTATTTTATATCTCTTGACAGAGGTGTTTTGGTTTGATGCGATCCTAGTGGATATACCTCATCAGTATGCGCAGGTCAAAGAGATTTATTAGGACCAAAGTGTAAATTTAATTGGATTTCATAAAAAGGATCTTTGAGACTTTTTATGAAACTATAAAATATTCGTTTCTATTTTTATGAAGAAGATTCAGCAGAAGGTTTAGTTTGAGAAGATTTGATTGGCAAGCACTTTGGTAAAACTAGGTGTAATTACAAGATGTCCTACCGGATGTCATGACACCTGTCTGTCATGAATATGTTTGTGTGTCCATAACTTTTTGTGTAAGCTTGTTGCACTATTCTGGTGTAGAACCTGTGTGCTTTTGGTGGTTTTCTAAAGGCGTTCTGATACACTTATTATGGATCAAATTTTATTTGATATGGAGTTATTATCAGAAGATTTATTGAAGATTGGAAGAATGATATGATTAAATTTGATTGATCAAATCAAATTTATTGCAGTTTATGAAGATTGGAATCTTCTCTTCCTGCTGTTACTTTTGGCACATCCAAAACCCATCATCATTGCTATTTAAGGAGGCGAAAACCCTAGCAGAAGACAATTATTCACAACAAGAAGATCTTGAGTGCAAAATAAGGGTTTAGGATTTTGAGAGCCTCTTGTGTGTGTGACTTTGTAAGTCACCCTTTGTATCTTTTGATACATCGTAGTAGACATATTTATGTGTTAGTTTTGTGAGCCATTCACTAATTGATTAATGTGTGAATTGGACTAGGTTGTTAATTGTAATTTGTCCACTCAAAGCTTGTAAGCAAGAGTGTATTGTCCTTGATTGAAGCTGTTAAGCAAGATCAAGTATTGTCTTTTAAGAGTGTCTTATAAAGCTTATTCATTTGTTGTTATCACTGCTGTGATTGAGGGGAGTGAGAGTGGTCTCATATCTTGGAGTGTCCTAGGTAGAAGTTGCACTACGTGGGGATTAAGTGAAGGGTTGTAAACTGGGAGTTTAGCTCTGAATTGATACTACTGATAGTCGATTTCCTTCTTGGCTTGGTAGCCCCCAGATGTAGGTGATGTTGCATGGAACTGGGTTAACAATTCATTCTGTTATTTATCTTTCTGCATTTAATATTCTGCTCAATTTAAATGGTTAGATAAATTGTTCTGTCAGTTTGCAAATGTTACAACAGATGTCATGACACTTGTAATTTTTAATGTTATTCAAAATACATGTGTTCTGTCCTTGTTCTGTTTTATTAGAGATCTATGTTCTTAACATCTCTTAGGACATCTGAGATCTGCATACCAGAATTTCAATTGGTATCAGAGTAGGCATCCTGTCTGTTCTGGATGAGATCTTGGGACATACTTTCTGGTGTTTTAAACAAGGAGAAGTTGTAGCTGATTTGCTGATCTTGCTAAATGTTTGGGTTGCTGATGGGTTCTTGAGGAGTTTCTGCTTATGAACTTAAGGGGGGGATTGCGTTTACTCTTGCTTTTGAAGGATTCTGTGTATCTGCTGTTGTGCTCTCTGATATAGGAATTTCTACAACAATTGTAGGAGGAGTGGCTGGTTCTTATATATGGTGTCTTATAAGATGTTCTAACATCCTGTTTAGAGCATGTTGAAAATGTTCTTTTGGAGGTTCCGCTGCATATTTTTCTGATGGAAGAACTCTGGTAGTCCTGGGAGAAGATTGGTCTGTATACTGTATACAGTTTAATATATGGTTGTAGTAGGTGTGTAGATGGTTGGAAGATGGTGTCTGCTGCGGCTCTGATTTTGTTCTACAGATTGCTGAATGTTGTAGCTGTGTTGTTTGTATGCCTGGGTTGTTGCTTGTGTGCTTGGGTTGTTCTGTTGTGTATTACAGGTTGTTGAAGGATGTTTTAGAGGAATTCATAGGCAGGTTGAGTCAAGGATGTTAGCCTTGATGTCTCAACATTAAAGAGCCTTTAACTGAAGAATACTTTTGGTATTGCTAAAGTGTAAATATCGGTCAGATGGTCTTTCCGACAAGTTGTGTGGATTTAAGATCAATTTCTATTTGTGGAATGCATACGTATTTAATTGGTTATCCATTATGTTCAACATTGTCAAAGTTCAGAGATCCAAGAAGGATTCCTTATTCATTGCTATTCACAAATATTTGATGGATTATACTTAGTTAATGATCAAGGTGTCTCATCAGTTGTTGCTCAAGTATCTGGCCCTTGATTCGTTTGGTCCTCTTCAAAGATCTGATGTTCAACCAAATGTTGCATAGAGATTATACAAAATCTTGTTGATTCAAAGAGTGATTCTATAAAGCAAAGGAGATGTAGCTGATGATCTTGGTACCTTTTACATGTGTGTTTGCATTCTTCCTCAGCTTGGACCTACAGAGGCACACAATTTGTCTAGAAAGTTTTCTGGCAAGAAACTTGTCTAAAGAAGTAAAAGTGAAGATTTCATCATTTTGATGAATTGACCTTGGATCACTTTATTTCTGATCTAGGTGTATTGGAGTGCAGTAGGTGTCAAGGATAAGTGGCAGTTATCTTTGACTTTCTGAAGAAGTCTCTACTTAAGGAAAGCGGGAGTCCTTTTGTAAAGATCTTTTGTGACTAATCCTCTCTGAAGAATCAAGCTTTGGCATGTTTGGGTTCTCTAAAGAGGAGTTTCTGCATAAATGCATTTCAAGGGATTTGTTGTATAGTAAAGCAGAATACAGGTTGTCTACTCAAACTTGATATAATTTATCTAGTCTCCGTGAACATGGAACTCTTGTTCTGATAGAGTGATAAGGTTCTTCTAAGTGGCATAATAAAAGATTGAACTCATCAGCTGGATGTCTTATCAGAGGTTCTGACATCAAGCTAAACTTCAGGGTCTTAATTGAAGTAATGGTACATCATTTGAAGATAAGTTGATCTTCTCGGGTATGAATGGAATTAATGCTTCAAAAGGGTTTATCTCATGCAGTTTGTGGGAGCTGTGAGAAGGAGTTGCAGGTTCAAGTCTTGATGTATCTAAGATGCCTTGCTATGGAGCAAGTAGGAGATGTAACTTGAAGATCAAGTTTGCTTGGTGGATCAGAAGATTTTCTAGAAATAAGTTGTGTAAACCAAACAGTGGCATTTGGTTATTTAAGAAGTATGCTTGAAGAAAATTACTCTTGTGCAGAAGGGTAGTTGTTTGAAGACCAAAGGAGGTTCTAGTTCTGTTCATGTCTTGGAGCTTTTGAAGGATGAATGCCTTCTTTTGGGAGAAATATGAGAGTTTATTTCTCTCTATGTTATTTGGATTTCTCATTGAACTGTGCTCTCTGAAGATCCTCATATTGGATTACCAATCAGATAGTAAGTCCAAGTGGTTATTGTATGGTGTCTGTGAGATAATTAGGATGTCCTAACTAATGTTAGAACATCATTTTGTTTGTTGAACTTGGGGTTTAGTTTGTGGAAGTTGATATTCACTAGTTGAATCAGAAGTGTTCTAACTTGTCATATGGGAGAATGATGAGGAAAGAATGTCTTGGATTATGGGGTGTCTATCTTGTTCTCCGACTCAGGCTGAGGTAGGAGTACTTGTGGAGAAGTGGCTTCTTCTGCTGCAAGTAACTCTAGAAAGAAGTAGAGCAGTTTGTACCTTTTCACTGTATGAGCATTAATTTGGTCATGAGATATAATATGGTGATCTTGGGTGTTTCTTGCTGAAAAGAGCATCTTTTATAAAAGATAGGGGGAGAGCTTCTGTCTGATGGGTGTACTATTGTGGTACACAGGTTCCTTGTGGTTCAAGCAGTGAGTGAATATGTTCAGCAAGTATGTTGAATAGAGAGTGAGCTCTTGAAGACATGAAGATGAGTCTTATGTTTTCCATTCACGTTAAGGTGTTCTTCTAGAAAGAGAGAACTGTTTATTCTTGATATGGGGAGTTATAATTCCATTTAAGACCTGTTGATGCAATAGTACAGTTATTTCTCAAGATTGTTTGTGGTTTCAAGCAGCTTGTGATTGTATGTTTCTATGAGGGTGGAATGTTAGACAAAATACTGTGACATTGTGTTACTGTTCTAGCTCATGGTGAACTTGACAGTGTACTTTTTGTGCTTCTGACATTCGGTGTCAATGAATCAAATCAGATTTGTACAAGCTTATCGGGAGTAATATAAAGGTGAGAGAATTATGATTTGGCTTCCACTGAAGGGATTTTTATCAGTAGATTTTTGGGCCTATATCCAAGTGTTTTGTTTTGTATGACTGGTGAAGATGAAGATCAAGACACCATCAACTTTGGTTTTTTGCATATGGAAGTAAAGGAAACATTTCTAGGACATTCACCCTGACATCTTGGAGATTTCTCTAGTCTTTCAAAGCTGAGTTTGAGTGATCTGGCAGATAGTTATGCCTATACTGCAACTACTTCTGCTATTAGGTTTGGTTCTAGCATGGTTTGTGAAACAAGGGGTGTAGAGCTGCATGGGCTTCCAGTGTGTGAATAAGATGTTGAAGTAAGTCTTCATGTGTTTGGGTTTTCTCTTTTAGGAGGAATGCTGGTTATGCATGACAGGAAGAACTGTGTACCTATCTAATGTGTAGCTGCATTGGTGTAGCCTGTACAAAGTTTGGTGATCCTCTGGCAAGCTTGTGTTCTTGGACCACTGGTGAGGACGTAATATCAGATAAGGTGTCTTGACATTGTGCTGTCTGGGGTAATTTTTACCTCGACAATGTGATTGTGGTTCTGGCTTTGTGAGGTTGTTGGTTTGAAATAGGACTATGTTTGCTTGTGATGAATGACCTAGGAAACCACATTGGTTATTGTCTGGGAGAATTTATTTTTCTCTGCAGAATATGTGTGTATCTCTTAGGAGATTGTGAGATGTCAGACTAGGATATCCGAACACCGTGTGCAATTTGTCAACTGAGTCTTGCTTTGAAGCATGGTGATTATGATTCAGTTTTTGGGTTTGGCTCTGATTGATGTGTTTATATGTGTGCATATGAGTTTATATGTGTGTATATTTACTCCAATTTATGTCAATTTTTGGATAAAAAGGGGGAGTAAAGTGTAGTAATGTTATCTGTTGTCTTGATGTTATGTCACATGTATTGACATGCTGACCAACATTGTGATAGGACTTTGTTACTGCTAAGGGAAGAGTAGTGTGTTGTTATTGCTTGCTGAATGCAACTATTAAGGGGGAGCATGATAGGTTGTGCGGCTGGATATATTGGATAAAACTTCTGTTGTTGCTGATTTATAATGGTTTGGTTGTTTTAGCAAAAATTTGCCAAAGGGGGAGATTCTTAGTTCCATGATTCTATCTTTGTCTAAATTTTGGTAAAACATGATTCTACACTGATGTTAAGCAAGATGTTCTAACATCTTCATCAAATGTTATGACAGTACTACTGTCATGTGTTTCAAACAAGATGTCGAGACAGATGTCATGACATCTTTGTCTGGTACAATAGGCGCTGCTATTTTATATCTCTTGACAGAGGTGTTTTAGATTGATGAGATCCTCGTGGATATACCTCATTAGTATGCACAGGTTAAAGAGATTTATTGGGAACAAAGTGTAGATTTAATTGGATTTCATAAAAAGGATCTTTGATACTTTTTAGGAAACTATAAAATATTTATTTCTATTTTTATGAAGAAGATTCTGCAGAAAAGTTTTTATGAGAAGATTTGATTGGCAAGCACTTTGGTAACCCTATGTGTAATTACAAGATGTCCTACAGGATGTCGTGACACCTTTCTGTCATGAATATATTTGTGTGTCCATATCTTTTTGTGCAAGCTTGCTGCACTATTCTGGTGTAGAACCTGCGTGTTTTTGGTGGTTTTCTAAAGGTGTTTCAGATACACTTATTATGGATCAAATTTAACTTGATATGGAGTTATTATCATAAGATTGAATGAAGATTGGAAGAATGATATGATTAGATTTGATTGATCAAATCAAATCTGTTGCAGTTTATGAATATTGGAATCTTCTCTTCTTGATGTTACTTTTGGCACAGCCCAAACCCATCCTCATTGCTATTTAAGGAGGCGAAAACCCTAGCAGAAGACAAGTATTCACAACAAGAAGATCTTGAGTGCAAAATAAAGGTTTAGGATTTTGAGAGCCTCTTGTGTGTGTGACTTTGTAAGTCATCCTTTGTATCTTTTGATGCATCGTGGTAGACATATTTATGTGTTAGTTTTGTGAGCCATTCACTCATTGATTAATGTGTGAATCGGACTAGGTTGTTAATTGTAATTTGTCCACTCAAAGCTTGTAAGCAAGAGTGTATTGTCCTTGATTGAAGCTGTTAAGCAAAATCAAGTATTGTCTTTGAAGAGTGTTTTATAAAGCTTATTCATTTGTTGTTATCACTGCTGTGATTGAGGGGAGTGAGAGCGGTCTCATATCTAGGAGTGTCCTAGGTAGAAGTTGCACTGCATGGGGATTAAGTGAGGGGTTGTAAACTGGAAGTTTAGCTCTGAATTGATACTACTGATAGTGGATTTCCTTCTTGGCTTGGTAGCCCCCACATGTAGGTGATGTTGCACCGAATTGGCTTAACAATTCATTCTGTTATTTATCTTTCTGCGTTTAATATTCTGCTCAATTTAAATGGTTAGATAAATTGTTTTCTCAGTCTGCAGATGTTACAACAGATGTCATGACACTTATAATTTTTAAAGTTATTCAAAATATGTGTGTTCTGTCCTTGTTCTATTTTATTAGAGATCTATGTTCTTAACATCTCTTAGGAGATCTGAGATCTGTATACCAGAATTTCTAAAATAACTGTATACAAGCATGTGATCCCATCCAACAAGTCTGGTGATGGTAAAAAAATACAAGAAAGCAAAAATAATTGAGATACAACATCACTGCAAGCAGCTTTCTTCAACCACGGTAGTCTTTATACCACGTCTGGGCTTCTTCGAGCAGCTTCTTTGTGTCGGGATGCTCTGGTGTCACAATCAGTTCCTGGATGAGGGAATCTTTTCTACAAATGACATCGTTCAAAACTTGAATATATTCCTCCCAAGCATTCTCACCAAAGACGTCTTCAATTTTAGATTCCTTCAGTTCAACTCTTACCTTGAGTTCTTCAAACGTGGACAAAGTTTCTTGCAGTCTCTTCTCACTTGTACACCTACGAGATGACTCGACTAAAACTTCTCTATCTTTAGGTGTGAGATGCGTTTTCAATTTGTTAATCTGCTTGTGAAGCTCATCTTTTCTACCTTTGTTGGCAGTTACCGTAACGTTTCATTGATCATTGAATTTAGATATCTCTAAATAAGCTCTATCTAACTCCTTATTTTTATGCTTTAGGATGCTATCAGTACTCTTTAAATCTTGACCAACTTGTTCTCTCACCCGGATCTATTCAACTAGCTCCTTCTCCATTTTAGCCAAGGTTTCTGTCTTCACTTTTGCCAAGTAGACAACTTCGTTCTTATCATGCTTCAACTGGCTAATTTCCTTTCTCAGTTCTTCGTTGTCTTTATGCAGCTCTTCTTTCTATGCCCAAAACTTATTGTATTTCAGGATATCAACTGTTATAGGCTCTTCAACTATATAAGGGTACAAGGGTTCTTCAACAGGGAAAGGTAACAATATTTTCTCAATCCTTTTTCTTGGTCCATTCTATGTAAGGGTCATAAGCTCTACAGTCACTCTTGCCTAAAGGAATCTTTCCCTTCTTGTGAACTTTTCCCCGATTTTTGCTAGAACGTCAGGGTCAGCTACACCAGTATAGTACAAAGATTCTTGTACTTCTTCATCCTTCGGGGGTCCTCTCAAAGCATACCCAAATTTCCTGATAGCGAGAGAAGGGTTATAATTGATTCCCCCCTTTCTCCCTATTAGAGGTAAATTGAGAAAGTTACCATAGCTGAAAACAATCTCTATACCGAGCAGATCTTGAATAAACCAGACAATGTCTTTGGATGTTAAACCCATGAGTCTTTGAGACCATTCAGATGTATTCCTTAAGTCAAAGAAAGCTCCGGTACGAGGGAGGCGATCTATGAACCACTTGTGGAATAGTAGAGTACACTAAGAAACAATCTTTCCCCTTCTCCTTTTGTTCTTATAATGTAGTGAATGGTACAGGTCTCTGATCCGCGGTCGCTCGCGGATCAAAAACGAGTGTTTTTATAAAAATGCTAGTATAACGACAAATGACTCGAAATATCGTTCTCACAAGGATTCTTGTATTATTTCAACCAACTAAAGAAAATGTTTATGGGGGTTTTAAGTTTTGATTTATAAAATAAGAAAAAAAAATGATTAAAAAAAATGATTATCAGATAAACTAAAACGGTTAATCCTACTGATTCTGGTTCCGACTTATCATCGGTTATTATAACATCAATCCCTAAGCGGTACCAATCCTATTCGATTATGATATTAATCAGACAAGCGCTTATCAACATCAAATGAATTATGTTCCTGTTTACCGAATTAAGCAAACGGTTAAGAATATGACGAATTAACGAATTAAGCAAACGATAATACGCAATTAAATTTAGGAACATGCATACAATCGAATTTAACCAATTCTATCCTATGAAAAACAATTGAATTAAGCAAACAATTGTAATCAAATTAAGCAGATGACTTCATAGAAAAGGATTGAAAGGAATCAGAGTAAATTGACATAATAATAACCTCAAAGTGTTGAAACCGTACACAGCAGGATTTGCCCGGAGGTATTAGTTCTCCATGAAAACTATAAAACAAAGGAAAAAATTCGGAAAAATAAACTCGGTCCCCGTTTTGCATCACAACAACAACTTTAAATAGAAAATAACTGGGCCAGAAACCTAAACTAGGCCCGCAAGGAAAACTACATTGTCACAAGTCAGAAACTTCAACGAATTATTCGAGACTCAAGAAATCCGAATCAGCTCCTTTGTGCAACATGAAAGTTGTAGATCTCTTTCTTATATTTCCAACGACTGGTAGAATGCCTCAATCCATTTCCTGTAGCTCCAGTTATGAATTTTTCACTAAAAGCTATTAATGCTGAAAAATAACAAACGAAAATTAAATAAAGCTTAAAATAAAATAAATTGTAAAAACATTATAAAATAGGAAATTAAATAAACTAAATGGTAGAAATGCCTAAGTCTAAACATAGAGGAAGGTACATTAAAATGCACTGATCAAATTCCCCCACACATGAACTTTTGCACTCCGAGCAAAGTATTGTCAAAACTCATGAAACACAAAAACATTCAGCTATTCAATCTAGGCTGTGAACTCCTCTTTGGTCAAGATTGCATTGATCGGTACTACTTTTACATACTAAGGATATCGTAAGAACACAAATCCGCAATTTTGCGATCATAAGACTCCCTCCTATACAAACCAATCCAAATCATGTCGTTATGCCTAAGTCTAACTTACTCATCCTCCTTTTTGCTCTCTTTCATTCTAGTGCAATCACATTAAGCCCTTTATCTATTCACACGCATGGTAACTAAGCTTGTTAGTGACTGTGATCCATATTTTTTTCAACAATTCATAATTATACATTTTTCTTTGTCTTTTCTTTTCTTTTTTTTTCACTTTTTGTCTTTTTCTTTTTCTCTTTTTTTTTCTTATTAAGCACGGGATCATTCACTTATTTGCATCAGCTCAATTACTTAGCATGTGATTTTTAGATGGTGCTGACTGCTAGATAAACTACTTAAGAGCTATTAAAAAACGAGAACTCAAGACTAAGCCATAACAAGTATCTAAATCGATTTCCATATTTTGGAGACTCAAGGTGTTAAAACGATACCGATCTTATGAATTTTTCTCAAGTCTCTACAATCTGACCTCCAATCGATCTACAACCCAAAAATTTCAAAAAATGCATTGTGTTTTTCTGAGTAAACAATTTTTTTATTAAATGAAAACAAAACAAAGAAAATTGAAAGAAATAAAACAAAGTAAATGGTTCCCTCCCCCACACTTAAAGCATACATTGTCCTCAACGAAAGAACATAAATATAAAATAAGAGTGAGAGAAAGGAAGGAACTTACCCGAGGAGTCAAGGTGGATAAGTGATCACATATGCATCCTTTCCCAAAGAGAGATTTCCTGCCGTCTCCTCTTCCAAAGTGGGGAGTAACTTTGGATAGCATCCATCGCCCTTGAAATTTGTATTAGTGTCTTCGCCTTTTATTCCAGGATCAAAGAAGAATCTTCGATAAATAAAAGTGTCGAATGGACACGTGAATTTGGTATCCTTTTCCACAACATCAGAGATCAATGGGTTAAGGGGTTGCTTCATTGCTTTTCTTCCCACTTCCATCGAGGTCCATCCAATTCTCTTCTTATGTTTCTTCAAAACCTGTAAAAGTTTATTATCTTCATCAAAATCAAGGTTAGAAGAAATTATAACTGGAAGCTTTTTATCCATATCTGAATAAGCATAATTCAGATTGGTATGAAGTGGTTTAAGCTCCAAGGGGGAAGGTTGTTCAATGGATGGTGAGGTTGGGGCAGCCGTGATGTTAAGAGTTTTAGCTACATAAACAACTTCATCTGCATGAAAAACATCACCCTGTACGACAGCATTAATCTCAGCACAAACAGAACAAATGTTAGTGTCGGTACATGAATCACAAGAGTAAGTATCATCATAATCTAATAAAGATGGAAAATCAGATAACAACTCAGGATGAATATCATCAACTAAATCAGATGGTAACTCTTTTGGATTCACTACTGTTTGGGCAGATAGTTGGTTTGATTCTTGAGCTTGTTGCATGGCATTCAGTATAGTGGCAAACTGTTCAATCTGTGTCTGCAGAGCCTGAAGACTTGAATCTGTTTGTTGCTGAAACTGAAGATCATTTATAGCCATTTGCTTGACAAGGTCCTCTAATGAAGGTTCAGAAGGTGTAGAGCATACAATTTGGAATTCATTCATATGCTTATTCGGATCCTCACCTGCAAGTCCATTAAGCCTTGGCAACAAGTGTATTAAATCAGATTCCAATTCGAAAGGTACACTAACAACAGGATATTCCATACATAAAGCATTATAGTTCGTATCATAGGCAACAAGTTCTCTAAGAGTTATTTGATTTGTCATATTAAATTTAATAGGAAAATCAACAAAGAAAATAAAACAAAGAACAAATTCGGCAATGCAGCAACAATTAGAAAAATACCAACAATATCCCCGTTAAGAAAAAGAATGGAAAAATAGAAAACCGAATAAAATTAAATCTAAAAATTATAAAAATATAACTAAAAATCAAATAAAATCAAAATGAGTCAATAAAAAAAATTTCGGATCTTTTTGAAAATATGAAAATAGAAAAAAAATAAAATAAAATAGAAAAATAACTAATTTGCGATTTTCAGGGTCAAAATCTTTTAGAATTCTATTCTAAAGGAGTATTGTTAAACGATTTATTTCTGATTTTCTAGAAAAAATTCGGAGCAAATCGGAACAATAGCTTACAAACTCACCTGATAGGCTGAAACGCTTACCACTGTACTGCAACCCTGAAAATTTACACACAAAAACAAAAAACAAAAAACAAAAAAAACAAAAACTCTAAAATTAAAATTTTACATTTGGCTAAAATTAATAAGAATCCCCGGCAACGGCGCCAATTTGATCCGCGGTCGCTCGCGGATCAAAAACGAGTGTTTTTATAAAAATGCTAGTATAGCGACAAATGACTCGAAATATCGTTCTCACAAGGATTCTTGTATTATTTCAACCAACTAAAGAAAATGTTTATGGGGGTTTTAAGTTTTGATTTATAAAATAAGAAAACAAAATGATTAAAAAAAATGATTATCAGATAAACTAAAACGGTTAATCCTACTGATTCTGGTTCCGACTTATCATCGGTTATTATAACATCAATCCCTAAGCGGTACCAATCCTATTCGATTATGATATTAATCAGACAAGCGCTTATCAACATCAAATGAATTATGTTCCTGTTTACCGAATTAAGCAAACGGTTAAGAATATGACGAATTAACGAATTAAGCAAACGATAATACGCAATTAAATTTAGGAACATGCATACAATCGAATTTAACCAATTCTATCCTATGAACAACAATTGAATTAAGCAAACAATTGTAATCAAATTAAGCAGATGACTTCATAGAAAAGGATTGAAAGGAATCAGAGTAAATTGACATAATAATAACCTTAAAGTGTTGAAACCGTACACAGCAGGATTTGCCCGGAGGTATTAGTTCTCCATGAAA
Source organism: Lathyrus sativus (assembly GCA_963859935.3). Lineage (NCBI taxonomy): Eukaryota > Viridiplantae > Streptophyta > Magnoliopsida > Fabales > Fabaceae > Lathyrus > Lathyrus sativus. The sequence goes on along the minus strand of OZ012739.1, from coordinate 450,874,806 downwards.
ACTATAAAACAAAGGAAAAAATTCGGAAAAATAAACTCGGTCCCCGTTTTGCATCACAACAACAACTTTAAATAGAAAATAACTGGGCCAGAAACCTAAACTAGGACCGCAAGGAAAACTACATTGTCACAAGTCAGAAACTTCAACGAATTATTCGAGACTCAAGAAATCCGAATCAGCTCCTTTGTGCAACATGAAAGTTGTAGATCTCTTTCTTAGCTTTCCAACGACTGGTAGAATGCCACAATCCGATTCCTGTAGCTCCAGTTATGAATTTTTCACTAAAAGCTATTAATGCTGAAAAATAACAAACGAAAATTAAATAAAGCTTAAAATAAAATAAATTGTAAAAACATTATAAAATAGGAAATTAAATAAACTAAATGGTAGAAATTCCTAAGTCTAAACATAGAGGAAGGTACATTAAAATGCACTGATCAGTCTCATAAGAGAGTGGGTACAAGAATTTTGGAGGTGAAGATACTGAGAGCGTCCATGTCAATTAAGTCTGGTATATTGGGAAATAGCATAATGTGATTGATGCATAGAGCTAAAATGGAACTAAAAACCACCAACAACCCTCTTTGGCGTACTTCTAAGCTTTATCCACCAAGAAAGATAAAGTGAATCCGGAGACCCTATTTCTGGTAACCATATAATTATCCAACTCAGATGCGCTTAAATAAAAAGCGACTAAAAGCTTCTCAAGATCAGGCTCCTTCTCTGAACCAAAGAAAGGCACTTCATCTAGGACTGGAACTCCCAAAATAAAAGCGAACTCCTCCAAAGTAGGAACCAACACATAGTCTGGAAAAGTGAAGTAGCACAGTGGAGGGTCATAAAACTATAGCAAAATGAGGATAGCTCATTGCTCATAACTAGTGACTGTACATACATGGCTCAAAATTCTCCCATAGTCCCTTCTGAATACCTCAAGATTTCCGGGATCAACCATAACAATTAGACCAAATAAAGGTCCCAACTCTGGTAATGGAAACTTGGATAAGGTGACCTTCTTCCTCTCTATTTCCATTTTCAAAGAAATCCAGGACCAGAATCTAAGGAGAGATAAGAAAACTGAAAACACATATACATGCAATGTTAAAACGCATGGTGATTATGCAAATGCAGACAAGGGGATCAAGGTATCCAATGCTATTGTGCTGCTAACTAAACATAACCAGAGCTTCGCTCTAATAAGAAAAACAAGAACTCTAGAATACCAAGGTGACAGAAGACTATAATATCCAAGGTTAGAAGTCCGCTCTAACAAGAAAACCGGAAAACTGGATTGGTTGGAGGTCAAAGTTTCTTACAAAACTCATGCCTCTCATAGGCAGGTTTTAGTCTTGAAATGTACGGAAGCCTATGCAGGTCGTCAATATCACAGACTCTCAGGTCAAGAAATAATGATACATTCACCATTTTTGGTTTGATATCATGGTCAATCAAGGAGGTCTCAATTGACTTTGCAATGAACGGTCTCAAGAGTCATTAGCTTTCTAATTCAACATCCCCTCAACTGCCCTAAATATGCAGAATAGGATGTCTCCAAAGAAAACCTCGTCTGGACGTGAATTTTGCGCAAACTCTTGCATGACTAAAGGCCACACAAGTCCACACTACTCTCCATACTAATCCTAGGTGTATACTAAAGTCTGGGTATTGGGCTTATCTCTCACAGAACAACCCACCCAACAACACAACAATAGTATAATATGATAACAATAATAACATGCAAATGCAATGATATACAAAAATAAACATACAAATACAACATACATATGCACAAATATAAGCACCCAAAGTTATAAAAAAACAAGCACTAGGATTGACTCGCATAGGGGACCAGAGTCGCCAGCTGTCACAACTGTGAAAAATAATCGATGGAAACAAACATAAGAGTCGCCATCGAACATTACTTATCCCAAAGAGGTGAAAAGGAAATGATAGAAGAAAATCTAAAGGAAAGGAGAAAACAAGGTCATCGCAACCAAATCTTGGGTTCGGGAGTCAGTTACGCAAGGGGAATGTATGAGCACCCCTCACGTCTGTTGTACTCAACGGGATCCACACTTGCTGTCTAATCAAAGGGTAGCTACTGCTTAATAGGGGAACCAAAAGAAAAAGGAGACTCGATAGGACATCGATGCCCTATGCCTACGTATTACCTCGTGCAACGGGAAAGTCAGAGTCAACGTAGTTCGGTAAACTACGGGTGATGGGGGAAAGATTGCTCGCTAAGACATCGCTGTCTTATGCATATGTATCCTCATCTGGTATGAGAAATCAGAGAAAATGTAGTTCGGGACTAAACCACTGGTTGGTTAAGTCTTTTTATTGGCGATGCTAAGTTCCCACTCCAACAGTTAGGGGTGATGCCTATTTGCGATAGAACGGAAAAATAACATACTCTTTTTCTAAAATGACTTTGAAAAAAATCCCTAGGGATAAAAAGGTTTGAATTTGGTTTAAGAGTTTTAGTGAAGTGGATTGAATTTTTTTTTAGATTCACGTTGCACTAAAGACTATGATATAGGAGTGAATGTGTTGCATATCGCCCAAGAGGCATACACTAAACAATCTAGACAAGTGAAGAGAAACCACTCACTCATCATTTCCCATATGCTTAAGGCTCGTGGCGCACAAAGTTCGTCATTTTTATTAAGTGTTTTCGAATTGTTTAAGATGAGAAGAGAAGACTCAAAAGAAAACACTAAAGGGAAATAAAAACCTAAATTTTATCATACAAAATGGTCCTAAAGTTATGATAAAAAGGAAGTCTACCTAATATTATCATGCAAATGATGGACCTAGAGTTGAGGTCGAAGAAGGACTATCCTAATAGTTATCATACAAGGGATTGAAAGCCTAATGTCTCTCCTACTCCCGCATTAATTAGAAATTAAGTGGGACTAGGAGTCCTAAGGGATCATGTGAGAAAGCACAAGTAAGCACTATCCAATTCAATCACATAGGAAAATAAAAATGAAACTTATACAAGTCTCAAAGAGAAAGAATATGAAGAAGAAAGTAGGAGAAAGAGGAAGATACAATCAAGAAGAACAATCATGAAAGTTCAAATGACAAAGAAGTATCAAACACACACATCCCAATCTCATACAAGGTGAACAATCACATCATGTTAAGAGTCACAAAGAGCAATCACAATGTCAAACCATGTCAAAAGATTTGAAAATGAAAACACAATGGCAAAAGAAAGTGCCCATACACATCCAAATGACCTAAACAACTTACAAGAAAAATCAAAAATCACTAAGCAAATTGAAATGAAATGAAATGAGATGAGAAACAATATAGGGCAGTAGCAACATAATAACACATACAACTCATGTCAATGATCAAATAAGGAGCACAAAGAGTTAGGTAATGCATTCCATTCACAATCAAAGCACATGCTACACAAAAACAAACATACACTACATAATCCGAAGGGAAATACATGAGATTAGGACATGGAATTAAGTGTGGGAATCAACCACAACATGGCTATCAATTCAAAAATTCCATCCGTGAACACACAAGAGAAACATCAAAGGTTGAACTCAAAACATGCCTCAAGAACAAACACATACATCAAAGTCAATCCAAGATGGGAGACACCCAAGCAAAGACATACATAACAAAACATCAATCCATCATGACTAGAAACAAACTCAAATGGTATGTATCATGCTCACATTGCAATCCAAAATCAAGGTCAAGGAGAGGCAAACAAAAATTGAAACATCAAAGCCAAGCAAACACAAGTTCAAATTGTTCATCGAGAAGTATAAGATCATGCAAGGAAAATGAAACAAAATGAGCATACAATGGACCTCTAATCATGAAAACCAAAACTTAAGACATGTTGAGGGAAGCCAAGAAAGATCATCAAACACTCATTGCAGCATTCAAGAATCAAATTCAAAAGATCATGGCAAGACATTCATAAACTCATAGATAAAACAAACACATTTTGATGCTTCATCTAAAAATAGAAACAAGAGAAAAATAAATCCAAATAAATGCTCAAATTCATTTCACGTGTGTTATTAATCAAATGGAAAAGCATCAAGACAAGAGTTCTAAAGAAACATCGTCAAATGAAACAAACAAAGGCAAGCACTCCACTAATTAAGCAAGAATTGAGGGTCAATTAAAATCAAATAAAAAAATCAAGCAAAGGTGATCATCAAGGCATGGAAACAACACCAAAAACTCATCAAATATGTGTCAAAATATGGGATAAAAGTTGAATCAAGAATTCAAAGTAAGAGCATGAAGAACACAAACCCTAGCCAAGGACAAAATTGTAAGAGTACTTAAAAAGAAATTCCAAATAAAATACAAAAATAAATGGAAAAATAAAATAAAAAATATGAAAAATTAAATAAGACATTAATTAATCATAATGTATTTTTTTAGGATTTTAAAAATGAATTGAACTATTAAAAATAAAAAGAACATGAAAATAACACCAAAAATAAATAAAATAAGAACATGAATAAAGCAAGGGGGTGAATCAACAATAACTAATATAACATAAATTCAGATCAAACGCGTATTGGGCTCAAAATCTTGGGGGTATGGAAAATAAAAATGTCTAAGCCCAGTCCAGTTCACAACAAAATCATAAAACAAGCAAAACACATGAAATAAACTATTTCATTAATCTGAGCTGGCGTCCACCAGCTCAACCAAGTCAAAGATTCAAACACCAGCTCAACCAAGTCAAATATTCAAACAGGCCACGCAAGTAAAAAAACTCAACCACATCATACCACCGGAACTCTACTCTAGTCGTCTTCTCCGACCAGCCTCGCTGGAGAAGACTGTAAACTTAACCAAACACGATGAAATCATACACCAAATTGAAGGGAGATCAAGAATCAAGCATCAAAAAGCATTTATAGAGTCTTTAACACAAAGAAAACAAGCCACAAAGATTTGAGACATAAACTGAAACTCCATGAAACAACACACCAATCATCTAAAAACATTTTGTATCAACTCAAATAAACAAATATGCATCAAAACATGATCTTTGCATGTGAAATAAGAGAGAAAGAGATTGTGATATTTTTACCAAACTTGAAGCTTTTGTAAACTATGTTCATGCACAAAAAGCTCCTCTAACCTTTACCAGACAACCCCTTGGACCTTGAGGATGATGAATGGAGGCAAGAAGAGGTCATAAACTTGAAGGGAAGGAAATTCCAAGAAACCGGGTTTTTTGAGTGAGAGGAAGTGATTTTTGGTTCTGGATGTAGAATGAGAATGCCCTTACCCTAAGGTGTCATCTTTAGTTTATATATGAAATCCTTGGTGCGGTTAAAGTGAGGATTAACTGTGGTTAAAATCTGTTTTGAGAATACTTTTCAAAATTTAGAAAAAACAAAGAATGATGAATGACACGATTTCTGTCATCATGTGAAGTGTATTTGGAGGTCGTTTGGGAGTGGACAAAAGGCTCGGAATGGAGGGAGTGGAAATAAAGAGTGGTGGGCAGGCTTTATCTGCCAGTTGTCCTTTCTTCTTTTGGAATAAAGATTCAAAAATGATGGCATGTGGTACATGTCTTGTTGGTGCATTTTAGGCAATGTTTAGAGTGGAGAAGGAGTGACTTATGTGTGTGAATTGGTAAGGCAATAGTGCTGCATGAATTGATTCACAATTTTGCCAAGAACGGTGACAAGAATCAATGCTTGACCATAAATCCACATAGCTCACATTAAGCAAACAAAACATGATGAATTTTATTCTAACTCATGAGATTTTTGGTTCAATTCAAAGTATAGATATCATAGAATAGATTTCATGTTGAAACCATCTTAAAATAGGACTTGTATGGTTATGAAAAGTTGAATTGGAACCATGTCCACTAATATGTCACCAAAAGAAACTTAGAAAAATTCTAAGTTATGGAATTTGAATACATTGAGACACCATTTTTGAAGTAACATAACTTGTGATGTACTTGTCCAATGGAAGTTTTCTAGTAATGGATAGAAATATTGAATAATGACCTTCAAATTTCATGTTCAAGGGAAAGTGATTTGAGATCAAGAACTTAGTGAAAAGTGCCTAGGAAAGTTGCCTAAAAAATCTGCCTAGAACCTGTCCAATTTTGACATCTTTGAAACCCTAATTTGGAGAGATCATAACTTGCACTCTACACATCTAGTGGACGAGTTAAAGTACTCAAAAGAAAGCTTGGAGGATGCTCTACAAATTTCATGTTGGAGGAAAATTCATTTGAAGCATGTATCACCATGTAAGATAGGATTGAAAGTAGGTACTTCAAGCTGAATTTCCATACTTAGAAAAAATTCCAAGTGTTGGAATGTCAAAATCTCAATTTTCTCAACTTTATCCCATCATATCTCTCAAACTATGGATCTTTTATACTTGCTTCCTTCCACTAATTTGTAGCTCATGATGTCCTGTTTAATTTGATAACAAGTTTACTTCCATTGGATCAAAGATGAGAAAGTTATGGAAGTTGCAAAATGGCTAGAATTTAGGGTTTTCCACACTTAGAAAAATTCTACTAAAGCCATAATTCAACCAATCTCCTGATTTTATGTTTCCTCTTGACTTTTCTTGTTTAAAACACATTAAATGACTTGAAAGCACATATCATACCCTTGGTTGACCTTGAGATCCAAGATTTTGATCCCATTGAATCACAATTGACTTTTGTTGACCAGATGAAATCCTAGGATCATTTCCACTTATTGAAGCTCTTGTGATGGCTTGTGATGACACATAATCAATGTACAGGACCCTTAAGAGGCGTATTGAGCCTTAGAATCATGTATTTCCCAAAGAACTAGCTACATATGCCTTTTGAACCAAAACCCTAGTCCAAATGTCCATAAGATAGGAGGAGGTGATCAATGCTTGAATCTTTGACCCAAGTGGTTGCGAGATTTGTCTTGATGATGAGGGAACCTCATGACTTGAGATTTCCAAAAAGTTGAGCATGAACCCTTTATTAAGATTTGAAGATGAAACTCTTCTCTTGAGTGTTGAACCAAGTAATTTGATCCCTTTGTCTAGTACCAATGCTATGCACAAATGACAATGGAAAAAAGATATGAAACATAAGCCAAGATATTAAGAAAAAGAGTGGGAAAATTTTCATGTGCTACAATTAGCTCGGTATAAAACTTTGTTTTGGTTTGAAGGATAGCTAATTCAAAAATCAAACTTGGTTTAAGATAATTTGGTATAAAATCTTTGTTTGGCCTAGAGACTAACCACTTTAAGCTCTATTAAATGTTGGGGTTAGAGACTAATCCAACCTTTACTTGTTGTTAGGCGTGAAGACTAATCGCTTTATTCCATTGTTCCTTGTTTTTTCTGGAAGTTAACCTAAAACATCATTTTCCTTCTATAAGGGGATTCATGGGCTTAATCTTCTAGAAGCTCTCAAGCATTATTGGATACTCTCAAGATTAATCCTTTGGGAAGAAGTAGGTCACTTCTTTAAGATCGAACCTCTATAAATCTTTGGTGTTATTTCTTTTCCCTTAACTTTTTTACTTTCCGCATATTTTCTTTACTTTCCATTGCTTTTCTAAACGTTTCTTGGAAAATCTTTTCAAACTCAAAATTTGAAATAATACCATTTTAAACTATCATTTTTCAAACGTCTAAAACTTACACTCTCCGGCTTGTATGTGGAGTCACATCTTCAACAAGTGCCATCAGAGCCTAACTCCTATTCAAATACTAATTGTCACAAGAAGAAGACACTTCCATCACTTTTGAACAAGAACACTTTCCTAAACACACCTCCACCATTTAATAATGATAGGTTTGAAATACGAAAACTAGACCTAAAATTTTCATTAAGAAGCTTAATTTTGAATTGTGGGAAATTATAATCAAAGATTCATTTATACCTACTCACCAGGTAAATGGAGAAGTAGTAGATAAACTAAGTTTATTTTGGACCATAGAAGAAAACAGAAAGTTTGAAATTGATTTCTAAATAAAAACTTTCATAGTCATGTTTTTAGATAATAATCAACTTTTCCTCGTTCTTAGTTGTAAAATGCCCAAAAAATTTTGGGACAATCTTGAAATGATATATGGAGTTTTTCTAAGTGTCAAACAATAGCGAAAGAACACACGAGACAAAGAATGTGAATGTCTTATTCATAAATGATTCTCTAAGTTTAGAAATTTTTGGAAATAATGTTAGAACCTTTTTCACGAAAAAAATATCAAAGGATTAAGATTTGGAATCAGAAACATGATCCAATCTTTAAATTGAGAGATGAGAATGTTTACAACTTTCATGTAAATTCCAAGAAGGAAGAAATATTTGAGAAGTTGAATGAATTAATTCAACTACTAAATGATGAAAGTGTGAGCTCAAGTCTAGAATAATTCCTAGCAGATTCATTAACAAATTCTTATGAAAGCAAATAAAATCCATTAATCTCCTTTGAAATGACAATCTAGATAGTTGAATGATCATCGAAGAATTCAACTTCAAATGAAGGAACTTCATATAGAGGAGGTTATTAAGAACATGCCTCATCTGGTAGAATCTGCAAAAGAAGAAAGGTGAAACCTTTATGAATAATAGAGATTCAACATCAAGGAGGAACCTCAAAGATTCAATCTCAGGCCAAGTTTTCAATAAATATTCTTCCAAAAAAGAATATGAAGTTTGTTTGGAAGTATCTCATGAAGAAGATAATCATGATTAAGTAAATTAAGTGCTAAGCTAATTAAGGAACATGATTATACTAAAAAATAGAACATAGACCTTAAGGGTTATCTTGAGTTGCTAAAAAAGGGAAATGAAACTCTTATGCACATAATAACTAATATTAGAAACCAACTTGGAACATGTGAGACTAGTGTCTTCATAAAAAAAGGAATCAAAAAATATACAGGAAAACCCTAAGTAAATTTACTTAGGGGATATAAAATATTGACTTTATTTTATCAAGTGAAAAGCCTTCCTTAAATAAATTTGGATTAAGATTTAATTCTAGTAGAACACATTGTAAATAATTAAATAGGAAGAAAGTAAATTAAATTGTTCATAAATGTTCTCATTGCAATACATTTCGCCATTTAGAGCTATTTTCCTTTGATAAATTTATAAGGTCTAAAGGTAGTAACCCTAGACTCTTAAATTCACTAATGCACTAGACTCAAGAAAATGTGGGTACCAAAGGTAGAAACCTAGAGTGTTTCCTAGAGATGCTTTGTAGATTCAATGAAAATGTGGGTACCAAATGTGGGTACCTTAGAGTATACAATAGTACATGTTTTGAATTAAAGCTTGTGATTCAAGAATGCTCGCTGGCGGTGTATATCAATGATCATGATTAAAGCAAATGTTCGTTGATGATAGTTTTAACATCCCTAACCCGTGATGATCAACTAACCTCTTAGTAGGGTGAGAATATAAGTATGTAGTGGACATATCTATCTTGTGTTTCACCATCTCTCGTAATTAATGATATATAAAGAAGGATGTGCGACAATATGTTGTCGTTGCCTCAAAGGAGGAGTTTTCATCAAGGTTACTTAGTAACCAAGGTAGTACACTATTTAAAGGTGGAGTAATCGGAAAAACTTAGTTTAACCCTTTAAATAAGTGCTTTTAATATTCACTCATCCTTTTAAAACATTTTTACTAATAAAAAAGATGTGTTTTATTAGCTTTTGTCAAGAAAGGGATTCAAACAAAATGAGCAAGGGTATAAAAGGCATAACTGCCAAAACAAATTTTAACTCAAGGACCAAAGTCATAAAGGAGGGTGAAGAATAAAAGGCTAACTGATTAGAGCCATAAGCTAATTGATGAGGTGACTTATACTCTTCAAATTTCAATCAAAAGCAAATTGAATCTTCACCTCCAAGTTTATTAAATATTGTGAGATCCTTAAAAATAACAAGATCTAATCGATTGGATGGCTCATTCTAGAAAGATGTTGTTTTCATATTTGCTAGGCAGAATCCTCATTAATTTTGTGAAACTTTTTCACGCTCAAAATTTCTAGAAGGTTTGCTACAAATAGGTATGTCTTTTTGGTTCTTCTGCATATCATATTTTCTTTCTTGTTCTTGTGTGTTAGAATTATACTTTTGTATTCAATCATAATCATGACACCTAAAAGTTTGAGATCTATCTCTCACTCATCTCATCTCACAGATGATTTCTCATCACAACAACAAGAAGGAAAGTTCTTTCAAAATTTTGCAAGAAGAACCGATTTGAACTCACACTTTGGATGTTGGAGTCTTTCAAAAATGTGAATTCTTCAAGATCTTTGTGATTTGAAATTAAAAGCTTTCATCTTCAACTATATCACCCCAAATTCGATTACATTATTTAATCAAATTATTTGAATTTATTTTATTTAATTATTGTGATGTTGGTGTGATTTAAAATAAATTATTGGATATGTGTTGTAGGGGTCTTAGAAATAGTAGGGTGTGTTAAGAAAGTAAAGTAAATTAGAAAATAATTATAATAAATGGAATTTTAATTATTATTACTATTGATAAAATAAGAAATTGGAGAAGATAGGAGTTTAGGTCAATTGTGAGATTTGAGGAGAGTTTGGGGTAGAAGAGAAAAGCTAAGATTAGTTTGGGAAAAAATATTAATAAACAAAAGTGACAGAGCTACTATATAATTTAAAAGTTAGGAGAAAAGCTAGGTTTTTAGGGAGAATTTGTTGGCACACGAAATTTGAGAAAATAGGCAAAAGGAGAGAAAGAGCTTTTGAAGGGATAAGATCAAAATCTAGGGTTTTGAAAAAAGAAGCAAAAGAAGTTACTTGATTCTTCATCATTAATGTAAGTCCAAGGTAAGGGGGAGAAAGGGTTACTAATTATGTGTATTACATGATAGGGTAGTGATGAGAAGTCCTTAATCTCATTAGGGTTCCTAGGCTTTCCTTCATATGAATTGTTTATGATGAATTTCTGAAAATTGGTTGTTGATCTTGAATCTATATGTGATGTTATGAATGAATCGAAGTTTAAATGATCATAATCATGTATCAATAATTTCATGCCACAGATCGATGAAAATATGCTTTTAAATTTGATGATGGAATAAATGTTGTAATATACTAACGATTATGATGATATGACTTGTTGTTAAGTTATGGAAATAAGTTGCTTAGGTGTTAGGGTGTGTTTGTATGAGGATTGAAAGTAAGAAAAGATGTTGTACTGAGAAAAATTAGTTTTTTGGACAAAATCAGCTTAGACAAATTGATTGGCCTCCTTGGGATAATCAATTGGTTCACTTAGAAAAATTGAAAAAATGATGGAACAACCGATTGGTTGGATCTTAAATTGATTATTCAAGTCCAAAATTTGAAAAATACAACGATAGTGGGTTTAGACAATCGATTCTTCCCCATAGAGAAATTGGTTGGCCCCTGTTTTGGATGGTTGATCCATTTGTCAATTTTGGTCGTAAATTCTGTTCTGTAAGTCCAAACGAGACACCGTTTAGAGTGTTGGAAAGATAACGCACAGAACTAACTCATGGTGATACTTGGTGTCATACACCAAATTTTGACCCTAGATGTGATCATCATTCTAGGAGCATATCACATTGCATTTCTAACCCTAATATTGTTCAAGTTGTTTTTTGTGTTTGTTTCCATGAATTAGGGTTGTGCACCAAGTGAATCAAGAGGATCTTCACTTGATCAATAAATGTCTTGGATTTATCATCAACATACTAAGCGTGTGTACACTTAAGAGGCCTATCTTCATCAAGAATCAAGTACAAACTGGTCATGTTACAAGTTTTTTAAAGCTCAATTTCATCTGGCCCCAAATTAGGGTTTTGATAGGAAAAGTCAACTGTGCCTTTGACTTTTGATCAAAGCATGACCCCATGCCCTAGGAAATGATTCAAGGCACTCAAATACATCCTTGTAATCTATCCATGATGTTTGAAAGGTTCAAGAATGCAAGATCATTGAAGATCACATAGTTGAACTCATTTGATACACAAACTTTATTTGACAAAGTCAACCCTTTGAATTTTGGAATTTTTGGTTAAAATTGAAGCCCTCAAGACAAATTTCCTAAAAACATGTTTGATAAATGAGTTTGAGCATGAAAAATCAAGAATTGAGAGGTTTCCTGCAAAAAGGGCAAAGTTAAGAAACTTGAAATTTTTCTATGTATAGGAAAAAAAACCCTAATTTGGTGCCAACTTTGAAAACTCATAACTTTCAATCTAGTCATTTATTTTTTATGTTCCAAAGATCAAATTGAAGCCCTCACAACATAATACAACTTTTTCAATGAGGGTTGATCTTCAAAAAGTCCATAGATTTTGAGTTATGGAGCCATCAAGTTGGTGAAAACGTATTTACACTTAGAAAATTTTTCAAGACAGATTTTGTTCATCAAAAGTACCAATCTTTGGAGCCAGTTTTCACTATGATCCCTTAAGATTAAAGAAATTCATCAAATGATAACACGAAATCATATCGTATATTTGACTTGACTTACATGAATTTTATCTGCAATTATTGCTACTTTATCTGATTTATGTTCTATTACGCATCTATTTTCTTGTGTTTTATAGGTTATCAAAAATATGGATTAAAGAAATAAAAAAATAAATAAATGAAAGAAATGGCAAGAAAATAAGAATAAAGGAATGAAAGAAAAGAAGAAGAAATAATAGAAAAGGAAAGAAAAAATAAGGTAGGGGCCACCACACACTAGTGGCACTGGCCACATGTGTGTGGCTCCTGCCACCAAGAAGATGCAAGGGAAGTGTGGCACCTGCCACCTTCCAAAGAGAGGGGGGAGTGGCGAGTGCCACTCCTAGAAAGAAAGGAGATTGACGTCTGCCACCCCTATGTTGCACCCCAAAATTTGCTCAACCTTTTCTTACCTGGTTCATGTTTCATTGCATTAACATTTGCATAGTTATATCATTTGCATATCATGATATCATTCATATAGCATGGGATCAAATGTTTTTCTTCACAATATAAGCCTAGAAAGAGTTCTCATTCAAGATTGAGAAGTTATCAAATTCATCAGAAGGTGGTTTGAGTGCCTAAGGGTTTAGATGTTTGAGTGTGAATTTTCTCCTAACTTGAGGATCAACTGAAGACCATCAGAGGGTTATGAAGTGTTGAATGAGAGAAGAGGATGTGTATGGAGCTCATAGAATGCCTAGAGGGCCATGGGAGAGCTTAATTAAGTCATTGTGTCAAATGCAAGAGCCACATTTGAGGTGCAAGCAATTAGGGTTTCATCTGGATCAATTCTAGGTCAACTGGACAATTGAAGAGTATCAAGGCCTACTTTTAGGTTATGGAGTTCATGAAATGATGTGATAAGACATTTTTGTTGTGCCAAGATCAAATCAAGGAGAGTCAAGAGTATGGGAAGTTGCTAAATGAGGGTTTCAGTGCAAAATTCCCTGTTTAGTGCCTAACTTCAAGACCACATAAGTCAAGATACAAGTTTCAAAGGGATCTTTGGCCAACATGAAACTTTTAGAGCATCACAATACCTTTAATTTTAGTACTATAAGTCCTCAAGTGGATTTATATAACTCAAGTTATGGTCCAGACAAGGTACAAGTCCTTAGATGCTTCTGAAATTTGTCTGTGAAAATCATATGACTTCAAAGCTTTTTTTGACCTAGAAGGAAGTTTCACCTGAACTTTTGGCCAACATGAAATTTGTTCCTCATGATCTTAGATTTCTAAGTTGTACTAGAAATCTTCCATCTGATTTGTAGAACTCAAGTTATGAGGTTTACAAGTCAGGGGTATTTTGGGAAAGTGAGATTATAGGTCATTTTCAATCATAGGCCAAAATCTCCAACTTGCACTTGTCAAATGCAATTTTTTTCAACATGAAAGTTGTTCAAAATGGGGTTTTTAGGCTAGCCAAAAGGTCATGATGGATTGATTGAGCTCATAGAAAGACCTGGTTTGAAATGGTTCCAAAAAGGGAAAATTTCAAATGAATTAAGGAGGGAAAATGCCAATTTTGAGTTATAGGACCAAAACTTGTCAAGTAACCACATTTTTTGAATGGAAATTGAATTTTAGACACTTTGGCATTACCAGAATTTTGAGTTTAGGTCAAGTTTTGTGAGTTTCCATTTGATTTCTTCATTTGCAAGTCACACATCAAAATCCCTTACCAATGCAATTCAAACACTCCTTTTGGTCTGAATACACTCACAAGGGAATTTGCAAGTGAAAGGGAAGCTTCTAGAGCAATTTTCATGGCCAATTCGTGACTGTTACATTGCACATGTGAGGAGAAAAACAGAAATTTGGATTGGCTGGATTGGGCCTCAATTAGTTGCTAAAGCCCATAGACATGTTCTATTTAAGTTCTGTGATGATTTTAGAATGATTTTGGTGCAAGTTTCGTGGCTGAAGCAGAGATAGCAACTTCATTTTCAAGCAAGCAAGTGCAGATCGGGTTTTGAGTTCTAGGTTGATTTAGAGCAAATTGAAGGTTGAAGCATCTTTATCTTGCATCCTTGAAAGATTCTGGAGAGTTTTGAAGCTTGATTCGTGTTCTAGCTACCTCTGTTAGTGGATCTACAACAGGTTAGTAACTTTCAAATTTCCACATGAATTATCATGATGTAGTTAGAATTGAACTTGTGGTTAGGATCTAGACAAGATGTAGATCGTTTTAGGATCAATTTGGAAGCAATTGGTGATGTTTGATCATGAGGTGCCATTTCTGTTTTGATTCGAGTAGATCTGATCTTAAGGCTATAACATGATTTGGATAGATCAATTTGATGTATGAAGCGTGAGGAACATTTCTGTATAATTAGATTTAGGTTTGGTGATGATCAGAGTTGAGGTGATATTTGAGTTTTGGATCGGATTTTAAAATGCATGAGGATTCAGTTGATTCTAAGGTCATATTTGAAATCTACATGAAAAACTGAGCAAGATTGGTGTAAAGTTTGTTGAATTTGGTCATCTGTGAAGAACGTCTCACCGGAGAAGACGATTGTTTCCACCGTGAGAGCCACCGGAGCTGTTCACCCTCGCCTGAGTTCCAAGGAAGAAGATGATCTCTGGACCATCAGATCTTGTGAAACCAATGACTTTGTACGTTGATCCAAGGGTTGTGACTTGTTTTAATTTGGCTGACTTTGACCTCAAAACGCAGGCATTTCATTAAATGAGGTGGCATGCCCTCAGCGCTTGGATTGCTTGACTTGTCAACTCATCTTGTGGCTGTTGTTTTATTTCAGCATTTTATTTTCTTTTATTCATTTTAGTTTATTTTAAATGCTTTATTGATTCAAAAAATCATATTAAATTCATTCTTGATCCAAAAATTATTTTAAAAATATCTTCATGATCTTGAAAGAATTTTTGATTTTCTGAAATCAATAAAATGCATTTTCATGCATTTTTCAATTTAATTTGATTTTTCTCATTTTGTTTAATTCTTTTAATTTTGCATATTTGACCATCTGTTTTGTTGAATTTTGTTCTTCCAATTGGTGATGAGTTTGGCTTTGATTTTTTAGTATGTGTTAGGGTAGACATGTAGGTTCCCTTAGGATTTTTGTTAGAATTTTAGAACAACTTTAGGTTCTGTTTTAGGTGTTGAGATTAGAGCCTTCCCAAACTTGTGGATTACCTTGATACCTTTCATCTTAGAAATTATTTAGGTGACTTAGAAGTTGAATTAGGCTTTAATATTTTAGCCCTAGGTTGTTCAAACATGTATGTTCCCCTAGGACTAGTTTTGATTTCTTCATCAAACATAGAATACATTGTGTGCTTCTATTCCATCCAATGATATGAAGTCCTCCTAGGTAAACTCCATCTCTTCTTTGGAGGGATGTGTGGTATGCCCATAGTTGAGTAGAACTTTGAGGATACCTTTCCATTTCAATGTTGGTACTTAATGATTTCCTTTGGTTGTCATTGGGTTCTCAACATTGCAACCTTGATCTTGGTGATTAATCATCTGCTTGGAATGTGCTTGCTAGAGCTTGAAGATGAAGTTTGATGAAGCTTGAAGTTAGGAGCTATATTGAAGATGAAGGTTTTTGCTGTCAACTTTGCTGTCCAAAGGATTTGCTGTTTAGAACTGTTGTTGTTGGGTACTGAAGTTGCTGTCTGTTAAAGACTGTTGTTGTTGTGTCCTCTGTTTCTTTTCTTTTGTTGTATTGTCTGTTTGCTTGTGTTGATTACCTCTAGGTTTGAGGTGGAGCTTGTCTCCTCTTGCCTATTGTTCTCTCCCTTGCCTCTCTTATACTGATGCATAACATGTATTTTACTGTTTATTGATTACTGCTTGCTTTCTTTTGCTGTTTTCCCCTAGGATCTCTGATTTCTTCTGTGCAAGAGGGAATTATGACAAACATTAGGTTTTGACCCATGTATGATAACTGTAGGTAGATTCCCCTTTCAACCATAGTTTTAGGGTGTCTTTCTCTTCTCATCTCAAAACAAATTCAAAAACACAGTAATAAGGTTAATTGAAGTCGTACGTTACGAGCCTTAAGCTATCTGGAAAAGGTTGGTGGATGGCCTCTCTCCAGTAATCTGGATGTTAGTGTGGTACCCTTTGGGTGACATACGAAGCGTTCACTCCCGGGTCATAGTCTCTAGTGCGACTGAGATTGCAAACATCCTAAAAAATAGTTCTTTCGTGAAAAACTCAAATAAACATTCAAACTCTGTTTTTGTCCTCTTGGACCTTTAATCATGAAAACCCTTTCTTAAGGAGATAAAAAAACTGTCAGACAAACTTGTGTCTTCCGTAGCCCGAACTACGTTTGCTCTGATCTTTCATGCCATATGAAAGTACGTAGGCACGAGATGCGACATCTCGACGAGCAACCTTCCCCCCGTAACTCGTAGTTAGGCGAACTACGTTGACTCTGATTTCTCGTTCCAGACGGGAATACGTAGGCATAAAGTGCGATACTTTGCCGAGTCATTTTATTTTCTTTTTAACCCAGACCTGTAGAGTAGATAGAATAACATACCCTTAGATAGAAAACAAGCGTGGATCCCGTGGAGTACGACGAACGTGAGGGGTGCTAATACCTTCCCCTTGCGTAACCGACTCCCGAATCCAGGATTTGGTTGCGATGACCATTCCTTTCCCTCTTTGCGTTAGGTTTACTCTGAGCGTTTCCTTTCCCTCTTGTGGGATGAATAAAGCACGGTGGCGACTCTTCTGTCATAGCCGGCGCCGATTTTCGCAGTAGCGACAGTTGGCGACTCTGCTGGGGACTCCGGTTCCCTATGCGAGTCAATCCTAGTGCTTGTTTTCCCGTCTGGGGTTTTGTACGTATTTATTTTTCTGTCTTTACTTTCAGTACTGTATATTATTGTTATTATGCTGTGGGTAGAGGGTTAGTTTGAGAGACAAGCCGTACCTGGGCTTGAGTGCACATAGACTTAGAAGTAGAGAGTAGTGGTTACCTTGCTTGCTTTGCTAGTACCAGCTAGCTACAAAATTTACATTCAGACGAGATTCTCTTTGATGGCATCTTACCTGGCCCTTTGGGCTCGACAGGTTGTTGTATTTGAGGGTTGTCGACTATGGGGATCTATCATTTGGGATTCGGCTAAGTGAGGCCTCTTCAAGGGTTGATGATGCCACACCTTCTGGGTATTGTATCATCGCTCTTGAAAGTCTGTGACGCTAATGACCGCATAAGATGTCGTACTTCGTTTGCGAGTTAGGTACATACCTGTGAGAGGGTAGGTGGGTCTTTTTGCAGGAAAACTTTGGCCTCAGAACACCTGGTTTGTCTCTGTCAATGAGATTTGGTTGTGAGGGTTCTTTGTGGTTGGTTTGGTTTGAGGAGAAGATCTGATGGTTCTCAAGCTGCAGTACAGCACAACACAGTTCTTCATCATTGCACTTGATCCCCTGTTTGCATATGCATTTGCGTTTTCATGTTTGCATTTCATTAACGTGTATTTATGTTGCAGGTGTGCTTTTTCCCCTCAGATTCTAGTGTTCTTCTTGCCAGACATGGAGTCCATGAAGAGAACAGTTGCTTACAGGTTGCATTCTCCAGATATCAGTTCCTTATTGCAGTTGGTTGCTCTAGCAGATCAGAGAGTGAGGGTTGAGTTCAGAGGGTCTTATGGGAAGCTGCTCAGTTTGTTGTGCAGACCTTCTGTGTTTGAGATGACTGAATTGTATACCTTGATGCAGTTTTACGAGCCTCAGTTGAGATGCTTCTTGTTCCCTGATTTTATTCTGGCTCCTACTTTGGAGGAGTGTTCTGATATGCTAGGAGTTCCTGTGTTAGATCAGATGCCTTTTGTTCACGAAGATACTGAGCCTGAGTTGGCTAAGCTTGCTGAGATTGTCAGTTTAGATGCTTCTGAGTTTCCTGGAGGTTTGGTCAAGCTGAATGGAGCCTATGGTTTTCATCTTTCTTGCTTGGTTGAGAAGGCTATGCAGTGTGCGAAGGATGGATGTTGGATTGCCTTCAATGCTATTCTGGCTGTTTGCATTTATGGGATTGTATTGTTACCCAACTTGCCTGATTTTGTTGACTCAGATGCTTTCTTTATTCTTGCCTCGAAGAATCTGGTGCCTACTCTCTTGGGTGACGTTTATCATACTATTCACTATAAGAATGAAAAACGTCGGGGAAAGAATGTTTCTTGCTGTGTACCTCTTCTATCCAGGTGGTTTCAGGGACATCTTCCTAAGAAGGGACCTTTTGTTGATACTGCTGCTACTTTAGATTGGTCTTCCAGATTGATGGGATTGTGTGCTAAGAACATTGTTTGGTTTGATCGAAACTTTCTCGGAGTGAATATTATATATAGTTGCAGTGGCTTTCCGAACGTTCCTTCGATTGGACGGAAATGTTGTATTAACTATAACCCTTCTCTGCTTGTGAGACAATTTGGCTATGCTTTGAGGGATTCTCCGGTTGAAGACGAGATACAGGAATCTCTGTATCTCACGAGTTTATTAGACGGAGATGTTTTGGTCAGATTGAGGCGTGCTTGGGGTAATATTCACAGAAGAGGAAAGACATTGCTTGGTAAGAGTGACAGTCGAGCTTATAATCCTTATCGGCTCTGGATTCATGAGAGAGTTAGGACTTCTCTGATGCCATATCCTGCTGTAGAGCCTTTGTATCTTCCGGTGATTGAGGAACCTACTTTAGTAGAGATTGAGAAGTATAACAAGCTACTGGCTGAGAAGGAAGAGTTGCAGAGAGCAAATGAAGAGTTAGAGAAAGAGATTTTCCAGCTTCGGCATGAGAAGAGTGAGGCAACCTTCACTTTGAAGAAGCAGACTGAGATGATTAATAGGTTGGGTTTAGACTTGACTGAAGAGACCAGCAGGAGGGAGAAAGTAGGAGTAGCCCTGAATGGTGTTAGTAGTGTACTTGCTACTAAGAAAGAACTTCTGAACAAGGCGTATTCTCGACTTTCCAAGTGGGAATCTTTGTGGAATGCTACGCTTACTAGCCGGAAGGAGCGTGAAGATGAGTTGAAGTTGCAGATTTCCCGGTTAGAAGAGCAGCTCAGTGCTAAGGATGCGAAGATTATTGAAGAGGTATCTCTTAGATGTGACGCTGAGTCTAGAGTGAGCAACATGGGCAAAGAGACTAGGGATGGTGAATCGAAGGCTGGCTCCAAAAGATGCAGGGTTGATGAGTGTTCTGGCAAGGGAGCCTGTGAAGAGGACGCCAAAAAGCTGAGATCCACTGTTGAGCGGCATGCATTACTGATACAAGAGTTAATCTCCAGACTAGGTCATTCGGAGACGTTGAGGATATTGGAAGATGTCAGGGCACGCCATTTGGCCTGATTTATCTTTGCTTTGCTCTTGTTATTTGTACTTGTATTTTGACCATCGCCAGGCTTGTTGGCCAAGGTCTTTTTCAGTTGTATTCAGTTGTATCTTTGTACTTTGCCTCTTGGCATTTGTTTATGTATGAGGTTTCTGATTCTGCGCTCGCTTACTTGAGACTCCATTGTCATTATGGCTTCTTCTCCGGAACTAGAATCAGGGGGGAAATTAATCTGTTGCATATTTACACGTGTGCATTTGCATATTCATATTGCATGACAAGTACTTTTTTGAGCTTGAATCTTATCTCCTGCATCTTACAGGTTGTTTCAAGATTGACGAACAGAGAATTCACCGGTACGCTACAAGAAGCAACAGTAAGAAGATCATGGATCAAGTACAGTCTGAGATGCAGGAGATCCGAGATAGGTTGGCCCAATTCATGCAGACTATGGAAGCTGTGGCTAAAGGCCAGGAACATCTTCAAACTCTGGTGCAACCGCTGCTGGCGCGACCGGTTGGTAATACTGAATACAACTCTGCTCATATTGAGACTCCTCGCAGGGAGGAAGTGATACCAAATGCTGGTGAGACTGGTATTAGCAACGGCAACGCTGGTAACAGAAATGCTGATAATGTTAATGGGAACGTGGAAGTCAACAGGAATGTTGGTATCAATACTGGGTTCGGTGACAACAATCAGGGTTTTGGCTTTGGCAATCGGGATGGCAATGATGGCGTCAATAATCAGGGCTTCGACAACTGAGGGTTTGGTGATAACAATCATGGTTTTGGTAATCAAGGCTACGACAATGCTGCGTTTGGCAATGTGAATACCAATGGTGTTGGGATGGGTCCTTTTAATACTGGTTTTGGGACAGTGGCTGCTAATCAAGAGCTTGGCAATCTGAGGTATGATCCCAGGTTCTTCCAAAGTGGTCATGGTCATGGTCGTAATGCTGCTTATGACGGATATGGTAATGAGGGGCCATACTGGAATAGAGATCGTCAGGAAGATGCCTTTTCTGGGGCAAGGCATCGGTTTTGAGGGTCCCACTAATAGTGATCGGAGGATTAAAATGTTGGAGGAACAGATGAGAGGTATA
Source organism: Lathyrus sativus (assembly GCA_963859935.3). Taxonomy (NCBI): domain Eukaryota; kingdom Viridiplantae; phylum Streptophyta; class Magnoliopsida; order Fabales; family Fabaceae; genus Lathyrus; species Lathyrus sativus. Next base: position 450,853,882 of record OZ012739.1, on the reverse strand, counting down.
GCCAATCAAAATTCGGCAGGGTTGGATATGGCTACCATGGGGCTGGTTCCTGGGCTAAGAGTGCCATTGAAGTTCAAAGCTCCCACTTTCGATAAATATAAAGGGGATACATACCCACGAGTTCATGTGAGTTCATACTACCAGAGGATGCCTGCTTACTCTGATGATGAGAAGATGCTTATGCATTTTTTCCAAGATAGTTTGTCAGGACCATCGCTGGAATGGTACATGGGACTAGAGCCTGCACAGATCGGAAGTTGGAAAGAATTGGTTGATGCTTTCGTCAGACACTACCAATACAATAGTGACCTTGCACCAAATAGGGTCCAGCTTCGAAGTCTTTCACAGAAGAATGGGGAGAGTTTCAAGGAGTATACCCAGTGCTGGCGTGATCGGGCGGCAAGGGTCCAACCACCTATGGTTGAAAGGGAATTGATTGATATTTTTTTTGGAACATTCTCTGGGATGTATTATGATAAATTGCTCAATTGCTCGATGGGTAGTTTCTCTAACATGATACTCATGGGAGAACGGATTGAAAATGGCATCAAAATTGGTAAGATTCAAGCTGGTGAATCGACCTCAGCTGGAGGTGCAAAAAAGGTCTTTGGTGGTAAAAGACAAGGAGACGCCAGTGCAGTGTATGGTGGTCGAGGACGAGGTAGAGGTCGGAATCAGTATATTCAACAACAGGTTGCTGGTGTGACGATCCCTATACCACAACAACTACAACAGCCACAACAGCAACAGCAGCAACAACAAAGGTATAAACCTGCTCAGAGAAGGATCCAGAATGGGAAGCCGAAGAGGGTATTTGATACACCTCCGTCAACGTATGCAGAACTGCTTCAGACGCTGTTAAGTTTGAATCTGGTTGAGAAGAGAACGTTGGACCCACCCACAGGAGCGCTTCCTTACGGGTATGATACTAGTAAGCAGTGTGAATTTCATTCCGGGGCACCCGGACATGATATCGAGAGTTGTCATGCTTTTAAACACAAAGTCCAAGATTTGTTTGATAGTAAAGTCATTAACTTCAGTAATGATGGTCCCAAAATTGTACAAAAACCAATGCCGAATCATGGAGCGAATGCTGTTTTGACAGAGGAGGATCTGGATTTGGTTATGGATGTAAATGATCTGAAGACGCCTTTAAGCTATGTTAAAAGCAGATTGTTAAAACGAGGGGTCTTCCCCGGATGTGATGAGTACTGTTTGGATTGTTGGACCCGACCAGGGGGCTGTATTGATTCGAAGAGAGGTATTCAGGCCATGATTGATGAGGGAACTCGACAGTTTGACCGCACTGCTGTTGAGAAACCTGATGAGGTAGCATATGAAAAGCAGGGTGAGGTCGCAACAATCATAATTCCACGAAAGACTATTACGATATCAGCGCCCACTAAGCGACCAACTATCACGATAACGAAAGCAGGACTCGTTCCTTTTAAGAGTACGAAAGCCATTCCGTGGAATTATGGGTTGAAAGCTTTTTGCAACGGGAAAAAGATTAATGTGGATAGCCAGCCAGCAGGGGCGGTGGGCAATATTGTTGAAGCGGGAGGCATGACCTGAAGTGGTAGAATCTTCACTTCACCTGAAGTCGAGGCTGAGAGGATTGTTAAAGGCAAACCCAAGGTGAATGAAGGAGGACCTTCCCAATCAAAAGAGAAGGAAACATCGATCAAGGATGTAGAAGAGTTTATGAGGTTGATTCGCAAAAGTGACTATAAGATTGTGGAGCACTTGCAGCAGACGCCCTCCAAAATTTCAATACTATCTTTGTTGCTTTATTCTGAGGCCCATTGAAATGCCTTGTTGAAAATCTTGGACACGTCTTTTGTACCTCAGGAAGTAATTGTTAATCATCTTGAGGGGGTACTGGCGTATGTGAATGCCGGCCACAACCTGGGATTTACTGATTTTGATTTGACGCCTAGAGGTCGGGACCATAATATGGCTTTGCACATTTCAGTGGAGTGTCGGGGCACTGTTATGTCGCACGTTCTTGTAGACACCGGATCATCCTTGAATGTGTTGCCAAAGAAGGCTATGATGAAGCTAGATGTCCGAGGTATCATATGCATGCCAAGTGATTTGGTCGTGAGGGCTTTTGATGGGACCAGGAGGTCGGTGTTTGGGTCCATAACATTGCCACTCCAGGTCTGGCCGGAAGTGTTTGACATTGTGTTCTACATCATGGACATACATCCAGCTTACAGTTGTTTACTTGGGCGACCATGGATACATTCTGCAGGTGTTGTGATGTCCACGCTGCATCAGAAGCTTAAATACATGGTTGGGGATAGTGTTGTTACTATTTGCAGAGAGGAGGACATTCTGGTTAGTCATCTCTCGTCATTCAAGTACGTCGAAGTGGATGGGGAGATACATGAGATGCCATGCCAAGCCTTCGAGGGGTTGTAGATCAAAGATAAGTCTCATGTTCCTAGTAAAGGGCCAGAGGTGGCCATGTCTTCGTACAAAGACGCTCAGGCAGTGGTTCAGGCTGGAGCAACCAAAGGATGGGGCCAAGTCTTGGAAATTCCAGTCAAGATGGACAAGTTTGGGTTGGGGTATCGCCCGACGTCGTCACCTTCCGCATCAGGCGTGCCAAAGTTCAAAGGACCAGTGGTGATCACTCCAGGTGGGTCTGTTATGAAACGATCAATGCTGTTTCTGATGCTGAAAACGGAGATAGTGACTGCGATATGGACTCGTGGATCAAGCCCGGCATGCCAGGACAGAATCTGTGCAACTGGTCTATCCAAGAGCTTGTCCCAGTGACTACAAAACAATAATGATTTGTTTTCTCAATTATTGTATAATCCTGTGTCCTACGTGGGGCATAGTGATTTTGTTTGTAGGGCTACCTGCTTATGTGTGTACTTTGTTTAATCATTAATAAAGGCGTTTTTCTCATGCAAACTTTGTGATCCTTGTTTTTTCCTGTTTTTGTTTAACAATAAAATGGCAACGTGGTTATGTGCTTTGTTTGCATTATTTGAAACATTTAACCATTCTCATTGCAGGATTCATATTTCAGACGACACCGATCACGACACTGATCACGAACTTCCTATGACTCGCTTCGACTTCGAGCACCTGATATTTCAAGCAGAAGAAGAGATTGTTGAAGATAGTGACTTATCAGAAGAGCTGACTCGACTTTTGAAACAAGAAGAGAGAATCATTCTGCCTCATCAGGAGGAAATTGAAATTATCAACGTGGGGTCCGAAGAGGTTGTCAGGAGTATCCGGATAGGGGTTGCACTACAAAGACTTATCAAGCAAAGGCTTATTGAGATGCTGCGGGAGTACAATGATATCTTTGCTTGGTCTTACGAAGACATGCCTGGGTTGGATACTGATATAGTGGTTTACCGTTTGCCATTGCGCGAGGAATGTCCGCCGGTTAAGCAAAAGCTCAGAAGAACTCGACCAGATATGGCTGTGAAAATTAAGGAAGAAATTTAGAAACAATGGGACGCCGGTTTTCTAGCTGTTACAACTTATCCCTCATGGGTCGCGAATATAGTACCTGTACCAAAGAAAGATGGTAAGGTGCAGATGTGTGTAGACTATCGAGATTTGAATAAGGCGAGCCCAAAAGACGACTTTTCGCTTCCTCATATTGATGTGCTGGTCGACAACACCGCTCAATTCTCCGTGTTTTCCTTCATGGACGGATTTTCGGGCTATAATCAGATAAAGATGGCGCCGGAGGATATGGAGAAAACAACTTTTATCACCCCGTGGGGAATGTTATGCTACAAAGTGATGCCCTTTGGTTTGAGGAACACCGGGGCAACATATCAGCGAGCTATGACAACACTCTTTCATGATATGATGCATAAAGCGATCGAAGTCTACGTTGATGATATGATTGCCAAATCCCAGACGGAGGAAGAGCATCTGGTCAATCTTCTGAAATTGTTCAAGAGGCTTAGGAAATTTAGGTTGAGACTGAATCCTAACAAGTGCACCTTCGGGGTGAGATCTGGTAAGCTATTGGGGTTTATTGTGAGTGAAAAAGGAATTGAGGTTGATCCTGCTAAGATAAAAGCAATACAAGAAATGCATACGCCGAAAACAGAAAAAGAGATTCGTGGCTTTTTAGGGAGGTTGAATTACATTGCTCGGTTCATATCTCATCTAACGGCCACGTGCGAGCCATTATTCAAGTTATTGAAAAAAGATCAGGCTGTGACCTGGAATGAAGATTGTCAAAGGGCGTTTGAAAAAATAAAAGATTATTTGCAGGAACCTCCAATATTGATACCCCCAGTAGCCGGGAGACCATTTATTATGTATTTGACGGTTCTTGAGAAAAGTATGGGTTGTGTTCTCGGTCAACATGACGAGACCGGACGTAAAGAGCATGTGATTTACTACTTGAGTAAAAAGTTCACAGACTGTGAGTCCCGTTACTCAATGCTCGAAAAAACGTGTTGTGCGCTAGCCTGGGCTGCCAAACGTTTGAGGCAATACATGCTAAATCATACAACCATGCTAATTTCAAAGATGGATCCGATCAAATATGTATTTGAAAAGCAAGCACTTTCCGGAAGGATTGCCCGATGGCAGATGGTATTGACAGAATACAATATTCAGTACGTTTCTCAAAAGGCTATTAAAGGTAGTGTTCTGTCAAAGTACCTAGCTGAGCAGCCAGTTGATGATTACCAGCCGATGAGGTTTGATTTTCCTGACGAGGATATCATGTACTTAAAAATGAAGGACAGTGAGGAGCCGTTGCCGGATGAAGGTCCAGAGTTGGGTTCCAAATGGCAATTGATATTTGATGGTGCCGTCAACTCATACGGAAGTGGAATAGGGGCAATTATTACTACTCCCCATGGGTCGCACATCCCATTCACTGCTAGATTGACCTTTCCAGTTACCAACAATGAGGCCGAATACGAAGCGTGCATTATGGGGCTCGAAGAAGCTATCGACCTGAGAATTAAAAATCTTGATGTGTACGGAGACTCTGCTCTAGTTGTGAATCAGATCAAGGGAGAGTGGGAGACTCGTCAGCCCAATCTGATACCCTATATGAATTAAGCAAGGAGGTTGTTACCTTTCTTTGACAATGTGGAATTGCACCATGTACCAGGAGCAGAAAATCAGATGGCAGACGCTCTCGCGACTTTGTCTTCAACGTATAAGGTTAACTTATGGAATGAGGCTCCCAGGATAGTTATCTCTCGCCTTGATAGGCCCGCTTTCATATTCGCCATTGAGGAAGCTTCCGATGGCAAACCATGGTATTATGATATCCAGAATTTCCTGAAAAACCAAGAGTATCCGGCTGGGGCATCCAGTCGTGATCAGAAGACTCTTAGGAGATTGGCTGACAATTTCTATCTGAATCTGGATGGTGTTTTATACAAAAGAAACCACGACTTGATGTTGTTGCGGTGTGTGGATGAGAAAGAGGCTAAGTTGCTAATGGAAGAAATCCACGAGGGTACATTTGGCATGCATGCCGGCGGACATGCAATGACGAGAAAGTTATTACGAGCAGGATACTACTGGCTAACAATGGAAATAGATTGTTTCAAATTTGCAAAGAAGTGCCATAAATGCCAGATTTATGCGGACAAGATTCATGTGCCTCCGAGCCCTCTGAACGTTATGTCATCACCTTGGCCTTTTTCCATGCGGGGAATTGATGTGATTGGGAAGATTGAGCCCACGACATCCAACGGACATCGTTTTATCTTGGTAGCTATTGATTACTTCACCAAATGGGTTGAAGCAGCATCGTATGCTAATGCTACCAAGCAGGTGGTAGCCAGATTTATCAAGAAAGATATTATCTGCAGATATGGAATCCTGGAGCGGATTATCACTGACAATGGTTCGAATTTGAATAACAAGATAATGAAGGAATTGTGCCAGAATTTCAAAATTGAACATCATAACTCTTCTCCTTATCAGCCCAAGATGAATGGCGTAGTTGAAGCGGCCAATAAAAACATAAAGAAGATCGTTCAGAAGATGGTTATGACCTATAAGGACTGGTATGAGATGTTGCCTTTTGCTTTGCACGGTTATCGTACTACGGTACGCACATCAACCGGGGCAAATCCTTTTTCACTGGTATATGGTATGGAGGATGTCCTACCATTGGAGGTTGAGATTCCTTCTCTGAGGGTTTTGCGCGATGTCCAACTTGATGAGGCGGAATGGGTGAAAGATAGATTGAATCAGCTCAGTTTAATGGATGAGAAGAGATTGGCTTCTCTAGCATATGGTCGGTTGTATCAGAGCCGGATGAAGAAAGCCTATGATAAGAAGGTGTGTCCTCGAAGCTTTCAGACGGGAGATCTTGTGCTGAAAAAGATTCTCCCACCACAATCAGATCACAGGGGAAAATGGACTCCCAACTATGAAGGTTCATATGTCGTTAGAAAGGTTTTCTCTGGAGGAGCCTTATTGTTTTCCACCATGGATGGTGAGAATTTTACATCCCCTGTGAACTTGGACGCAGTTAAAAAATACTTTGCTTAAAATAGACCCGCTAGACAGAAAAAAGAGAGTCCAGGAAAAAATGGGGCATCCTGGCGAACCATAAAAAAGGAATAAAAGGTTTGGGCAAAAGTTAGGGATAAAATTGAAAGAAAAATGTGCACACCCGCGAAGTTGAAAACCTGAAAAGGGTAACTTTGGCAAAAAAGGGTATCCCGGTGAATTGAAAACCCGCAAAGGGCAGTTCACGCAAAAGTTAGGGATTTGAAAAAGCAAATGACTACGGTCCGAGTTTGATACTGCGTTGCTTAGTGGCTTGGGAGTACCTGAGGGTCGTATATCCAAAACAATCTCTTCCGAAGATCGAGTATCAGGAAAGCGTCAGAGTCAAGCGAGTCATAAGAGGATCAGCTCATGGTGTTCGTCTGTACCACGTTGCCGACATGTATACAAATTTTCTTTGTGCTTTTATATATTTGTATTTTTTGTGTGCGTAACTTCCTCTTTTCAGGAGTTGCATCCAGTGTACAAAATTTTGCTTATTTACAAGCCCGTTTTTAATAAAGCATGTTATTCAGTATTTGATGCTTATTCTTTACTGTTTTGTTTGCGAAAAACGCCGATGTTTTTGATAAACTTGCATGTGCATAAACTTGCTGGCCCTTGCCAATAATTGCTAAAACTTTGAATTGACTGAACGAATGTCACTGATACTAACTGGAATAGATCTTGTTGTATAGATTTGTTTTTGTCTCGTGCATGTTTTGCAGGGTTCTCACCTTTGGAGCAAATAAGTAAGGAATTTATGTTTCCCCAGCTAGGGTCCTGTGACAAAGTGGTGGTATCATTCCTCAGCAGATGGAAGTCACATATTATCCCAGAAACATCGGAGATGGCACTTATCCCAATTGGATGTGGGTTGTCATCCCCAAAAGAGTATTCCCTAGGAAAGCTGCCAAGAGAGTATCCTCAGTGGATCTGAGTGTCCCCAACAGAAGGTGCATTCTCAGTAGTGAGTATGTGCACACTCAATACCCAGCATGGGTAACTCCCGCGGAGTATAACCAAGTCGTCTTTGGTTCAGAAGAATTATCCCCACGCAGGTTTGTTTCTCCTTCTTCCCAGCAGGTTGTTTTTCCTCTGGCAGGATGAACATCATCAGCAGAGTTCGTAATTTCAAGCTTGCGAGCCATTCCCCAACAGGATGATTATCCCCAGCGGAGTTGGTTGCACCGTTCCAAAATTTATTTTGTTGGAATATGTCTGTGATACCTGGTCATCCCCAGCGAATTGGGACTTGTCTTCAGCATTTATTTTGCTGAAGCGCCTCTTGGCATTTTTGCATATATCATTATATCTGCATCTACCCAAATGCGTAGCATTTCCATGCCATATGGAGCATTATGCCATTATCGAGAATACGCATTTTGAAACATAAGCCAGGTTGGTTACCTCTTTGTTTTCATATGTTGTTCCCTGTAAAGGAGTGAGATTCTTGTTCAGAAGGATCTCTAGATGTCCAAATTCTCGGCGTGAGATAAATGATGATAGCGTTCGTCCCTTAACAGAGTTGCTTAGTTAAGTTTCTCTACGTCCCCAGCGGGGTTTCTTCTCAGGTTGCTGTTACGTCAGCATTGAAAGATTTCATGCCTTAATCCTTCGGAGGTGTCACTAGTGATTTCCCCACTGAGTTGTTTGGTTAAGTTTCTTGTATTCTCCAGTGAAGTATTCTTCAATTGTACCTGTAATGGACAGAGATCGTACCTGTGTTGACAGTGATTGTTATCCGTGTTGACGGATCGTACCCTGTGTTGATAGTGATCGCTACCCGTGTTGACGGTGATTGTTCTCCGTGTTGACGGAATTGTACCTGTGATGGACATAGCTTATTATCCGTGTTGACGGAATTGTTCCCCGTGTTGACGGTGATTGTTGTCTGTGTTGACGAAATTCTTCCCTGTGTTGACAGTGATGGTTACCTGTGGCTGACAGAAATCATACCCGTGTTGACAATGATTGTTATCTGTGTTGGCGGAGTCATTACCCGTGATTGACGAAGCTGCCCCCGTGAAATCGCCGTAGATTGTTATCCGTGTTGACGGAATTGTTCCCCGTGTTGACGGTGATTGTTGTCCGTGTTGACGGAATTCTTCCCTGTGTTGACAGTGATTGCTACCCGTGTTGACGGTGATTGTTCTCCGTGTTGACGAAATTCTTCCCTGTGTTGGCAGTGATTGCTACCCGTGTTGACGGTGATTGTTCTCCGTATTGACGGATCGTACCCTGTGTTGACAGTAATTGTTCCCCGTGTTGACGGTGATTGTTGTCCGTGTTGACGGAATTCTTCCCTGTGTTGACAGCGATAGTTACCTGTGGCTGACAGAGATCATGCATGTATTGACAGTGATTATTATTCGTGATCGACGGAATTATCCCCAGTGGAGTCGTTACCCGTGATTGACGAAGTTGTCCCAGTGAAATCGCCAGTGATTGTTGCCCGTGTTGACGGAAGTGTTACCTGTGTTGACAGTGATTGTTACCCTTATGGACGGAGTTATTATTCGTAATCGACGAAATTGTCCCCAGTAGAGTTGTTACCTGTGATTAACAGAGATCGTTATTCCAGTTACGGAAGGAATTGTACCCATGGTGATGGAGTCTTTCCTCGTGTTGACGAAGTTTAGTTCAGTTGTGGACGGAGGTGTTCCTTCCAAAGTTAATTTGATGCCTGTGGCGTCACACAGGGGGTCGGTGTTGAAATCCCAAGTTTTATCAGATGATTGATCAGTTCTTGCCGTAACAACTGGGTTCAGCACAACGGATGTTGTTCCCCAAGCAGTTTTCGTGGTGTATTTCTGCAGTTGGCAAATTTCCAGGTTTCTTGGTATTCAACCATCTTCTATCTCGATTGGTTGAAGGATGTTCGCTCTTCACCCAGTCGGGTCCAAGCCGTTTGAATAGGGGCAGCTGTCGCACCCCAAAATTTGCTCAACCTTTTCTTACCTGGTTCATGTTTCATTGCATTAACATTTGCATAGTTATATCATTTTCATATCATGATATCATTCATATAGCAGGGAATCAAATGTGTTTCTTCTCAAGAGAAGCCTAGAAAGAGGTCTCATTCAAGATTGCGAAGTTATCAAAGTCATCAGAAGGTGGTTTGAGTGCCTAAGGGTTTAGATGTTTGAGTGTGAATCTTCTCCTAACTTGAGGATCAACTGAAGACCATCAGAGGGTTGTGAAGTGTTGAATGAGATAATAGGATGTTTATGGAGCTCATAGAATTCCTAGAGAGCCATGGGAGAGCTTAATCAAGTCATTGTGTCAAATGCAAGAGCCACAGTTGAGGTGCAAGCAATTAGGGTTTCATCTGGATCAATTCTAGGTCAACTGGACAATTGAAGAGTATCAAGGCCTACTTTTAGGTTATGGAGTTCATGAAATGATGTGATAAGACATTTGTGGTGTTGTGCCAAGATCAAATCAAGAAGAGTCAAGAGTATGGGAAGTTGCTAAATTAGGGTTTCAGTGCAAAATTCCCTATTTAGTGCCTAACTTCAAGACCACATAAGTCAAGATACAACTTTCAAAGGGATATTTGGCTAACATGAAACATGTAGAGCATCTCAATACCTTTAATTTGAGTACTAGAAGTCCTCAAGGGGATTTATAGCACTCAAATTATGGCCCAGACAAGGTACAAGTCCTTAGATGCTTCTGAAATTTGTCTGTGAAAATCATATGACTTCAAAGCTATTTTTGACCTAGAAGGAGGTTTCACATGAAATTTTGGCCAACATGAAAGTTGTTCTTCATGATCTTAGCTTTCTAAGTTGTACTATAAGTCTTCCATTTGATTTGTAGAACTCAAGTTGTGAGGTTTACAAGTCAGGGGTATTTTGGGAAAGTGAGATTATAGGTCATTTTCAATCATAGGCCAAAATCTCCAACATGAACTTGTCAAATGCAATTTTGTTCAACATGAAAGTTGTTCAAAATGGGGTTTTTAGGCTAGCCAAGAGGTCATGATGGATTGATTGAGCTCATAGCAAGACCTGGTTTGAAATGGTTTTAAAAAGCGAAAATTTCAAATGAATTAAGGAGGGAAAATGCCAATTTTGAGTTATAGGACCAAAACTTGTCAAGCAACCACATTTTTTGAATGGAAATTGAATTTTAGACACTTTGACATTACCAGAATTTTGAGTTTAGGTCAAGTTTTGTGAGTTGCCATTTGATTTCTTCATTTGCAAGTCACACATCAAAATCCCTTACCAATGCAATTCAAACACTCATTTTGGTCTGAATACACTCACAAGGGAATTTGCAAGTGAAAAGGAAGCTTCTAGAGAAATTTTCATGGCCAATTCGTGACTGTTACATTGCACATGTGAGGAGAAAAACAGAAATTTGGATTGGCTGGATTGGGCCTCAATTGAGTTGCTAAAGCCCACAGACATGTTCTATTTAAGTTTTGTGATGATTTTAGAATGATTTTGGTGCAAGTTTCGTGGCTGAAGCAGAGATAGCAACTTCATTTTCAAGCAAGCAAGTGCAGATCGGGTTTGGAGTTCTAGGTTGATTCAGAGGAAATTGAATGTTGAGGCATCTTTATCTTGCATCCTTGAAAGATTCTGGAGAGTTTTGAAGCTTGATTCATGTTCTAGCTACCTCTGTTAGTGGATCTACAACAGGTTAGTAACTTTCAAATTTTCACATGAATTATCATGATGTAGTTAGAATTGAACTTGTGGTTAGGATCTAGACAAGATGTAGATCGTTTTAGGATCAATTTGGAAGCAATTGGTGATGTTTGATCATGAGGTGCCATTTCTGTTTTGATTCGAGTATATCTGATCTTAAGGCTATAACATGATTTGGATAGATCAATTTGATGTATGAAGCGTGAGGAACATTTCTGTATAATTAGATTTAGGTTTGGTGATGATCAGAGTTGAGGTGATATTTGAGTTTTGGATCGGAATTTAAAATGCATAAGGATTCAGTTGATTCTAAGGTCATATTTGAAATCTACATGAAAAACTGAGCAACATTGGTGTAAAGTTTGTTGGATTTAGTCATCTGTTAAGAACGTCTCACCGGAGAAGATGATTGTTTCCACCGTGAGAGCCACCGGAGCTGTTCACCCTCGCCTGAGTTCTAAGGAAGAAGATGATCTCTGGACCATCATATCTTGTGAAACCAATGAGTTTGTACGCTGATCCAAGGGTTGTGACTTTTTTTAATTTGGCTGACTTTGACTTCAAAACAAAGGCGTTTCATTATATGAGGTAGCATGCCCTCATCGCTTGGATTGCTTGACTTGTCAACTCATCCTGTGGCTGTTGTTCTATTTCAGCATTTTATTTTCTTTTATTCATTTTAGTTTATTTTAAATGCTTTATTGATTCAAAAAATCATATTAAATTCATTCTTGATCCAAAAATTATTTTAAAAATATCTTCATGATCTTGAAAGATTTTGTGATTTTATGAAATCAATAAAATGCATTTTCATGCATTTTTCAATTTAATTTGATTTTTCTCATTTTGTTAAATTCTTTTAATTTTGCATATTTGACCATCTGTTTTGTTGAATTTTGTTCTTCCAATTGGTGATGGGTTTGGCTATGATTTTTTAGTATGTGTTAGGGTAGGCATGTAGGTTCCCTTAGGATTTTTGTTAGAATTTTAGAACAACTTTAGGTTCTGTTTTAGGTGTTGAGATTAGAGCCTTCCCAAACTTGTGGATTACCTTGATACCTTTCATCTTAAAAATTATTTAGGTGACTTAGAAGTTGAATTAGGCTTTAATATTTTAGCCCTAGGTTGTTCAAACATGTATGTTCCCCTAGAATTTTTATTAGAATTTTACAACTTTGTTTCCTATTTTAGTTGTATTTTGCAAGTTGCTTGTGCTTGTGGTGTCCTATCTTTGGTGCCCTTGATTGTTTGGATTTGATGGTGACTATGGAGTTGGATTTGCTTGGATTCCTTTTGTGGAGATCTTCTGGACTTGGTGTAGCTGCTTTTGTTTAAAGATTGGAGTTTGGAGTTGAAGTTTCCTTTTCTTTTAGGAGTTGTTTTAGGAGTTTAGGAAATTAGGGTTTTTAGGAAGAGCCATTAGGACTAGTTTTGATTTCTTCATCAAACATAGAATGCATTGTGTGCTTCTATTCCTTCCAATGATATGAAGTCATCCTAGGGAAACTACATCTCTCCTTTGGAGGGATGTGTGGTATGCCCATAGTTGAGTAGAACTTTGAGGATACCTTTCCATTTCAATGTTGGTACTTAATGATTTCCTTTGGTTGTCATTGGGTTATCAACATTGCAACCTTGATCTTGGTGATTAATCCTCTGCTTGGAGTGTGCTTGCTAGAGCTTGAAGATGAAGTTTGATGAAGCTTGAAGTTAGGAGCTATCTTGAAGATGAAGGTTTTTGCTGTCAACTTTGCTGTCAAGAGGATTTGCTGTTTAGAACTGTTGTTGTTGGGTACTAAAGTTGTTCTCTACTGAAGACTGTTGTTGTTGTGTCCTCTGTTTCTTTTCTTTTGTTGTATTGTCTGTTGGCTTGTGTTGATTACCTCTAGGTTTGAGGTGGAGCTTGTCTCCTCTTGCCTGTTGTTCTCTCCCTTGCCACTCTTATACTGATGCATAACATGTATTTTACTGTTTACTGATTACTGCTTGCTTTCTTTTGCTGTTTTCCCCTAGGATCTCTGATTTCTTCTGTGCAAGAGGGAATTATGACAGACATTAGGTTTTGACCCATGCATGATAACTGTAGGTAGATTCCCCTTTCAACCATAGTTTTAGGGTGTCTTTCTCTTCTCATCTCAAAACAAATTCAAAAACACAGTAATAAGGTTAATCGAAGTCGTACTTTACGAGCCTTAAGCTATCTGGAAAAGGTTGGTGGAGGGCCTCTCTCCAGTAATCTGGATGTTAGTGTGGTACCCTTTGGGTGACATACAAAGCGTTCACTCCCGGGTCATAGTCTCTAGTGCGACTGAGATTGCAAACATCCTAAAAAACAGTTCTTTCGTAAAAAACTCAAACAAACATTCAACTCTGTTTTTGTCCTCTTGGACTTTTAATCAGGAAAACCCTTTCTTAAGGAGATAAAAAAAAACTGTCAGACAAACTTGTGTCTTCCGTAGCCCGAACTACGTTTGCTCTGATCTTTCATGCCATATGAAAGTACGTAGGCACGAGATGCGACATCTCGGCGAGCAACCTTCCCCCCGTAACCCGTAGTTAGGCGAACTACGTTGACTCTGATTTCTCGTTCCAGACGGGAATATGTAAGCATAAAGTGTGATACTTTGCCGAGTCATTTTCTTTTCTTTTTAACCCAGACCTATAGAGTAGATGGAATAACATACCCTTAGATAGAAAATAATCGTGGATCCCGTCGAGTACGACGGACGTGAGGGGTGCTAATACCTTCCCCTTGCGTAACCGACTCCCGAATCCAGGATTTGGTTACGATGACCATTCCTTTCCCTCTTTGCGTTAGGTTTACTCTGAGCGTTTTCTTTCCCTCTTGTGGGATAAATAACGCACAGTGGCGACTTTTCTGTCATAGCCGACGCCGATTTTCGCAGTAGCGACACCCTAAAAGAAAGGGAAGTGGCGTGTGCCACTTCCTTCCTACACTTTCTCCACTCCTCCCTACTTTTGTTCCGGCCTTCTCTCCATGTTTTTCCTTGAGTTTTTGGGAAACCAACGCCAGTAACAAGTATAAAAGCCACAGACGGTTTTCGAGAACGGGGGGAGCCACTTGTGATTTCTGTTTTCAACATTTCTTTTCTGCAGTCCATAGTTTTTAGTTTTAAGTAGTTTTTCGAGGGATTTTGTAAAAGGAAATAGTTTTTTACACTGAGAAACAGTTTCCAGTAAGTATTAGGTTTTATGTACTGGTTGTAACTTTGTACTGGTTGTAACTTTGTACTGAACTACAAGCCGGTCTCCATAATCCAAGTGCTTTTCTGTTCCTCGTAATTTCCGAGTTCCATTTATTTACTTTCGTTGTTATTGTTATTGTTATTTTTATGCATTCCTTTTATATTATGTCTAACATTAAGATTAAATTGTGTAATAGCATGCAAGCCATGTCAGGCTAAACCATCGAGGCAAATGCCTTCGAACTAAAACCTTCATTGTTGTCAGCAGTACAACAAAACCATTTTTTGGAAGTCCCACGGAGGACCCGAACTTACATTTGTCAGTGTTCTTGCAATACGCAGACACAGTGAAAGCAAATGGTGTCAGCCTCGAAGCAATAAGACTACATATTTTCCCTTTCTCATTAAGAGATAGATCTAGAGCTTAGCTTCAGTCTCTACCGTTCGAATTTATCACTACATGGAATGAGTTGAAGAAGGTGTTCTTAGCACGATATTTCCCACTTAGCAAGACGGCTATGCTAAGAGCCCAAATAAATGGATTCAAACAAAAGAACGATGAATCTCTTTTTGAAGCATGGGAAAGATACAAATACATGATGAGGTTTTTGCCCACATCACGGTATAAAAGAATGGTTGATCATCCATACCTTTTGCAATGGTCTCTTGTACAACTCAAGATTGACAATAGACGCCGCCGCGGGTGGTGCACTAATAGATAAACCCTACAATAAGGCCTATACACTTATCGAAAGTATGGCTCAAAACTACTATCAATAGGGAAGTGAAACCTCCGACGAAAGGTGGTATGTACAAGATAAGCAGTCTTGACCAAGTCAATGCAAAGGTAGATGCTCTCACTCAAAAGGTTGAAAGTTTGACCATACACCTACATCCACCGTGGCTGCCGTAGCTCTAAGCTGCGAGTTATGCGGAGTTCCTGGGCATGCTGCCCATGAATGTCAGCTTTTGATAGAAGTTTCCATAAACCAAGTGAGTTATGCTTAGGGAAACCCTTACTCAAATACCTATAACCCAGGTTGGAAAAACCATCCGAACTTTTCGTACAAAAATAACAATGCATTATATGCACCTGGACAAGCACCTGTTGTACCACCAGAATATCAGAAACCTATTGAAGCTGCTCAAAATGCTCCTAGGAAATCTAACTTGAATTAATGATGGAAAACTTCATAGCCACCCAGGCTCTAACAGATAAAGAATTCCTGAATCAAAACATACACACTAGTGAGCAAATTAAGCAATTAGCAAGCAAGGTAGATGCTTTAGCCACTCATAACAAAATGCTTGAAACCTAAACTTCACAAGTGGCACAACAACAAGCACCTACCGCTGCTCCTGCATGCACATTTCTTGGACAGCTGCAACCTAATCCAAAAGGACATGCTAATGATATCATACTACGAAGTGGTATGAAATTGGATGAACCAACCGACCCGAGACTTGAGAATCCAGCTATGCATCAAAATCCTGCTAAAGTAACTGAGAAGGAAAATGAACAAAACATAAAGGAGAAAGAAGGTAGTGACCAAGAGGCCGCAGAAAAAGAAGAGCCATATGTGCCTCCACCACCTTATAAACCTCCCATTCCATATTTTCAAAGATTTGCTAAATCTAAGAGCATGGGGCAATTTAAGAAATTCGTTGAACTTCTAAAACAATTGAATATCACAATACCTTTTACAGAAGTTATCACCCAAATGCCCTCATATGCTAAGTTTCTTAAAGAAATCTTATCAGATAAGAAAAAGATCGAGGATAATGAAATCATTACGCTTACTACTGAGTGTAGCGCGATAGTCTAAAACAAAATACCTCCTAAGCTGAAAGATCCATGTAGTTTTTCCATACCTTGTGCAATTGGAAAATTTGTCTTAGAGAATGCTCGATGTGACTTAGGAGCCAGTATTAGCTTAATGCCCTTGTCCATATGCAAAAGGCTTAATATGGGAAAAATAAGACCAACTAAGATGTTCGTACAACTAGCTACAACCGGAGCCATTATAGATGTAAAGAAAGGTAAGCTAACTTTCGAAGTGGGTGAAGAGAAAGTCGAATTTATTTTGACACAATTCTTACAGGCACCAACTATATACGATACATGTTGTCTGCTAGATGCCATCGACAAATGCATAAGAGAAATAGAGATGGAGCAAACTTCTTATTCAAAAATTCTTAAAATTCCAATACCTCCAAGTTTTGAAGATGATAATTGCCATGGTGAATACCAAGACGACATTCTAAGTGAATGCCTAGCACTTACACCCAATCATATGCCTTGCCCAAAGAAACCGACTTTAGAACTTAAAACACCACCCAAAAATTTAAGGTATGAATTCCTAGACACCGAGCTCAAACAATCAGTGATAGTCAACACAGACTTAGGACAAATAAAAACTGAGAAACTACTGCATGTCTTATGAAAATACCCGTCTACTATAGGCTACAACATTTTTGATCTAAAAGGAATAAGTCCTTCTATCTGTATGCATCGCATTATGCTAGAGGAAGACTGTAAGACCTCTAGAGAACATCAAAGAAGGATAAATCCCATTCTAAGCGACGTAGTCAAGAAATAAGTACAAAAGTTGTTCGAAGCAGGAATTATATATCCGATCTCTGATAGTCAATGGGTTAGCCCAGTGCATGTCATACCAAAGAAAGGGGTGTTACAGTTTTTAAGAACGAAAAAGGCGAATCTATAGCACAAAGAGTTGTGACTGGAAGTAGAATGTGCATTGATTATAGGAAATTGAACAAAGCTACTCGAAAGGATCACTTCCCTTTGCCCTTCATTGATCAAATGCTTGAGCGATTAGCTAAGCACTCCTATTTTTGCTATTTAGATGGTTATTCAAGATTCTTTCAAATTCCTATTCATCCTGATGACCAAGAAAAGACAACCTTCACTTGTCCTTGTGGTACATTTGCCTATCAACAAATGTCGTTTGGAATATGTAACGCTCCCGCAACATTCCAAAGATGCATGATGTTAATCTTCGCTGACTTTATAGACAACATCATGGAAGTATTTATGGATGATTTTTCTGTTTGTGTGCAGAGTTTTGAAGGATTCTTATCGAACCTAGAAATGGTACTTGAAAGATGTGTAAAAGTAAATCTCGTGTTAAATTGGGAAAGATGTCATTTCATGGTCCGACAAGGAATCATACTTGGACACATGGTGTCTGATAAGGGGATTGAAGTAGATAAAGCAAAAATAGAAATTATAGAAAACCTTTAACCTCCTAAAATCGTAAAAGAAATACGAAGTTTCTTAGGATACGCCAGTTTCTACCGACGATTCATTAAGGATTTATCTAAATTTACTAAACCACTGACTGGCTTATTAATGAAACACGCTGAATTCATTTTCAATGACAAATGCCAGAAAGCCTTTGAGCAGTTAAAAACGGCTCTCGTTACCGCACCCATCATGCAACCACCTGATTGGAGGTTACCGTTTGAAATCATTTGTGACGCTAGTGATTATGTCATAGGTGCAGTTCTAGGACAGTGAAAAGAAAAAAAAGATTCATGCGATTTATTACCCTAGTGGAACCCTGGACCCTACGCAAACGAACTACGCCATGACAGAAAAGGAACTTCTAGCTGTCGTGTTCACTTTGGATAAATTTCGTTCTTACTTAGTAGGAGCAAAGATAATTATCTATACCGATCATGCTACAATCAGGTACCTATTGAGTAAAAAGGATGCCAAACCAAGACTCCTAAGATGGATACTACTACTGCAAGAATTTGATTTAGAAATCAAAGATAAGAAAGGTACTGAAAATGTAGTAGTTGATCATTTATCAAGAATGAAGGATATTAAGCCTAGGCAAGTGCCTATTAATGATGATTTTCCTTAAGAGGAACTCATAGCTCAGTTAGAAAACACGGTTGAGTGATCTTTAATATACAATGAGACTGAAATAAAAGAAGTCGTGGAAGCAATCTTTACTGAAACCACACTGGCGTGGTATGCCGACTATGTCAACTACTTAGCAGCTGGAGTTCTTCCACCAGATTTAACTTACCAACAAAAGAAAAACTTCTTCCACAATCTTAAACATTACTATTGGGATGAAGCTCTTCTTTTCAAGAGAGGCGTCGATGTTATCTTCCATCGATGTGTTCCCAAAGAAAAGTTGAAAATATAATCTCTCATAGTCATTCTGCTCCCTATGGAGGACATGCAATCACTTCAAAGACTTGCGCTAAGATCTTACAGTTCGGTCTCTTTTGGCCCACCCAATGGAAAGATGTCTATATCGCGATCATGAACTGCGACCGGTGCCAACGCACTGGAAGTATCTCTAGACGCTACGAAATGCCAATGAAAGGCATTCTCGAAGTAGAAGTCTTTGACGTGTGGGGAATTGATTTCATGAGACCATTCCCATCGTCTTTTGGTTAAAATTACATACTCGTTGTTGTTGACTATGTGTTGAAATGGATCAAGGCTATAGCTTCTCCGACAAATGATGCACGAGTAGTGATTAGGCTTTTCAAGAACATAATTTTTCCTAGATTTGATGTGTCGAGACTCGCCATCACCGACGGTGGCTCTCATTTTATTTCAAGGATTTTCGAAAAACTTTTAACGAAATATGGAGTCCGACACCGTGTAGCAACACCTTATCACCCACAAACAAACAGACAAGTAGAGGTTTCGAATAGAGAAATTAAACAAATCTTAGAAAAAACAATTGCGACCTCTAGGAACGATTGGTCTTCCAAATTACACGAAGCCCTGTGGGCATATAAGACAGTCTATAAGACCCCAAAAGGAACCACACCATTTATGATGGTTTATGGCAAATCATGTCACCTGCCGGTAGAATTAGAGCATAAAGCGTATTAGGACATTAAGACCCTTAACTTAGAGTTTGCTTCCGCTGGCGAAAAGAGAATTTTAGACATCCATGAATTAGAAGAGCTTAGGTTACACGCTTATGAGAATGCCCGCATCTATAAAGAATGAACTAAAAATGGCATGATAAGCGTATATCGAGGAAAGAGTTCACTAAGGTTGATGTAGTACTCTTATTTAACTCTCAAATTAAACTCTTCCCGGGAAAACTCCGTTCTAGGTGGTCTGGTCCCTTTGAGATAATGAAATTTTTTTAAAATGGCGAGTAGAAATAAAAGGAAAATATAGTGAACTGTTCATTATTAACAGGCAGCGCCTGAAACATTACTATAACATTGAAAACAGAGACTATTATGCCAGTATAAAGCTTGCTGAGTTGCACACTCATCCCCAAAATTAGTGAAATTTAAATTTATGTCTAGCTTACGATATAAAACAAAGCGCTTGGCAGGAGGTGACCCGATTTTTAGTTTTAATGTTTATCTTTCTAATTTAGTTATTTAAATTTCTTTTATATGCTTTTCATTTTTCTTTTCCAAGAATTGTCATGCAATCTTATCCATTTTTAGTCATTACTAACTACTCCAGGCCAAATTCTTGGCTTAGAAATTAAATTTTCATCTTTGACACCCCTACAGACTCGAACTATAGATATAGACATGGTTAGGAGCATGAAAATGGTAACGAGACGGAGAGACGGGAACTTCGACTTAATGATTAATAATCAAGTGTTCTTGAATTTTGTTCTGCTAAACCCAGCTCGCACGGATGTGTGTAACCATGATAATTATTGTTATATTGATAACCCAATCCCCGCGCACATTCTAGCGAATGTTGCTACTGGAGGGGACCATATTGACACACCTCCACACACTACACGTGTTGCTTCTGAAAATATTGCAGGTACATCCTCAAGGCGCATACCGAGAAGAAGTGAAGATACACCCGCCACTCTCGATGAGATATACGTTGAGATGCTATGACAGAGCAAATTAGGCGCTCACCACGATTAGAGAATTCAAAACATCGAAGCTCAGCAAGCCGAGATGATGTAGATTCTCCGATAGATGCAAAGTGAACAAAACACCATGTCAAGCTTGATCGCAGAGATGGCGGATTTATCAGTACGTGTGGAAAATTCTGAAGATCCACCTAACCACCCTGGAAATGGTAGGCGGACACGAACTCGTGGCAGAGGCCGCAGATAGAAGAACTTTCAGGTTCTACCTTCCTTTCTTACCTTAATCCGTTGCATTAGGGACAATGCTCCATTTAAGTGTAGGGGAGGAAGCTTTATCGCTTTTATTTAATGTTTTCCCTTTTATTTACTATTTTCTAGGTAGATTTTAAAATTTTGATTTTCTGCTTAATCTTTTTGTTTTAGTGTTAATAAAATCAAATTCATGTACCGTCGAGTCATTGTACATAATTTCTGTTATTTATCGGATTCTCCTAAATTCTTGAGCCATAACAAAAAAAATCGGTTTAAAGCATGACACATACCTAGAATGTATATTGCTTGATTTAGACTGAGTCTGAGGGATTTTGGAAAAGTAATGATAATATCGGTACCGTCTTGACACCTTGAACACCCTGAATTTGCAGATGAATTTGAATACTTATTCTGCCAAGGCCTTAAATTTTAGAGTAATCTCTTGTTTAGTTTATACTAGCAGTCAACACGATCCTGAAGCACAACCAAAGTAATAAACCGATGCAAATACGTGTTTGATCTCAAAAATACGAATCGAATCGAATATTAGAAAAAGTAAATGAAATATATGCTTTTACTAATTTAGGTTGTCTTTACCCGACCATTTAGCCCAACGGATCAGACTCTTGAAATTAAAAAATGCACAAGAAAAAGAATGTGAAAATGTTTTGAAAAAGAGATCAATGAACACGAACAGGTTTACTTACCATGGGCGTGCAGGAATAATGGGCTTAATGTGATTGCGTGAGAATGAAAATGAGGTGAAAATGAATAGGCTGAGTTATAATAACATGATTTGAACTTGTCTGCATAGAGAGGGAGTTTTTGATTATACTCAGTAATTTCGTGTCATTACGGTATCCTTAGTATTTCTATCCAGCACCTATCTTTCGTATGAAAGTTTCGCAACAATGTATGATTTGTGTTATGTCATGATAAGATCCATGCCTAATATGTTTTATTTGATTGAAGACAAGCAAAGGTTCAAGTGTGGGAGAATTTGATAACGTGAAATTATATTGTATATTTAACTTGACTTACATGAATTTTATCTATAATTATTGCTACTTTATCTGATTTATGTTCTCTTATGCATCTATTTTCTTGTGTTTTGTAGGTTATCAAAAATATGGATTAAAGAAATAAACGAAGAAAGAAATGAAAGAAATTGAAAGAAAAGAAGAAGAAAGGAAGGAAAGAAAAGAAGAAGAAATAATAGAAAAGGAAAGAAAAAAATAAGGTGGGGGCCACCACACACTGGTGGCACTTGCCACATGTGTGTGGCGCCTGTCACCAAGAAGATGCAAATGAAGTGTGGTGCCTGCCACCTTCCAAAGAGAGGGGGGAGTGGCGAGTTCCACTCCTAGAAAGAAGGGAGAGTGGTGACTGCCACTCCTAAAAGAAAGGGAAATGGCGTGTGCCACTTCCTCCCTACACTTTCTCCACTCCTCCCTACTTTTTCTCCGGCCTTCTCTCCATGTTTTTCCCTGAGTTTTGGGGTAACCGTCGCCAGTAACAAGTATAAAAGCCACAAACGGTTTCCGAGAATGGGGGGAGCCACTTTTGATTTATGTTTTCAGCATTTCTTTTTTGCAGTCCATAGTTTTTTAGTTTTAAGTAGTTTTTCGAGGGATTTCGTAAAAGGCAATAGTTTTTCACACTGAGAAACAATTACCAGTTAGTATTAGGTTTTATGTACTGGTTGTAACTTTGTACTGAACTATAAGCCGACCTCCATAATCCAAGTGCTTTTTTGTTCCTCGTAATTGCCATGTTCTATTTATTTACTTTTGTTGTTATTGTTATTTTTATGCATTCCTTTTAATTCTGTCTAGCATTAAGATCAAATTGTGTAATAGCATGCAAGCCATGTCTGGCTAAACCATTTAATATCAGTATGTAATTACAACCGGTAGGAAGGGGTTACGTAAATCATGGCGTGAACTTAAAAGATTTATTCTTCTGGTCTCAGTTTCTTTTAATAACTTAATAACTTTTGTTACGAGAGTAAAAAGGTAACGAAGGTTAAGATCAATAAAGTGAGAGTTTGAGGTCTTAACCGGATAGCTGAAACTGAACATTAATTTAAAATACAGCGAGAGCGCTTTAGGGTTAATTAAGATCTATTTATTTTTCAAAAGTGTGTTTAAATACAAATGAGAGAGCGAGAGCCTTCATTCTGATTTGAGAGTATAGTCTGAGTCAATAAACATGAGAGTGTGAGATAAAGTCTTTTAAATGAGTATTTTCTACAGAATAACATTTTTCTTTTAAACTAAACGCCCATGAATTACTGAACCCTCGATGATTGACAGAATTATATACCGATATTTCGCAGTATCTTGATTTAAATTGTATTTCAATTTGCACTTATTTTCTTACTTGCATCTCAACTTAGAAATCCATTAGCCTTAGATTTACATAGTAGCATTAGATTACGGTAGATCGATTATTGGTCCTTTGGGTTCAATAATCTTTAAAACTACGCGATCTGACTATGCACTTGAAGTCACGAATCATTTAGACATACTAAGTCGCGATCATCAAACATGAAAGTTGTAGAGAATGTTTTAGGGCTTTTCAAAAAGTACAAGAAATCCTCCATAGAATTTTTGAGCTAGGAGTTTTGAAGAGAGGAAGTTAGCCCTCCATACTTGAAGTTTTCTTTGCACAGAAGAAAGGTTTCTAAACTTATAACCTGTCGCATCGCTGCGAAAAGGGACCGACAAAGACAGAAGATTCGCCACCATTCGTTTTTTATCCCAAAAGATAGGGAAAGGAAACAATCAGAGAAAACCTACGAGAAGGGGAAAGACAGGTCATCGTAACCAAATCTCGGGTTCGGGAATTGGTTACGCAATGGGAAGATATGAGCACCCCTCACGTCCGTTATAATCAACGGGATCCATGCTTGTTGTCTATCTAAAAGGGTGTTAATCTATCAATGGCTGGCTCACAGGGACAAAAGAAAAGAAAAGGGACTCGATAGAGCATCGTCGCTCTATGCCTACGTATTCCCTTGTGCAATGGGAAAGTCAGAGTCAACGTAGTTCGGAAAACTACGGGTGAAGCGGGGGAAGGTTGCTCGCCAAGACATCATCGTCTTGTGCCTACATATCCTCGTCTGGTACGAGAAATCAGAGCAAACTTAGTTCGGGATGACCCGACCACATATTGGTTCAAGTGTTTTAACTGAGTAAGGTTAAATGGTGGTTTCAGCAGTTAGGGACGGTGCCTGTTTGCGGTAGAACCAAAACTTAACACACTCTTTTCTGAAAATGATTTTTAAAAAATCCTGAAGGATAAAAAGGTTTGATGTTTTGTTTTGTGTTTTTTATGAAGAAGTGAATTGAGTTAAGATTTGTAACTCATGTTGCACTAAAGACTATGACTTGAGAGCCAATGCATTGCATATCGCCCAAAGGGCATATGCTAAACACTCTAGACAGATTGAGAGAAGGCCCCCCAACTATCATTCCTTAAGTACTTAAGGCTCGTAGCGTACAACACTTATTATCCTTTGTTAGGTATCTCAAGAGATTATGAGATGAGAAGAAAAAGACACAAACCCTAAGGGGAAATTAGTCAACCCTAATGTTGTCATGCAAGATGCTCTTAATATTGGGATCAAAAGGGAAAGAATCTATCCTAATGTTATCATGCAAAGGATTGAACACCTAATGTCTCTCCTACTCCCATCTTAAACAGAAGGACTAGGAATCCTAAGGGATTACATAAAAAGACCAAGTAAATAATAGATAATTCAATCACAGATGAAATGAAGAAGGAGATGAAGTTGACTTAAACAAGTCAAGACAATGCAAACATGAAATGAAAAGATGCAAAGGTGATACATGAGAATAAAATGATGCAACAAAGGCAAGTGATCAAAAGGATATGAACAAGTTCAAAAGAGTGAGATGAAATGGGAGAAGTTACAACTCTTACAACCATTCAAACATCAATCACTTAGACAAAAGTCAAGCATAAAACACAAGCAATAGGCATGATCAAATAGAATATGGGAGAAAAAGGGCTTGGGCAGCAAGCAACATGTGAAATATATCAACCAAATATCTCATATTGATCATGAAGCAGCAAAGAGCAAACAAGTGCAAAAGATTGATCCATCATTCAAGACAAACTCAAAGTATGAACATGGATACCAAATTGTCTTAAATGATGATCAAAACCTAAAGGACAGAAGTGAAACCAAAAGGAAAGGGTTCAAAACAAGATGGAAAACAAAGCACAAGCAAGAAACAAGGCAAGGCAAATGGAAGAACCAAAGTTCTAAACCAAATTCAACACTTACAAACAAGTGGAAATGCCTAACTTCTAAGTAACTTGTGAAACAAGTTACACCAATGTATGACCTAAAAATGAAATACCAACACCTTAATCTTGTCATAAATGATTATCAATAATCATATGGTGCATATTGGATCCATCAAAGTTATTTCCCAAAGGAACTAGGTCAAACTAGCTTGTATGAACACCTTCAAAGGTGGCTTGACTTGCAAGGTTCACCAAAAATAGAAGAATGGCTCAATAAATTCCAAATAAAATTCAAAAAGAAACCAAATTCAATGGCAAATAGAAGCCAAAGTTTCAAAGTGAAACTCACCTCAAGACATCACCAAACAAATCCATTGTTAAAGGTGCTCCACCTTATTGAGTATTAATCGAGGGTCAACAAAAAACAACTCAAAGTCAAACATAAAATGATCAAACATGAACCAAAATCAACCTCAAAGGTACTTCAATCCATCCTCTAAATGGAGAAGAAACCTTATTCATAGGTGATGAAAAGAGAATCAATCAAAATGGTACCAATCGAAAGGTCTTGCTACAAGGGTCTCAATTCGACAAACCAATCAATCAAAATGTTCCAAAATAAAGAGAATCGAAGGATTGAAAATCAAACATGTCATCTGAAAATGTGATCAAACAAGAACAACGATGGATCAAACATGGCCTACTCAACATAGGGCTTCTGATGCAACCAACATGAGCTTAGATATGTGCCTAGAATGAGAGAAAAATGGAATAGAAGCTTACAGAACGGAGCAACTCCGTTGGTTGTTCAGATACGCGCAAGCTTGACTTTCTTCCTTCCAATCCACTCATTATGCTCTCAGGAAGAGGATGCAAGCTTCGATTGCAGTTGATTTGAGGTGAAAACTCAGATTCGAAAATGAAAAAAAGTTCGGAAATTTTGAAATTCTCTTTGCTCTCTCCAACTGCAAATCTCTCTTCTGAGCATTAGGGCAACCTAAAATGTTTTTATATGATGGGTTTCTGATCACCATGAGGGCCCATGTTGGCTTATTTGTGAGATTTGAAAAAATGCCAAAAATGATGCCATCCTTATGCACACACATTTTTTTGCTTCCTTCACGCCACATGAGCTCAACAATTTGAAGTGTGTGAAGTGTACATGTGAGCTAAATTGACTTGAGCTTTGTATTTGTTCCATACTCCAAGTTTGAAATCAAAACTCTTTTGGAAGGAAATTTGAAAATGTGTCGTGTAAAGGGTGTTTTCGTTGGTCCATTTGTGGTAACATTCAGTATGATCATATATTGGTGTAGAATGTCTCAAAATAAGTGACAAATATGACCTATAATGTACCAAGTTCATGCCATGACCAAAAATCAAAATTTTAACATAAAAACCTCCTACATGGCCATATAATTCACCAATCTCCACGAATCTTGAGTTGAATGATGAATATAATACTCTTAGGAACAAGTTTCATCTTGGTGGGAAATGCATTTGAGGTACATAAGTCCATGAAATTGACCATTGAACAAGATGACCTATAATGAACTTTTCCAAAAATACACTTGCCTTGAAAGGTCCATAACTTGAGATTTACAAATGATATTAAGGACTTCTAAGACTTTTTGGAAACCTAAGACCATGAGGAACAACTTTCATGTACACTTGAGGTTGAGGGGAAACTTGCTTCTAGGTTAAAATGCCTTGGAAGTGAGTTGACTTTTAGTTGACCAAAATTTTATTCATCAGAGACCTCTAACTTGTTGGCATCATCACTTGAGATGTAAAAACTCAATGGATTAGTTCTTATACTCAAAAGAAAGCTTAGAAAAATCTCTACAAGTCACATGTTTTCATGAAAATGAGATTGAGCTTGCAATATAAGTGAAAATGACCTTGAAGTTGGGCACTAAAGAAGAGGATTTTACACTAAAATCATTTGAAACCCTAATTTAATAACTTCTTCCACTCTTGATTCCTCTTGATTTGATCTTTTCATGATATCTTAGATGCTTCAAAATGACTTCCCATGGCTTGTGTGACTTGAAGACCAGTTTGGAAACCTCTCAAGTCCACAATTGACCTTGAGTTGACCAGATGAACCCCTAATTCCAAGTCCTTTGTCTATATCCTTTGTAGATGAATTGAATGACCCCACAAACTCCATAGTGACCCCTAGGGTATGCAATGAGCTTTTAGACCATGTCCTCTTCAAGATAGAGACCTCATGAATCCCTAATGATCCTCTGATGAGCCTCTGAGATATGAGATAATATCCACACACCCAACTCTCCTCTCAAGGAGCTTTGACCCTTCCATGATGATGATGCCTTTGATGTTTTGCACAAATACCTCTTGCTTGAGCTTGAAACCAAAGAGACCCTCCTCTTGAATGGCACAAAAATTCTTGACCCCATGCTAAGAACAATGTTATGCAAATGCAAATGCTAGAATGCAATGAAACACAAGCCAAATTAAGAAGGAAAGGTTTGTCAAATTTTGGGGTACAACATAACCACTTTATAAAAGTCTTGTACCATTTCTTGGAACCATGGAGATCATGAAACTACCCATTGAATTTCAACTAAACCATAAACTAAACCATTTGCAATTTTGCAGACCAAGAAGCCTCACTCTTTCCCTATAAATAAAGGCTCATTCTAAGCCTAAAAAATGCAATAAAACCTCAGCATTCCTCCTTGTCATTGTTTCCTTTTGTGCTAAGAAAGACCAACTTGCACAAACTTGCAATCCGTCTTCTACAAACCTTAAACCACTAATCCAAAATCATAAAGTCAACCTTCAAAACCTCATATCTTTGACTTTTCGAATATTATAAGCCATGACTTGGTTCTGGCCATTTCCAAACATTCCAACGCTTCAAACACCCCATATAAAACATCCTTAGGCTCTTCCAAACATGGTTTCTCAACTATAACTCCATTTGACAATTTTGGAAAAAGGAGTCATTTTTAGTTCTATTGGTTTTCCTTTGTTTCCAAGCACTCAAAAAGCTTCTTGGAGGTCTATTGGAGGTGTCTAAAGCATCACATATTTTCTGTAACAAGTCTTATGGAAGTTACAAGTGAGCTTCAATAGGTATGTTTCCAAAGAACTTTGAACTTGTTGAAATATGTACTATTTTGATGTGCATTGAGTTTAAACATGTTTGATATGATATTTGTGTTGTGTTTGAACCATTTTGTGATGCTATTATTAACTGCATGATGATGTGCCATAGAACATGAAAATTTGAAGCCTTTTAGGTCTTGCTTTCATGTTTTAATATAGAGTAATTTTTAGGAAAAAAACAACACCACCATTGTATTCTTCATGAAATTCTAGGCAAGTTTCATCTTTATTTCACTTTATTTCATTAAGAAATGAGCAATTTATGATCCCTTTTGCAAATGGTGAAAATCTGATTTTTCTTGAGCAAGCCAAGCAGGGCGCCCTCTTGGTGTAGCATTCAGGTCACATTTAGGCATTTTTATTAATGTGGGAAGGTAATACAATGGATGTATCACCACCTTAGTGGTTAAACCTGCATGCCTTTATAACGTTTGACCATCATAACTGGGGTTCAAATACCTCATCGCTCCAGTTATTTTTGATTTTTTGGATTTTTAGTGAGTTACTTATATTATGTTGCGCTTCTATGTTTATGTTACCACATGCATGTGGTTGGATTGGCTATTGTTTTGATCTACAAGCATGATGACCTGAGTTCTTGTCCCATGGGGACCATTCCCATTTATATTTATGACTTTGTTTTCTCTATTTTGTTCTCAATTTCGAATGAGCATAACTCCCTCAATTTTAATCCTTTTTGACTCATTCATTTTGCAAAATGTTCATAATACTGTGTATTTTTTGTTTGTAAAAAGAAAATACCAAAAAAAATTGTTTTTAATGCACTTATGTATGCCTAAAGTGTGTGGAAATTTTTAGGGTTTCCTTATGTTTCCTTTGATTATTTTGGGTGGTTCCTTGATTTCCTTTGTACATGTTGCCTTGTATGAACCATATACATCTTGTATGAAATTTGTATGATATTGTGGACTTGTAAATCATGTTTATACTTGAGCTTGATGCCTTGTTTATGCATATTTACATGTTAAAAATGTAAGTTGATTTTTATCCATACCATGAGCTTTTGCTTGACTATTTTTCCTTAACATGTGATGTTACTTATGCATATTTACTGGTGTTCTTTCACTACCTTTTGTAGAAGAGTTTTCTCCTAGCTTTGGCTTAGGAGTCATTTCTTCTTATTACAGAAGTTTTCACGATCGTTTCTTCCCCAACAGAACATCCGTTACTTGCTATAATATGACTGTTTTCTCTGAACCCTTTGTTCTGGAGTTCTTTCTACCTTTCATAGAAGGAAGTTATCTCTGAGCCTTTCGTTTTGGAATCCTCGCTACCTTTCGTAGGAAGAGTCTTCTCCTAACCTTTTGTTCAGGAGTCTTTTCTGCTTTTGCAAAAATTTATTCGATTGTGTTGCCCAGAGAGGGGTTCCTCTATATGGTATAGAAGGAATTTATCTTTTCTCCAAGCCTTTTATTTTGGGGTCCTTTTCTCCTTTCGCGTAAGGAATACTTTCTCTTAACCTTTTGTTGTGGGGTCCTCTCTACCTTTTGTAGGAGGAATATTTCACTCTTTAAGTTGATGAGATCTCTACCTTTGGTGAGAGTTATTTCATTATATGGGTTGGAGTCTCCCGACCTTTTGTAGGAGGAATCTTTCTTAAACATTTGTGTTCTTTTGCATTGCGTATCGAGCATATCATCATATATCCCTCATAACCAACCAATTTATAAAACTACCATTTATCTTTTGACAGATGTCTTTTTCTAAAAAAGCCATCCTGTTTTTTCATCCTGATACATTTCACCCTGGTTAGCTGAAAACTTTGGGTATTCTTGTATTTAATTTCCTTGTACCCTAACTCTGAGAAGGCCTTTGTCATACTCACTTTCAAGTCAAAATAGATTAAATAAGGGCATCTGTCACACCCTCTTTTTCACCCTAACCTTTAACATTCATGTTATTATCATTTGCATTAGCATTTGCACCTAGCATGGATCTTAGACAAGGAATCAAAGTATCTTATCCAACAATCAACAGAATGTCTTCATCTTCAAAGCTCAATCAAGAGCTCAAGCTCAACTTTGTGGCAATCTCAAGTAACAAGGTATCCATCACCATCAAGGCATGTCACTCAACCACTTGAATCAAGAACACAAGGATTGATTCTCCTCCTCCTATCTCATGGATGACTTTCTAGGGTTTTGGTTCAAAAGGAGATTAGTGACTAGTTTCTTTGGGAAATACATGATTCTAAAGATCAACACACACCTTGAAAGTACCCTACATGGATTATGTGTCATCTCAAGCCATCACAAGGGCCTCAGTCAATGGAAATGATCCTAGGATTTCATCTGGTCAAGAAAAGTCAACTGTGATTCAATAAGATCAAGATTTTGAATTTCAAGGGTATGACATTTGTTATCATGTTATTTCATTAGTTTGAATCGAGAGGAGTTAAGGAGAAACATAGAATCAAGAGTTTGACTATATTAGGGTTATGATAGAAATTTTCCGAAGTGTGAAAAACACTAATTCTAGTCATCTTGCAACTTCCATAACTTTCTCATTTTTGATCCAATGAATGCAAAGTAGCTATCAAATTTAAGAAGACATCGTGAACTACAAGTTTGCAGAAGTAAGCATGTCCAAAATACTCATGGTTTAGGAGATATGATGAGTGAAAGTTGAGAAAAAGGAGATTATGACATTTCTACACTTAGAAGTTTTTCTAAGTATAAAAACTCAGTTTGAAATACCTACTTCCAAGCCCATTTTTCACGGCGATACAAGCTTCATTTGAATTTTCCTACAACTTGAAAGTTGTAGAGAATCCTCTAAGCTTTCTTTTGAGTAATATATCATCTCCATCGGATGTGTAGAGCTCAAGTTATGATGCTCCCAACTTAGGGTTTCAAAGTTGTCAAAGGTGGTAAGTGGTTAGACAAATTTTTCACTAAGCTCTTGACTTCAATTGAGTTTTCCCATAACATGAAAGTTGAATATCATTCTTTAGGATTTATATCCATTACCATAACACTTCCATTGGATCACGACTCCTTAACTTATGTGGATTCAAAGATGGGATGTCAAATTTGCCAAAGTTACATAACTTTGAATTTTTCTAAGTTATTTTGAGGATAGTTTTGAGGACATGTTTTCAACTTAATATTTCTCATCCTTCCAAGCTTCATTCCAAAGTTTTTTGAACACAAGTTTTGATCACCATTCTTCCTACTTCACATTGATCACAAGAACTCCCATTTTGCATCAAAAATCATCAAGATTGGATCAAGGAAAGTGTGGTATTTGAACATGATTCCAAGGACCCAACTTGCCACCATTCTTTAGCATAATTACATTTGGTCTTTTGCAGCATTGATCTTCACCTCATTCTTGTGCAATAGGTATCATCTTTTTGTTACAAACATTCCTATAAAAGGGCCAACAAGCCGTGTAACACATTTCTTCATTTTGAATTATCTTTATCATAGAAGAAAATGAGATATGATGCATGAGGCTCACCCTCCACTCACTCCATCAGAGGCTTTTCATACCACATCATGTAGCCACCAAAAGGGACAACAAATACGACCCAAAAACCTCTTCACCATGGTACCAAACCAGAGTGGCTCCTTCAAATTCAGATTGTCACAAAAGGCTTTAACCAAACTTAAACACATTAAAATATGCCCCTAACCATTGAAAAAAATCTCATATATAAGTTAAAAGAGCACACACTCTCTCATTTTTTCAAAATTTCTCTCCTTTCGAATATGAGTTTCCAAGGCTTTTTCCTCCATTATTTTATCAGCATTATCATATTCAGAGTTTGAAGAAGAAAAAGAGAAGGTTTGCTTAAAGCTTGAGGCAGGAACAAAAACTTTGGATCTTTGTTGTTGGAGGTAACTTTCTCCTTCTTATTTCTTGCATGATATATGTGTTTTATATGTATTTCTTACATGTTTGGAATCTTGAACTAGCATAGATGATACTTGGATACTTGTTGTTCTTGTTTGGGAAAGTTCCAGTTTGTGTATAAAATTTTCGTGGTGTGATTTCTTCATGATACATTGTTTTTTAATTGCTTTTAATGCCATATCTAGATTCTACGTAAAAAAATCTAGTAAGTTAGTGTATTTTCTTTGGTGTTTTGGTGAGCTTTTCAGTGAGCTCCGGTGAAAGTCACCAGAGAAGAAGACCGGAGCCCTAGCTCCGACATCTGCTTATGTGTTTTGTTTTGAAATGTTGACTGCCTACGTGTCACCTATTTCTGGTATGCATGGATCTGATGTGTATTAGTGATATGCCACACGTGTTTTTTTTTGTTTCTGAATATATGACAATTGGTTTGGGCTTGGTGGTTCTTGTTATCCACACCCCTGCATTTTTGGCCCAATGTGCATCATAGTTTGTCTTAGTTCATTTGCTTTTTCAATATTGCACCCCCTCCTTGTTTATTTGTTCTTTTAATTTCCTTTACATTTTAATCATATTTTAATTGTTCCAAGCATGAGTAAAATTCATAAAAGTATATTTTACACTCTTTAATGTCTCAATTATTTTATCAAATATTTATTTTATTTTTTTAAACGTTTTTTTCTATTTTATTTTGATTTATTTGTAAGAGGTGTTTCCTAAAGTACCCTTAGATTAGGGTTTTGAGTTTTGATGCCTTAAACACTTTTGATTGAGCTATGTTTTTGCTATGTTTTGGCACACATAAGAGGATGTTTGAATGACTTTGTTGAGATTTGGTAATGTGGTTTGGTATGCTTTTCACTTGATAATTTGTGACCCTCGATTTATGTTCAACTTGTGGAGTACCCTAGCTTGTTGGTTGCTTTTGTGCAAGTTCTTGTGCCTAGATTTTTTCCACCTTTTGCGAACACACACACACACACACACACACACACTTGAGTATGTTGAAATGAGTTTGAGTCTTTTATTGGAATTCGTCTGATCATTTTTCTATTTTTGGATGCTACATCAAGTTGATGATATTTTGACCATGCTTCTTTGATGCTCTTGACATAGTTCTTTACTCGTGTTTTGAGGATGATTCCTATTGATTTTATTTAATGTCTTGATGTTGAATACACTTTAAAATGCTTGTGTTTATTTTTGACATCATTTGTCTTTCAACTTAATTGACTCACATTGCTTTGGCTTGTTCACTCTTGAATGTGGGGTTGATCCCCTAAAGTAAAGGTGCTTGTACCTTGACTCTTTTGACTTTGCCTAGTTATTTGGGTTGTGTTGTGTGACTTCTTTGACCTTGCTTATATTATTTGAATGTGTATACTTCTTCATTGGTATGTTTATTATTGTCTATGATTCAAGTTTGAAACATATCATCTTACATACGTGCTTGCTTTATCCTAATTGATTTGACTATGTCTTTTTTTTTTTTAGGTTGTCTGAATTGACTTCTTGATGTTTTGCTCCATTCATTCCTACTCACATCCTTTTCATATTCCATATATCATATCCCCTCTTAGTGGATATTATGTATCCCTTTCCCCACATGCAATGTAATAGTCTAGTTCCTTTTGCTTTTATGCTTGTTTTTGCTGGTTAAAAAAGATAAAATGAACTTAGGACTAGAACACATTTTCAAAATAAAGAACAAATAAAACTTGATCCAATGTCAAATAATTTTTCAACATCCATTAACTTGGTTCATACCTTAGGGTTTCTCTTATCTCATTCTATTTTCTTATCTTTCTATTGACCCCACACTAACCTTGTATGTACTATACCCTTGTAAGTCGATTGCTTTGCGCATCGCCATCAACCTACCTTGATCTATTAATCACCCATTTCTTTTTAAACCTTTCTTCTTTATTTCTCTTATCTCTTTGGGTTTAAAAACCATGGTCTTGTACCAAGCGCATTTTCAAACTTCTTTTCTCAGTAAACCTAGATGGTAGTGGAGTGGTTTGGCGAAGGCCTTGTCCTATCCCGAGTGCTTGACATTACCTTTAAGGTTCACTGTCATAAAGGGCATACCATTCTAAATTAAAACACCTTTAATAAGGGAATAAGGTTCTCTTTGTATTGAACTAAAGATATATGATTGAGTGAAGACTTCTTCCCCTCCGAGTATTAAGATACTCACTTTAGAGTGTGTGGTCTTGATACTCGTCTTTCAATACAAAGACATGACTATATTTGCCATACCACTTTTACAATTAATCTTTTGAGATAAATAATTGGGTACTAGCCACAAGGGGTTACTATCTGAGGGCTTACTTCACCCTTAAAAGTCAACCTTCAACAAATCAAAGGTTGCATCTTGCCTTGATGGCGAAAACTAATTCTTTTCTAAAAGGACATGTTACGTCCGTTTGATCGCAAACAGGTAACGCCTAAGACTCCATGAGCGAGCTGTAATACACCTAACTGCTAGAATGTGCACATTAACACTGTCCATAAAAGGCACCAACAAACCATAGTTTGAACTATGGACGCTGTCACACCCTCATTTTCGCCTTTAGCCTTTATACCTTACATTCACCATATCATACATCATTTTATTGCATATCGGGCATGTGGGTACAGATTGGGTCGACTTGTCATTTTCCATTTTTAAATGAGATAACTTGTCTATCTTGGACTACATGGAAGAAAAGGTTCATCATCTAAAGTTTGATCAAAATTGGAAAGTCTATTCTTGTAGATTTCTTCAAAGAGAAGTTACTTGACAAAATGTTAGGATATGCAAGTCCATAATTCAAGACTTCATCCATTTCAAGCATGATGGTTCTAGGGAAATCCATCATTCAAGATTGGAGGCAAGAATATTACCAAGAGAAACTTTATGATATTACAAGAATGTCATTTGTTACAATATATCCAACTCTAAGTAATGATTAGAATTTATTTCTAATCTTCATTCAAGCTTCTAATCAAATTCATGCCACACCAAGTCCACTTTATGCTTACAAACATCTAAGAAATATGTAAGGATTAAATCAACATTGGATTGTTTTAAGACCAATATTATGCATGTTAATCATAAGCAAAATAGTCCCATGCAAAAGTGACAAATTTCCTAATGTCACAAAATCTACATGTCACAAGACCAAAGGCATAACATGTGACAATGTTTCTACACATCAGAATTTTCAAAATGCTGTCAAGAATTGGTAGCATTGACCAAGAGGAGCTGTCCAAGCACAAGCCAACAAAATGGGTGCAAGGCACAAGGTGCTGCAGAAAAATAGCATAGGAAAGTAGTGCAGAAAATGCAGCATAGCACCTTGCATGGAAATGGAAAGAAAGAGAGTGACATAAGGAAAGGTGGTAAGAAACATTGCCCCATGAAAAATCTGAAGTGTGGGAAGAAGTGAAAACCCTAGAGGAGCTGAGATAAGAGGAGGGGGCTGTAAACAAAAAGGGGACTCTTCATGCATTCAGAATTCATTCACAACACTACACATCACACACATTGCAAAAAAACCAGAAAAATAGAGAGCTTTGGAAACAAAAAAAAAGAGAGTGAGATAGAACCAAGAGAACCACAAAAGAGTAGAACCTTCACAACATAGAGTGAAGAGGAGTGAGGTACATTCAACCAAGACCAAGGAGGACTTGCAAGAAAGATAGAAAGCTCTTGGGTATCCATTTCCTCCAACCTTTCTCTCTTTACTTTTTTTGCTATTTACATTCATTTTGTTTACTCTTTTTGTGTTGTTGTATTGTATGTATCATGTAAGGTCCCATAAGGGACCAAGAAACCATTCTTAAGAACCGTAAAAACGAAACGGAAACACAAAAAAAATTAGGGTTTTGGTTCTGGAAGCACAACACGGGCCGTGTCACACGACACGGCCGCCCGTGTCACACTTCTGGATGGCCTTTTCAATGAAAAATACCCAGGTCTCACAACACGGGCCATGTTACACGACACGGCCACCCGTGTTACACCTCTGTTTGAGGTTTTCCATGTGAAAAATCCCCAGGCTTCACAACACGGGCCGTGTCACACGACACGGCCACCCGTGTTGCACCTCTGTTTGCCCTAAAAATCGTTTTTATCCCAGGCCTTGTGACACGGGCCGTGTCACACGACACGGGCCGTGTCACACGACACGGGCCGTGTCACACGACACGGCCACCCGTGTCACACCTCTGTCAAAACCCTAAACTCCTATTTTCGTGCACCTTGTGACACGGGCCGTGTCACACAACACGACCGCCCGTGTCACACCGCTGTTTTACCGTTTGCTTCGTGCCATTTTTATTGGCATGTCTCGATTTTTTTTATGCAACTAACTTCATTTGTTTGTATGTTTTTAATGTGAATGTTGTTATGGTCCTTGTTGACCTTTGATTCTTAAAACCTTTTTAAAAACAAACTCTCGATTTTATCGAGCCATTTTCAACCTTGTAAGCTGATTGCCTTGTGCATCGCCATCAACCTTGTCCGTATCACCTCAAATACATTTTTACAAACAATAAACCTTGATCCAACATCAAGTGATCCTTTTCTCATAAAAAATCCAAAACATAATAAGTATACGATTAGAACTATACACCATGGATTTTAAAGTGGTGGAGAAGGAATGAGAATGGAACTCTCCTACACGTTCCGAATGTTTTGAATACAAGGCGCTCGACTTGGTTATTCGAGACATTAAATTCTATCCAAAGTCTTTTGTGTATAATCTTAATCAAGAACCACTTTTATTCAAAAAAACATAAAAATAACATCAACTCATCAAACTTATTTTCGCCTTAGGGCATCAATCAAAAAATCTTTTTTTCAAGATATAAAATCAACCAACAAACAACTATTTCACAAGCCTCCGAACTACGGAGCTCTGATTCTTCACTTCTTTTAAGTGAGGATACGTAGGCACAAGGGCCACAATCCTTGGCGAGCATTAAAATAAATAAATCAACCCCTCTTTTCCTTAAACAAGCAAACTCTTAATAACAACACCCATTCATGCGAAATAACCTAGGAGGTTCCCATCGAGTACGATGGATGCGAGGGGGTGCTAACATCTTCCCCTCGCATAACCGACTCCCGAACCCTAAAACTTGGTTGCGATGACCACGCTCTTTTCCCAAAGGTTTTATCGCTATTTCCCTTTCCCTCCGTGGGATAAATAAAATCCGGTGGCGACTCTGTGTCATTTTTCGCGTAGCGACAGACGCTCTAATTCTTTACTTCTTTTATTTGAAGATACGCAGGCACAAGGGCCCCAATCCTTGGCGAGCACACTCCCTTCTTTTATCCGTAGTACTCCGAACTACGTTGACTTTGAATTTCTTATACCTGTTGAGAATACGTAGGCATAGGACTATGAAGTCCTACCGAGTCTCTTCCCCCTTTCCACCTTCTATTTTCTCTCTATTTTTGTTCCAACCCTTCTTTTTCCCCTTAGAACACTCTTAGGAAGCAATATCCTTTAGCAGCATCCTTACACATAGACAAGCAAATGGTTCCCATCGAGTACGATGGATGTGAGGGGTGCTAATACCTTCCCCTCACATAACTGGCTTCCGAACCCTTTCTCATGGTTGCGGGACCATCTTATCCATTTCCTTCTTGGGGTTTTCTCGATGTTTTCCCTTCCCCTTTTGGGATAAATAAAGTTCAATGGTGACACTTCTGTTCTTTCATTTTTCGCCTCTCCATCGTTGCATTTTTTCGAGGTGCGACAATGTTTGAAATTTAACTTGCCATATTTAACTTTGCTCACATGTCATCCATTGTATGTTTGCATCTTCATCCACATGTTATTATCATAAGCATGTTCCTTTTGCTCAAGTATGCTTAGTTTTTACCTTTACATATCTTAAATTGTATTCATGATTAAGTGATGTTTTAACTTATACATGTTTACTTTGAATGATACCATGTAAAGTAATGCTTTGACTTATACATGCCTTGTTTCATCTTTGAACTTTCTCCATGTTTAGGTATTGTTATAACTTTTACATGTTAACTTTGAACTTTGTTTCCATGCATGCTTAAGTATTGTAATGACTTATCTATGTGGAAATGTTTAAATTGTCTTCATGATTAAGTGTTGTTATAACTTATTCATACTTGTTTTGTATTAATTATTAAATGGTGTTAGTAAACCTTAATGCATGCTTGCTTTGATTATGAACTTAAACTTGTTATCCATGATGCTTTAGTCTTGTTAGAACTATACTTCATGATTGTTTAGATATTGTAACATCTATGTTTGAATGTACTCACCTTAGTTGTCACCATGATTTGTAACTTCATTGAACTTTGAATGTTCTTGATTGTTACCTTGTTTCTTTTATGACTTTGTCAAGTCCCTTACCATAGATGTTGTCACATCTCTTCTTTATGACTTGGTTGTAACCATGTGTTTTATATTTATCATACTACATCATGTTTGAATGTTACTTTGAATGCTTGGAATTGATATCATGTTTGAATACCAGACTTGTTCATACCATTCATATTGTTTATACTTTCTTTAGCTTTGTCAAGTTATTCCCCCAAGTGATGTTAGCTTGTTAGTTTTGATCCTTATGTTGCCTCTTATTCCTTAATCCAAGGGAAAGAATCTCCATTGAATCAATGTCATAGGTATCTTATCCATACCCAATTCCTCTTTGACCTTGTTAGAGTCATTAGATTTCCAACTTAGACTTAGGGTAGAACTTACAACTCTTTTGACTTTGTTAAGTCAAGTAAGTGTTAAGGCTTTAATGCTTACCTCTCCTTTGAACCTTGATCATAATCAGATGTTCATTCATCCCTAGTGAAGTGAGCTACAAGTGCTCTGATTTCATCCTTGTAAGGATATGTAGGCCCAATACAACAAACTTTTGGCGAGCATACTTAGTAATAAACCCTTAGGTTCCTATCTTCACCCATAAAACCCAAACACAAGACATTTCAAAACAATAGCAAACAATAACACGAATACTAGCAAGAGGTTCCTATAGAGTACTATAGATGCTTAGGATGCTAACACCTTCCCTATATATAACCAACCCTAAAATCCCACAATCTCTTAGCATTGTTGTTAAATTGCAAACTTAGGGTGTTTTACGATCTTTACCCTTTCCCTTAGATAAATCAAAGCTCAGTGGTGAATCTTAAAAGACTTGTGATTCAAGTTAATCAATATCTTGATATCCAATTCTCACCGCTATACTTGGCAAACTGTTTGATTCATAATTATGTACCTAATATGGAAATGTTTATGCTGACTTGTATGGTTAGTTAGAGAATTGTTATGTTATAAGATGATGTGTTGTTGTGAAGTAAGATGAATAAATGCTTATGAAGTTACATTTGTTAATTTTTTATTGTTTGTGTTGTTTATTGAGGTTGTAACATTAATTAACCATTGCACATAAATAATGACGTTGTGCATAAATGGTGAGATGTGCTTGGTGAAACATTTGATGACAATGCATGTTGTTGAAAGTCATGCATCATGGTGTATGGACTTCGGTCTAGTTTTGGTATGCTCTGGTCCTATGGCGGGGATCGGGAGCGAGATGACCCTGAGTCTTCATAAATGGTACCGAATGCATAATGAGTCAGTTGTAAAATACATTTGCGTACATGATTGCATATGTAGTTGATTATTCACGATGTTTTTGATTGGCTATGAATCTGTACATGTTATTATGAAGGGTTTAAGACTATGTGGTTGTTAATTTTGTAATTAAATGTGTGTTTTATGATGTGTTCACTACCTTAGCATTTTTTACACTGTTTATATTGGTTTGTTGTTTCTCACGCCCTTTTCTTTCATGTTGTCCACCATGGACATCTTACAGATACTCAGGAGTAGAGTTTGCTGATGTAAGTGGAAGTTAGCTCCTGGAGTTACTTCGTTTAGTTTTTGTTGTTAGAAGTCTTGTTCTGATTCTATAACATCAGGGTGTTGCACCCCAAAATTTGCCCAACCATTTCTTGTACTTGGCTTGTGTTTCATTTCTGCATTTGCATAGCATTTGTGTTAGAGGCAGGGGATTAAGGTTTTCCGCGGCTCAGATTTCTTTTAGTGCAAGAGACTGAACAACGAGCATTAGAAGCTCCGACATTTATTTTGCCCAGCGATCGAACGATCAATTTTATTTTGTTTTACAGGTTATTTTCAGTGCAGGAGACAGCATGCAGGCTATATTAAGCATTCTCACAGTTGGAATATTCAAGAACAAGTTTCAGAAGCATAAGAAAGCTCAAAACGGTTGAAAAGAGACCATTGTGCAGGTTTCCCTCCAAAAGGCGCCAAATTTAAATTTTTGAAGGTTTTAATCGATTAACCAATTGGTTAACTGACTAACCAAGTCAAAAACAGGTCAAATTCAAATATTCAAGGTGTTAATCAATTAACCATATGGTTAACTAATTAACCGGTGCAAATTTTTGCTTTGCACGTGAATTTTCAAGTGAATTAACTTTGGGGTCCATTTTGTTCATTCTTGAAGTTGATTTTACACTAAAGGAAGGATCTAGAACCATTTCAAATTTTGGCTAACTTTCAAATCATTTCAAGTTCCCTCCAAATTCCCATTCCTAATTCCATGCCATTTTTCATAAACCACATTCCAAACCTCATTTGGATCCTAACCTAAGGGGTATTTAAATGTTCTACTCCAAACCTCACACATTTGATCCTCATAATTTCATTCTCACTTCATAATTCACTCTCACTCTCTCAATTTGCTCTCAACTTTTCACTTCTAAAACCTCTACCAAAGCTCTTCTCACCTTGAATTCTTTGATTCTCCATTGGAATCATTGATTTCTAAGAGCTAAACCTTCATCCTTCATCATCATCATCTCCATTTTTCCATTCAATTTTTGTGCAAGTTTGGATCTGAATTTTGGTGTTGGTATGGAGTAGCTTATTTGAGTGGATCTTGCTTAATTTTGGTTGATCATCACTTCTACTACAAGAATACACTCGGGTCTTGAAGGAATTCCGGATTTCTAGCTTGGATCTGCTCAATTGGAGTTGAATCAACATTAACCGAAGCAATTCTCTGCTCCGTAGGTTGGAATTCTAGATCCATTGTTGTTTTGAGCTTATTTGCATAATCATCATGTTGATCTTCATTTTTGATTGATTTTGTTGATGTTTGATCCATATGATCTGAGATCGTGCTGGTTTAATGTGTTTATATGTTGATTGGATAACTGTTTTCTGGTTTAAATTCGTGCATAATTGATTATGGGATTATCCGAATTATCAGATAAGTGCTTATTTGCTGGAAATGCCGTTATCTGGTTGTTTTTATGCTTCTAGCACAGTGTTAACCGATTAAGCAAAATGAATTTTCAAATTTTCAGGCATTTTTGACTGGTTAATCGATTAACCTCTGGTGTTAATGGATTAACATTGTGCCAGCAGGCCTGTTTTTCTGTTTTTCATGCTTGTTTGGTATAGTTTCACTTTGAATCTTCACGGATCAGTGTGATGCATTAGGAGTGAGATGTTTTGGATATATGTCTCTGTTCTTGATCATTTAATCATGATTTTATCAACACTCGTGTTCGATTTCCACTTGAATGCATGCTTATAGATGTGGTTCAATATAATGATAATGTACATTCTTGCTTTTGCTTGCATTGCTTTAGGTTGAGATGCGCTTGTGGTGGTTGTTGTCCCTCACTTTTTCCTCCCGCTTTTCTTCGGTGATTAATGGTTGAATGGTTGTAGGGGTCATGACTTTTCCCATTGCATCTCACTTTTGGCTCGAACTTGTTTAAGCTCATTTGTATGCTTTTGTGTGCATTTTCTTTTGGTTCTTGCATCTCTCATTTGCATGCTTGAGGTTAAGATGTGCTTGTGGTGGTGTTTACCCCACACTTTGTTCCTCCCCCACTTTGATTCTAATTGTGTATTACATGTTTGCATATTGCATTTTTTCTTATGCTTTCTTCTTCTTCTTCTTTTGTCTTTCTTCTTTGCCATGTTCCCTTAGG
Organism: Lathyrus sativus; assembly: GCA_963859935.3. NCBI lineage: Eukaryota > Viridiplantae > Streptophyta > Magnoliopsida > Fabales > Fabaceae > Lathyrus > Lathyrus sativus. Next base: position 450,812,061 of record OZ012739.1, on the reverse strand, counting down.
ACCTCTAATCTCTCTTGCTCAAGATTGATTATGGTTGACCTTAGGCTTGAACCCATGCATGATAATATTAGGTAGCATTCCCTTTTTTCCCAATCATTAGTGCACTATGTATGATAACTTTAGGTTGAGTCTTTGTCTCCCTTTAGAGTGTCTCTCTCTTCTCATATTCAATCTTTCTCAAAACATCTAATAAAGGTTAAGGATTGTTGTACATTATGAGCCTTAAGTACTTAGGAAATGGTGATTGAGGGGCCTCCTTTCAATTATCTAAAGTGTTTAGCGTATGTCCTTTGGACGATATGTGACGCATTTGCCCCTAGGTCATAGTCTTTAGTGCAACATGAATTACAAACAATAATCAATGCACTTTTTCTCTAAAAAACACAAATACAAACTTCAAATCATTTTATCCTTCGGGATATTAATTTGGAAAACCTTTTTCATAAGGAGAGTTTTGTTAACTCTTAGTTCTACCGCAAACGGGTAATGCCTAAGTCTCCAATGGTCGAGCTGCATACACCTAACTGCTAGAACTAAGTTTTAACCCTACTCGGGCCTAAAACATTTTGAACCAACCGGTGTTCTTGTTAGCCCGAACTATGTTTGTTCTAATTTCTCATACCAGATGAGATTACATAGGCACAAGACGGCGATGTCTTGGTGAGCAACCTTCCCCCATCTTGCCCTGTAGTTTTCCGAACTAAGTTGACTCTGACTTTCCCATTGCACGAGGGAATACGTAGGCATAGAGCGGCGATGCTCTATCGAGTCTCTTTTCTTTTCTTTTCTCCCTGATCCTTAGCTAGATAGTAAACACCCATTTAGATAGATAACAAAGCATGGATCCCGTCGAGTACGGCGGATGTGAGGGTGCTAATACCTTGCCCTTGCGTAACCGACTCCCGAATTCGAGACATGGTTGCGATGACCTGTCTTTTCCCGTTTTCGTTAGGTTTTCTCTGGTTGTTTCCTTTCCCTCTTCTAGGATAAATAACAAATGGCGGCGAATCTTCTGTCCTTGTCGGCCCCTCTTCACAGAGATGCGACACATGGTAGGGAATGATATTTGATTATAATGTTTTATTTGATTTTAAACCTTTAATCTGTTCTATATTGGAGTTGTATAGAGTTGCTTATGAGAACTCTAGTTTTTAAAGAAATTTTGTTTAAGTGGAAGTTTGAGACTAAATGTCTTGTTGTCACTATTTTATTTAAATCGAAATAGGAACAATACTACCGTAATGATACCCTAAGTGATGGTGAGTGTGTGATGACATGTATTGATTATTTATGATGCGATATTTTGTTAATTGTTAAATGATTAGAGGTTTGTCATTTGTGACACCTTATATTGTCATGTAGTTTTTAAAATATAAGTTTTGGGGCTTAGGGAGCTCCATGAATCCTTCAAGAAAAGTATACCTATCCTTGGTCAAAATGTTCCTTTCAAATCTTTACTTCCCCCATGGAATAATTTATTCCGAAAGCACAAGATATCCATATCTTTGTAAGAATTTGGAAACATTTTGGGTCTTCTTCTTGACATAAGATTGTCTCCACCTCATTTCAGATTAATCCAAAGTCTACGGTATTTACCCCCTTCACTGTTGGATCCATGAGCCCTAAGATTCACATGATTCCCTATGTGGTATACCACAAAATCTTTCAAAGGAAAAGAAACTTCATACACCTAACTAGATTTGACATTGCAACTATATGGGTGATTGCATATAAAATTGAAACAAATTGGGCTACTGTAGTCATACAAGACATGTTGGCTAGCAAAATAAAAGGGATATGCTTACCATATGGCAACCTGGTCACAAATATTTAGCACATCAACTTCTATTTTTAAAGAGAAGAATTTAAGTAAGTTGTAACCAAAATAGATGAATAGGCACTAACAATGATGAGGTACAATATTTTCAATGGAAAAGTAATTCAAAAACTTCCAAAGGAAAGAAAATAAGAATGGAAAAGAAGCATCCATGGATCTGGAAGATTTCTACTATGTTATTCCTGAAACTCCCTTTAATGAAGACCTCCTCAAAGAAATAATCAAAATATTAAATATGACAAATGATAAGATCAACTTCTTGGCCTTACACTTTTCCCAAGACCTAAGACAACTACCTTATAGGATGTTCACTAATGATGATGAGGATAGTGAAGAATGGTGTCACCTATGTGTCTTAGTCCTTAAGTGTGTTAAAATCCAAATTTTCATGCATAATTTCTTTTCCTATTACAATTTTCTACTTTCCCATACTCCAATTTCCAATATTCATTGAATCAATAAAATGTTTTCCTATTAATATGTTTGCCTATCCACTTGCATATTTAAAATCTTGTCTTGCATTTTTACCCGCCTTTTTTATTATGAAAAAATGAGAAAGCATAATCTATGAGGGAGTAGAGTAGACTTTGTATTCATGTGAGTGGGAGTTTAACCACTCTAATTCATTATCTAGAAATTTTTATTTTACCACCTCCTTGAGAGATGTGTTGTCATCATAAAAAAGGAGGAGAATGTAGAACTATGCGCTTGTAGCTTAATCAGGGAGTGATAAAAGCTTATACATAAGAAAGATATGCATGGCCCTAATAACATCATAGTTTTGATGATGACAACACCTGATGATAACAAGCTTGAAGAGATGTAATGACTAAAGTTAAATTAAGAAGTCAAAGATGCACAATATGGTTGATCAAGATATTCCTCTAAATTAAACTAAATAACTAGGGATTAGTAGTCACCGATAATATCCTCAGATGATGGAACCTGACTTAATGGAATCTCAAGTCTCATCTCCAAGAGTAATCATGTGAAGTGCATATATGATTGGTATATTTGACAACAGACTTAAAGCTTTGGAGTGTGAAAGAGAGGAAGTGTGAAAGTTCATCTGATTGGGATAATCCCCCCACATAAGAGGATACTAGAGGTATTAGTGATCCCAATGCCATGCCCGAAATGCATGCCAACATGAATGAGTTATGCTTCCAGAATCAAACTCGAGAGGAAAATGTCAACAACATCCAAAAATTCCTATATGAGGCTACTCCCATAGAGGAGATGGAAGTGTTATACCCCATCCACTTTTAGATGAAATATGGGAAGCACCCGTTCCCTAAGGTTACAGACCTCCCTCATTGGAAAAGTTTAATTCCCGCATCGATCCACCTGAGCATGTCACCTCCATCAACATACAGATGACCAACAACAGAGCGATCAAATCTCTAAAGTGCATGCTATTTTTGGGTACTTTAAGAGATATAAACTTACGAAGGTATATAGGCCTACTCCGAGGTTCCATCGCTAGCTTCCAAGAGCCAGTGAAAAAACTCGTTCACTAGCTTGTAGAAACATGGCATAGAAAGATATCCACCAACAATCTTATTAACATTTGAGAAGGACCTTTAGAGTTGTTAAGGGAATACCTTTCCTATTTTAATAAAACCACCATACGTCTCATTCACCCAAATTTATAAAGTTCATGGGGAATTTCATAATGGTCTCAAATCAGGTCACTTTAATGAGTCTTTCATTCAAAGTGTAGCACCCCAAAATTTTCCCTTCTGTTTTAACCTGGACAGGCTTTTGTTTTCTTTGCAGTTTCGTATTTCTGCATATCATAGCATCTCTTCTTGAGGCGCGGGATCAAGGTTTTCTATGGCTCAGGGTTTCTTTTGTTGCAAGAGACCGAACAGCGAGCATCAGAGGCTTCGGCATTTATTTTTCCCGGCGATCGAGTGGTCTATTTTATTTTATTTTGCAGGTTATTTTTGGATCAGGAGGCAGCATTCAGGCTATCTCAAGCGTTCTCATGGTTGTAGTATTCAAAAGCAAGTTTCAGAGGCTGAACAGGGCTTAAAACAGATGAAAACGGGGAAATGTGCAGATTTCCCTCCAAAAGGCGCCAAAATTCAAAATTTCAAGGTGTTAATCGATTAACCCAAATGGTTAACCAATTAACCAAGTCAAAATTAGGTCAAATTTGAATTTTTTAAGGTGTTAATCGATTAACCCATACGCTTAACCGATTAACTAAGGCAATTTCAGCTCTGCACGTAAATTTTCAAAGGCAGCCACTTTGGGGTCCATTTTGATCCTTGTGAATTTGATTTTGCACCAAAGGAAGGATCTAGAACTACTTCAAATTTTGGTTAACTTTCAAATTAGTTCAAGTTCCCTCCAATTTCCCATTCCTAATCCCAAACCAATTTTCACAAACCACACTCCGAACCACATTTGGATCCTAACCAAGAACATATTTAAATAATTTGCTCCAAACCTCACACACACTATCCTCATAATTCCATTTCATTTTCAGAATTCATTCCAATTCTCTTAATTTTGCTCTCAACCTTTCACTCCCAAACTTCACCAAAAGCTCTTCCCACCTTGAATTCCTTGATTCTCCATTGGAATCATTGAATTCTAGAGCTAAAACCTTCATCCTTCATCCTTATCATCTCCAATTCTTCATTCAACTTTCGTGCTAGTTTGGATCTGAATTTTGAAGTTGATCTAGAGGAGCTTATCTGGATAATTCTTGCTTAATTTTGGTGGATCTTCATTTCTACTACAAAAAATCACTTGGATCTTGAAGAATCTCTGGGTTTCTTGCTTGGATCTTCTCATTTGAAGTTGAATCAACATTTACCAAAGCAAATCTCTGCTTTGTAGGTTGTAAATTCTAGATCCGATTTTATTTTGAGCTTATTTGCATAAGCATCATGTTGATCTCCATTTTTTATTGACTTTTGGTTGATTTGATCCATGTGATTTGTGATCTTGTTTTATTAATGTGTTTGCATGTTGATTGGATCACTGTTTTCTGGTTTAAATTCATGCATAATTGATTATATGATCATCTGGATTATTGGAGAAGTGATTAATTGCTGAAAGGTGCTTTTGAGCTGTTGTTTTCTATTGTTGGTACAGTGTTAATCGATTAACCAGTTGCAGTGCAAATTGGTTAATCGATTAACCAGTGCGAATGTTCAAATTTTCAAACATTTTTCAATGGTTAATCGATTAACCCCTGGTATTAACCGATTAACACTGTGCCAGCAGGCCTGTTTTGCTGTTTTTCAATGTTGTTTTGGTATGGTTTCACTTCAAATCTTCATGGATCGATATGATGCATTTGGAGTGAGATGTTTTGGACATGTGCTGATGTTCTTGATTGTTTGATCATAATTTCTTCGACATGCGTGTTTGATTTCCACTTGAATGCATGCTTATGGATGTGGTTCAAAGTGATGATCATTTCCATTGTTGCCTTTGCTTGCATTGCTTGGTTGAGATGTACTTGTGGTGGCTGCTGTCCCGCACTTTTTCCTCCCACTTTTGTTTCATGTTTGCATTCCATGTTGCATTTTATCTTCCATTTATTTTTACTTGTGATTGAATTGCTTTGTGTTTTCTTGGTCTTTTGTCATGATCCCTTAGGATTCCTAGTCTCATTTGTTTAAGATGGGAGTAGGAGAGACATTAGGTGTTCAATCCAAGCATGCTAACATTAGGGTAGATTTCCATTTCACTCCCAACTTTAGGACCATTTTGCATGAGAACGTTAGGGCCGAGTTTCCCTTAGACCTTTTGTGCATCTCTCTTCTCATCTCAAAACACATTCTAACTCATCTAATAAATATGATGAATGTTGTACGCTACGAGCCTTAAGCACATGGGAAATGATGAGTGAGGGGTCTCCTATCGCTTGTCTAGAGTGTTTAGTGTACGTCCCGTCTTGGGGCGATATGCAACGCATTCGTTCCTATGTCATAATCTTTAGTGCAACGTGAATCACAAATCAAATCAATTCACTTCACTCAAAAACACAAACAAAACCTCAAAACTCTTTCCTTCGGGATTAATTAAAAACCATTTTCATAAAGATTGTTGTTAAGCTTTGGTTCTACCGTAAACAGGCATCATCCCTAACTGCTAGAACGAAGGTTTAACCCTACTCGATTAAAACACTTAATCAACCTGTGGTTTCGTGTCAGCCCGAACTACGTTTACTCTAATTTCTCATACAAGATGAGGATACGTAGGCACAAGACGATGTTGTCTTGGCGAGCAACCTTCCTCCACCTTCACCCGTAGTTTTCCGAACTACGTTGACTCTGACTTTCCCATTGCACGAGGGAATACGTAGGCATAGAGCGGCGATGCTCTATCGAGTCTCTTTTCTTTTCATTCGTCCCCGTGAGCCAGTAGCTTAGATATATGAACACACCCTTTGATTAGAAAACAAGCGTGGATCCCATTGAGTACAACGGACGTGAGGGGTGCTAATACCTTCCCCTTGTGTAACCGACTCCCGAACCCAAAATTTGGTTGCGATGACCTTGTCTTTTCCCTTTTTCGTAGGTTTTTTCTGATCGTTTCCTTTCCCTCTCTTTAGGATAAATAGAGAACGGTGGCAACTCTTCTGTTTTTCCGTCGGGTGTTTTTTGCAGTTGCGACAATTGGCGACTCTGCTGGGGACATGCTTTGGTTCCCTATGTGAGTTGATCCTAGCGCTTGTATGTTGTGCGTCTTTGGGTGTTTATTTTTGTACGTTATCTGTTGTATATTATCACATTTGCATTTTTTTATCATATTATACTGCTGCTGTGTTGTGGGGTGGGTTGTTCCATCGAGAGATAACCCAAGCCCAGGCTTGAGTATACACACAGGATTAGTATGGAGAGTAGCGGGAGCTTGTGTGGTGTTTGGCCACGCAATAGCTCGTGTGAAATTCACGTCCAGAAGAGGTTTTTCTTTGGAGATATTTTATCCTACGCGTCTGGTGCAGTTGAGGGAGTATCGACTTAGAAGGACTAACGAATCTGGAGACCGTTCATTGGGAAGTCAACTAAGTGAGGACGCTTCGTTAGACTATGATGCCAAACCAGAAATGGTGAATGTATAATCATTTCTCGAAAGTCTGTGATGCTGATGACCTGCATAGGATGTTGTACCTTTCAAGACTAGAACCCACATGTGAGAGGGGATGGGTTTTACAGGAAAGTCGACCTCCAACCAACCCGGTTTTCTTGTCAGTGCGGATTTTTGATCCTGAGTACTCCGGTGTTCTATTATCTCAGTGTTCTAATTAGCTCGGAGCTATGGTTGTATTCAGTCAACGACACAACATCAAGTTTGAGCATTGGATACCTTGATCCCATGTTTGCATCTGCACAATCATTCTGCATTTAACATTTCATGTCTGTGTGTGTTACAGGTTCTCATCTCTCCCTTAATTCTGGTACTGGTCTTCTAGAGATGGAAGTTGGCAGAAAGAGGATTGTGGTATAAAAGTTTCCTGCACCTGAGTCAGGACCTTTATTTGGTCTGATTTCCCTGGCTGATCCTAGCGTCTTGGCAACCTTCAAGGAATATTATGGGAGAATTCTGAATCTTGTCCGTAAGATCACGATTTATGAGCATGGAGCTATCCATACCCTATTTCAGTTGTATGATCCACCACGGCGTGGTTTCACGTTCCCGGACTATGTGTTGGTTCCGACTCTGGAGGAGTTCGCTTTCATCCTAGGTGTTCTGATTCAAGATAAGGTTTCATTCTTCAGTTTTGAAGAAAAACCTGATCTCGAGAAGTTATTCGCCGCTCTTTATTTGAGCACCTCTGAGTTGGTAGACCATGTTATTAGGAGAAACGAAGTTTCCGGCTTTGATTTATCTTTCTTGGTGAATAAGGCCCAAAACTATGCTGAAGAGGGTTGTTGGGTGGTTTTTAGTGCTATCTTGGCTCTGTGCGTCTATGGCATTGTGTTATTCCCTAATGTACTGGATTTTGTGGATCTTGATGCTTTTCATATCTTTGCCTTTCGGAATCCTGTACCTACTCTTCTAGGGGATTTGTATCATTCAGTACACTACAAGAATGAGAAAAGGAGAGGGAAAATGGTTCCTTGTTGTGCACCACTTTTGCACAAGTGGTTTGTTGATCATCTTCCTCACTCTGGAGCTTTTGTGGATTTAGCAAACTCGTCTGAATGGTCAAAGAGGCTTATGGGTTTAACAGAAAAGGATATTTCCTAGTTCAATTGAGACCTGCTTTGTTGTGAGCTTATCTTTAGTTGTGGTAGCTTTCCTAATGTGCCTTTGATGGGGAGGAAATTCGGTATCAACTATAATCCTTCTCTTGCTGTAAGGCAGTTTAGTTATGCTTTGAGAGGACCTCCGAAAGAAGAAGAAGTGCAGGAATCTCTGTACTTCACCGGCATATCAGATCCTTGTATTTTGGCCAAATTCGTGGACGCTTGGGGCAAAATTTACAAGAAAGGAAAGCTTTATTTGGGCAAAGGATATTGTAGAGCCTATGACCCTTACTTAGAGTGGATTGAGAAGAGAGTTGGGAAGGTTCAATTGCCATTTTTCGTCGAAGAACCATTGTATCCTTTAGTCATTAAGCAACCTACTATGGTCGACATCCTGAGGTATAACGAGCTTTGGGTAGAGAAGGAAAAGCTGCGCAAAGAGAATGAAGAATTGACACAAGAGATTGGTCAGCTGAAGCATGATAAAGGTGAAGATGTTTATTTAGCCAAGATGAAGTCAGAGTCATTGATCAAGTTGGAGAAAGAACTCGCTGATCAAGTACAAGTACGAGAGCGGGTCGGTCTTAATTTAAAAAGCACCTGCAGCATTCTAAAGCGCAAGAAGGAAGATTTAGATAGAGCATATCTGAAGATATCCAAGTTCGATGAGCAGTGGAATGCTACTTTGACCGCCAACAAAATTAGAGAGGATCAACTTTGTACTCAGGTTGATAAGTTGAAGGCGCGACTCAAGGCTAAGGAGAAAGAGGTATTGATAGAATCGTTCTGTAGATGCACGATTGAGCAAAAATACTAGGATACTTTATCATCACTTGAAGAGCTCAAGATACGCACAAAGGTGAAGAAATTCAGGCTTGAAGATGTCTTCGGCAAAGATGCTTGGGAAGATCATTGTTGTTATCTTCAGAATATGATATGCAAAAGGGATATACTCATCATAGAGTTGGTTGATAGACCAGATCATCCATACACAAAGGAGATTGTTAGGGAGGTCCAGGCCTGGGGCAAAGAGCATGACTACTAGGGAGGTTTATCTTTTGTAGTTTCTTTGTTTTTGGTATCTTGATCATCACCAGATATGTTGGATGAGATCAATACTTCTTTGTGTGCGGATGTTTCTCATTTGGTTGTATTGTCTCAGCTTTACTTGATATATGAGAAGATTATTGTGGTGTTCTTATCCATCTCTGATGTTCTTGTTTATTAAAACTAGAATCAAGGGTGAGATCTCCCTGTAAATACACCGACATGTCTGCATTTTGCATCTTGCATTTTCATTTCCATCGCAGGTGTCTTTGATGGCCTTCTGTTCCTAACTCTGCTTGGTTTTCTTCACTAACAGGATTGAAGAGTTCAGTTTCCATAGGTATTCAACTCGAGGGAATTAGCGAAGAGTAATGGATGAGGTTCAAGCTGAATTGTAGGAAGTCAGGGCTCGTATGGCCCAATTCATGGGGCTGATGAAGACTGTTGCTAGTGGGCAGGAACAATTAAGAGCTATGGTCCAGCCACTGATAGCATGGGTTGACGAAGAGGGCGTTTTGCATGGAGGAGCTGGTGTTATTCCTCCACCGATCAGTGGATCTGTTCCACAGGGTATTCCTATTGTTGTCATACCTCCGGGCGGAGGTGCTGCGAATGAGAATGGTAATGTTGCTGGTAATGGAAGTGTGTGCATTGTGCATGGGGCTATTGGCCCTCATTGGGAAGATAACCAGGATGATGTCTTTTCCATGAGAGATATGGAGGGTGGTTTATAGACTGAAGTTGATCGAAGGTTTAAACTGATTGAGGAGAAGATGAAGTCTTTTGAGAATCAGAACTCTTTGGGTCTTGATATGTCATATCTTGGTCTAGTTTCTGGGGTCAGGATCCCTCCCAAATTCAAGGTACCAGATTTCGACAAATATAAAGGGACAACTTGTCCAAGAGTGCATATTCAGGCATATTTCAGGAAAATGTCTGCTTCTCCGATGATGAAAAGCTGCTAATGCATTTTTCTAAGATAGTCTGGCAGGGGCATCTTTGGAATGGTATATGGGACTTGAGAGAACTCATATTTGCAGCTGGAGGGAATTGGCCGAGGCTTTTGTGCATCACTATCAGTATAATAGTGATCTAGCGCCAAACTGAGTACAATTGCAGAGTTTGTCGCAGAAAAGTAATGAGACTTTCAAGGAGTACGCCCAGAGATGGCGGGATCTAGCTGCAAGAGTGCAACCCCCTATGGTAGAAAGGGAGCTGATCGACATGTTCATGGCTTCGTTGCCTGGTGTGTATTTTGAGAAGTTGATAGGATGCATGTCTGCAGAGTTCTCTGATCTGGTAATGGCTGGTGAAAGAGTTGAAAGTGGGATTAAGTCTAGAAATATTCCAAATGGTGGTGGATCCTCTTCAGGAGGAACAAAGAAACCATATTCAGCAAACCCCAAGAGAAGAGAAGGGGATGCAAATGCTATTTCTCACAAGGGTAAAAGTAGAGCTCAGTCTCGTAATATTTTAATTAATTATTTAATTGAAAATATTCATGTTTCGGTGAATTTTCGGTGGTTTTGAGAAGTATTGGGAAATGTGCATTTTCGGGTATTTATTTGATTAATAGCATATAATATTAATTTATTAGTATTATTATTAATTAAAATGAATATAAGTGAAATAAGGGTAATTTGGGCATTTGAAGGAGTTTGTAAGGGTAATGAGGGAAAAGCCCAATTTGTGAGGCCCAAGACTAGGTTTGACAAAATTGATTTCTGAAGGGAAATTAGAATTCATATGTGTTAACCGTGAAATTTTGGCGGCCAGAGCTCTGAAGGAAAGGTTGGTGGCAGAAGATCCCAAAAGTTAATCGTGAAAGCTACGAATCGACTAAGGTATGGGGAGTATCACTTTTTATGATTTTCTATGTATGCCTTTCGGTGTGTTTATGGTGGGGTTAAGATTTAAGGTATTTTGGGTTGATTGTGGGAAAATTAGGGAAATTAACGATAAGACTCTGAGATGATGGTTTGTGGTATGTATCAATGAATATTGAATATCTGATATGAGGATTAGGAAACCTTAGGCCTTCGTGGCCAAAACTATGGGGTGACATGCGTCCGACCTTGAAGGGATAGAGATAGGTGATATGAGAAATTATGATGCCTTTAGGGTAATTGCAGGAAAATTGTGGTTTAGGATATGAATATGTCCCGGGATTCGCCTAATAAACCGTAGGTTTTGTGTCTTTATCGCCGTAGGACCTTAGGGATGATTTAGGGATGTTTTCAGGGCATTGGGTAAGTAAATCGTATGAGTATTTGAGTGAAAATCAGTTCTGGTGCGTAGCAGTTTTTGCTGTCATCGCACTGTTCGCCTAGCGAAGGGAAGTTTCGCCTAGCGAACCATGTTTTTCAAGACTCGCCTAGCGAAGGAAGACTCGCCCCAGACTCTCCTAGCGAGCATGCCAGCGAACGTAGCAGAGTTTCGCAAAATTAATCGTGTGCAGCGATGCCGTGATTGTTGAATCTTTGATTCTGTGATGGATTACCATGAGTATGACAGTGGGTTTTTGGTGATATGTACATGATGACATGATGGTTTCTATGATGCATTGATTGAACTAACATGATGAAATTACCATGATTTGATGAATTATGTGATAACATGAGATATGATGATTTATGTGATGATGATGAATGATGGTGCACCATATGCTGTATTATGAGGATTATTATTGTGACGTGTGCATCATGCATTCATGTGCATCCGGACATCGGTTCCGGACCTCGATTACATTGATTTCAATCCCATTGTGCAAATGTGGTGTGTTTTGATGTGCTCTGGTTCTCTAGTAGAATCGATCCTATTGATGGGGATCTATGGAGGGTTGATGGCCCAGTGTCCGTCGAGCTGTGATGATTGGTACCACATGCATTGAGTAGTGTCGCATTGCATTTATGAGTCTTTTTGTATAAATTATGACGTTGTGGCCTTTTGAGGCATATTTGAGGAATATGAATGTGTTGAATATAACTATGATGCCGTTTATGCATTAATTGTTATACACTTATTATTATAACATGTTTTACTCACCCTGCCTATTTGAATGTTACCTCCACGTGGGTAATGTTCAGATGATCCAATTTTTCCGTGGATGCCGTCGAGGAGTATTTTGAAGTTTTGAGTCGTTAGCCTTTATGGTTAACTTAGAGGGTCTTGCTTTGATATGTAACATCGGGTTGGGTTCTTTGAGTTAAACTTTATACCGTTGAGTTATTTTTCTAACTTTCCCTTTTTGAGGAAAACTTTTTATTATGTTTTGAGTTCCGCTGTTTATGATGTTTTGATATATTTTAGGGAAAACCCGTTGTTACGGAGTATGGACCTATTTTGATGACATTGAGAAATGTACGCCCTTTTGGTGGCTTTTTATTGAGATTAATTTATTTACTCTGAAATCTGTGTAATTTTGCCATGATAATTGTGGGGTAGAAAAAGGTGTTACACTACTGTAGATATCCTTCAAAGATATCTAAGTCAACCATAAAATGATCAAACATGAATCAAAATCACCCTCAAAGATGCCTCAATCACTCACCTAAGTGAGAGAGAAGCCATGATCATAGGGGATAATCATTTAAAGCCCAACTGGAATTGATCAAACAAGGTAGACCACATGAAAGTCATTTAATTGCAAATTCTAAATAAAATAGTAAAATAAAATTAAAAAAAATGAAATAAAAATTATAGGAAATTAAATAAGATCTTGAAATAATTGAAAACACTTTTTGTGGAATTTTTGGATGACCAGAAGTATTGTCAAACAAACCAATCATGAGTCAAAACTCCAACTATCATGTGGGAATGAGAAAAATCAAGACACTTGCAAGTATGATAGGAGATTATGAAACAGACCAAAATGAAGTAAATGAAACACACATTCATCCTCAAAACATCATATAGGGTGTGCCTGAACCTTAAGAATGTTCAGAAACAACAAGGATTTGTAAAACACATGGCAGCTGCAAATTTGGTAAATGAAGGTCATTTTGATGATCATAAACTGAATCAGTGGTGGACAGGGTGATTGAGAAGCATGAGCACATTATAAACATGATATTGAGAGTGTTCTAGCAAGAAAATATGTCAATACAGTCTTGATTCAAAAAAGAGCACAGGAGTTGCTATGGTCTTGCACTTATGGGATACCAAACCATAACAATGCTTAAACATGCTAGGGGTTACAACCAATTCCAAAAGACTAACTGTCATCCCAAAGGAATAACAGTGTGGTATTGCTAAAGCCACAAACATAATCCAAAACATAATTACCAAACTGCAAAACAATGGATGATATTGAAGGAAAAAGTGAAACAGTCATGATGCACCTCAGAGGAGAAGTCCATAAGGTTAATATGCAAAAATTGGTTTGGTGCTTTATCCACATTCCAACCATATTGTGAATTCCAACAGGGGGGTTTTGCTTGAAACAAAAGAAATGACTTTTTGGTGGCAATTTGCAAACAGGATCCATGACAGCAAAACTGTAACCACAATATGCTTGGATTGGCAGATAATGCAGGAAAATCTAAGACAACAAAATGATGTAACAACTAATATGCCCTTGACACAAATATGAAATCTAACATAAAAATGCCTATATCCAATTTAAGCATCCACTCCAATGCAGGTTTACAAACCTAAGGCAGCAGGCAACATAAAAGAGCACAAGTGTTTTTTCTTTCAAAACAGTTTGACAGTCATGGTTCAAATGCAAAAACAGACCTCATATTGACAAACAATACATACACACACCATAGAGAAGGATGAGTTACCACTCTGAGATTAAACACATTGCAAGTAAACAAAATTTTGGTATGCGGTCATGTCAGTTTTGGCTCAAAATTGCAATTAGGTAGTGAAATGCAAATGTAGGTAATCCTAGACCAAACCAAACATATACACACCTTAGAATCAATCATATGAGTGAGTTACAACTCTAAAATCATATATATGCAAACAGAAATACAACTTCGGTATGTTGTGGCATATTTAGTGGATAAGTGCAATTGGAAGGTGAATTGTGAAAACAAGCCAGGACAGCACAAATAACCAATGTGCACACATCAAAAATATCATCATGAAGGTGTTTTAAAATCAAGGAAGAGCATTTGTCAAGTAGAATGAAAATTGGTGTATTGGTGCAAAAGTTGAAAAATTCTGCCTTGGCATACATTCACCACAACAGGGCACTTTTGAGGTAGTGACTTCTTTAATGGAAAAGATGTTATACACAAATCATGATGATGCTAACAGATGAGGTACAACTCAGAAAATGGATGAAAACCTTACCAAAACAGAAATTAGTATTTGAAGCTCATATCATACAAGAACAAAAACTTAAATATGCAATAAGCCATAACCATGACAGTTGGAGGATTTGGGATCATGCACAAGTTTTAAATGGATAGGACAAAGATTCAATGCACACAAATCATGTAGAAAGTGGTTGAAACAAAATGTGAGATGTTGATCTCATTATGTTTTGAAAAAAGCAACAGTTGAGGCATGGTAAGGCAATTTGAACACTTAGGCAGATTTTGAGCACAACAACAACATACACATTCTTGAAATAGGTAAACTAATGAGTCTCTAAACATAAAGTTAAGCAAAACCACACCAAGCCAAAAATGACATGTTGAACCAAATTGGACAGCAAAATCAAACAAGTCTCACAAGACAGCCCTAATGACTAAGCTTCATACTTCTCACATCTCCACCAACACAAGCATTATGAACAAAATTAAACATTGACCAAAGACTTTGGATACAAGACATAACAAGCATAACAACTCAATACCTAATTCATGATAGTGGTACGCAAGAAAGACATGAAAATGAACACAATGAAAACAAGGACGACATTGATTCAAACATGATCAAGGGCAAGGGGGGATCTACGAGCAACTTACAAGTTATCTACATATCTCACTAATGAGCTAGGCTGGACAGTTCCAAGGCAAGTATATCACTTTTTCAACATTGGCTCCTAAAACTACCAAATAATCAAAATCTCGCTAATAAGTCCAAACATGATAACAAGGAACAAACTTGTAACCTATCATCCACATATCATTTACTAATGACAATATATTGACAAAATAAGCATCATGATCATAAAACTAGGATTCTTGACAAAGAATAACAATAGGGCAGCCATGGTATGTTTTCACACAAATCACCACAAAATGACAATGCATGACAATGTATGATTAATAGATAGTTAGAATATCACATACCCCTTATAGACCAGCCTTGAGCAAGCTAAAAAGCTTAGAAACCCAGAGATACTCCTTCCTTTGCAATGAGATGAAGCTTACTTCCTCTTGAAGCAACAAAACCAAACTTCAAGACAGTTGGAGTTAGGTGATTCCCAGTTGGTTTTCAATGCTTTGGATAGTTGTAATATGACATATGTGAGGTGCATGGATGGTTAAAACAACAAGAACAAGCCTAGACAAGGATTTGGCAAGTTTTGAGTATAGTGGTCAAACTTTCTTAGTGTGAAAGTTGACTTTTTGCAAAATGGTATTTTTGAGAGATTTGAGGGTATGGACACCTTTTATACTATATTTAGGGATTGAGTGGATGATTTTGAGAGGCTTAGAAATGATAGAACTGGTCTTGAGCAGAGTTTTGCTCAAGACAACTTTTTGGTGAAAATGGGGACTTTGAGATTTTTGAAATTCTTGAGGAATGAGAGGAGAATGAGAGCTATGGTTTCTCTGGTTTCTTGAGATTGCTCTGGTGTACCTAAACTCATAAAAGAGGCCCTTATTTATAGCCAAAACAAGAGTGAGGGCAGCCTTGGTCATTTACCACTTTTGGAGGGAGTTTTCATGAGATTTTCAAATGTATCTTGCAAGATCTTCTCCTATCAGCTCCATTGTTCAAAGGAGATCAGAAAAATCAAGTGAATATGGACATGAAGTGACTGGGATGATCTATGAAGGTAGAGTAAGCCAGCTGCAACAGTCCTAGCCTTAAAAGTCTCTCTCTCCTTCTTACATTTGATTATTATATTGCCAAGTTGCAACAACTTGCTATGTTCACTAAAACCATCCTTTTTTCTGGTTTTCTCTCCATCCATGCCTCACATTATCAATTTGGATCAAGATCCAAGTGAAGGTGAGATAATACTTAGAAAGGGGGGGATTGAATAAGTATGGAAAATTAATACTTGAAAATAATCACACAATTATTTTTATCCTGGTTCGTTAAACAACTACTCCAGTCCACCCTTCCAGAGTGATTTGCCTTTCTCAACAAGGACTTAATCCACTATTAAATCAAACTGATTACAATAGTAACACCTAAGAACAACAGTTCTTAGTCTTCTCAAGAGCTACTGACTCTCACTGAATCCTCTTAAGGAATATCCTTTACAATCAATGTAAATTAAATACAAGAGTTTTTAATGCTTCTAAAAAGCTATAATCACAACAGTGATTTTTCTCTTAAGTTTAAGTACAATGAGATTCTATGAAGAATTTAAGAATGAGAGCTTATAGAATATTATGATTTCTTTTCAGCAAGAGAGTAGCACTGAAGAATGAAGTGAAGATCTCCTTTTATAGGCAGCTGAATCATGCAAGCTGAACATTGAAAAGAGAGTCCAAAAGGTCTGAGCCTTTTTGTCTTCACATGCACTGACCTTTCCTTGAAATAGATGGCACAGAAAAATCCTTTTTGTCTGTGTAAGAGTGTCTAGCACAAATAAGGAAAGAGACGTTGAATAGTTCCAACGGATACATTCTTGAAAACACTTCTTCAGTTTCAGCAAGTTCTTCAGAGTTTGAATGGATCAGAGTCTTCTGATGAGATTCAGAACTATGCTGTATCAGAGTCTTCTGCAGCGTGTGCTTCTAGCGTGTTGATCATCAGAGCATTTTGACACAGAACTTCAGTACTTGGAAGCGTAGGTACTTTCAGAAACTTCTGTAGACTAATGCTTTGAGAAACTCTTCAATCAATATTCTTCTATACTTCTGATGCTTCAGACTTAGAATGTTCTGGAGCTTCTTGCTTCAGATCCTTCTAGAGACTACGCTCAGGATCTTCTGTAAGGAGCAAACAGATTCTTCTGTAAGGTGCATCTGGCGCTTCAGAGTCAGAATAACTTCTTGTATTCAAGGCAGATTTGCTTCTAGAGAGTTAATATAATATTAATCTGCAATAAAACTCTCAAACAAATTTTAGAGTATATAATTCTTAAATATAAATTTCCTAACAGTTATCATCAAAACAAAGAGTAATTATTAAGAACCAATCTGTGTTCTAACAATCTCCCCCTTTTTGATGATGACAAAAAGTATCAGAAAATTTTATTTAATTGAACATAAAGAATTATAATTCCCCCTGAGATGATGAATCTCCCCCTGAGTTAAATATTAAAAAGGAATAGAAACTTCCCTTTTTATCTTGAGTAATCTTCAGAGTCAGATCTTGTTTGTCTTTGTAATAATCAAGGGTCAGACTATCTTGCAGATATGAGATTCAGAGTTTGATAAAATATAAATGATCTGAGAAACTCAGAGATTCTTTTATAGAGTGTTCTTATCAAAAGTTCTGAAATAGTCAATTTAGATATTAGAAAGAGTAGATATGTCTGAAGATTCATTCTAGTGAAATTATATTAAATAGTTCAGATCTTTATTTTCTCCCCCTTTTTTGTCATAAGCAAAAAGTAAAAAAAAACTTTTAATAAAGACAAATAAAAGGAACAATAGCAGATAATTCAATGGAGAATAACAAACTGATTCATTTAATCATAACAGAGCAAAGGTACATTGGAAAATATCAGAAGATATAACAATAACATACAGATGCAAAAACAACAGATGCAAAAAAATCTAAGAGTGTTTTGACAAAAGCATCTTCAATAGGTCTGTGATCTCAGATTGTGATTGCTCTTGCTTTGACATGAACTTAGTTATTGCCTCATTCTTCTCATCTTGTTTAGACATCCACTCTGACATGTCCTCAGATTTCTTGTCTTGCTTCGCCATCCAAGATCTTATTTCAGATTGACCAGCTTCCAGAGCAGCAATCTTGTTTCCCAAATCTGGATTTTCTGTCTTTATCTCTGATGATGGAGGTTCTGTATCCTGAACAGAGTCAATTGCCATATGTTCTGGAGATCCTGAAGAGGGTTCTACCAGAGTCATAGTCAATGCATTGGCAGTTGGTTCTGGTGGAGGAGGAGGAGGAGGAGCATCCAAACAAAGCAGAGGTTCAGTCTTGTTTACAATCCAGAATTGAGTTCTTTCAGCTCTGAGCTTTGCATCATCAGAACAGATGTTCTTCAGATTAGAAGCTACTGTATTGAATCTATTGACAAAACCTTTCCAGATGATGTCAGTCTCATTAGCATCCATAGTTTCAGAGCATCTCTTCTGAACAGTACCTAAAGACATCTGTATTTCTTGCAAAAACGTTTGAAATAAATGATCCATATTAAGTCTGGGTGGTGGTTTAAGCAAGGTTTCCAGAGTCATCTGTTTAGGTTTGGGAGTTGGTGGTATCAGTGATTTTGGAATGGAAATCAGAGGAGGGGGAACATATGGAAAGAATGGAATTTCTGGTTTTTGAGGTAAAGATTTGTTTAATGCATTGAGCAAAGTTGGTTGAGGTCTTGTGCGTGGGTAAACAATATCAAAAGATGCATTGGAGTATGGTACGAATGCAGAGTTTGATGGCTTATCAGATGCAACTGTGTTATCAGATGCAGGATGCAGAGCTGAAACAGCAGCTTTACCAGATGTAGCAGATATGGTGGCTAATGATCCTTCATTGGTCATAGATTGAATATATGAAAGGATAACAGATGGAAGGGCCTGAGTGAGCTTTGGTTTCAGAGGTTCCAAAGGTTCAGAAGGTTCAAATCTATCATAAAAATCTTTTAGTTTGAAACCATAAGATAAATTATGATAAAGAGAAGACACTTGGGCACAAGATATTCCAGATGATGATGGATTGGTAGAGGGAACAATCATCTCAGATGATGTTGCTGGTGGAGGCATAGGGTCTGGAATGGTAGATTTAGCAGGTAAGGTTGATTCAGGTTCAGGGTCATGGACAGGATATTTGTCAGATGGATTAATCAGAAAATCAGGATGAATTTCTGATTCAGATGAATTTGAAGATGTTTCAGGAATACAAGAGGTAGAAGAAACTTGAAACACTGTTTTTAATGGAGTGATGTCAAGAACTTATGTCTCAGGGATGTGAGATGGTTCTGAAGGGGTATCAGATTGATGAGTAGGTGGTTCAGATGAAGCAGGAGCAGAAGTTACTTTAGAGGGTTCAGAAGTAACAGGTGCTACAGGTTCAGAAGATGGAATTGTTGATGGTGGAATGACAGAGTCTTTTTGTGGTTCATCTTCTGTGGTTTGTTTTTCTGGATGATTTTCTGTTTGAGGTTGTGCAGAGTTTTGTTTATCAGAATTTTGTGGTAGTTCTGATGGTTGTGGTTCTATTTGTTGTGATTCTGTTTGTTGTGGTTCTGATGGTTGTGGAACATTTGGTGAAGGACGTGGAGTGAAGTGTTTGATGTGTATTTTAGGTTGAGGTGGTTTTGATACAGAAGCAGTTGGTTGTTTCTGAGGTGAGACAGAACTAGGGGCAGCAACAGATGTTGTTTGAGTGACAGGGGGTTTGGGTACAGACTTAATAGATGAATCATTAATAACAACATTTTTAGAAGTAACATAAGCTTTAGTACCTTTGAGTTTAATCCTCTTAGCAGATGCAGAGGCAGCTTCTCCAGAGTCCTTTCTCTTCAGAAGATCCTTTGGTTTCTCAGCAATCTTAGCCTTCTTCTGGACAGGTTCAGATTCTGCTACAGGCTGAGATCTTTTCCTTTGAAGTGGAACTTCTTCTTCTTCTTCTTCTCCTGCATCTGGCAGTGGTTGCTTGACAAGTTGAAATACATTGGCTGGAACAGGCACTCCTTCCCTTTTGCATTCCTCTATATACATCAGAACAATGTGTCTAGGTTCCTCAGCAAAGAATAGAGGAAAATCTGATACTGGAACTCTTTTATTCAGATCAGACATATTTAACCTCTTTGGAGCAGTAGTCAGTTCATCTACAATCTTGAGTCTCAGAAGGCTTTTAGCGTTCAGAGGCTTTCCCATAATGAACTCTAGTTCCTCTGTAACACCAGCATCATACAGAGCAGCCACTAAACCATTTTCAGTGAGAAGATCTGATAGCAACCTTCCAAAAGGTATCCAAGTCCTGATCTTCTGGCCTTTTTCCTTCACAGATTCTCTAGATGCATTGATGTGATTCCACAGATGCATGAACAATAAGTAAGGAAGATCTACCTTATTACTCTGACTAAGGCAGTACATAAAATAGATCTGTTCATTGTTGACATAATCTGGGGAGTTTGTTGACTTTCTGTGATGTATGCATCCCATGAAGATCTTGGCCCAGATCTTGTAATCAGGCTTCAGATCTTTGAATCTGTTAGAGGCTTGTCCAGCAGTCATAACCTCCTCATAAACTTCATCCATATCAACACGCCCAGCTGGCAGATGTGAAACACCATCTGTTTCTTCATAACCAATCAGTCTTCTAATCAGATCCTCTGTGATGATGATTTCCTTTCCCAGCACAGATGATAGAATAAACTTTGGATACACAGATGCATGAATCCAGAATTCCTTAACAAGCAGAGGGTAAACTGGTCCAAATAGTCTATCAAAGTATTTCACCCAACCTTGAGCTCTAACAATGGAGCGAAAATCAAACCCATTGTCAGCCAAGGAATCAAATTCAACCATGGATTCACACAACACTTCTAACTTATCAACAGGTGTGAGAAGAGTTCTCTGTGGAGGAGTATATGGAGCAGCACCAAGGTTATCTGAAGTCACAGCAGCCATTGTTGATTGAAACTGTGCAGTTGTTGATGAAGAAGACGCCATTGAAGAATGCTTTTTAGAACACTTAGGTTTTGAGTTTTTATGCAGAGAGAACAGAAGATGAAAATGCATATAAATTCTAAGAGTGAAAAGTGTGAAAGTGAATACACATCAAGTATTTATACTAATCACATAGGCACACCAAGAGACAGAAATAACGCACGTTTGAGCAGCATTAAATGAAGAGAATAAAATCATTTCAAATAATAAATGCTTCTGACAGATTTGGGGGGGAAAACCAAGATATTTACTATTCAAATTTCACCTCAAACGTCTTTTCAGTTGTCCACACGCCACCTCTTCAGATTTTGTGGGACACGTGTTTGCTTGCATGCTGTTCTGAATTCTCTCAAGAAATGAAACGTTAGCCACGTTCAGATCTTCTAAAGATGGTTAGTTCAGATTTTCACATCAGAAATAATAATCAGAATAGAATAAACAAACAGAATAAATACTTCAGATCATTAAACATTTTGCATCTGAGAGGTTGCCTCTGATAAATATTACTCTGGACAAAAATCCATACAAATATTTTTCAGAATTAAGTTAAATCTATCTTCAGCAAGGGGTTTTGTGAAAATATCAGCCCATTGATGATCTGTATCAACAAAAGCTAAATTAATTACACCCTTCTGAACATAGTCTCTAATGAAGTGATGTTTAATTTCTATATGTTTTGCCTTAGAATGCAAGATTGGATTTTTTGACAAACATATAGCAGAAGTATTATCACAAAAGATAGAAAGATTACTCTCATAGATTTGATAATCTTCTAATTGACTCTTCATCCAGAGCATCTGAGTACAACATCCAGCAACAACAATGTATTCTGCCTCTGTAGTTGATAGTGCAATGGTAGATTGCTTCTTGTTGTACCATGAGATCAGATGACTTCCAAGAAACTGACAGCTTCCAGAAGTGCTTTTACGTTCAACTCTGTCTCCAGCATAGTCAGCATCACAGAATCCAACTAATGAAAATTCATCAGATCTTCTGTAACACAAACCCATGTTAGCAGTACCTTTCAGATACCTTAGAATCCTCTTAACAGCTGTTAAGTGTGATTCTCTAGGATCTGATTGGAATCTAGCACATAAGCAGACACTAAACAGAATATCTGGTCTAGAAGCAGTCAAGTATAGAAGAGATCCTATCATACCTCTGTAGAGTTTTTGATCTACCTTCTTACTTACCTCTTCCTTACCTAGAGTGCTTGTAGGATGCATTGGAGTCTTTGCCATTTTGCTATCAACCATGTTGAACTTCTTCAGAAGCTCTTTAACATATTTGGTTTGATGTATGTAGGTGCATTCTGGAGTCTGGTTGACTTGGATTCCCAAGAAGAATCTCAATTCTCCCATCATGCTCATTTCAAATTCTTCCTGCATACATTTAGCAAACTCCTTTCCAAGCGTAATATTTGTTGATCCAAAAATAATCTCATCTACATAAATTTGACAAATCAACAGATCTTTCTTAACAGTTTTACAGAATAAAGTTGTATCCACTTTTCCTCTGATAAAATTTTTCTTCAGAAGGAAGTTGCTCAACCTCTCATACCAAGCTCTGGGAGCTTGTTTTAATCCATAAAGGGATTTCTTTAATTTGAAAACATGATATGGAAAGTTTTCACTTTCAAAACCAGGAGGTTGGTGGACATATACTTCTTCTTCTATAATACCATTAAGAAAAGCACTTTTAACATCCATCTGATACAGAGTGATGTTATTCTGTGCAGCAAAAGAAATAAGAAGGCGTATAGATTCTAACCTTGCCACTAGAGCATATGTCTCAGTGTAATCAATACCTTCTTGCTGACTGTATCCTTGAGCAACCAGCCTTGCCTTATTCCTTTCTACTTCTCCCTTTTCATTCAGCTTATTCCTGAAGACCCATTTTGTTCCAATAATATTGAATCCTTTAGGTCTAGGAACCAGATCCCAAACTTCATTTCTGGTGAATTGATTCAGCTCTTCTTGCATAGCTATAATCCATTCATTATCTTCCAGAGCCTCATCTACAGATGTTGGTTCTATTATTGACACTAAGCCAAATAAAGAAGATTCAGAAGTTCTGAGAAATGATCTTGTCCTTATTGGATCATCTTTCTTTCCAATTATCACATCTTCTGGATGAGAAGCTTTGATTCTGGAAGAAGATCCTCTGACAGTTGGTCTTTCAGAAATATGCAGGTTGTCTAGTTGGGAGGTCAAAGGTGTAGCATCTGGGGTTGCTTCAGATTCTTTGATCTTTGCCTTTTCTTCCTCTGAGGCTTCAGAGTCTGTGAGAATCACTTCTCTATCTGCAGAACTTTCAAGCTGCTTTGGCTTTTCAGAGCCAAGCTTATCATCAAATCTAACATGAATAGATTCTTCAACAATCTGTGTTTCAGTATTGAATACTTTGTAGCCTTTAGAGCGTTCAGAATAACCAAGCATGAAACACTTTTGTGCTTTGGAATCAAACTTGTTCAGATTATCTTTAGTATTAAGCATATAACAAATACATCCAAAAGGATGAAAATAAGAAATGTTAGGCTTTCTGTTTCTCCACAATTCATATGGAGTCGTTTCCAGAAGAGGTCTTACAGACACTCTGTTCTGAATATAACAAGCTGTGTTAATTGCTTCTGCCCAAAAATGTTTTGCCAGATTTGTCTCATTGATCATGGTTCTGGCCATCTCTTGCAATGTTCTATTTTTCCTCTCTACAACTCCATTTTGTTGTGGAGTTCTAGGGCAGGAGAAATCATGTGCAATGCCTTTTTCAGAAAAATATTTTTCAAAATGTTTATTTTCAAATTCTCCACCATGATCACTTCTGACTTTAATAATTTTGGAATCTTTTTCAGTCTGGACTTGATTGAAGAAGTCAAAGAACACAGAATGAGACTCATCCTTGTGTTTTAGAAACTTTACCCATGTCCATCTGCTGTAGTCATCTACAATGACTAACCCATACTTCTTGCCTCTGATGGATGCAGTTTTCACTGGTCCAAACAGATCAATGTGAAGTAATTCCAATGGTCTGGAGGTAGAAACAACATTTTTTGATTTAAAATGAGATTTTGAAAATTTACCTCTTTGACATGCTTCACACAGAGCATCTGAGTTGAACTTCAACTTAGGAAGTCCTCTGACCAGATTGAGTTTATTAATCTGAGATATGCGTCTCATATTAATATGCCCCAATCTTATATGCCAGACCCATTGCTCATCATTCACAGATAAGAGGCATTTTACATTTTGAACTTTAAGTTCTGAAAGGTTAATTTTATAAATGTTGTGTTTCCTCTTTCCACTGAATAGGATAGAGCCATCCTTTTGACATACAGCTTTGCAACATTTTTGATTAAAGATTATATCATAACCATTGTCACTTAATTGACTTATGGACAATAGATTATGTTTCAATCCTTCAACTAACAGAACATTAGTAATAGAAGGAAGTTTACCATTTCCAATAGTGCCAGATCCAATGATCTTGCCCTTCTGGTTCCCTCCAAACTTCACGTCCCCCCCAGATCTAAGTTCCAGGCTTTGGAACATAGACCTTTCTCATGTCATGTGTCGTGAGCATCCAGAGTCCAGGTACCATGATTGGTGTCCTGACCTTGCTGCTAAGAACATCTGCAACAGGAATTATTTTGTTTTTAGGTACCCAGATCTTCTTGGGTCCTTTGGGGTTAGTTGGTTTGCAGGTTTGTCTAAACTTCTGTTTTGCAACATAATGTTTATTCTGACTTGCCTTTGGTTTAAACACATAAGTACTCTTCTCAGAGCTTGTGCGTTTAATGTCATTCAGATGACCAAATTTGAATTGAGAATACAGAGGTGTCTTCCTGATGAAAAGTTTGTCAACAGGTTTTGGATTGCTTCCAGATGAAGACTCATATCCAATGCCTCTTCTGTTGTTTCCACTAACACCATAGATCATGGAAGCCATCTTGCTTCTGTCTATGCTCTTAGTGAGAAATCTCTGAAAACTAGAGTCATATTTTTCTAAAATATTTTCACAAGACTTAGTCTCAGATTCAGATTCTTGTTGAGTTCTATCAAAGTCATTTTTTATTTTTAAATTTATTTCTTTCTGCTCAACAAGTTCTGTTTTCAGAAGATCAATCTCAGATTCAAGATTGCTTTTCAGCTTCTTGTATTTGAGTTTGATGTTGTTATAACTTTTAAGAACTTCTGTAACAACTTTAATGAGTTCTTCTTTGGTAAGTTTAGCCATTACCTCTTCTGCATCATCATCAGATTCAGATTCTGATTCATATCCAGAGGTACCTTCCTCTTGATCCTCTGTCCTGGCCATCAGTGCAACGTTTGCACATTCTTCTTCTGATTCAGAAGATGACTCACACTCATCTGAGTCATCCCATGTTGCCATCAGAACCTTCTTCTTCTTGTTGAACTTCTTCTTAGGTTTTTCTTTCAGAAGTTTAGGGCAGTCATTCTTGTAGTGCCCAGGTTCTTTGCACTCATAGCACACCACTTCTTTCTTGGCAGATCTTCTGTGACTAGAAGATTCCTTTCTGTTGTCAGATCTTCTGAAGTTGTTAAACTTCTTTCCCTTGTGCTTCCAGAGTTTGTTAATCCTTCTGGACAGCATGGATAGCTCATCTTCTTCTTCAGAAGAAGATTCTTCAGAGCTTTCTTGAATGACCTGCAAAGCTTTAGCAGTTTTGTTAGATTTTAAAGCTATGGATTTACCTTTATCTTTCTTCTGGGGTTCATCTTCCTCCAGCTCAATCTCATGGCTC
This sequence comes from Lathyrus sativus, assembly GCA_963859935.3. Lineage (NCBI taxonomy): Eukaryota > Viridiplantae > Streptophyta > Magnoliopsida > Fabales > Fabaceae > Lathyrus > Lathyrus sativus. The sequence continues at coordinate 450,786,252 of OZ012739.1, read as the reverse complement.
CTCAATGAACTGATGAGTTCTTCTAGAGAGATCTTGTTCAGATCTTTGGCCATCTTCAGGGCAGTCACCATTGGTCTCCATCTGATGGGCAGACTTCTGATAATTTTCTTTACATGATCTGACGTGGAATATCCCTTGTCCATAACTTTCAGCCCAGCAGTGAGTATCTGGAATCTGGAGAACATGGCTTCAATAGATTCTGAGTCTTCCATTTTGAAAGCCTCATACTTCTGGATCAGAGCCAGAGCTTTTGTCTCCTTAACTTGAGAATTTCCCTCATGGGTCATTTTGAGTGACTCAAACATGTCATGAGCAGTATCTCTGTTAGTAATCTTCTCATACTCAGTATGAGAGATTGCATTAAGAAATATAGTTCTGGCTTTGTGGTGATTCTTGAAATCTCTTTTCTGCACTTCAGTCATTGATTTTCTATCAATCTTTTTGCCATCCTCATCAGTAGGATGTTCATATCCATCAATGACCAAATCCCAAAGATCAGCATCATACCCAAGAAAAAAACTTTCTATTCTATCTTTCCAATAGTCAAATTTTTCTCCATCAAACATTGGAGGTTTGGTGCTGATCCTATCCCTCTCTTCATATTTATTGTTGATATTTGACATTGAATTATCAGCCATGATAACAAATAAATATATTGATCAAAGTATATCTCTCTGGATCTTTACTGACACTTGTTAAGTGGTAGCACACTCAGAACCGGAGCTCTGATGCCAACTGAAGGTGAGATAATACTTAGAAAGGGGGGGATTGAATAAGTATGGAAAATTAATACTTGAAAATAATCACACAATTATTTTTATCCTGGTTCGTTAAACAACTACTCCAGTCCACCCTTCCAGAGTGATTTGCCTTTCTCAACAAGGACTTAATCCACTATTAAATCAAACTGATTACAATAGTAACACCTAAGAACAACAGTTCTTAGTCTTCTCAAGAGCTACTGATTCTCACTGAATCCTCTTAAGGAATATCCTTTACAATCAATGTAAATTAAATACAAGAGTTTTTAATGCTTCTAAAAAGCTATAATCACAACAGTGATTTTTCTCTTAAGTTTAAGTACAATGAGATTCTATGAAGAATTTAAGAATGAGAGCTTATAGAATATTATGATTTCTTTTCAGCAAGAGAGTAGCACTGAAGAATGAAGTGAAGATCTCCTTTTATAGGCAGCTGAATCATGCAAGCTGAACATTGAAAAGAGAGTCCAAAAGGTCTGAGCCTTTTTGTCTTCACATGCACTGACCTTTCCTTGAAATAGATGGCACAGAAAATCCTTTTTGTCTGTGTAAGAGTGTCTAGCACAAATAAGGAAAGAGACGTTGAATAGTTCCAACGAATACATTCTTGAAAACACTTCTTCAGTTTCAGCAAGTTCTTCAGAGTTTGAATGGATCAGAGTCTTCTGATGAGATTCAGAACTATGCTGTATCAGAGTCTTCTGCAGCGTGTGCTTCTAGCGTGTTGATCATCAGAGCATTTTGACACAGAACTTCAGTACTTGGCAGCGTAGGTACTTTCAGAAACTTCTGTAGACTAATGCTTTGAGAAACTCTTCAATCAATATTCTTCTATACTTCTGATGCTTCAGACGTAGAATGTTCTGGAGCTTCTTGCTTCAGATCCTTCTAGAGACTACGCTCAGGATCTTCTGTAAGGAGCAAACAGATTCTTATGTAAGGTGCATCTGGCGCTTCAGAGTCAGAATAACTTCTTGTATTCAAGGCAGATTTGCTTCTAGAGAGTTAATATAATATTAATCTGCAATAAAACTCTCAAACAAATTTTAGAGTATATAATTCTTAAATATAAATTTCCTAACAGTTATCATCAAAACAAAGAGTAATTATTAAGAACCAATCTGTGTTCTAACACCAAGGGCTGAGAATGGCTTAAGTTGTGAAAATTCAAATTTGAGAATTCTTGACAAAGTGATTTCAAGTGTGACAGGCCCAACTTCTATGGTGCATAACTTCCTGCTCAAACATGCTATTGAGGAGTTCTACCATAATTTGGAAAGCCCTTAAATAGCTCTATAACTTTCACGTTTTGGGAATTTCCAAATTCTTGATGGAACTAGGTTGAAAAACTCTTCAAAGTTGCTGAAAAACCACTTAAAAGTGCCAAATAACTTAGAATTTTTCTGTTATTTCCCCCTCAAAAATAAATTTTGCTATAACTCCAATTCTATGCCTTTTTTGACCATGGACAACTTTGAGGCTTTTGTAGGATTTGTCAAGAGCTTTCTAATGAGCTTTGAACCACTTCATTTGGATGTGTGGTTGAGGAGTTATGGTCTTGCCCCTTTCGAAACCCTAATTCCCGACTTTTGCAATTACTTCTTAACCCTTGATCCAATGGTCATGAAATTTTATGGGGAGGTTTAACATTACATAAGGAACATTTTTTATTCACATCTTGAAGTCAAATCCTTATTGTTGAAGAGTTGACTTTTCGGTCAACCGTTCGATCAATCGGTGCCTACCGAGTCGATCGTTGATGATCCGGACATCCTGAGGACTTGAAACTCTTTGGATGGACTTTACTAAGCCATAGGAAATTAATGGACCAAAATCCCACCATTGAATCATTCCTTAAACCAAAAGTCAAACTACAGTTGACTTTCTCTCGTCGAAAACCCTAATCGGGTACCTTAAATTGCACTACTCTCAAACCCCGGGTGACCACCTCAAATTGAATGTATACTTGATCCAATGTTGTATTCTTGATGATGTGGAGACTTATTTGAAGTTGAATCAATCCAAAACATTGATTGATCAGACCACCGAAATCTCGATTTTGACGGTACGGAACCCTAATTCATCTGCATCTTAACAAAGATAAACTGAAAATAGGTTAAGGTTAGTTAATCAAATGAATATGGTCCTACAAATGATGATGAGGATCTAAGGGATCAAAATTTGGGGTGCAACAGATGCCCCTATTTAAATATCTTCACTAGATGGTGATGAGAGATGACAATCCTCATAGAATCTCAGTGAAAGGTATTTAAATATAGCAAACCAGAAATTTTGTCCCTTAGATCCGATGGTATGCAAAAGGACGAATGCCAATATGCCATGAATCTAAATGATGTTATATGATGCTTAAATGCACGACAATGCAAACACATGAGCAAAGATAAAAGAACGGCAATACAACGAGTAACCACTCACGAGGACCCAACACACTGGGGAAAGATTCAAGACCAAGTAAACAAGATAGTTCAGACATGACTAAAGATGCTTATCAAGGAAATCTTTCACACGGGGGACACAAATTCCACCAGGGAAGAAACATCTTCATTGGGGAAAGGAGAAACGAATCTCACTGGGGATAACCAGATGAGGAAATCCATCGGGGAAGATAACAATTCTTCACTGGGGAAACGAAAGAAAAGAAACGTAAACCTCACTGGGGAAGAAACCCACTGAGGAAAACTTCGCTGGGGGATAAATCCACTGGGGAAGCAGAACTTCACCGGGGAAAAGACGGAACCAAGACACGAATCTCACTAGGGATAACCAGATGAGAAATTTCCTATACCGAAGAGTTCAAATGGGATCTTCAGGAAAAGGTTAGAAACAAGAACAGGACACGCCGGGGAAGCTAGTATCCACTAGTTCTCCGAGACTCGACTGGAAAAGAAAAAGCTTCAAATGGGGAGACTGGTGACGACCAGAACCACGAATAATTTCAAACAGTGCTAGTTTCCACTAGACTTACTGTGGATATGGTGACGACCAAATCAATAACGGTTTGCAAGAAGTGCACACATCGATAGACTTCTTGGGGATATGGTGACAACAAAATTGATATACCAATAACAATTGGTTTTGGATGATGCTAGTAACCACTAGACTTAACTGGAGAAATTGGTAACGACCGAGTCCAATGAGACCAATGACCATTGGATTTTCAAAGAGTTTGGTAACGACCAGACCAAAGTGATGATAACAATCTGCTTTAAGCGATGCCAATAATCATTGGACTTAGACCGATTGGTGATGACCAACTCAGGTACACCAATAACGATTGGTTCTGGATAATGCTAGTAACCACTAGATTTCCAAATGAGGCTAGTGACCACTAGACTTATAGAGATTGGTAATAACCGAATCAAGGGGTACCAATAACGATTGAGTTTGAAGGTAATACTTGTAACGACGAGGTTCAGAAAGACTGGTAAAAACCGAATCAAACGGGTACCAATAACAATTGGGTTTGAAGGCGACGCCAATAATTATTGGACTTTAGGGAATTTTAGTGGCGACCAACTCCAGTATCAATGACCATTGGTTTTTAGAAGGCAATACTAGTAACCACTAGATTTTTAGCACAGATTGGTGTAAACTGAATCAAAAGGACTCCAATAACAATTGGTTCGCTTCATAACAGAATCAGTAACAACTGGGTTTGGAAAATTGTTGGTGACGACCAAATCAAGGTACCGAACATAATTAGTCCCGAACACGTGCTAGTGACTACTAACCTTTCAAAGATTATTGGTGACGACCAAATCAAAGATGAATATTGGTGACAACCCCCCATTTGTGTAAATTGGATATTGCTAGTCACCACTAGCTTCCCAGAGAAGATAAGGAAACCCCAGGATGTCAACTTTGAAGCGAATTTGTTACAACAGATCAAGGATAATGGTAACAACCGAAGGATCTCAAAGGCAACAGCCAAACAAGCAAAAACCAAAACCAGAAATGCAAACAAATGCGTATGCTGGCATGATGCTGTATGTAAAATGCAGACCGACCCGCAGGAACAAAGGAAAGCAAAAGAGAGAACTCGTCATGCTGAGTTTCAAAATGCTTCAAGTTAGGCGACACTTTCTTCTTCGGCGTAGATAACGATCTTTCCCAATAATATCCTCGTAATTCTGCAAAGAAGAAGTCCTGGCTTAAGAGCCAGGATTGCTATCGGACGCATCTAGCTTGGTCAAAGGTAACAACACACTTCCACAACTTTGAGAACTGTGTAATGTTATCAGATCACCTCTAGAACTTTTCAATCATTTTGTCAAATTGTGTTTCCCTTTTTTAAAACAAAATTTAAGTTTCCAAAACACTTTGCTTTTATGAAAATTCTTATTAACGAATAAGTGAAATTGCATAACAAAAATAGAGGATCATAACAATGATTTGGCCAAAATCTGATTTTATTGATAGACAAAAACTTTACAAAAGGCAAAGCCTTGGGAACTTTATATGTTTGAAAAATGGAAAACAGAAAAGGTTACAGAATCCCATAATAATCTGGTCCTTTTAATTGTCAATTCATTTGCTTCGCTGCTTCTGACGAGAATAACAGGCGTTGATCTTTCTTCTGATACCTTGCACAAGATTCTGCCCCAGCATTGGTCAACTTTCGATTCTTAGATCTCTGTTTTGTTGAAGCGTCGAAATCTCCTTTCCAGGTATTTTGCTTCAGGCGTAGTATTTTCTCACTGCGTCTGAGTTGATGGGATACTTGAGTTGTTCGCCATCCATAGTCTCGAGAATTAGAGATCCTCTGGAGAAGATAGTTTTTACAACGAAAGGGTCGTCGTAGTTGGGCATCCACTTGCCGCGCATATCCTTTTGAGTTGGTAGGATTTTTCTAAGCACAAGCTCTCCTTCCCTATACTCTTTGGGACGAACCTTCTTATTGAACGCTCTGATCATCCTCTGTTGATAGATTTGACAGTGACACATGGCCATCATTCTTTTCTCATCAATGAGGTTCAATGAGTCGAATCTTTCTTTTATCCATTCGTCTTCATCAAGCTTTGCTTCCGCCAAGATCTTTAAAGAAGGTATTTTGACTTTGATGGGTAGCATAGCGTCCATCCTATACACTAAGGAAAAGGGAGTTGCCCCTGTCAAAGTGCGCACTGATGTTCGGTATCCATGAAGAGAAAATGGTAACATCTCGTGCAAATCTTTGTAAGTTACGACCATCATTTGTACTATCTTTTTGATGTTTTTGTTTGCAGCTTCAACTGCACCATTCATCTTGGGTCTGTAAGGAGATGAATTGTGATGTTTGATCTTGAAATCGTCACAAAGTTCCTTCATCATTTTGTTGTTGAGATTCGACCCATTGTCAGTAATGATCTGGTTAGGAATACCGTATCGACAGATAATTTCCTTTTTGATGAAGCGAGCAACCACTTGCTTTGTCACGTTCGCATACAAAGTTGCTTCCACCCATTTGATGAAGTAATCAATTGCGACAAGGATGAAGCGATGGCCGTTGGAAGCTTTTGGCTCTATTGCCCTAATCATATCTATGCCCCACATTGCAAAAGGCCATGGTGATGTCATCACATTGAGAGGATGTGGAGGGACGTGCAATTTATCAGCATAGACTTGACATTTATGACACTTTCGAGCGAAGAGTATGCAGTCCGTCTCCAAATTTAACCAGAAGTAGCCTGCTGTTAAGATTTTCTTAGCTATGGCATGGTCGTTGGCATGGGTGCCGAAGGTTCCTTCGTGTACTTCAGTCATTATGAGATTCGCCTCGTTTTCATCAACACATCGGAGTAAAACCATGTCATGATTTCTTTTGTACAAGGTACCATTGCTGATGAAGAATTTATATGACAATCTTCGTATTGCTCTTTTAACAATTGTGGATGCGTCGGCGGGATACTCTTGATTTTGAAGAAAATTCTTGATATCATGAAACCATGGCTTCTCATCAGATTCTTCATCTATTTCCATGACGTATGCGAGTACGGTCCTTCTTTCAATGCGGATCAGAGGTGCCTCGTTAACAAACTAGACCTTCCACATTGATGCCATCATGGATAGCGCATCAGCAATGTGATTTTCTGCTCTTGGTACATGCTTGAAGGTAATTTCATCAAAATATTCAGCCATCTCCAAGATATGAGTCTTGTAAGGGATCAACTTTTCATCCCTGGTTTCCCATTCTCCTTTGAGTTGGTAGATCACTAAAGTAGAATCACCAATTACTTCCAAGATTTTGATGCGAAGATCGATGGCAGCTTCCAACCCTAAGATGCAGGCTTCATACTCGGCTATGTTGTTTGTACATGAGAAACAAAGTCGTGTTGTGATGGCAGTGTACCCTCCAATCGGAGTTTTCATAACAGCTCTGACGCCGTGTTCGTTCTTATTTGATGCTCCATCGAACATCCTTTCCCAGCGGGATCCAGGCTTGGGACCTTCTTCCAAACCAGGAACTAGTTTTGTGCGCTGAATGATACTTTCAGAGTCTCTCGAATAGCTTCAGCAGATGATCCAAGTGGTCTTCTTCACTTTGGGATTTTGCGATCATATCATCCACGTATACTTCGATTTCTTTATGCATCATATCATGAAAGAGTGTGACCATAGATCTCTGATATGTTGCCCCTGCGTTCTTCAAACCAAAAGGCATGACCTTATAACAATAGGTGCCTCAAGGTGTGATGAAGGTTGTCTTCTTCATGTCATCCGGATCCATCTTTATCTGATTATAACCAGAAAATCCGTCCATGAATGAGAATACTGCGAAGCTTGCTGTATTATCCACCAAAGTGTCAATATGCGGTAAAGGGAAGTCGTCCTTTGGACTTGCTTTGTTTAAATCCCTGTAATCGACACACGTCCTGACCTTGCCATCCTTCTTCGGGACTGGTATGATGTTTGCCACCCATTCTGGATATTTGGATACCGCTAAAAAGCCGGTGTCAATTTGCTTTTTAACTTCGTCTCGGATTTTAAGAGCCATGTATGGTCTTGACTTGCGAAGCTTTTGTTTGACCGGAGGACACTCTGGCTTTAGGGGGAGCTTGTGCATGACAATGTTAGTATCCAACCCAGGCATGTCTTGGTAAGACCAAGCAAATATGTCGACATAATCTCTGAGGATCGCTATCAGCTTGTCTTTGATCTCTGGCCTCAATGATGCCCCAATCCTGACTTCTCTTTTTTCTGCTTCTGACCCCAAGTTGATGACTTCAGTCTGCTCTTTGTGGGGCTGGAGATAAACATCTTCGTATTCAGCCATTCTCTTCAACTCTTCAGGGACTTCTAACTCTTCGTCATTCTCTTCTTCAGCTTGAAAGACAGATGAACCGCTAGTAGAAGGAGCCGAAGGATCATAGGATTCTGTGGTGGATGGAGGTATTCTGCATGTTTTATTTTGGAACAATTAGACACACACACAGAGACATGCAGATGAAGGGTTGTTTTTATTTTTTCAAAAAGATTGCCATTTTTCTTTTAACAAAAAGAGTGAAAATGATGCGCAAAGCAATAAGCAAGAGTTTTAACAAAAACACTTTTTCATTAATGATTTTCAAATTTGCAAAGTGTCCCAATACAAAATAAGTCACAGGCCTTGGGCAAGACCAGGAATTTTAAAGAAAAACACAAAGCTAACAAGCAGAGTGAATTACTCTAAGGGTAAAAAGGTGGGAACTTCCACAGCCTCCCAGTTGCGCAAAGTTGCTCCTCCCCTAGTTATTAGATGATCCAGATTGCCATCTTCATCTTTAGCAATAATGGCGTTGACTTGCATACCGCCACTGGTGAATATCTCATTTAAAGACTTTTTCTTCATGGTGCTTTCTTTTGGCTCACCTTTTAGAGTTGGTTTGTAACCCAACCCTTGTCGATCATTTTTGGCTCGAGCGTTGACTTTGAAGTCCTCTCCCCATCCCAATGGGACTCCAGCTTTCAGTTTTGCCTTAATACTTTGAGCAGAGGTAAACGATGGCCCATGGGTTATGTCTGATTCATCAACTAGAACAGCGTGAGCTATTTCTAGTGCTTGGAAGGCCGTCTCAAGGGAATCCTCATGAGCCTCAATATACCGGAATGATGACAAGTTGCTCACCATTAAGTCTTCTTCTCCATGGACAATGACCAACTGGTCATCCACAACAAACTTCATTTTTTGGTGGAGAGTAGAAGTGACAGCGCCAGCTGTGTGAATCCATGGTCTTCCCAATAAACAACTGTAGACCAGATTAATGTCCATCACTTGGAAGGTGACTTCGAAGGTTTGTGGTCCAATCAAGATAGGAAGATCAACTTCTCCTATCACGGCTCTCTTGGATCATCAAATGCCTTGACTATGAGAGAAGTTGGTCTCATGGTAGCACCTTGATACGCCAGCTTGGCCAATGTCCTTTTAGGCATTACGTTGAGTGTTGATCCTGTGTCAACAAGAACTCGGGACATTGTATCCTCTTCAGATTTGACTGACACATGTAGAGCCCGATTGTGCTTACGCTTCTCAGTCGTCAGATCGTTGTTGTCAAAACTCAATGTGTTACAGGCAGTGATATTTGCTACAATGGAGTCAAACTGCCCCACCGTAATATCTTTAGTAACGTAGGCTTGTGTCAGGATTTTGAGCAACGCCTGGCGGTGCGCCGGAGAGCTTAAAAGAAAATCCATGACCGAGATCTTAGAGGGTGTTTGATTTAGTTGGTCCACCACCCTATAATCACTTCGTCTAATGATTCTCAAGAATTCTTCTTCATCGTTCTTGAGACTTTCTTTTCCTTTAACTAAAGGTTCTTTAGTGGCAACTGCCTCCGGATCAGGCTTCTGGGGAACAGGAGCTTTTGGAATAGAAATTGCTGGTGGAGGAGCCACATTATATGTCCGAGGTTGATAGATGTGACCACTCCAGGTCATTTTGCTTCCACGGGCAATGTTAGCCACATTTGCTGGTTTCTTTTCTTTGAAGATCCCCTCGCACCATGAGTAGTCTTGTTTTGGCGTCACAGCTCTTGGGTGAGGTTTGGATCCTCCCGTCGGTTTAAACCTGGTTTGTCCTCTCCCGAATTTCGGGGGTGCATCGTCGCGGAATACTGGTCGGACGTTCTTGTTGTTGTTGTTGTTATCATTCCTGAATACAGCTCTTTTGTTGGGCTTTTCTGGCATGTTAAACACAGGTTCGATGACTGCCACATCTTCCTCCTTTTTCCGGTGAGCGATTTCTATCATCCCCTGTTCAATCATTTCCCGAATGTCTTTTTTCACAGCGTCACAACCCTCAGGATTCAGCATGCATTCTTTGCAATCTTCGTGAGATGTTTTAAGCGACCATGCTTGAGCCAGGCGTTTGTGCAGGTCTGCCAATGGCAATTTGATCTCACCAACAGTGGTAACTTTCTTGTCGTCTGACCCTTCTCCTTCTTCAGTAATGGCATTGACTCCACCATGATTTGGCAGAGGGTTTATCTTTACGTTGGGATGATCATCTTCGAAGGACATAATTCTTTTCTCGATTAATTCACGAACTAGATGCTGAAGGGTGAAGCAACCTTCGAGATCGTGGCCTGGAGCATTCTCATGAAATAGGCAGCGAGCATTTGCATTGTAATAGAACGGGAGTGGATTAGGTGGAGCACCTAACTTTCTTGTTTTGACCAGCCCTCTTTTTATTAACATGGGAAACATGTCGGTGTAGCTCATCAGAATAGGCTGTATTTTTGGCCTATTTGCTTGATAATTCACCCTCGGAGCCCTGTTCTACGGCTGTTGACCTTGCGGCAAGTGGTATTGTTGTTGATTATATTGATGTTGGTTGCCAGACTGATACTGGTGCTGATTACTGGATGCCCCAGGCTGGGGAACATTATATGATGAAGGCTGAAAAACCGGAGTCACTAGTGCCACATATGATGGATGGTACTATTGGCGATGGCTTCTGGCGTTTTGTGCTTTCTTCCCATACGTGATCGCACTCACCTCTCCCTCTTTCTTTTTGTGGAAATTGCTGACTGGCTTCTTTGTTGTGCTGGCACTTGAAGTAATATTTGGAGTGGTCACTTTTCCACTCTTTAAACCTGCTTCCACTTTGACCCCTACCCGCACAATATCATAGAAATTTGTTGTAACATTGCTGATCAATCATTCATAGAATTCTGGCCGAACTGTATCCACAAACCAGTCTGCCAACTCCTTTTCAGTAAGGGGAGGCTCTACTTGTGCTGCAGTTCCATGCCATCTTTGCGCATACTCCTTAAAGGTTTCAGTATTCTTCTGCGTCATGCTGAGAAGATGACGACGGTCGGGAGCTAGGTCCATGCTGTACTTGTACATTTGAATAAAAGCATCTGAAAGGTCTTAGAAACTGTGGATCTTCGCTTGATCTAAACTGAGATACCACTTAGCCGAAGCTCCTTTAAGACTATCTTAGAAACAGTGTACTAACAGCTTGTCATTTTCAATATGCGGAGCCATCCGCCTACAGTACATGATTAGGTGTACTTTAGAGCAAGTGGTCCCCTCATATTTGTCGAATACTGGCATTTTAAATTTTTGAGGAAATACCAATCCAGACACCAGACATAGGTCCTTGGCATCAGATCCAAAGACATGGCTTCCTTCGATGGCCCTCATCCTCTTGGTCATGATGTCCATTTCTACCCTTAATTTTTCGTATTTTTCGTCTTCGGCTTCAGAACCGTCGGGTATATCAAAGATTGGCTGTTGATTGGCGAAAACAGGTCGCACTGTGGTGGGTCCACTCGCCTGGGTGAAAATAGGATTTCTGATTGTTTGAGTCGAACAGGGGATTGAGACTCGAAGACTGCATATTGTTGAATGGTGGCATAAAATCCCGGGACATGCCATAGGGAAATTCTGCTGAAGTAACAGGAGCTACTGTGACATTGGTCGCTGCTGTGGAAACATCAGAGATTACTGTAGGTTGTGTGTACATCTTTGCTTTGATTATGTTGAGGACTTCCATGATCTGGCTGATGTCCCCTTTGATCCCTTCGATGTCGTTATCCATTTGATCGAACCTCTGGTCATTATCTGCCATCTTCTTTTGAGCTTAGGATCATGTGTTGTATCTGTGAGTATTCAGTGTGATTCCTTCTCTCTTTTCTCTGAACAAGAACAAAGGATGAGCTTCGGAACCCAGATGCAAGACCGATGCAGGATGATATGTGAATTCAAATGCAAATGCGGATGCATAAACCATTCAAGGAAAAACAAATTTTTCGTTTACAAACAAAAAGTTAGAACAACATGTAACGACATGCTTAAAAAGTGTTTTTCATTTGATAGCTTGAAATCTATTACAATAGGGTGGCCCTTGCTAAAAAGCAAGACCTTTCTTACAAGAAAATGAAAGTAAATGCAACAAATAGGATTTCAATCCTTTTATGGAAAGCAGGGAAATGGTGAAACAAAAGATCAATCTAACAAGACGATCCTTCTCCTTCTTGGACTCTAACATGAACTTGGTCCTGGCGGATAATTTCCCATAGGTCTTCGTTTTCTCTTTGCGCTTTGATCAAAGCGTATTTTAGCTCTTCTCTAGTTGTGGGGACCTCAGGCTCCATGGTTATCTCATAAACATGAGTATAGAACATGGTCAAGGCAATTTCTTTTGACCATAGCAGGTACCCCCTGGTAGTTAAACAACTTGCATTATCCATTGGAGTTAGGGCCAAGAGGTGTGGATCTCTTTGAGCATATTGAGCATTAGCTTCTAGTTCTTGGTTGCGACCAGTTTCACAGAAGCAAGGCCTCAACAATTCTGGTTCGGGCTCTGGTCTGGTAGGATACCCATATTGAGGCCGAGCAAGAATAGGATTGTAGGTGATAACCCCTTATGTCCCAATGAGAAGCACATTGGAGATGTCATACGCTTGTTTAAACGGAATCTGGGGAGGATGACGAAGTTTAAAGACGCGCAAGCTTCCGATTGTATGCTTTTGAAATAAGACCTGCTGATGATGTACAGGCATTGTTTCAAATCCCCAAACGTCGGAGATATAAGGATGATAATCCCTTGTCAACCCCTTCGAGCCTAGGTTTAAAAGTTTCTTTCTGAAAAATGAAAAACCCTCAATCTTAACCTGGGGCAGGGTAGGTGACAGTTAATTCGGCCAAACATCCAAATTGCAATAGGAGTGTTCCCGGTCGAGGATCAATCACACCTCTATATGTCGTGCCTAAAAAACCACAATGGTTAAACCTTATCGACCAAAGAGTGAAACATTCACAATTCCTTTAATAAGTCAGACAAGCCGGTGTCACACGATTTGTTCAAAAAGAAAAAGAATCAAAAGAAAAGAAAAGGAAAAAAGCCCGCTAAGTCGAATCTTGAAAACAAGCGACTTAGGCAAAAATTAGGGCATCCCGCTGGACTTTGAAATCAAAAGAAGCTCAAAAGAGCCAGTCCAGGCAAAAGTTAGGGAAATCAAAAAAATGATGATGAAAAAGCAAGTCGTGTGATTCAGGCACCAAAGACAAAAAGCGAGTGACTGTCACTCCAAAAACGTGTGGTTTCTTGAACCATCACTCCTATCATTCAACTTTTTAAAGGTGAGCGCTAGGGTCGAATTAGCTGAATATAGGATTGGAGAACATCACGGAGAATGGGTGGGTTAAAATAAATTTTGAGCCTTTATCTTGTCTTTCTTAAACCGTGAACCTGGCCACGTTACAACCTGAAAAAGTCCTAATTGAACCGGGTTTATTTTGAAAGCATACTTCGGTAAAGATCACATCAAAACTGACTCCTAAAAGGATTCCTCTTACAACGTTGTATTAATGTTGACATTCTGATAAGTGATTCGCTCACCCTATGTCACAAATTTTTTCCAGTGAACATATTGGAATTTCAAAACTGTCATATGCATTGCATTTAATATATCTTTTATGCAGGACAATTTGTTTTACTTGCGAGTAAGCGCTTGACTGCAGGAAAGTTTCCACAATGGAAAGATTGATCAGGATAGAATGCGGAATGCCTGAATACTCCATCGAACTAGGGCAAGTTATATGATCACATCATGGGAGTCAGCCATCCAAAAATTAGTTAATCTGAAGCAGTCAGGTCGAGATTATGTAAATCTCTCGCCAAGAAGCACTTTCCCCACAGATCAGCCAATCAGGGGCAAAGTCATTGCAGACTGGGGCAGGCCACCCTAAGAGCACAAAAGTTATTCCTTATCCACAGGGAAATTAATATGAAGCACCTCTCCGAGGACTCAAGGTGTTTAGGCAGTGCATATCAAGCCGCCGGGGCATGATATTTCAAATTTCCTTTCAAGGAATATCCCCATAGAGATCCCACAGGCTGGGGCAAAATCAGAAGCGCAGGAATTGTTCCTCTCTGTATCATCAGAGCTACGCAAGGTTATTTGAGCAGGTTTAGTCAACCTTCAAGTGCAAGACTAATGTCGGGAAGTCATGTTACTATCCCTTGACCCTTCAACAAAAAAAATCCTTTGAGTTCGGACAAGATATTTTTCCAGCGTCAGTCGTACCTGACCCTTTGCATCATTCTATTTCTAGTTGGTACACAGGAAGACTTCGTCTGTTCTCTCCAGAAAAATTCCAATCATACTTGGCACATCCCGTTATCCATAACGGAGTTGGCTCCATCTCTTCAGCATTTGTTTTGCAGGAGTAGTTCTTTTGGTTATCTAGCTTTCCCCAGCAGCCCGAGCCTGCATTTGCATCTTTGCATATAGTTATCATATTTGCATCATGTTTGCATTTCATCCTCAAACGCATAGCATTTCCATTTCATATGGAGAATTACGCCATATTCAAACATATGCACACGAAGCATAAGCCAGTTTCCGTGGCAACTTGAATCGCTCTTCAATCAGTACAGGGGCATTTCTCCAACAGTTTTGTTCAGACAGCCTATCGGTTTACTCGGGTTTCAGATCATACGACGGTTATACTTTGTCCATCAGTCTTCTGATGATGACATCCCCAAGCAGAGGAGCTTTGTCCATCATTCCTCTGGTGATGACATCTCCAAGCAGATTTGTCTTTGTCCATTAGTCCTATGATGACGACATCCCAATAGATTTTCTTGCCGCCAATTCCTATTGACGACGTGTTTCCTCGGCAGGTTTTCTCTCTGTCTATCCTTAGACGATGCGAGATTTTCGGATATGGTTTTCTATCCGTCTATCCTTAGACGATGTGAGTTTTAGATATGGTTTTCTCTCCGTCTATCCTTAGACGATGCGAGATTTGGATATGGTTTTCTCTTAGTCTATCCTTAGACGATGTGAGTTTTGGATATGGTTTTCTCTCCGATGCGAGATTTGGATATAGTTTTCTCTCAGTCTATCCTTAGACGACGTGAGTTTCGGACATGGTTTTCGTTCTGTTTATTGGATGAGATGGCTTTTTAAGAGGGTTTTTGTGTTGTAAATTCCTATTGACGATGTGGCTCTTTGAAGATTGTTTGGATTTGCTTGTTGGCAATTCGTATTGATGACATGACTCTTTGAAAATGGTTTTCTTTCTGTCAATTCCTATTAACGATGTGGCCCTTTGAATATATTTTCTTTCCATCAATTCTTATGGACGAAAGAATGATGCAATTTGATGAGTGGTTTTGAAGTGCGTTAACGTGATCTATGGTTTTGATTGTCTTACCGTCTATCCTTAGACGAAGTGAACGTTTGGTGTATTTCCGTCTACTTTTAGACGATGTGCGTATTGGGTGTATTTCTGTCTACCTTTGTATGATGTGAGTATGTTTTTCTTCCTGGCTACCATTAGTCAGGTATTCTTTACCAGATGATCATTCAGCTTGATGTCATTGCAACTGTCTGTATTCAGTTTTTCTGGAGAGTGTCTTCCCAATTAGAGTTGCAGTTTATTTCTGCGGTTGGAAAATTTCCAGGTTCTTTGGTATTCAACCGTCTTTTACCTTGATTGTTTGAAAGTTGTTTGCTTTTCACCCAGTCAGGTCCAATTCATTTGAATAGGGGCAGCTTTTGCACCCCAAAATTTGCTCAACCTTTTTCTTTAGCTGGCTTTTGTTTCTTTGCATTGTTCTAGCATTTGCATTGTATATTATTGTTCATTTAGCAGGGGATCAAGAGGTGTAACTAGCAAGAGAAGGCCACCAAGAGTGTTGAGCCTAAGCAAGGGGTTTTACTCAAGCATGAGTGGTCATCAAGAGGTGATCAAAGTTTTATGAAAGAGTTGATGGATGTATGTGGAATATCTCCTAACATGGAGACCATTTGAAGATCATCAGAGGATTGTAAATTCATGATTGTGGATATGAGATGATAAGGAAGCTCATTTAGTGCTTTGAGAGCCATGTTGGAGCTTGTTCAAGTTGTTGTGTCATGTGGAAGAAGCCACAGTCAAGAGTGGTGCATCTAGGGTTTTCATCTGGTCAACCCTCAGTCAACTGTGAAATTGAAGGAGATTAAGACTCAATTCCAAGTCTTTGTGATCATGGAATGTTGTGTTGATATGTCTAATATATAATTTCAAGATCAAATCAAGAAGAATCAAGAGTGTGAGAATTTTCTAAATTAGGGTTCTCAGTGTAAAATCCCCTATTTAGTGCCCAACTTCAAGACCACTTATCTCAAGATACAAGTCTCATCTCATCCTGACCCCAACATGAAACTTGTAGAGCATGTTTCTAGATATAATTTGAGTACTACAAGTCATTCATATAATTTATAAAACTCAAGTTATGATGCTGGCAAGTTACAGGTCCTTAGATAAATGTGATTTTGGTCAACAAAAGTCAACCAACTTCCAAGACATTTTTGACCTAGAAGGATGTTTCTCCTTACTTTGACCCAAACAAGAAAGTTGTTCCTCATAGTCTTAGCTTTCCAAAGAGTACTAGAAGTCCTCCATCTTATTTGTAGAATTCAAGTTATGAGGCTTACAAGGCAGGGGTATTTTGGGAAAGTAAGATTACAGGTCATTTTCATTATAGGTCCATTTCATTATCTTGCACACTTCAAATGGAAATCTTTCCAACATCAAATGTGCTCCAAATTGGGTCATTTGGTCAATCAAACATCAAGTTGTCATTGATTTGGCTTGAATTGAAGAATTGGTATGAAACTTTTCCATGAAGAATGCTTAAAATCATAAAATGCAATTGTTTGATTTTGAACCAAAACAAGGCATGTTTAAACATTTTTTGAGTGCCAAAGATATAAGGAATATGATGCAAGCATTGAATTTCAATTTTGGTACCATTTTCATGTGTTTTTCAATTGCCATCTCAAGTGAAAACTTGACATTCCAATTAAAACCATTTGATCAATTCAAGGCTTGAATACTATCCACATGATTAAATTAATTTCCCAGCAATGATTTTTGAAGGAAAAACAAGGCTTGCAGCTCAGTTTTCATGCACATTCATGAAGCTCCATGTGAAAAATTCTTGGATTTCAATTGGACCTAAAACCACTACAGTTAGGCCTCAATTCCCTCCAAATCCAACATATTTAACTTCAGGATCATCCACAAGCCATCAGAACGAATGTGGGATGGAGAATTGCTGAGAAAACAGTTTGAAAAAGTAAGAGAAAAGTGAAAATCGTTTTTGGCATTTTATCAAAGTTCAAGAAGAATTGAGCATTCCTAAAGCTTCAGTGAAGATCAAGCATTTTTTCTGGAAGCTTTTCATCAAGAATCAACAACAATTGAAGGTCCAACGGAGCTATTCCGTTAGGTAAACTACAATTCCAAAATTCTCACAATCCATGATGTAATTGCACGCCATTTTTGTATGTTTATGATCCTCTAAGTTCATTGATGGATTTTGGTTTAATTTTGTTGATGTTTATGCAAATCCTTAAAATGACTTCAATTCTTATTGCTTGCGATTTGTTTTGTTTATGGACTAAAAGTGAAAACAAATCATGGATTCGTGACCTACTAAGCATGACGATTTGATTGATATATAATTTGTTGAGTTTTGTTAAGTTTTTGAACTGGCCACTATTGATTCCTCCCAGAGAAGATGATCGGAGCCGTCGTGCTCCGGCGTCTGGTTCTCCTTCCAATTTTCATTGTTCAAACCTCAGGCGCGTGCACAGCTGTTGGATCCTAATGATTTGAGACTTCAATGAATGTCCACGACTCAATCTGTTTTATTTTAAAAGCCAGGTGCACATGTGGATGCTTCAAGACCCTAGGATTGTGTGACTTGTATTCAGAGTGGATGGATGTGATTTAATCTCATTTCATTTTTATTTGATGAAGCCTGCGTGTCATGCTCTAAACCCTTAGATCCATTGAATTAAGACTTATTGTGAGGCCATGATTTAGTTTGGCTTGTTGAATAAAAATAAATGAAACGCTGTGTTTGAGCAGCATGTGTAACAACCCAATTTTCAATAATTAATTATTTATATTAATTAATTGATTTATTTGGGTGATTTTAATTATTGGAATTATTGGTAGATATTTGAGAGAAGAAATATGATGGAAGGAAATAGAATAGAAAGGCATATAACAAAAAGTGGAAGGAAAAGGAAAGAATGGAAACATAAGAGAAAGAGAAGAGAAAGAAAGAGGAAGAGGAGAAAAGAGAAGGAAAAGAGGGGAAAGCTTGGAAAGCTCAAGAACAACTTCTAGCTTCGATTTAATCAAGGTAAGGGTATGAAATCTTATTATTATATCAATGTGTATGATTATGTATGTGTTTGTTGAATTGGTTTGGATTGTTGGAGAGTTTGTGCTCATTTTCCATTTTAGGGCAGAAATGAGTTTAATCGATAGAAACTGATGCTTTCGCGGATAAAACTCAAAATAAATTGTGTAGTTTAGTCGGGTAATGTTTAGCCGTGATTATTGGATTTTGTTTGATTGAATTTGTGAGTTTTAACATTTTTGGACAATTGGAGGTTAAGATTTTGGATGAAAATCGGACGTCGTAGAATTTGCGTTTTATGATCCTAAATTGTTACTATATGATTGGTAATGATAAGTAGGTATTTAATCGGGAAAAAATAATTAAATCGGTCGGGTTTTTGGAGGTTTTGGGCACAAACCCGTAGCTTATTTTTCCAAATTTTTCAGGTGTTAACCGGTTAACACTTTGGGTTAACCGATTAACGGTATTAAAAATGGCCTGAGAAACTGAGTTTTGGAGCCGTTAACCAATTAACACTTTCTGTTAACCGATTAATGGAATGTTAATGCGCCTGGATTTTTAAAATCTGCGTGTGTTAACCGGTTAATAGAAAGGGTTAACCGGTTAACACTGTAAGTGTGAGAAAAATATTATTTTTCAAAACTTTGAAAATTCATAACTTCTTCACCGTTTATCGGATTTTATCGTTCTTTATATCAAACTGAAGCTAATAATATGTTCTATAACGTGGTGAAAAGAAATATTATTTTATCCGACTTTTAGCCAATTTTACTGATTAATCGAGATTAATTATTTTAAGTAAGTGAGGCTTAAATAATTAGAGTGTTCGGTTGCCGTTTGGCATAATTGCTGTGAATGCATATGGATTGTATCTGATAATATGAGATGAATGCATGAGAACATATTGTGAATATGTGTGCATCGATTGAAAATATGGTGATGGCATTGAATTGTAAATGCATAATTGATTGTATGCAATATTGTGAATAATGCATGAGAACATATTGTGAATATGTGTGCATTGCTTGATGAATGTGATGATGTTGAAAGTATGAATACTTTGATATGATGTGTGAGTGTGCAATCATGTTATAATTCTTATGTGATGAATTATTTGAGAATGCATGAGATTAAGATGCCAGAACGGTCTTAAGTGCATTTGGTTGTTGATTGCATACGCATCATTTGGTCAAGAGGCAATGCTTGCTAGTTTCGTGGAGACTAGTGACTTGTCCCAAACCTAGAAGAGTGGGTTTGAAAGCTTAGAGGACGGGTTTTTGTTGTTATCGGTCTAGAGTACAGACTCGGTTTAAATGTAAAAATCGAAAAATGATAACAAGTGTTGGTACCACATGACATGAGTTGCATTGAGTTACATTGAGTCGCATAGTATAGAGATAAATGTTGTGCGAATGTATGCATATGTGTATGTTATGTGGATTGATAAGAATTATGGATATGTGCATGATGAAACATGTTTGGTGATTATCCATATTTCTTTATACATATATTGTGATGTATATGATGATGATAATGAATTATGGTGAGAAATGCGGAATATGTGTATTCCATGCTTATATATATAATTATGTGCATTGATTATTATGATAATATTTCTCACCCTTCTGCTGTTTTATAATGCTCTATGAGGCATTGCAGATTAGGTTGCTGGAGGTATTTTGTGAAGTATAACTTCATTCTTTTGGTCGGTTAGCTCTGATATGTAGCACCGGGTAGTTAGGATTGTATAGTATTCTTTTGGGATACATTTTGTATATGTATCTGTTGACAAATGTTTATGTAAACATGAATGACGTGGTGAATCAAACTGGATAATATGTATTTATGTAATTACATGTTTTAAAATGATTCAATGTTTAGATTTCCCACTTTTAATTTTAAATATTGAGATGTGGGTGTAAGGACTAAGTCCCTCTATTGAAAGCTACCCCACTGTTGCATGTCTTTTATAGAGCAGGTGTTGTATGTTTCAATTTTGTATGTGATGTTACATGCCTCTTTTATACCATGTTTTAATAATACTCTAATGAAATTTTATTATGTGCCTAAGTGATTTATTGTTTATTTGGGGGTATAGAAGAGGGTGTTACACCATGTGCCTCAACCGTTGATTGTTTGACTGGACTTGAGATTGAGTGGCTGGGATTCATTTTGATTTTGTGAAGCACATGTGTCTTGCCTTAGGCTCTTGGATTGTTTGACTGGTTGTTTGATTTGTATGGCTGAGATCCAGCCTCGCTGGTTGACTATTTTTCATTTGGACTTGGGCTTTGTTGCTAGCCACACCCCCTGCACGCCTGGCCCATCATTTTACACGTGATATGCTTGCTATTCACACCTTGGTTTTATTTTATTTTGTTTTCTTTTCTTTTCATTTTATTTTGGTGACTGTTTAGAATTAATCCAAATTAAAATAGTTCTCCAATTAATAAAATTCCCCAAAAATATTTTCTGGACAATTTGAAATGTCCTTTTATTTTTAGAATTTTTATTTTTATTTTTTTGGATTATTTTTCATTTAAAAAAGGAATTATTAATTGGAGGTATTTTGTTTGGAGTAATTCTTGACATGTTTTAGTTCTTGATTTGTTTCTCCTTATTACTTTTGATCCAATGACTGAAAATTCATCCTCATGTCCATGATGAGTTGATGAATTTTTTAGGACCATTTTTCCCCTGTTTGGTTGACTTTTGGGTTGACTTTTGTTGCATTTCATTTGACCCTCGACAATCCTCATTCGCAATGGAACACCCTTGTGAATCGATTTCTTTGGTGGTTTTGTGAATTGATTTTGATTGTAATCTCTTGGCTTATGTTTGCCAACATGTTTATGGACTTTGTGCATTTTATTTGATCATTTTTGAATCATTTTCCTAATTTTGAGGTAAATTGCAAGTCAAGTTACCCCAAAGGGAGGTTCATACATACACATTGACCTAGATTGCCTTTGATATAACTTTGATGGATCCTTTGAGCCTTTTATTCCTTTTGATTCATGTTGATAACATGTTAAGGTTGTTGGTTGCTTAATTTTAGGTCATGATATTGTGTTATGCTTGTTCATTTGTGTGCTTCCTTTGTTGCTTCCATTTAAGGTTTTCATATGTGACTTGTTTGCATCCTTTTGTGTGATTATCATCTTGTGCATTTCTTTCTCTCTTTTTTTCTTGCATTCCTATATGCATGCTTGGTTGAGATGAGCTTGTGGAGGCTACTGCCCCACACTATTTTCCTCCCACTTTGATTCTTACTTGTGCATTCTATGTTTGCATGTTTACATTTTCATGTTCTTTCCTCTTCTTCTTCTTTTGCTTTTCTTTGCCATGCTCCCCATAAGCTCTCTAACCCTTTGAGGTTATGATAGACATTAGGTGCTTAACCATGCATGATAACATTAGGTAGTTCCCTTTTGTATCCCAACTTTAAGTCCACTTTGCATGATAACTTTTAGGATTGAATTAGTCTCCCATTAGTGGTCCTTTCTTCTCTTCTCATCTTCATACAATCTTAACACACTTAATAAAGATAATGGATGTTGTTCCATGAGCCTTATACTTGGGAAATGGTGATTGAGCGGTTACCTCTCAATTGCCTAGATTGTTTTGTATACGTCCTTAGGACGATATGCGACGCATTCGATCCTAGGTTTTAGACTTTAGTGCAACATACATTATGAACACTCAAATTCAAAACACTTCTTCTCTAAAAAACACAAAAACACTTCAAATCTTTTTCACCCTTTGGGGTTCTTAATCAGAAAAATCTTTTAAGATAAAAGAGTGTTGTTAACTTTTATTTCTACCGTAAACGGTAACGCCTAAGTCTCCAATGGTCGAGCTGCATACACCAACTGCTAGAACTACTTGTTAAACCTACTCGGGCCTAAAAAACTTTTGAACCAACCTGTGGTCTTTTTAGCCCGAACTACGTTTTCTCTGATCTTTCATACCAGATGAATGCACGTAGGCACAAGATGAGATGCCTTGGCGAGCAACCTTCCCCCTCCACCCGTAGTTAGCCGAACTACATTGACTCTGACTTTCCCATTGCACGAGGGAATATGTAGGCACAGAGCGGCGATGCTCTGCCGAGTCTCTTTTCTTTTTCTTTTGTCCCTTGACCTTTAGCGTAGATAGATTGATCACCCTTTTAGATAGACAACAATGCATGGATCCCGTCGAGTACGACAACATGAGGGGTGCTAATACCTTCCCCTTGCGTAACCGACTCCCGAATCCAGACTTGCTTGTGATGACCTTGTCTTTTCCCTTTTTCGTCAGGTTTTTCTAATCGTTTCCTTTCCCTCTCTTTGGGATAAATAACGAAAGGTGGCGACTCTTCTGTTTTTTGCCAGGTGTTTTTCGCAGTTGTGACACTCCTGATCGTTTCCTTTCCCTTTCGTTGGAATAAATAATGATAGGTGGCGACTCTTTTGCCATTCCCGACACCTTTTTTCGCAGTAGCAACAGCTGGCGACTCTATTGGGGACTCCAACGGTTCCCTATGCGAGTGAATCCTAGCGCTTGTTTGTTTATCTTTTTGGGTTTTGTACATACGTGTTGTACTTTATTTACTTCTGCACTCTATTTTCCCGCATTTATTTTCAGCATTATATATTATCATTATTGTTGTGCTGTGGGGAGGGAAGTTCTGATGAGTGATAAGTCAGACCCAAGCTTGAGTACAAACATAGCATTAGTAGTGGAGATTAGTGGTGAATCTGCTTGCTTAGCAAGAATAAGTTCCCATGAAATTCACGCTCAGACGAGATTCTCTTTGATGATTTCTTTTCTGGTCCTTAGGATTGGAAATGATTTTGGATCTAAGGATTGTCGACTCTGGGAACCGATCATTTGTGATTCAGCTAAGTGAGGCCTCTTTAGGAAATGATGATGCCAAACCAGAAATGGTGAACGTATCATCGTTTCTTGAAAGTCTGTGACGCTGATGAACGCATATGATGCTAAACCTTATTAGTGGATAGGTCCATACCTATGAGTGGGACTGGGTTATGCATGAAACCTTGGCTTTCAGACAACCTGGTTTTCTTGACAGTATGAATCAGTGATATTTGTATCAGGGGTTCTTATCTTCAGAGCAGTGTTATGTCCTTGTTAAAGCATAATTTTGGTCTTTCTCAATCAACAACACAACAATCTTGATCTCCTGCTTGCATCCTTAGCATTTGCATCCTTGCATTTTCATTTTTTTGCATTTCATTAAGGTGTGTCTGTGTTGCAGGTGCATATTTCTCCCCCGGTTCTAGTGATCTTGTTCTGTATTTCTGATATGGATACTTTGAAGAGGATCATAGCATACAGGTTTCCCACTCCAGACATTAGTCTTACACTAAGATTGGTTGCTTTGGCTGATGGAGCAGTGTTGGAAGACTTTAGGCAGTCATATGGGAGGTTGTTGAAGTTTGTTTGCAAGCCTTCAGCTCACGAGATCATTAGTGGCCTATACACCCTGTTATAGTTCTATGATGCTCAGTTGAGATGCTTTGTGTTTCCAAATTATGTTTTGGCACCCACTCTAGAAGAATATTCTGAGCTTTTAGGCATCCTTGTCGTGGATCAGATGCCTTTTTATCATGTCAATGCTGAGCCTAATCTGGCTAATCTTGGCGCTGCACTATAGTTAGAGGTGTCTGAATTAAAGGGGAAGTTGACTCAGAAGAACGGGATGTATGGTTTTCCTCTATCCTTCCTAGTGGAGAAAGCTCAGGAATTCGCCAAGGAGGGTTGTTGGATTGTGTTCAATGCCATTTTAGCCCTTTGCATATATGGCATCATATTATTTCCTAACCTGCCAGACTTCGTGGATGTAGATTCTTTCCATATTTTCGCCTCGGGGAATCTGGTACCCACCCTTCTTGGAGACGTCTACCACTCTGTCCATTACAAGAACGAAAATCGGAGAGCGAAGATTGTGCCTTGCTGTGTCGCGTTGCTGTACAGATGGTTTGCCAGCCACTTGCCCAAAGCGGATCCTTTTGTCACCTCTGCAGGTACAATGGAGTGGTCAGAACGCCAGATGGGTTTAACTGCTGAAAATATCACTTGGTTTGACAGAGATCAACTGGGTACATAACTCATTTACAGCTGCAGTGGTTTTCCCAAAGTTCCTCTAATCAGCAAAAAGGGGTGTATCAATTACAACCCGTCATTGTTGATCAGACAGTTTGGCTACGCATTAAGAGACACTCTCAAAAAAGATGAAGTGCAGGAATCTATGTACTTCACCGGACTGTTGAGTAGTGACATGTTGGCCAAGATTAAGCATGCTTGGAACAACATTCACAAAAAAGGAAAAGCAGCGTTGGGGAAAAGTAACAACCTTGCGTACGACCCCTACTTGAGTTGGATCTAGGGTAGAGCGAAGAGGATTCTGATGCCATTTCCTTCAGTTACGCCTTCATCTCCCCTCAAAGTTGAAGAGCCAACCATGGTGGATATTCAGAAGTATAATCAGCTTCAGGCTAAGAACGAAGAGCTGAAGAAAGCCAACGAGGAGTTAGAAAAAGAAATTGTTCAGCTCCGAGGAGAGAAGAATGATGTTGTATACTCCTTTAAAAAGCAAACTGAACTTGTAAATCGATTGGGTACAGATTTGACTCAGCAGATCGACGCTCGTGAGCACTTAGGTTTAGACTTGAAAGTTGTTCACGGTGTTCTTACCACCAAGTAGCAGGATTTGGACAAAGCCTATTTGAAGACTCCAAATTCAATACTTAGTGGAATACCACCTTGTCTAACCACAAAGAGCGCTAAGACAAGTTGAAGCTGCAAATTGACAAATTGAAGGCCCAGTTGAAAGCCAAAGACGAGGAGATTGAAGCTGAGGCATCACTCAGGCGTGACGCTGAGTGCCTATTGAGCGAGGCTATAACAAACTTGAAAGATTGTAAGCTAAAAGCTAATTCCAAGAGATGTAA
The DNA here is from genome assembly GCA_963859935.3 of Lathyrus sativus. Taxonomy (NCBI): domain Eukaryota; kingdom Viridiplantae; phylum Streptophyta; class Magnoliopsida; order Fabales; family Fabaceae; genus Lathyrus; species Lathyrus sativus. The sequence continues at coordinate 450,760,894 of OZ012739.1, read as the reverse complement.
ATTGGAAGATTGCTTCGGAGAGAGAGCCTGGGAAGACTTTGCTAGGGACATCCAGAGCACCATCAGACAGAGAGAGCTACTTATTTGAGGATTGCTCAGCAGGCCTGATCACCCCGAGACGAAGGAACTATTGGAAGATTTTTGTGCCCGCTGCCGCACTTGATTTCTTTTGTATTTCTTTGTAGCTTTCATTCACTGTTGTACTGTTGACCATCACTAGGCTTGTTGGTTGAGGTCACTCTATTACCATTGATTCAGTTGTACTCTGTTACTCTTGTAGGCTGACTATGTGGGCTCGTTATATATCAGATATTGATCATCTCCGTGATTGGCTTCTTATTTGTCTCACTGTTATTCTGGAACTAGAACCAAGGGGAAACATCCCTAATGCACAGAGACGCGTTTGCATTTGCATACCATTTTGCATAACAGCTATTCGAGGCTGGGTTGCATTATCCTATGTCAGTTTTCTCTTCAGAATTTCAGACGTCAAGAAGTTGGTCATGGAACAAGTTCAAGCAGAGTTGAGGAAAATCCAAGGCCAGATGAGGCAGTTCAGGGTGGACATGCAGGCATTGCACCTGGATCAGCAGATGCTTAGATAGGAAAACCAACGGTTAAATACTCAGGTAGGCATGATCATGGAAGTGGTAAGAAAGGTGCTCAGAAAAGAAGATGAGCAGGTGCCTGAAGCTGCAGCAAAGATGCTTGTTCCACTTTTTTCTGTAGAGCCTATACCAGAGTGTAATGTGCGTCAGAGATCCTCTGCACAACTCAGAGCTCAAGACTTTTCCCGTCGGCAGCTACGTTAGGTTCCTAGGAGATATGCCCAAAAGACGATACCATGCAACAAAATCTTCGATGATATCCCTACGGATTATGCTCAGTTGTTGCAAATCTTGCTCCCGCTTTAGTTGGATGAGCTCTGAACCCTGTCTTCACTTACTGGGGATCTACCACCAGGGTATAATGCAAGTGCCTAGTGTGATTTCCACTTTGGGGCACCGGGGCATAATATTGAGGACTGTAAAGCTTTTAAGCACTAGGTCCAGGATTTAATTGACTTGAAGACGATCGAATTCACGCCGGGCGGCGTAAGCATACCAGGGGGTGTTGTTCCACAAGAGGCAGAGACTCATGTTCGTTCCCCTAAAGCTGCATCGGGTCAGGACTACATATTGCAATCTTTGATTTTGGAATCCCCCGGTCCACAGCTGTTGCCTGTTTCTGGGCCCAACCTAAGAATGAAAGCGCCTGAACATAAGGAATGCCTTAATCAGCACAACAGTGATCTGGCACCCGACAGGTTACAATTGCAAAGCCTGTCACAGAAGAATACTGAGAGCTTCCAGGAGTACGCCCAGAGGTGGCGACACTTAGCAGCGAGAGTGTAACCTTTCATGGAGGAGAGAGAAATGACTGACGTGTTCATGGCTACACTACCTGGGTTGTATTATGAGAAGCTAATAGGTTGCGTGTCCGCAAATTTTTCAGATCTGGTAGCAGCAGGTGAAAGAGTCGAAAGAGGTATCAAAATGGGAAAGATCCAAGGTACTTTGGATTCTTCTAAGGTTGCAAAGGAGCCTCATGTCGGAAAGGAAAAAGAAACCAATGATGTATCTGCTACGACTGCTGTTCAATATCAACCTGATACCAACAACCTCATGCTCCTCGGCAGTAAGACAATCGGCGCCAGAATCCGGATGGGCCTCGCAACAACCTGGAAAGAAGGAATGCTTCTTTCCATTGGGTACCCATGTCATACAGTCAGCTGTTACCGCATTTGATTCAGAACTCATTGGTGGAGCCCAAGACTCTCAAGCCGTTGCCAGAGCCGTACCCTCCCGGGTATGATCCCAGTGCGCAATGTGGATATCACAGAAGATCCATGGGGCATTCAACTGAAGAGTGCGAAGCCTTTCAAGCGAAAGTACAACAGTTGATGGATAAGAGGCATATTTCCTTTTCAAAAGGAAAGTTGGTGATATGCGTCAATCGCTCATCTATTTGAGTTTAAAGATTTCAAGGGGCGCATCTCCCTCAGTAGCAGATCAAGTGTGAAAGCCCAGGTCCCAGAAGCTGGCAATTTCCGTTTTATCCTTTTATTTCTTTGCATTTGTAGTTTCTTTCTTGTCTATATGCATATCTCATTTGTAAAACTTGTATTGTTTTCAATTGATATGAATAATGAAATGAATATGCATGTTTTGATTAAATCCATTTGTGTTCACTCTATGCTTTCATTTATTTCAAACGCTTGTTTAAGTGGAGTCCGGGGAGGATGACGAAATTGAAAGAAGCGCAAGCTTCTGATTGTATGCTTTTGAATAAAAAACCTGCTGATGATGTACAGGCATTGTTTCAATTCCTAAACACCTGAGATATAAGGAAGATAATCCCTTGTCAACCCCTTTGAGCCTAGTAGTAGGCGTTTCTTTCTGAAAACGAAAAACCCTCAATCTTAACCTGGGGCAGGGTAGGTGTCAGCTAATTTGGCCAAGCATTCAAATTGCAAAATGAGTGTTCTCGTTCGAGGATAAATCACATCCCTATAGGTCATGCCTAAAAATAAAAAAATGCAATGGTTAAAACTTGCCGATCAGAAGTGAAACAGTCACAAGCTTAACAAGTCAGACAAACCTGTGTCACTCGATTTGTTCAAAAAAAAGAGAATAAGAAAGAAAAGAATCAAAAGAAAAGCCGGCTAGGTCGAATCTTGAAAACAAGCGACTTAGGCAAAAAAATTAGGGCACCCCGCTGGACTTCAAAATCGAAGAAACTCAAAAGAGTTAGTCCAGGAAAAATTAGGGTAGAATTGAAATACGAAAAGAAGAAAAGGATTACAAAAGAGAAATCCTCAAAAAGAACAAGTCGTGTGACTCCAGGCACCAAAAGACGAAAAGCGAGTGACTGTCACTCCGAAAAATTTATGGTTCCCCGAACCGTCGCTCCTATCATTCAACCTCTGAGAGGTGGATGCTTATATCGAGTTAGCTGAACGTAGGATCGGAGAACATCAAGGAGAAGGGTGGGTTAAAATAAATTTTCAGCCTTTATCCATCCTTTTAACCGTGAACCTGACCACGTTACAACCTGAAAAAGTCCTAATTGAAGCAGGTTTATTTCGAAAGCATACTTCAATAAAGATCGCATCGAAACTGACTCCTAAAAAAGGATTCCTCTTACAACATTGTGTTAATGTTGACATTTTGATAATTCATACGCTTTATGTCACAAATTTGTTTTTAGTGAATAGAATTGGATTTCAAAACTATCATATGCATTGCATTTAATATATCTTTTATACAAAACAATTTGGTTTACTTGCGAGTAAGTGCTTGACAGCAGGAAAGTTTCCACAATGGAAAGTCTGATCAGGATAGAATGCAGAGTGCCTGAACACTCCGGTGAACTAGGGCAAACTATATCAGATGATCACAGCATGGGAGTCAGCCATCCAAAAGTCAATTACTCTGGGGCAATCAGGTCGAGATTCGATGAATCTTTCGCAGCCAAGGGTACTGCTCCATAAATCTGCCAATCAGGGGCAAAGTCATTACAACGCTGGGGCAGACCACCCTAAGGGCACGAAAGCCATTCTCTCCCAAAGAGCAATTAATGCAGAGCACCTCCGTGAGGTTCAAAACGTTGAGGTCGTTCATATCAAACCACTAGAGTACAGAGATTCCAGGGTTCCTTTCGAGGAATATGTTACGGAGATCCCACAGGCTAGGGCAAGAATGGAAAGCGAATGAATTGTTCCTTTCCATATCTGCCGAGTTTATCAAAAGTTGTTACAGATTCTGAGGCAAGCCATCTCACGTTCATTTCATGGCAATCGTTTTTTGTTCAGGATAAAATGTCCCAGAGATCATTTTGCAAGGTCGTTACCCTTGAGGCATCTGTAAAAAGTGTATGATCGTCACATCCTCAATAGAGCCATATGCAGAGTATTTGGCCTACTTCCCAGCAGATCAGGATGGGATTTCTTTCCGAGCAGAAGTGGAGACTCCTCAGCAGATTCAGTGTGTTTCCCCACAGAGTCTGAACATTAGACTGTGAGCATTGATTTGTCCCCCCAAGCAGAGATAGATTCTCCCCAACCAGAGTCCATTCCCCAGCAATAGGAGGTGGCATATCTATCCCCAGTAGGGTTGTATGCAGGTTAACAAGAGCAGTTCAGTGGGTACGCTTTGTCCCCGGTAGTGGGTCGGTACATTGTTAATCCCCACAAATTGCAGGTATGTGCTTATTCCTCAGCGAGTCCAGATCGGATTTCTTCCCACCAAGCAGGTAGGGAATCTTCCTCCAGCAGTGGGTCAACACGCAGTTTTCTCAAGCAGATTGTCCGTAAGTGTTCAACCCTCAGTAATTCAGACCGAGGTCTCCGGCAAGGTCGATTTCCCCGCAGAGTTGTATTCTTCTCGGCAGGTAAGATTTATTCCAGCGTCTGGTTGTCTATCCTCGACCGAGTTCGCAGTTCCCCAAGAGAGTCGTATCCCGGACGACCAGTTGGGGCATCGTTTCTCTTCAGCAGGTGAGAGTGGTTGTTTGGTAGGTTGTTTTATCTCCCCGGTAGATTCATCTATTTCCCTAAACGAGTTCGTATCTTGGAAAGCCGTCCATGACATTTTCCCCAGCTGAGTTACCCATTCAGGCTCATGACCTCAGCATAAGCCCAATTGTTATTGGCCCGTGTAAGCTATCCCCAGCAGGGTCGTTTGTTTCCCCAGCTGAGTTAGCCATTCAGGCTCGTGACCTCAGCATAAGCCCAATTGTTATTGGCCCATGTAAGCTATCCCCAGCAAGGTCGTTTGTGTCCCCAGCAGAGTGGGCTTCGTTTCTCCGACATTTATTTTGCTGGAGCGGTTCCTTTGCATTATGCACTACGCATAACATCTACCTAAATGTGTAGCATTTCCATTTCGCATGGAGCATTACGCCATTTTCAAACATATGCATTTTGAAACATAAGTCAGGTTGTTACCCCTTCGCTTTCAGGTATATATCCCACAGGTGATCGATATCTCTGCCCGTGCGGTTTTCAGTCCCAGCAAACTTGATGCATTTGTTTCGCCCTCGATTTATGTTATTCCTCAGAGGCTTCGTCGGACTTCGAGTTGTGATATTCTATCCTTCAAGTTCGTGCAATCGTTCAGACTTCGGAAGAAGATTTTTGATAGACGTGTGTATCTCATCATATGTCCCCCAACAGCAGAGTGGCCTGGTTATATTTTCTCGCACTCCTAAAGCTGAGTTATTTGTTCCCTAGTGGAGTTTCCTTGTGATCATTATCCTCGGATGGTTTCAACTTCGCATGGGTCCGGCCTTCGGGTTCGATTCTTTGCTTTTATTTAGCGGATCTCTGATGGCAATGTCAAACATTCCTTCAACCCAGGGTCATCTAGCAGCAATGTTAGATGTGTCGGTTGGTCTGGAGGCAATGTCAGATGATTTTTTGGCGGCAATGTCAGATGATGTGGTGGTTTAGCGGTGATGTCAAACATTCATCAGTTGTCACCTTCGGGTTATATAGCGGCAATGTTAGATGTTTTGGTTATCTAGCGGCAATGTTAGATGTTCTGGTTATTCTGGCGGCAATGTCAGATGTTGACAGATCTCTGTGTTTTTCTAGCGGTAATGTTAGACGTTTCGGTTTTCTACCGGTAATGTTGATGTTCCGGTTATTCTGGTGGCAATGTCGGATGTTTCTTGATTTTCTGGAGGCAATGTCAGATGTTGTAGTTATTTGGCGGCAATGTCAAATGTTCATCAACTGCAACAGGATGCCTAGCGGCAATGTCAGACAGTTATTATCTCTAGCAAGTAGCCTGGCGGCAATGCCAGACACTTATCAATTTTGCGGATACCTGGCGGCAATGTCAGATGGTCGATTCGGTGAATGTCTGACGGCAATGTTAGTTAATTATCAGTTTCTTACCTATCCAGTTTTTGGGTTCGTTACTCGCTTTTATTTAGCGAAGGCCTGGAGGCAATGCCAGATATTCCTACCTTCGGATCCAATGTTTGTTTGGTTCTCCTGCAGATTCCTGACGGCAATGTCAGATTCTTTTACCAACTTCATAGCAATGACCCGACGTCGATGTTAGGGTGCTTTTATCAGTGTTGTTGTTTGTCTGGCGGTAATGTCAGATCTTTATCAGCTCTATGATATCCTGGCGGCAATGCCAGGTGTTTTATTAACTTTATGGTTACCCGGCGGCAATGTTGGGGGTTTACCATACTTCGTGGTGGCTTGGCGGCAATGTCAAAGGACTGTACCTTTGGATTCAATTCCTGCTGTTATTTAACAGAGGACTGTTGGCGATATCAGCTGTTTTACCAACTTGATATCGAGGCCTAACGGCGATGTCAGAGGCTTTGTTGGCCGGATATTGACAAACTGGCAGTGAGGCTAGAGGTTTACCTAATTAAGGTTGACACTTGACGGCAAAGTCAGGCGCCTGACGGCGAGGTCAAGTGTTTTTCTATATTGACGTAGAGGCCCGAAGGCAATGTCAGGCGCTTATTATCAACTGTGTGATAGCAGATGTTTTCCAAACTTAGTGTCGTTGTCTGGCAGCGATGTCAGATGTTTCTTTCGTCGGCGTGTCAAAGTTGCAACCATCGGCTTAGTCATTTCCGGAGATCTCACCTTGTCAGATTTTGCAGTTTATTTCTGCGGTTGGAAAATTTCCGGGTCCATTGGTATTTAATCGTCTTTTACCTTGATTGTCTGAAAGTCGTTCGCTTTTCACCCAGTCAGGTCCAAGCCGTTTGAATAGGGGCATCTGTTGCACCCAAAAATTGGCCTAACTTTTTTTTCCTTACCTAGCTTATGTTTCATTGCATTTCATATAGCATTAACATTTGCACATCATTCTCCATGTGGCAGGGGATTGAGATAGCTGTTCTCATTAAGAGGAGGTTGCCAAAGGTTCTAAGCCTAATCAAGAGGTTGTATTCAAGCTATCAAGTGTCGATTATCATCAGAGGAATGTCAAAGCTCATTGAAGAAGTAGATGGTCAAAATGGTTGTATCTTCTATCTTGGGGATCAATGAAAGTCATCAGAGGATTATGAGTCCATGGTTATGGATGGAGAGTATTGTAAGAGCTCATTGAAGGTCTTGAGGATCATGGTGGGACTTATACAAGTCATTATAGCCAATACAAGAAGCCACGGCCGAAGGTGGTGCAGCTAGGGTTTTCATTTGGTCAACCCTAAGTCAACAAGGAATTTAAAGGAGATTAAGACTCAACTCCAAGCAACTATGATTATGGAATTTTGTGTAGAGACATGTCATATATCATTTCAAGATCAATTCATCAATATTCAAGAGTGTGAGAAGTTGCTAAGTGAGGGTTTCTAAGTTTTGTCAGTGTAAAATCCCCTATTTAGTGTCTAACTTCAAGACCACATATCTCAAGATAAATGTTTCATCTCATCTTGAAACCAACATGAATCTTGTAGGGCTTGTTTCTAGCTTTCTTTTGAGTACTAGAAGTCATTCATCTGATTACTAGAATTCAAGTTATGAAGCAGACAAGTTACAGGTCATCAGATGAATGTGATTTTGGTTTAGGAAAGTCAACCAACTTCCAAGACATTTTTGACCTAGAAGGATGTCTCTCCTCACTTTGACCCAAACATGAAAGTTGTTCCTCATGATCTTAACTTTCTAAAAAGTCAGAGAAGTCCTTCAGCTGATTTGTGAAGCTCAAGATATGAAGCAGGCAAGGCAGGGGTATTTTGGGAAACTTGGATTATAGGTCACTTTTCATTAAAGGTCAATTTCACCACTTTGCACATCTCAAATAGAAATCTTTCCAACTTCAAACTTGCTCCAAATGAGGTCAATTGCTCAACCAAACCTCAAGGAACCATTGAATTGGCTTGGATGGGAGATTAGATGAGGGAATTTCCATGAAAAAGTCATTAAAAGCCAAAAATCAAATCAATTCATATTGGACCAATTTTATCCAAGTTTGTGCATATTTTGAGTGCAAAATACATTCCAAGTACATTGGCATTTTTAGAATTGCAAGTTAGGGTTCAAAATCATGGCATTTCACATGTTTCTTCAAGTATAAGTCACATGATCAAAATCAACTATTAAGATCCAAACAAGGAAGCAATCTCCACCATTGGATCACTCACATTCCCAGCAACATGAATGAACTAGTTTGGAAGAGTTTCAAGCTTTGTTTTCACGAATTGGAAGTTTGCCAAACCAAGAAATTTTGGATTTTGAATTGGGCCATACAAGCTGCAATTGGCCTTCAAAGTCATCCATATCCATTCCATATATTCTTATCATCATTCACAACCAAAGATAATTGAATCTGGATCAAAGAATAACAGAATTTTGTTGAGAAAAAGTGAAGTAAAACTAAAATTCGTTTTGGGAGAATCGTCCATTTTCAGGCCAAATCAAGATTGCTAAAAGCTCTAGGGAGATTCAAGGAAGGATTCTGAAACTTTTGGTCAAGCTTCATCATCATTTGAAGGCTCAGTGGAAGCACTCCACTAGGTAAGCTTCCAATCAAACATGCTCTCTGTTTAGGAATCATTCAAACGACATTTTTGCATATTCTTGATGTCCATGGATAGTAGATCGTTTCTATATAGGTCTTGTTCATGTTCTTGAACTTTTGTGACTTGACCTTCAATCTTGCAAGCTTCGATTTGGATTAATTATAGGCTAAAAATTAAAAAGATTGTGATATTCATGATGTACGCAACACGGGGATGAGAATGGTATAAAAAATTTTATGTTTTCATAAAGTTGAGAGTCCACTATGCCATGGGATCATCGGAGAAGATGATCGGAATTTTGGGGGCCACCGTCTGGTTTTAATCTTCGGCTGCGTGCATGTTTGTACCATATGCGTTAGATCCATTGAATGGCATTTGAAGTAGATGGCTGAGATTGAGCCTGAGCTTTGACTAAGGGTTTTAAGTGAAACGCATCATATTGCAGCTAGTTCCCCAACCGTTAGATAGATTGAATAGCCTTAGGATGAATGGTTGTGATTCAATCTCGTGCTATGTTTAAATGCTTATGCTGGCGTGTCTTCCTGACAACCACTGGATCCATTGACTTGGGAATGATCAAACGGCCTTGATTTAATCTTAGCATCAGTTGACCCGGTTTAGTTAAGCGGATAGTTTAATTAAGTGAAGTTCAGATTTGGGTTGGGCCTGTGCTATCCACGCCCCCTGACTGGCCTGGCCCAGAGAATAACACGTGACCTGATTGCTATTCCCACCAATATTTTCTCCAATTTCATTTCTTTTCTTTTATTTTTCATTTTTTATATCTGTTTGCATTTTAATTCATATAAAATACTTAATGCATCCCAAAAATCATGGAAAAATATGTTTTGCATACTTTAACATGTAATTGAATTCTACATATTTTTTAATTGTTTTTTTCATTCATTTTTCATTTAATTGTATATTTTCTTTTTAGTATGCTTTTGTAAATATGAAACTTGCACCTCTTCACTTCTTGATTTTATATTTTAATCAAAACTCCAAATAAATTTAGGAAACTTCTTGAGCATATTGTTGACACATTAATTGACATTGTAGTATTTTTCTCATTAATTTTAGGTACCATTTGTGTAGGTTTTTGTTTGATCCTTTAGAACCCTCTCTTTTGGCCTAGTGCATAGGGTACCTCATGATTTTGCCTTCTGTTGGCATACCTAGACTTAGAATTTACTTCTCAAATTTTGACCTTGGTTCCTAAGACCAGAAGGGTCTCCTAGGAATTTTCTTAGAATTTTTAGGTTTTTTTTTGCTATTTTTGGTAGATTTTACATTCTGACCCATCCTTGTGTGTTTTCAACCCTACCACTTGCCTAGTTTGCATTTTGTTTGATCTCTTTGCAATACTTGTACATCTAACTCTTTCATATCCACGTCCTATACATCTTAAGGAACGTGTATGTGCAATTTCAAGTCCTAATCTTATTCCTACCTAGTTCCTAACCTAGGCTTCTTTTAGGACCTTTTCCTTAGTCTTCCCTTGTGGATATCCCTTGATTAATTCCCCTATTTGCATAATTCATCCTCCAATCCTTTAGTCCTATGATACTAGGATCCCACTTGTGAGAGCCTAGTTCTTCCTTAGGAAGAACTCTGTGCATTCCATGAGTGGTAGATTCTTTGAGGACTATTCATGTGTGATGAACTTGGTTGAGTGCCATAGTGAATTTCTTAGGTTTTCACTTTGCTTCCCATACTCATCCTCTTCTCTTCTCCATTTCAAGTCCTACAATCTTAGGATCCTTCTTGTGAGAGCCTAATTCCTCATTAGGAGGAACCAAGTGCATTCCATAAAGAAGTTGAGTCGTTGATGGACTCTTGTGTTTCTCTGCATTCCTTTATATTTGTCCTACCAATCTTAGGATCCTTCTTGTGAGAGCCTAGTTCTTCCTTAGGAAGAACCAAGTGCATTCCATAAAGAAGTTGAGTCTTTGATGGACTCTTGTGTTGATACACATTGAACATAGTGAGTTCCCTGGGTTCACACTATGTTTCCCATCATTCCCTCTTATCTGTCCTTTGATCTTAGGATCCTTCTTATGAGAGCCTGGTTCTTCCTTAGGAAGAACTTAGTGCATTCCATAAATAAGTTGAGCCTTTGGTGGACTCTTGTGTCTTTACACATTGAACTTAGTGAGTTTAGTTCTTTTTTTGCTTTCCCATTATCTTGTTCATCTCCCCTGCATATTAGTTTTATTTGGTGCATTAGGATAGAAGTGCATGTGTAGGCATTCTTCCTGTTAAGTCCTTGTTTGCATTAAAGGTTGAGGTGTCCTCCCTTGCTTGTAATGTTGCATTGCATGTGCATTCATTCACATTTTACATTTCAGTTGGATAATCATAATGATTTCCTGGTGTTTTCCTTTCCATTGCTATGTTCCCTTAGGAATTCTCACTTCCTTGTTTAAGGATAGTGATGATAAACACTAGGTTCTAATCCTTTGCATGATAACAAATAGGATAGAATTCTCTTTCTAAACTCAATCTTAGGACCATCTTGCATGAGAACATTAGGGTTTTGACTTATTTCCCCTATAGAGTCCTTTCTCTCTTCTCATCTCAAAACAATAATAAAACACCTTACAAAGGTTAAGGATTATTGTACGTTACGAGCCTTAAGCTACTTAGGAAATGGTGATTGGGGGGCTTCTCCTCAACTACCTAGAGTGTTTAGCATATGCCCTTAGGACGATATGCGACGCATTCTCTCCTAGGTCATAGTCTCTAGTGCAATATGAATTGCAAACATTCATTCAAAACACTTCTCATAAAATACAAAAAAACAAATAGTCAAACTCCTCTTTTTGCCTCTGAGGGCTCTGTTTAATCAGGAAAATCTTTTCAGATAAAAGAGTGTTGTTAACTCTTAGTTCTACCGCAAACGGTAACGCCTAAGTCTCCAATGGTCGAGCTGCATACACCAACTGCTAGAACTACCTGTTAACCTTACTCGGAACAAACATGTGTTCCATTTTATGCCGAACTACGTAAGCTCTGATCTCTCATACCTGTTGAGAGTACGTAGGCACACAATTCGATGTCTTGGCGAGCAACCTTCCCCCATCTTTTATTCGTAGTTAGTCGAACTACGTTGACTCTGACTTTCCCATTACACGAGGGAATATGTAGGCCCAGAGCAGCGACGCTCTGTCGAGTCCTTGTTCTTTTCTTTTGACCCAGACCTTTAGCGTAGATAGATAATAAACCCTTTAGATAAGAAAACAAGCATGGATCCCGTTGAGTACAACGGACGTGAGGGGTGCTAAAACCTTCCCCTTGCGTAATCGACTCCCGAACCCGAGATTTGGTTGCAATGACTGATCTTATCCCTTTCGCTAGGTTTCTCCTGGTCGTTTCCTTTCCCTTTTGTTGGGATAAATAACGATAGGTGGCGACTCTTCTGTCATTGTCGGCACCTTTTTTCGCAGTAGCGACAACCATTAAAAATGAATGAAGTCTTGAATTATGAACTTGTGATCTTGACTTATGTCTAGCAAATTTGGATTCCACTTGAACATAGAATTTGAAAAAAAGTTGGATGAAGAAAACAAGAATTAGGCCTTGCACTTCATGTTCATTAGGAATATTGATCTTGAATATCCCAATATTTTCAAGTAACTTCTCCTTGAAGGAATCTACATGAGTATACTTTCCAACTTGAACCAAACCTTAGTTAATGAATCTTTTCTTCCATGTAGCCCATGATACGCAATTTATCTTATTTGAAATGGAAAACAACAAACCGACCCAATCTTTACCCTATGAACCCACATGCTCGAAATGCAATAGAACGATGTATGATATGAGGAATGTAGGGTATGAAAGGCTAAAGGTGAAAATGAGGGTGTGACAGTAGCTCATAAAAAATACTGAACCAACCTTGTCCCGTAGTTGCCCGAACTATATTTTCTCTGATTTCTCGTACTAGATGAGGATACGTAGGCACAAGACGACAATGTCTTGGCGAGCAACCTCCCCCTATCACCTGTAGTCTCCCGAAATACATTGACTCTGACGTTCCCATCGCACGAGGGAATACGTAGGCATAAGGCGGAAATGTCCTATCGAATTTGTTCTTTCTCTTCCACCCCTGTTTAGCATTAGCTTTTAGATAGTTTTCACCCATAGATTAGACAACAAGCATGGATCCCATTGAGTACAACAAACGTGAGGGGTGATCATACCTTCCCCTTGCGTAACCGACTCCCGAACCAATGATTTGGTTGTGATGCCTCGTCTTTCCCGTTCTCTTAGGTTTTCTTTGATCGTTTCCTTTCCCTCTCTTTGGGATAAATAATGTTTGGTGGCAATTCTTCTGTTTGTTTCTGCCGGCCCTTTTTCGCAGTTTCGATAGATACTCACTATTGGAGAAAATTTATTGTGCTCTGACTTGGGATGCTCGACGCCTGAGACAATACATGATTTGCCATACTACTTTATTGATATCCAAGATGGATCTAATAAAGTATATTTTTGAAAAGCCTGCTGTCTCTGGATGAATTGCTCGGTGGAAAATGTTGTTGACTGAGTATGACATCCAACATGTTACCCAGAAAGCAATAAAAGGGAGCGTCTTGTCTGACTACCTTGCTCATCAACCAGTGGAAGAATATCAACAAATGAAGTTTGACTTTCCCGATGAGGATGTTCTGTTCATCAGAGATTATGAGACTCAAGACCCTCATATAGTACAAGAACTAGGGGTGTGATGGACGCTTGTGTTTGACGGTGCTACCAATGCTAAAGGTCATAAAATTGGTGCTATCCTCATCTCTCCGACTGGTTTTCATCTTCCTTTCACCGCCAAATTATGCTTTGAATGCACCAACAACATGGCTGAGTACAAAGCATCTATCTACGGTATTGAAGCAGGAATTGACACGAGAATCAAGACTCTTGAGGTCTACGGAGATTCTACCCTGGTGATTAGCCAAGTCAAAGGGAACTTTGTAACCTGGGATTCCAAGCTAGTTCCGTACCAGAAACACATTGCAAAATTGATTTCCTACTTTGATGAAATCTATTTTCATCATATCCCAATGGAGGAAAATCAACTAGCTGATGCTCTTGCCACCCTGGCGCCCATGTTCAAAGTCAAGTGGAAGAACGAAGCTCCTTCTATCCGCATTGATCATTTGAACAAACCAGCACACTGTTTAGCAATCGAGGGCGAGTCCAATGATAAGCCTCGGTTCTACGACATAAAAAGATATCTGGAAAAATAGGAATATCCCGAGGGTATCACTATCACTGATAAGAAAGCTCTTAGGTGGCTATGCGCCAAGTTCTTCTTGAGCGGTGGTGTACTGTACAAAAGGAATTATGATGCTGTATTGCTCAGATGCGTGGATAGACACAAAGCAGACACAATCGTAAGGTCCATACATGAAGGTTGTGAGGGTGTATATACCAAAGGTCTTGCTATGGCTAAAAAAATCCTTCGAGATGGGTATTATTGGACAATAGTAGAGGTTGATTGTTACAACTTTACCAAAAGATGTCACAAGTGTCAAATATACGGTAACAAGATCCATGTGTCACCAACTCCATTGAATGTTTTGACTTCTCCTTGGCCCTTCTCTATGTAGGATATTGACATGATTGGAATGATCGAACCGAAGGCTTCCAACGGTCATCGCTTTATTCCAACAGTCATCGCTTCTTATGCAAATGTTACACGCCAAGTGGTTGCCAAATTTATCAAGAAAGAGATAATTTGTCGCTATGGTATTCCTAGCAACATTATCATTGACAATGCGAGCAACTTGAACAACAAGATGGTGCAAGAGTTGTGTCAAGAATATAAGATCGAGCACCATAACTCTTCACCATATCGCCCATGATGAATGGTGTCATTGAAGCAGCAAACAAAAACATCAAGAGGATTGTCCAGAAGATGGTTAAGACTTACAAGGACTGGCATGAAATGCTTCCATTTGCACTACATGGCTATAAAACTTGAGTTTGTACTTCCACTGGGGAAACTCTGTATTCACTTGTATATGGTATGAAGGTTGTTCTACCCATCGAAGTTGAAATTCCTTCTCTCAGGGTCATCATGGAAGCAGATCTTGATGAGACTAAATGGGTTCAATCCAGATACAACCAGTTGAGTCTCATTGATGAAAAGCGCCTGACAACCGTTTTCCACGGTCAATTGTATCAGATGCGCCTCAAGTGAGCTTTTGAAAAGAAAATCCTTCCTCGAGCGTTCCAAGCAGGCGAACTCGTGCTTAAGAGGTACTCTTCTATTCATTCAAATCCACGCGGCAAGTGGACTCCCAATTACGAAGGACACTTTGTTGTCCATAAAGCCTTCTCAGGCGAAGCCTTGATCCTCACCACCATGGATGGGGAGGAGTTGCCACATCTCGTGAACTCCGATACAGTCAAAAAATATTATGCCTGAAAAAAATTATGAATAAAAAGCCCGCTAGATTGGAATCCGCAAGGGCAATCTAGGCAAAAATGGGCGTCCCGATGGACCAAAAAAGAAATGTTCATGCAAAAGTTAGGGACAAAGGAAAAATAATAATAGCCCTCTATGTTGAATACCCGAAAGGGTGACTTAGGCAAAAATGGGTATCCTTGTGGACGGAACAAAATGGAAATGTCCAGGGAAAAATTAGGGATAAAGGCATTTAACCATGAACACCTGAGCCTATCTTCGTCATGGCTAGACCTCATATGGGAAATGATCAGTCAAATCATCATCAACGGACGCGCAGTGTTGGAACCCAGACTTGCAGGGCATGGTGGCCAATGTTGTAATCAATGCAAAGTCAAATTTCCCATTGCCATTTACTTTGTTTTTCAATTTTATTGTAAATTTCCTCATCAAGGATTTTTACATCCTTGTGCACATCTTATGTACAAAAGCTTTTTACATTCAATAAAATGTTCATCCTTTGATTTCTCGTTTGTCTCTTTTCAGTATTTTGTTTGTAAATTGAACAATTATTTGTGATCACATAATGCTATAAAGCATTGAGAAACATAAAAGCTAAAATCAACTAAGAAAACATTAAGCATTACATGCTTACCGGAAATTATCAAAGGAATATTGGTAGTTTTCCTTTTTAAACTTGATGCTCGGTGTTGTACCCCAAAATTTGACCAACCTTTTCTTTCTAACTTGGCTTATGTTTCATTTTATTTTAGCATTTGCATTTTCATTTGCATAGCATTGGTTCTGTCAGGGGATCAAGAGGTGTTATTTTGCCATTTAAGAGAAAAGCTTCATAATGCAAGCTCAAGCAAGGGTATCATTTGCAGTCAACAGGGTTTTATCATCATCATATTGGGTTTCAAAGCTCCTTGAGGGGAGAAGTTTGTGTATGGGTGTCACCTCCTATCTTGAGGGTCATCAGAGGTTCATGAGGCCACTATTTTGGATAAAGCATAGTTCAAGAGCTCAATGTGTGTCTTGAGAGGTCTTCATGAAGTTTTTGTGGTCATACAATTCATCTACAAGAGCCTCAGTCAAAGGATGTGGAGCTAGGGTTTCATCTGGTTAACCACAAGTCAACTGTGGACTTTATAGAGTTTAGGACTTGGTTCTTGACCATTGAAGACATGGGAAGTCATCTTGGAGCATCTAGGATGTCTTGTTCAGAACATATCAAGGAGATTCAGGAGTTCAAGGAGTTACCAAATTAGGGTTTCAGATGATTTCAGTGTAAAATCCCTTTCTTTAGTATCTAACTTCAATGACAATATTCACTATGATGCAAGGTAAATCTAATTTGCAAGCAAACATGGGACTTGTTCATCATCTCTCAAGATTTATTTTGAGTACAAGAACTCATCCATTGAGTTTGTACATCTCATGTTATGATGTCAACAAGTTGGTGTCATCAGATGAATGGATTTTTGAGGTACTCAAAGTCAACTCACTCCCAAGCCAATTTTCAAATGGAACCAAGTTTCTCGTCACTTTCCACAAAATATAAGAGTTGTTCCTCATTGTCTTAGCTTTCCAAAAAGTACTAGAACTCATAATTCTCATGTGTGGAGCTCTAGTTATGGTCTCTATAAGGCAAGGGTATTTTGGGAAAGTTCATTATAGGTCATTCTTTTCAATGGTCCATTTCATGAACTTCAAGGCCCCTAATCCAAATTCAATGAACATGAAAGTTGTGTTATATTGTCCTAGATTCATCATGAGCTTGATTTCCATGGCATTTTGTGGATGGTATGATCTTTGAGCCATTTTTAAAGTGAAAAATGAACTTTTAGACATGATTGGGTTTTCTTCATTTACAAGTCACCAAATAACTTTGTTTTTGAATTTCTAACACCATAATGTCATCAAGCTTTGGTCATGCTACTCTTTACCATATTTATACCAACATTAGATCATGTTATGTGCCACTTTTCAAAGTTTATACCTTAAAAAATCATGAATTAATACTTGACACAAACCTTTGCTACATGACTACAAATCATTCCAATTCATTTCCACACCACATATGTTCACTTTTGCTGACCAAAGGGAATGAAATGGTGCCTAACCCGTGTATCCTCCAAAATGGAATATTTTTTGGTCAATTTTTGGAATCACACAATGCAGCCAACATGGGCCTGCATGGTTGCTGAAAACCTAGCATATTCAATCCAAATATTTGCCCTAGCAGCTGAGAGAGTGTGCTGGTGCGTGAGGAAGAGAGAGCTACTTCAAAAATTATCCAAAAATTCTCCTCTTCGAATCTGCTTGTTCTATGGATATCCCTCCCAACTATTGCTCAATTCTTCTTCTCCAAAGCTCAAGAAAGAGATTGGAAGGCTAAAACTGAAGCTTGCTTGCAATTTGAAGGGTCAATAGAACCTCCATGTTAGGTATTTTCTTCAACTTCAAACCTCCATTTTAGGCACATTTATAGGTCCATACTGGGTGCAACTGAAGCCATACCCTTGGTAGGCCATGTTTGAATCATTTACTTGAGTGTTTGATGCAATTTCAGTTTGAGCTATTTAATAATTGTGGCCCGTTTTCTCTCTATTCATGGACCTTTTTAAAAAATGGTTGGTAGATTTGGACTCCTGGTGATGAGAGCTTTCATTTGATAATAGATTTCTGGATTTTTATGGTGTTTTCAGGTCTGAGCTCCGGCGAGGTGGCCGGAGAAGGCGACCGAAGCCCTAGCTTTGGCATCTGGTCTATTTTCAGGCTAAGCTGAGTTGGATATGTTTGAACCTTTTGACCGTGTGAGGTGCCTCGCTGGCATTTGCTTGACCAGGTCCACGTGTTATTTGACTCCACGTAGGTTTAATGAAACGCAGAGTTTCATTAAACTTTGAGTTCATGTGTAATCGGGCATTGTCTTTATGCTATCCACACCCCTATCTGTTTGGCCCAAGCGAGATTTGTGAAGACTTGAGTTCATTTGAATATATCTGATCATACCCCTTCTTGGCCTTTGTTTTATTTCTTTTATTTTATTTCTAGCTTCCATTTCAATTATTTTAAAATAGTTCTTTAATCCATAAAAAACAACAAAAATCATTTTTTGTTTGTTCAAGATGTTAATTAATTTTTCCATATTTTTATTTTCTTTTTTCATTTATTTTGATATTTTTAATTGATTTTAGAATTAAATGTATTTCATGGTGTTTACCATAGTTTGCATTGACCATTTGAACTTCCATTTCAAATCTCTTATGACCATTGCTTCTCCCTCATTTATGTGAGGGATTGAGGTATTTTTAGGGTGACTTTGAGTGGTCAATGGTCATTTTCACTTGGTTTTACTTTGACTTTTGTTGTCCCTTGATACATACTCGATAAGGTGGAACACCATGCATTATTGGAATTATTTGGTGATGCTTTGAGTTGAATTTGGACTTGAACTTTTGTATTTTGTTTGGTGATTGTGAAAACTTGCCTTGAGATTTTATTTGAGATTTATTGAGCTTATCTTCTATTTTTCATGGTTGTTTCAAAGTCAAGTCATTTTTAGGGTTGCTTGCACATACTAGTCTGATCTAAAACTTTGGGATATGATCTTAAGTGATCCCTTGTACATCTTTTGATAATTGTTGATTCATTTTAACATGCTTGAGATGTTTTTACATCTTGTTAGAGGTCAATGGCATGTGTAACTTGCATCACAAGTTTTCTTTGAATCATGCTTCTCCACCTGTTCTAAGTGTTGAGATTGTGCTAGAACTTTGGTTCCTTCATTTGACATGATTCTTCTTGTGCTTCCCTCTTATCTTGAATTTGAATTTATGGCTTTCCTCTTGGTGTTTTACTTCTTCCCTAGTGGTTTAGACCCTTGTTCATGATGATTTGGTGTTTATGTTTGCACTTTGAGTTTGTCATGAACATTGGTGTTTCTTTTGCATTGTTATTTTGCACTTGTTTTACTTTATCTTTAAGAATTGTATGGTTGAGATGTGCATATGGTGGTGGCTTCCCCACACTTTTTCCTCCCCCTTTTCTTTGTGTATGCATCTTAGGATAGCACCTTTCTTTTTTGGTGATTGATGGTTGATGGTTGTAGGAACTTGCTTCTCCCATTTCATCTCACCTTTTGTTGACTTGTTTAAGTTGACTTTCTCTTGTGTTTAAGTCTCTCTGGTTGTTGAGTCTTGTTGCACCTTTTCATATTTTCCTTTGTGTTTGCATTTCATGTTTGCATCTCTTATTGCTTTGACTTGTTTAAGTCACTTTCATCTTTCATTTCTCTTTTCATCTGTGATTGAATTCCTATGTGTTTATTTGTGCTCTTTTTCCATGATCCCTTAGGATTCCTAGTCCATCTGTTTAAGATGGGAGTAGGAGAGAAATTAGGTTTTCAATCCTTTGAATGATAACATTAGGATAAATTTTCCCCTTTCAATCTCAACTTTAGGATCACATTGCATGATAACATTATGGTTGATCAGTTCTCCTTAGAGTTTGTGTCTTCTCTTCTCAACTCATAACTTCATAAGACACTTAATACAGGTTAACACTTGTTGTACGTTACGAGCCTTAAGTACTTGAGGAATGATGAGTAGGGGGCCTGCTCTCACCTTGTCTAGAGTGTTTAGCGTATACCCTTTGGGCGATATGTGACGCATTCGCTCTCAAGTCATAGTCTTTAGTGCAACATGAGTTTCAAATCTAACTCAATTCACTTCTTGTCTAAAAAACACAAAACAAAACATCAAACCTTTTTATCCTTCGGGATTGTTTGCGAAATCATTTTCAGAAAGAGTGTGTTAAATTTTTGTTCTACCGCAAGCAAGCATCGTCCCTAACTGCTAGAACGAAGATTTAACCCTACTTGGTTAAAACACTTAAACCAACCAGTGGTCGTGTCTTCCCGAACTAAGTTTGCTCTGATTTCTCATACCAGATGACAACACGTAGGCACAAGACAGTAATGTCTTGGCGAGCGACTTTCTTCCTTCACCCGTAGTTTTCTGAACTACGTTGACTCTGACTTTCCCATTGCACGAGGGAATACGTAGGCATAGGGCGGCGATGTCCTATCGAGTCTCTGTTCTTTCTGGTATCCCTTGTTCTCCAGCCTTTAGATAGTTTTCACCCATATATTTGACAAGAAGCATGGATCCCGTTGAGTACAACGGACTTGAGGGGTGCTCATACCTTCCCCTTGCGTAACTGACTCCTGAACCAAAGATTTGGTTGTGATGACCTTGTCTTTTCCCTTTTGTCGCATCGATGCGAATAGGGGTCTGCAATGACAGAAGAGTCACCACCATTCGTTATTTATCCCAAAATAGGGAAAGGAAACGATCAGAGAAAACCTACCGAAGAAAGGGAAAAGACAGGTCATCGCAACCATGTCTCGGGTTCGGGAGTCGGTTACGCAAGGGGAAGGTATTAGCACCCCTCACGTTCGTCGTACTTGACGGGATCCATGCTTTGTTGTCTATCTAAAAAAGGGTGTTTACTATCTAAGCTACGACTCAGGGACAAAAGAAAAGAAAAGAGACTCGATAGAGAATCGCCGCTCTATGCCTACGCATTCCCTCGTGGAATGGGAAAGTCAGAGTCAACGTAGTTTGGCTAACTACGGGTGAAAGGTGGGGAAGGTTGCTCGCCAAGACATCATTGTCTTGTGCCTACCTATTCTCATTAGGTATGAGAAATCAGAGCAAACGTAGTTTGGGCTAACAAGAACACCGGTTGGTTCAAATGTTTTAGGCTCGAGTAGGGTTAAAACTTAGTTCTAGCAGCTAGGTGTATGCAGCTCGACCATTGGAGACTTAGGCCTTACCTGTTTGCGGTAGAACCAAGAGTTAAAAAAATTATCCTTAAGAAAAAGGTTTTACAAATTAAGATCTCGAAGGATAAAAAGGTTTTAGAGAAGAAGTGCATTGATTATTCTTTGTAATTCATGTTGCACTAAAGACTATGACCTAGGAGCGAATGCTTCGCATATTGTCCAAAGAACATATGATAAACACTCTAGATGATTGAGAGGAGGCCTTCCAATCACCATTTTCCAAGTACTTAAGGCTCGTAATGTACGATAATCCTTAAACTTTATTAGATGTTCTGAGAAAGTTTGAAGATGAGAAGAAAGAGACACTCTAAAGGGAGACTAAGACTCAACCTAATGTTCTCATGCAAAGTATACCTATAGTTGGGATAAGAGGGAATGCTACCTAATGTTATCATGCATGGCTTCAAGCCTAAGGTCTATCATAATCTCAAGAGATTAGAAATCCTAAGGGAACATGGCAAAGAAAGACAGAAGAAGAAGAAGAAGAAGAAGAAGAAAGCATGAAATAAGGAAGTTAAAGTATGCAAACATGTAATGCATAATTAGAATGAAAGTGAGGGAGGAACAGAGTGTGGGGTAAATACCACCACAAGCACATCTCAACCTCAAGCATGCAAATGAGAGATGCAAAGAAGAAGAAATAAAGAAGGCAAGCAAACATGAACATGCAAGTACATCATCACCTTGAACAACAACTACGAAAGTGTGCATTCAAGTGGAAAACGGACACGCGTGTCAGCAAAATCATGATCAAACGATCAAGAACAGCGACATCTATCCAAAACATCTCACTCCTAATGCATCATACTGATCTATGAAGATTCGAAGTGAAACGATACCAAACCAAGCATGAAAAACAGCAAAACAAGCCTGCTGGCACAATGTTAATCGATTAACACCTGGGGTTAATCGGTTAACCATTGAAAAAGGCTTGAAAAATTGAAAATGTGCAACGGTTAATCGGTTAACACCCTGGGTTAATCGGTTAACCCTATAACAGAAGCAGAAAAACAGCAACAGAACAGCAATTTCAGCACATAAGCACTTATCCAATGATTCGGGTTATCACATGATCAATTATGCACGAATTTAAACCAGCAAACAGTGATCCAATCAACATGTAAACACATTAAACAAGCAAGATCACAGATCATATAAATCAAATTAGAAAAATCAATCGAAAATGAAGATCCACATGAGAATTATGCAAATAAGCTAAAAATCAAAATTGGATCAAGAATTCCAACCTACTAAGTGGAGAATTGCTTCGGTTAGTGTTGATTTACTCCAATTAAGCAAATCCAAGCAAGAAACCCAGAGATTCTTCAAGATCCAAGGGATTGCTTGTAGTAGAAATGAAGATCCACCAAAATTAAGCCAAAATAATCCAAATAATCTCCTTCCAAGCAACTTCAAAATTCATATCCAAACTTGCACGAAAATCAGATGAAGAAATTGATTCAATGAGGATGATGGATGAAGGTTTAGCTCTTAGAAATCAATGATTCCTATGGAGAATCAATGAATTCAAACACAGAAGAGCTTTGGTGAAGGTTTGGGAATGGAGAATTTGAGAGAAAATTGAGAGAGTGAGAGTGTATTCTGAAATGAAATGGAAATTATGAGGATTAGATGTGTGAGGTTTGGAGTGGATCATTTAAATACCCCTTAGGCTTGGATCCAAATGCGGCTTGGAGTATGGTTTGTGAAAATTGCTTTGGAATGAGGAGTCGAAATTTTGGAGGGAATTTGAAATGATTTGAAAGTTAACCAAAATTCAAAATGGTTCTGGATCCTTCCCTTAGTGTAAAATCAACTCACAAATGATCAAAATTGGACCCCAAAGTGACTTGGCTTGAAAAATCACGTACAGAGGAAAAATCTGCACTAGTTAATCGGTTAACCATATGGTTAATCGATTAACACCATTGAATATTTGAATTTGACCTGATTTTAACTTGGTTAATCGGTTAACCATTTGGTTAATCAATTAACACCTTCAAAATTTTAATTTTGGCGCCTTTTGGAGGGAAATCTGCACATTTGCCCGTTTTCAACTATTTTGAGTTATGTTAAGCTTCTGAAACTTGTTTTTGAATACTCCAACTGTGAGAATGCTTGATATAGCCTGCATGTTGTCTCCTGCACTGAAAATGCCTGCAAAATAAAATAAAATCGACCGTTCGATCATTGGGCAAAATAAATGTCAGAGCCTCCGATGCTCGCTGTTCAGTCTTTCGCGCTAAAATGAGCCCTGAGCCACAGGCAAACCTTGATCCCCTGCCTCAAAAACAAATGCTATCATATGAAAGAAAATGCGAAAGTGAAATGAAACACAAGCCAAGTACGAGAACCGGTTGGCCAAATTTTGGGGTACAACAGCTGCCCCTATTCAAGTGGCTTGGACCTGACTGAGTGAAAAGTGAACGGCTTTCAAACAATCAAGGTAAAAGACGGCTGAATACCAAAGAACTCGTAAATTTTCCAACCGCATAAATAAACCGCAAACTCTGATGGGAACAAAGAAATCTCTGGAAATAATGAAATGACTAGTTGCAACGGCAACAAGCTGACTGACATCGACAAGCAGTCGGAAGAGTCATCTTGCGAATACTCCACTGGGGAAGAGATAAACTTAACCAAGCAACTCTGGCAGGGAGAAAGAGAGAAATTTAACCAAATAACTCTGCTTAGGGAGCACTTGATAAGATGAACACATCCATCAAAATTGTACCATGATCTAGATACCATACAGGCTTAAGGGTGACATTTCAAATTGTCGGAATCTGGATATTCAACGAACAAAATGAGTCAATGAAATTTGCCGGAGTATGAACACTCAATGTAATAACCGGAGTCTAGATACTCAACGAAAAAACCGGAGTCTGGATACTCAACGAAACAACCGGAGTGTGGATACTCAACGTAATAAGCCAGAGTCTGAATACTCAACGAAAATAATCGGAGCTTGAATGCTCAAATTAATAACTAGAGTCTGGATACTCAACGAAATAACTGGAGCCTGAACGCTCAACGAAATAACCGGAGCCTGAACGCTCAACGTAAGTAACCGGAGTCTGGATACTCAATGGAATAACCGGAGTCTGGACACTCAATGGACAAGGAAATACATCACAAATATATTCATCAGGGTCTGGATACCCAACTGACTTAACCGGAGTCTGGACACTCGACGGACAAAGCACAGTAACACCAATAACCGTAGTCTAGATACCACAAGGACTAGATAAAACACATAACTGGCCATGGTATGGATACCATACGAGCCGGAGAAATCACATTTAAACTTGTCATGGTCTGGCACCATATGTCAAACTGCCGGAGTCTGAACACACAACGAAAAAAAACCGGAGTCTGAATACTCAACGAAATAAACCAGAGCTTGAACGCTCAATGTAATAACCAGAGCCTGAACGCTCAACTAACGAATGGATACACCACAAATGTACTTATCAAGGTCTGAATACCACATGGATTTATAACAACACTCAGGTCTGGCGACACCGCTTGAGAAAATGTAAGTCAGGGTCTGGATACCACGCGGGCTAACGGGAACAGCCATGGTCTGGATACCATACGAGCAGAAGAAGTAATCTTTCAAATGGCCAGAGTCTGAATATTCAATGAAAATAGACTGCAGCCTGAATACTCAAAAGAATAGTCGGAGTCTAGATACTCAACGAAAATAACTAGAGTCTGGATACTCAACGGAGATAGACCGGAGCCTGAATACTCAACGGACGTAAACAAATCAGAAATCGCCATGGTCTGGATACCATATGGGCGGAAGATATCAGTCAAAACTTGTCGGGTCTGAACACCATGCAGGCAAAGTAAATAAATCATTTGTTGGAAATACACCTGCAAATAGAGAGGTAACAACCTGGCTTATGTTTTACATACACATGTTTGAATATGGCGTAATGCTCCATACGAAATGGAAATGCTACGCGTTTGGAGGATGCTATGCACAGAATGCAAAATGCAACGGAACCAAACCAGTAAAATAAATGTTGAAGAGACAAAACCAACTCCAACCTGCTGGGGAAAAGGTTAACCCATGCCAATCGTAATTGGACTGGGAAACGAGCCTCAGAAGGCTTCCTTACTTGGGACAAAGTTCTTATAAGAACGAGAAGTCCAAATTCAGTTGGGGATTCATATCAAAATCTGCTGAGGAAAATGCCATGAACGACTCACCAATACTCACCTGAAAGTGATGACTCACTAGGGAAGCAGTAAAATTTCAACCTGCCAAGAATTGCTCACTTGAGGCACAAACTATATCTGCAATAGATCCACTCTGCCAGGGAATCACAAACTTACTGACTTCGCTAGGACATGGTCTATCTCTGCGGAGAAATAGAACCATTTCCTACTAATTTTGCTGAGGATATAAACAAATCTACGATCCTGCCAAGGAGAAACGCCAACCCTACTGGGGATCGCCCAACGAGGGAACATCATCGACCTCTGCTTGGGGATGATCCAACAAACTGAACTCCGAGGGGATATAAAATCACCTGCTCAGACTCTGTGGGGAGAAATCCCATCTCGACTCGCTGGGGAGTAAATACATACCTGCAACCTGCGGGGATTAAATGTGTACGAACCAACTGCTGGGAATAACAGAGCACACTTAATCTGCTGGGAATATCAATCTCGACCCTCTGGGAATACCCTTACTCTGTCGGAGACCTTAGTCTCGAACTGCGAAGAGCTAAACGAGTACTGACCAACTTCTAGGGATAAGTGTACACTTATCTGCTTGGTCCACCTGCATACAGATCTACCGGGGGTAGAGATGTACAAACTTCAATCCCTAGGGGAAATGGTAGTTATGCCGGAGATATTCCTCTGACGAATTGCCCCAAGGGTAACGGCCCTGAAAAAAATAAACAAACAGACAAGATATCCTGTACAAAGGAACTATCTCGGTCATCATCTGTGACGTTGTTCAATTAACTCAGTTTTAACGATGATTGGCAAAGCCTGCAAGTTTATGTATGCACAGTTTATCAAAAACATCGGGTGTTTTTTGCAAACAAAACAGTAAGGCTAAAGGAAAAAAAATAATTATTAAATCGTATATGTTTTATTGACAGATGGAAATAGGCAAGTTTTTACAACAGATGTAACCCCTGAAAAGAGGAAGCTGCGTAGAAAATATACATAAATGCACAGAAATATACAGAATGTCGGCAATATGGCACAGACGAACACCATAAGTTTATCCATCCATGACCTGTATGACTCCGATGCTTCCCCGATGCTTCTTCTTCAGAAGAGATTGATTCAGATAAATAGACCTTAGATCCTTCCTTAATCCACTAAGCTCTGAAGATCACACGCAGACCGCAGTCATTTGCTTTTTTAAATCCCTAACTTTTGCCAGAATCGCCCTTGTGGGTTTTCAATTCATCGGGATACCCATTTTTTCCAAAGACGCCTTTTCAGGTTTTCAACTTTGCGGGTTTACATTTTTTCTTTTATATCCCTAACTTTTGCCCGAACCCATTCGTTTTATGGTTCGCCGGGATGCCCCATTTTTTCCTGGATATTCTTTTTTCTTTCCAGCGGGTCTTTTTAAGCAAAGTATTTTTTAACTGCGTCTACATTCACAGGGGATGTAAAATCCTCACCATCCATGGTGGATAACAACAAGGCTCCTCTGGAGAACACCTTTCGGACGATGTATGGACCTTCATAGTTAGGAGTCCACTTGCCCTTGTGATCTATTTGTGGCGGGAGAATCTTTTTCAGCACAAGATCGCCCGTCTGAAAGCTTCGAGGGTGTACCTTCTTGTCGAAAGCTTTCTTCATCCGACTCTGATACAACCGACCATATGCAATAGACGCCGTCCTTTTCTCATCCATCGGGCTAAGATGATTCAATTTGTTCTTTACCCATTCTGCCTCATCGAGCTTGACATCGACCAGAACTCTCAGAGAAGGAATCTCGACTTCAAATGGTAGGATAACTTTCGTACCATATACCAGCGAGAAAGGAGTTGCCCCAGTTGAAGTGCGTATCGTAGTACGATAACCGTGCAAAGCAAAGGGCAACATCTCATGCCAATATTTGTAGGTTACAACCATCTTCTACACTATCTTTTTATTATTCTTGTTAGCTGCTTCAACAGCGTCGTTCATCTTCGGTCGATAGGGCGATGAGTTGTGATGCTCGATTTTGAAACTCTGGGACAGCTCCATCATCATCTTGTTATTAAAGTTCGAACCATTATCAGTAATGATTCTTTTAGGCACTTTGTATCTACAGATGATGTCCTTTTTGATAAATCTGGCTACGACTTGCTTCGTGACATTCGCATAGGAGGCTGCTTCCACCCACTTGGTAATGTAGTCAATGACTACCAAGATAAAGTGATGTCCGTTGGATGTGGTCGGCTCGATCTTGCCAATCATGTCAATGCCCCACATGGAAAAGGGCCAGGGAGACGCCATGACGTTCAGAGGACACGGCGGCACATGAACCTTGTCTGCATAAATCAGGCATTTATGGCATCTCTTTGCATATTTGAAACAATCAGATTCCATCGTCAGCCAATAATACCCTGCTCACAACAGTTTTGGAGACATGGCGTGCCCGCCGGCATGCGTACCAAAGGCTCCTTCCTGGACCTCTTGCATAAGCAAGCTTGCTTCTTTCTCGTCCACGCATCTCAATAACACCAAATCATAGTTCCTCTTGTAGAGTACACCATCTTGGTTCAGATAAAAGTTGCCAGATAACCTTCTCAAAGTCTTCTTACCCCGGGTCGACGCCCCTGGCGGATACTCTTGTTTCTTAAGAAAGTTCTGGATATCATAAAACCACAACTTGCTATCAGAGGCCTCCTCAATGGCAAATACAAACGCTGGCCTATCAAGGCGCGAGATGACTATTCTTGGAGCATCATTCTAATAGTTCACCTTGTACATTGAGGATAACGTTGCTAGAGTGTCTGCCATCTGGTTCTCCGCTCTCAGCATGTGATGGAACTCTGCACAATCAAAGAATGGCAACAGCCTCCTTGCATAGTTCATGTAAGGAATTATATTGGGTTGCCTGGTCTCCCATTCTCCTTTGGTTTAATTTACAACTAGCGCTGAATCGCCGTACACATCTAGGTTCTTGATTCTCAAATCAATTGCTTCTTCCAACCCCATGATTCACGCCTCATATTCGGCTTCGTTGTTGGTGCAAGAAAATGTCAACCTGGCAGTGAATGGTATATGAGAACCATGGGGAGTCGTGATGATTTCCCCAATTCCACTACCGTAAAAGTTAACAACACCATCAAATATCATCTGCCATTGGGAGCCAAGCTCAGGACCTTCGTTAGGTAATGGTTCATCACAATATTTCATCTCCAGATACATGATGTCTTCGTTAAGAAAATCAAACTTCATCGATTGGTAGTCTTCAACCGGCTGTTCAGCAAGATACTCTGACAGAACACTCCCTTTGATAGATTTTTGGGAAACATATTGGATATCGTACTCTGTCAGTACCATCTGCCATCTGGAAATTCTTCCGGAAAGTGCTTGCTTTTCGAAGACATATTTAATCGAATCCATCTTCGAAATCAGCATGGTTGTATGGTTAAGCATATACTGTCTCAAACTTTTGGCAGCCCACGCGAGCGCGCAACACGTTTTCACCAACATCGAGTACCGAGACTAACAATCTGTGAACTTTTTACTCATATAGTATATTGCATGCTCTTTTCTTCCAGTCTCGTCATGTTGACCGAGAACACAACCCATATTGTTCTGAAGAACCGTTAGATACATTACCAAAGGTCTTTCAGCGACTGAGGGTATCAATATCGGAGGTTCCTCCAAATATTCTTTTATCTTATCAAATGCCCTTTGGCAATTTTCATTTCAGACAACCGCCTGATTTTTCTTTAGTAATTTGAACATTTGTTCGCACGAGGCTGTGAGATGAGATATGAACCGAGCAATGTAGTTCAATCTCCCCAAGAAACCACAAACCTCTTTTTTCGTTTTCGGTGCTGGCATATCTTGAATAGTTTTTATCTTTGCAGGATTGACCTCGATTCCTTTTTCACTAACAATGAACCCCAGCAGCTTTCCTGACCTGACCTCGAAAGTACACTTGTTAGGGTTCAACCTCAATCTAAATTTCCTGAGCCTCTCAAACAACTTCAACAAGTTAACCACATGTTCTTCCTTCATTTGCGACTTTGCTATCATGTCATCAACATAGACCTCAATCTCATGATGAATCATATCATGAAACAAAGTGACCATAGCCCGCTGATAGGTTACCCTTGCATTTTTCAACCCCAAAGGAATTACCTTATAACAGAATGTCCCCTACGGCGTGATAAACATTGTTTTCTCCATATCCTCCGGTGTCATCTTGATCTGGTTATAACCGTAAAAATCGACCATGAAGGAAAACACAGAATATTAAGCAGTATCATCAACCAATACGTCAATGTGAGGGAGCAGGAAATCGTCCTTCGGGCTCGCCTTATTCAAATCTCTGTAATCAACACACATTCGTACCTTGTCATCCTTCTTAGGAACAGGCACGATGTTGGCGACCCACGAAGGGTAAGTTGTTATAGCTAAAAATCCTGCGTCCAACTGCTTCTGGACTTCTTCCTTGATTTTCACAGCCATATCTGGTCTCGTACGCCTAAGCTTCTGTTTGACTGGCGGACATTCTTCACGCAACGGCAAGCAATGAACCAAAATGATTGTGTCAAGCCCGGGCATGTCTTCGTACGACCAAGAAAAAATATCACTATACTCACGGAGCATCTCAACCAATCTTTGCTTCATGTCACTCTACAGCGCAGCCCCTATCCGAACATTCCTCACAACTTCCTCAGAACCTAAGTTAATAACCTCGATTTGCTTCTGATGAGGCAGAATAACCTTTTCTTCCTGTTTCAAAAGTCTAGCCAGCTCTTCTAGTAAGTCTTCATCTTCATCAATCTCTTCTTCGGCTTGAAATATCGAATTATCAAAGTCGAAGCGAGTTATAGATGTCTATGGCCCTGTGTCATCTGCAATGTGAATCCTGCAATGATAATGCTTAAATGCTTAAAATGATATGCAAAACAAGTACAAAGCCACATTGCCATTTTATTGTTAAACATAAAACATGAAAAACAAGGATCACAATATTTGAATGCAGAAAAACGCCCTTTGATTAATTGAAAAAGATTGTGCAAGCATAAACAATAAGGCCCTGAAGATAAGAACCACTATGCCCCGGGTAGAACATAGGGTTGTACAATAATCAGAAAAACAAAGTATTACTCTTCCGTTGTCACTTGAATGAATTCCTCGATAGACCAATTGTTGAGGATTTGTCCTGGAATGCATGGCTGAATCCACGAGTCCATATCACAATCACTATCCCCATCTTCATCTGAAACAGTGTTGACCTACTCAAAGATAACCCCGCCTTTGGTAAACTGCACTGTCCCTTTGTAGCGCGGTGTGCTCTGTGAGGATGACGAAGAAGATGGGCGGTATCCCAGACCAAACTTATCCTGCTTATGGGGTATATCCAACACTTGACCCCAACCCGGTGCTGCCCCAGCCTGCATTGCTACTTGGGCCTTCTTGAAGGATGACATGGCCACTTCGGGTGCTTTGCTCACAACAGACACTTTGTCTTTAATTTGTACTGTCTCAAAAGCTTGACAAAGAGTCTCATGGATTTCACCATCCACCTCAACATATTTATATGAAGACAAATGAATGATCATTATATCTTCTTCTTCGCATACAGTGACAATGCTGCCACCGACCATATATTTGAGCTTTTGGTGCAGCGTGGAAGTTATAGCTCCTGCTGAGTGAATCCATGGACGGCCCAACAAACAGCTATAGACAGGCTGAATGTCCATAATATAGAATACCACATCAAATATTTCGGGACCAACTTGAATTGGCAGCGCCACCTCCCCGAATACAGATCTTCTGGTACCGTCAAAAGCACGTACTACCAGGTCACTTGGTGTACAAATTAACCCTTTCATGTCCAACTTCATCAGGGCCTTCTTTGGAAGCACATTCAAAGACGATCCTGTATTTACCAGCACATGAAACAGGATGGCTCCACGACATTCAATTGAAATGTGCAACGCATAATTATGATTCCTGCCCCTCGGGGTTAAATCCAGGTCCGTGAAACCTATCCCATTTCCTGCATTGACGTTCTCTACAACCCCTTCAAGTTGGTTTACCGATATCTCTTGCGGCACGTAAGCAGTATTCAATATCCTCAACAATGCATTCCGATGCGCTTCTGAACATAACAGCAGCGACATAATAGAGATTTTGGAGGGAGTCTGTTTCAAGTGATCTACTATCTTGTAGTCACTCTTTCTTATCAATCTCATGAATTCCTCTGCTTCCTTCTCCAAAGAACTCTTCTCTCCAGACTGAGAAGTTTCTTCCACCACAGCCTTCTTACCCTTATCAGCTCTGTCAGCAACCACTTCGGGTGATGAAAACACTCTTCCACTTCAAGTGATTCCCCCAGCTCCCACTAGATTATCCAAAGAATCAGTCTGCAAGCTCTTCAATTCCTGCTTCTGCCCATTACAATATACCTCCGCTCCGTAGTTCCACGAAATTGCTTTGGTACTCTCATACGGCACAGGACCAGTATTGGTGATGATAATGGTTGGCGGCCTCGATGCAGAAATAGTTACACTTTTGTATGGAATCAAGATCGTTGCAACCTCATTCCTTTCTTCAACCATTACCTCTTCAGACTTCTTCTCGGTAACCCGGTCAAATTGCAACATTCCGTCATTCATCATACCTTGAATACAACTCTTCAACTCTGCACATCCCTCAGGATGACTCAAACATTCAGCACATGATTCATTACAGCCTGTGAATATCCCTCCCTTCAATAACTTCTCCTTCACAAAGCCCAACGGCGTCTTCAAATCATTGACATCAGTTATCAAATCTAAACTCTCGTATTCAATGATTGCATTGACTCCGACGGCCCCATGGTTGGGTATGGGGTTCTGCACGACGTTGGGAGCGTCGTGAGAAAATTTTATTCCCTTACTATCCACCAAATCTTATACTTTGTGTTTAAAGGCCTTGCAATTATCAATGTTGTGCCCCGGTGCACCGGAATGGAACTCACAACGAGCGTTGACATCGTATCCCGGTGGTGGTGCACCTGTCAGAGGAGCTAAAGTTCTCTTTTGTACTAACTGCAACTGTAACAAGTGCTGAAGCAGTTGGGAATAAGGCATTCGAGGTGCATCAAATTGTCTATTTGCTGCCCGACTCCGATCTTGAGACCTTCTATAACCCTGTTGATTCTGTTGTTGCTGCTGTTGAGGAACGACTGGAATTGTGATACTAGCAACCTGCTGCTGCTGACGATAAGATGGACACTAATTTCTACCTCTACCACGAGAGCTAGACAATGCATTAGTCTTGCCTTCCCGCTTCTTATTACCAAATACCTTCTTACCTCCTCCTCCGGCTGAGGGCACTTCACCAGATTGGATCTTTCCCAGCTTTATACCATTTTCTACTCTCTCCCCAGTGATGATCAAGTCGAAAAAGCTACCAGACATGTTACTGATAAGCTTCTCATAATAAACACCAGGAAAAGTAGCCACGAACACATCAATCAATTCACGCTCCACCATCGGAGGCTGCACTCTTGCTGCAAGCTCGCGCAACCTCTAGGCGTATTCTTTAAAGCATTCACCAGTCTTTTGAGACAGATTCTGGAGTTGGACCCTGTTAGGAGCAAGGTCACTATTATATTGATAGTGTTTTACGAAGGCTTCAGCTAAGTCTCTCCAAATGCGGATATTAACAGGCTTCAACCCCATATACCACTCAAGCGAGGGTCCAGACAAGCTATCTTGAAAAAAATGCATGAGCAATTTTTCGTCATCCGAGTAAACAGACATTTTGCGGTAATAAGAATGCAAATGGACCCTTGGGCAAGTAGTTCCCTTATACTTGTGAAAGTCGGGGACTATGAACTTCAACGGAACATTCAGATCTGGGATTATCCCCAGATTGGCCATGTCTAGCCCCATGGAATTCTGATTTTCAAAAGATCTCATCTTTTCATCAATCAGCCTAAACCTTTTATCAGCCTCAGATGGTAGTCCAGCACTGATATCTCGCATAGAAAATGCATCTTCCTGCTGGTCCTCATCCCATTGAGGAACGTTGTTGCCATGCACAACACACACTACTTCAGGGATTCCACCTACGTTGCCTCCGCTCGGAGGGATAACCGTTGTGGGAATAGGGTGAGCACGTGGCGTACCATCACCACGAGGAGGATTAGCAACAGTACCTCCATGAAGAACACCATTATTGTCAACACGAGCAATCAATGGCTGGACCAGAGTCCTCAACTGCTCCTGGCCATTTGCCACACCCTGCATGAGCTCCATAAACTGAGCCATCATGCCCCTCATATCCTGCATCTCAGCTTGCACTTGTTCCATAAATCTGCGATGATTCCCTCTGGTGGCTTACCGGTGAGTAGTCTGGCTGTCTATCCTGAAACAATCTAATAAACCAACAGAGGTAAGAAAAATGGTTTCGCTGCACCTGCTATGTAAAAATGCTATGCAAAATGCAGACATGTATATATGCAACAGGGAAATTTCCCCTCGATTCTAGTTCCTGCACGAACACCGAGACATAGGAAAACCACAACCAAGCATAAAGCCAAACACCTCATACATACAAGAGAGGCCCAACAAGCAATGTACAATCATACAACTGAGTACGAAGAATCAACAGAAGGACCTCAGCCAACAGGTCTGGTGATGGTCAATACAAACATAAGCAACAAGCTACAAAGGAAATGAAAGACATTAGGTACGACAACGAGTACGAAACTCCTCCAACAGCTCTTTTATCTCACGATGATCTGGTCTGACGAGTAACCGTTGAATGAGAGCCTCTCTCTATCTGATAGTGGTCTGTAAACCCTCAACATAGTCTTCCCAGGCTCCCTCACCAAAGACTTCCTCTAGCTTGCACCTCTTCGAATCAGCCCTCAGCTTGTAATCTTCCAAGGTTGCCAAAGCTTCACTCAATCTGCAATCACTGTCCCGCCTGAGTGAAGCTTCATCTGCAATCCTCTCATCCTTCGCTCTGAGCTGAGTCTTCAGTCTAGAGATCCGCTGCTTCAACTTATCCTCACGCTCCTTGTTGTTGGAAAGAGTATCATTCCACTGATCATTGAACTTGGAAATCTCCAGATAAGCCCTATCCAGGTCCTTCTTCTTAGAAGCGAGAACATCACTGACAGCTTTCAGATCCAAACCCAAACGTTCCCGAGCACCAGTTTGCTTGGTCAAATTTGTACCTAACCTGTTCACCAGCTCATTTTGTCTCTTAAAAGAATGCATAGCTTCGATCTTCTCACTTTAGAGCTGAATGATTTATTTTTCTAACTCTTCATTAGCCTTCCGAAGCTCCTCTTTCTCAGACCACAACTGGTTGTACTTCCGGATATCCACAGTGGTAAGTTCCTCAATCATGAGAGGATACAAAGGCTCAACAGAAGGAAAAGGCATCAGAAACCTCTTTGCTCTATCTTGGATCCAAGTCAGATAAGGGTCGTAGGCTCGACTAGTACTCTTCCCCAGAACAGCCTTCCCTTTTCTGTGAACGCTACTCCAAGCTCTCTCCACTCTAGCCAAAGTATCACCCTCCAGCAATCTAGTGAGATACAGAGATTCCTGTATCTCCTTTTCACTAGGAGGTCCTCTCAAGGCATACCCAAACTGTCTGACTAACAAGGCTGGGTTATAGTTGATGAATCCTTTCCTTCCGACCAAAGGGACATTAGGAAATCTACTGCAACTATAAACAATCTTTGTACAAAGCATATCCCTGTCAAACCAGATGATGTTATCAATAGTCAATCCCATCAGTCTATTTGGCCATTATGATGTACCTGCCATAGTAACAAATGGACCTGTCTTGGGACGATGACTAGCAAACCACCATTATGATAGACCTTAGGCTTGATTATTGTTTGTAATTCATGTTTCACTAAAGAATATGACCTAGGAGCGAATGCTTTGCATATCTTCCAAAGGACATACGCTAAACACTCTAGATGATTGAGAGGAGGCCCCCCAATCACCATTTCCCAAGTACTTAAGGATCGTAATGTACAACAATCTTTAACCTTTATTAGATGTTTTGAGAAAGTTTGAAGATGAAAAGAGATAGACACTCTAAAGGGAGATTAAGACTCAACCTAATGTTCTCATGCAAAGTATACCTATAGTTGGGATAAGAGGGAATGCTACCTAATGTTATCATGCATGAGTTCAAGCCTAAGGTCTATCATAATCTCAAGATATTAGAAATCCTAAGGGAACATGGCAGAGAAAGACAAAAGAAGAAGAAGAAGAAGAAGAAGAAGAAGA
Organism: Lathyrus sativus; assembly: GCA_963859935.3. Taxonomy (NCBI): domain Eukaryota; kingdom Viridiplantae; phylum Streptophyta; class Magnoliopsida; order Fabales; family Fabaceae; genus Lathyrus; species Lathyrus sativus. The sequence goes on along the minus strand of OZ012739.1, from coordinate 450,725,628 downwards.
AGAAGAAGAAGAAGAAGAAAGCATGAAATAAGGAAGATGGAAGTATGCAAACATGTAATGCACAATTAGAATGAAAGTGAGGGAGAAACAAAGTGTGGGGTAAACACCACTGTTGTGGTGGAAATAGGATACCAAACTATTAATTAGTTTGAATCAAAATTCTTAATTCACAACCGCTCTTTGATTTATCCAAAGGAAAAGGTCAAAAGAGGGAAAACCTATTTTTGCATCGTAAACACAATGCGGGGAGAGACCTAGGTAAGGGGTTGGTTAAGCTTAGGGAAGGTACTAGCACCCTAAACTTCTGTAGTACTCTACAGGAACCTTTTGTTTATTGTATGCTTTTTATTTTATTATTTGTTTGATGTATATATTGAGCTAAGGGATAGAGTGACCTAAAAGACCTAAGGGTTAATCCTAAGTTTACTCGACAAGATGTTGCATCTTGTGCCTACGTATCCTGGATAAGGAATGGAATCAGAGTAATCGTAGTTCCCCTTGAAAGGGAGGTTAGAAACGTCTTGACTATGGTCAAGGTTTCAATAGGGAATAAACGTATCTTAAGGACACGCTTACGTGGAGTGTTTGAAACTCCTATTTCTATGTTGAATTTCTTAATTGAAAATTTAGGGTTGAAATTAGGGATTCCACGGCGGGAAACCCTAAACAGAGTACAGCGAGTCTTTGACCTAATGCTGGGGTAAAGGGAATTTTCGTCCACGGCCGGACACCTAGGCTATTAGGGTTTTTGAAACGGTCAAAAATTAGGGTTATTGACTCGGCGGTCAAACGGCTAGACCTAATTCCTTCGAAGGGATTCTAACGGTAAAAACATGCAAAATACGACAAATTACTATTCGGCAGAATTAAAGTGCGAAAAAATAAAGAAAGCGATAAAAGAAAGCATCGCGACGATCACTCGCGTAAATTACAAATCCCCAAAAAAGAAAGATAAAATAAAACCGCGACCATGGCCTCGCGTAAATTACATCCATGAAACAAAATACAAATATGATAATGAAATATTTAACTAATGATAATTGAAGTTAAACTCAATCAGCTGAAAAAAAACCGGAGAATGTTAATAGGATTAGACAGAAATAAAGCGGATAATGAGATAGTGAAGAGAAAGCTGCTAATTTGATATTGTTTTATTTCTTAAAAAAAAGATTTCGGTTTTAACTTTGAAAAAAAAATGATTTTTGTATTAATTAAAAAGAAAGAATTTTTGTTTTGAATTTAAAAAAGGTTTAATTTTACTATATAAAAAAAGAGTTTAATTGTCAAATGTTCAAAAAGTGTCTTAGTTTTAATTTGAAAAATGTTTTAGTTTTAATTTTAAAAAGATTCAATTTTAATTTTTTTAAAAAAGAAGTTTTAGTTTTAATAAAAAGAGAGGTTTAGTTTAATTTTAATCTTAGTTTTAAAAAAGATTTAGTTTTTTCTTTAAAAGGAATTTAATTCTAATTTTAAAAAATTGTTCTAGCTTAAATATTAAAAAAAGGTTTAGTGTTAAAAAAAAAGAGTTGATTAGCAAAAGTTTAATTTAAAAAGATTAGTATTAATTTTCAAAAAATGTTAATTTTTTTGTTTAAAAGAAAAAAAAAGGTTAATTAACTTACGCTAATTAAAAAATAGTCTAAAAGAAGTTTGTCTTTTACTAAAAAACTGTTTTTTTGAGTTTTTGTTTTATTCTAAAGAAAAGAATTGTGAAAGTTAATAAAAATATGTTTTTAATTAATAGTTATTCTCTTAATTATCTAAATATTTACTTACTAAACTCAGAATTAATCAAAGTTAAAAAAACAAACTAAAACAAACTTAAAAGAATAAAATCTTTTCTAATATTTTTAATTTTATGATTTTCGGATGTTTTTATGAATAATATGGAAAAAAGTAAAAAATAATATTTTTTAAAAAATAATTTAAATAAAATACGAAAATAATAATTAAATAATAAAAAAACTATTTTTGTTATTTTTTTATGAAAATAGAAAAGTTAGAATAAAAATAAAAGAAACAAAACAAAAAGTGAAGAAGGTGGGATTCGAACTCTCAACCTCTCACACTCACAACTCCTTACACAGGGTCTCTTGCCAATTGTGCTATTTTATTCATTCAAAATAAAGTGGCACTAGAAACCCTGTAAACTAAAAGAGCGCGCCACATGATATTTTCTTGCAACAATCAAACATCTGCACCACCCGTTAGTGGTTAGTTTAAACGCAATGCACAATGAAATGGGATGCAAGATGAAACGACTAATCTTAGGGCAAAATTTGGGATATTACAGTTGCCCCTATTTAAATAGCTTCACCGGATGATTTGAGCGACGAAGGCTCGAGAAATCATGGGGGAGGGATTTAAATATAGATAACCGGAAATTTTGCCCTTAGATGCAGTGATATGCAATGCTATGGACAAAATGGAAATAAACTATAATGCTGACAATGCCATGAATTTAGTATGGTGCGTATGATGGAATGGTAAATGCAGAGATGCAGACGACATGACGACATAGGGGACAGATGCGACGAACGAACCACACTGGGAATACGACGCACTGGGTGACAGCACGACACTAGGGAATTCTAAAGTGATAGTCAACTGGTGCAAGTACGACCAATTATCACTTTAGGAAAAGGAATGGTAAGAGCGGGATCCTCAATGGAGATGACATCGGTGATACGGCCTCCACTGGGGGAATTTAAGAGTAATCATCAACAGGTTCAGGCGTGACCGGCTGATACTCTAGAGTAAGAAAATAAAACTGGATCTACACGACTGTAGGATCGATTAACAAGATGTTGGAGCATTGAGCAAAGAATAACATCCGAGCTTCTGTAAACTTTCCCTCGTGACAGGATCAAACGGAATTTAGGAATCCGTAGAAAATATACAGGGTAAAACTGGCTGTATGCCAAAATAAATGGTCTTAAATGGAAAACGCCCTGATAAGCTTTCTCGAGAGAGAACTGCCACTTATCGTTGGAAGGGACTTATATGCCAAACTGGATAAGCTCTCAAATAAATAGACTACTACTTATCTGTGGATAATAGATTAATTGATAATATAAACTTCTTCGCGTCTCAAGTCTGTGCTCCCTGGACATGATTCAGTTTCTTCTTTTTCTAAAGGATAAAATAAACGTCTTCATAATTCGAGATCTGTGCTCTCCCGAATATGATTCGGCTCCTTCTTTTACTAAAGGGTAAACGAACTTCTTCATACTTCAAGATCTGTGCTCTTCTAAATATGATTCCGCTCCTTCTTTTACTAAAGGGTAAACGAACTTCTTCATACTTCAAGATCTGTGCTCTCCTGAATATGATTCCGCTCAAACCTCCCCTTTCTTCAAAATGATACGGGAAATGAAAACCAAACTGCTCGCTGGAGATGGCCATTTGCTGCAAGTCATAACGAAGATAGCATAAGCTTCTCGGGCGAGAAATGCCGCTTATTTGCAAGAGTGGCAATAATAAGCTTCTCGGGTGAGAACTGCTTGTAGAGGTGGTAACAGGTAATGTAAATTGTAAAGAAAGTTGTGATGATGGCAAACATCTAGATCACTGAGTCATAGCAGGTAACATAAATTGTAAAGAAGGTCGTGATGATGGCAAACATCTAGATCACTGTAATGTAAATTGTCAAGAATTTTGTGATGAAGGAAAACATCTAGATCACTGTAATGTAATAATGAGTTCCTTGTATGAGAAGATCAATTGTAGAGTGTATTGTAAAGTGTAAGGTAGGTGATAAGCTCCTCGGCTGGGAACTATTGCTTGTCTATTATGCAATGTAGTGATAAGCTTCTCAGGCGAGAACTGTCGCATATCTACAAAGGATTATAAATGCTTTTCTTGAGAGATAGTGCAAAATAAATGCACATCCAGGTATGTTCGGTGACCGACGGGACCGAAGTTCGATCTAGAATTGGGATAGAAAGAACTGTCAAACAAGACTCCATTGAGGAAACGAACTCGAATGGGGACTACCTTATCTTAACACAAAGAGGTAACAAAAATAACCATCGTCCATGAATGTTGAACTCTGTGGGGAAACTGGAAACAAGTAGGTTTTTATGCTTAGGGCTGACGATCTACTTGGAGAGAGCAGACAAACCCAGTTACTCGGCGGTAACGACAAGGATGACGACAAATAGCAAGCATGCAAATGCTAATGCGTATGCCAAAGTGTATACGAATGTGTATGTTCATGTGTATGACAATGAAATGAAAATGAGTATGTAATGCTCATGCTTATGCTTATGCTGACAAAACAGATGAGAGAGGAGATATGAGATGAAATAAACATCTCGACAGGAATACCCAGTGACCTCTGCAACAGTACATCTATTAGAGGATAGGAATAGTTGATGGTAAGACCGAATCTGGCTTCAAAGTTAAAATTTCCCTGGGGAGAAAATCTCATGACTTCCACATGGGGATGCGATACGACTTCACCGGAGAGTATGATGCCCTGACTTCAAATGGGGATTTATGACCTCCGCATGGTGATAAGATGTCATGATTTCACGTGATGGATTTCTATCATGAACCATAATCAGCTCAAGAACTCTTGGATCATAGACTTCCGGGGATAAAATAAATATCCGTTGTATGGGGAAGGTGTGGAGCTAGACAGCTTCATGGAGATAGTGTAGCAACTTCCTGGGAAAAGTACCTCGGCTTCCTGGGGAAAAGGTATATCCGACCGGGGATAAGATATATCAAACTTCCCTACGGAGAGTTCATCAGACTTACTGGGGAGAAATCAACAGACATTCCTGGGGAAGGTATCTTGACCTCTTGGGGAGAATATAGCAGTCTCCTGGGAAGTATTTCCTAAGGAAAGTAAGGCAATTTCACTGAGGAACAGATAATTCCGCTGAGAATGGGGTTCAAGAACATATATCACTTGGAGGATACCGGGGATATCTCTGCATTCTTGAGAGTCACTGGGGATTTATCGGATGGATCCCAAAAGTGTTGTCATCTTAAAGGCTCGCTGGGGACTGTTACTGGGAAGATGCTGGTATGATCTCTGCTGTCTTGGAGATTACCGGCTCAGCCCAAAGTGTTGTCAGCTTATAGTCTCGCTGGGGACTGTGTCGGCTTAAAGTCTCTCTAGGGACTGCTCTGAGGCAATTGTTGATGAGATTTACTAGGGAATGAAGACCACCGGGAGTAAGATCCATCGGGTGCATGAAAATGTCGTGAAACAAGCTAGTTTTGATCTTAATGGACTTCGGGATAGTCTCCATTTTGAAAAACAATATGCCCTAGAGTACCTACTGTATGAGAGAGTCATCTCGAGAGGATTTTACAGAGAACATAGGGTTCTATTGTCCCACTATTTTCAAACTCTTGGAGAGATTTGTCAGATCTAGACGTAACTAGCACAGATTAACCGTCTTACGACTGAGTCTACAAGAATAGCTCTTAAGAATGTCAGGCTTGCATCAGTAAGTAAATTGGAAACCAACTGCCCTTGTCTAGCAGGATCTTCAAGTAATTTTCTGAGATGTTAGGAAAAATCGACACGCGTGAAATGCTATCCTGAAACTATCAATGCAACGATATATTTGTCTTGAAATTTTTGTTTTTGTTTTGAAAAAGATATCGCAATAACTTGTGACTGAAATCACTAGTTAGGATATAAGTTTAATTTATAATGCCAACATGAATTTTTGAGCATAGCTCGTAGGAGTCAGGAAACGTTATCTCGTCGAGTATGCTTCCAAAAGAAATCCTACTTCAATTAGGTCTTTTAAAGGTTGTATCGCGGCTCAGTTCACGGTTTAAGGAACAAAGGATAAAGGCTCAAAATGTTATTTGCACCCACCCACTCTTCATGATGTTCTCCAATTCTATTTAGTTAAGGAGATACGAGCACTCATATCTCAATCGGATTTGATATGGTCGAGGAATTACCAAGGCTTTGGACATAGTCGTCACTCACCTAGTTTCTTTTGGCGATGAGTCACACGACTTTGTTCTTTATCGGGGGTTCTTCATTGTAATCCCTTGTTTTTTTATATTTTTTTCATTCCCTAACTTTTTCCTGGACGACGTCTTTTGGATTTGACTTTGGAGTCCAGCGGGATGCCCCAGTTTTGCCTAAGTCTCCTTCATAGGTTGTGACTTAGCGGGCTATATTTTTTATTTTTGTTGAATAAGTCGTGTGACTCTTTTGAAAGGCTTGTGACTGCCCTACTCTTTAGGTATTAGAGGGTAGTCATTGACTTCTAAACTTTCTAAGATGTTAAGGATAGGTTCTCGAGGGTTCGCTCCTCCTTTTTGAGAGTCTGAGCGCTCAATCCCTTTAACTGAAAACTATCCTGCCCCAGGTTAAAATACGGGTTTTAATTTGTAAAAGAAGAAAACTCCTACTTCAAGGCTCAAAGGGGTAAAAGAGGGGTTATCATCCTTATATCTCCATTGTTTGGAATTTGAAACAATGCCTTACATCATCAGCAGGTTTCAATTGGAAGCATTCGACAAAAGGTTTGATATTTTTGGTTCATCATCCTCCTCCCAATTCTCTATCAAAGTAAGGGATCGGGTAAAGTTGGCATTGAAAAATATTTTAATGAGTGAAGCGAAGGGATTTATTCAAGACAAACATGCATTGCATGACTTATTCCAAAATAAACAAGTTCGTACATGATAATTATGCTTAATCAAAGAAAATAAACATATAAATAATCAAAATGTAATGTCTCAAAGTCCTTCAAGATGTGTTTATGAAGTCTTCGTGTCTGAGACCGGCATGGCAGTGGTTTCCTCTGGCGGAGCCTCACTGGAAGGAGTCGTCTTGCTTGCCCCAGCTACATCTGTCATTACTTTATTATCGGTCTTCAAATCTTCACTCAGAATAACTCTCCTAGATTCTCTGTTGTTCGGGGTCGCATCATCTTGAGGATTGCTGAAATGAAAAGGACTAGGCATCTGAATAACTACCGGCTTCGGCTGATTCACCGTATGCGTCACTGGCTGAGATCTGTTGAAAACAGGCTTTGCAGAGCTTGATTCTGGCCCTTGGGACGCCCTGAGAGGAGTCTTGACTTTCGGCTGAGGATCGTCAAAAGACAGGACCTTCTTTTCTAGCAAATCTCTGACAATATTCTTAAGCGTGTAACATCCTTCCAAATCGTGACCAGGCGCACCCTCATGAAATAAACAATGAGCGGTGGTGTTGTAATTGACAGGTACCGGATTGGGAGGTGGACCCAAAGTTCAGGTAACAACCAGACCTTGTTGCACTAAGAAAGGATACAACTCAGTGAACGTCATTGGGATCGGAGGACAAGGCTTGTATGGTCTCCTATTTTGACGAGGTATCGTCTCCTCTGATGGTTGATTGGCAGAAGCATTGGGCGCTCGCTGAAAGTTGATAAGAATTAGTGTAGACTGATAAACAGGAGGTTGTTGATAAACCGGATGCTAATAGACCGGAGCCGGTGGCACGGGCTGATATGTAGGAAATTGCTGACTGAAAGGAGGTGCAACAGTAGCTACATGGGGTTGTGGAGCATACTGAACTGGATAACCTTGAACATAATTTTGCTGAGGTTGCCAAGGTTGGTTAGGATCCATCGAGCGATTTCTCGGACGTGTAGGTCTTTTATGGTGGTCAACGCTCAAAGTTTTGCACTTCGGAGGAGTAACTCGTCGAACTGGTTGAGCAATGGTAGGATGCACCAAACTGGGTTGAAGTCCATGAGGAGGTATGTTCTCAACAGTAACAGCTGGTTGAGGGTCCACAACAGTATGGGTGATCTCAGAAACAACAGTAGGTTAATTATCCATCTTCACCTTAAGGGCTTGCAACATCTCCATAATCTGCCCCACACTTCCTCGAAGATCTTCGAGTTCCTGGCTGACACGGTCGATCTCTTGAGCTTGTTCTTCCATCATTTTTCGAGCTTGGGCTCTAGTGTTGTACTGATGCGGAGGATCCAGGGTGACGAAACTAGCAGGCGAGAGAACCGAGAATAAGAAACCGGGAGACACATGTGATGCAAAAATATGACGCAAAAAATGCGAAATGCAAATGAAATGATTTCATGGAATTCAAATATTTACGAATATCGCAGAATACCAAAAATTTATTTATTAATTTAAAAACGGATTACAAATAACATTCTTAGAAAAGTCTTGGCATAATAGCTAAATAAAAGCTAATAATGACCCTAAGGAAGCTTCCTGTTCTGCCCCTTGCTCTGCTCTTCGGGCTAGGCCTTTTTTAGGATGAGCCTATCTTCAAAAGGTAAATCGAGAGTTAGAGGAAAATAAATCCTTCATCAAAACCAAGCAAGGGTACGTTGGAAAAATATTCACAATTATTGGTGATTAGTGTCCTTGATGTCAGATGACTTCGAGCATAGACTCCTTCCGAATAGGTAACCCCGCCAATTGAGAGTACTCTTCTAGGGTAGGCAAGAGCTGGTACTCGAGGGATGTAAGGAAAAGATAATCTGGATCCTAGAACTGTAACAAAGTCGAAAGGAAACCTTCGTCTACTTGAGGTTTCAACAAAAATAACGGCCTTCCATACTTGTTTTTGGATCCTTTGTTGATCTTGAACCAAAGCTCCTAGCTTCCTTGGGTCATCTAACTTAAGTCCTTTAAAAGAATATCTCAAAGTTTTTTTTTTGTAATCCATGGTATCCTGCAATATTCATAAATAAAATTTGAATTCCAGGACATGTAATGCAATGTGATGCTTTATGGATGCAAATGCACATATACAAAGTCCTAGGTTAAAGGTATGTGCAAGGAGTTAGGGTCTGCCCATCCCAATATGTATGTACTAAGGTTAGTTGTAACTGCAGAACAAGGGTTCTAAAGCGGTGCCCAAAGTCATCAATCGATCTTTCGGATATTATCAATTTCCCGATTAACTCGGTGGTTATTAATATTCTCAAGAGAATCTCTTTTGAGTGTAGTATCGCGTAGCGACTATTTTGGGAATATTCCCTCATAGTCCTCGCAATATGTCCTAGACAAGGCCAAGGTGGTGTAAAGGTACTACGGTTCTCAATATCATAGACTCCAATCGACCATGGTAAAAGTTTTCACGAATACTCGTTCAACCGAACCATTTTCGAAAGGGTCTCAACTGAGCGGTGATTCTCAAGTCGGCTTGGTCGGGAATCACTCCCTATAAGCCTCGTTGAATATCTCACCTCCTATAATAAGGTCACTCAAGTCCGGGTGTAGGACTTATCTCATAACAAAATAGATACCCCCAAAGCAAGGTACAATATGAACATATTATATATGAGCAAACATATAATAAAGTAAATAGCATGCAATAAACGAGGTATGGATAACCCTTAAAAATTATGGCTCTCCCCAGTGAAGTCGCCATTTTCTGTTGCGGTGGAAATAGGATACCAAATTATTAATTCGTTTGAATCACAATTCTTAATTTACAACCGCTCTTTGATTTATCCGAAGGAAAAGGTCAAAAGAGGGAAAACCTATTTTTGCATCGTAAACACAATGCGGGGAGAGACCTAAGTAAGTGGTTGGTTAAGCTTAGGGAAGGTACTGGCACCCTAAACTTCTGTAGTACTCTACAGGAAGCTTTTGTTTATTGTATGCTTTTTTATTTTATTATTTGTTTGATGTATATATTGAGCTAAGGGATAGAGTGACCTAAAAGACCTAAGGGTTAATCCTAAGTTTACTCGGCAAGACGTCGCATCTTGTGCCTACGTATCCTGGATAGGGAATGGAATCAGAGTAATCGTAGTTCCCCTCAAAAGGGAGGTTAGAAACGTCTTGACTATGGTCAAGGTTTCAATGGGGAATAAACGTATCTTAAGGACACGCTTACGTGGAGTCTTTGAAACTCCTATTTCTATGTTGAATTTGTTAATTGAAAATTTAGGGTTGAAATTAGGGATTCCACGGCGGGAAACCCTAAACAGAGTACAGCGACTCTTTGACCTAATGCTAGGGTAAAGGGCATTTTCGTCCATGGCGGGACACCTAGGCTATTAGGGTTTTTGAAACGGTCAAAAATTAGGGTTATTGACTCGGCGGTCAAACGGCTAGACCTAATTCCTTCGGAGGGATTCTAACGGTAAAAACATGCAAAATACGGCAAATTACTATTCAGCAGAATTAAAGTGCAGAAAAATAAAGAAAGCGATAAAAGAAAGCATCGCGATGATCACTCGTGTAAATTACAAATCCCCAAAAAAGAAAGATAAAATAAAATCGTGACCATGGCCTCACGTAAATTACATCCATGGAACAAAATACAAATATGATAATGAAATATTTAACTAATGATAAATGAAGTTAAACTCAATCAGCTGAAAAAAATCGGAGAATGTTAATAGGATTAGACAGAAATAAAGCGGATAATGAGATAGTGAAGAGAAAGCTGCTAATTTGATATTGTTTTATTTCTTAAAAAAAGAAATTCGGTTTTAACTTTGAAAAAAAATGATTTTTGTCTTAATTAAAAAGAAAGAATTTTTTTTTAAAATTTAAAAAAGGTTTGATTTTACTATATAAAAAAAGAGTTTAATTGTCAAATGTTCAAAAAGTGTCTTAGTTTTAATTTGAAAAATGTTTTAGTTTTAATTTTAAAAAGATTCAATTTTAATTTTTTTTAAAAAGAAGTTTTAGTTTTAATAAAAAGAGAGGTTTAGTTTAATTTTAATCTTAGTTTTAAAAAAGATTTAGTTTTTTTTTTAAAAAGAATTTAATTCTAATTTTAAAAAATTGTTCTAGCCTAAATATTAAAAAAAGGTTTAGTGTTAAAAAAAAGAGTTGATTAGCAAAAGTTTAATTTAAAAAGATTAGTATTAATTTTCAAAAAATGTTAATTTTTTTGTTTAAAAGAAAAAAAAAGGGTTAATTAACTTACGTTAATTAAAAAATAGTCTAAAAGAAGTTTGTCTTTTACTAAAAAACTGTTTTTTTTTTAGTTTTTGTTTTATTCTAAAGAAGAGAACTGTGAAAGTTAATAAAAACATGTTTTTAATTAATAGTTATTCTCTTAATTATCTAAATAATTACTTACTAAACTCAGAATTTTAAAATCCATACCTTTCGGCCGATTGGCGGTGATGAAATTTGATGGAGGTATTGATGCTTGTCCTCTGGCGATGATGAAGTTATATTCCCTCTTTTGATAAATCGTGAGAACGGCCGCCGTTTTTCTCTTTTGTCTCCTTTACCTTTTATCAAATGCAACTCATGTTTATATAGGTAACAAATTATGGTTAACTCTAACCTAATGCCCACTTTAAGGCCCAACTTAAATAATTGGTCAAAGTTAAAAAAAAACAAACTAAAACAAACTTAAAAGAATAAAATCTTTTCTAATATTTTTAATTTGATGATTTTTGGATGTTTTTATGAATAATATGGAAAAAAGTAAAAAATAATATTTTTTAAAAAACAATTTAAATAAAATACGAAAATAATAGTTAAATAATAAAAAAACCATTTTTGTTATTTTTTTTATGAAAATAGAAAAGTTAGAATAAAATAAAAGAAACAAAACAAAAAGTGAAGAAGGTGGGATTCGAACTCTCAACCTCTCACACTCACAACTCCTTACACAGGGTCTCTTGCCAATTGTACTATTTTATTCATTCAAAATAAAGTGGCACTAGAAACCCTGTAAACTAAAAGAGCGCGCCACATGATATTTTCTTACAACAATCAAACAACTGCACCACCTGTTAGTGGTTAGTTTAAACGCAATGCACAATGAAATGGGATGCAAGATGAAACGACTAATCTTAGGGAAAAATTTGGGGTATTACAACCACCACATCTCAACCTCAAGAATGCAAATGAGAGATGCAAAGAAGAAGAAAGAAAGAAGGCAAGCAAACATGAACATGCAAGCACATCATCACCTTGAACAACAACTACGAAAGTGTGCATTCAAGTGGAAAACAGACACGCATGTCGGCAAAATCATGATCAAACAATCAAGAACAGCGACATCTATCCAAAACATCTCACTCCTAATGCATCATACTGATCTATGAAGGTTTGAAGTGAAACGATACCAAACCAAGCATGAAAAACAGCAAAACAGGCCTGCTGGCACATTGTTAATCGATTAACACCAGGGGTTAATCGGTTAACCATTGAAAAAGGCTTGAAAATTTGAAAATGCGCAACGGTTAATCGGTTAACACACTGGGTTAATCGGTTAACCCTGTACCAGAAGCAGAAAAACAACAACAGAACAATAATTTCAGCACATAAGCAATTATCCAATGATTCGGATTATCACATGATCAATTATGCACGAATTTAAACCAGCAAACAGTGATCCAATCAACATGTAAACACATTAAACCAGTAAGATCACAGATCATATGAATCAAATTAGCAAAATCAATCGAAAATGAAGATCCACATGAGAATTATGCATATAAGCTCAAAATCAAAATCAGATCAAGAATTCAAACCTATGAAGCGGAAAATTGCTTCGGTTTGTGTTGATTTACTCAAATTAAGCAGATCCAAGCAAGAAACCCGTAGATTCTTCAAGATCCAAGGGATTACTTGTAGTAGAAATGAAGATCCACCAAAATTAAGCCAAAATAATCCAAATAAGCTCCTTCCAAGCAACTTCAAAATTCAGATCCAAACTTGCACGAAAATTAGATGAAGAAATTGATTCAATGAGGATGATGGATGAAGCTTTAGCTCTTAGAAATCAATGATTCCAATGGAGAATCAATGAATACAAACAAAGAAGAGCTTTGGTGAAGGTTTAGGAATGGAGAAGTTGAGAGAAAATTGAGAGAGTGAGAGTGAATTTTGAAATGAAATGGAAATTATGAGGATTAGATGTGTGAGGTTTGGAGTGGATCATTTAAATACCCCTTAGGCTTGGATCCAAATGAGGCTTGGAGTATGGTTTGTGAAATTTGCTTTGGAATGAGGAGTGGAAATTTTGGAAGGAATTTGAAATGATTTGGAAGTTAACCAAAATTCAAATTGGTTCTAGATCCTTCCCTTGGTGTAAAATCAACTCACAAATGATCAAAATTGGATCCCAAAGTGACTTGGCTTGAAAAATCACGTACAGAGGCAAAATCTGCACTAGTTAATCAGTTAACCATATGGTTAATCGATTAACACCCTTGAATATTTGAATTTGACCTGATTTTAACTTGGTTAATCGGTTAACCATTTGGTTAATCGATTAACACCTTCAAAATTTGAATTTTGGCGTCTTTTGGAGGGAAATCTGCACATTTGCCTGTTTTCAATTGTTTTGAGTCTGTTTAGCTTCTGAAACTTGTTCTTGAATATTCCAACTGTGAGAATGCTTGATATAGCCTGCATGCTGTCTCCTGCACTGAAAATGCCTGCAAAATAAAATAAAATCGACCGCTCGATCTCTGGGCAAAATAAATGTCGGAGCCTCTGATGGTTGCTGCTCAGTCTTTCGCACTAAAAAGAGCCCTGAGCCACAGGCAAACCTTGATCCCCTGCCTCAAAAACAAATGCTATGATTTGCAAAAAAAAATGCGAAAGTGAAATGAAACACAAGCCAAGTACGAGAACCGGTTGGCCAAATTTTGGGGTACAACAGCTGCCCCTATTCTAGTGGCTTGGACCTGATTGGGTGGAAAGCGAACGACTTTCAAATAATCAAGGTAAAAGACGGTTGAATACTAAGAACCCAAAAATTTGCCAACCGCATAAATAAATCGCAAAATCTGGTGGGAACAAAGAAATCTCCGAAAATAATGAAATGACCAGTTGCAACGGCAACAAGCTGACTGACATCGACATGCAGTCAGAAGAGACATCTGATAGACATCTTGCAAATACTCCGCTGGGTAATAGAGAAACTTAACCAAGCAACTCTGGCAGAGAGAAAGAGAGAAATTTAACCAAATAACTCTGCTTAGGGAGCACGAAGGAACTTCACCAAGTAACTCGGCTGGGGAACAAAGAGAAACTTAACCAAGTAACTCTGTGGCGACCCCTCTTGGGAGAGAAGAGGAACCAAGTAACTTTCTTGAAAAGCACCTGATAAGACGAACACATCCATCAAAATTGTACCATGATCTGGATACCATACAAGATGAAGGGTGACATTTCAAATTGTCGGAATCTGGATATTCAACGAACAAAATGAGTCAATGAAATTTGTCGGAGTCTGAACACTCGACGTAATAACCGGAGTCTGGATACTCAACGAAAAAGCTGGAGTCTTGATACTCAACGAAACAACCGGAGTATGGATACTTGACGTAATAAGCTGGAGTCTGGATACTCAACAAAAATAACCGGAGTCTAGATACTCAATGAAATAACCGGAGTCTAGACACTCAACATAAAAGCCAGAGTCTGGATACTCAACGAAAATAACCAGAGCCAGAACACTCAACATAATAACCGGAGTCTGGATACTCAATGGAATAACCGGAGTTTGGACACTCAACGAAATAACCGGAGCCTGAATGCTCAACGAAAAAGCCGGAGTCTAGATACTCAATGAAAATAACTAGAGCATGAATGCTCAACATAATAACCGAAGTCTGGATACTCAACAGAATAACCAGAGTATGGACACTCAATGAAATAACCGGAGCCTGAACGCTCAACGAAATAACCGGATCCTGAACACTCAATGTAAGTAACCGAAGTCTGGATACTCAATGTAATAACCGGAGATTGAACGCTCAACGAAATAATCGGAGCATGAACGCTCAACGTAAGTAACCGGAGTATGGATACTCAACGGAATAACCGGAGTCTGGACACTTAACGGACAAGGAAATACATCACAAATATATTCATCAGGGTTTGAATACCCAACTGAGTTAACCGGAGTCTGGACACTCGACGGACAAAGCACAATAACAATAATAGTCATGGTCTGGATACCACAAGGACTAGATAAAACACATAACTGGCCAAGGTATGGATACCATACGAGCTGGAGAAATCACATTTAAACTTGTCATGGTCTGGCACCATATGTCAAATTGTCGGAGTCTAAATACTCGACGAAAAAAAATTGGAGTCTGAACACTCAACGTAATAAACCGGAGCCTGAACGCTCAACGTGGTAACCGCAGCCTGAACGCTCAACGTAATAACCGCAGCCTGAACGCTCAACATAATGAATGGATACACCACAAATGTACTTATCAAGGTCTGAATACCACATGGGTTTATAACAACAGCTGAGGTCTGGCGACACCGCTGGGGAAAATGTAAGTCGGGGTCTAGATACCATGCGGGCTAACGGGAACAGTCATGGTCTGGATACCATATGAGCAGAAGAAGAAATCTTTCAAATGGCCGGAGTCTGAATACTCAACGAAAATAGATCGGAGCCCGAATACTCAACAGAATAGCCGGAGTCTAGATACTCAACGAAAATAACCGGAGTCTGGATACTCAATGAAGATAGACCGGAGCCTGAATACTCAACGGACCTAAACAAATCGGAAATCGCCATGGTCTGGATACCATACGGGCGGAAGATATCAATCAAAACTTGCCGGGTCTAAACACCATGCGGGCAAAGTAAATAAATCATCTGTTGGAAATACACCTGCAAACAGAGAGGTAACAACTTGGCTTATGTTTTACATGCACATGTTTGAATATGACATAATGCTCCATACAAAATGGAAATGCTACGCGTTTGGAGGATGTTATACACAAAATGCAAAATGCAAAGGAACCAAACCAGCAAAATAAATGTTGAAGAGTCGAAACCAACTCCAACCTACTGGGGAAAAGGTTAACCCATGCCAATCATAAATGGACTAGGAAACGAGCCTCAGACGGCTTCCTTACAGGGGATAAAGTTTTTACAAGAACGAGAAGTCTAAACTCAGCTAGGGATTCATATCAAAATCTGCTGAGGAAAATGCCCTGAACGGCTCACCAATACTCACCTGAAAGTGACGACTCACTCGGGAAGCAGTCAAAATTCAACCTGCCAGGAATTGCTCACCTGAGGCACAAACTATATCTGCAATAGATCCACTCTTCTAGGGAATCATAAACTTACTGACTTCACTAGGATATGGTCTATCTCTGCGTGGAAATAGAACCACTTCCTGTTGATTTTGCTGAGGCTAGAAACAACTCTACGATCCTGCAAAGGAGAAACGCCAACCCTACTGAGGATCGCCCAAAGAGGGAACATCATCGACCTCTGCTAGGGGATGATCCAACAAACTAAACTCCGAGAGGATACGAAATCAGCTGCTCAGACTCTATGGGGAGAAATCCCATCTCGACTCGCTGGGGAGTAAATATATACCTGCAACCTATGGGGATTAAATATGTACGGACCAACTGCTGAGAATAAGTGAGCACGCTTAATCTGCTAGGAATATTAATCTCGACCCTATGGGAATACCCTTACTATGCTGAAGACCTTGGTCTCGAACTGCGAAGAGCTAAACGAGTACTGACCAACTTCTGGGGATAAGTGTACACTTAATTGCTTGGTTCACTTGCATACAGATCTACCGGGGGTAGAGATGTACAAACTTCAATAACGGGGGGAAATGGTTGTCATACTAGAGATACGCCTCTGACGAATTGCCCCAAGTTTAACGACCCTGCAAAAAATGAACAAACAGACAAGATATTCTGTACAAAGGAACTATCTCGGTCATCATCCATGACGTTGTTCAAATAACTCAAAGTTTTAACGATGATTGGCAAAGCCTGCAAGTTTATGTATGCACAATTTATCAAAAACATCAGGCGTTTTTTACAAACAAAATAGTAAGGCTAAAGCAAAACAAACAATTACTGAATAGTATATGTTTTATTGACAAATGGGTCTGTAAATAGGCAAGTTTTTACAACAGATGCAACCCCTGAAAAGAGGAAGTTGCGCACAAAATATACAGAAATGCACAAAAATATACAAAATGTCAGCAATGTGGCAGAGAGAAACCGCATCTCGACCTTTGCTGCTGCATAGCCTGATATCAAGCATCATGTTGAACATCATAGCATATACATCATAGCATACTTCCCTTTGACTAATTAATCTCCCCAGCGGATCTCAGCCAAACCTTGCTCTTAAGTAAATCTTTACCTTCTTCCCCCATCAGTCGTCGTCGGCCAAATCTTTCGAGCTACTCTTTTTATTTAATCTTCTTCCACCTCGAATAATCGAAAAGCTGACACAATTTGAATATTCTGGTCCAAGAAGATTAAATAGGGGCAGCTTTCGTAACCTAAAATTTGACCTCCTTCTTGCCTGTTGCATAAGCATGTGCATTCTCATCATTGGCATACACATTCACACTTTTTCTCTGTGATTTTTGTTGCAGAAATATTCAGGTTTTGCAAGCCCGATTAATCACATCCTCTCAAAGATATCATTTCATCAAACACAAGCATAAAATGAAGGTTTCTATGCATATTTATCAAAGAAAAAGGTCGAAAACCAAAATCGTGGCCACAACACCATTTTTCAAGCAAATATGCAAGTTTTGCCTGAAGTAACTTGTTACCCATTTGTTGCACCCCAAAATTTGACCAACTCTTCTTTACCTAGCTTATGTTTCATTTCATTCACATTAGCATTATCATTTGCATTTTCATTGACATGTATGCAGGAGATCAAGAGGTATGACTACCAATCAAGAGCTACACCAGAGTATGGAGCTAGCTATGAAGGTTATTCAAGGGTTCAAAGGTTGATATCTTTGTCAGAGAAGTCGAAAGATCCTCAGAGAGAGTGGTTGAAACCAAGGTTGTGTGCCTCCTAACTTGAGAGTTGTGGGAGCTCCTCAGATGATTCTTAAGCCATGAGGATGGACTTAGAGCCTTGAGAGAGCTTATGAGATGTCTTGAAAGCCATCATGAAGCCTAGATAGGTCATGGTACAAGTTTAAGAAGACTCAGCCATGAGTGGTGTAATTAGGGTTGACTGGGTCAACCCTAGGTCAACTGATGATTTGGAGAGGGTTGAGACCTAATCCAAGGGCCATGTGATCATGGATTGGTGCATTGAGATGCTATGAGGATGATTCCAAGGTCAAATCATCATCATTGAAGAGTTTGAGAAGTTTCAAGCTAGGGTTTCTAAGGCTTGATAGTGTAAAGTCCCCTAGTTTGACCCCTATCTTCAAGGCAGTTTAGCTCAAGATGTGATTGTCATCACATCTTACCCCCAACATGAATGTTGTAGAGCTTGTTCTTAGCTTTAATTTGAGTACTAGAAGTCCTTGATAGGATTTATAGAACTCAAGTTATGACTTTGACAAGTTACAGGTCATCTGAGGTATGTGAATCTAGGGCCTTGAAAGTTACCCAACTTGCATCAAACGTTTTCCCAAGAAGGATGATTACTATGAACTTTTGGTCAACATGAATGTTGTTCCTTATCCTCTTAGCTTTCTAGAGAGTACTAGAAGTCCTTGATAGGATTTGTAGAACTCAAGTTATGGCTTTGACAAGTCAAGGGCATTTTGGTCATTTGGAGATTACAGGTCACTTCAACCATAAAGCCATAACTCCTATTTCCAAGCTTCAAATGGAAAAATCTTCAACATCAAACTTGCTCAAAATGATGTTTTAAGGCTAGTAAGGAGGTCATGAGATGATGGAAAGGCTTGTAGCTCAAAGTTGCAAAAATGACCTAAAATAAAGGCATAAGTTAAATAAACCAAAGTTGAAAATTGATATTTTCAATCTACACATCCAAACTGTTGCACCCCAAAATTTTACCAACTCTTCTTTACCTAGCTTGTGTTTCATTTCATTCACATTAGCATTATCATTTGCATTTCATAGACATGTATGCAGGAGATCAAGAGGTATGAGTACCAATCAAGAACTTTGAAGCTAGCCAAGAAGCTTATTCAAGTGCTCAAGGGTTGATATCCCTGTCATAGAAGTTAAAAGATCCTCAGAGAGATTGGTTGAAACCAAGGTTGTGTGCCTTCTAGCTTGAGAGTTGTGGAAAGACCTCAGATGATTCTGAAGCCATGAAGAAGGACTTGAGGTCTTGAGAGAGCTCATGAGAAGGTTTGAAGATCACTTTGAAGCCTAAATAGGTCATTGTACAAGATTAAGAAGACTCAGCCATGATTGGTATAATTAGGGTTTGACTGGGTCAACCCTAGGTCAACTAATGATTTGGAGAGGGTTGAGACCTAACTCAAGAGCCATGTGATCATGGATTGATACATTGAGATGTTATAAGGATGATTCCAAGGTTAACTCATCATGATTGAAGGGTTTGATAAGTTTCAATCTAGGGTTTCTAAGGCTTGAAAGTGTAAAATCCCCTAGTTTGACCCCTATCTTCAAGGCAGTTTAGCTCAAGATGTGATTGTCATCTCATCTTGCCCCCAACATGAATGTTGTATAGCTTGTTCTTAGCTTTAATTTGAGTATTAGAAGTCCTTGATAGTATTTTTAGAGCTCAAGTTATGACTTTAACAAGTTACAGGTCATCTGAGGTATGTGAATCTGGGGCCTTGAAAGTTACCCAACTTTCATCAAACTTTTGCCCAAGAAGGATGATTCCTATAAACTTTTGGTCAACATGAATGTTGTTCCTTATATTCTTAGATTTCTAGAGAGTACTAGAAGTCCTTGATAGGATTTGTAGAAATCAAGTTATGGCTTTGACAAGTCAAGGGCATTTTGGTCATTTGGAGATTACAGGTCATTGCAAGCATAAGGCCATAACTCCTATTTCCAAGCTTCAAATGGAAAAATCTTCAACATCAAACTTGCTCAAAATGATGTTTTAAGGCTAGTAAGGAGGTCATGAGATGATGGAAAGGCTTGTAGCTCAAAGTTGCAAAAATGACCTAAAATAAAGGCATAAGTTAAATAAACCAAAGTTGAAAATTGATATTTTCAATCTACACATCCAAACTGTTGCACCCCAAAATTTTACCAACTCTTCTTTACCTAGCTTGTGTTTCATTTCATTCACATTAGCATTATCATTTGCATTTCATAGACATGTATGCAGGAGATCAAGAGGTATGAGTACCAATCAAGAACTTTGAAGCTAGCCAAGAAGCTTATTCAAGTGCTCAAGGGTTGATATCCCTGTCATAGAAGTTAAAAGATCCTCAGAGAGATTGGTTGAAACCAAGGTTGTGTGCCTTCTAGCTTGAGAGTTGTGGAAAGACCTCAGATGATTCTG
Source organism: Lathyrus sativus (assembly GCA_963859935.3). Lineage (NCBI taxonomy): Eukaryota > Viridiplantae > Streptophyta > Magnoliopsida > Fabales > Fabaceae > Lathyrus > Lathyrus sativus. The sequence goes on along the minus strand of OZ012739.1, from coordinate 450,705,464 downwards.
AAGCCATGAAGAAGGACTTGAGGTCTTGAGAGAGCTCATGAGAAGGTTTGAAGATCACTTTGAAGCCTAAATAGGTCATTGTACAAGATTAAGAAGACTCAGCCATGATTGGTATAATTAGGGTTTGACTGGGTCAACCCTAGGTCAACTAATGATTTGGAGAGGGTTGAGACCTAACTCAAGAGCCATGTGATCATGGATTGATACATTGAGATGTTATAAGGATGATTCCAAGGTTAACTCATCATGATTGAAGGGTTTGATAAGTTTCAATCTAGGGTTTCTAAGGCTTGAAAGTGTAAAATCCCCTAGTTTGACCCCTATCTTCAAGGCAGTTTAGCTCAAGATGTGATTGTCATCTCATCTTGCCCCCAACATGAATGTTGTATAGCTTGTTCTTAGCTTTAATTTGAGTATTAGAAGTCCTTGATAGTATTTTTAGAGCTCAAGTTATGACTTTGACAAGTTACAGGTCATCTGAGGTATGAGAATCTGGGGCCTTGAAAGTTACCCAACTTTCATCAAACTTTTGCCCAAGAAGGATGATTCCTATAAACTTTTGGTCAACATGAATGTTGTTCCTTATCTTCTTAGATTTCTAGAGAGTACTAGAAGTCCTTGATAGGATTTGTAGAAATCAAGTTATGGCTTTGACAAGTCAAGGGCATTTTGGTCATTTGGAGATTACAGGTCATTGCAAGCATAAGGCCATAACTCCTATTTCCAAGCTTCAAATGGAAAAATCTTCAACATCAAACTTGCTTAAAATGATGTTTTAAGGCTATTAAGGAGGTCATGAGATGTTGAAAAGGCTTGTAGCTCAAAGTTGCAAAAATGACCTAAAATAAAGTCGTAAGTTAAATGAATCAAAGTTGGAAATTGATATTTTCAATCTACACATCTAAACCATGGCATGTAATATATCATTTTTACTCTAGAAAATACTTTAGAAACAATGGTTTAGCCACATTTTTGATTTGAGATTCAATTCATGGACTTGCTTTGAAAAGCACTTGCTTGCATATTAAGTAACATGTGCATAACTTAAAATTGAGGCATGGGCAAGGAACGTGGCAAGCTAAACCCTTCCAAAATGTCACTAGGGGAGAAATTGAAGGAGATTGAGATGAATTTCAAGTTGCAAACAGAATTGAGCATGGCATGATAAGTGATTTAAAATCTCATGACATGAGATGTGTAAAATCTCATTGGAAGGATCTAGAGAGTTCTAGATCATCCAAACTTCATCTATATATTGAGTAGAATGGATCCATGGCAGAGGTTGGTGATCATTGAAGGTTTGAGCATAGTTTGAGATTGAGTTTTCATAGCTTGCAAGTGCAATCGGTTTCACCAAATTCCTCCATTTCCTTCCATTTTCTTGATTGATTCTTCTTCCATGAGTATCAAGGATTGATTCCAGATCATTTCCAAGAAGAATTGGTGGCTAGATCGTGTGGGAGCAAGTGATTTTCAGCACCTGCAACTCAGCATCGTGTTTCAAGATTGAAGCATTTTCCATTGAATCTTTTGCATACAGAAGCAAGGAGGAGGTTCAGTGATCGTGTCCAGAAGATTTGAGGGCTTGAAGTGAAGATTTGGTGCATATGTTATTCAAGAATTTCCAGGTTGGTAATCTTCTTCCTATAGCATGATTTAGGTAGAATTAGGTTGAATTAAGGTGCTAGATTAGTTGTAGAATGGCCTAGGATGGTTTTCAGATGGTTAATTGCTGAATTAGAGACAAAATAGGAAGATCACCATTTTCGGTTGAGATTGGGAGATGATGATTCTTGAGGTTTCGGAAGAAACTATGGGTATGATTGAGTTTGTGGCAAGATTTGGAGTGTGTTTCATGTTTTGACCTCTTGGATTGGAGGCTTCTAGGAAGAACTAGGGTTGAAGGGGACGATCGGAGCTCCACCGGCGGTGGCCGGAGCTGGGCGCGAAGGTCAGACGTTTGAAATGAAGAAGATGAAGTTCTCACCATTGGATGATGGATTGACCATTGACTGGGAGAAGATCCAAGGGCCACGTTTTAATTCTGAGTTGTGAAGGTTTCTGAAGGAAACGCTGTGTTTCATTAATTCAGGCGTTTGGGCTTAGTGAAGTAAATGTTATCCACACCCCCCAGCAAGCCCAACCCATGTTTTTAACTGAAAATGTTTACTTCCTGCACCGTGTGTTTGGTTATTTTTATTTGATTTTCATTTAATTTCCATTTAATTCATGGTTTTTGTAAAATTCATAATAAATTGAATATTAATCCAATCAAACCCATTCTTTTTGCATATTAATCATGATTGAGTCTACTATTTTTTAGAGAAAAAATATTTTAGTTTCATATAATTTCTGATTTAATTGGAATTTTGTATTTTAATTGATATTAAAATGTTCATGTTTGATGCACATTTTTGTGGAATTTTGTTTGATCTCATGGTGATGATTTTGAGCCTGAATTTTTGTGTGTGGCTAGGTTAGACATGTATGATCCCATAGAATTTTTCTCACATTTTTGTGATGAAAATAGGTTTGCTTTCTAGATTGAGATTTAGGTGCTTCCTTTTAGGGTTTAGGTTTGATACCTTGTAATGTATAATTCAGTTCTAGGTCTAATTTGATGATTTGATCTTTGAAACTAATGTGATAGAGTCATGATTGACCTAGGTTCCCATAGTAATATTTGTAGGATTTTACAATTGATTCTAGTATTTTAGTTAGGACTAACTTTAGGGCTAGGTTTAAGGTGATCCTAGTTCACTAATTCAACTAGTTTAACTCATCTAGTTCCCTTAGTGTAGGGTTTGTGCTTGGTTTGCCTTTGATCAAGTTGAGGACAAGAGGAAGGTGCTTGAAGTTGCTTGAGGGTGCTTGAAGCTTTGGATTCTGTGGGTGCCTGAAGGTGTCTGATGAAGATTAGGAGATAGGACATAGGGAGAGGCTTGTAGTTAGAATGATTTCTTTCACAAACATGGAAAGCATCTTGTGCTTCCATTCCTCCCAATGACTAAAAGTCCTTCTCAGATATTCACATCCCTCCTTTGGAAGGATGAGTGGCTTTATCTGGGAAGTAGAACTTTGAGGGAACCAGTCTCTCATAACGATGAACCTTTACAGGCTTCCTTTGGTTGTCAATAAGTTGTTTATCATTTCCTCTCATTCTGTTACATCAATTGTCTTCTGGTTTGAGTATCTTGAAAGATGTTGGGCTTGAGTTTGAAGATGAGGACTTCATTGAAGAGTGTGGAAGAGGATGATTCCTTGAGCATTGCCATTGTAGCTAAAGCTTGAAGAGCAAGAAGAACAGGTTGATACTTGAAGATTCAATTGAGATTGAGTAAAGAGCTGAGGCTTAAAGATTGAAGGATGAAGTTGACACTTCCATGTGATTGAAGACTACTCTGAGAAGCTGAAGCTTGTAAGAGGAGAAGACCAAGTTGAGACTGGTAAAGCAAAGAGAGCTGAAGCTTGAAGACTAAGTTGATACTTATGAAGAGGATTCAATTGAGATTGAGTGAAGAGCTGAGGCTTGAGGAATAAAAGAATAAGTTGATCTCTTACACTGATGCATTGAGAGCCTGAAGAATCAAGTTGGATACTTGTAGTTAAGAGTGAAGCCTGAAGGTGGAATTGAATAAGGAGCTGAAGCTTGAGAAGGAGGATAAGTTGAAACTTATGTTGATGGGTTGAAACCTGGAGGAGCAAGTTGATACTTGCTAGTGAAGCTGATATCCTTGAAGGGTGGTTGAAGTCTGAAGACTGGGTTGCTGTCAGAAGAGCTGAAGCTTGGAATTGACAGGAAGAGGGGTTGATCTGCTTTCTTTCTTGTCTATTTTCTTTGATGTGCTGATGTGCCTTGTTTGACTTGCTTGATGCATTAGAATAAGTCCATGATTAGACTGACTTTAAGCTAGGAGCATGATTGCACTAGAGGTTGAGTTGCTCCCTCTGCTTGTATTTTTACTGTATGGCTTTGCTTGCGGGTATTCGGTAGAGCCCAGCTCCCTTGCCCATGTGGTTTCTATTTGCTTGATAACATTTTATTTCTTCTGTATGATTACAGTCTCTTGTATTTTGATTGATGGCATGTTGTTATTTCCTATGTATGGTTACTGTTATTCATTCTGGCTTGAGGTTGAGATGAGCTTGTGGAGGCTGCTGCCCCACACACATTTCCTCCCTCACTTGCATAGCATGCATTTTACTGTATTACTGTTTACTGTTTAAGCTGATGCTTTATCTGTTTCTGTTCATCATTGATATGATCCCTTAGGACTCTAATTTCCTTTGATAAGGAAGTGATGATTAGAACTTTAGGTTGAAACCTATGCATGATAACTTATAGGAGTTCCCTGTTTCAAACCTCAACCATAGGATGAATCCTTGGCATGACAACAGTAGGACTTGATAGTATCCCCGTAGTTGAGCCTGCTCTCTTCTCATCTCAAAACAGCTTAAGATACAGTAATCATGAATGATTTCTTTCGTACATTACGAGCCTTAAGCTACCTGAGAAAGGATTGTTGGAGAGCTTCTTTTCAACAGTCTGGATGTTTAGTATGGCATCCTTTGGGTGACATGCGACGCATTCACTCTCAGGTCATAGCCTTTAGTGTGATTGAAATTGCAAACAATCATAAAAAAACTGTTCTTTCGTAAAAGACAGAAAACAAACTCCAAACCTTTTTTGCCCCGTGGGCCCATAATTCAAAGGAACCTTTTCTGAAGAAAAGAGTGTCGTTAAACTTCAGCGCCACCGCAAACAGGCTTTATCCCTAACTGCTGGAACTGTTGTTTAACCCTACTCGATAAAACAGATGAATCTGAATTCCCGTAATCCGTAGTATCCCGAACTACGTAAGCTCTGATCTCTCATACCTGTTGAGAGTACGTAGGCACAATACTGATGTATTGGTGAGCCACCTTCCCCGTAACCCGTCGTAGGTCGAACTACGTTGACTCTGATTTCTCATTCTCTGATGAGAATACGTAGGCATAAAGCGCGACGCTTTGCCGAGTCATTTTCTTTTCTGTTTAAGCCAGCCTTGATAGGTAGATAGATAAAACCAACCCGTCCAGTAAACACAACAAGCATGGATCCCATCGAGTACGATGGACGTGAGGGGTGCTAATACCTTCCCCTTGTGTAACCGACTCCCGAACCCAGACAACGGTTGCGACGACCTTGTCTTATACCTTTTTCGTCAGGTTTTTCCGATCGTTTCCTTTCCCGCTCCGATGGATAAATAACAAAAGGTGGCGACTCTTCTGTTTTGCCGGCACCTTATTTTCGCGGAAGCGACACAAACCATGGCATGTAGTATATCATTTTGACTCTAGAAAACATTTTAAAAACATTGGTTTAGCCACATTTTTTATTTGAGGTCTAGTATCTCACTAGGGGAGAAATTAAGAGTGAATGGGATGAATTCCAAGCTGTTTGCAAGGGGTGTACATGTCATGATAAGTGATTCAAAATCTCATGACATGAGATGTGGAAAATCTCATTGGAAGGATCTAGAGGGTTCTAGATCATCCAAACTTCATCTATATATTGAGTAGAATGGATCCATGGCAGAGGTTGGTGATCATTGAAGGATTGAGCATAGTTTGAGATTGAGTTTTCATAGATTGCAATTGAAATCGGTTTCATCAAATTCCTCAATTTCCATTCATTTTCTTGGTTGATACTTCTTCCATGAGTGCCAAGGAGTGATTACAGATCATTTTCAAGAAGAATTGGTGGCTAGATCGTGTGGGAGCAAGTGGTTTTCAGCACCTGCAACTCATCATCGTGTTTCAAGATTGAAGCACTTTCCATTGAATCTTTTGCATACAGAAGCAAGGAGGAGGTTCAGTGATCGTGTACAGAAGATTTGAGAGCTTGAAGACTAAGTTGATACTTATGAAGAGGATTCAATTGAGATTGAGTATAGAGCTGAAGCTTGAGGAATAAAAGATAATTTGACACTTACAGTGATGCATTGAGAGTCTGAAGGAATCAAATTGATACTTGTGGTTAAGAGCAAAGCCTGAGGGTGGAGTTGACTGGAAAGATGAAGCTTGTAGGAGAAGAAGACCAAGTTGATACTGGTAAAGCAAAGAGAGCTGAAGCTTGAAGACTAAGTTGATACTTATGAAGAGGATTCAATTGAGATTGAGTATAGAGCTGAAGCTTGAGGAATAAAGGATAAGTTGACACTTACAGTGATGCATTGAGAGTCTGAAGGAATCAAATTGATACTTGTGGTTAAGAGCAAAGCCTGAGGGTGGAGTTGACTGGAAAGCTGAAGCTTGAAGAAGAAGATTAAGTTGAAACTTATGTTGATGGGTTGAAGTCTGAAGACTGAGTTGCTGTCAGAAGAGCTGAAGCTTGGAGTTGAGAGCTGTTGATCTGCTTTCTTGTCTGTTTTCTTTTTTGTATTGATGTGCCTTGTTTGACTTGCTTGATGCATTAGAATAAGTCCATGACTAGACTAACTTTAATCTAAGAGCATGATTGCACTAGAGGTTGAGTTGCTCCCTCTGCTTGTATTGTTACTGTATGGCTTTGCTTGCGGGTATTCGGTAGAGCCCTGCTCCCTTGCCCATGTGGTTTATTTTGCTTGATAGCATGATTTTATTTCCTCTGTATGATTGCAGTTTACTATATTTTGCTTGATAGCATGTTGTTTTATTTTTCTGTATGATTCTGGCTTGAGGTTGAGATGAGCTTGTGGAGGCTGCAGCCCCACACACATTTCCTCCCTCACTTGCATTGCATGCATTTTACAGTCGTTTACTGTATATCTGTTTACTGTTTAAGCTTATGCTTTATCTGTTTCTGTATCATTGACATGATCCCTTAGGAATCTCAGTTCCTTTGATAAGGAAGTGATGATTAGAACTTTAGGTTGAAACCTATGCATGATAACTTCTAGGAGTTCCCTGTTTCAAACTTCAACCATAGGATGAATCCTTGGCATGACAACAGTAGGACTTGATAGTCTCCCTTTAGTTGAGCCTGTTCTCTTCTCATCTCAAAACAGCTTAAGATACAGTAATCATGAATGATTTCTTTCGTACGTTACGAGCCTTAAGCTATCTGAGAAAGGATTGTTGGAGAATTTCTTTTCAACAGTCTGGATGTTTAGTATGGCACCCTTTGGGTGACATGCGACACATTCACTCTCAGGTCATAGTCTTTAGTGCGATTGAAATTGCAAACACAATAAAAAACACTTCTTCCGTAAAAGACAGAAAACAAACTTCAAACCTTTTGCCCCGTGGGCCCATAATTCAAAGGAAAGCTTTTCTGAAGAAAAGAGTGTCGTTAAACTTCAGCGCCACCGCAAATAGGCTTTGTCCCTAACTGCTGGAACTGTTGTTTAACCCTACTCGATAAAACAGGTGAATCTGAATCCCCGTAATCCGTATTATCCCGAACTACGTAAGCTCTGATCTCTCATATCTGTTGAGAGTACGTAGGCACAATACTGACGTATTGGCGAGCCACCTTCCTCGTAACCCGTCGTAGGTCGAACTAGGTTGACTCTGATTTCTCATTCTCTGATGAGAATACGTAGGCATAAAGTGCGATGCTTTGCCAAGTCATTTTTCTTTTCTGTTTAAACCAGCCTTGATAGGTAGATAGATAAAACCAACTCGTCCAGTAAACACAACAAGCGTGGATCCCGTCGAGTACGACAGACGTGAGGGGTGTTAATACCTTCCCCTTGCGTAACCGACTCCCGATCCCAGACAACGGTTGTGATGACCTTGTCTTATTCCTTTTCGTCATATTTTTCCGATTGTTTCCTTTCCCGCTTTGAGGGATAAATAACGAAAGGTGGCGACTCTTCTGTTTTGCCGACACCTTATTTTCGCGGAAGCGACAGCTGGCGACTCTGCTGAGGACTTGATAGTTTCCTGGGATCCAACGTCCCATATGCGAGTCAGTTTGGGGATCCAACGTCCCCTGCGAGAGTCAATCCTAGCGCTTGTATGATTACTTGTTGGGTTGTGTTTACTTATCGCATTTTTACTTCCCGCATTTTATTTCCAGTATGATATGATTATCTGTGCTGTTATGGGAGGGGCATTCTGATGAGTGAGAAGCCAGACCCAGGCTTGAGTGAACATAGCATTAGTTGTGCAAATTAGTGGGCGCGTGCTTGCTTGGTAGGCACTAGTGTCTCATGAAATCCACGCTCAGACGAGGTTCTCCCGGTTGGCTTCTTTTTCAACCCTTTGGGTTGAGGGGGTTGTTGGTTTGGAGGATTGTCGACTCTGGGGACCGATCATTTGTGATTCAGCCGAGTGAGGCCGCTTCATGAGTTGGTGATGCCACACCTTCTGGGTATCATATCACCCCTCTTGAATGTCTGTAACGTTGATGAACGCATAGGATGCCGAACTTAAGTCAGTTTAGGTCCATACCTGTGAGCAGGGTTGGGTTTATTGCAGGAAACTTTGACCTTCAAACCACCTGGTTTTCTTGACAGTGAATCAGTTTTGTTGGTACCGGAGGTTCTCATCATCAGATATATGATTGTTCTTGACAGAGCAGAGCTTTGGTCCTGTATCAGAGTACCTTTTATTCAGAGATGTGTATTTGTTCTTGACAGAGCAGGGTTATGATCGGGATCAGAAGATCTCATCAGCAGATGTATGTTTGTTCTTGACAGAGCAGAGTTTTGGTCCTGTATCAGAGGTCCTTATCATCAGATGTGTGTTCTTGACAGAGCAGAGTTTTAGTCCTGTATCAGAGGTCCCTAGTATCAGATGGTTTGTTCTTGACAGAGCAGAGTTAGGGTCCTGTGTCAGAGATCCTTATTATCAGATGGTTGTTCTTGACAGAGCAGATTTATGGTCCTATGTGTGTGTGTGTTCTTGACAGAGCAGATTTGTGGTCCGATACCAGGGTTTTCTTATTATCAGATATAGTGGTTGTTCTTGATAGAGCAGGATTGTGGTTTCGTTGATACAGAACCTTCACATCTTCAACAGCACAGTTGCCTTGATCTCCTGCTGCATGATTGTATTTTACATTGCTTTGCATACCCATTTGCATTTCATTAACGTGTGTCTGTGTTGCAGGTACCGTTTCCCCCGATTCAGGATTTCTTGCCTTCTATTGTTTTGTTATGGGTTCTCTGAGGAAGACCGTGGCTTACAAGCTCCATGCCCCTGATGTGGTCCAACTGACTGGTTTGGTTGCTTTAGCAGATGATTCTATGAGAGATGAGTTCAGAAAGTCCTACGGCAAGTTGCTCAGTTTGGTTCGTAAACCTTCTGCGTTCGAGTTGAATGGGTTGCACGCTCTGCTGCAGTTCTACGATCCTCCATTGAGATGCTTTACTTTCCAGGATTTTGTTCTTGCACCCACACTAGAAGAGTATGCTGATTTGTTAGGTGTGCCTATCAAGAGGCAGATGCCTTTTGTCCATATGGATGTTGAGCCTAATCTAGCTAGTCTAGCTCCTTCACTTCATCTGGATGCCTCCGAGTTGGTATTGTCTAATTGGAACAAGGTTCCCGGTTTCTCCTTGCAGTTCTTAGTGGGTAAGGCTCAGCAGTGCGCCAAAGACGGATGTTGGATCGTGTTCAGCGCCATTCTCGCTCTGTGCATATATGGCATCATTCTGTTCCCCAATATGCCCGACTTTGTAGACTTCGACGCATTACGCATCTTTGCATCAAGGAATCCAGTCCCTACCTTGATAGGAGATGTCTACCATTCTATCCACTACAAAAACGAGAACAGAAGGGGCAAGAACGTCTCGTGCTGTGTGCCCTTGCTTTATAAATGGCTTGATAGTCATCTGTCCAAGAGGGGTCCCTTTGCTTCGTCTGCAGCCACAGCTGAGTGGTCCGAGCGTTTGATGAGTCTATCTGCGGAGGATATTGACTGGTTTAACAGAGATAGATTGGGTACCGAGATCATCTTCAGCTGCAGCGGGTTTCCAAACGTGCCTTTGATAGGTAGGAAGGGTTGTATAAAACTATAACCCATCTTTGTTGGTCCGACAGTTCGCGTATGCTTTGAGAGCTCTGCCGAAGGATGAAGAGGTGCAGGAATCTATGTACCTCACTGGTCTTCTAGAGGGGGATCTGTTATCTAAGCTTCAGCGCGCCTAGAATGGCATCAGTAAGAGGGGAAAACCATTGCTAGGGAGAAGTAATAATCAAGCCTACCCTCCGTATGTGACTTGGATCAGAGCCAGAGCTGATGCTATAGGGATGCCGTTTCTTCCTGCCAAGCCAGAAAGCCCTCCAATGATTGGAGAGCCTACTACTGTGCCCATTCAGCAGCATAATCAGGTGTTAGCTGAGCGAGATGAATTGAAGAGGGCAAATGAGGAACTGGAGAAAGAATTGGCTCAGCTCCGGAGCGAGAGAAATGAAGTTGTTTATTCCTTCAAGAGGCAAACAGAGCTGGTGAACCAGCTAGGTACAGATTTGACTAAGCAGATAGCTGAGCGTGAACGCATGGGTCGAGACTTCAAAGCTGTCAACGATGTACTGGCCACGAAGAAGCAGCACTTGGACGAAGCGCATCGGAGGATATCCAAGTTTAATCAGCATTGGAAGGCCTCCCTAGCCAACAGGAAGGAGCGGGAGGATAAGTTGATGCAACAGATCTCCAAGCTGAAAGCCCAGGTGAAGGCTAGTGAGAAGAGGTTTGATGAAGAAACCGCTCGCAGATATGCCGCCGAAGGCCAGCTCAACAAAGCTCTCGCTAACCTGAAGGGGCGCAAACTGATGTTTGAGTCCAAGAAGCGGAAGCTAGAAGATTGTTTCGGCGAAGGAGCATGGGAAGATTCGGTCCAAGGTCTTCAGTACACTATTGTGCAGAGGGAATTACTCGTCGAAGGGTTACTCACTCTGCCTAATCATCCAGAAACGAAGGAGTTGTTAGAAGAGTATCGCGCCCGTGGCCGTGTTTAACTGTTTGTATTCCTTTTGTTTTATGTTGACCATCACCAGGCTTATTGGTTGAGGTAATGCCATTGATTCATCTTGTACTCACTGACGTTGTGTACTGCCTTGATGGGCTTTCTTTATATATGAGATTGTTATTTCCATGACTGGACTCAGACTTCTTATTATCGGCACTGGCACTCAGGCACTAGGATCGGGGGAGATCTCCCTAACGCACAGACACACGTTTGCATTTGCATGAAGCATTTGCATGACGAGTAATTTGTCATTTTTCCTAACCCTTTTGTGTTTCCAGGTTGTTTCAGGTTGTTCCAGGATTGATCAGAGACCTATCCACCGCTATCCGACCAGAGAAAATCAAACCAGAATCATGGAGCAAGTGCAAACTGATGTTCAGGAACTCCACGAAAGAATGGATCGCTTCATGGAGCTCATGCAAGCGGTCGCCAATGGCCAGGATCAGCTCAGAACCTTGGTTCAGACTCTGATTTCAAGGGTCGATAGCAATGGCGTACTCCATGGCGGGACCGTACCTACCCCTCCACCAGTTGAAACTCCTCAGAATGGCGTCCCCGTGACCGGGGGGAATGGCAGTGCCAATGGCAATGTGATAGCTAACATGGGACTCAACGGCAATACGACGGGCATAGGTAATGGGAGTCTTAAAGCTAACGTCAATGTTGGGCTGGGCAACGGCAACACAGGTGTTGGAAATTTGTATGGGCCTCAGCCATGGCTAGAAGACCGTCAAGACGATGTGTTCTCTCAGAGAGGTGCTGAAGGGGAGCTGACTGCTGAAGCACGGCTTAGGTTCAAGGCCCTCGAGGATAAGATGAGGAATATCGAGAACCAGAACACCCTGGGTGTTGATATGTCCAAGTTGGGACTGATTGTTGATTTCAAGGTGCCTCCCAAGTTCAAGGTACCTGACTTTGAAAAGTACAAGGGAACCACTTGCCCTCGCGTCCATCTGAGATCATACTACCGAAAAATGTCAGCTCATTCTGATGACGAGAAGTTGTTGATGCACTTCTTTCAAGACAGTCTGTCTGGGCCATCCCTCGAATGGTACATGAGTCTGGAGCCTACCAGCGTGCGCACGTGGAAGGACTTTGCTGAAGCATTTGTGCACCATTACCAATACAATAGCGACTTGGTCCCGAACCGAGTCCAACTGCAGAATCTGTCGCAGAGGAGCAATGAAGGGTTTAAGGAATACGCCCAGCGGTGGCGTGAGTTGGCAGCCAGGGTTCAGCCGCCGATGGTTGAACATGAGCTCGTGCAGATGTTTGTAGCTACCCTCCCGGGGGTTTACTATGAGAAGTTGGTCAGTGGTATGTCTGGAACCTTCTCAGATCTCATTATCACGGGTGAGCACATTGAAAATGGGATCAAGCTCGGGAAAATTCAAGGTGAGTCATCCTCAGCTGGAGGAGGCGGAAAGAAACCTTATAGTGGTAAAAGACGGGAAGGGTAAAGGTCCTCACCAACATGTGGCCAGCATAACTATCCCGCCAGTTCAACAACCACAGCAGCAATCGAATCAACAAGGGTACAGAAAGTACCAGAATAGGGCACCTCTGTCGAGTCGTCACCTTGAGACACCGCCCATGTTGTACGCGCAACTATTGCAGACTTTGCTTCAGCTACAGTTGATCTAGAAGAGAACGCTGGACACCTTGACAGGGGCACCTCCGCCAGGGTACGACGCAAATGCAACTTGTGAGTTTCACTCAGGGCCACCAGGCCACACAATAGAGAACTGCAAAGCCTTCAAGCATAAGGTGCAGGACATGGTGGATGCCAAGATCATCAATTTCTCCGATAATGTGCCAAATGTCACGAAGAACCCTATGCCGAACCATAGGGAAGGTGGAGTAAACGCCATTATCGAAGACGAGAATTTGGATTTGTTGACTGACGTCAGAGATCTGAAGACGCCACTTAGCTTCGTTAAAGCTAAGCTGATGAAAAGAGGTTTCTTTCCAGGATGCGGAGAGCTGTGTATGGGCTGCGCGACAAGTCCTGATGGATGTGAACAGTTGATAGAGGGGATTCAAAGTCTGATGACTGAAGGGATCTTACAGTTTAGCCGGAGGGCCGAATATGGATCAGGAGAGGTAATGTTGAAGCAAGATGATGAGGTTGCCACCATCACCATCCCTCGCCAGACGATAACTATTTCTGCACCCAGGCTGCCTACGATTACTATCACCAAAGCTGGGCCGATACCGTTTGAAAGCACTAATGCTGTCCCATGGCATTATGGGGTTGAAGTCTACTGCAACGGCCAAAAGATGGAGTTAGAACCGTTTGGGTCGTCTGTGGAGAACCTGGCGAGAATCAGTGGTATTACTCGTAGCGGAAAAGTGTTTGCACCACCCGAGGTCGTGGCGGACAAGGCGGTCAGAGCTGACGCAACTGATAAAGGTAAAAGTAAAGTCGTTGAAGAGATCCTGCGCGGGACAGAAAAAGACTTACTTGTTAAAGACGCCGAGGAGTTTATGCGGTTGATTAAAAAGAGTGACTACAAGATTGTGGATCATCTCCATTAAACGCCCTCAAAGATTTCCATCCTGAACTTGTTGTTGTGCTCTGAAGCCCACCGCAACGCGCTGCTGAAGGTGTTGAACGCCGCATATGTACCGCAGGAAATATCGGTAAATCAGCTAGAAGAGGTCGTAGCCCATGTGAATGCTGGAAATGGTTTAGGGTTCACTGACCTAGAGCTGACGCCAAAAGGGAGGAACCACAATAGTGCCCTGCACATCTCGATAGAGTGTAAGGGAACGATTATGTCGCACGTGTTGGTGGACACGGGTTCGTCACTTAACGTTCTTCCGAAGAAGGCATTAATGAAGTTGGATACTTGTGGAGTGATTTGTACACCCAGTGGTCTGGTTGTGAAAGCGTTCGATGGAACTAAACGACATGTTTTCGGGGAGGTGACCCTGCCAATCCAAGTCAGACCGGAAACATTCGACGCGATCTTTTACATTATGGACATTATGCCTGCCTACAGCTGTCTCTTGGGCCGGCCATGGATCCATTCTGCAGGTGCCGTGACCTCCACGTTGCACCAGAAACTCAAGTATGCTGTCGGAGGTAGCATCGTAACGGTGTGTGGCGAGGAAGACATAATGGTGAGCCATTTGTCGTCCTTCAAGTATGTTGAGATGGATGGGGAAATCCATGAAACTCTATGCCAAGCGTTCGAAGCTGTTAAAGTGAAGGACGTAGCTCCTGTAGTCACTGAGAAGCCAGAGATGACTCTCTCTTCATTCAAAGAAGCCCGGGCTGTTGTCCAAGCCGGATCTACCCCAGGCTGGGGGCGAATTTTGGAGATACCTAACAAGCAAGATAAGTTTGGGTTGGGATATTCTCCTGGAGCTGAAGCTTCTTCTTCTTCTAGCAGTGCGTCTCGAGGTAAAGGGCCGATCCAGTTTACCAGTGGCGGGATGATATTTGAAAGCATCAGTGCGGTGTCTGAAGACAGCGGGGATAGTGACTGTGACCTCGACTCTTGGATCCAGCCAAGCAAGCCAGGCGAGGGCCTTACCAACTGGTCCGGAAAGGATATCATCCAGATGACAAGCGAAGAGTAATGATTTACTTTTTCCAATCATTGTACAACCCTATGTCCTACCGGGGCATAGCGGTTTTATTGTCAGGGCCTTGTTGGATTATGTACATGCATTTTGTTAATAAATCAAAGGCGTTTTCTTCGTATTCAAATATTGTGATCTCTGTTATTCCTGTTTTATATTTGTTTTGAAAAACAATAAAATGGCAATGAGGTTTGTGCTAACCTGCATATCCTTGTTTTAAGCTTAACCCTTGTTATTGCAGGATCCACATAACAGATGACATCGACTCTGGACCTTCTACGACTCACTTCGATTTCCCGATCTATCAAGCCGAAGAAGAGATTGATGAAGACGAAGACCTTCCTGAAGAGTTGGCCCGCTTGTTGAAACAAGAGGAGAAAGTTATTCTGCCTCATGAAGAGGAGATCGAGATTGTGAATCTGGGTTCTGAAGAACTCGTCAGAAACGTCAGGATAGGGGCTGCATTACAGAATGATGTCAAGCAGAGATTGGTCGAGATGCTGAGAGAGTATAGTGACGTCTTTGCTTGGTCATACGAGGATATGCCCGGACTCGACACTGACATCGTGGTCCACCACTTGCCGTTGCGAGAAGATTGTCCTCCCGTCAAGCAGAAGCTTAGGAGGACAAGACCAGATATGGCCGTTAAGATCAAAGAAGAAGTGAAGAAACAGCTTGATGCTGGATTCTTAGCGGTCACTACTTACCCTCCGTGGGTCGCCAACATAGTGCCTATACCGAAGAAGGACGGTAAGGTACGAATGTGCGTCGATTATCGGGATTTGAATAGGGCGAGCCCTAAGGATGATTTCCCGCTCCCTCATATTGATGTGTTGGTCGACAATACAGCCCAGTTCTCCGTGTTTTCGTTCATGGATGGCTTCTCCGGTTACAACCAGATCAAGATGGCGCCGGAGGACATGGAGAAAACGACGTTTATCACTCCCTGGGGAACATTTTTCTACAAGGTAATGCCTTTCGGTCTGAAGAACGCAGGGGCCACTTACCAACGAGCAATGGTTACTTTGTTTCATGACATGATTCATCATGAGATTGAAGTCTATGTTGATGACATGATTACGAAGTCCCAAACGGAGGAGGGACATCTGGTCAATTTGCTGAAGCTTTTTGAGAGGCTTAGGAAGTTCAGGTTGAGGCTGAATCCTAACAAGTGTACTTTCGGAGTACGGTCCGGAAAGTTACTGGGGTTTATCGTGAGCGAAAGAGGCATCGAGGTTGACCCTGCGAAGATTAAAGCGATACAAGAAATGCCAGTGCCGAAAACAAAAAAAGAAGTTCGTGGTTTCTTGGGCAGAATAAACTACATTGCAAGGTTTATCTCTCAGCTCACGGCCACGTGTGAACCGATGTTTAAGCTTTTAAAGAAAGATCAGGCGATTACCTGGAATGAGGATTGCCAGAAGGCATTCGACAAGATAAAGCAGTATCTTCAGGAACCTCCAATCTTGATACCCCCAGTGGCTGGAAGGCCATTAATCATGTACTTGACAGTTCTTGAGAATAGCATGGGGTGTGTTCTCGGTCAGCACGACGAGATGGGCAGAAAGGAGCATGTCATTTACTACTTGAGTAAAAAGTTCACTGACTGTGAATCTCGTTACTCGATGCTGGAGAAAACGTGTTGTGCACTAGCCTGGGCTGCCAAACGTTTACGACAGTACATGCTCAATCACACCACTATGCTAATTTCGAAGATGGATCCGATCAAGTACGTCTTCAAGAAGCAAGCGCTTTCGGGCAGGATTGCCAGATGTCAAATGTTGTTGACAGAATATGATATTCAGTACGTGTCCCAGAAGGCCATCAAGGGCAGCGTATTGTCTGAATACCTGGCCGAACAGCCGATCGAAGATTACCAGCCGATGAAATTTGAATTCCCTGATGAGGATATTATGTTTCTCAAAGCGAAGGATTGCGATGAGCCGTTGCCCGACGAGGGGCCAGATAGGCAATCCCAGTGGAAATTGATATTTGACGGGGCAGTTAATTCCTACGGAAGTGGCATTGGGGTGATCATCACGACTCCCCACGGATCCCATATCCCGTTCACTGTGAGATTGGCGTTTCCGGTCACCAATAATGAAGCGGAGTACGAAGCATGCATCATGGGTCTAGAAGAGGCAATTGATTTGAGAATCAAGAACCTAGACGTATATGGTGGCTCGGCGCTTGTGATTAACCAGATTAAAGGGGAGTGGGAGACTCGTCAATCGAATTTGGTGCCGTACATGAACTATGCCAGAAGGCTACTTTCGTTCTTTGATCAAGTGGAATCCATCATGTGCCCAGAGCAGAAAATCAGATGGCTGATGCCTTAGCCACGTTGGCTTCGATGTATAAAGTCAATTTTTGGAATGAAGCTCCAAGAATTGTCCTTTCTCGTCTTGATAGACCTGCATTCGTCTTTGCGATCGAGGAAGCCGCCGACGGCAAGCCATGGTTCCATGACATCCAGACCTTCCTTATGACTAAGGAGCATCCTGCGGGTGCGTCAACCCAGGATAAGAAGACTCTGAGGAGGCTGTCTGGAAATTTTTATCTCAATTCTGATGGAGTTTTGTATAAAAGAAACCACGATCTTGTGCTACTCAGATGTGTAGATGAGAAAGAAGCGAGTATGCTCATGGAAGAAGTCCATGAAGGCACATTCGGTATGCACGCCGGCAGGCATGCTATGACAAGGAAGATCCTGAGAGCAGGATACTACTGGCTGACGATGGAATCGGATTGCTTTAGATTCGCGAAGAGATGTCATAAATGCCAGATTTATGCTGATAAAGTTCATGTGCCGCCGTGCCCGTTAAATGTCATGTCCTCCCCGTGGTCGTTCTTCATGTGGGGCATCGACATGATAGGCAAGATCGAGCCCACTGCATCTAACGGTCATCGCTTCATTCTAGTAGCTATCGACTACTTCACCAAGTGGGTGGAGGCAGCCTCATATGCTAATGTGACCAAGCAGGTGGTGGCTAAATTCATAAAGAGGGACATCATCTGTCGTTACGGAATTCCCGAGCGGATCATTACTGATAATGGTTTGAATCTGAATAACAAGATGATGAAGGAGCTGTGCCAGAGTTTCAAGATTCAACACCATAACTCATCTCCTTACCGGCCGAAGATGAATGGCGCCGTTGAAGCGGCCAATAAGAACATAAAGAAGATTGTTCAGAAGATGGTTGTGACCTACAAGGATTGGCACGAGATGTTGCCATTTGCACTGCACGGTTATCGTACGACGGTACGTACATCAACCGGGGAAACTCCTTTCTCCTTAGTATACAGTATGGAAGTTGTCCTACCGTTAGAAGTGGAGATCCCTTCTTTGCGAGTTTTGGTTGACGTGAAACTCGACGAGGCAGAATGGATTAAGAACCAACTGAACCAACTCAGCCTGATGGACAAGAGGAGGTTAGCATCGATTGCGTATGGTCGTCTGTACCAAAGCCGAATGAAGAAAGCTTATGATAAGAAGGTGAGTCCTAGAAGCTTTCAGACGGGTGATCTCGTCCTGAAGAAGATTCTTCCTCCACACTCCGATCACCGGGGCAAGTGGACTCCCAATTACGAAGGTCCGTACGTCGTTAGCAAGGTCTTCTCGGGAGGAGCTTTGTTGTTATCCACGATGGATGGTGAAGATTTTGCATCCCCGGTGAACGCGGACGCGGTTAAAAAATACTTTGCTTAAAAAATGACCCGCTGGAAAGAAAAAGAATATCCAGGCAAAAATGGGGCATCCCGGCGAACCATAAAAAAGAAAAGGGTTCGGGAAAAAATTAGGGATATAAATTGAAAAAATGTACACCCGCAAGGTCGAAAACCCAGATGGGCGACTTTGGCAAAAAAGGGTATCCCGGTGAACTAAAAACCCGCAAAGGGCGATTCACGCAAAAGTTAGGGATTTGAAAAAGCAAATGACTGCGTTCCGCGTGTGGACTTTCATTGTTTAGTGGTTTGGAAGACCTCAGGGCCGTTCATTTGAATCAATCTCTTCTGAAGCTGAAGCCTCGGAGAAGTATCGAAGTCGAGTGGGTCATAGAGGGATCAACTCATGGTGTTCGTCTACGCCTCGTTGCCGACATGTGTATATACTGATGTATATTTATGTTTTATTTTCGCGCGGCTTCCTTATTCCAGGAGCCTGCATCTGTTGTAAAACATTTTTACCCATTCAGGGGTTCGTTATCAATAAAATGTATACTATTCAGCAATTCTGTTTGTTTGTTTAGCATTTATCTGTTTTGTTTGCGAAAAGAACGCCGATGTTTTTGATAAAATGCGCATACATAAACTTACTGGCCTAGGCCACTGATTGTTGAAACAATGAATTACTTGAACATTGTCGCAAGATGATAACCTTGATAGGTCCCTTTGAGAAGGGTATCTTGTCTGTTTGTTTGTGTTGTTACAGGTGTAGCATATTCCAGACAGTGCGTCGTGCGCATCCCGAAGCAGGATGATTCCTCCTTCTCCAGCAAGGTTCAGCAGTCTCTCCCTGCAGAGTCTGAACGTGAGATCGTAAAGCATTGATATGTCTCCCCGGGCAGAGAAGATTCTCTCCCCAATCAGATGCATCCCGAAGGGTCGTCATCTCCCCAGCCCCGGGTCACAAGTGCAGCTCTCGCAGGAGACTATTCACTGAAGTGTGCAGCAATCGATAGTTCCAGACTGAAGTCCCCAACGGAATTGAGATTCCCCGCAGAGTTGTACTCTTCCCTGTAAGTAGGATGATTCCTTCTTCCCCAGCCGATTTTGCAGATCCCCAAGAGAGTCGAGTCCTTGGAAGCAGTTCGGGCCATGATTGGTTGTCCCCAGTAGAGTGTTGAATAGTTGATGCTGTATTTCCCCACCGGAGTCGTTGTCTCCAGGAGGTTTAGCCGTGAAGGCCGTGCAGTTTATTTTCGCGGTTGACATCGCTCTCCTCGGCAGGTCCAGGTTCTCGTAATGTTTCGTTCCCCGGCAACAGTCAACTGAAGTTCATTTCCCCATGCAGAGTCCGATTGAGATCGGCGTGACCTTTTCTTCGTGGTAGGATGATTCCTTCCTCCACCAGAGTGGTTCTTTCTCCTTGACAGGAGGATTCTCCCTTCAGCATTTATTTTGCTGGCGGGATCGCAGCATGCTGCATGATTGCATAACATTGTGCATGAGTGCATAGCATTTCCACCGTGTGGAGCATTGCACCGTTGTCAAAGCATATGCATAATAAGCATGATCTAGGTCATTACCGTTCTTGTTTTTCAGGTGTCCCACTGCAGGGCGGTTGCTCAAGATGATTCTTGAATTCTCCCCAACGGAGTCGCTTGCTCAAGATGATTCTTGAATTCTCCACAGCAAAGTCGTTGCTTAAGATGATTATTAAAATCCCCAGTGCAGTCACCAGAGTTGGTTGCTTAAGTTGACACTTAGAGTCCCCGGCAGAGCGTTTGCCCAGGACGATTCCTGAAATCTCCAGCAGAGTTATGGGGTCAAGATGACTCTTGAAGTCCCCCACGGAGTTAGTTCGTTCAAGATGATTCTTGATGTTCTCAGCAGAGATGATTCACCCAGAATGATTTCTGGATCCTCGAAGCAAAGTTACTTGATAGTTCTCCAGAATCCCCAGCGGAGATGCGCCATCCCCGAAGCAGAGTTACTTGATAGTTCTCCAGAATCCCCAGCGGAGATGTGTCATCCCCAGCAGGTTGCTGAACAGCGAAGTTGAAACTTCCCTTGAAGACTTGATGATTGAAGTCCGACCATATTGACGAAGCAGTTCCCTCAGCTGATGCAGAGTGCCTGACGGCAGAAGTTCGGACATCCCCGAGTGGTTCATGATTGACCGAGGATTCTATTCCCGACTTACCGATGAAGTCCGGCTGGTGCTCGAAAGTTTTCTTTGAATGCCCGATGGCATAGTTAACTTGATTGTCGACTTGATGAGTCCCGAGGAACCTATGCCTGACGACATGATCGACCATGTATTACCGGTTAACGTGTGACCAATTCCCCAGCTAGTTGCCGTGCAGCTAATATTTCAGTTTTCGAAGATTTGTTCTCATCTGAGTACCACGTACTTGTGCAGTTGGCAAATTTCCGGGTTTATCGGTATTCAACCATCTCGCACCTTGATTGGTTGAGAGTCATTCGCTTCTCACCCAGTCAGGTCCAAGCCGCTTGAATAGGGGCAGTTGTTGCACCCCAAAACTTGACCAACTCTTCTTTACCTAGCTTATGTTTCATTTCATTCACATTAGCATTATCATTTGCATTTTCATTGACATGTATGCAGGAGATCAAGAGGTATGACTACCAATCAAGAGCTACACCAGAGTATGGAGCTAGCTATGAAGGTTATTCAAGGGTTTAAAGGTTGATATCTTTGTCAGAGAAGTCAAAAGATCCTCAGAGAGAGTGGTTGAAACCAAGGTTGTGTGCCTCCTAACTTGAGAGTTGTGGGAGCTCCTCAGATGATTCTGAAGCCATGAGGATGGACTTAGAGCCTTGAGAGAGCTTATTAGATGTCTTAAAAGCCATCATGAAGCCTAGATAGGTCATGGTACAAGTTTAAGAAGACTCAGCCATGAGTGGTGTAATTAGGGTTGACTGGGTCAACCCTAGGTCAACTGATGATTTGGAGAGGGTTGAGACCTAATCCAAGGTCCATGTGATCATGGATTGGTGCATTGAGATGCTATGAGGATGATTACAAGGTCAACTCATCATGATTGAAGAGTTTGAGAAGTTTCAAGCTAGGGTTTCTAAGGCTTGACAGTGTAAAATCCCCTAGTTTGACCCCTATCTTCAAGGCAGTTTAGCTCAAGATGTGATTGTCATCACATCTTACCCCCAACATTAATGTTGTAGAGCTTGTTCTTATATTTAATTTTAGTACTAGAAGTCCTTGATAGGATTTATAGAACTCAAGTTATGACTTTGACAAGTTACAAGTCATATGAGGTATGTGAATCTGGGGCCTTGAAAGTTACCCAACTTACATCAAACTTTTTCCTAAGAAGGATGATTCCTATGAACTTTTGGTAAACATGAATGTTGTTCCTTATCCTCTTAGCTTTCTAGAGAGTACTAGAAGTCCTTGATAGGATTTGTAGAACTCAAGTTATGGCTTTGACAAGTCAAGGGCATTTTCGTCATTTGGAGATTACAGGTCACTTCAACCATAAAGCCATAACTCCTATTTCCAAGCTTCAAATGGAAAAATCTTCAACATAAAACTTTCTCAAAATGATGTTTTAAGGCTAGTAATAAGGTCATGAGATGATGGAAAGGCTTATAGCTCAAAGTTGCAAAAATGACCTAAAATAAAGGCATAAGTTAAATAAACCAAAGTTGGAAATTGATATTTTCAATCTACACATCCAAACCATGGCATGTAATATATCATTTTGACTCTAGAAAACATTTTAAAAACATTGGTTTAGCCACATTTTTGATTTGAGGTCTAAATTGTGGACTTGCTTTGAAAAGCATTTACTTGCATATTAAGCAACATTTGCAAAACTCAAAATCAAGGCATGGGCAAGGGTTTTTGCAAGCTAAACACCTCTAATATCTCACTAGGGGAGAAATTAAGAGTAAATGGGATGAATTCCAAGCTGTTTGCAAGGGGTGTACATGTCATGATAAGTGATTCAAAATCTCATGACATGAGATGTGGAAAATCTCATTGGAAGGATCTAGAGGGTTCTAGATCATACAAACTTCATCTATATATTGAGTAGAATGGATCCATGGCAGAGGTTGGTGATCATTGGAGGATTGAGCATAGTTTGAGATTGTGTTTTCATATATTGCAATTGAAGCTTTAGGAATAAAGGATAAGTTGACACTTACAGTGATGCATTGAGAGTCTGAAGGAATCAAATTGATACTTGTGGTTAAGAGCAAAGCCTGAGGGTGGAGTTGACTGGAAAGCTGAAGCTTGTAGGAGAAGAAGACCAAGTTGATACTGGTAAAGCAAAGAGAGCTGAAGCTTGAAGACTAAGTTGATACTTATGAAGAGGATTTAATTGAGATTGAGTATAGAGCTAAAGCTTGAGGAATAAAGGATAAGTTGACACTTACAGTGATGCATTGAGAGTCTGAAGGAATCAAATTGATACTTGTGGTTAAGAGCAAAGCCTGAGGGTGGAGTTGACTGGAAAGCTGAAGCTTGAAGAAGAAGATTAAGTTGAAACTTATGTTGATGGGTTGAAGTCTGAAGACTGAGTTGCTGTCAGAAGAGCTGAAGCTTGGAGTTGAGAGTTATTGATCTGCTTTCTTGTCTGTTTTATTTTCTGTATTGATGTGCCTTGTTTGACTTGCTTGATGCATTAGAATAAGTCCATGACTAGACTAACTTTAATCTAAGAGCATGATTGCACTAGAGGTTGAGTTGCTCCCTCTGCTTGTATTGTTACTGTATGGCTTTGCTTGCGGGTATTCGGTAGAGCCCTGCTCCCTTGCCCATGTGGTTTATTTTGCTTGATAGCATGATTTTATTTCCTCTGTATGATTGCAGTTTACTGTATTTTGCTTGATAGCATGTTGTTTTATTTTTCTGTATGATTCTGGCTTGAGGTTGAGATGAGCTTGTGGAGGCTGCAGCCCCACACACATTTCCTCCCTCACTTGCATTGCATGCATTTTACAGTCGTTTACTGTATATCTGTTTACTATTTAAGCTTATGCTTTATCTGTTTCTGTATCATTGACATGATCCCTTAGGAATCTCAGTTCCTTTGATAAGGAAGTGATGATTAGAACTTTAGGTTGAAACCTATGCATGATAACTTCTAGGAGTTCCCTGTTTCAAACTTCAACCATAGGATGAATCCTTGGCATGACAACAATAGGACTTGATAGTCTCCCTTTAGTTGAGTCTGTTCTCTTCTCATCTCAAAACAGCTTAAGATACAGTAATCATGAATGATTTCTTTCGTACGT
The DNA here is from genome assembly GCA_963859935.3 of Lathyrus sativus. Taxonomy (NCBI): domain Eukaryota; kingdom Viridiplantae; phylum Streptophyta; class Magnoliopsida; order Fabales; family Fabaceae; genus Lathyrus; species Lathyrus sativus. The sequence continues at coordinate 450,681,987 of OZ012739.1, read as the reverse complement.
TACGAGCCTTAAGCTATCTGAGAAAGGATTGTTGGAGAGTTTCTTTTTAACAGTCTGGATGTTTAGTATGGCACCCTTTGGGTGACATGCGACACATTCACTCTCAGGTCATAGTCTTTAGTGCGATTGAAATTGCAAACACAATAAAAAACACTTCTTCCGTAAAAAACAGAAAAGAAACTTCAAACCTTTTGCCCCGTGGGCCCATAATTCAAAGGAAAGCTTTTCTGAAGAAAAGAGTGTCGTTAAACTTCAGCGCCACCGCAAATAGGCTTTGTCCCTAACTGCTGGAACTGTTGTTTAACCCTACTCGATAAAACAGGTGAATCTGAATCCCCATAATCCGTATTATCCCGAACTACGTAAGCTCTGATCTCTCATATCTGTTAAGAGTACGTAGGCACAATACTGACGTATTTGCGAGCCACCTTCCCCGTAACCCGTCGTAGGTCGAACTACGTTGACTCTGATTTCTCATTCTCTGATGAGAATACGTAGGCATAAAGTGCGACGCTTTGCCGAGTCATTTTTCTTTTCTGTTTAAGCCAGCCTTGATAGGTAGATAGATAAAACCAACTCGTCCAGTAAACACAACAAGCGTGGATCCCGTCGAGTACGACGGACGTGAGGGGTGCTAATACCTTCCCCTTGCGTAACCGACTCCCGAACCCAGACAACGGTTGTGATGACCTTGTCTTATTCCTTTTCGTCAGGTTTTTCCGATCGTTTCCTTTCCCGCTCTGAGGGATAAATAACGAAAGGTGGCAACTCTTCTGTTTTGCCGGCACCTTATTTTCGCGGAAGCGACACCATTTTCTAGGCAAAACAGAGTAACCGGTTACCCTGTGTAAAAATGCAGTTTTTGCTACATTTTGTGACAACACTTTCACTTTATCATTTTGGGGGTCTACTTGGTTCTAGCAATGTGTAGAACATTCTAGACATCTCTAGATAATTCAAGAACTTTCTAAACACTTCAAGTCATTTGCTCCAATACATCAATTTGGATTAAGACCGCCATGTTGCTTCATTCTCAAGCATGTGAGCCCTTAGATTCAAGTTTGTATTGGGATGTTTACCGAGTCAACTACCTAACTAACTGAGTTAACCTCCAACTCAGTGAGTTGAGGCTAACTAACTCCAAGGCTAGTTCCAAGGCTACATCTGAAGCTCACTCTGAACCTAGCGACTCCGAAGCAAAAATCTATATAAGTAAATCTCCACCATTTCACAAGGGGGTTCAATCATTTTCTCAATTTCTACATTCTTCACTCTCAATTCTCTCACATTCTCTCTGAATTTTCTACAATATTTTCACCTTCATCCTCTCCCAAAAACCCTCACAAAAGCTTCCACCATTAGGGTGTAACAATCTTCACATCGAAATTGTTATTCTCTTGAGCTAAACCTCGTTCCACCATATTTTTACTTGGATTTCTGGATTTATAGTAGATTCTTCTCCAATTTAAGTAATCATTTCAAACTTCTTCGGTGCAAATTGGTATTCGAAACATTTATCGCGTTTTATTGGTTTCGCTATGATTGGATCTCAAGCTTGGAATTCTCTGGGTTTCTTTGCTTAATTCTCATCACATATCAATATAAATAGTCACCAAGGAAATCCTTCGCCTTGTAGGTTGGTAATTCGCACTTGATTTACTTTTTTGATTACTTTCGCACGTTTATGATGTAGTTCGATCATTTTTCGGTGTTGATTAATCATGTGATCGTTTGATCTTTGATATTCATCTTTAATGCTTTCAATTGTTGTTTAATTGATTCCTAAGTGATTTTGAACTTCATTTTTCGTGCTCAAGTGTTAATCATGGCATGTGGAGGTTCAGATAAGTCGTTTGGTTGCTGAAAGTGATTTTTCAAAAAGTTGTTTTTTCCACTGTCATTGTGGTAACCGATTACTCACTTTCTAGGAAAAACAGAGTAACCGGTTACTCTGGGAAACTTTCACCTATTTTTGCAATTTTATGCAAGTAATCAGTTACCTGATATTGAGTAATCAGTTACCACAGTGACAAAATGCCAATTTTACCTATTTTCAAGCTTGTTTGCTATTCTTTCCACATGTAACTTCCGTGGCTTTATATGCTTGATATTTGTGGATGTTTTATGAGTTGTTTAACTTTTCTTGAGGCATATATGAAAACTTTCAATATGCGATTTTTCGATTCTCGATTATTTGCATTTTTGACATTGTATGATCATGACCTTTCTTGCACATCCTTTGATCACGTGCTACATGATTTGTGATGCATACTAATTGCATTTGGTACTGTTTTACACTTTCATTCATGTTTGCATTAAGTTTGTTCCTCATTGGAATGAACTTAATCTTGTACAATAAATAATTCATCCTTTGCTTCAACGATTTTTCACCCCTTTAGTAAATTGTTAGCATGTTCCCCTCTTGATTGATTAATCGAAGCTTCATTTTGATTAATTGATCCCTTCCTTTTTCCTTCTCCTTTAGATCATCTAGAGCTTTATCCTCTCTTTTCCCCCGTGGAGTTGAAAATTCGCAACGCATTAGAGCACTGTACACATTTGGCACCGTTGTGCTACCCGTTTCGTTTCTAGCACCGCACTTTGGTGTTAGAGAAGGAATGAGTGTTGAGAATTCCTACACTCATTATGACTATTTTGGGTAGGGGACAAATGACCGTGTCCCTGGAATAATCACGTCTATCTCCTTACTGTGGTATCCCTGATTTCTCTAGTCAAGTCGATCCTTGATCACTTGCACCCTTATCTCCTCTTTGGAAGTAACTTCCTCCTTTCAATTCAACACTCTTTTCTCTTGAGGCCAATCCATTCTTGGTTCCCCAGATATTTGTAATCACTTCTTTCCTTGACTATTCAACTGTTCTTTGGACAAAGCCAATTCTATTCTTCCCCAACGTAGTCAGTCTTTCTCCTTCAGTTTACACAGTCATCTTGTTAAAACCTAATCCCCATCAGAGTTCACAACCTTCTCTTGGTTCTCTCTCCTTCATGTTTGGTTAATCATTGCCTTTAAGTTAAACACCAGTCAGCTTTTCCTCAGTTAATTACATTCCGCCTGTTAATACTGAATTTTCTATGGGTTAATCGCCTTCTCCCTGCTAAACACCCGACCTTTGGTTAATCACATCCTATCTGTAAAAACTAGCTTTTTCTTGGGCTTAATCGCCTTCTTCCAGCTAATCACCCGATCTTTAGTTGATCATGGTCTGCCCATTAAAACCAGATTTTTCTTTGGGTTAATCATATTCTCTTGGTCAATCACCCGCCTTTTGGTCAATCACAGTCCACCTATTTGAAGACATCACTATTCTTCTCAATTAACCACAGTCTATCGGTTAATATACTGAGTTTCTTTTGAGTTAATCACCTTCTTTTGGTTAATCACTCATTCTTATCGGTTAATCACAGTCTGTTTGTTAAGCACCGAACCCCTTGCAGTTAGCAACCTTTGGTTCTAACACTGCCAGCTTTAGGTTAGTAACCTTTATTCGGTTCAAATACCCATTTCCTTTGGCCAAGTATTGTTTTTTCATTCAATGTGCCGTTCGTTGGGTCACAACCTTTGTTTGGTTCCACACCAGTCTCTTGGTTGGTCACCGTGTATTGGTTAAAACCAGTTCCTTTCTCCTTCCGGTTAACCACTATTTATCAGTTAATATACCAATTTCCCCTCTGAATCAAACACCTCCCTTTGGTTAAGTACCCTCTTTCTCTTGGTTCGTCACAGACCATCTGTTGACACCAACCTTTTTGCTCTCCCCACAAGGTTTTACTCTTATCTTTCTTCGGTTAATCACTGCTTACAGTTAATGCACCAAGTCCCCTGTGGATCTTACCTTTATTTTGATTCTTGTCATTTACTCCTTTCTTCCCCAACCACGTCACCATTCTTTTTTTTTCTCCACAGTGGAGTCATCGCTTTTCTTTTGCATTCAGGGAGAGCTCTTACCTTGCTTCTCTATTCCTCAGCACAGTTCTTGTCTTGCGTCTCTGTTCCTCAGCAGAGTTTTCTTGGTTTTACCATTCCTTTTGCATTCCCCAATTGGGTCTTGCTTTATCCTTTAGCTCTTGGCTTCGATGCCGTCTTTTTCCATTTTCTTTTTTCAGCATTTGTTCCCTGAACTACGTAGGCTCTGATTTTCTCATTGCACTATAAGGGTATGTAGGCACAAAAATGCAAAATCTTGGCGAGCCACCTTCCTCTGTCTTCTTTCGTTCTTCTGTCTCTCTGGTCCGTCCAGATCCTTTTTTCTTCCTTGGTTCCTTGAACTACGGAGCTCTGACTTCCTCATTGTACTATGAGGGTACATAGGCACGAGGGCCCCAATCCTCCGCAAGCACTTTCCTTTATTTATTTTTCTTTCCTTCCTTTTTAGCTAGAAGCCTTTAGATAGATAACCCATCTAAGCCTAGAAGCAAGCGAAATGGTTTTCGTCGGGTACGACAGATGCTTAAGGTGCTAGTACCTTCCTTTCGCATAACCGACCCCCTTTCCCGTTTCTCTTCCCTTGGGTTTTATCGATATTGTCTCGTTCTTTTGGGACTAAATAAAGTTCGGTGGCGACTCTGTTGTATCTTTGAGTGTGTGATTCACTCAGGTATAATCCCGCTATCTTCACAGGGAAAAATATTTCTAACATTAAAAGGTTAAAAAAGCAATTGGGAGAGTCATTTACCATGAAAGGCATGGAAGTAGCTGAACAAAATCTTGGCATTAGAGTCATGTGTGACAGAAAAGAGAAGAAATAAGTATGAGTTGTATTAATAAATAAGCGCGAGTCCTAAGTCTCATATTGCTTAAAAAGGTGGGGGTTAAATACTTTATAAGTGAGAGGACCCATACACATATCACCTTAAAATTTTGGGAGAATAAGTGGTGTATCTCTCACTTATTTGAGTGAGTCTTTTACCTTTTGATGAGTACTTGACCCAATGTAAATGTTTTCCTTGATGATTACCATATATATATATATATATATATATATATATATATATATATATATATATATATATATATATATATATATATATATATATATATATATATATATATATATATATATATATATATATATATATATATATATATATATATATATATATATATATATATATATATATATATATATATATAAATAAATAAAAGTGAGAATCAACTTATTCTAAGAGTAAGATTGTGTAATTTACTCCAAATTATAATTTTTGAATTGAATATAATCTAATGGTTTAATTAACATTTTATTTAATTAATCATTATATTAAATTCAATTCAATGACTATAATTTGATGTAAGTTAGAAAAAAGTTACTCTTAAAATAAGTTTATCTATCTATCTATCTATATATATATATATATATATATATATATATATATATATATATATATATATATATATATATATATATATATATATATATATATATATATATATATATATATATATATATATATATATATATATATATATATATATATATATATATATATTCTTCGCAACATGTTTCTACAAAGTTATTCCGACAATAAATTCACTCTTCACAACCTATGGGACTCGCATCTAGGGTGTCATATGTTTAGAACAATTTTAAATTTTATATTAAGTAAAAGGATATACAATGTAATTTTTTTAATAAATTTATTTAATTTTTTGCATATAAATTAAAGAATACAATTTTATTAAATTAATGATTTTAATATATTTAAAATAGAATTTAAAAGAATAATTAAAAAAAATATAATTAGAAAAATAAAAATTATTTACATATTAAAAAGTGATAATAATATTTATTTAAAAAAGAAATTATTTGCAAAACAATAATTAATTTGAAACGGACGGAATACTAGGTCAAAAATGTCTAACTAATGATAGTCACATACCATAACAGTAAATAGTCCTTGATTTAGGGCAAATCGTAATCAATAAACTTGATCCAAATATAAAAAAAGATTAGGATGAATTAATAATGTTGCATTAAGTTTCTGTGTGTAATAATGAAGACAAGCGTCTGATTCAAGGTATTATATCCGTTATGTAATTCTAATATGATCTGTAAAGCAGCTAACTATTTAATATCCTACAATATACGACGAACAAATTGAATGAAATATTTAACAACTTCACTGTACATGTCGGTAAAAAAATCATGTCATACAACAACAACACGTTAAAAGTATTGCAGAAAGGAGAAAGAGAAAGAGTAAAAATGGTTATAACTATAAGGAAAAAAGTGTAATAGTACTAATTTAAAGAACCAAAATGTTATTCCCGGTACCCAATTTATGCATTTAATGACCCTTCCGGATAGTGTATTTGAATTAGTGTTTTTTACGGTTTGTTGCGGATGGTAGCTCTGGCTTTGTGCCATAAATACGATGAATAAAACACCATTATATTTAAGTCCCTACTAATTTGAAGTGAGAAGTTAGTCATTGAATAAAGTGCATGACAATCAATGACTATTATATACTAATATAGGTTAAGATTAAATGAAATCAAAATATCAATCTTAAAATTTTTAGGTCACAAATATAATATTACATGTGTTAGAATTATTATTTAATTAATCAAAATTATATTGATTTAATTAATATTAAGTCTGTCGCTAAAGACATAAATATCATGAAAGGTAAGATTGTTGTGTAGATATCATTAGTCATTGTTAATTTGATGAATGAACAACTTACAATATTGAAAACTAAAATAATTTTAAGGTTATTTATATGGATTATGGTCTTAGTTTGTAGAGAAGACATAAATACATGTTTTATCAGGATTTTTTCCTCATCGCCATCAGAAGAGATTCAACGAACTCTAAAAATCGGAAGATTATATATACACGCAAATCTTCAATGATTTCAATGGAAAACTCAGATAGGCTTCCACTTTCATTCTCTAATTGAATTTTGATACGGATTTAAGGGATCTGCGTCAATGACTTATTTGACGCATATGGATTAGTTTAGGGTTTTTCTTGATTTTTAAACCGATGGAAATCATAAAATTATGAATAGATTGAACAGGTGGTATCAGAACCACTCATATCTATTTGAATTTGAATTTATGAATGTTTTTTTAATCTCAAGATTTCAAAATTGGGATCATCTTCCAATTAGTGTAAGATTTTATTTTTAATGTTGGTTACCAATAGTTGGGTTTCGTTTGATTTAAAACGATGTAATCAAAGATGGCTCGAAAGTCCATAATTGAGACCTTTTTACGTTTACACTGTTTTTTTTTCCTGCTTGATGTTGTGGTTAACCTAGGCCTCTATCACTCCTTCAAATGATAAATTGTTTGTGTTTGAAAATTGGGATTATCAATTCATTGTTTGTATTTATTATAGGATAAAATGGTTGGTATTTCCTATTTAAAAAATATCATTGTTCTTGATAAACACTATTTAAATAATCATTGTGAGGCGAGTCAGGTGAGATCATAATCGTCCAGTTTGTAGGAGGTATAGGTTCTTTGTCCCTTCTTTCGATGGGAAGTACCTTTTTATAATTGTGCTTTTACTCAAGATCATTTGAGGAATGTCTATTTAGATCCTATGTTAAAGTGATATATAATGACGTCTGTCGTCCTCTTTAACTCCCATGTAACGTCACATCCAATCATGGAGATGTTTTATAACCATCGTATGTGACTGTTCATGTCGCCTTCAAACATCTTCAAGTGACCGGATCCGGCCTACTCATCTACCAGACTTGTTCATGTCATATAATAATGTTCTTCTTGGTCGGGATTTGACATGCTTAGGTTTATGCAACCTGACTTGCTTGCTCCTCAATACTCGACCTCAACATCTCGATCGTGGAAATTCTAGGATGTACATAAGCCCTCCAACCATGAGGTCTAATCAGATTAAACTGTTCAGAGAGGAAAATCTCAGAATTCCTCCCTCCCCAAGCCAATCACCAATTCAGTAAGTTATTGTGTGATAGTGGTTTATTTTATAAGATCAATAATGGAAATTATTTTCTCTTTCCTTATCATGATGATTTTCATGGGAACCCTAACTTATCATTATAATTTAAGTTCGATACAACTTCTTGATCGTTGTAAACTAATTTCCATAAAAGACTCCCTCATTCTTTGTTCTTTTACCTAACTAATGATCTCTCTTTCAATACTTGTTAATGATTTTCCTTTGCTCCTTTTGTCATTCATTTTTTGCAAGATCAAGCCTTAGGTATTATTTCTTCTTCCCTATTTACTCTCTTTTACTCTTTTGTTGTGGTTATAATACAAGATTGTGATGATTTGAGAGAATTCTCGATTTTCATTACTGCTCATGAGAGAAGAATACTCTGGGATGAATGCATGATAGAGTGTGAGGGCCATCTAAATCAAGCGGAGTTTGATCAGATTATTAGGGAAGTCTATGGTGAGATCTCTTACCTAGTAGTAAAACTGACTCAGAGTCTTTGTCATCAGTTTTCGTGGATATTCTGATGGAGACAACATGGTCTTTAATTGATAAAGAAGTTCTAATTTACGACCATAGCATCATCGAAGACAACTACATCTCAAAGCTTCATTCCAATAATTAGATTTCCTCTACCGGGAATGAGGAGGACGTTGTGTTAAAACCCTTTATAGTTGGTGAGAGAGTTTGCATTAATCGGCCAAAGAGAGTTTCAAATGAGTATTTTTACTTTTACTAAGGGGTAAATAAGGATTTTAAAATTTGTATCCCCTTCATCTATTTTGAATCCAACCTCCTTAAATCTCTAAATATCTTCCCTACTCAGTTACGCCCAAATTGCTAGGGCTTTTCTTTAAGCTTTTGAACTTGTTTGTGAGACGGTGAGCATAAATCCTACTTTAGGTTTGTTATTTTTATTCTTTGAGCTAAAGGAGCGAAAAAGGAGGTTGGGTTTCCCTTAGTGGAATCCTAGGGAAGAGTTTCTTTCAGACTTATACTACTAACTATAAAGGTTTCAAGGATAAATTCTCCTTTGAGTAAAGAGTGGGGAAAGGTGCCCTTAAGTTATGTATGTGTTGGACGGGATCTATCGATTCCCAATTTATTGGTCCGATAGAACACTAGTGGTTTCTGGTATTTTATCATGACAAACTAAATGCTTTGAATGCCTTTCAAGTAGTAAGAGTTAAGGACTTGCTACAAGTGGCTGACGACCCAAAACAAAATTTTGAATTCTTGGGTAATGCTTATATATTCCCTTTATTATTCTTCAATGATCTTATTATTTTATTTTTTCTGAACTTTACTTTGCTCATTTCTTTTGAGATGGTATTGTAAGTAGAGTTTGCACCTAAGAAGGGGGGGGGGGGGTGAATTAGGTACTTTGACATTTTTCCAGTTTTTAACTTATGTTTTCTTATTTTTTTCGATTTGGATTCTAAGTGATAAAAGCGATAAAGTGTGGAAAAATAAAGAACATAAAGAAATATCCTAGTTCCCCTCACAATCCGAGAGTACTTCAGTCCCCTTTCAACATGAAAGAGATTTTACAATTGTTAGGACTTATACAAGACTATCCCAATTTTCCTATACAAACACTAACAAAAACCACCAAGAACAGCCCTCTTAGATTTACAACACATTTATTTCCAACAATTTTGGACAATAAGTAAATGCCTCTACAAGAAGATATAATCCACCTTCCTATAGATCCCTTCTAGTACCAAACAATCCTTGATACTAAGGAACTTGTAACAATTACAATAGATTTAAATAAATGAAGTTTGTAGAATTTTTTAAGACTTATAACAAAGCCTTCTGCTCTTTCAAGTATGAAGATTTAAGACAAATTTTCTCTAAGTACTCAAGATACTTTTATGATAATAATGTGAAAATGTATTTAAAAAAAAAGTATCTAAGTATGAAAGTTGTGTAGAAAATAAATGTAGAGAGATATTAATATTTGTATGAAAGAGGTGAGTGAAAAATGAAAATCTGAAATGAATTTATAATGATATAAATATCCATTCAAAAATCATGACAATGGTTAGAGAAAATTTTGAAATTTAATATGAGAAATGATGTAAGGGATGCCATGAAAAGATATGATGAAAATGTGCATTAAAATAAAACATTTTTCAATTCTGCTACAGTACTTATTATGTCGGTTAAACGAATACTTGACTTAACAAGTTCGCAACATTTTTCAAATCTTAAATTTCGAATGCTTTTTTAGATCTGTGTGAATTGTGGCTGTTTTTTGTGTTGTTACGATGGTTTTAAACGCCACTATTGACCTAAAATAGAATGTTAAAAAAATTGAAAAATTGTCTAAGTATTTGAAACAATATTATATTTGAAGGTGATTTAATATGGATCAAACATGAAAAATAATTTTTCCAATGCAAGATAATAAATACTTTGAGCACTAAGAATGTTTTAGTCATGAATTTCATATACCTGAAACTTTGATCAATCCAATCTTGCAAGTGTAGTCAAGTCTTATGCATTTCTTCTTTTTCCTTCTTTGATCATATCATTATTGAGCTTGTCTTTATCAATAGGCTTGTCTTCATCAAAACACATGGAAGCTTGGCTTCACAAGTATGACAAACCCCAAGTTATCCGAACAGAAAATATGATGGATGAAGCGAGAGTGATGCACGAGGAAAAGTATGCCTCTAATAGTGACATGTTCGGTATCCAGACTGAGACTCTTAAAAGGAAGAAAATCAGGTATCCAGCCCCTATTGTATCAGAGTCCTATACTGCATATGTTCCTCCCTCTAAAGGATCAAAATCGGGTTCTCCAAAAAGGATGAAGACTCTAATGAGTGACCATTTCATTCATGCTGACTTGGCAATGACTACCCTCTGGAGCTCAAAACGACCAATGTCAGTTTGGTCTGAGATGTGGATCAAGTTCGAGCACTCAATGAGACGCTACAGAAATCCTTTCAAGATGCCCAGGTAAATCTTCTCTTAGTTTGTGATGAAGATTTTGAGAGAGCTAAAGCTCAAGCATTATGTATCATGCCTAACCTTGGTGGATGGACAAGTTGTGGATATGGAGGAAGCTTCTCCTGAAGCTAAGGTTTCGAAGGATAAGAAGACCAACAATCTGACCCCTGAGGCTCAAAAAGACGAACACCATGATGTTTAAGTTAGTTTCTATTTGTTTTTAGTCATCAATGGTGATGTGCTTTTTGTAATATTTGGATAATGTCTTTTATTTCTGGTATCATGTTTAATCCCATTTGAAGGCCCCTTTTGGGTAAGCTAATATTATTTTGTTATCCAATTCAGCCCTAAATGCGCGGATATTCCTAGGTGCACTTTAAAACTATCTCAATTTATGTTTTAGTGGCATGCCATTGAACCTGGGCTTGCCGTGTACCAGCTCACTCCTTTTTAATAGTTCAACTAATTGAATTTATTGATGATTTAGACCTTTTGATTAAGTGATTAACCTATTTATTCGTTTAATAGATTCTCTTTAGACCTTCTATTTGGTCATAGACTTGATAGCCCGGCAGGGTACTTTTATTTTTATGGTTGGTTTTTTTAAGTCAATGATTTAATTAACATAATTCATCCATAGGTTCTTATATAATTGGTCGGTTACTTAGGTCAGAGGTTATATTAACATAACCCAACTAGAGGTTCTTATTTACTTGGTCGATTACTTAGGCTATTGGATTATTTAACATAACCCCACCAAAGGTTCTTATTTACTTGGACGATTACTTAGGTTAGAAGTTTTATTGGTATAACATGGATTGAGGTTCTTATTTACTTGGCTGATTATATAGGTCAGAGGTTTTATTAACATAACCCAGTCTGAGATTTTTATTTACTTGGCAAATTACTTAAGTCAGAAGTTTTGTTAACATAAGCTGGCCATAAGTTCTTATTTATTTGGATGATTACTTAGGTCAGAGGTTTTATTAACATAACTTGAATATAGGTTCTTATTTACTTGGATGATTATATAGGTTAGAGGTTTTATTAACATAACTTGACTAGAGGCTTTTATTTAATTGGAAAATTACATAGGTCATAGGTTTTATTAACATAACCCGACCAAAGATTCTTATTTACATGGTCAATTTTGTGACGACATTGGTGATGCCTATAATATTCATTGCCCTAATAATGAGCTTGGCTTTATAGTAAGAGACTTAAAAAACACATAAACATATGAATTGAGGGTGCCTCATGTTGCACCCTAAAATTTGCTCAACCTATTTCACTTGGTTTATGTTTCAATTACATTATCATTTGCATAGTCACATCATGTACATGGTCCAATCATTTGCATATCACAACATAACAAGTCATCTAACAAGGGATCAAGTTTCATCCTTATCTAAAGAAGCACATCAAGGGGCCTTATTCAAGCTGAAGAACATCCAAGTCATCAAGAAATGGGTTGAAGCTTTGAGGAGATTTGAATGTCAACAAGTGGATTCCTCTCCTAACTTGAGGTGTATTGAGGGTCATCAATGAGGTATGAAGCATGGAATTATGAATTTGAGGTGTGTATAGAGCCCATGGGGTGCCTAGAGAGCCCTATTGAAGCTTAGACAAGTCATGGTATCAAGGTCAAGAACCACAGTTGAGGTGTGTACAAGTAGGGTTTCATCTGGGTAACCCTAGGTCAAGGAGAGCAAGGAAAGGGCATCAAGACCTAGCTCTCAGTCATGAAAGTCATGGATTGAGATGTTTAAGCATGTGTATGGATGAGTCAAGATCAAATTCAAGAGAATCAAGAGTGGTTGGAGAGGTTTGAGACAGGGTTCCTAGGGTAAAATCCCCTGTATAGTACTGGACTTCCAAGCCACACAAGTCAAAATACAAGTTTCAAATGGATTCTTGGCCAACATGAAACTTGTAGGGCTTCTCAATAGCTTTAATTTGAGTACTACAAGTCTTCAAGAAGATTTGTAGAACTCAATTTATGGTTCTTGCAAGTTATAGGTCACCAGAGGACACTGAAATTTATTTGTGAAAGTCACTTGATTTCAAAGTAACTTTTGCCTAACAAGGAGTTTTCAAATGGATTCTTGGCCAACATGAGAATTGTAGGGCTTAACCTTAGCTTTAATTTTAGTACTAGAAGTCCTCAAGAAGATGTGTGGAACTCAAGTTATGATCTTGGCAATCCAGGGGTATTTTGGGAAAGTTGAATTATAGGCCATTTTTCAACATAGGTCCAAATCTATATCTTCCACTCCTCAAATGAAAAAATGTCCAACATGAGTTGTGCTTAAAATGATGTTTTTAGGTCAGATAAGAAGTCATGGGTGATTGAAATGGCTTTCTTCACAAAATGATCCAAAATGGCCTAAAATAAGGATGAATTTTAAATGAACCAAAGAGGGAAATTATGATTTTTGAGCCATAGGTCCAAACCAGTCCATATGGCATACCAAATTGATCAGGAAATGAATTTCAAACACAATGACATTTCCACATTTTTTAGTTGAGGATTAATTCCATGACTTGCTTTGTAAAGTGCTTACTTACATTACAAGTCACAATGCCAAAACAAAAATCAGGGCAATTCAGGCCAAGCTAACTATCTAAACACACTCCATAACTAATTTGCAGTTGAATAGAACATTCTAGAGCAAGCTGGAAGCTCAGAATCGTGTCTGGTACATTGCATTTTCAAAAAGAAAATCAGAATTTTGGATCAGGAGAATTGGGCCTGAATTGGATTGAATAAGCCCACAAACACTTCATATTTAAGCTCTAGAGTGAATTCAGATTCAGTTTGGTGCAGAATTCGTGGAGGAGAGGAAGATTGAAGTTGAGTTTCAAGAGCTTCAACTCAGAATCGGTTTTGGATTTCAAGGCACATTCAAGCCAAATTGAGGGTTGGAAGAGCTTTATCTTGCTTCATTGACCGTGTTTGCATAGTTACACAGCTTGAATCCATCATTTTCTACCTCTGTTGATCCCATTTTCACAGGTATGTAATTCTTGAATTCCTTCATAATCTAGGGAGAATTAGCCTAGAATGTGCATGTGGTTAGGACCTAGGATGATTAGGGAACGTTTATGGATTGGTTTGGAGTTGATTCGTGACAATTAAGATGGATGATCAATTTCTGTTAGAGCTTGATTCTTGTGATTCTTGGAGGATTAATGGTGTTTAGATGATGGTAATTGATCAGTGAAACACGTAGTTCATGTTAGTACCTTTAATTTTAAGAATGGTGACCATCGAGACTTGGTGCTTTCTCTGCAACTTTGATCGGGTTTGGCTTTTGAGGGTGAATCAATGATTTTGGATGGTGGATTTGAGTTCAGGGTGATATTTGGAGTGGATTAGGGTTTTTATTTGACTTGATTGGTGAGGTTTAGGGTTTGCTTCGCCGGAGAAGATGGTGGTTGGACCACCGGACCACCGTCTGAGAATGGACCTTCACCTGAGCTCGTTTGGAGAAGATGAAGTCTTCACCGTTGGATCATCTGGAAGAAGAGACTTGTTATGCTGATCGTGTGGCCAAGATTCAAACTGAGATTGCCTCCATTAGTTCAAAACGCTGCGTTTCATTTATCCAGTTAGCTGGTGACTGGACTCACACGTGGACACGCTCATGACTCTTTTTCTGTATGGTTTGTTGGCTTGTTCAGCTTGCCCCTAAGGTTTGAAGTGAATACTGTTTCACTTTGCCTGTTGTTTTCCCAGGTTCGAGGTTGAGTGGGACTCCTTTGCCTCGCTTGTACTGCTGCATCTCATGCATGTTTACTGTTTACTGTTTATCTGTTTCTTTTGCTGTTTATCCCCTAGGATCTCTGATTTCCTATGTGCAGGAGGGAATTATGACAGACATTAGGTTGTAACCCATGCATGACAACATTAGGGTAGTTTTGATTCCCCTTTCAAACCCTAGGTTTTTAGAACTTCTTTCTCTTCCATCTCAAAACAATTCAAAACACAGTAATAAGGTTAATCGATGTCGTACGTTACGGGCCTTAAGTCATTTGAGAAAAGGTTGCTGGAGGGTCACTCTTCAATAATCTGATTGCTTAGTGTGTTACCCTTAGGGTGACATACGACGTAGTCACTCTCAAATCATAGTCTCTAGTGCGTCAGAGATTGCAAACACACTGAAAAACACTTCTTGCGTAAAAGACTGAAAACAAACATCAAGGTGTCATTTTTGTCCGCTTGGACTCTTAATCAGAAGAAACCTCTTTTCAGAAAGATAAAAAAACAATCAGACAAGCCTGTGTCTTCCGTGGCCCGAACTACGTTTGCTCTGATCTTTCATGCTGTATGAAAGTACGTAGGCATAGGATGCCGTATCCTAGCGAGCAACCTTCCCCTCCTTTCCCGTAGGTAGGCGAACTACGTTGACTCTGATTTCTCGTTCCAGACGGGAATACGTAGGCATAAAGTGTGATACTTTGCCGAGTCATTTATTTTCTTTTAACCCTTGACCCTTTAGCGTAGATAGAATAACAATCCGTACTAGAAAACAAGCGTGGATCCCGTCGAGTACGGCGGACGTGAGGGGTGCTAATACCTTCCCCTTGCGTAATCGACTCCCGAATCCAGGATTTGGTTGCGATGACCATTCCTTTCCCGTCTTTGCGTTAGGTTTACTTCGAGCGTTTCCTTTCCCTCCTTTGGGATAAATAACGCACGGTGGCAACTCTTTTGTTTAGCCGGCGCCGATTTTCGCAGTAGCGACACCTCATTAAAAACTCTTTCCCTTGCAAGGGAAAAGAGTTCTACCCACAATGTTTATTTAATAATATCATCACATAATGTTAACTGTAATAAAACCTAAGGTTGGAAACATTCAAAGCCCTTGACATTTCTACTCCTTCCAAATTTTCAAGTTTGTAGGCTCCATTATTCTGCTTATATCAATCAGGTAAGATCCCTCCCTGTTTGGAGAGAGCTTTCCTTTCTTTTTTGTGTCTATAATTTTCTTCAAAACCAAGTCTCCCTTTTGAAAAATTCTCGGTCGAACTCTAATGTTGAACCTTCGGGCCATTCTTTTGTTTTGTTGCACATTCTCTCACATATGCGATTCTTTTGATTTCTTCTTTGAGGTTGGTCGAGTTGTCCAGTCCCTCTTTGTTAAGATCATCTTCAAAATTCAATCAACTCTAAGTTAGAGAGTTGACCTCTACTGGTATCATTGCATCGGCCTCGTACACTATTCGAAGAGGTGTTTTCTTAGTGGTAGAATATGGAGTAGTGTGATAGGACCACAAGATCTCATGCAAGTACTTGTCCTAAATCCCCTTCGCTTCATCCAACTTCTTCTTCATTCTTGATAGGATGCTTATATTTGATGCTTCTGCTTTGCCATTAGCCTGGGGATGCTCGACTAACACAAACTGGTTGTGAATACCAAGGTGCCAACGAAATTCAATAATAGTCGAGCTCACGAATTACGTGCCATTTTCGTATACAATAATCCATGGTAAGCCAAAATAGCAAATGAAATTTCGCTAATAAAAACGCCTTAACCTCTATGCGGTGATTTGGGACATGGCATCAGTTTCCACACACTTGGTGAAATAGTTTACTGCCACTATAAGAAATTTTAGTTGTCCAGCGGCTAAAGGAAATTTACCAAGGATATCAGTTCCCCACTAGTAAAAAGACCGATGGGATATTACTGAATGTAACAATTTTGCAAGAGAATGTATGAAGGGAGTATAAATTTGACAATTATCACAATGATTTACGAACCGCGCACATGCTTTTAGCATATGATCGAAAAAATATCAAGTGTACTACTTTTGCCAATTGTAGTTAAAATAAGGGGGTTTATCCCTAGAATCGATCTCGAGGATTGTGTAGGAGTATGAGTTCTAATACTAATTCAATTAAACAAAAAGTAATTGGGGGTTTGGAAATTGTTTTTATAATTAAAATTTTGCAATGAGAAAATTATGCAGACTAATAAAATTGAGTTTTAAACAAATATGAGAAGCATGCTAGGCTATAGTGTATGAATTTCCTAGTAACAACCTTAATCCTTATTTCAGAGACATGACTTAGATTTATCAATTTCTTGACTGTAAGTTGTTTACTCCTAAGTCCTTAGTGAGAAAAACTTGGATTTCATAAGCTAATTACTATGTTCGTAGATGGTTACGTTTAAAATCAAGCATTACATATAATGTCAACAGTGTTTCAAGTGCAACAGGGTATTCCTAGTCCTAGGTAATATCTACTGATGCATTATCGTACAAAAGCGTTAATAAAAGTTTGTCTGATCTAAGGTTAACCGTAAATCAAATTCTATTTGTTCGATAGAAAAAGAATTAATAACATTAAACAATAAAAGTGATTATGAAAATAAGCACTTATGTCATTGAACCAAGAAAAACAATAACAAAAGCAATTTAGGGACACCCCTAGCATTGAGGGCTTTAACTACTCATAATATTCAGAAAAAATACAATAATAATCATATTAAACATTACAAGATATGTGGTTACTTTGATCTTCAATTGCAAAGGCTCATGAAACTCTTCCGTTCCCGACTTCTCTTGATCGTAATATTTCTCAACCGTCAAAAGATCCTTTTTTTATTTTCAAACTCATCTAAAATAGACACAAGTCCAATACAACAGTAGAAAAATACCAAAAATACCCTCACAGGTCCCCTAAGTGAAAAATCCAATAAAATTAGAAGATGAAGCGCCTCAGACAACACGGGCCGTGTCAGCTGACACGGACGACCGTGTTTCCCCCTATTCCTCTACAACCACCTTATCCTGTTTCAGGCTTGCTGGCACGGGCCGTGTCAGCCCCCTGGAATCTCACTTTTCTTGCTTCCTTTTGGCCTCTTCCTGACACGGCCCGTGTCAGGTGACACAGGTGGCCATGTCAGGTCCTCTGCTTTCTTCCAAAATCTTTTATGAAATCTCTAATTTTTCACTTTCTCCCTCTGATTCTTCCTGAATGCTTACCTAAACCTAAAAAAATTGGAAAGACACAACCACAACATAAATGCGGTAAACGGAAATAAAATGCGACTAAATATATAAGAAGGTTAACTAAAACTAATGGTAAAATAACGCATAAAAACTACCGATCAAACTCTCCCAAACTTAAACCTTTGCTTGACCTCAATTAAAAAGCTTTCATAATGATTTTTCAGATCAAACGATACACATCAAATGAAATATTTGTGAAGGTAAGGTGTGTCGATACTCATACGTGAGCCTTTATTCCGATTACCTAAAACTAGTTCTCTTGGTAATCGTCCGTAAACGAAGGTATTCCATAAACACATACTGTGGTAAAACCACATACCTAAATCCCCCTTTTAGTCACCTCTCCAACTATGCTTTAGGCTTAATTCTTCTCTTTGATTTTCTACCCCTTTCATTCGGATAATTAGATTAAGGCATTTATGATCATTTTCCCTCACATGTACAAGATTGATCGAAACTTATTCTAGGAACCTTTATTCTTTTTCCTTTCTCGTTGGCGTTTATTAGTCCAATTTGGGAAGAAAATTGAGACTCAACCACTGTTAGGCTAAGTAACCGGGTGAGGGTTACCCAACTTAGAAGGACCAGTTGTCTTTATCGCCATTATTCACTTTTTTTTCCGATGCCTTAAATCATTCTCTCAATCAACCCTATACATGTAATTCTTTTTAATCATGCCGGACTATCACTATGAACTAATCGGGTAATACTTCTAAAATCCAAGTACTATGGCACAAATCTACATGATGGACTCGTTTCCTTACTCCAGGGAATCTAGAGTGTTCAGGTTATACCTCCATTTCCAAACTATCTCAATGTCCCTAGTTCTAACTCCTCTTCCCTTAAACTCTGTGTACTTTATTGACTACCTCACAATCACAGTATTCACAAGAATATTTTTTACGGTCCTAATTCGGGGAGAATTCAAAGAGGTTTTTAAACAAAAGCACAAAAAACACAAATAAAAACTACTTAAAAAGAAAACTCAAAACAGTAAATCCTCCCCCAAACTTGAACTAAACACTACCTTCAATGTTTTAGAACACGAGAGAGAGAGAGAGAGAGAGGTGTAACCTACATTGATTCAAAGCGTGGTTTGCCTCCCACGTAGCACTTCGTTTAACGTCGCATGGCTCGACGGTTCATTTGCCCCGTTATGACGGATGCTTCAGCTTCCACACCTTGTTACTTGTCTTTCTTGAAATAAGGAAACCCTCTTTTTCATAGACAGAGTCCCCTTTTTGCCACAAGTGGCTTCCCACTTCCATATCCTTGCCTTGATGCAACTTTTTTATATTTCTCTCGACTTTAGGAATGGATCTTTGAGTGCTTACGCTTGTTGAAGCTGAAGACAATGTCCCCCTCTGCGAGATTATTTGTGAGACTTTCTCCAGTGGTGATCTTGGGATTTGACTTCCTCCACATGTTCCGATCATGCCAATTGGAGCACGATGATATTTTTCCTCCCTTTGGTTCTTGTCCTCCAACACTGTAAATGTTATTTCCTCCTCACATGCTTTTAAAATTAGGGTGCCTTTTTCAATATCGAAATTGCATCTACTTGTAAGCAAGAATGGTCGACCAAGAATGATAGGAGTCTCTTTATCTTTCGGAATATTCATGAGCTCAATTTATCAATTGTCACCAATACGTCTTATGCTACCCTATATGATCGCTTAATGGTGTGATCAACAAATTTTAAATTTTTCCCTGTATCGCTCACCTTTTCAATACCCAACTTTTTAAAAATAGATAATGGCATGAGACTCACACTAGCACCCGAATCAATTAGGACCTATGACACCCTAAAATTTTGGCATCTTTTCTTATGTTCTTGGCTTATGTTTCACTTTATTTTCATATTAATTTATGCATAACATAGTTCTATACAAGGGATCAAGGTATCATGGTTTGATTCTCAAGAAGAAGAACATGATTCTTCAACCTCAAACAAGGTTTTCTTCTTAACTTTATGTAATTCTCAAGCCCCAAGGGCTCTCATCATCAAATGTGATTAATAAAACATCATTTCAAGGTCATACGTGACTCACCGTGTCTTAATTTCCAAGAAATGTTCAAGAGATTCAAAGTTGGTTCAAGTTGTTTGACCTAATTTAGCAAATTGTGGATGCTATGGTAAAATGGTCATAACTCCTTCAATTTACAACATTTTGAGGTTTTTTTTTCTAATGAACTCTTCTCATCATCCCAAACAAACTCTCTTTGTATGGAAAGGTCCACCTATGCTTGGAAAGTAATCAAAACTATGGAGACATTATAGGTCATTTTGAATTTTGAAGAGATTTTCTTGCCAACTTCCAATGGTCATAACTTGGTAAATTTTCATCATTTGAAGCCCATTATTTTTCTAAAATGAACTTAAAGGTGCCCTCTACAATTTTGATTCAGCATGAAAGTTCCAAAAACCTATGGAAGATCTTGGATTTTATCAAAACATTATAGGTCATTTTTGGTCCTTAAAAAGATTTGAAAATTTTCTAAGTGTTTTGTGAATTTGAATCCTTTGATGCAAGATACTTTGAAGATCTATATCTCTCAGCTCAGATTGCCAAATCAATACTTTCTTCTCATATTGAAAAGCTTGCATCTTCCTCTATTCAATGCAAGAGTCAATTAATAAAGCCTCCTACATTGTGAGAACCATGGAAAATAAATTTGAATTTTAAAACTGAGTTGGTTTTTGAAATCAGAATTGAATTAGATCAATGTGGCATCTAATCAGCAAATTAAGGCGCGAATTCAATCTAAACATGATTAACAAACTTACCTGGGTTAATTAGAGCCTTGAAACGCAGGTTCTTATTGAGTTTTGGCATGTTGTAAGTCACACTTTGCTCATGACACAGGTATGCACGAGTTCACCTCAAGTTGCACCATTCACCCTCCCTCAGCATTCCAAACTTCTCTCCTATAAATAAGGGTTTCATTCCGCCCATTTCCACAAGCTTTGATAGCCCGAATCACCCAACTAAGATCCCATTTGAATTCTTAAGCTTGAAATTTGTTTCTTCATTTCCACGCTCTAATCACTCAAAATCTCCACTCAGTTAGCTTCATATACATTTAGTGAAGCTAACCAACTCAAGAACTTGAAGGATCGTGGCCTGAATCCAGCTTGGTGACTCCATTTTTGAAGCTTCAGAGTTGAGTTTCAACAGGTATAATTCTCAACCATTTTGCTTCAAATTTGTTACTATGATGTAGTCCTTGATGTACTGATGTTGTTATGATTGTTAGATTTTTAGTTATTGTTGAATTTAGCATGTCTATTTTCAAATCCGTGTTTTGGATATCATCTGGTTTTTTCCAAATCGAGTTTGTTGTGTGTAAAAGAAATTTGGAGCGATGATATGGTTGAGATCGTCTTGAAAAGACACATCTAACGAAACCACTATGGTTATGGTTTGATCAAGTCACAAATTTATGCAAATCTCTGTTGATTTCAGATGGCTGGAGGTTGAAGATGATGAGCTGGCATCATCTGACCATCCAGCTTGCCACTTGTTTTAATCTTACGCTTTTGACTTTTAATGGCAGGACGTGATGAGTTTGACTCAGATCCACCATGGATGCGCGCTTTCTGACCATTAGATTAACCATGTAATGAAGGAAGATCCAACGCGCCACCGTTTTTCTGTTTTATTTTCTAGTTTCAAAATTTAATTTAAATTCATTTTATTTTTAGAAATTCATATAAAATTCACTTTTCATCAGAAAAATACCAAAGTATTTTCTAAATTTTCCTTTTATTTTTCTCTTTCTGATTCTATTTTTTTTGTGTGCATTTTTATTTTTTATTTTTCTATTTTTCTTGAACTTTTGTTTGTTTGAGTTAATTTTAATTGGTCTAAAATTACTTTTAGACATTTTAAAATTATGAGAAAAATATCATACGATTCTATGATTGTCTTTAACCTATGGTGATTTTCTTTGATTTTTATTTCTGGTTTTGCTATTTTTCATGAATTTTTATATCATTTTCTTGATTTTAATTAGTTTAGATTTGTTTTTAGGCATTTTAAAATTGTGAGAAAAATAGTACGTGATCCTTTGATGGTCTCTGACCTATGGTGATTTTCTTGGGTTCTTATTTGTGTTTTAACTAATTTCTATCCTTTTTATAGGTTTTATTTGAATTTTTAATTATTTTTTTAAATATTTTTAAGTTGTAAAATTATGTAAACTTGTTTTTAATCTATTTTGGTGGTATTATGATCTTCCTCAAGTTTCATTGAGACTTATGTGATTGTTTTATGTTTCTTTCCTTTTGTGGATGATTTTGATGTATGATTCTTTCTCGAGGCATGTTCTTGAATTCAATGTTTGTGATCTCTCTTATATGTTCATGGATAGATGTTAAACTTGTTGATCATGTTGATGTTGTAGCTTCATCTTAATTTCATGTCATAATCACATGCCTTTTCCTTTAGGGTTATGTTTTGCATGCTTGTTTTGTATGACTTTTTACTTGTTTATGAATGAGATGCATGACTTGATTCTTTGTGCTCTCTCTTTGATCATTGACATGACTTGAGTATGATATGTTGTGCTACTTCCCTAACTTGTTTCTCTACTCATTTGACTTCATTTACTTTACTTTGTGACTGGTAAAACTTCTTGTAAGTTGTTTAAGTCATTTGAATGTGTGTGAGCATTTTTTGTTTTGCCATTGTGTTTTGATTTCAATCTTTGGATATGGTTTAACATGTACATGATTCCTTGTTTGCTTTGACAAGGTTTTATTTGTCTTATATGATTGAGGTTAATGTGTAGTTACTTGATGCCATTTGCTTGTTGACTTGCATGCATGTTCATAATGTTGCATCTTTTGGCATTCTTCTTCTTCTTCTTCATCTTTCTTCTCTTATTGAGATGTGTTTTCATTTGGGATTAAATTGAATGATGTTTACTTATGCTTGCTCACATGATCCCTTAGGATTCCTAGTCCCATTTAATTTTTGATTAAGATAGGAGTAGGAGAGACATTAGGCTTTCAATCCTTTACATGATAACAATTAAGATAGTCCCTTTCATCTCAACTTTAGGTCCATCATTTTTATGATAACATTAGGTAGATTTCCCTTTATTTTAACCTTAGGACCATTTTGTATGATAACATTAGGGTTTTCAATTCCCTTTAGTGTTTTTCTTTGGTGTTTCTCTTCTCATCTCAAAATAATTCAAAATACATAATAAAGACGGTGAATGTTATGCGACATGAACCTTAAGCATATAGGAAATGATGAGTGAGGGGTTTCTCCTCACTTATCTAGAGTGTTTAGTGTACGCCCCATGGGAGATATGCGAGGAATTTCCTCTTATGTCATAGTCTTTAGTGCAATGTGAGTCTCTAACTAACTCAATCCACTTCACTAAAACCAACCAAACAAATTCAAACCTTTTTATCCTTTGGGATTGTTCTGCAAATCATTTTCAGAAAAGGGTACGTTATTTTTCCGTTCTACCACAAACAGGCATCATCCCTAACTACTGGAATGAAAGCTTAATGTCACTCATAAAGAAACACTTAACCAACCAGTGGTTTAGTTACCCGAACTACGTTTACTCTGATTTCTCACACAAGATGAGGATACATAGGCACAAGACGACGATGTCTTGGCAAGCAACCTTCCCTCTCATCACCCGTAGTTTTCCAAACTACGTTGACTTTGACTTTCCTATTGCACGAGGGAATACATAGGCATAGGACGACGATGTCCTATCGAGTCTACTTTTTCATTTCCCTTTCCCGTCTCCGTTTAGATGTAGGCTTTAGATAACACACCATTCAATTATACAACAAGCGTGGATCCCGTTGAGTACAACGGATGTGAGGGGCGCTCATACCTTCCCCTTGCGTAACCGACTCCCAAACCCAAGATTTGGTTGTGATGACCTTGTCTTCTCCTTTCTTTTAGGTTTTCTTTGATCGTTTCCTTTCCCTTCTTTGAGATAAATAACATTCAGTGGTTATTCTTCTGTTTGTTTCCGCCAGTTGTTTTTTTGTAATTGCAGCAACTGGCGACTCTGCTGGGGACCCTGGTTCCCTATGAGAGTCAATCCTAGCGCTTGTCTGTTTTATCTTTGGGTGTTTATAGCTTTGCATGTATATATTGTATTTGTATATTTACTGTTGTATTGTATTTACATTTTTAATTTTTATACTTTATCATTGTTACCCTATTATGCTGCTGTTGTTATGCTGTTGGGTGGCTTGTTTCATGAGAGATAAGCCCAGTACCCAGACTTGAGTATACACACAGGATTGGTATCGAATTGTGTGGCATTTATTCACGTAAGGGTTCACACAAAATTCACGTCCAGACGAGGTTTTCTTTGGAGATACCCTATCATGTGCATTTATGGCATTTGAGGGGGTGTTGAATTAGAAAGCTAACGACTCTTGAGACCGTTCGTTGGGAAGTCAGTCGAGACCTCCTTGATTGACCATGATGCCAAACCAGAAACCTGAGAGTCTGTGATATTGATAACCTGTTAGGATTTTCATGTCATCCAAGACTAGAACCCACATGTGAGAGGGATGGGTTTTGTAGGAAACTTTGACCTTCAACCAACCCGATTTTCTGGTTTTCTTGTTAGAGCTGACCTTTGATCTTGGGTATTCTGATTTTCTATCACCTCTGTGTTCTGGTTTTTTGGGTTTCTTATTAGAGCATAGTTCTGGTTATATTCAGTCAACAACGCAACACCATTGGATGCCTTGATCCCCTATTTGCATCTGTATAACTATCCTGCATCTTAACATTGCATGTTTGTGTGTTTTACCGGTTCTTGTCTCTCCTTTGATTATGGTCTTGGCTTTCTATAGATATGGAGGTTGAGAAAAGGAAGGTCACTTTATACAAGTTCCCGTCACTAGATTTGGGCAAGTCTGAGTTGGTTGATGATGTAGTCAGTAGAAATGGAATTTCTGGCTTTGTGTATCTATGGTATTGTGCTATTTCCCAACATACTGGGATTTGTTGATATAAATGCCTTTCGTATCTTCGTTTCCAAAAATCCTCTACCCCCTCTCCTAGGAGACATATATCATTTAGTGCATTACAAGAGCGAGAGGAGAAGGGGAAAGACTATTTCTTGTTGTACACCACTTTTCCGAAAGTGATTTATAGATCACCTCCCTCGTTCCGGAGCTTTCGTTGATTCGAGGAATTCGTCTGAATGGTCTAAGAGACTCATGGGTTGGACAACCAAAGACATTTTCTGGTTTAGTATAGATCTGCTTGGTAAAGAGATCATTTTCAGCTGTGGTAGCTTCCCAATGTGCCTTTGATGGGAAGGAAATGGGGGATTAACTACAACCCTTCTCTCGCCATCAGACAATTTGGATATGCTTTAAGGGGACCACCAAAGGATGAAAAAGTGCAAGAATATTTGTACTTTACTAGTATAGATGACCCTGATATTCTGGGGAGAGTTGCTGATGCATGGGGAAAAGTTCACAAGAAATGGAAGCTTTCCTTGGGTAGAGGCGACTGTAGAGCTTATTATCCTTACGTTGAATGGATCCAGAAGAGGGTTGAGGATATACTATTGCCTTTCTCTATTGAAGAACCCTTGTATCCTTTGTTGATTGAGCAGCCTATAATGATTGATATCCTGAAATACAACAAACTTTGGGCAGAAAAGGAAGAATTGCGCAAATAGAATGAGGAGTTGAAAAAGGAGATCATTCAGTTGAAGCATGATAGAGGTGAAGTTATTTACTTGGCTAAGAGGAAGTCACAATCTTTAACCAAGATGGAAAAAGAGTTGGCTAATGAGACCAATATGAAGGAAA
This sequence comes from Lathyrus sativus, assembly GCA_963859935.3. NCBI lineage: Eukaryota > Viridiplantae > Streptophyta > Magnoliopsida > Fabales > Fabaceae > Lathyrus > Lathyrus sativus. Next base: position 450,656,238 of record OZ012739.1, on the reverse strand, counting down.
GGATTGGTCAAGACTTAAAGAGCACTAGCAGTCTCTTGTAGCATAGGAAGAAGGATTTAGACAGAGCGTATTTAGAGATATCCAAATTCAATGAGCAATAGAATAATACAGTAACTGCCAACAAGAACAGGGAAGACCAGCTTCACGGTTAGATTGGTAAGCTGAAGGCGCAAATCAAGGTCAAAGAAAGAGAAGTGATGGTAGAATCATCTCGTAGATACACAAGTGACCAGAAACTCCATGAGACTCTATCAGCGCTTGAAGAGCTCAAGATCCGGGCAGATTTGAAGAAACCCAAGTTAGAAGATGCCTTTAGTGAAGATGCTTGGGAAGAGTCCTATCATTGTCTCAAATATGTTATACACATAAGGGACACCCTCATTAGAGAATTGGTTGCTAGACCAGATCATCCAGACAAAAAGACGATGCTCAAGGAGGCTCAGACTTGGAGCAAGGAGCATGGTAGTTGGGGAGGATCATCTTCTGATATGTCCTAGTAATTTCCCTTCTTTTGTATCTTGATGATCACCATATCTGTTGGATGGGATCAATACCCTTTTGTATTCGAATCTTTCTCATTTGTTGATATGTATTGACTCAACTTTACTTAATCTATGAGTAGACTATTGTGGTATTCTTATCCATCTCTACTATTCATATATAATGGAACTAAAATCAAGGGGGAGATCTCCTTGTAAATACATAGACATGTTTGCATTTTGCATTTGCATAATAGGTGTCTGCAGTGGCCTTTTATTCTTATCTCTGCTTAGTTTTCTTCAACACTAACAGGATTGCAGAATTAGGTTTCTATAGATACTCAACTCGAGGTAATCAGCAAAGGATTATGAATCAAGTTCAGACTGAACTTCAGAAAGTTAGAATGCACATGACTCAATTCATGGAGCTGATGTAGAATGTTGCCAACTGTCATACCCTAATTTTTGACCATAAGATTCCATTTTACATCATCTGCATAGCATATCATGCACTTCATCTTGCATAGTATCCAAAATGTCAGTCAGAATAAATTTGTTGAACTTATAGGCAAATCCGTCTAAATTTATTTCAAAATCTGACAAAACGCAATATTTTTCCAATATGTTTATTTCGCGCTGATAATTTTGGTGTGTTCATTTTATATTTTTGAGCACTTTTCTGCTCGACTTTTTATTTTGTTTTTTAATCATTTTTATTTAAATAGTCATTTAATTTATTTATATTTTATTAGATGTTTAATGTAAATTTTTATTTTTATTAATTAATTTTATTTTTAATTTGTTTATTAATATTTTCTTTTTAAAATAATATAAAAACATAATTTATAATTCTTTTTACTCTTTTCTTATCATAAAAACATAAAAACATGATTTTTAACTCTTTTAATTCTTGTCTTATCATAAAAAAACACAAAAATATGAATTTTAATTCTTTTTATTCTTGTCTTATTATAAAAAATACAAAGATGATTTTTAATCCCTTTTGTTCTTGTCTTATTATAAAAAACACAAAAACATGATTTTTAATTCTTTTAATTCTTGTCTTATTATAAAAAACAAACAAAAATTGTGTTAATTGTTATTATAATTATTGTTCATTTTCTAGTCCTATATATATGCATTAGAAAAAACAAATAGGACACACAAGAGAATCACTCTCACGCATAATTTTTTCATGCATTACAAAGGGTGAGTGCATACATTGCAAAAGCAGAGACGACAACAACTACCACACACTCACAAAATAAATTGTTGTATAAAGAGGAAGGGCATTTGAGTCATACCTATATAGAATTCATGTTTCATCTTATTCGCATTGCCGCCGAAGACGCGTCAGACGAACTCTGACAGGTAAGTTTCCTTCATCTTCGTGCGTTGCACATTTGTTGTTTCTTCTTTGCGAATTACTCGAATTCCTCTTTAGCTTGTGTTATTTGCTCCGGTTTGATTGGTATTGTGTGAATATTATGAAAATCTTTGTTTGGTGATTAATTTGGGGGTTCGTTCGATGGTGAAAAACCGCGTGCGAGAAGGAGAGAATATTGAGCAATGTCTTTTGTCCATTTCCTTTTTTTCGACATGCAACGTTGTTGTTGTTGATGTGGGTCCGTGTGGGCCTAGTCCCATGGCCCATGTTTCTTTTTTTTTCTAACACACCCTTATTTGTTTATCTTACACTATATTTTTTTTCTCAACTTTTAATTATTACTATATTTAATTAGTATTTTTTTCCCATGGCCCGTTGGGAAATGACGTTTGATGGTGTAACAAAAATGGACATGGCATCAGAGTTGTCTTAAAAAATCAAACCGGAGGGTATACTGCCGTCACAACTCGACTTTGTTTCTCCCGTACTAATAACATAGCCGAGTACGAAGCCTGCATCCTAGGGTTGGAAGCTGCCATTGATCTTCGTATCAAAATCTTGGAAGTAATCGATGATTCTGCTTTAGTGATCTATCAATACAGAAGGACATGCGTGGCAAGTGGATCCCCAACTATGATGGCCCTTTCTTCGTGAAAATTGTCTTCTCCGGAGGGTCTATGATTCTCGAGACCATGGATGGTGAACAACTCAAGTACCCTATCAACTCGGATGCAGTGAGAAAGTACTATGCTTAAATGGAAAACCTAGAAAGGTGATTCAAGCCAAAAACACTTCAGTGTGTCCGTAAATCTGAAGACCGGAACCAGAAAATGCAGGGGAAAAGACTTGTCCAAGGTGTTAAAATAAAATTATCGTCTTTCATTCTCGTCAGAAGCAACAAAGCGCATGGACTGCTAGTTAGTAGGACCAGATCATTGTGGGATTATGTAACCCCTTTTGTTTTCCATTTTCCAAAATGTATTTGTTCCCAAGACTCTACCTTTTTCAATGTTCTCGTCTATCAATAAAATCAGATTTTGGACCAATCATTGTTATGATCTTTTGTTTTTGTTATGCAAATTTCACTTACTCGTCAATAAGAACTTTTTCAAAAAGCAAAGTGTTTTGAAAACATAAAATTTTGGTTTAAAGAAAACTAGTTTAACAAAGCACATTAAAAACTTTAGAGGTAACATGACAGTGTTACGCTACTCTCAGAACCGTAAAAGCTTGTTGTCACCTCCGACCAAAGACGTGGCCAACAACAACTCCCGCTTTTAAGCCAAAGTTTCTCTTCTACAGCTTTGCAAGAGTATTGATTCCTTCAGAAGATCGTTATCTTCCTCAAAAGAAGCGCTATCCAGTTTGTAACATTGAGACTCAGCATGATGAGTTCCCTCTCTGTGTTCCTTGCTTTGCTCTTTCCTTCTCCCTTGCGGGTCGGTCTGCATCTAGCATTTTCATCATATCATTAGCATATGCATATGTTTGCATTTTCTTTGGGTTTCTGTTTGTCTGGATGTTGCCTCTGAGATCCTTTGGTCGTTACCATTTTGTTGATCTGTTTGCCACGGTTGTGCTTTGCGGTTGTTACCCCAACTTTATCAGTGATCTTGAGATTACCTGTTTCCATCCTGGGAGGCTATTTGTGACTAGAAATATCTGATGTTACCAAGATGATTAATGTTTACTAATGGTTATCTCTAAGTTTTGGTCATAACCAATCATCCTAAGTTCAATGGTTACTTACATTGCTTAAGACCGTTTGTTTTTTAGTTTGAGGTTCGTTTTGTTAAACAACTTCTCCCTAACTGAAGTCCAGTGGTCACTGACATCGTTTGAATCCAATAATTATTGGTATACCCTGATTTGGTTGTCACCAGTCCTTTCCAAGCTCAGTGGTTACTGGCATTGTTTAAATCTAATCGTTATTGGAACCCTTTGATTCGGTTATTACCAATCCTTGTTGAAATCTAGTGGTTACTAGTTTGGCTTTGAAATCCAATGGTTATTGGCATTCGAGTCTGGTCGTTACCAACTTCCTCAATAAGCCCAGTGGTTATTGGCATTGCTTAAAGCTAATTGTGATTGGTATTTAGTTCGATTGTTATCGATTCCCCTGTGTAAGTCCAGTGGTTACTGGCATTGATTAAAGCCTTTGCTTTTCTCAGTTTAAGCCTAGTGGTTACTGGCACCCTTTTAAATCCAATTGTTATTGGTATCCTTGACTCGTTTGTTACTAGTTCTTCTTAAGTCTAGTGGTTACTGGCATATTTTTAAATCCAATCGTTATTGGAATTCCTGTCCTGGTTACCACCAATCCTCAGTGGTTACTGGCATTACTTAAACAACCAATTGTTATTGACGCTCTGAGTTGGGTTATTACTCACTTTTCCCATTGAAGTCCAGTGGTTACTGGCACCTTTTAAAATCCCAATTGTCATTGGAACCTTGATTAGGTTGTCACCAATTCCTCTGAAACCCAATGGTTACTGGTATTTCCTAAACTAAATCGTTATTGGTATCCTCGTTACTAACACCCCCAAGAAGTCTAGTAGTTATTAGCAACGTTGAAACTGTGTTTGTTTCTAGTTGTCACTGTTGCATCGCTGCAAAAGGGGGGCCGACAAGGACATAAGAGTCGCCATCGTTTGTTATTTATCCCAAAGAAAGGGAAAGGAAATGATCAGAGAAAACCTATGGAAAAGGGAAAAGATAGGTCATCGCAACCAAGTCTCGGGTTCGGGAGTCGGTTACGCAAGGGGAAGGTATGAGCACCCCTCACATCCGTTGTACTCAACATGATCCACGCTTGTTGTGTATCAAAAAGGGTGTTAAACTATATATGCTACAGGCTTACGGGGACTAAAGAAAAGAAAAGAGACTCGATAGAGCATCGCTGCTATATGCCTACATATTCCCTTGTGCAATGGGAAAGTCAGAGTCAACGTAGTTCGGAAAACTACGGGTGAAAGGGGGGAAGGTTGCTCGCCAAGACATCTCCGTCTTATGCCTACGTATCCTTGCCTGGTATGAGAAATCAGAGCAAACATAGTTCGGGCTGACACGACCACTGGTTGGTTCAAGTGTTTTAAACCGAGTAGGATTAAACCTTCGTTCTAGCAGTTAGGTATATTGCTGCTCGACCATTGGAGACTTAGGCGTTACCTGTTTGCAGTAGAACCAAGAGTTAACAACACTTTCTTTATGAAAATGATTTTCCATTAATCACGAAGGATAAAAAAGGTTTGATGTTTGTTTTTTGTGTTTTTTAAACAAGAAGTGAATTGAGTTAAGTTTGTAACTCATGTTGTACTAAAGACTATGACTTGAGAGCGAATTCGTCGCATATCACCCAAAGGGCATACACTAAACACTCTAGATAGTTGAGAGGAGGCCCCCAACCATCATTCCCCAAGTATTTAAGGCTTGTAGCGTACAACACATGTTATTTTTTATTAGATTTTTTGAATTGTTTAGGAGATGAGAAGAGAAAGACACAGACTAAGGGGAAACTAGACCCTAATGTTATCATACACAATGCTCCTAAAGTTGGGATGAAGGGAAGAAACCATCCTAATGTTATCATGCATAGGATTGAACACCTAATGTCTCTCCAACTCTCATCTTAAACAGAGGGACTGAGAATCCTAGGGGGATCATGGCCAAAGGCCAAGTAAACACCAAATAATTCACTCATAGATGAAATGAAGAAAGAAAAGAAATTGACTTGAACAAGTCAAATGCAATGCAAACAAAAGACATGAGATGCAAAGATGTGATGCATACGAAAATAAAAGAGGGAGGAAAAAGTGTGGGGCTCCACCACCGCAAGCATATTTCAACCAACAATCCTTAAGACCCACACAAAAACAATGCAAACAAAAACAATGCCAACAAACAATGCAACTCATAAATAAATGTCCATGGCAAGCTCAAAGCATAAATGATAGCACCAAATCAACATGGACAAGTGGTAAAACCCTTAGGGCAGAAGTAAAAATCAAAGGAAAAGATTCAAATTAAGCAATAAACAAGAAGTAAAGCATAAGTACAATCATATGAAGTGAAGGAACCAATTCCCTAACACAATCTCAACACATAAACAAGTGGAGAAACATGATTCAAGAGTGACTTGTGATGCAAGTTTCACATACTCTTGACCTTTAACAAGCAAGGAAGCACCTCAAGCATGTCAAAATGATCTAACAAGGCTTAAGAGGTGCTCAAGGGATCACTCATGTTCATATCCCAAAGATTAGGTCAAAACATGCATGTTTAAACACCTTAAAAGTGACTTGACTTGCAAGATTCACTAAAAATAGGAGGAAAGCTCAATAAATGCCAAGTAAATCACACAAAGTAGCCAAGTTAAATGGAAAACAGAAGCCAATGTTTCAAGAAGAAACTCACCTCAAGGCATCACCAAACAATTTAATTGTTAGAGGTGCTCCACCTTATCGAGGATCAAGAAAACCAATCCAAATCCAAATGAAAAATGATCATAAATGGACCAAATCAACCCTCAAAGGAACCTAAATCCCTAACCTAAGTGAGGGAGAAGCCATGGTCATGGGGGATTTAAAATGGAAGTCCAAATGAGCAAGAACAACATTAGGGTAGGCCATAAAACACCTTGAAACTTTAATTCCAAATAAAATAGCAAAAATAAATGCAAAATAAAAATTTGGAAAATTATTTAACATGTTAAAAAGTCAAGAAAATATTTTGGGTATTTTTATGATGTTTAGAACTATTTTAAAAATAAATAAAAATGAAACATCAAATAAGTAAAATAAAAATAAAACACAATGGAAAAGGGGGGTGTAGAAGTAAATGACATATGAACTGAAGTTAGTTAAATGCGTGCACTTGGGCCAGACACAGGGGTGTGAAAAGCGAAATCATAAGGCCCAATACTCAATGTTCAGCAACACAAAAAAATGAAATAACATATGCAGCAAAACACCATGTTCCATTAAATGAATCAGCAGCAACACATGCAAACCAACGCCACGTCATCTTCTTCTTCATGCATTCAAGACCAAAACCAAGCCATGCTTCGTGAAACATACAAATGGAACCCACATCTTCCTCAGCTCATATCTCTTCACTGCCTCCATGATTTGCAATGATCCAGAGACCAAAAATTCTCTCTACAACATAAGGAACACACTCATACCAGATATATATCCATTATAGAACCCTCTAAAGCATTGAAAAGTTGGCTTAAAGTCATGGGTCCAAATGCAAACTCAACTTATAACTCAAGCAAATAAAAAACAGAGACATGGAAATAACTTCAAGAACTTCACAAACCAAGCATGAACATGAATATCACAACTTGAATCAATGAAAACACAAGCAGAAAAGGAATCAAGTTAAAAAAATTCTTACCTAGTGGAGAGTGGTCCACTGCCTCTGAAGAGCTTTGTGAGCTCCTTATTCCTCCACACGATTTTGGATAGTTGGAATACCAAGTGTCCACAATTGCTTTTTAATGCAAACAGAAGCAAGAGCATGTTGTGGTGATGATGTTTTGATGAAAAGTTTGTGGAATGGCTCAGTGAGGAGAGAGATTCGAAGGTTTTTTCAGAGGTTGCCAAATATCCAACTATGGTATTCTTGCTCAAATGGAGGTTAGGGTTGCGTTTTGGCTACTGAATGAATCCCTCTTGCCCTAATGCTTGTTTTTTTGCCTTTTATATGTGGCCTCTTTGTGGCTTATGGAAAAATTACCATGGTTAATTTTTGGAGTGAAAATCACCATGCAAGGAGATAGACATGGGTTGCTTTAGGGTTGTATACTATGGTAGAGAAAAAATGGTTGCTTTTGTGTATGGCTGCAAGCAACAGAACGGAGGGAGCATGGTTGTGACAGTTTTGTTCTTGTCTTGTCTTATTTTGGTAATGCAATTTGAAAATGGAGGAAAATGGTACACATAATGTTTGGCTTGTTTGGGCAATGGTTGGTATGATCCAAATACAAGTTCATGTGCATGGGGTAAGGATTTAACAAGGCTATATGGCTGATAAACAAGAACATGCCAAAATGTAACATATTTCATGCCTTGAAACAAAGCTCAAACCATCAACTTTGAGACAATGAAACTTGGTGCACAAAACTCATTTTGCTTAGATTTTATCCTCTAATGAAAGAGTGTATGGCATAGAGCAATTTTGATTTTGGTGATTGGAAGATCATGAAAAGTGGGCTTGAAAAACAATGCACAAAATCATCCTAAAGGTAACTTAGGAAAATTTCTAAGTTGTGGATTTTGAACTATTTTTCTCCAACTTTGAACCTTCATAACTTGAACTCTACAAATGATATCAAAGACTTCTACGAATTTTTGGAAATCTTGGAACAAAATCTACAACCTTCCTTTGGGACAAAGTTTCATTTGACATCAAGAAAGTGTTGAAAATTGGCTTGCAAAAGAGGTGCAAAAATCTGTCCAATCTTACCAATGTTAAAACCATTGAAAATCCTAACTTTGATCCATCATAACATGAGCTCCAAATATCATATGATAATGAATTGGTACTCAAAAGAAAACTTGAAATACAAGGAACAAGTTTGATGTTGGACAAAATTTCATTTAAAACCTTGATCATGAAGAAAAATGGCCTTGAAGATGGCTTGTTCAACCATGAAACTTTCCATAAATGGAAAGTTCCTAAAACCCTAATTTCCCAAAATGGAAACTTTCAACATTTCTTGACTTTTCATGATTCCCTTGATAGTTCTTGATCAAATTCCATCCATTTCCCATATTGAACTTGAGGAACATGATCTTGACCTCAAAAAGTCTTGAGTTGACTTTTTGACTGCATAATTGACTTTTCCCCAAATCTCCTAATTTTCAATTAACTGATCAATTGAAGCTCTTCTGATTAAAATTGATGATCAACCTCATATCCCCAAACACCTTAAGACATATGGAAGACCATGGAAACAATCTGCTGGGGTAAGGATACCGCACGGGCAAGAGAAAATTTTACAATCTGCTAGGCTCTGGATACCTCATAGGTAAGATAATCCATCAGTCGGGGTCTGGATACCATGCAGGCTCAAGAGTCATACACTATAAGCTAGGTTCTGGATACCGCTCGAGCTTAAAGGGATAAAATGAGGTTCACCTGGGTGTGGATACCATACTAGTTAAAGGAAACATCATGGTTTGCCGGGGTCTGGATACCACATAGGCAAAACAAATCACTAGCTAGAGTCTGGATACATCATAGGCTCAGGAAATAAAATGGTGGAAGTTGGGGTCTGGATAGCACACGTGCTTGAGCCAATAAAAATTACTGAAATCCAGGGTCTGGATACCGCACGGGCTAAGGAGAATAAACCGGTGGAAGCCGGGGTCTGGATAGTGCATGGGCTTGCTAAAATAACCATCAACTGGGGTCTGGATACCACACAAGTTGATTAAACAAAACTGGTATCAGCCGGGGTCTGGATACCACACAGGCTAACTGAAGTGAACCGGAGGAAGCTGGGGTCTGGATACTGCACGGGCTTACTGAAATAACCGGAGGAAGCCAGGGTCTGGATACCACACGGGCTTACTGAAATAAATGCAGGAAGCCGGGGTCTGGATACCACACAGGCTTAATGAAATAAACGGAGGAAGCCAGGGTCTGGATACCACACGGGCTTACTGAAATAACCGGAGGAAGCCGGGGTCTGGATACCAAACGGGCTTACTGAAATAAACGGAGGAAGCCATGGTCTGGATACCACACATGCTTACTAAAATAACCAGAGGAAGCCGGGGTCTGGATACCACACGGGCTTACTGAAATAAGCGGAGGAAGCGGGGGTCTGGATACCACATGGGCTTGAGCCACTACCGTTGTCTGCTGGAGATAAACCTGAAATAAGAGGTAACAACCTAACTCATGTCTCAAATGCACATGTTTGAATATGGTGTAATGCTCCATATGAAATGGAAATGCTACGCGCTTGGGAGGATGTTATGCATGATGCAAATGCAAAGGAACCACTCTAGTAACATAAATACTAAAGAGGGGAAACCAAACTCCGCTGGGGATGACTGGGTGCCAAGTACGATTGGACTTATGCTGGGAGAAATAAGCCCTGGATGGCTTTTTGGAAGAGAACTCTCTTGGGTAAACTGCTTTACTAAGAGCAAATCCGCTCTGCTGGGGATCATATCAAACTCTTCTGAGGAAAGTACCCTAGATGGACTATCAGAATGCAGCTCTTCTGGGGAACAAACAACTCGGCTAGAGACAACAACTCCAGTCTACCGGGGAAATCAACCCTGGATTCCCTGCCAGAGTATCAGACTCAGGGGAACAGACAACTCTACTAGGGAAGCAAAGCAAACTACTACGGAATAGCTCTATTCTACCGGAGGTTCCACTCTACTGGAGGTTGAATCCACCATCTGCTAGGGATAAGATTTACTGGGAGATTATCCTGCACTTTCTCTGCTGTGGACGGAGAAAAACAATCTCTGAGTTAGTCCCACTCTAAGGGGAAGAAAACTACTCCGCTGACTTTGTTGAGGATCTGCAGGGGATGAAAATTAATTGGGGGAAATATCCCGATGAAAACTCACTCTGGCGAATACCAATGACCAACTGAATTCTGCTACAGACAACAACTCCACTGGGGATCACCCAATGAGGAAATCAGTATCTACCTCTGCTTGGGGAATGAGAAATAAAACTCAACAATGTCAGATTCTGATTGGAAGATGAGCCAATAACCTAGACTCTAAGGGGAAAGGAGTCAAAGACTTGGACTCTGTGGGGAAACAACACTGCACTCATCCCACTGCTGGGGAAATAAACCCAAATCTGCTTGTTGGGGAAAACTTCAATATCAACCTTCTGGGGATGGTCGTACACAAACCATCTGCTGGGGATGGCTCTACTCTGCCGGGGATGTCAATCTCGACCTGCTGAGGATAACCTTGACTGCATATAATTCTAACCTGCTGGGGAGGAAAACAAACTTAACCTGCACATCTTCTTCAGGTGGGGGACTTCTGGAAAAGTCTCCAGGATGAGAGTCATGCAAATGGTAAACAAACAAACATGTTTTATGCAACATACACCATCTTAATCATCACTTGTGACACTACTCAAGTAAAAATAATGTTTCGATTATAGTTGGCAGAACCTACAAGTTTATGTTATCAAAGTTTTATCAAGAACATCAGGCGTCTTTTGCAAACAAAATGGTAAAAAGCTAAAACAATAACAAATTTTTTTTGAATAGTATGTTTTATTGATTGATGGCCTGTAAATAGGAAAATTTACAACAGATGCAACTCCTGAAATGAAAAAGTTGCGCAAGAAATATACAGAAATGCACAAAGATATATACAACATGTCGGCAATGCGGTACAGACAACCACCATGGGACGACTCAACTATGACTTGTATAACTTCGATGCTTCTTCGATGCTTTGTCTTCTGAAGAGATTTATTTGGTTGATCGACCCTCGGATCCTCCCAGAATCCACTGTGCTCTGAAGATCAATATGCAGACTGCAGTCATTTTCTTTTTTTTTCAAATCCCTAAATTTTGCCTGAATCGCCCTTGCGGGTTTTCGATTCAGCAGGATACCCATTTTTTCCAAAGTCGCCCTTTCAGGTTTTCAACTTTACGGGTTTACATTTTTTCTTTTTATCCCTAGCTTTTGCTCGAACCCATCCTTTTGTGGTTCGCCGGGATGCCCTATTTTTACCTGGATTTTTCTTTTCTTTCCAGCGGGTCTATCTTAAGCAAAGTATATTTTAACTACGTTCGTGTTCACAGGGGACGTGAAATCTTCACCATCCATTGTTGAAATTAGTAAGGCTCCTTCGGAGAAGACTTTCCTTACGACATATGGACCTTCATAATTTGGAGTCCATTTGCCCCTGTGATCTTTCTATGGAGGGAGGATCCACTTCAACACCAAATCACCTACGTGAAAGCTCCAAGGACGTATCTTCTTATCAAAGGCTTTCTTCATTCTCCTATGGTACATGCAACCGTATACAATGGATGTGTCGCTACTGCGAAAATCAGCGCCGGCTATGACAGAAGAGTCGCCACCATGCGTTATTTATCCCACAAGAGGGAAAGGAAACGCTCAGAGTAAACCTAACGCAAAGAGGGAAAGGAATGGTCATCGCAACCAAATCCTGGATTCGGGAGTCGGTTACGCAAGGGGAAGCTTTTAGCACCCCTCACGTCCGTCGTACTCGATAGGATTCACGCTTGTTGGTTTATCTACAGGATGAAAAAACAATCTATCTACGGCTTCTGAAGCTAAACGGAGGGAAACTGACTCGGTAGAGCGTCGCTGCTCTATGCCTACGTATTCCCTTGTACAATGGGAAAGTCAGAGTCATCGTAGTTCGGGAAACTACGGGGAGAATGGGCTCTCCGGGATATCACATCTCGTGCCTACGTACTTCCACACGGCGTGAAAGATCAGAGCTTACGTAGTTCAGGCTTACTACGGGTAATCAAAGGGTGTTCTCGGTCACACGGGAGTGAGAGATTAAGTTGACTTTAGAGGTACGGGAACCTACGGGAACTTAGAACTACGGTCTGGTCTCAATTGCGCTAGGGCAAGAGAAAGGGATAACAGGCGTTAGCAGGAAAGTCTCATTCGCACAGCAGCGAGAGAAAACAACAGTTAGTTGTTAGTGTGCTCGCTAGGATATCGCATCCTATGCCTACATATTCCTATTCAGTATGAGAAATCAGAGCAGCTGTAGTTCAGCCTACTACAACAAAACGGGGAAGCGGTCTCGATTGCACGAAAGCAAGAGAAAAGGAACTCGATCGCCGAGAGGCGAAAGAAAGGTTCGGAACAGGATGCACACGCTGAATCCTAAACGTAGGAGCGAACGCGTCGCATATCACCCAAAGGGTGCTATGCCAAGCATCCAGGTTACGTGTGGGAAACCCTCCCGTAACCCTTTCCCACGTATCTAACGCTCTTACAACACTCGAAGGTTGCGAAAAGGGAATGAAAGAATGGAATAAAAACAATGCTGCTGAACGGAGATGGTTCCGTTGATCTTTGACTTGTATGCGTGCAAGCTTTATCTTCGTGTTTGTCTTCTTTATGCTTTCTTTCTTTATGCATTTCTTCTTGGATGCTTTTCTTCCTTGATCTTTTCTTCTTGGATGCTTGATGGTGGTCTTCTGTACCAGGATCCATGCTTGATGCTGACTTGTCATTATTTTTCTTACAGGAGAAACAAAAAAGGAAAAAAAAAGGTCCCCTAACAAGTGGACTTTAAATTCTACCTCTAAAAGTGAAAATAAACTCCTAGGAAAAACTATACCCTAAAAGAAAATATTACAAGATTTTGCAATGAAAACTTACAATATAAAGTCCTATACTAAAAATAAGAACTAAAATATTCTAAAGAAAATAAACTAAATTCTCTAAAAGAAATTACCACCTAAAAACCTATCCTAAGAATTATAATATTCTAACAAAATGATAAACTATTCCCTAAAAAATTACAATTAAAATGTCATACTAAAATATTAAAAGAAAATAAAATGCACAGGGGGGGGGGGGTATTAGTTCAGTACAGGGGTGTGCTGCAAAAAATAAAATAGCAGGCCCAGCCCACCAAAAACACATAAAAACGGGGAGGGGGTAAGCAAGTAAAACGGGGAGTAGGTTACAGTAAAATGCCAAGGGGTTTGGCCCATCAACAACAAAAAAAAACTGTAACAACATAAAAAAACGGGGGTGTGCGTAATGAAACTGGGGGGGGTGTATGGGCCCAAACACACGAGCTAGCAGCCCAATCAACCAACACTCTACACGTCCACTCTCTTCTCCCTGTCACATTCTCAGAAAACAAACCCTAATCCCTCTCTCAATCCTTTACTGTTCACATCCGCCGTAAACCTCTTTCTCCCTCCGTTCCATCTTACTCGCCTCCGTCTTCAACCACCCTTCAGCTTCTCCTTCGACTTAAACTCGCTCACCTCTTCGTTTTGATTCCTACAACAACCAGATGAACAAACCAAAAGCAACAAAACTAACGCAATCTATAAACGGCTTGGTTCATTACTTGACGTTCTTGAAGACAAGTAGTGGTTGATGAAGATTTCTTGAAAGAGTTCTGGAGATTATTGATTTCGAAGATCCACGGGAGATTGCATGTTGAAGCTCGTTGAAGATCTCAAATCTGGATGAAGTTGCATGTTGGAGATCCATGACTTTTGAATGAATTGATTCGTAAATCTGAAGGTGTTAGCAGAAAATCTTGAAGGATCTTGAAAATCGTTTGAGTGTATTGATGACTATTGAAAGTTCTATGAAGATCGTTGGAGATCTTTGAGGAAGATGAATGTTCATGATGGATCTGGTGGAAGGGATGAAGGTTCTTGAAGGATCATGATGAACATGATGAAGATCTGGGCAACAGATGACGGAGGGTGAAGATTCTTGAAATGATTTGAAGATCTTTGAAGTTTCTGGTGATAATTGATGAACACAAAGGATCCTATCGCAGATCTGGACATAGTTGGACAGATGAAGGTGTTTGAAGATTCGTTGATGATTTCTGGAAACTCATGATGAACACAGATCCATATCTAAAAAACGGTTATGAATGTGATGAATTTCAGATGAAGATATGAACAGATCTTGAAGATTATTGATGAAGTTGTGATGATTAATTGATGACAGAAACTAAAGATGATGAAGATCATGAATATTTATGGAATTTCCGTTGAAGTTTCCGGTGACAGTTCCGGTGAGATCTGGAAAAAAATGATGAACATGTGAAGAATATGGAGATTCCGGTGGTATAACCGTCGTGAGAAGTGTTGTAATGATCCTGCCGTTCACCTTTCCGGCCTTTGCATGTACTCCGGTGAGAGAAAGAGACGGTGAGGACGTGGCGAGCATGCAAGCAAGGGGTCAGCTAGTGAGGCAGGTGGCGTGAGAGGGACGGAGGGAGCAAGACAGGTGGCATCCATGCAGTGCGGTGAGGGTGATGTGTCTGCATGCAGAGTGTGGTGGAAATGTGATGTGTCATGCCTCCAGAGAGAGAGAGAAACGGGTGGCACTTTATAGATTGCCAAGTGGCGCATTGGACTGGGCCCCCACAACTTGACACGCGGCCCACAAAACTCAGACTCAAAGGACTACATAAAGGACTCACTTAATAACTACTGAAATGATTCATTAATACGAAAATGAATTAAAGCTGGCACTTAAACTATTGATTACACTAAACTAATTAATATCCTAATCAACTATATCTAAACTAATAAACTCTAATAAATCCTAATAAAAGAAAATCTTATTAAAACTAAACAACTCAATTAATATCTAAACTAATATCTATTTAAATTCTAAAAAAAAAACTATAAACCTATTTAATATCTAGAAAAATAAATAAAGATCTACTAACTCTAAAAAAATGCCATTAAAATCTATTAAAATTCTAGAAAGCGAGCCTATAGCGAAATAAGCGGCAAAAATCGGACACCGAGATATCCTCAAAAATAACAGCGTAGGCTGAAAACACCGGGAAGAGCACAACTTCCCAAAAATGAAACTCCGCTTACTCGAACCGGCCTAAATCGCCTGAAATGTGAAAACAGGGTTGTGATCCCGATAAAACCAATATGGCCAAAAGAATGCAATGTATGCGGTATGCGAGTGCGGATGTAAAATGAGTCGAAACATAAACCAGATGTAGGAATCGGTTGATCAAATTTTGGGGTGCAACAGCTGCCCCTATTCAAGCGGCTTGGACCTGAAGGGTTGACGAGCGAACAACTTTCAAACATTCAAAGGTAGAAGGCGGTTGAATACCAAAGAACCCGGAAATTTGCCAACCGCAGAAATAAACTGCAAACTGCTTGGGGAACAACGTCCAATGAACTAAATCTGGTTGTTATGACAACAATCGATCAATCATATGATAAACTCTGATTCTAACATCAATCACCTGTGTAACGCCACAGGCATTGAGTTAACTTTGCAAGAAACATACCCATCATCATGGGCACAACTTCGTCCACAACTGGACTAATTTCGTCACCACGGGGAGAGGTCCCATCATCACGGGTACAACTTCGTCCACAACTAGACTAAATTTCGTCAACGCGAGGAGAGACTCCATCACCACAGGTACAACTCTGCCCCCAACTAGAATAACGATCTCTGTCAATCACAGGCAATGACTCTGTCAACACGGATAATAATCAATTGCGACTTCACTTGGGACAACTCCGTCAATCACGGGTAACAATTCCGTCAACACGGATAGCAATCACTGTCAACAGAGGTACAATTCCGTCGACACGGATAACTATCGCCGTCAACACGGGTAACAATTCCGTCAACACGGATAACAATCTCTGTCAGCCACAGGTACCATTCCGTCAACACGGAGAACAACCTCTGTCAATCACAGATACAATCTCTGTCAATCATAGGTAACCATTCCGTCAACACAGATCCGTTTGAAGAATACTTTGCTAAATAATGCGAGAAACTTAACCAAACAACTCTGTGGGGAATAATTTCATCGGGGAAATCACTAGTGATAACTCCAAAAGTTTTAAACCATGAAATCTTTTAATGCTGACGTAACAACAACTTGAGAAGAATCCCGCTGGGGACGAAGAGAAACTTAACCAAGCAACTCTGTTAGGGGACGAACGTTATCATCACCTATCTCACACCGAGAATTTAAACATCTAGAAATCCTTCTGAGCATGAATCCCACTCCTCTACAGGGAACAACACCTGAAAACAAAGAGGTAACCAACCTGGTCTATGTTTCGAAATGCGTATGTTTGAAAATGATGCAATGCCCCATACAGCATGGAAATGCTACGTGCTTGGATAGGTGCAAATAGTATGATATATGCAAATGCAAATGCAGGCTCGAGCTGCTGGAGAAAACTGGGTCTAAAACCATTTTGGCAAAATAAATGCCGAAGGTAAAGTCAACTCCGCTAGGGGTAACCGGGTATCACAGAATCATTCCAGCAAAATAAATGTCGGGAAGGTGAGATCGACTCCCACTGAGGAGGAAACAACCCTGCTGGGGAACAACTTGCAAACTCGATCTTGCGAATTCTGCTGAGGATGATCATCCTGTGGGAGGAAAGACAACCTGCTGAAGAAAGGAAAGGACGATCCTACATGGGAATGATCTTTCTAAACCACTGACAACCTGATTGTACTATTTGGAGATTAACCAAACTGGGGTTGATTGTGCATGGCTCACCGCTGGGAATGCCCCTTCTGTCAGGGATATCAATCTTGACCCGCTAAGGATACTCTTGATCCTGCTCTGAGGAGGGATAAATGCAATCTCAACTTTTCTGGAGACAATATGTGACTTCCATCTGCTGAGGAGGAGTAATCCTGATTTGACAACATCCACAACGAATACAGAACATTAATCGGGGAACCGGTATCAATCGAGCTTTGTATCGGGGAACGTGACACCACGTGATTCATTGGGAATTATCGTGTCGGATATATTTAGGCTTTTTCTAGTTTAGGTACGAAAATAGGTTATTAACAAAATGGATTTTAGAGGGAAAATACTAGACGGGGCTAGCATTCAAAGGTGGACTACCAGACGAGAACTGATAGAAAAATGGGTTAGGTTGTCTCACGAGAACTGATTTATGGTTTGAACGTCAGACGGGGCTGATTAAATAATAGGTTAAAGAAAAGGTGACCAGACGGGGCTGGTAAAACAATAGGTTAAGGAAACGGTGACCAGACGAGGCTGGTTTCTAGTTTGGATATCAGACAGGAACTGATTTTCGGTTTGGATATCAGACGGGAACTGATTTTCGGTTTGCCAGATGACAACTGGGCTTCGGAAACGATTTGGGTTACAAGGTTCTGACCAATAATAGGTTTAGGCTGTAGGATAATGATCCACTGACAGCAAGGCCTTTTTCGAAGGTTCAGGTTTTTTTTTGGGTAGGGTAATGACACGATTCCCCGACACTCAACTCTTGATGGGGTGAACAAACTCGTTTGAACAACTTGCCCCAGTGCAACTCAACTTGCCCCAATCCAACTCTTAGGGAAACTTACTCTGAACAGAAGGCAGCGTGCTACAAGACGACCTCGAGATGGCCTACCCCGACATCTGTACAACGAGAAGACTCATCCTTAATTAAACAACTCTCAACATGGTTGGTTCCAATATCTCTGAGGTGGCTTGCCCCGTGAATGAGCGTTGAAGTGACTTAACCTGATCTGATCACACACTGGAAGGATTTATCCTTAAACCACAAAAATATGGATGATTACCCCGGATTGGGTCTCGAGAAGATTCACTTCTGATCAACTGCTTCTTGAATAAACTGCCCATGATCAACCGATGCTTCGGGACTTGTCCTCAGACCAACTGGTTCCATACTCACTGGAAGTCAATTCCCCAGATTCACAGGGTTTCACAACATACATCATTCTGATCCAGACTGCTAAACTATTCAGTCCGGTTTGATTATTCCCTATTGGAATTTCCTTCATGTCAACTACTGACCTGTAATTAAAGTTGTCTATTCGCGAATGGTAACTTTAATGCAGTGTTCATGCAGATTTTGAAAAAAGTTGTGCTGTCACTCATTTACGTGTCATGATTGTGAGTGACGAATGAACCATAGAGTTCAAACACAGTGCTGCTGTGATCAGTCAAAAATACAACAAGGATATGATTAGAAAATCATGAAGGAGTCAGGTTAGTCGACCTTATCGTAATACGCTTTCAGAATGAACCCTACCTCAATTAGGTCTTTTAAGGGTTGTATCGTGGTCGGGTTCACGGTTCGTGAAACAAAGGATATTTGGCTCAAATTAGGATTTGTACCCACCCCTTCTACATGATGATCTCCGATCCTAATATTCAGTTAACTTGGCACGAGCGCTCGCCTCTTCGAGAGGTATGTTGAATAGTGGGAACAAAGGTTAAAGGACTCACAAGGTTTTCGAAGTGACAGTTACTCTTTTTTCATTTTCGGTGTCTGTATCCACACGACTTTGTCCTTGTTCGAGGATTTTTCTTTTTGATATCCTTTCTTTTTTAGTATTTTGATTCCCTAATTTTTGCCTGGACTGACTCTTTTTGAGTTCTCTTCGATTTCTTTTGAAGTCCAGCGGGATGCCCTGATTTTTGCCTAAGTATTAGATTTCCAGCTTTTCCTTTTCTTTTTACTTAGCGGGCTTTCTTTTTCTTTCTTTCCTTTTTTTGAACAAGTCGTGTGACACTGGTTGTCTTGATGGCTTCGAAAGGGTTGTACCTATCTCGCTCCTGATTGGTGAGATTTAACCATTGTGGTTGACGACGTACGACCTCTTGAGAGGCATAAGACGTGATTGGTCCTTGAAAGGCAACACTCCTCTGTAAGACTTGAACGCTCGGTCAAGCTAACTGACAACTACCCTACCCCGGGTTAAGATGTGAGGGTTTAAAAGTCCGAAAGAAACTTTTACTTCTTGTCTCGAAGTGGTTAACAAGGGACTAACTCCTTATATCTCCAGTGTTTAGGGGATTTGAAACAATGCATGTACATCATAGGCAGGATTTTATCCGAAAGCATACGATCATCAGTTATGAGTATTCAGTTTTGTCATCCTCCCTCCAATCTTCACTATTCATAGTGATAAAGTGGAGTAAAAAATGCAAGTGTCAGTGCAATGCAATAAATGAGTGACAGCGACATGATTAATTCAGAAAAATGCATAGTCACTTTATCAATATTACCATTCGAAACAAATAATGTTTAACATTAAGTAGTAACTAACAGAAAGGAAACTACAAATGCAAATGATAAAAAGTCTGAGGACTGCCAACGCTGAGGACGTCTGCCTGTCTGGACCACTGGCCTCTGGAAATAACCCTCTGAATCTGCGAGCTCAGACAACTGAGAGGTTGTCATGCACAACCAAAACTCCTTCTAGAAAGGAAATGCACCCTTTGTCGATTAACTGTTGCACTTTTGCCTGAAAAGCTTTGCAATCTTCAGTTGAATGCCCCGAGGATCCACCATGGTATCCACACTGAGCATGGGGATTGTACCCAGGAGGGTAAGGCTCCGGTGCGGGCTTAAGAGCTTGAGGTTCCACAAAATAATTCTGGATCAAATATGGCAGAATTTGGCTATACGGCACGGGCACTGGGTGAGGAGGAGCACTCCTTCGTTCCAAGTTGTTACGAGGCCTGTTCTGATTCTGGCGCTGATTCTGATAACCTCGGCCACAAGTTCGTTGATTTGCAAGGGAAGCGACATAAAGTTCTTGCTGTGGTACCCTAGGCACAGTTGTCTGTCCAAAATAACGAGGCACAGAAGATGAATAACCAACAGATCTCACCGATTCATCTTGAGAATACCCAACATCTGTCATGACTGCATTGACCATGACTCCTTCTTCAGTTTGGTAGCTATAGAGCGATTCGGTTTCACTAGCCTGACCATTTGAAACATTCTGAATTTTTCCAATTTTTACGGCATGCTCAATGCCTTCTCCTGTTCTTACCAATTCAGAGAAATTTGGCGCATTTCCAAGCATTCTTTCGAAGTACGAACTCTGCAGGGAGTCTACAAACATGCCTGTTAACTCTCGGTCTAGGAGCAGTGGTTGCACTCTGGTAGCAAATTCTCTCCATCTTTGAACATACTTCTTGAAAGATTCATTCTTCCCTTGAGACAATTCTCGCAACTGCATGCTAGGATCCATGTCTAGGTTATAATCATACTGTTTCAGAAAAGCTCTGGCTAAATCCACCCATGATCGAATCTGATTACTCTCTAACTGCATATACCAACTCAGAGATGCCCCAATCAGACTATCCTGAAAGCAGTGAATCATCAACTTGTCATTTTGCACAAACGAAGTCATCCTTCTGCAGAACATCACTAAATGTTGCTTCGGGCAACTATCTCCTCTGTACTTCTCAAATATCGGCGCTTTGAACTTCGGAGGTAACACCAGGCCAGGAACCAAACATATGGCTGCAACATTGAGGTTAACATCATCTTTAAATTTCAAGGCTTTAACTCTTTCTTCCAACACTCAGAGCCTTCTAGCATACTCAAGAGCTCTTGGTTCTTCGGTCTTGGCTACCGGGACCTCTCTTCGGGAATTCGGAAAAGGGAAAACAACACCTTGGTTGTCAATAGGAGGAGAGCGTTCACTTCGGACAACAAACTGCTCACATAGATCTCGGTCTTCAACAGAAGGTTGTACAAGTTGGTCTGCAGTAAGGTTGTTCACTTGCAGAAGGTCTGAATCAGACATAGAACCATACAGAGGATTGGTCGTCATAGTGAAACTTGACAAGGTGTTGACAAACCAGAACTTGCTCTCAAACATAGCTACCGATAACTTTCAACTGACTTCACTGCTTGATTCTGCTCAAATCTGCTTTAACCCCTTGGTCGTCTTCTACCAATCAACAGATGCTCAGGCCAACCACCGGAGAATCACCTTCAGAATCAAAACAATGACTAGATAAGAAATCTGGCTAGCTGGAGAATGATATGCAATATGATGCAAAAATGTTTATGCAAATGCAATGCAAGATGCAGCAAACACGGGATCACAACCCCCACAAATCTCTGAATACTGCTGCGCTGCTGACTGAGTAAGTTTGCTCTGAAGAGAAGAACAAAATATCAGGTTGGCTGGAAGTTAAGTTTCCTGCAAAAACCCTCCCACTCACGGGTATGGACCTAATCGAACAAGGTACGACATCCTATGCGTTTCCCAGCGTCACAGACTTTCAGGAAATGACGATACGATACCCAGGAGGTGTGGCATCATCATCTCTTGAAGCGGCCTCACTTAGCGGGTCACAAATGATTGATTCCCAGAGTCGACAATCCTCGGGTCAGATAACCTGTCGAGCCCAAAGGGCCAGGCAAGAAGCATCAAAGAGAATCTCGTCCGAGAGCAGATTTCGTGGCTAGCTGGTGCGAGCAAAGCAAGCAGGCTAACCACTACTCTCTACTTCTAAGTCTATGTGTGTACTCAAGCCTGGGTTTTGGCTTCTCTCTCAAAGGAACAACCACCCAACAACACAACAACAACAGATAATAACAAAGGTACGGAAAAAGTAAATACAGTAAAATACAACATACAACGCACAAGAGTAAACATCCAAAGACTAGCAAACAAGCGCTAGGATTGACTCGCATAGAGGATGTTGGATCCCCAGCAGAGTCGCCAGCTGTCGCTACTGCGAAAATCGGCGCCGACTATGACAGAACAGTCGCCACCATGCGTTATTTATCCCACAAGAGGGAAAGGAAACGCTCAGAGTAAACCTAACGCAAAGAGGGAAAGGAATGGTCATCGTAACCAAATCCTGGATTCGGGAGTCGGTTACGCAAGGGGAAGGTATTAGCACCCCTCACGTCCGTCGTACTCGACGGGATCCACGCTTGTTGGTTTGTCTACAGGATGAAAAAATAATCTATCTACGGCTTCTGAAGCTAAACGGAGGGAAACTGACTCGGTAGAGCTTCGCTGCTCTTAGCCTACGTATTCCCTTGTGCAATGGGAAAGTCAGAGTCATCGTAGTTCGGGAAACCACGGGGAAAATGGGCTCGCCGAGATATCGCATCTCGTGCCTATGTATTTCCACACGGCGTGAAAGATCAGAGCTTACATAGTTCAGGCTTACTACGGGTAATCAAAGGGTGTTCTCGGTCACACGGGAGTGAGAGATTAAGTTGACTTTAGAAGTACGGGAACCTACGGGAACTTAGAACTACGGTCCGGTCTCAATTGCGTTAGTTTTAATATTTCTAGGATTTAATTAGAATATTTGTTATTCAATTTTTTTAGGGTTAATTAGTCATTATTTTAGTTGATTGGCTTTTACGGTACATCAACCTTTTCATTAAGTCAACATTTTAATTTGGTTCAGCATTTAATTAATCTCCAGCTTTATTACTAAGTGTCAGCATTATCATTAATTAATCTGTTCTTTTATTAATCAGTCAATTAATCAGTCCTTTAAGTCTAATTGCAGGCCATGTGTCAGGCTATAAATACCCCTGTACACTCTCTCTCCAAAGGCTGGCACGCGTCTCAAAAACCCTAATCAACCTTCACCAGAAAATCAACAGCCACCACAACGTCTGATAATCTCGCCGAAAACTTCATCAAGCCACCGGAAAATTCATAGCACCTTCATAACATTTTTCTAGATCTTCATACAAGATCTTCATACAATCTTCATCAACCTCCAACAAATTCTTTCCAGATCTCCACCATAATCTTCATATGAAATTCATCCGTGTTCATCACACATTCAAGTGTTTTCCAGAAACTTCAAACAATTCATATCATCTTCATCCAACCTCCATCCGTTTTTCCAGCAAAATTCATACGAGATCTTCAAAACTCCATCCATTTTTCCAGATCTCATCAATATTCGTCACAACTTCATACACGTTCATCAATCTTCATACGTTTTCCAAAATTTCTTTCACCTTCAAATCATCTCCAAACTTCATGAACATTAACCCGTGTTCTTCAGATCTTCATCATCCTCACACACATTTTTCCAGATCTGAAACCTTCTTCAATTCCTTCAACCATTTGCCATCAAATCGTCAGATCTTCAACACATTAAACCCCTTCGATCCTACTTGACCTCACACGATCCAGATCTACAAACTTGTTTTCGTCAACGATCGTTCTCCTATTTAACTTGCATCATTCTCAAATTCAGTAACTTCAACACGATCTAGAATGAACTCGAATCTCCTTCTTCAAATCCAAACAACCTCTGAAACGTAGAAACCTGGATATTTGAGTGTTGTTTATTTGCTGGCTGGTTTTGTAACTTTGTATTTTAAGAGGAGAGCATGAGATTTGAGGGAAAGAAGTTTTGAGAAGGAGAAATGTTTTGATCGGAGAAGATTTTGTAGGAAAAGGTTGTTGGAAAAAGATGAAGAACGGATGAAAGGGAGGGGTTCTGATCGGCGGCGACGACGTAGATTGGAGATGACGGCGATGTTGAAGAAGAGGAAAGCTAGGGTTCCGTTTTGGCAAAATGATAAAGACGAAGGATTCTGTGGACTTCTTGAACGGGTTAGTGGGCCTTCTGGCCCATTCGTTTTCAGTCTATACTTCCTGTATCCATTATTGCACCCCCTGTTTGGTGTTTATTTTGCTGATTGTGGACCAAAAAGCCCAGCCGGATTTTGGCCAATGCACCACTATTCTGGGCTGTACCCCCCTTTGCTTTATTTTTGTATTTTGTTTTGTAATATATTTTGATAATATGTATTATATTATTCTTTTAGATATTATGTATATATTTTATATAGAGTAATATTATATTTTTCTATACAAATTCCTTTTAATTTCTATTAGAACTTTTGTTTTTCTATTAGAAGTTTTATCTTAATTTTAGAAGTTGATTTCTTCTTCCCATTTGTTATTGGGCTTTTCACCTCATTTTAATTTTTGTGTTAGTCGATGACGACACTTCCGTAAACCGTTACTAATCGACTTAATGATGGATAATGTTGGATCCGAGACCACTTCTTTCTCTCCTCATTTTTCTTCTCCTTCTGATTTTATTTTGGACTTTCTTCTATTTTGGTCCGTGTGACACGATTCAATTGGAGAATGATTCTCAATATCATTTCTCTATCTTGTCTTTGACCCGGATATCAATACGCGACCTCTTAAAGTTTGATTTCTCTCATAAGTTGAATTATGACGGTTTAGCGTCATATTGGTCCCAATTTGAAACGTCATCATCAAGGATCGAAGAGGAGAAGCTTGGAAAGGAAGCTTACACGCAAAGTCAAGGGTCAACGGAACCACTCCGTTTGGTAACATTGTTTTTATTTCATTTCCTTTATGCAACCGTCGATTGTTTTGAGCCGTGGCGTTAGATACGTGGGAAATGATAAGTGGGTGGCCTCCTCTCACTCGTCTAGAGTGTTTAACGTATGTTCTTTGGAGAATATGCGACGCATTCGCTCCTACGTCTTAGGACTTGGCGTGTGCGTCCCGATCCAAACCTTTTCTCTCGCATCCTTGTGGTTGAGACTCTTCTCTCTCGCATTTGGGCGATTGAGACTCCCTTTTCTCTTGCCCCTTTGCAATCGAGACCGTTTTTCCGTAGTTAGGCCGAACTACGGTTGCTCTGATCTCTCATATCTGTTGAGAGTACGTAGGCATAGGATTGCGATAATCCTAGCGAGCACTTTTTCCCTTTTTCCGGTAGTTAGCCGAACTACAGCTGCTCTGATTTCTCATACTAGATAAGAATACGTAGGCACAAGACGCGATTTCTTGGCGAGCAATCCCCCCCGTAGTTTCCCGAACTACGTTGACTCTGACTTTCCCATTGCACGAGGGAATACATAGGCATAGGGCGACAATATCCTATCGAGTCAGTTCTTTCCGTTTAGCTTTAGCAGCCGTAGATAGTTTTTTTCACCCGTAGACTAGACAACAAGCGTGGATCCCGTCGAGTATGATGAACGTGAGGGGTCACCTGTAGACTAGACAACAAACATGGATCCCGACTCCCGAACCCGAGACATGGTAGCGATGACCTATCTTTCCCCGTTTTCGTTAGGTTTTCTCTGATCATTTCCTTTCCCTCTTTTGGGATAAATAACGAACGGTGGCGACTCTTCTGTCATTGTCGGCCCTCTTCGCAGCGATGCGACACTTACTTTTGTAAAAGTATGGCTGTTGGAGTTCTATGGGTAGTGTTTGTTTGTTTTTACTTGCTATCCAGTTCATCTTGAGGTTTGTCAACCTCTATTCTTATCAGAATCTTAGTTGGGTTGTAGAGTTTATACAGATATGTCATGTCATAGTTGCTTCCTAGATCAGTTGAGTCTTGGTTGTTTGATTGCTGCCATGTGAAGCTTGATGTTTTGATCTTGCTGTCTAGATTTAGATAGAGGTTTGTCACATTTTTTTTGATCCATCAGTTTTAGGTTTAAAACTTTTAAAAGAAAATCTTGACTGTTTAAGGTGTATGTTTTGCTAAATTTCAAAATCAAGATGTTGTGGTTGAGTTTGAATCACTTGAAGGGTATTGCATCCCAACTGTTTTTGAAAGGGTCCCTTTTGCAAGTCATGAATATTGGTTGATACTCATGTATCATATCTTGATTCATTCAGGATTTGAGATTTCTCTTTGAACATGATCACTAAGCAAGACATTTAAAACATGAGCAGACCTTTGTTTGATCTTTAATCCATTAGTTTTGATCCATAACTTCAAAAATGCTTTTCAAAACCCATACCTGCATTTCCATTCTTACTTTGATGTGTGTGCATTAGTTGAAAATTTGGTGGTTACCTTCATGATCCCCTTTAAAAAACAAGTGATTTAGCCCCAAATTTCATAAAAATTGGTTGAGATTTGATGGAGTTTGAATGTAACTGTTTTGATGTTTTGGTTTTCCACAACTTGCCCTATCTTGTTTTATTGCCCAGATATTTTGACTTTTTAGGGTTAAATATTAATGGGGTGGCTTGATACATTGGATGTATTTCCACCCCAGTGGTTATGCCTTGCGTTTCATGTATCTTGCCTTGCCTATGTCTTCAGTTCGATCCTCAGTGAGAACAACTTTTTGGAATTTTTTTATTTTGCCATGTTTTTAAGTATTTTATATCTCTATTCCCTCAATGATCACACGTGCATGCTAGATGGAATGGTAATATTTTGGACTTGTAATCACAAGGTCATGAGTTCTACCCTTGGTGTAGACACTCCTTTCTTTTTATTCACTAAAATCTTTGTTTTTTTCTTCAAACATCAAAGTTTTATAACTTTGTCAATTTTTATCATTTTTGAATGATTCTTTTTACAAATGTCTAATATTGTATCCTATTTTCATATAGTATTTAAAGAATTCTAGAATTTATATTTTAGAAACACTTTATACTATAAGAAAGTCATGCTCTCTCTTAGGGTTCTTACCCTCCTTTTCCTTCAATCTTCTTTTCAAAACTTTTGATTCAATCTCATTGGGTTTGACTTGCACTTGATGTGAACTTGGTTTGTTAACTCCTTTATGTGCTTGAGTATGAATTTCAATCTTTGCTTGTAAGCATCTATTTGATTTGCCTTTGCAGTTGTGTGTTTGTGAACCATATTGTCTCTTGATGTTGTGATCTCTTGAGTACACCCTTCATATGATCCCTCACCCATTTAGAAGTCTTGTTAGAATTCTAATGTAATAGGATTTGCATCATTTATGGTTGTTACCTTGAACTTTGAAATTCCCTATGAAGTAATGAACTACTAGCATTATTGTGACATTGCTTGCCTACTTGCTTATACTTGATTGTCATCAGTGTATGATGTTTGCTCCTATGTGGTTACATATGACATCTTTGAACTCATGACATGCTTGCCCCAAGTTGTTACTTGCTTGCGTCTAAATTCGTTTGCACTTTTAACATGTGGTTGTTACCTCATCTCCCTTAATTTTTGTTAAGTTGTTTCATTTGGTTTTTACCTCTTATGTTAGGGCTTGTAAGAACCTATGTCATGATATTGTAATATCTTTGTGTATATATTGGTGGTAACCATTTTTCTTGATCATGATCTTTGCTTGATTTTGTCACATGCTTGTATCTCATTCTTGGTTGTTACCATGCTGTTTATATGTTCATCATGTTTGAATCAATACTTGTTTAGCTTTATTAAATAATTCCCTAAGTGATGGAACTTTTTAGTTCTCATCCAGTTGCCTCTCATTCCCTATTCCAAAGGAAAGTCTCTCTATTGACCCTTGGGTCATAGACAACTCATATCCTCCCTCTGACTTTGTTAAGTCACCTTGAACCCTAGCTTAGTTAAGTTAGAACCTATATCTATTAGACTTTGCTTTAAGTCTAGAAGACCTACCCCTTGTTAGGAGTATCTTTGAACTAGAACTTTAAGATAGAGTTTATATGTAAGAATCATGGTGATGATTACTTACTCCCCCTTGGCTTTTGTAAAAGTCAATTTCCTTTGTGTGTATAACCTAGAATAGAGAGTTTTGTTAAGCTCTATACAAGCATTGTTATGTTTGTTCCCCTTTGAAACTTGATCATAATCAAGTGTTCATCTATCCCTAGTGAGGTGAACTACGGTTGCTCTGATTATATCCTAGTTAGGATACGTAGGCAGAGGATGCGATATCTTTGTGAGTAAACTTAGAAAATATCCTTAGGTATTTACGTATACCTTGTACCCCTATCCCAAACCATAGCAAAAAAATTTTAGCAAACTTAGCATACAAACAAACAAAAGGTTCCTGTAGAGTACTACAAATGTTTAGGATGTGAAATACCTACCCTAGGCATAACCAACCCCCAATCCCCGAATCTTTAGCGTTGTTGTTACATCGCGCAAAAGGTATTTCTTTCTTTAAACTTTCCTTTGTATAAATCAAAGTCCAGTTGTGAATTTAATGAATTACAATTCAATTTAATCAATAGCTTGACATCAGGATTCTCACCGCAATAGAAATGGCGACTTTACTAGTGAACTACTTAAAACTTGAGGGTTTAGCCTATTTTACATGATTGTATGAATACTTGCTTACATGTGTATTTGTAAATATATATGTTTTGTTTGCTGTGAACATTGGGTATCATGAATGGTGAGATAAGTCCTAACCCGGACTTGAGTGACACATATGATAGAATGTGGTATGATGAATAGTTGACTATTGGGAGTAGTCGTAGCAAGTTTGACATATGATGTAATCACGCTCAGTTGAGACGTCCTTGAGATGATTGGTGATGTATGAGTAGTCATCCATTTCATTAACCGTTTCAATCTGAGAGTCCGTGAAACTGAGGACCTTTAGTAACACTTTTAGCCCACGAAGATTTTTTAGGACATAGTGTGGAAACTAGTAGGGAGTAGTCCCAAAATAGTTGTTACACGATGCTACACTCAAACGAGTTTATCTTGAGAATATTTTCGACTCACATGAGTAGTCGTGATGGTTGATAATACCCGAAGGATTTACTATGACTTTGGGAATTTTGAGAGAACTCGTTCAGCAGGTACAATTAACCTATAGTACAAATCCTTGGGGATGGGTAGACCTTGTGACTCCAAACTTTAACCTTGAGCATAGGGAAGCCCTGTGTGTGGATGTGCATTATATTTGTGAATATTTGTCTATGTGTTATGTGTGCATCATCTCATCATCTCATCATGGCATATCATGTTGCAACTGGTTTTGCAAATCTCAGTTGATTTCTTTGTGTGAAACCCTAGATATATCATGAATGTTGGGACAAGAAACACCAAGAAATACAATTTTAAGAAGCCTGATACATCCGAGTTAAGAAAACTAGGGACTATGGTATCAGAATACTTTAGAAAAAGATATGGGAAAATAATGAGTATAGTCAAGACAGGGATAGAAGAAGGAATTCTCAACACTTTGGTTCAGTTCTAAGACCTACTGTATCATTGCTTTACCTTTCCCGACTATCATTTGGTGCGGACCTTGGAAGAATATGCTTACTACGTGGGAGTGCATGTAAAAGATCGGAAACCTTACAATGGATTGGAAAGCTTACCTTCACCAAAAGAAATAGCAGATGCTCTTCACTTAGAAATATCATAGATTAAAGCTAATCGTGCCATAAAAGGCGGAGTCAAAGGTTTCCATTCAGATTTCATAGTTAAGAAGGCTGTTTATCTTGCCAAAGAAGGTAGTATGGATGCATTCAAAGCAGTACTGGCTCATTTAATCTATGGACTGATGTTGTTTCCAGAAGTTAAAGAATTTATCAATTCCTCTTCTATCCCTATATTTCTAAGTAGCAACCTAGTGCCTACCTTGTTAGGAGACACTTACCATTCTATTCATCATCAGACGGTTCAAGGAAAAGGAACTATTCTTTGTTGTGCACCACTGCTGTATAAATGGTTCGTCAACCATTTGCCAAGAACTGACGCTTTTAAAGAAAATCTCAATGGATGTAGATGGTCTTAAAGGATAATATCTTTAACACAAGCTGACATTCATTGGTACAATCCTGCCTACGACAGAGGAGTTATTTTGACTGATGTGGAACTTTCCCAAATATACAACTCATTGGAGTAAGGGGAGGAGTTAGCTACAATCCCTCTTTGGCCAGACATTAATTTGGTTTTCCAATGAAAGACAACCCCACCAATCTTCTATTATCAGGATTCTTCTATCTCAACATCGAAGCAATGGAGAATGTGAGAAACAACACAGTTGGTGCTTGGGAGAATGTTCAGAAAAAGACTAAAGCTGATCAAGGAAAAAGAAACTGTGTAGCTTTTGATCCGTTTACTCAGTGGGTCCAATCTAGAGCACGAGACTTGAAGATGCCATATCTCCCGGAAAAGAATGCACAGGTTGTTATCGCGTCATCGTCTTCTACCATTCCCGTTTAAAGAAATGGAAGAATACCAAGAGCTTCTTGAAAGAGCCCAACTTGAGAGAGATACTTGGGAAGGGAAGTATCATGCACTATTCTATGAAACAATAAAACTCATAAGAGAAGTGCAAGATAAAGATGAACTGATAGGTTGGCTCGAACAACGTGTGATTAATGGGGAAGCAACAAAGGAGAATTTATTTTTCTCTAGGGTCATGCCTACTCAAAGCATTCACGAATATTCAAACGTCCCACCTACCTCTAGAGCTTGGAAAGGCATAGTGAACAAATTGGTAATGGAAAATACAATGCTAAAGAAGTTGAAGAGGTCTTGCAATTGAAAATCCTTTTAAAGACTTAGACCATAAGACTTAGTTTCCCGATGTAAACTTAGGCTTCTTGTATTGTATTTCGAAAGTTGTAACTTTTTCCAACAATTAATGAAATAAGGGGTTTGACTTAATTAATATTTTGAGTTTTGTAAAACCAGTTGCATTTGCATTTTCATTCTCACATTTTTGCTAACCATTCAAGGAATTCAAAAAATTTCTTTTGTAGACATTGTTATGGAACGCCGAATCAGATTTTCATTTCTGAGCCTAGGATTTTGGGAGGCCTTGTCAGGAACCCCGCTGTGTTTATCGCCAAGTATGGAGATATACTGCCAATACTTAACACAAGAGTTAACAAAGACATGCTGCTAGCACTCGTTGAATTCTATGATCCAGTGTATCATTGCTTCGTCTTCCTAGACTTTCAGTTGTCCCAACTCTAGAAGAGTACTCCGCCTATTTGAAGATTTATCTGACCTTCACAACTCCCTATGGTAAACCAAGAAGGAAAGAGCTTGCCAATGCACTACATCTTGAACCAACAGAGCTGACTACTCATTTGGTAAATAGGGAAGATTTCTCTAGAATGGAAGCAAGACCATTCATGGAAAGAGAAGAATTCTATTATGATAACAGAGATTAAGGAATATTTGAATTGGTCATGGCTTTCTTAATCTATGGAGTGTATCATTTCCCCAACTGTGATGAGTTCATCAGTGAAAAGGCCATCAAACTCTTCATAATCAGAAATCACGTACCCACGCTGTTGGATGATGCCTACTTTGTTATCCATCATCAGAGGATGTATGATTTAGGGATTCTCAACAAGTGGTTTATTTCACACTTGCGCAAAACTCAGATTCTCTGGAATCTCCCTAACAAAGATGCTTGGATTGAAAAATTTGAGTCACTCACCCATTATGATGTCAGCTGGTACGATGTCAAAAATAATGTAGTAGCCATGATTCAAAGCTACATAGATTTTCCAAACATACCTCTCATAGGCACGAAAGGATTCATTAACTACAACCTGATCCTTGCTCGCCGTCAGCTCGGATATCAAACTGGGCCAGACCCAGAGCCAGGCCTGCTAAGAACATGTTTCTGTGAAAAAGGTAGTGATGAAAACTTTGAGACCCATGCCCGTTTAGCCTGGTATCGTCCTCACATGCAAGGCATGACTACAGAAGAGAATGTGAGTTATGGGAGCTGGTCCATCAGAATCAACACCAGTCCATACCTCAAGATGGAGAAGGATCGTCTTGTTAGAACGATCAACCTCGATCCCCGAATCTCTTAGCGTTTTTGTTACATCGCGCAAAGGGTTTTTCTTTATTTAACCTTTCTTGTGGATAAATTAAAGTCTGGTTGTGAATTTAATGAATTAAGATTCAAGTTAATCCAATAGATTGATATCACGATTCTCATCGCAACATTAGGGAGCGAGAAAGAAACATAAACAAAATTAGTACAATAATATTATTAGTGAATTATTGATTAGTTGTTAGAAAAAAGGATCAACGATGGTCAAATAATTAACTTAGGCAAAATTTAATGAAAACTCATTGAAGGATTGATAAAATCAAAGCCCCCTAACAACAAGTTTCACACGTAATGGACCTAAGACAAATAATCAACCATACTTGGACTTTCAAACATAAGCTTGAGCCACAAATGGTCATTTTCCGATACGGGACAATTTAACGCTATGTTAAGCAATCATAATCGGGATTATGTAGAAGACATGACTATTTGAGGTCGATCAATAAAATTGTTAGTGCTAATGCTTGCTAGAAAACTAATATGTAGATCACTCTTCGAAAGCAATACCGCACGAGAAGAAAATAGGTAATGATCTCAAGAACTTGAAATAAGTCCCAATGATATCGAAGATTTTCGTCGATCAAAATAAAAAGAAGAAGAGGAGAAGGGAAAGCCAAATTGAATCACAATTCTAAAATCCTTTCATCTTTAAGTTCAACTACTCATCTTGGTGGATTAAAGCACTAAACATATCATTAACGCAAAGCACCTAAAATGAATTGAACAATTTACTTAAAAGATAGACTTGAATTAATGAATGTTTATCCAACTTCATCTACACCCTAAATCCATTGAATTTAAAGAGGAATATGACCTTTTAAAGTGTAAAACAAGGAAAAAGTCAAAAGAAAGTGGAAGAAGAAGAGGAAAGAACCAAAACATTCCCAAAAACAAGTAAAAAACACATTCTGGACACTGGTTAATCGATTAACCATTTGCATGTTCAAATGTGTTAATCGATAAACACTACTAAGACACCAAAAAAATTTGAAAATAATTTAGCATTCATGACCCCACCATTTCTTCAAACACCTCATGATCATGAATGAGAATTAGGACAAAAATTCAAGTAAAACAACAACAAACAACACCAATAAAACATAATTTGCAACATACAAAGATCAAGCAACAAGAATCACCAATAGATCACATTGTGGAAGATGGATCAAGAACAACAATGGTGGAATGAGGGTTTACCACTTCAAATATGAAATCGCTTCGAGTTATGTTCAAGAACCACACTCCAAAGCCTTGATCAACTAAAATTAATGATGAATAAGTGATTAGATGAGGTTTTATCTCAAAGATTAGTAAGTTTCAATGAAGAACTTATTAACTTTCAAAAGAAGAAAGAGCTTTGGTGAATTTGGTAGTTGAAGGGAATTTAGAGAAATTTTAGCAAGGTGAATTTGGCTATCAAAGCTTGAAGAATTAATAAAATGAGGCCTCTATTTATAGAATTTAGGCTTGGAAATTTTGGTGGTTTATGCTTTAGTTTGGAACCAAAATAACGCTTGGAATTTGAATTTGGAGGCAAAATCAAGATCAAATAGTGATTAGTGAAGGTGTATGGTGGGAATTAATTGTGATGAGGTAGGGGAATTAAAATGAGGTGATCTAAAATATTCTCGTGATGAAATATTTGAAAATTGGTGCTAAAATGCTACAGAATTTGAATTTGGCTCATTTTCACAAAAAAGGCACTAGTTAACCGATTAACCATTTGCATGTGAAAATGTGTTAATCGATTAACACAGTAAAAAAGTGTGAAAATTGGCTTTTTGATGTGATGTCTTGGCTCTGGCTCGATTTTTCTGACTTGGCAAAGAAGACATGGAAATAAACACATGAACCTTGGAGTCCCTTGAATAAAAGTCAATCAAATCTTGGGAAACTCTCGATCAAATGATTTTAAATTGTTTGAAGATCAACTTTGACTTCTTCAGTTGAATTTCATTTGAGCCGAGAGACCGTTGATTGGTATTCTTGACCCAAATTCTCTTCCTGAAAAAGAGTTAGTATATAAAAAGAAAACAAACATATTTTTTGGATTTTATTTAAAGGGTTAATAAACATAAACATAAACAAATACCAAGCATACATGAAAATAAGGGTGCATAATGATATCCCTCAAAGAGAAACCTGCAGAGGAAGACAAGATAACCAAAGCTTGTGATCTTGCTTAAGGTATGAAATGAAAATGATATGTGGGATCTTAGGGGTAAAAATTAGGGTATTACAACTGCCCATATTTAAGTTTTTTCTATCTGGAGATATGAAGATTGGCATATTTCTCTCGACCATATAGAAGAGACTTAAATATAAAAAAAAATCAATTTTTGGCCCTAAGAGACCAGAAGATGATGTGATTATGCTTATGGTATGGTATGTGAACACAAGACCTTTGTGGGTAAGATATGCCACAAGTGACGAAAAAATGCTGGAGATCAAAATAAAAGAAATAATCCATAAGGGAAAACAAAAGAGTAAGATTACATTCCAATAAGGGAAAGGAATCAACCTAATTGGGGAAAAAGTATCAACTACCAGTTACTGGGCGAAGATACTCAAACCATAGAAGAACAGAGATAAAAAACCTTCTACTGGTTACTGGATAGAAAATAAGGGCAATAAACACGAAATAATTATAATCTACCAGTTACTGAGTAGGAAAACAAAGAAGTGTATTACTTATTACCGGTTACTGGGTAAAAAGTAATCAATTTGACGAAAGATAATCAACTACCTATTACCGGGTTGGAAAAGGAAATATTACCAACTACTGGTTACTAAGTAGCTTAGCCAGAATAATAAACCTGAAGGCAAAAGGTTACCAACTATCGGTTACTAGATAGGATAAACAATATATCAACTATATGTTACTTGGTAGGAAAAGGAATATTACTAAAAGGAAAGATAACCGACTACCAGTTACTAGGTAGAAAATAATGGTAACTAACCAAAAGAGAGACAAATGTTACCTGCTACCAGTTACTGGGTAGAAAAAATAAAGGCAACAAGCCCGAGAGGAAGGATTACCATTTACTAGTTACTGGGTAAAAACAAGGATAACCAACGAAAAAGGAATGATAAAAATCACCTGCTACAAGTTACTGGGTAGGAAAAAGAGGTGATATACTCAAAAGGTAAACAAACATTATCGTCTACTAGTTACTGGGTAGAAAAATGAAGACAATGGACTCACACTGAAAGATTACCAACTACCAGTCACTGGGTAGGGTCAACAGAACTCAACTAACTATCACTGGGTAGGAGAAGGAAATAAAAGTCAAGTATGAATCCAATTTGAGGTGGTCACCCAGGAATTGAGAACAGTGCAATTCAAGACACCCGATTAGGGTTTTCGATCAGAAAAAGTCAACTGTAGTTTGACTTTTGGTTTAAAGAGTGTTTCAATGGTGGGACTTTGATCCATTAAGCTCATATGGCTTATTAAAGTCCATCCAAAGAGTTTCAAGTCCTCAGAACACTCGGATCACCAACGGTCGACTCGGTAGTCACCGATTGATCGAACGGTTCACCGAAAAGTCAACTCTTCAACAATAAGGAATTTGACTTCAATATGTGAATAAAAAATGTTCCTTATGTCATATTACACCTCCCCATAAAATTTCATGACCATTGGATCAAGGGTTAAGAAGTAATTGCAAAAATCGGGAATTAAGGTTTCGAAAGGGGCAAGACCATAACTCCTCAACCACACATCCAAATGAAGTGGTTCAAAGCTCATTAGAAAGCTCTTGAAAAATCCTACAAAAGCCTCAAAGTGGTCCATGATCAAAAAATGCATAGATTTGGAGTTATGACAAGATTCATTTTAAGAAGGGAAATAACTTGGAAAAATTCTAAGTTATTTATCTTTTTTAAGTGGTTTTTTCTGAAACTTGGAAGGGTTTTTCAACCTAGTTCCATCTAGAATTTGGAAATCCCCAAAACATAAAAGTTATAGAGCTACTTAAGGGCTTTCCAAATTGTGGTAGAAATCCTCAATAGCATGTGTGAGCAGAAAGTTATGAACTATGGAAGTTAGGGCTGTCAACACTTGAAACCACCAATCCAACACTTCTCAAAATTCAGATTTTCACAACTTGGACTATCCTTGACCCTTGGATCATGATTCAACCTGATATTTAGATGTGTGGATGAAGAGAAATGCAGAAAAATGAGAAGCTTGAAGGGATAGGCAAGTTGCAAGTATTGTATATTAAAATATTCAAATGTGTAAGAAGGAGAGAGAAACTTTCCACTCCAAAACTATTGCAGCAGCTCAATCTACACTCTAAGCTCACCTCAGTCACTTCATGTCCATCTCCACTTGATTTTTCTGATCTTCTTTGAACCATGGAGCTGATAGGAGAAGATCTTGGCAAGATTTTTCAAAGAAACCTCATGAAACTCCCTCCAAAAGTGGTAAAATACCAAGCTTCCCTCACTCTTGTTTTCACTATAAATAGAGGCCTCTTCATTGATGTTAGACACACAAGAGAAATCTCCAAAACCAAGAGAAACAATAGCTCTCAATTCCCTTTTATTTCCTCAAGAATCACAATTTTCAAAACTTCCATTTTTCACCAAAAAGCTGTCGTGAGCAAAACTCTGCTCAAGCTCAGTTCTACCATTTCCAAGCCACCCAAAACCATTTACACAATCCCTAAACATTGTGTAGAAGGTGTCCATACATTCAAACCACTCAAAAATCTCATTTTCACAAAATTCAACCTTCACACCTTAGTAGTTTGACTTTCTTGCATTTTGAAAGCCAAATTCTTACTTGAGGCACTTCCTACCATTCTAACACTCCCAAAACCTCCTACACATCATATCTCAACTGTCCAAACTCTAAAAAACCAGTTGGAAATCACACAACTTCAACTGTCTTGAAAAGTGGTTTATTACTTCAAGAGGAAGCAAGCTTCAAGTCTTTGCCAAAGAAGAGGATCTCTGGGTTTCTAAGCTTCTTTGCTTGCTCAAGACTTGTCTACAAGAGGTATGTGAAATTCAAGCTCTTTATTAATCATACATTATCATGTTTTATCATTTTGAAGTCTTTTGGTGGAAATGTAGTCTTGCTGCCCTATTTTAGTTCTTTGTCAAGAACTCTTGTTTCATGGTCATGATACTTGTTTTTTAATGTATTTTCATTTATAAATGATGTGTGGATGATGTGTTACAAAGATTGTGCTTAGATATCATGTGTAACTTGTTTTTGAAGTTTTGGTCTATATGATAGTTTTAAGAATCCAACATGGAAATGTGGTGTGTTTAGCCCTATAACTGTCAAACCTTATTCATTAGTGAGATTTGGATAACTTGTAAGTTATTCATAGGATCCCCCTGCCCTAGATCATGTTTGAATCTATTGTGCCATTTGTTTCACACTTATGCTATGTTTGTGTCATTCTAGCTTTATCACTATTGAGTTGTGTATTGGACTGTTGCTCTTGCCATGATTATATCTCAAATATTCTAAATCATTGGTTAATGTTGGTACATCTTACTTGCTTGTTTGAATTGGTTGAATGATGAGAAGCATGAGAACATAGCCATTAGGGCCTGTCATGAGATCTTGTTGGTTTTGCTGCCAAATTGGATATGTATACCATTTCTGGTTAGGAGCAGTTGTTGCTTGTTTCTAAGTTGGAGAATCATTTGCTAACATGTTTTGAAGATGTATGATGTGCCTATAAGTTCAAGATCTCTTTGCTTGTTCAAACTACCTTGTCATGCTTCAGTTGCATTTTTCAAGATTTCATGATACCACACATACCATATTCTGTTTCATTTGAGTTCTACTTGATCTATGTGCATTGATAACACGAAATCGTATATATATTTTGATGCATAATTCAACTAAAGTTTAACTGTTTTCGATCCGATTTCGGGTTATTTCTGTGTTATTTGTCTGATGTTTTGCAGGTATTCAACAATCACGTCTAAACAAGGCAACATGAAGAAAAGAAGCAATCTCAGATGAAATATGGATGAAAAAGGAGTGAAAACATCATGAAAAGCGCAGAAGGCTGTTTTTGCTGATGTGACGACCGTCACAACTCCATGACGACCGTCACACGGGTGACGACCGTCACACCTGGTGACGATCGTCATGCAGGAAAAAATGCCCCACTTCAATTGCACGTTAAAGAAGCAGTTCCAAGTCCCAAATAGTGGACCACTACTCCCTGATTTTTCTGCCTCAAAGTCCACCCTCTCCAATGATAACCGTTAGAATTCCATTTCTATAAAAGGGGAAGAAGGGAACCTCAGAAGGAGAGCCGCATTCATACAACGAAGTGCTGCCAAATTTATTTCCAGAGCAAACCTTTCCAGTTTAATATTCTTATTTGTTTCTCTTTACTTTTCCTGTATTCCATTTTCATTCTTCTGTAATTTCTACTTTTATTGTACGATCAAATTGGCACAAAGACCAGAATCCTGCCAACATCTGTGGAGGATCTGCACAAAGGCCAATTGGAATATTTACAGGTTTCTCATTTCAATCGTAATTCCAGTTTTATTATAATGCAAATTATTATTTATTGTTTTTATTTATGTTTTATCTTTACCAAATCCATGTCTAGCTAAATTTAAGTAATCGATATGTAGTAATAATTCGAATGGGATTTGACAACAACTGGTGAAAAACTTTCTTTTCAAAAGTAATTTATGGTCTGAGTGTTTAAAATTAATTTACGAAATAAACTTCGTCGCGAAAGCGAGAACTTATTTAAAAGTAGTTTTGCCACGAAAGTGGGAAATTAATTAAGATACGAACCAACAAGCGAAAGTTGCGGTAAGATCAGATAGTAAACACTAGTCATCCATTTTAATAACAACGAAAGCACTTTAAAATGAATTAGAACTTAGAGATTTCCAAAAAATAATTTTAACCCCGAACGGGATACGAAAGTGTACGTTTGGCCCTTAGAATTATGATTAGCATCAATAACCATCGTGAGGCGAGAGTCTTTAAATCACCATTTTCTGCTTAAATAAACTCTGAAAATTATTTCATACACCGGTAACTTGTCAAATCCCTGAAGAACCCAATTATTGCATATCGATTCAATCATTTATAATCTAAGTAGCATTCTTAGTTCCCTTTTAGTGACAATCTTATTCCCTTAAACATATTCTACCTAGCTAAACATAGTAACTCCCGAGAACACTAGTTTGATTACGAGTCCCTGTGGGATCGATATCTATTATTACTACGCGATAGACTGTGCACTTGCAGTTAGGTTGTATTAGACATAGAAAGTCGCGATCAAGTTTTTGGCGCCGTTGCCGGGGACCCGTTTAGTCAATAGTGTAACCTTCTGTTACGCCGTATAGACTAGGTTAACAATTTTCATTTTTTCCTTTTCTAGTGCTGTCGATTGTATGCCAAGTAATCGCTCACAAGGCGATATCTTGAAACCTTCAGTCGCAGAACTAGAACGCTTCTTACATCTAAGAAGCCGAATCATTGAGTACCAACTCAAACATAACATTCCCGATCCTCTCACTCCCATTCCCAAATTCGAAGAAGAATCAAACATGGCTGAAGGACCTCCAAACAAACCGCTGAAGGCATACGCTACACCCTCTCAGATGGAGCCTAGAAGTAGCATTGCTGCCCCAGCTATTACCCGAAATGATTTTGAGCTGAAACCTTCATTGCTGTCAGCTGTACAACAAAAC
The DNA here is from genome assembly GCA_963859935.3 of Lathyrus sativus. Taxonomy (NCBI): domain Eukaryota; kingdom Viridiplantae; phylum Streptophyta; class Magnoliopsida; order Fabales; family Fabaceae; genus Lathyrus; species Lathyrus sativus. The sequence goes on along the minus strand of OZ012739.1, from coordinate 450,616,592 downwards.
CAATTCTCAGGAAACGCAACTGAGGATCCGAACGAACATCTAACAAAGTTTGTACAATACGCAGACACAGTGAAAGAAAATGAAGTAACTCCAGACGCGATAAGACTTCGTCTTTTCCCATTCTCTCTTAGAGACAGAGCGTGGACATGGTTACAATCTTTACCATCCAACTCCGTTACGACGTGGGAACAATTGAAGAACGTCTTCTTAGCGAGATATTTTCCGCCAAGCAAAACTGCTATGCTTAGAGCTCAAATCAACGGATTTCGACAAAAAGATACTGAATCTCTTTACGAAGCATGGGAACGATTCAAAGATATGATGAGAACATGTCCTCACCATGGTCTAGAAGACTGGGTGACAATCCATACTTTCTATAATGGGCTTCTATACAATACTAGATTAACAATAGACGCTGCCGCGGGCGGTGCACTTATGGATAAGCCATACGATGAAGCCTATTAATTAATCGAAAACATGTCACAAAACCATTGCCAATGGGAAGGTGAACGCACTCCAACAGAGAAAACCACAGTGAACGGTGGGATGTACGAGATCAGCAGCCTTGAAAAGTTCAACGCTAAAGTAGATGCTCTAGCACAGAAGATTCACAGTCTGACCGTTAACCCTACTGCAACCGTCGCTGCCGTAACTCCAAATTGCGAGTTATGCGGAAGCACCACTCATAATGCACCCGAATGCCCATTGCTAGCCGGAATCCCACCAGACCAGGTAAATTATGCTCAAGGAAATTCTTACGCAAATACTTACAACCCAGGTTGGCGAAATCATCCAAACTTTTCTTACAAAAGCGAAAATGCATTGCAAATGCCTACTGCTCCACCAGGATATCAGAAATCAGCTGCCGCTCAGAATGCACCTAGGAAATCCAACCTCGAATTGATGATGGAAAAATTCATAGCTACTCAAGCTCAAACAAATAAAGAATTCCTGAATCAAAACATACACACTAGCGAGCAAATTAAACAGTTGACCGGAAAAGTAGACGCTTTAGCCACCCACAACAAAATGTTAGAAACACAGATATCACAAGTGGCTCAACAACAAGCCTCTGCTGCCGCACCTGCTGGCACATTTCCTGGACAACCCGAACAGAATCCAAAAGGCCAAGCAAATGCTGTAATACTAAGAAGTGGAAAAGAATTGGACGAACCGATCGATCCGAGGACCGAAAACTCAGCCATGCAACAAAAACCAACTGAACAAGCAGAAAAGGAATCCGAGTTAGAGAAGAAGGAAGACAACGAGAAGGAGGATACCGCAAGTGAAAAAACTCAAGCACCTCCAGTGCCATATAAACCACCTATCCCTTATCCTCAAAGATTAATAAACTCCAAAACTTCAGGACAGTTTAAGAAATTTGTAGAGCTCCTTAAACAGCTAAATATTACTATTCCTTTTACAGAAGCGATAACTCAAATTCCGTCATACGCTAAATTTCTCAAAGAAATCCTGTCGAATAAGAGGAAGATCGAGGATAACGAAACAGTTACACTTACTGCAGAGTGTAGCGCCATTATTCAAAACCGCATGCCTCCTAAATTAAAAGACCCAGGTAGTTTCTCCATACCCTGCGTCATAGGAAAGTTCGTAATAGACAAAGCTCTATGCGATTTAGGAGCCAGTATCAGTGTTATGCCTTTATCTATATGCAAAAAGCTGAATATGGGAGACCTCAGACCAACCAAAATGTCCGTTCAATTAGCTGACCGATCAGTAAAATACCCCGTCGGAATACTGGAAAACGTTCCAGTACGCATAGGACAATTCTACATTCCAACCGACTTCATAATCATGGACATCAAGGAGGACACCGTTACCCCAATTATCCTAGGAAGACCGTTCCTAGCTACAGCCGGAGCGATTATAGACGTGAAGAAAGGAAGGCTAACATTCGAAGTAGGAGAAGAAAAGATAGAGTTCATTCTCACCAAGTTCTTACAAGCACCAGCCATAGACGATACCTGCTATTTAGTAGACGAAATTGACGAATGCATAAGAGAACTTGAAAACAAAGAGACCACGTATTCAGAAATAATAAAGATTCAAATACCCGATATTTCTGAAGACGACGATTGGCGTAAACCGTATAAAGACGACAGCCTAAGCGAAAGCTTAGCACTGACTCCAAACCACATGCCAGGTCCGAAGAACCCATCTTTAGAACTTAAAACACTACCCAAAAACCTTAGATATGAATTTCTAGACGATGAACTAAAAAGACCAGTGATAGTCAACGCCGACTTAGGACAACCAGAAACCGAAAAGCTATTAGAAGTCCTAAAGAAGTACCCCACCGCGTTAGGCTATAACATAAGTGATCTAAAAGGTATAAGCCCTTCGATCTATATGCATCGAATTACAATAGAGGAAGACTCTAAAACCTCTCGAGAGCATCAGAGAAGACTGAACCCCATCCTAAGCACCGTAGTCATAGATGAAGTAAAGAAATTGCTAGATGCAGGAATCATCTATCCGATCTCCGATAGTGAGTGCGTCAGCCCAGTTCATGTCGTACCAAAGAAAGGAGGAGTCACTGTAGTTAAAAACGAAAAAGGCGAATCAATAACAAAAAGAGTCGTGACCGGAAGCAGGATGTACATTGATTATAGAAAGCTTAACAAGGCCACACGCAAAGATCATTTCCCGTTACCCTTCAGAGACCAAATGTTGGAAAGATTAGCCAAACATTCATACTTCTGCTATCTAGATGGTTACTCAGGATTCTTCCAAATTCCCATTCATCCTGATGACCAAGAAAAGGCTACATTCACCTGTCCCTATGGTACTTTTGCTTACCGCCGAATGTCGTTCGGACTCTGTAATGCTCCAGCAACCTTCCAAAGATGCATGATGGCAATCTTTGCAGATTTCATAGATAACATCATGGAAGTATTTATGGACGATTTCTCGGTATGTGGACAAAGTTTCGAAGGATGCCTACAAAACTTAGAAATGGTATTAGAACGTTGCGTAAAAGTGAACCTCATCCTAAATTGGGAAAAATTCCATTTTATGGTCCGACAAGGAATAGTTCTAGGACATGTCATATCAGATAAAGGAATTGAGGTCGACAAAGCTAAAATAGAGATTATAAAAGATCTCCAACCTCCAAAATCCGTACAAGAAATACGGAGTTTTCTGGGACATGCCGGTTTCTACCGAAGATTTATAAAAGATTTTTCGAAAATCACAAAACCTCTGACCGGCCTGTTGATGAAAGATGCTGAGTTCTTCTTCGACGACGACTGTCTAAAAGCATTCGAAACATTAAAATCAGCCCTTATCACCGCACCAATCATGCAACCACCCGATTGGCGACTACCGTTCGAAATCATGTGCGATGCGAGTGATTATGCCGTAGTCGCAGTTCTAGGACAAAGGAAGGACAAGAAACTCCATGCCATCTACTATGCCAGTAGAACCTTAGATCCTGTCCAAATGAACTACACTACCACAGAAAAGGAACTTCTAGCAGTTATATTTGCGCTTGACAAATTCCGTTCTTACTTAGTAGGAGCAAAAATTATCATATACACAGACCATGCTGCCATAAGGTACCTAATAAGCAAAAAGGATGCCAAACCAAGACTATTGAGATGGATCCTGTTATTACAAGAGTTTGACTTAGAAATCAAAGATAAGAAAGGAACCGAGAACATTGTTGCAGATCACTTATCCCGAATAGAAGGCATCAAACATGAACCAGTACCGATAAATGACGATTTCCCGTACGAACGTCTAATAGCCAAATTAGAAAGTGACATACCCAACTCAATCTCGGAAGATCCAGAATTCGAAAAAGCCGTAGAAGCCTTCTATGCACAAGTCACATTACCCTGGTATGCTGACATCGTTAATTACCTCGCTGCAGGCGTGCTTCCACCGGATCTCACTTATCAGCAAAAGAAGAAATTCTTCCACGATCTGAAACACTATTATTGGGACGAACCTCTACTCTTCAAGAGAGGGACCGACAATATATACCGTCGCTGTGTTCCAGAGGAAGAAGTAGAAAATATCATTTCCCAATGCCATTCAGCACCATATGGTGGTCATGCTAGTACATCCAAGACGTGCGCTAAGATTCTCCAAGCCGGCTTATTCTGGCCTAACCTCTGGAAAGACGTTCGCATCACTGTGCTAAAATGTGATCGATGCCAACGAACTGGCAACATCTCACGATGCGATGAAATGCCTCAGAAAGGAATCTTAGAGGTAGAAATCTTTGACGTATGGGGAATAGATTTCATGGGACCATTCCCACCTTCTTTTGGTAATAACTACATACTAGTCGTTGTCGATTACGTGTCTAAATGGATAGAAGCCATTGCTGCTCCAACAAACGACGCACGAGTAGTAATCAAACTCTTCAAAAACACAATCTTTCCTAGATTCTATATACCCAGACTCGTCATTAGTGACGGCGGATCTCACTTCATATCGCGAATATTCGATAAACTTCTCTCTAAATATGGAGTCCGACACCGGGTAGCTACACCTTATCACCCGCAAACTAGTGGACAAGTAGAGGTCTCGAACAGAGAAATAAAACAGATATTGGAAAAGACTGTCGCTACCTCAAGGAAAGATTGGTCGTCAAAGCTACAAGAAGCTTTATGGGCTTATAGGACCGCTTTTAAGACACCAATAGGTACTACACCCTACAAATTAGTTTACGGTAAATCCTGCCATCTCCCTGTAGAATTAGAGCATAAGGCCTTCTGGGCCATTAAGACACTCAATTTCAACTACACCGAGGCAGGAGTAAAGCGAATCTTGAACTTACACGAATTAGAAGAACTTCGATTAGACGCTTACGAAAATGCCCGTATCTATAAAGAACGAACTAAAAAGTGGCATGATAAACGTTCAGTCAGGAAACAATTCAGTGTGGGAGACATCGTATTGCTCTTTAATTCAAGATTAAAACTCTTCCCAGGTAAACTAAAATCTAGGTGGTCTGGACCTTATGAAGTGACTAAAGTACTTCAGAGTGGAGCTGTTGAAATTACCGATAAGACGAATGCACCGTTTATCGTAAATGGGCAACGTCTAAAACATTATAATAAGAACGAAACCAGCCCTCAAGTCTGCAGTATAACACTGCTTGAGCTTCCAGCTCAAACACCCAAATAGCTTGTCACCAAGCTATCGTCAGGCTTTAGACGTTAAAAACAGCGCTTACTGGGAGGCAACCCAATTTCCCTCGTTATTGTATTTCATTTTTATTTAAAATTTTGCTTTGAAAATCCAACAAAAATTCTAAACTTATAATTATTATTACTTTCTACTTTCGTTTGTTTTCATATTTTTATTTTATTTTATTTTTCTCTTTTGTCTTTTGTTTCTACCGCTTTTTGTTTTCAAAAATCCTGACTTCAAACTCCTGTTTTAAACTTTTCAGGATTTTTAAAGTCTTCAAAACATTCCTTCTGTTTTCTCCGAATTACCTGCGAGTATGGCCGAGTACGACTTCACAAAGGTTCACTTTCGAGGACTAGCTCAAAAGGCAAGATTTGCAACACTAACTGAAAGGGAAATCGCCTTAACGCTGTATTATGATAAGTCTACCATGGATAAACTAGGAATCACGGATAACATTCAATACCTGTTCAATCAACTGGGTTGGGAGAACACTGCTTTGAAAACACGTTTTGCTACCTATAAGGATCTTACCTATGAATTCCTTAGTTCTTTCAGATACATACCCAACTATGGCTTTGGATCCAACACAGAGCTGATTACCTTCCGATTGTTTGGAATGGACCAAACCCATAGCCAGATGTCACTAGCTAACCTCCTAGGATTTCCTAGCGGACCGCATGTGTTCATCAGTGCAGAAGATGACGATATTGATTTTCAACTCGACCAATTCTGGGGTAGAATCACAGGCGACTATCACCCTGAACCAGACAAAATGTATAATGATGATATCCATAACCCAGCTTTCAGATACTTCCATAAGATACTAGCTCACACCCTGTTTGGGAAAGAAGAAAATATTACTACAGTATCTAAAGAGGAGTTATTCATCATGTTCTGTGCTTCTCAGGGACGTACAGTAAATGCAGTGTCTTTCATGATGAGATCTTTCAAACGCCTCACGCAGGAACCACAAACACCTATTCTTATAGGAGGCCTCGTGACAATGATTGCCCACGAGCTTGGTCTTAGATTCCACTTAAATGCAAGCACTCGTTTTGGCACCATCCAACCCATGAACATACAATTCTGCTTTAACAGGCACATTTTAGGAACTATGGGACCAGGACCGTATGAGTACCTCATTAACGAAAAACCAGTACAGCTATTCACACTGCCTGATCATCTGATGACAAGTATCCATAATAAGGACAACTGGCTTTATGAACTGGATGAGCCTATGGGACCTCCTTCACCACAGTCAACACCACAGAACTATATGTATGACAGTGACCATATCTCTGAGGCACATGACTATATGTACTATGAGGATGCTGTATCCGAAACTGAAGTAGACCCTATGACTCCTCCGCACTACGACACCTATCCTGAGCCTATCCCTGAGGAGACCACCGACAAAATGGATATCGTTCTTCCCCGATTGGACAACGTTGATGCAGCTCTGACTACTGTAAAATATGACATCGCAGGCATACACAGCGAACTGGTAGTCTTCATGGACTTAGTTTGTGACCAGCTCGACTACTACGCACGGAAATTCGATGAGTTGAAGACACGAAAAGACTAGATACTAGTTTTAGCAGTAGATTCAGTTTAGTTTGGTTTAGTTTAGTTTCGTTTAATCATTTGGAATTTTCGCATTGTTACTTTCTTTATGTACTACATACAATCATTTCAATTTCATGTTATTTCAATCATAGTCTATAACGCATTGTCATATCAATACTAGGCCTAAAAGTCACTGCAAGAACGCCCTCAGAGCAAAATTCTGCGTTCTGCAGATTTTGCTGGTGTGACGACCGTCACAGGACCCTGACGAGCGTCACGCGGGTGACGACCGTCACACATACGTGACGACCGTCACGAACCCAGAACTGCTATCTGATATAACAGGGTTGCGTTTTCTCTCCCACTACCCTCATTTCAACTTCCAATCATCAAAACTCCTCCCCCACTACAAATTTTCGTTTTCCCCATATTGCACCATATATTTCAACTCCAATCTCAACTTCCAACCACACTTCTGTCAATTTTTCCCACTTTGCAGAACAACCCCAATCTTCAGAACCCTCTCAATCTTCCAACAATGGCGAGAAATACCGAAACCCCGGACATCAGTAACATTGCCTTTAGCGAAGGTGACTTAGGCGAAAGACAGAGGGCAAACTACATCGCATTCCATCAAAGGTCGCTCCAGCCGACTCATTATCCACACATTCCGTCGCTTACGGAGCTCGGACTCCTTGAAGGCGTAACTTGGATGCTTCAAAGAGCAGGCATCTGGAATCTCTGCACCAATCCACTGCCAACTTACGAATAACTCACTCTCGAGTTCTTGAGTTTGTTTACCTACGTCACATCCAGCGGCGACCTCAACCAACATTCCGGTGCCGCATGTTTTCGGATGTTCGGCACAAACTACCAGGTGAACCAGAACCAGATAGATGCCCTCTTACAACTTCCTCGAGGCGACAATGCTCACCGCCGCCTCACCGATCAGTTCCAGCACGAAGCTTTCGCACTGTGGTACCAGTTGACCGACATCAATGCCGATGGTTGGGACTCTCTGCACGCCACGCATATCCATAACCCAACCATCCGGTACTTTCACAGAGCATTGAGCAACACAATCTTCGCCAGGGACAGCAACCATAAGGTGAACTCGAAAGAGCTCTTCTTCCTCCATTGTGTCTTCAACAACGAGCCTGTCAACGCCGCTCCGTTCCTGTTGGCTCACATTCAGGCCAACTGCAACCGTGGCTCGAAGCCATTTTACTTTGGCGGGATTATTTGCACTTGGGCTGAACCTTGGCGACCGCCTCCAGCACCTCTATTCCATCCCCTCAGTGTTCCTTGACACCGACCAATGCAGAGCCTCTCACCTTATCCGCTCCAGAGCCGACGGCAAGTACCATCCGGTAGTGCGTGGCAAAACCGTCTGAAGCATCATCCTTCCATCACGCACCCGCACACACCCAGAGGATCGTACCAACTGGTTATTTGACCTCACTGCCCCTCCTGCTGCCGCTGTTCCTACTCAGGACCACACCCAAGGTTCTGACGATGAAATCCAAGCTGAGTTGGACAGGTCCAAGCAACCAGAGGCATCGCAGCCTCCTCCTTCCGAAGGTACACCCTCTCTCCGCCGCCACCATCATCCAGTGCTCGACTACACAGAAGAGGACCTCCGCCGCTCTCTCGACCAGTAGGCACAAATACTTGTTATGCTGCAGCAGCAGAATTAGCGAGCTGACCAGTTCGAAGCTTGGCACCGGACTCAAATGCAACAACTTCAAACCGGCCAAGCTACCATTACTGAGAACCTGGCGAATCTGACTTTGCAGGTCGAAGGACTCCGAGACACCGTCTACCTCACAGGAGCTATGAGTTATGAGGACAGAGTAGCCCTTGCCAGAGCCAGAGGACGCCAGCGCGGACGTGACCGAGGCAGCGAACGTGATTAGTTATCCATTTTTCCTTATTTGTTTACTATATTTCCAGTTTATTTGTACTTTCTTTTCAGTTGTACCTCCCTCTCGCATGTTTCAAAAATCAGTGGGGACACTGATTGAGATAGTGTGGGAGCGGAGCCTTTATTTCCATTCCACTGTACTTTGAATTTCGTAATTTCTATTTAAACATTTTCTATTTTTAGCAAATAAAGCTCGTTTATATATCCTTTTTCCGTTACGCAAACATCCCCACATTATTCGACGTAAACAAAAAAATTTTCGTTCGTTCCTCAAAAGCAAAAGCACCACGAGAATGCACCCGAGTTCAAAACAAGTTTTGAAACTCCGAGGAAACGACAGTTCTAACAAAACCAATACCGTCCTGACAACTTAGATCTCCCGTTTATGCGAGTCGGTTTCACTACCTACGCGTACCAAAGTCTCAAGTGTCTACGCAAACTCAGTCCCAAGTAGTTTATACTAGCAGTCAGCACCATCCTAAAGCGCTTCTAAGCGAGCGACCGATGCAAATAAGTGTATGATCTCCAAAGAGATGAAAAATCATGAAAAGAGAGCTAAATAGCCCAAAAGTATAAGACACGTTTCCTTCTAAGTTAGGTGCTCCTCACCCGAGCATTTAGCCCAACGACACGAAAACTCATTGAAAAATCAATGACATAAGCTTATGATCAATGAAGAAGATCAAAAACAGAAATGAGATCATATTCACTAACAGGTCGACTTGCCATGAAAGTGTATGGACAACGGGCTTAATGTGATTGCGCTAGAACAAACAGGGTGAACTTGCCGCGAGAACCTTGACGCCAAGCTACAGTAGCATGACTGGGACCGGTTTGCATAAGAAGGAGACCTCCGAAGACTTGTAGTCCAGTGTCGTCATGGTACTCGTTTTGTTCTTACCAAGAATCCCGATTTTTCCCAACTTTGCGAACGAAGAAGTTGCCTCGTGCTTGCCGACTTTTTCATGTTTTACTTGAGGACAAGCAAAGATTCAAGCTTAGAGGAGTTTGATAACACGAAATCGTATATATATTTTGATGCATAATTCAACTAAAGTTTAACTGTTTTCGATCCGATTTCGGGTTATTTCCGTGTTATTTGTCTGATGTTTTGCAGGTATTCAACGATCACGTCTAAACAAGGCAATATGAAGAAAAGAAGCAATCTCAGATGAAATATGGACGAAAAAGGAGTGAAAACATCATGAAAAGCGCAGAAGGCTGTTTTTGCTGATGTGACGACCGTCATGCAGGCAAAAACGCCCCACTTCAATTACACGTTAAAGAAGCAGTTCCAAGTCCCAAATAGTGGACCACTACTCCCTGATTTTTCTGCCTCAAAGTCCACCCTCTCCAATGATAACCGTTAGAATTCCATTTCTATAAAAGCGGAAGAAGGGAACCTCAGAAAGAGAGCCGCATTCATACAACGAAGTGCTGCCAAATTTATTTCCAGAGCAAACCTTTCCAGTTTAATATTCTTATTTGTTTCTCTTTACTTTTCCTGTATTCTATTTTCATTCTTCTGTAATTTTTACTTTTATTGTACGATCAAATTGGCACAAAGACCAGAATCCTGCCAACATCTGTGGAGGATCTGCCCAAAGGCCAATTGGAATATTTACAGGTTTCTCATTTCAATTGTAATTCCAGTTTTATTATAATGCAAATTATTATTTTTATTGTTTTTATTTATGTTTTATCTTTCCCAAATCCATGTCTAGCTAAATTTAAGTAATCGATATGTAGTAATAATTCGAATGGGATTTGACAACAACTGGTGAAAAACTTTCTTTTCAAAAGTAATTTATGGTCTGAGTGTTTAAAATTAATTTACGAAATAAACTTCGTCGCGAAAGCGAGAACTTATTTAAAAGTAGTTTTGCCACGAAAGTGGGAAATTAATTAAGATACGAACCAACAAGTGAAAGCTGCGGTAAGATCAGATAGTAAACACTAGTCATCCATTTTAATAACAGCGAAAGCACTTTAAAATGAATTAGAACTTAGAGATTTCCAAAAAATATTTTTAACCCCGAACGGGATACGAAAGTGTACGTTTGGCCCTTAGGATTATGATTAGCGTCAATAACCATCGTGAGGCGAGAGTCTTTAAATCACCATTTTCTGCTTAAATAAACTCTGAAAATTATTTCATACACCGGTAACTTGTCAAATCCCTGAAGAACCCAATTATTGCATATCGATTCAATCATTTATAATCTAAGTAGCATTCTTAGTTCCCTTTTAGTGACAATCTTATTCCCTTAAACATATTCTACCTAGCTAAACATAGTAACTCCCGAGAACACTAGTTTGATTACGAGTCCCTGTGGGATCGATACCTATTATTACTACACGATAGACTATGCACTTGCAGTTAGGTTGTATTAGACATAGAAAGTCGCGATCATGCAAAATATCATTGCCTTACTCATTTGAAACTTGTGTGTGATATCAAATCTCCCCAACTGTCATGAATGTTGCATGCTGCATATTTAAGTTGTTGTTTTTATATGTCATTTTCTGTTTGGTAAGGTTTTCATCTATTTGTTGAGCATGTTCTTATATGTTAGAATCATTATGGTATGTGCATAACATTGGTTCCTTCACAAACTCATTGCTTGCCAAAAATGTCTTGTTGTACCAAAACCTGTTTCAAAACAACTTGTTCTTGCAACCAATATGTCAATTCCTGTGCCAGTTACAATGAGCTTGATTCCTATGCATGATCACATTCCTTATCATATTTATGATGTGTGTATATCCTTATTTTGGTTTAAAACTTCATAATTTGAAGAATGCACCTGCTGCCACATGAGCTTGCCAAGGCAGTTTTTCACATTTCTTACAACAATATGCCTATTTTCATTCCAATTGTCCTATGCTTATTTTGTGAGTTGAAACTCATTCCTTGTCATGATAATGATATGTGCACATTATTTGTTTGCTCTGTTCTTGCCTGCTTTCTCATTTCACTCATAATTGCAATTTCATACTCGAATATGCCTTGAACATACCAAAGTTGTTGTTCTGTTTGTATATGCCTAATCTTTGAGTTGTAAGTCATCCATATGCTTGATTCTAATGTGTGTAGATGATTGGATTGATCAATGTTTACCTGCTTTTGCATTTCACCCTCTGTCGCTTCCGCGAAAATAAGGTGCCGGCAAAACAGAAGAGTCGCCACCTTTCGTTATTTATCCCTCAGAACGGGAAAGGAAACGATCGGAAAAACCTGACGAAAAGGTATAAGACAAGGTCATCGCAACCGTTGTCTGGGTTCGGGAGTCGGTTATGCAAGGGGAAGGTATTAGCACCCCTCACGTCCGTCGTACTCGACGGGATCCACGCTTGTTGTGTTTACTGGACGAGTTGGTTTTATCTATCTACCTATCAAGGCTTGCTTAAAAAGAAAAGAAAATGACTCGGCAAAACGTCGCACTTTATGCCTACGTATTCTCATTAGAGAATGAGAAATCAGAGTCAACGTAGTTCGGCTAACTACGGGTTACGGGGAAGGTGGCTCGCCAATACGTCAGTATTGTGCCTACGTACTCTCAACAGATATGAGAGATCAGAGCTTACGTAGTTCGGGATAATACGGATTACGGGGATTCAGATTCATCTGTTTTATCGAGTAGGGTTAAACAACAGTTCCAACAATTAGGGACAAAGCCTGTTTGCGATAGAACTAAGGGTTAACAACACTCTTTTCTTCAGAAAAGCTTTCCTTTGAATTATGGGCCCACGGGGCGAAAAGGTTTGAAGTTTGTTTTCTGTCTTTTACGAAAGAACTGTTTTTTATTGTGTCTGCAATTTCAATCGCACTAAAGACTATGACCTGAGAGTGAATGCGTCGCATGTCACCCAAAGGGTGCCATACTAAACATCCAGACTGTTGAAAAGAAACTCTCCAACAATCCTTTCTCAGATAGCTTAAGGCTCGTAACGTACGAAAGAAATCATTCATGATTACTGTATATTAAGCTGTTTTGAGATGAGAAGAGAGCAGGCTCAACTAAAGGGAGACTATCAAGTCCTAATGTTGTCATGCCAAGGATTCATCCTATGGTTGAAGTTTGAAACAGGGAACTCCTAGAAGTTATCATGCATAGGTTTCAACCTAAAGTTCTATCATCACTTCCTTATCAAAGGAAGTGAGATTCCTAGGGGATCATGTCAATGATAAACATAAACAGATAAAGCATCAGCTTAAACAGTAAACAGATATACAATAAACGACTGTAAAATGCATGCAATGCAAGTGAGGGAGAAAATGTGTGTGGGGCAGCAGCCTCCACAAGCTCGTCTCGACCTCAAGCCAGATATGAATAACAATAATCATACAGAAGAAATAATATGCTATCAGGCAAGATATAATAACAACTGCAATCATACAGTAAAAATAACATGCTATCAAGCAAACACAAACCACATGGGCAAGGGAGCTGGGCTCTACCGAATACCCGCAAGCAAAGCCATACAGTAACAATACAAGCATAGGGAGCAACTCAACCTCTATTGCAATCATGCTCCTAGCTTAAAGTCAGTCTAGATATGAACTTATTCTAATGCATCAAGCAAAACAAACAAGCCCCATCAATACAGAAAAGAAAGCAGATCAACAGCTCCTACAATAATGCTCTCGTCAGACAGCAGTCCAGTTGTCAGACTTCCACCACCCTTCAAGGCTATCATCTTCAAGGGCAAGTATCAACCTGCTTCTTCAAGGTTTCAATCCATCAAACATAAGTATCAACTTGTTCTCTCTTCCCCAAGCTTCAGCTCTTCAGTCAATTCCACCCTCAGGCTTCACTCTTAACTACAAGTGTCAACTTGGTTCCTTCAGGCTCTCAATGCATCAATGCAAGTATCAACTCATCCTTTATTCCTCAAGCCTCAGCTCTACACTCAATCTCCATTGGATTTTCAAATATCAACTTGGTCTTCAAGCTTCAGCTCTCTTTGCTCTACCAGTATCAACTTGGTTTTCTTCTCCTACAAGCTTCAGCTTCTCATAGTAGTCTTCAATCACCTGGAAGTGTCAACTTCATCCTTTAATTCTTTAAGCCTCAGCTCTTCACTCAATCTCCATTGGATCTTCAAGTATCAACTTGTTCTTCTTGCTCTTCAAGCTTCAGCTGCAATGGCAATGCTCAAGGAATCATCCTCTTCCACACTCTTCAATGAAGTCCTCATCTTCAAACTCAAGTCCAACATCTTTCAAGATACTCAAACCAGAAGACAATTGATTTAACAGAATGAGTGGAAATGATAAACTGCTTATTGACAACCAAAGGAAGCCTGTAAGGGTTCATCATTATGAGAGACTGGTTCCCTCAAAGTTCTACTTCCCAGATAAAGCCACTCATCCCTCCAAAGGAGGGATATGAATATCTTAGAAGGACTTTTGGTCATTGGGAGGAATGGAAGCACAAGATGCTTTCCATATTTGTGAAAGAAGTCATTCTAACTCTAAGGCTCTCCCTATGTCTCCTACCTCCTAAATCTTCATCAGGCACCTTCAGGCACAAGCAACTCCAAGCAACTTCAAGCATCCTCACCTTGTCTTCAACTTGTCTTCAATCTCAACCAAAGGCAAACAAAGCAAAAACCCTAATCTAAGGGGACTAAAGAAGTTAATATAGTTGAGTTAGTAAGTTAGGATCACCTAAAATCTAGTACTAAAGTTAGTCCTAACTAAAATACTAAAACCAATTGTAAAATCCTACAAAAATAACTATGGGAACCTAGGTCAATCATGACTCTACCATATTAATTCCAGAGATCAAATCATCAAATAAGACCTAGAAATAAATTCTACACCACAAGGTACTAAACCTAAACCCTAAAAGGAAGCACCTAAAGCTCAATCTAGCAAACACACCTACTTTCATCACAAAAATGTGATAAAAATGCTATGGGAGCATACATGTCTAAGCTAATCACACACAAAAAATCAGGATCAAAATCATCACCACATGATCACACAAAATTCCACAAAATTAAGTATCAAACATAACCATTTTAATATCAATTAAAATCTAAAATTCCCATAAAATCAGAAAATTCATGAAATGAAAATATTTTTTACCTAAAAAATACTAGACTCAATCATGAATATAATGCAAAAAGAATGGGATTAATTGGATCATTTTTCAATTTTATATGATTTTATCAAGAACCATGAATAAAATTAAAAATCAAAAGAAAATCAAAATAAAAAGATAAACACGCGGTGCAACTAGCAAGGAAAATCAGTTCACAACATGGATTGGGCTCGCTGGGAGTGTGGATAGGGGTTTCAGACTTAAGCCCAATGCCACCTAGTAAGTGAAACGCACCGTTTCACTTACTCAGACTCTCTCACGAATTCGAATTAATCCTGCCCGTGGGATACATGGTTTAGTCAAAGTCTTCATGCTGATCCAATGGTGCTAACATCATCACCTTCATTTGAATAAATCTGGAGGGAAGAACCTCCATTGAAACAGAGCTCTCATGCTCATCTTCATCACATTCGCATCTCACGAAATCTCCATCAAAATTCAAGATCTAAAGCACTAAATCACTCTAAATTGAACACTGAATCTAACCCTAGCCTCATAATTGATTGAATCAGTCTCTAACCTTAAACACGATCAAGAATCAAAATTATGCTCAGACCTCAATTATCACCATTCTTCAAATTGTTTGGTCTAAAATGATCACCACATTACCCTGCCCAGTTCTTGCTATAATACTCACATTATCTCTCAATATCCAGCATGTTCTTGATCCAATCAGAAATTGTGTCACCTCATTGATCATCATCAAATCCTCTCTAAGTTTCCAGAAACGATCTCCTAACCACGTACTATCGATCTAACCTAACAAATTAACCTAATTCTTCTTAAATTAAGGTGAGGGATGAAAGTTTCAAACCTGTGAATTCTTGAGTAACAGATGTAGCAATTCTTCAATTCAACCCTTCTACTGCTCTGGAATCATTCAGTGCACCAAGTTCTTGCTTCTGTATGCAAGAGAATCGACTGCAAATGCTTGGAACTCTAAATCCGATGGTGACTTGCAGGTGCTGAAAATCAATTGCAAGAACACGATCCTTCAAGGCTTTGGCTATGGAGTTGATCTGGAATCATTCAGTATCCTCCATAGAAGTTGTTGAAATCAAAAGAAAGGAAGAAGATGGTGTAGAATGCAGAAACCGATCTCAAGTTGCAATGAACAATGTGAAGTTGCAAACTCTCTTCTCTCCCTCAATTCTCACCAACCTTTGCTTTGGATCAACTCTACTCAATATATAGAACATGTGTGGATGATCTAGAACCCTCTAGATCCTTCTAATGAGAAATCCAATCTCTCATGTCATGAGAATTTCAACCTTATGCCATGGTATGCATAGTTCTGTTTGCAGCTTGGAATCCATCCCATTCTCTTCCAATTTCTCCCCTAGTGACATTTTGAAAGTGTTTGGCTTGCAAGGGGCCTTGGTTATACCTTGATTCTAGGTTTTGCAAATGTTACTTATGATGTAAGTAACTACTTTTCAAAGCAAGTCCACCAATTGAATTTCAATTCAAAAATGTGGCTAAACCAATGTTCTTCAAATGTTTTCTAGAGTCAAAATGATATATTACATGCCTTAGTTTGGATGTGTAGGTCAAAAATATCAATTTTCAACTTTGGTTCATTTAACTTATACCCTTATTTTAGGTCATTTTTGCAACTTTGAGCTAAAAGCACTTCCAACATCTCATGACCTCTTTACTAACATTAAAACATCATTTTGAACAAGTTTGATGTTGAACATTTTCCCATTTGAAGCTTGGAAATAGGAGTTATGGCCTTATGCTTGAAATGACCTATAATCTCCAAATGACCAAAATGCCCTTGACTTGTCAAAGCCATAAGTTCTACAAATCCTATCAAGGACTTCTAGTACTCTCTAGAAAGCTAATAGGATAAGGAACAACATTCATGTAGACTAAAAGTTCATAGGAATCATCCTTCTTGGGCAAAAGTTTGATGCAATTTGGGTAACTTTCAAGCCCCCAAATTCACATACCTCAGATGACCTGTAACTTGTCAAAGTCATAACTTGAGTTCTACAAATCCTATCAAGTACTTCTAGCACTCAAATTAAATCTAAGAGCATGCTCTACAACATTCATGTTGGGGGCAAGATGAGATGACAATCACATCTTGAGCTAAACTGCCTTGAAGACAGGGGTCAAACTAGGGGATTTTACATTGTCAAGCCTTAGAAACCCTAGCTTGAAACTTCTCAAGCTCTTCAATCATGATGAGTTGACCTTGGAATCATCCTTATAACATCTCAATGTATCAATCCATGATCACATGGCTCTTGGATTAGGTCTCAACCTTCTTCAAATCATCAGTTGACCTAGGGTTGACCCAGTCAAACCCTAATTACACCACTCATGGTTGAGTCTTCTTAATCTTGCACAATGACCTGTCTAGGCTTCAAAATGATCTTCAACACTTCTCATGAGCTCTCTCAAGACCTCAAGTCCAACTTCATGGCTTCAAAATCATCTGAGGACTTCCCACAACTCTCAAGTTAGGAGGCACACACTCTTGGTTTCAACCATTCTCTCTGAGGATCTTTTAACTTCTCTGACAAGGATATCAACCCTTGAACACTTGAATAGCCTTCTTAGCTAGCTTCAAAATCTTGTATAGCCCTTGATTGGTAATCATACCTCTTGATCTCCTGCATACATGTCAATGAAATGCAAATGATAATGCTAATGTGAATGAAATGAAACATGAGCTAGGTAAAGAAAAGTTGGGCAAATTTTGGGGTGCAACACCCTCAAACTGCATTTTTAAGCTAAAACCTACCATGACCATGCCAATTTCTTTCTTGCTTGCAATATTCCTAGTTTTTGAGTTGTAACTCATTCTTTTATGCATTTATGACATGTATGTGCTATCCCTTTGACATGAGACCATTTAGTCTTAGCTAGACCAGTTTGTGCCATTTTGTTGCCAACTTTTTTGAAAACCACTGCCACACACTTCACTTTTTCTGGTTTGATTGGTTTTGGGCTAGTTCATGAAACATTGGACCTCTAATAGTATTTGAAACTTGTATGTGCATGAATCAATCAACTTGATATGTCTTATTTTGCTATCATGACAGCCCTACCTCACATGTTTGGCACAATTGCATTTTGGTATCCATTGTCTTGTTATGTGCATTCCATGAGTATCTTAAGTGCTAGCATCATTCCCTATTGTATTTGAAACTTGTGTGTGGCATTTTTCTAACCTCAAGTTGTTCCAATCTTGTTTTGATTCCAATGATGCATTTCCATGTGTTAATCAAGCAGTTGACTTATGAATTTCAATTCCATGATGTTTGTGAACAATTTTTGAAGGATAGACACATTCCATATGATGTTTTGAGGATGTATGCAAGGTCTATTCATTTCAATTATGCTTGTTACTTGATTTGGTCTCAATTTTGCATTTTCATCCAATCTCACTTGTTAGGCATAACAGTCATGTTTTGTGTTTGAGTTTGGTATGGTAACTAGTGTATGCTTGCTCCTTATTGCATTTCCAATATGTTGGTTGAGACGTCATGATGTTCATGTTCAATCTTCCCATTCTGTCTTGACAGTGGCATCATTTTCATGCTTCATTTTGCAATTCATGTTCCTATTATATGTTGTTGATCTTTGCTTGAGCATTAGGGGTGCAACACCTCTGTTATGACATGTTTGACTTGTGTATGATGCCTTTTGTTGGATTTGAACTCAGATTTGATGTGTGGTTTTCAAAATGCAACCCAATTGCCAAACTTGCATCTTGCATCGTGTTTTTATTTCAAAGCTTCATTTCAAACTTCCAACTGCACCATCTTAATGCTCATGAAAAAACAACCAGGTTTGAATAAAATTTCATCAAAAAAGATTAAGATTTGACATAGTTATGAATCAAAACGCCTTTTGAAAATTGCCTTTTTCTTGTTTCATCTTGCCCAGAAAAACCATGAAAATATACCTTACCTATTTATGGGGGTGGCTTTGTACTTGGATGTACAGTCACCCCAATGGTAATCAACTTGCGCTATTCTTGCCTTTCACTTGCCTTTCCAGGGTTCAATCCTTGGGACCAACCCTTTTTGTTGTTTTACTTTCCATTTATGATTGATTTTATTTTCTTCCTTGCTTTCATTCCCACTACCAGCGTGTGTGTGTGCCCCAGTGGTTGAGTGTGTGTGTTTGTAAACACAAGGGCCTAGGTTCAACTCCCAGCTTGGCCCTTTCCCCTTCTTTTTTATTTATTTGTGTTATTTTATTGTCATAAATCAATTAACTTCAAATATATGTAACTTGTTCATCTTTCATCCTTTTTAACTCATTCTTTTTGCAATATGTTCATTTTATTGTCTAATTTCATGTGATGTAAAAATATTCCATATTGTTCATAATTATGATACCCTTTGTCTATGTGAATTTTGATTCTTTGTTAAGATCTTTATCTCGGATATTGTTGAATTCCTTTAAACCACGCTGGAATTGTCTTGTGAGATTTTGCTTGTGTTTATTTCCCATATGTTAGTTAACATGTTAGGACTTATTTTCTCTTGGTTGTCACCTTGATCTCATATTATTTTCCTCCTAAATCGTGATTTAAAACTGTTATGACATATTTGATTGTCATCAATGCATATTGTTGTTACACTTGATACACCTTGAATTTATGACATGTTTACTTTCAAATTGTGATTTGCTTACATGGTTGTCACCTTCATCTTTTCCAATATTTGTAAAGATATGCTTCCAATCTTTGTTAAGATATGCTTTCATCTTTGTTAAGATATACCTTCATCTTTGTCAAGATATGCCTAGGTCTTTACCTTTTCTTTAAGACTTGTAAGAACTCATATTTGCTTGCCTATTGTAATATGCTTGCATGCTTTGGTTATAACTATTCACCCTATTTGAAGTATTTGCTTATTGTAATACGCATGCCTACTTGATTGTAATCTTATTCATCTTGCTTAATTATTCATTTACTTTGTTAAGTATTTCTTCCCCAAGTGATGGAAATTTTTAGTTCTCATCCAAGTTGCCTCTCTCTCTCTCTCTCTCTCTCTCTCTCTCTCTCTCTCTCTCTCTCTCTCTCTCTCTCTCTCTCTCTCTCTCTCTCTCTCTCTCTCTCCTTCCAAAGGAAAAGTCTCTCCATTGACCCTTGTGTCATTGGATAGTTCATTACCCGTTCCCTCGACTTTGTGAAGTCATCTCAAACCCTAGCTTAGTTAAGTTAGAACATACAAGCCATTAGACTTTGCTTTAAGTCTAGAAAGCCTTACCTACACTAGGAGTGTTCTTCAACTAGAACCCTAGGATAGAGTTTGTAAACTCTATGTAAGAATCATAGTGATGATTACTTACGCCCCTCTTGAGTGTTATAACATAGATCTAGAGAGTTTTGTTAAACTCCACACAAGCATGGATATGTTTGTCCCCCTTTGAACCTTGATCATAATCGAGTTTTCTTCAACCCTAGTGAGGTGAACTACGATTGCTCTGATTCTATCCTAGTTAGGATACGTAGGCAGAGGACACGAAGTCTATGCGAGCAAACTTAGAAATTATCTTTAGGTTTTAACCTACACCTTTTACCCAATCCCAATCCATAGCAAACATTTAGCAAACTTAGCATGCAAATAAACAAAAGGTTCCCGTAGAGTACTACAGATGTTTAGGATGTGAAATACCTACCCTATGCATAACCAACCCCCGATCCCCGAATCTCTTAGCGTTGTTGTTACATCGCGAAAATGGTTTTTCTTTCTTTAGACCTTTCCTTTGGATAAATTAAAGTCCGGTTGTGAATTTAAGAATTAAAGATTCAAGTTAATCAATAGCTTGGTATCACGATTCTCACCGCAACAGAAATGGCGACTTCACTGGGGAAATGAAAGCCCATTTAACTTGAGGGTTTAGCCTATTTTGTTTAATTGCATGCTATATTTGTAAATATTTGCTTAACATGTATATTTGTCAATATATTTGTTTGATTGTTGGGTATTGGGTGCTTTGAATGGTGAGATGGTCCTATACCCGGACTTGAGCGCAATTGTGATAGGATGGTGGTATATTCAAGAAGGCTTATAAGGAGTTGATTCCCGGCCAAGCTAAGTTGAGAAACCACCGCTCAGTGTAGGCCCTCTTGAAAGTTTAGTATTGTTGATTGAGTATTCGTGAAAACAATGCAACTTTCAACGAAGGAGCCCATGACACTGTGGACTTTTAGAATACATTTCACCTACTTTGGCCTTATTAGGACGTAGTGCGATGACTATAAGGAAGTATTTTCGAAATAGTTGATACGCGATACTACACTCAGACGAGATTCTCTTGAGAATATTATCGATTACCAAGTGATTTGGGAAATTGATAATATCTGAAAGATGGGTTGATGACTCTGGGAACTTTGCAGAACCCGTTCGGCAGGTACAATCAATCCGTAGTACAATCCTTGGGGATGGGTAGACCTTGGACCCATGCTCGTCCTTAAACCTAAGCTTGTGTTGTGTGCATATGTGTGCATCTTTGCATTTGCTTGTGTTTGTGCATTTTGCATTCATAACATCATATCATCATATGGTTTCATGGAACTCAGACTTTGTTGTTTGTAAACATCAGAGGTCGTTATGAATAGTGAAAGAAAGAAAACTTTGAAGTACACTTACAAGGGTTTTAACCTAGATGACTTGAAAAGGTTGAGCACCTTAATGACAGATCCAGAAGAATTTCAAAGCCGGTATGGGAAGATGTTGTTATTGTTAAAGATAAAGATGGATGGTGGACTCCTTTCTACTCTTCTCCAGTTTTATGATCCGCTCTACCACTGTTTCACATTTCCCAATTATCAGCTAGTGCCCACACTAGAGGAAAATTCTCAGTTGGTTGGATTGCCCATTCTTGAAGATTCTCCTTTTCCAATTATGGAGGAGAGCCTAAAGAACAAGATATTGCCAAGGCTACACGTTTGGGATTGGTTGATATTAAAAAGAATCTGATTACAAAAGGAGGAGTTTTTGGGCTAAAAGTAGAGTTCTTGGTTCATAAAGCTCAGTATTATGCAGATCATTTAAGCATGGATGCATTCGAGGCTATCTTTGCCTTACTCATCTATGGCATCTTCTTGTTCCCTAGCTTTGAGAATTTTGTGGACCTCAATGCCATTAAAATTTTCTTGAAAAAGAATCCTGTGCCTACCTTGCTAGCAGATACATATCATTCTGTTCATCTGAGGAACTTTCACAATGGAGGAATGATTACTTGTTGCGCTCCTTTGTTATACAAATGGTTCACTTCACACTTACCCAAAGCCAACGCTTTTTGGGATCCAAAGAAAGGATGGTGGTCGCAAAATATCATGGCTCTCACCCACTCCGATATTGATTGGTATAGTCGTGACTATGATGGGACAATGATCATCGACAATTATGGGGATTTTGGCAATGTACCTCTTCTCAGTGCTAATGGAGGAATCAGTTATAATCCAGTCCTCGCCCGCCGACAATTGGGATACCCTCTAAAGGATAAGCCCAATAGTGTTCAAGTGGAAAACATTTTCTTCAAAGAAGAAGAAGATAGTCAAGAACTAAAAGGAAAGATTCTAGAGGCTTGGAAGCATCTACACAAGAAAGGGAAAAAGGATCTTGGAAGACTCAATTGTGTCTCTTTGGAACCTTACCTCCAATGGGTTCGAAAGAGAGCCATCACGCTAAGGATGCCTTATCCTAAGCAAGGGCCTATGGCTTTGAAGGAAGAACGACCTTTGGTCTTCATGTCTGAAGAAGAAAAGTTGAAGATTGCTTTAGTCAACACACAATAATTTGAAGAAGCTTGGAAGCACAAGTATCAAATAATCGTCAAAGAAAATGCGGAGCTCCAGAGGCAACTCCAGTTGAAAGACGAAGAAATACTCTCTTGTAAGAAGAGGAAAGCACAAGAACCTTATGAGCCTCAGTCTACTCCTTGAAAGATAATTGTGGACAAGCTCATTTTTGAGAAGGCTCAGATGGAAAGGAAAATCGAGAAGCTCAACTTGAGACTGCTAGGGGAACCTTGTTAGGATTCATTTAGTTGTTGCTTATGTTTAAAACTCTTGTAAGAGGAAACAATATTTTGTAACCCATTTTGTTAATCAATGAAATGGCGACTTTTGATGTTCGTAAATGTCTGAGTTCCATGACACCATTTGCATTTGCATTTGCATTTCTTCTAACCATTCATGGAAATTCAAACTTTTCTTTTTGCAGACAACAACATGGTGAAAAGAGACATGTTTCCGTTTCCGGATTTAAGATTGGGCCGTCTCAGGATGTTGCCGAGCTTGTCAGAAACCCCGCTGCTTTCATTGCCAAATATGGAGACCTCCTACCACTAATAAGTGCTCCGGTCAACGAGCCCATGCTGCAAGCTCTGGTTGAATTCTATGATACAACCTACCACTGCTTCATCTTTCCGGAATTTCAGCTACTCCCAACCATAGAGGAGTGCACCGACTATTTGAAGATTCCATGGACTTTCACACTTCCTTATGGAAAACCAAAGAAAAGGGATTTGGCTAAAGCCCTACATATCAAGCTAGAGGATTTACCACCAATGAGAGCGAAAGGAGGATGGTACGGAATGGAGGCAGGACCTCTAATGGAGATGGCCGAATATCATTATGAAAATAGAAACCTAGGCATCTTTGAATCAATTCTGGCATTTCTGATATATGGGTTGTATCTCTTCCCAAGCAATTATAACTTCATCAGTGAGGAGGCGATCCGCCTCTTCATCATCAAAAATCCAGTCAACGAGATACTAGTTGATACTTATATAGTCATCCACCGCTTCATCTTGTACGATCTCAGGCAATTCTCGTGCTGCCTCGCACTACTTGACCGGTGGTTTACTTCTCATCTGCCCAGGACTCATATCCTTTGGAGGATTCCAACCAAAAGCGCATGGGTTTCTAAATTCATCACTCTCAGGCACTATGACATCACATGGTATGACACCAGCCTTGGTGATCTAGTCATGATCCCTAGTTATGAAGAGTTCCCCAATGTGCCTCTCGTTGGGACGAAAGGGGTTATCACCTACAATCCTGTTCTTGCCCGGCGTCAATATGGTGTTGCACCCTAAAATTTGCCCAACATTTCTTTACCTAGCTTATGTTTCATTTCATTCACATTAGCATTATCATTTGCATTTCATTGACATGTATGCAGGAGATCAAGGGGTATGATTACCAATCAAGAGCTATACAAAGCTAGTTAAGAAGGTTATTCAGATGTTCAAGGGTTGATATCCTTGTCAGAGAAGTTAAAAGATCCTCAGAGAGAGTGATAGAAGCCAAGTGTGTAGGTCTCCTAACTTGAGAGTTGTGGGAAGCCATCAGATGATTCTGAAATCATGGAAAAGGACTCGAGGTCTTGAGAGAGCTCATGAGAAGTGTTGAAGATCACTTTGAGGCCTAGACAGGTCATTGTGCAAGATTGAGAAGCCTCAGCCATGAGTGGTGCAATTAGGGTTTGACTGGGTCAACCCTAAGTCAACTAATGATTTGAAGAAGGTTGAGACCTAATCCAAGAGCCATGTGATCATGGATTGATACATTAAGATGTTCTAAGGATGATTCCAAGGTTAACTCATCATGATTGAAGAGTTTTAGAAGTTTCAAGCTAGGGTTTCTAAGGCTTGACAGTGTAAAATCCCCTAGTTTGACCCCTATCTTCAAGGCAATTTAGCTCAAGATGTGATTTTCATCTCATCTTGCCCCCAACATGATTGTTGTAGAGCATGATCGTAGCTTTAACTTGAGTGCTATATGTCTTTGATAGGATTTTTAGAACTCAAGTTATGGCTTTGACAAGTTACATGGCATCTGAGGAGTGTGAATTTGGAGCTTGAAAGTTACCCAAATTGCATGAAACTTTTGCCCTAGAAGGATGATTCCTATGAACTTTTGGTCAAAATGTATGTTGTCCCTTATTCTCTTAGCTTTCTAGAGAGTACTAGAAGTCCGTGATAGGATTTGTAGAACTCAAGTTATGGCTTTGACAAGTCAAGGGTATTTTGGACATTTGGTGATTATAGGTCATTTGTGATCATAGGCCATTTTCACCAACTTAGAGGTCTCAAATGCATTTTTGTTCAACATTAAAGTTGCTCAAAATGATGTTTTTAGCTTGTATAAACATCAAGTGTTCATTGATATGGATTATATCAAGCATTGGTTGAAGAAACTTCACATAAAAGCCATTTTAATGAATTAAAATGAGAAAATTCAAAATAATTGAGATTAACATGTTTTCAAGTCAAATTTGTGGTCATTTTGAATGGAACTGATGTTTTAGAAAGATTGGAATTGTCACATTTTTTATTTGAGGTCCATAACATAGCCATTTGGATGATTACTTCACAAGTAAGAAACATATCCTATACATTCCATATGTTGAAACCAAAGGGAGAAAACCACTTCATTACACTCCATAATGCTTAAGTGAATGGTTTGGAAGGATTGTAGAGCATGAGCAAGGCTTGAAGGCACATATCCATATTGAAATTTGGAGGAAAAAGTGAAGATCCAAAATCCATAATTGGGCCTAGTTTGGGCTTCTAATCCATTGAAACAGAATATAAATATGATCTAGAACAGATTAGGAAGCTTCTAATGCAGAATTCTGTTGAGAAAGCATTGGAGTAAAGTGAAGAAAGAAGCTTGAAAGTGAAAACTCATTTTGGAGAATCAAGGGTTTTCAGCCAGAGTGAAGCATCAAGAAACATTCTCCATTGATCACTGAACATTTCTGTAAGGTTTGGGAGAGAATTGAGGCGTATATCCATTGCAATTCAAGCTCCAAGGTAGGTTCTAATTTCTTGAAATTTCTCACTCATTATGCACTTTTAATGAATTAGAAGCATGTAGTTAAGTTCCCCTTAGGATATAGATGGATTCTGGATAATTAATTTGAACCTTAGTGACAATTTAGGGATGATCCCATTTTCGGTTGAGAATGATATTTTGCGATCCTTGCGATTTTAGCACGATTAAGTAGTGTAGTTGAGATCCTGGTTGGTTGCGCGCGCGTTTTGTGTTTTCAGAAGGATTCAAAACGTAGGAGACATAATCTCCTCCGTTCATTTGCGAAGAAGACTTTGACTCAGGCTTCCATCCAAGGTCCCTCAATGCGCCACGTAACCCTCCCCTAAACGCCCCGTTTTGATAAATGGAACTTCCCAGGCTGTGTTCTTCGCTGTATATGCCAAGCGAGCATGGGTTCGATACCTCACGCGTACCATTTTTGATTAATTTGTGAGTTGAATTCACCTTTTCATGAGCGTTGGGCCTTGGTATTCCTTGCTATCCTCACCTCACCTTCCAAGCCCAATGTGGATTTACAAGGCAAAGGTTTACTCAGCACACCCCCTCCTGGCGCTAGTTTTTGTGACTGAGTTGAAACTCAGACGGGCCTTGCACCCAGATGCTTTTGACACCCCCTACTCCTTGGGCCCAGGCGCGTTGAAGTGAATTTTGCTGCTAACTGCACCCTCCCTTCATTTCTTTTAATTTTGTTTTCTTTTTTAATTGTTGTTTTCATATTATTTGATTTTAATTCCCAAAAAATAGTAAAAACTGATATTAAATCTTGAGAAAAATTGTAGATGCAATTTAAAATGTTTAGATTTTTATCATGATTTTTATTTTTATTTTTCATGCATTTGTCATTTTATTTCATATTTTTTAGTTTAATATGTGTTTAATGGTGGAATAATTGTGTGATGATTTTGTCCATTTTATTTCTTACTCATGGTTCTGAGTTTAATCTTGAGATTTTGCATGATGGTTATATAAAGGTTGATGATGTTGTGTGATTTTTATCATAATTTTTAGATGAATTTTAATAAGGTTTTAGGATGGTTGTTTAGGAGTGTTCATGATTGAATCCCTTTGATGTACCCTTGAACTTTAGGTTTAGTTTGAACCTCTTAGGCTTAGGTTTAATTTCTGATTTTTGGACTATAGCATGTTGATACATGTAGGATGATGTGATGTTTTCCTTATAATTTTTAGGAATTATTTTCAATTAGTTCCCCATTTTACAATTAACTAAGTTTTAGGTGATCCTAACTTGCTAATTCAACTAGAATGACTTCTTTAGTTCCCTTAGATTAGGGTTTTGCCTCTCTTGCTCTTGGATGGTGTTGAAGACAAGCTTGGGCTACCATGGATTGAGATGAAGAAGCTTGAATTTGAAGATCTTCCCTTCTTTTGGTGTAGTGTTGATTAGGTGTTAAGATTATGGTTTGTAGGCAGAGCTTCTAGATAGATTCTCTTCTTTCATAAACATGGAAGGTGTTGATCACTTCCATTCTTCCCTATGATGTAAGGTCCCCTTGTAAAGGCCTCATCCCTCCTTTGGTAGGATGTGTGGCTCTTTACCAGTTGGTAGAACCTTTGAGGGTCCCTTTCTCTGATGATAGGATGCTTAGTGGTGACCTTTGGTCTTCACTCTGCTGTCAATCATCCAAACCTTGCTCTTTTTAGATGAATCTTTCTCCCTTGCTAGAGGATGGAATTCCTTGTTAGAAGAGTGAAGAGGCTAGAAGTTGCTGCTTCTTTGTGTTTGAAGACTACCCTTGGAGCTGAAGCTTGAAGATCAAGAGGAACAAGTTGACACTTGTGGGAAGAAGATCAAGCTGAGATTGAAGAAAGAGATGAAGCTTGAAGAAGATGAAGAGCAAGTTGATACTTGTGAGAGGAATCCATTGGAGGTTGAATATTGAGCTGAAGCTTGAAGTGGAAAGCAAGTTGATACTTGTGAGTTCAATGCATTGAGTCCCTGAAGGAATAAGTTGATGCTTGCTAGTGGGATTGAAGCCTGAAGGTGGAGTTTGCTTTGGAACTGAGGCCTGGAGAAGAAAGGATAAGTTGATACTTATGCGAGACATATTAGAAGCTTGAAGGAGCAAGTGGACACTTGCTGTTGAAGATGGTAGCCTTGGAGGGCAGTTGGAGGCTGAGGACTGAACTGATGTCAGAGGAGCTTTGCTGTGAAGCTGAGGAGGCTGTTGATCTGCTTTCTTTCTTGTCTGTTTGCTTGCTGTGCAACTGTATTGATGTGACTTGTTTGATTTGCTTGATGCATTAGAATAAGTCCATATCTAGACTGATGTAAACTAGGAGCATGACTGCACTAGAGGTTGAGTTGCTCCCTCTGCTTGTATTTTTACTGTATGGCTTTGCTTGCTGGTATTTGGTAGAGCCCAACTCCCTTGCCTATGTGGTTTGTATTTTGCTTGATAGTATGTTATTTCCTCTGTATGATTGCAGTTATTCATATTTGGCTTGAGGTCGAGATGAGCTTGTGGAGGCTGATGCCCCACACACATTTCCTCCCTCACTTGCATTGCATGCATTTTACAGTCGTTTACTGTATATCTGTTTACTGTTTAAGCTGATGCTTTATCTGTTTCTATTTGTCATTGACATGATCCCCTAGGAATCTCACTTCCTTTGATAAGGAAGTGATACTTAGAACTTTAGGTTGAAACCTATGCATGATAACATTTATGAGGTCCATGTTTCAAACCTCAACCATAGGATGAATCCTTGGCATGACAACATTAGGACTTGATAGTCTCCCCTTAGTTGAACCTGTTCGTTCTCTTCTCATCTTGAAACAAGTCAAAATACAGTAATAAAGGTTAACTGACGTCGTACGTTACGAGCCTTAAGCTATCTGAGAAAGGATTATTGGAGAGTTTCTTTTCAACAATCTGGATGTTTAGTATGGCACCCTTTGGGTGACATGCGACGCATTCACTCTCAGGTCATGGTCTCTAGTGCGATATTGGTTGCAAACATCCATAAAAAACAGTTCTTCCGTAAAAGACAGAAAACAAACTTCAAACCTTTTTGCACCGTAGGCCCCTAATTCGAAGGAAAGCTTTTCTGAAGAAAAGAGTGTCGTTAACTCTCAGTTCTACCGCAAACGGTAACGCCTAAGTCTCCAAGGGTCGAGCTGCGTACGCCAAACTGCTGGAACTGTTTGTTAACCCTACTCGATAAAACAGATGAATCTGAATTTCCGTAATCCGTATTATCCCGAACTACGTAAGCTCTGATCTCTCAAGCCTGTTGAGAGTACGTAGGCACAATACTGATGTATTGGCGAGCCACCTTCCCCGTAACCAGTAGATAGTCGAACTACGTTGACTCTGATTTCTCATTCTCTGATGGGAATACGTAGGCATAAAGCGCGATGCTTTGCCGAGTCATTTGCTTTTCTTTTTTAAGCCAGCCTTGGTAGGTAGATAGATAAAACCAACCCGTCAGATAAACACTACAAGCGTGGATCCCATCGAGTACGATGGACGTGAGGGGTGCTAATACCTTCCCCTTGCGTAACCGAATCCCGAACCCAGACAATGGTTGCGATGACCTTGTCTTATACCTTTTCGTCAGGTTTTTCCGATCGTTTCTTTTCCCGTTCCGAGGGATAAATAACGAAAGGTGGCGACTCTTCTGTTTTGCCGGTACCTTATTTTCGCGGTAGCGACATATGGGTATCCTACCGGACCAGAGCCCGAACCAGAACTGTTGAGACCCTGCTTCTGCGAAACTGGTCGCAACCTTGAACTAGAAGTCCGTGCTCAATACGCTCAAAGAGATCCTCACCTCTTGGGCCTAACTTCAATGGAGAATGCAAGCTGTTTAACTTCCAGAGGGTACTTGCTGTGGTCGAAAGAAATTGCCTTGACCATGTTCTATACTAATGATTATGAGATAAATATGGAACCTGAGGTCCCCAGGACTAGGGAAGAGCTAAAATACGCTTTGATCAAAGCGCAACGAGAGAACGAATACCTGTGGGAAATTATCCGACAGGACCAAGCTCATGTTGAAGTCCAAGAAAGAGAAGGGTCATCTTGTTAGAATGATCTTTGTTTCACCATTTCCCTGCTTTCCCTAAAAGGATTAAAATCCTAATGCTGCATTTACTTTCACTTCTTGTAAGAAAGGTCTTGCTTTTTAGCAAGGGCCATCTATTGTAATAGACTTTCCAGCTATCAATGAAAAACGCTTTTTAAGCATGTCGTTACATGTTGTTCCAACTTTTTTGTTTGTAAACAAAAATTTGTTTTACCTTGAATGGTTTAAGCATCTGCATTTGCATTCGCATTCGCATTTCATCCTGCATAGGTCTTGCATCTGGGTTTCGCAGATCATCCTTTGTTCTTGTTCAGAAGAGAGAGAAGGAGTCACACTGAATACTCACAGATACAACACTCGATCCAGAGCTCAGAAGAAGATGGCAGATAATGAATAGAGGTTCGACCAGATGGACAATGATATTGAAGGAATCAAGGGTGACGTCAACCAG
This sequence comes from Lathyrus sativus, assembly GCA_963859935.3. NCBI lineage: Eukaryota > Viridiplantae > Streptophyta > Magnoliopsida > Fabales > Fabaceae > Lathyrus > Lathyrus sativus. The sequence continues at coordinate 450,586,497 of OZ012739.1, read as the reverse complement.
ATTATGGAAGTTCTCAATATAATCAAGGCAAAGATGGACACACAGTCTACGGTAATCTCCGAAGTCACCACGGCAGTAGCCAACGTCACAGTAGCTTCGGTTACCACTGCAGAATTTCCCTATGGCATGTCTCGGGATTTTGTGCCACCATTCAACAATATGCAATCTTCAAGTCTTAATCTACTGTTTGATTCAACAATCAGGAATCCTATTTTCACTCAGGCCGGTGGACCCACTACAGTGCGACCAGTTTTCAACAATCAACAACCAATCTTTGACATACCTGACGGTTCTGAAGCCGAGGATGAAAAGCACGAAAAATTGAGGGTAGAGATGGACATTATGGCTAAGAGGATGAGGGCCATTGAAGGAAGCAACATTTTTGGGTCTGATGCCAAGGACCTGTCTCTGGTGTCTGGTTTGGTATTTCCTCAGAAATTCAAAATGCCAATATTCGACAAATATGAGGGGACTACTTGCCCCAAGGTGCACCAAATCATGTACTGTAGGCGGATGGTTCCGCATATTGAAAATGACAAGCTGTTGGTACGCTGTTTTCAAGACAGTCTCAAAGGAGCTTCAGCTAAATGGTATCTCGGCTTGGATCAAACAAAGATCCACGGTTTCCAAGACCTTTCAGATGCTTTTATTCAGCAGTACAAGTACAACATGGACTTAGCTCCCGACCGTCTTCAGCTTCTCAGCATGACACAGAAGAATACATAAACTTTTAAAGAGTATGCGCAAAGATGGCGCGGAACTGCAGCTCAAGTAGAACCCCCCTCACTGAAAAGGAGTTGGCAGACTGGTTTGTAGATACAGTCAGGCCGGAATTCTACGAACGACTAATCAGCAGCATCACAACCAATTTCTCTGATATTGTGGCAGTAGGGGTCAAAGTGGAAGCTGGTTTAAAGAGTGGAAAAGTGGCTACCCCAAATATTAACTCAAGCGCCAGTACAGCAAAGAAACCAGTCAGCAATTTTCACAAAAAGAAAGAGGGAGATGTAAGTGCGATCGCATATGGGAAAAAGGCGCAAAATTCCAGAAGCCATCGCCAGCAGTACCATCCATCATATATAGCAGCGGTGACTCCGGTTTTTCAACCGTCATCACAGCAGGGTCCCCAGCCTGGGGCATCCAGTAATCAGCACCAGTATCAGTCTGGCAATCAACATCAATATCACTCCAACAATCAACAACAATACCATCAGCCGCAAGGTCAACAGCCTCAAAACAGGTCCCTAAGGGCGAATTACCAGGCAAATAGGCCAAAAATACAGCCAATTCCCATGAGTTACACAGATCTATTCCCCATGTTGATAGAAAGAGGGTTGGTCAAAACAAGAAAATTGGGTGCTCCACCCAATCCACTCCCGTTCTACTACAATGTCAACGCTCGCTGCTTATTTCATGAGAATGCTCCAGGCCACGATCTTGAGGGTTGTTTCGCACTTCAACACCTTGTTCGAGAATTGATTGAAAAAAGAATTCTGTCCTTTGAAGATAATCATCCAAACGTAAAGAGCAACCCTCTGCCAAACCATGGTGGAGTCAATGCCATTACCGAAGAAGGTGAAGGGTCAGAAGACAAGAAAGTTACCACTATTGGTGAGATCAAGGTGCCATTGGCAGACCTACACAAACGTCTCGCTCAGGCATGGGCGCTTAAGACATCTCACGAAGACTACAAAGAATGCATGTTGAACCCCGAGGGTTGTGATATCGTGAAAAAAGACATTCGAGCAATGATCGAACAAGGGATGATAGAAATCACTCATAGGAAAAAAGGGGAAGATGTGGCAGTCATCGGACCTGTGTTTAACATGCCAGAAGAGCCCAATAAAAGAGCTGTGTTCAGAAATAATAACAACAACAACTACTACAAGAACGCCCGACCGGTATTCCGCGACGATGCGCCCCCGAAATTTGGGAGGGGACAGGCCAGGTTTAAACCAAGGGGAGGATCCAAACCTCACCCAAGGGCCGTGACACCAAAGCAAGACTACTGATGGTGCGATGGAATCTTCAAAGAAAAGAAGCCAACAAATGTGGCTAACATTGCCGGTGGAAGCAAAATGACCCGGAGTGGTCGCATTTACCAACCTCGGATATACAATGTGGCTCCCCCACCAGCAGTTTCTGTTCAAAAAACTGTTGTTCCCCAGAAGCCCATTCCAGAGGCAGTCGTCACTAAAGAACCTTTAGTTAAAGGAAAAGAAAACCTTAAGAATGGCGAAGAAGAGTTCCTAAGAATCATCAGACGAAGTGATTGCAGGGTGGTGGACCAACTAAATCAAACACCATCTAAGATCTCGATCATGACTCTACTCTTAATCTCTCTGGCTCATCGCCAGACGTTGCTCAAAATCTTGACACAAGCCCATGTTACCAAAGATATTACAGTGGGGCAATTTAACTCCATTGTAGCAAATATCACTGCTTGCAACACATTCAGCTTTGACGACAACAATCTGACGGCTGAGAAACGTAAGCACAATCGTGCTCTACATGTGTCGATCAAATGTGAGGAAGATACAATGTCCAGAGTTCTTGTTGACACAGGATCAACGCTCAATGTGATGCCAAAAAGGAAACTAGCCAAGCTGGCTTATCAGGGCGCTACCTTGAGGCCAACTTCTCTCATAGTGAAGGAATTTGATGGATCGAGGAGAGCCGTGATAGGGGAGGTTGATCTTCCTGTCATGATCGGACCACAAATCTTTGAAGTCACCTTTCAGGTGATGGATATTAATCCTGTCTACAGTTGTTTACTGGGAAGGCCATGGATCCACGCAGCTGGCGCTGTTACTTCTACTCTCCACCAGAAAATGAAGTTTGTTGTGGATGACCAGTTGGTCATTGTTCATGGAGAAGAGGACTTGATGGTAAGCAACCTGTCCTCATTCCGGTATATCGAGGCTGATGAAGATTCCCTTGAGACAGCCTTCCAAGCACTAGAAATAGCTCATGTTGTTCTAGTTGATGAATCAGATATAACTCGCAGGCCATCATTCACCTCTGTTTAGAGTATCAAGGCGGCACTGAAAGCTGGAGTCCCATTGGGATGGGGGGAGGTCATCAAAGTCAACGCTCGAGCCAAAAATGATCGACAAGGGTTGTGTTACAAACCAACTCTAGAAGGCGAGCCAGAAGAAAGCACCATGAAGAAGAAGTCTTTGAAGGAGATATTCACCAGCGATGGAATACAAATTAACGCCATTATTGCTGAAGATGAGGATTGTAATCTGGATCATCTAATAACTAGGGGAGGAGCAGCTTTGCGCAACTGGGAGGCTGTGGAAATTCCCATCTTTTTACCTTTAGAGCAATTCACTCTGCTTGTTAGCTTTGTGTTTTCTTTAAAAATTCCTGGTCTTGCCCAAGGCCTGCGAATTATTTTGTATTGGGCCACTTTGCAATTTGAAAATCATTAATGAAAAAGTGTTTTTGTTAAAACTCTTGTTTATTATTTTGCCCATCATTTTCACTCTTTTTGTTAAAAGGAAAAATGGCAATCTTTTTGAAAAATAAAAATAACCCTTCATCTGCATGTCTGTGTGTGTGTGTCTAATTGTTCCCAAAAACAAAACATGCAGAATACCTCCATCCACCACAGAATCCTATGATCCCTCGGTTCCTTCTACTAGTGGTTCATCTGTCTTTCAAGTTGAAGAAGAGAATGATGAAGAGTTAGAAGTTCCAGAAGAGTTGAAGAGAATGGCTGAGTACGAAGATGTATATCTCCAGCCATACAAAGAACAGACTGAGATCGTCAATTTGGGATCATAAGAAGAAAAAAGAGAAGTCAAGATTGGGGCATCATTAGGGCCCGAGATCAAAAGCAAGCTGATAGCGATCCTCAGAGATTATGTCGACATATTTGCTTGGTCATATCAAGACATGCCAGGGTTGGATACCGACATTATTATGCACAAGCTCCCCCTGAAGCCAGAGTGTCCTCCGGTCAAACAAAAACTTCGCAAGTCAAGACCAGAAATGGCTCTTAAAATCCGAGACGAAGTCAAGAAACAAATTCATGCAGGCTTTTTAGCGGTATCTAAATATCCAGAATGGGTGGCAAACATCGTACCAGTCCCAAAGAAGGATGGCAAGGTCAGGATGTGCGTTGATTACAGGGATTTAAACAAAGCAAGTCCGAAGGACGATTTCCCTCTACCACATATTGACACTTTGGTGGATAATACAGCAAGCTTCGCAGTATTCTCATTCATGGACGAATTTTCTGGTTATAATCAGATAAAAATGGATCCAACCGACATCGAGAAGACGACCTTCATCTCACCCTGGGGCACCTATTTTTATAAGGTTATGCCTTTCGGTTTGAAGAATGCAGGGGCAACGTATCAGAGAGCCATGGTCACACTCTTGCACGATATGATGCACAAAGAAATCGAACTATATGTGGATGATATGATCGCAAAATCCCAAAGTGAAGAAGACCACTTGGATCATCTGTTGAAGCTATTTGAGAGACTCCGAAAGTATCAACTGAGGTTAAATCCAGCAAAGTGCACCTTCGGAGTTTGCTCAGGCAAGTTACTTGGTTTCATCGTTAGTCAACAAGGAATTGAAGTAGACCCCGACAAAGTTAAAGAAATCCAGGAGATGCCTGCTCCTAAAACAGAAAAACAAGTCAGAGGCTTCCTCGGGCGTCTGAATTACATCTCCAGATTCATCTCCAATTTAACTCCTACTTGCATGCCGATCTTCAAGGTTTTACGAAAGGATCAGACAGTAGTATGGAATGAAAATTGTCAGGCCGCATTTGAGAAAATCAAGCAGTATTTACAAGAGCCTCCTGTGTTGATTCCTCCTGTGCCGGGAAGACCTTTATTCATGTATATGACAGTACCAGAAGATTCAATGGGTTATGTCTTAGGTCAGACTGATGAGTCAAGAAAGAAAGAACACGCAATCTACTATCTGAGCAAGAAGTTCACCGATTGCGAGAGTCGTTACTCTCCCTTGGAAAAAGCCTGTTGCGCCTTAGCTTGGGCCGCCAAGCGTCTGAGACAGTACATGATTTGTCACACAACAATGCTAATTTCTAAGATGGATCCCATCAAGTACATCTTTGAAAAGCCAGCTCAAACGGGAAGATTAGCCAGATGGCATATGCTCTTATCAGAGTACGATATTCAGTATGTTGCTCAAAAATCTATCAAGGGAAGTGTCTTGTCAGAACACCTCGCAGAACATCCTATGGAAGATTATCAACCACTCAAGTTTGATTTTCCTGATGAAGATGTGATGTATATTCAACGCACAAAACCAGAGCCTGGTCCGGAAGAAGGTCCCGAGCCTGGATCCCGTTGGGAAATGATGTTTGATGGAGCGTCAAACAAAAATGGACATGGTGTTGGAGCTATTCTGAAAAATCCAACTGGAGGGTATACTGCTGTCACGACCCGACTTTGTTTCTCGTGTACGAATAATATAGCCGAGTATGAAGCCTGCATCTTAGGGTTGGAAGCTGCTATTGATCTTCGCATCAAAATCTTGGAAGTGATCGGTGATTCTGCTTTAGTGATCTACCAACTCAAAGGAGAATGGGAAACCAGGGATGAAAAATTGATCCCTTACAAAACTCATATCTTGGAGATGGCTGAATATTTTGATGAAATTACTTTCAAGCATGTACCAAGAGCGGAAAATCACATTGTTGATGCATTAGCCATGATGGCATCAATATGGAAGGTCCAGTTTGTTAACGAGGCGCCTCTGACTCGCATTGAAAGAAGGACAGTACCTGCATATGTCATGACAATAGATGAAGAAACTGATGAGAAACCGTGGTTCCATGATATCAAGAACTTTCTTCAAAATCAAGAATATCCCGCTGATGCATCCATAATTGACAAAAGAGCAATACGAATATTGTCATCTAAGTTCTTCATCAGCAATGGTACCTTGTAGAAAATAAATCACGACATGGTTTTACTCCGGTGTGTCGACGAAAAGGAGACGAATCTCATAATGAATGAAGTACACGAAGGAACATTTGGAACCCATGCCAACGGCCACGCCATGGCTAAGAAAATCTTAAGAGCAGGCTACTGCTGGTTAACTTTGGAGACGGACTGCATACTCTTCGCTCGAAAGTGTCACAAATGCCAAGTCTATTCCGAAAAAGTGCATGTCCCTCTGCATCCTCTCAATGTGATGACATCACCATGGCCTTTTGCAATGTGGGGCATCGATATGATTGGGGCAATAGAGCCAAAAGCTTCCAACGGCCATCGCTTCATCCTTGTCGCAATTGATTACTTCACCAAATGGGTGGAAGCAGCGTCGTATGCGAACGTGACAAAACAAGTGGTGGCTCGCTTCATCAAAAAGGAAATCATCTGTCGATATGGTATTCCTAACCAGATCATTACTGACAATGGGTCGAATCTAAACAACAAAACGATGAAGGAACTCTGTGACGATTTCAAGATCAAGCATCACAATTCGTCTCCTTACAGACCCAAGATGAATGGCGCAGTTGAGGCTGCAAACAAAAATATCAAGAAGATAGTACAAAAGATGGTCATAACCTACAAGGATTGGCACAAAATGTTACCATTTGCTTTGCTCGAATATCGAACATCAGTGCGAACTTCGACAAGGGCAACTCCCTTTTCCTTGGTATATGGGATGGACGTTGTGCTACCCATTGAAGTCAAAATACCTTCTTTAAAGATCTTGACAGAAGCAAAGCTCAATGAAGACGAATGGATAAAAGAAAGGTTCGACTCATTGAACCTCATTGATGAAAAAAGAAGGATGGCCATGTGTCACAGTCAAATCTATCAACAAAGAATGATAAGAGCGTTCAACAAAAAGGTTTGTCCCAAAGAGTATAGGGAAGGAGAACTTGTGCTTAGAAAAATCCTACCAACTCAAAAGGATATGCGAGACAAGTGGATGCCCAACTACGATGGCCCCTTCGTTGTAAAAACTGTCTTCTCCGGATGATCTCTAATTCTTGAGACCATGGATGGCGAACAACTCAAGTATCCCATCAACTCAGATGCAGTGAGAAAGTACTATGCCTAAAGCAGAAGACCTAGAAAGGATATTCTAGTGCTTCAACAAGATGAAAGCCCAATGATTGAAAGATGACGAACGCCGGGGCAGAGTCTTGTGCGAGGTATCAGAAGAAAGAACAACATCTGTCATTCTCGTCAGAAGCAGCGAAGCAAGTGATCTGACAGTTAAAAGGACCAGATTATTATGGGATTTTGTAACCTTTTCTGTTTGCCATTTTTTCAAAATATATAAAGTTCCCGAGGCTTTTCCCTTTGTAAAGTTCTTATCTATCAATAAAATCAGATTTTGGCCAATCATTGTTATGATCCTCTGTTTTTTGTTATGCAATTCCATTTTTCGTTAATAAAGATTTTCTTGAAAGCAAAGTGTTTTGAAAAACATAAGTCTTGTTTAAAAAAAACACAATTTGACAAAACAATTGAAGAGTTCTAGAGGTAATCTGATAACATTAGACAGTTCTCAAAGTTGTGAAAGTTTGCTGTCACCTTTGACCAAACTAGATGCGTCCGACGGCAATTCCGGCTCCAAAGCCAAGACTTCTCTACTGCAGAATTACAAGGATATTATCCGGAAAGATCGTTATCTACGCCAAAAAAAAGGGAAGTGTCGCCTGACTTGAAGCATTGAGACTCAGCGTGACGAGTCCTCTCCGTGTTTGCTTTATTTTGCGTTCCTTTGTTCTGGCGGGTCGGTCTGCATTTTACATACAACATCATACCAGCATACGCATTCGTTTGCATTTTGGTTTTGGTCTCTGTTTGTCTGGCGGTTGCCTTTGAGATCCTTTGGTCGTTACCTTTTGATCTGTTGCTACAAATTTTGCTTCGAAGTTGACATCCTGGGATTACTTACCTTCTCTGGGAAGCTAGTGGTGACTAGCAACATCCAATTTACACAAATGGGCGGTTGCTACCTATATTCATCTTTGATCTGGTTGTCACCAATAATCTTTGAAGACTAGTAGTCACTAGCACCTGTTCAGAATCAATTATGTTCGGTATCTTGTTTTGGTCGTCACCAACAATTTTCCAAACACAGTCGTCACTGATTCTGTTATAAGGCCAACCAATCGTTATTGGAGTCCTTTTGATCCGGTTTTCACCAATCTTTGCTAAAATCTAGTGGTTACTAGTATTGCCTTCTAAAACCAATGGTCATTGGCACTTGAGTTGGTCGTTACAAAATTCCCTAAAAGTCCAATAAATATTGGCACCGCCTTCAAATCCAAATGTTATTGGTACCTTTCGATTCGGTTATTACCAATCTTTCTGAATCTAGTAGTTACTAGTATCACCTTCAGATCCAATTGTTATTGGTACCTCTTGATTCAGTTATTACCAATCTTTTTAAGTCTAGTGGTCACTAGCATTGTTCAGAAAACCTAGTTTTCACTAGCAATATCCGGTACTAGTTGTTATTGGTATACCCCTGGATTTGGTCGTCACCAATTGGTCTAAGTCCAATGGTTATTGGCATCTCTTAAATCAGATTGTTATCACCACTTTGGTCTATTCGTTACCAAACTCTTTGAAAATCCAATGGTCATTAGTCTCCCTGGATTCGGTCGTTACCAATTTCTCCAGTTAAGTCTAGTGGTTACTAGCATTATATATAATCAATTGTTATTGGTATATCCTGATTTGGTCATCACCAGTCTCCTCTAAGTCCAGTAGTTACTGGCATTGCTTGAAAGCTAATCGCTACAAGTTGATTGTTACCAACTTCCCCAGCGGAAGTCCTGTTGTTTTAACAACATTGATTGGAATTCCCAATTATAATTGGAACTTTGATTTGGTCGTCACCATATCCCCAGGAAGTCTAATGGTATTTAGCACTTTTTGGAAACCGAACTTTGGATTGGTCATCACCATCCTCCCCAGTAAGTCTAGTGGAAACTAGCACTGTTTGAAGCTATTTGTTATTCTGGTCGTCACCAGTCTCCCAAGTTGAAGCTTTTTGCTTTTCCAGTCGAGTCTTGGAGAACTAGTGGATACTAGTTTCCCCGGCACGTCCAGTCTTGTATCTAACCTTTTCCTGAAGATCCCGTTTGAACTCTTCGTTATAGGAAATTTTCTCATCTGGTTATCCCCAGTGAGATTCGTGTCTTTGTTCCGTCTTTTCCCCGGTGAAGCTGTGCTTCCCCAGTGGATTTGATTCCCCAGCAAAGTTCTCCCCAGTGGGCACCTTCCCCAGTGTGGTCTGCATCTTTTCGTTTCCCCAGTGAAGAATTGTCATCTTCCCCGTGGGCTTCCTCATTTGGTTATCAGTGAGATTCGTATCTCCTTTCCCCAATGAAGATGTGTCTTCCCTGGTGGAAGTTGTGTCCCCTGCATGAAAGATTTCCTTGAACAAACATCTTTAGTCATCTATGAACTATCTTGCTTACTTTGCTTGGAATCTTTTCCCAGTGTGTCGGGTCCCTCGTGAGTGGTTACTCGTTGTATTGTCGTTCTTTTATCTTTGCGCATGTGTCTGCATCTGTCTTGCATTCAAACATCATAAAGCATCATTTAGATTCATGGCATATTCGCATTTTGTAACGCCCGTTTTATTTCGATTAAATCCAATTATGACTTTGCCAGGTCTCGTTGCGTCGTAGTCGTATTTGAGTATGAGTTCGTCTCGAAGAAAGGAATTGAATCGGTCGAATTGTCGGAAAAATTCTGGTTTTGTCGGAAAACTTTGAAAATTCATATCTCTTGATCCGTAAGTCGGATTTGACCCCCGTTCAAAGCGTTGTAAAGCTAAGGGGATGTTCTATCTAGAAAAAAATTGAAAAAAAATTTAATTTTGCTGCTATGACGACCGTCACAGGAGTGTGACGACTGTCACACGAGCAAAAACTGCAGTTATGCAGAATTTGAACGTGTTCTGGTGGAATGAGATTTTGTAGCAAAAATATATTCCCGTAGACTCTTTTACCCTCAATTACATCATTTTTTTGGGAAAGGAAAGACGGAAAAGAGAAGTTACGCATTAAGAGAAGTGGAGAGCGAAGAATCATCCATCGGCGAATTCGGGAGATTTCTGCAGAAAAATCACCGTAGAGCAGAAGCGGAATCAGAAAGCGTGGAATTGGCCTCAATTCTAAGGTAAGGGTGGGGTTCAATTCTATAACCGGGAGTATGATCGAATTCATGCGGGGATCGAGTCATAGGTATAGTTTTCGTTAATCGATAAATGTTAAGGAAAAGGGTTCCCTAATGGTACCAGATTTCTATGTAGGAATGAATGTGTTATGTGGTTATTAGTGTGATGCTCTAAGGTTTTCCTTATGGGAAAATACGTAGAACGAATATGCTATACGGTTATTCGTACAACGCTCTAATGGTTTTCCCTAATGGGCGTCAAGATGGCCGAGTTGGTCTAAGGCGCCAGTTTCAGGTACTGGTCCAAAAAGGATAGTTACCTGGTTGTGATTGATTTGTAATTAATTATGTGAGAAGATGCCGTAATGTTGTTATTACGATAAAATGTTAAAGATTAATTGTAGAACTGATGTTGATGTTATACCTGTATAGGAATAGCCGTTTTGTGTGAACACTTTGAGTTCCTATTTGTTGATACGATGTTGCAATGTTCCTTTACATGAACAGTCGTAAATGTTGAAATTATGTTGTTATTGTTCCCATATGTGAACGAGTAGAAAGTGCTGGTTGTATGAGTGGTATGATGTTATGATGCTCTGTTATGGACATTCTGGTTGTAGGCATAACACCTTGTTATATGGTTGCTATGGTTGTGTTGTAGTCCATAATAGATGCATTTCATGGCATAGCATTTGGCCTGGATTGGCGACGGTTGTGCCTGTATTGGCGTTATTTGGAGTGTTGGCTCCTAGATGGGTTTGGGGTGTTGGCCCTGTCCTGAGTTTTGGAGTGTTGGCTCCTAGATGGGTTCGGGGTGTTGGCCCTGTCCCGAGTTGTGGAGAGTTGTCTCCCAAAATGGTACCACATGCATATGCACAGTTGAGTCGCATTGTTGAGTCGCATAAAGTCGCATAATTACGCTAGTTGTATGTTAATGTTGTTTATGTGAGATATGGATTACTCGCAGTTGTGGTCGATGATGGTTATGATTTCGAAACCTATAATGCTGTGATGAGTTCCGACATGTTTTCTATCATGCTTTATGTTATATTATTGATATCTCACCCTTTTCCGTTGTATGTTACCTCCTCTGGTGGTAATTTGCAGGTAGTCAAGAATAGAGCGTAGTTCCCGTAAGGTGTCGTTGGTCGCTCTGATACATAGCACTCTTGGGGGGGATGAACGATTGTTTATGTTGTTTATTTGATGTTTTCTTGTCGCTGAATTTTACTAAGTATTTTAGTTGAATTGGTTGTTTTTTTGTAATGCACCGAATGCTGGTTGTACGCCCTAAGCCGAAGAATCGGTAGTGCTGAATTTTGATGGAAAACTAGTTGTTTAATGAATATATGCAAGCTGAAGTACTTGCTGAATTTTAATGGAGTTTTGGTTGTAATTTCTGGTATCACATTGATTTTCATAAATGTTGAAAGTGCATTATGTTCCGCTGCGAATGAATATGTTGCTATGTAATTAAGATGTTATGTGAGTTGTTATTAGTTGTTCATCCAAGAGTATGTGCTATGTATCATCACTGAATGCATGTTGCCTTGTTAAATTAAATGGTAAAATGCATGCTTCTGCTAGCTGAAAAATGTGACGCCCAGGTTTTTGTCTGTGTGACGACCGTCACAAGTCCATGACGACCGTCATGCGTACAAATTTCATGCACTCTGATTTTGATTTATTTTAAATATGCCTTGGGTAGAAATGGGGTGTTATATTAGTGGTATCAGAGCAGGTCGGTCCGTCTGGCCAAGTTGTCTAATGTTGTTGTTTAATCCCTTGTATGCGGCATGTGTGTGAAAACACTGCCGGTACATGTTTGTCGTCTAGCCTTTGTCTGCAGAAGTGGGAAGGATTCAAGTAGGGGAGAAGCATGTGTTTCTCCGGAATGCTGCAAGTGCAGAGTGAAGGCTCAGTGTGTGGTTGAATGCTCTCATAGTTTGGCAAAGATGGTTTGTACCCCATCATGATTTTCGGCTGCCTATTGACAAATTGAGGAACTGATCACCCTTAATCTCTTGTTAATAGTAGACGGGATTGTGTTGGATGGGATAGACGTGTCTTTCAAGCTTGGATGGCGTGAGCAGTGAATAGTTTGGAGTGGAGCTAAGTGCTCAAGAATTGTTTTGATGAGTCGGTCGATGTAAGAAGGTGCAGAGATGTGCATTTTGATTGGAATTTTCGAGAGAGTTGTCGACGACTCGTGTGTTGATTGTTGCCAAACCCGACGGGACTAGTGGTGGTGTTTGGAGATGCTTTATTGATATGATTTGGAGATATGTTAAAAGTAACTTCAGCGAGTTAGTTATGCTTTAAGGCAACTTGAAGTACGTAAGAAGAATTATCTGACCAGTGTTAAAGAGTTGGTCATTGTTGTAGTTGTGCCGGAGTTAGTTGAATCGAGGTAATTTCGAGGACGAAATTCTTTTAAGTGGGGGAGAGTTGTAACGCCCGTTTTATTTCGATTAAATCCAATTATGACTTTTCCAGGTCTCGTTGCTTCGTAGTCGTATTTGAGTATGAGTTTGTCTCGAAGAAAGGAATTGAATCGGTCGAATTGTCGGAAAAATTCTGGTTTTGTCGGAAAACTTTGAAAATTCATATCTCTTGATCCGTAAGTCGGATTTGACCCCCGTTCGAAGTGTTGGAAAGCTAAAGAGATGTTCTATCTAGAAAAAAAATTGAAAAAAATTTAATTTTGCTGCTATGACGACCGTCACAGGAGTGTGACGACCGTCACACGAGCAAAAACTGCAGTTATGCAGAATTTGAACGTGTTCTGGTGGAATGAGATTTTGTAGCAAAAATATATTCCCGTAGACTATTTTACCCTCAATTACATCATTTTTTGGGAAAGGAAAGACGGAAAAGAGAAGTTACGCATTGATAGAAGTGGAGAGCGAAGAATCATCCATCGGCGAATTCGGGAGATTTCTGCAGAAAAATCACCGTAGAGCAGAAGCGGAATCGGAAAGCGTGGAATTGGCCTCAATTCTAAGGTAAGGGTGGGGTTCAATTCTATAACCGGGAGTATGATCGAATTCATGCGGGGATCGAGTCATAGGTATAGTTTTCGTTAATCGATAAATATTAAGGAAAAGGGTTCCCTAATGGTACCAGATTTCTATGTAGGAATGAATGTGTTATGTGGTTATTAGTGCGATGCTCTAAGGTTTTCCTTATGGGAAAATATGTAGAACGAATATGCTATACGGTTATTCGTACAACGCTCTAATGGTTTTCCCTAATGGGCGTCAAGATGGCCGAGTTGGTCTAAGGCGCCAGTTTCAGGTACTGGTCCAAAAAGGACAGTTACCTGGTTGTGATTGATTTGTAATTAATTATGTGAGAAGATGCCGTAATGTTGTTATTACGATAAAATGTTAAAGATTAATTGTATAACTGATGTTGGTGTTATACCTGTATAGGAATAGCCGTTTTGTGTGAACACTTTGAGTTCCTATTTGTTGATACGATGTTGCAATGTTCCTTTACATGAACAGTCGTAAATGTTGAAATTATGTTGTTATTGTTCCCATATGTGAACGAGTAAAAAGTGATGGTTGTATGAGTGGTATGATGTTATGATGCTCTGTTATGGACATTCTGGTTGTAGGCATAATGCCTTGTTATATGGTTGCTATGGTTGTGTTGTAGTCCATAATAGATGCATTTCATGGCATAGCATTTGGCCTGGATTGGCGACGGTTGTGCCTGTATTGGCGTTATTTGGAGTGTTGGCTCCTAGATGGGTTCGGGGTGTTGGCCCTGTCCCGAGTTGTGGAGAGTTGTCTCCCAAAATGGTACCACATGCATATGCACAGTTGAGTCGCATTGTTGAGTCGCATAAAGTCGCATAATTACGCTAGTTGTATGTTAATGTTGTTTATGTGAGATATGGATTACTCGCAGTTGTTGTCGATGATGGTTATGATTTTGAAACCTATAATGCTGTGATGAGTTCCGACATGTTTTCTATCATGCTTTTTGTTATATTATTGATATCTCACCCTTTTCCGTTGTATGTTACCTCCTCTGGTGGTAATTTGCAGGTAGTCAAGAATAGAGCGTAGTTCCCGTAAGGTGTCGTTGGTCGCTCTGATACGTAGCACTCTTGGGGGGGATGAACGATTGTTTATGTTGTTTATTTGATGTTTTCTTGTCGCTGAATTTTACTAAGTATTTTAGTTGAATTGGTTGTTTTTTTGTAATGCACCGAATGCTGGTTGTACGCACTAAGCCGAAGAATCGGTAGTGCTGAATTTTGATGGAAGACTAGTTGTTTAATGAATATATGCAAGCTGAAGTACTTGCTGAATTTTAATGGAGTTTTGGTTGTAATTTCTGGTATCACATTGATTTTCATAAATGTTGAAAGTGCATTATGTTCCGCTGCGAATGAATATGTTGCTATGTAATTAAGATGTTATGTGAGTTGTTATTAGTTGTTCATACAAGAGTATGTGCTATGTATCATCACTGAATGCATGTTGCCTAGTTAAATTAAATGGTAAAATGCATGCTTCTGCTAGCTGAAAAATGTGACGCCCAGGTTTTTGTCTATGTGACGACCGTCACAAGTCCATGACGACCGTCATGCGTACAAATTTCATGCACTCTGATTTTGATTTATTTTAAATATGCCTTGGGTAGAAATGAGGTGTTACATTAGTGGTATCAGAGCAGGTCGGTCCGTCCGGCCAAGTTGTCTAATGTTGTTGTTTAATCCCTTGTATGCGGCATGTGTGTGAAAACACTGCCGGTACATGTTTGTCGTCTAGCCTTTGTCTGCAGAAGTGGGAAGGATTCAAGTAGGGGAGAAGCATGTGTTTCTCCGGAATGCTGCAAGTGCAGAGTGAAGGCTCAGTGTGTGGTTGAATGCTCTCATAGTTTGGCAAAGATGGTTTGTACCCCATCATGATTTTCGGCTGCCTATTGACAAATTGAGGAACTGATCACCCTTAATCTCTTGTTAATAGTAGACGGGATTGTGTTGGATGGGATAGACGTGTCTTTCAAGCTTGGATGGCGTGAGCAGTGAATTGTTTGGAGTGGAGCTAAGTGCTCAAGAATTGTTTTGATGAGTCGGTCGATGTAAGAAGGTGCAGAGATGTGCATTTTGATTGGAATTTTCGAGAGAGTTGTCGACGACTCGTGTGTTGATTGTTGCCAAACCCGACGGGACTAGTGGTGGTGTTTGGAGATGCTTTATTGATATGATTTGGAGATATGTTAAAAGTAACTTCAGCGAGTTAGTTATGCTTTAAGGCAACTTGAAGTACGTAAGAAGAATTATCTGACCAGTGTTAAAGAGTTGGTCATTGTTGTAGTTGTGCCGGAGTTAGTTGAATCGAGGTAATTTCGAGGACGAAATTCTTTTAAGTGGGGGAGAGTTGTAACGCCCGTTTTATTTCGATTAAATCCAATTATGACTTTGCCAGGTCTCGTTGCTTCGTAGTCGTATTTGAGTATGAGTTTGTCTCGAAGAAAGGAATTGAATCGGTCGAATTGTCGGAAAAATTCTGGTTTTGTCGGAAAACTTTGAAAATTCATATCTCTTGATCCGTAAGTCGGATTTGACCCCCGTTCGAAGTGTTGGAAAGCTAAAGAGATGTTCTATCTAGAAAAAAAATTGAAAAAAATTTAATTTTGCTGCTATGACGACCGTCACAGGAGTGTGACGACCGTCACACGAGCAAAAACTGCAGTTATGCAGAATTTGAACGTGTTCTGGTGGAATGAGATTTTGTAGCAAAAATATATTCCCGTAGACTATTTTACCCTCAATTACATCATTTTTTGGGAAAGGAAAGACGGAAAAGAGAAGTTACGCATTGATAGAAGTGGAGAGCGAAGAATCATCCATCGGCGAATTCGGGAGATTTCTGCAGAAAAATCACCGTAGAGCAGAAGCGGAATCGGAAAGCGTGGAATTGGCCTCAATTCTAAGGTAAGGGTGGGGTTCAATTCTATAACCGGGAGTATGATCGAATTCATGCGGGGATCGAGTCATAGGTATAGTTTTCGTTAATCGATAAATATTAAGGAAAAAGGTTCCCTAATGGTACCAGATTTCTATGTAGGAATGAATGTGTTATGTGGTTATTAGTGCGATGCTCTAAGGTTTTCCTTATGGGAAAATACGTAGAACGAATATGCTATACGGTTATTCGTACAACGCTCTAATGGTTTTCCCTAATGGGCGTCAAGATGGCCGAGTTGGTCTAAGGCGCCAGTTTCAGGTACTGGTCCAAAAAGGACAGTTACCTGGTTGTGATTGATTTGTAATTAATTATGTGAGAAGATGTCGTAATGTTGTTATTACGATAAAATGTTAAAGATTAATTGTAGAACTGATGTTGGTGTTATACCTGTATAGGAATAGCCGTTTTGTGTGAACACTTTGAGTTCCTATTTGTTGATACGATGTTGCAATGTTCCTTTACATGAACAGTCGTAAATGTTGAAATTATGTTGTTATTGTTCCCATATGTGAACGAGTAAAAAGTGATGGTTGTATGAGTGGTATGATGTTATGATGCTCTGTTATGGACATTCTGGTTGTAGGCATAATGCCTTGTTATATGGTTGCTATGGTTGTGTTGTAGTCCATAATAGATGCATTTCATGGCATAGCATTTGGCCTGGATTGGCGACGGTTGTGCCTGTATTGGCGTTATTTGGAGTGTTGGCTCCTAGATGGGTTCGGGGTGTTGGCCCTGTCCCGAGTTTTGGAGTGTTGGCTCCTAGATGGGTTCGGGGTGTTGGCCCTGTCCCGAGTTGTGGAGAGTTGTCTCCCAAAATGGTACCACATGCATATGCACAGTTGAGTCGCATTGTTGAGTCGCATAAAGTCGCATAATTACGCTAGTTGTATGTTAATGTTGTTTATGTGAGATATGGATTACTCGCAGTTGTTGTCGATGATGGTTATGATTTCGAAACCTATAATGCTGTGATGAGTTCCGACATGTTTTCTATCATGCTTTTTGTTATATTATTGATATCTCACCCTTTTCCGTTGTATGTTACCTCCTCTGGTGGTAATTTGCAGGTAGTCAAGAATAGAGCGTAGTTCCCGTAAGGTGTCGTTGGTCGCTCTGATACGTAGCACTCTTGGGGGGGATGAACGATTGTTTATGTTGTTTATTTGATGTTTTCTTGTCGCTGAATTTTACTAAGTATTTTAGTTGAATTGGTTGTTTTTTTGTAATGCACCGAATGTTGGTTGTACGCACTAAGCCGAAGAATCGGTAGTGCTGAATTTTGATGGAAAACTAGTTGTTTAATGAATATATGCAAGCTGAAGTACTTGCTGAATTTTAATGGAGTTTTGGTTGTAATTTCTGGTATCACATTGATTTTCATAAATGTTGAAAGTGCATTATGTTCCGCTGCGAATGAATATGTTGCTATGTAATTAAGATGTTATGTGAGTTGTTATTAGTTGTTCATCCAAGAGTATGTGCTATGTATCATCACTGAATGCATGTTGCCTAGTTAAATTAAATGGTAAAATGCATGCTTCTGCTAGCTGAAAAATGTGACGCCCAGGTTTTTGTCTGTGTGACGACCGTCACAAGTCCATGACGACCTTCATGCGTACAAATTTCATGCACTCTGATTTTGATTTATTTTAAATATGCCTTGGGTAGAAATGGGGTGTTACACATTTGTCATTTTGCATACCATCCGATCTAAGGGACAAAATTTTTAGTTTGCTATATTTAAATACCTTTCACTACGATTCTATGAGGATTATCATCTCTCATTGTCATCTAGTGAAGATATTTAAATAGGGGCATCTGTTGCACCCCTAAATTTTGACCCCTTAGATCCTACTCTTTATTCTAGGATCATATTCAATTGATTAACTAATGTTAACCCATTTCCAGTTTATCTTTGACAAGATGCAGATGAATTATGGTTCCGTACCGTCAAAATCGAGATTTCAATGGTCTGATCAATCAATGTTTTGGATTGATTCAACCTCAATTAGGTCTCCACATCATCAAATATACAACATTGGGTCAAGTATGAATCCAATTTGAGGTGATCACCCGGGAATTGAGAACAGTGCAATTCAAGACACCCGATTAGGGTTTTCGATCAGAAAAAGTCAACTGTAGTTTGACTTTTGGTTTAAACAATGTTTTAATGGTGGGACTTTGGTCCATTAAGCTCATATGGCTTAGTAAAGTCCATACAAAGAGTTTCAAGTCCTCAAAACACCCGGATCACCAACGGTCGACTCGGTAGTCACCGATTGATCGAACGGTTGACCGAAAAGTCAACTCTTCAACAATAAGGAATTTGACTTCAAGATGTGAATAAAAAATGTTACTTATGTGATATTTGTTGGTGTAAGCCCTAGAGGCCAATACTTTTTGGTACTTGTATCGGATTATTCATTTAATAATAAAAGGCATTTCTTTATTATGTTTGTCTTTCAGAATAATAAAGTCCCTAGAATAGTTAGTCTGTTTAATGAAATGTTAAGTGTGACTTAATCATGAGATCCCATTAAACATAAAGACATTATTCTTAAAATATCCGTAGTCAAGCTTTATTGCAAAGTGGGATAACATTAAAAGCATTGAGACTATTATGAAGATAGACTGATGATCACATCTCATGGATCATGGATAAAGAGTTATCAAGTCTTGACATAGGTATAAATATTAGGAGTAATATTTATACCGGATTGACCCGCTATGAGAATACTACATAGTATGTTATGCAAAGTGTCATAAGTTATTCTCATGGTGATAATGGTGTATTACCACCCTTCGACCTGAAACCACTATGGACCCTAGATATAGAGTCGGGTGCTTTATTGCTGATCAAACATTATCCGTAACTGGATGATCATAAAGACAGTTGATGGGCACTCCACGAAGCATGCTGAGGGACATGAGTGTCCTAGATGGAATTTGCCAATCCTGCATAACAGGAGAAATGTCTAAGGGCCCAATATTGAACTGGACAAGGATGACACAGTGTATGCCTTGTGTTCAATATAGACATAGGGGCAAAAGGGTAATTGTACAAACATATATTATCACGAAAAAGGTTTTGTCAGATCACATGACATTTTCGTGACTTGGGTAGCAGTGATGTGTTGCTAGATACCGCTTACTGTTTATTATGTTGAATATATATAATTTAATATAATTACCAACGTTACGAAATCCTACAGGGTCACACACATAAGGACAGTTTGATGAGAGATAGAGAAATCAAAGGAACACCGTAAGGTACGGTGCACTTAAGTGAAAAATAGAAATTCGGATAATATAATAATAATTATTGTTATTTTATAATGGTTATAAAATAATAATAAAATAAATATATTTATTATAATAATAGTTATTATAATAATATATAATATTATTATGGATCATGTGAATTAGGGTTTTAGCCCGCAACCCACAAGAGAGTCTATAAAAGGAACCCTTGTGATGAAGCTTTCACTTGATGCAATTTCGTTTTTGATTCTCTTTTCTCACTCAAATAATTCCATTCGTAAGCAGCTAGCACTGTGACCGGAAGCTGTTCGTGTGGACTGAGTAGAGGCGTTGCACTTCATCAACGCTTGTGATCGCTGCATCAAAGATCTGAATCGCCACAAAGAGGTAACGATTCTATCACTGACCATGCTCATTCGTGAGGATCACTAAAGGAAAATTTTTGTTTTCCGCTGCGTTTAGATAGCAATTTTCCTTCAATATTACACCTCCCCATAAAATTTCATGACCATTGGATCAAGGGTTAAGAAGTAATTGCAAAAATCGGGAATTAGGGTTTCGAAAGGGGCAAGACCATAACTCCTCAACCACACATCCAAATGAAGTGGTTCAAAGCTCATTGGAAAGCTCTTGACAAATCCTACAAAAGCCTCAAAGTGGTCCATGATAAAAAAATGCATAGATTTGGAGTTATGACAAGATTCATTTTAAGAAGGGAAATAACTTGGAAAAATTCTAAGTTATTTATCTTTTTTAAGTGGTTTTTTCAGCAACTTGGAAGGGTTTTTCAACCTAGTTCCATCTAGAATTTGGAAATCCACAAAACATAAAAGTTATAGAGCTACTTAAGGGATTTCCAAATTGTGGTAGAACTCCTCAATAGCATGTGTGAGCAGAAAGTTATGAACTATGGAAGTTAGGGATGCCAACACTTGAAACCACCAATCCAACACTTCTCAAAATTCATATTTTCACAACTTGGACTATCCTTGACCCTTGGATCATGATTCAACCTGATATTTAGATGTGTGGATGAAGAGAAATGCAGAAAAATGAGAAGCTTGAAGGGAGAGGCAAGTTGCAAGTATTATATATTAAAATATCCAAATGTGTAAGAAGGAGAGAGAAACTTTCCACTCCAAAACTGTTGCAGCAGCTCAATCTACACTCTAAGCTCACCTCAGTCACTTCATGTCCATCTCCACTTGATTTTTCTGATCTTCTTTGAACCATGGAGCTGATAGGAGAAGATCTTGGCAAGATTTTTCAAAGAAACCTCATGAAACTCCCTCCAAAAGTGGTAAAATACCAAGCTTCCCTCACTCTTGTTTTCACTATAAATAGAGGCCTCTTCATTGATGTTAGACACACAAGAGAAATCTCCAAAACCAAGAGAAACAATAGCTCTCAATTCCCTTTCATTTCCTCAAGAATCACAATTTTCAAAACTTCCATTTTTCACCAAAAAGCTGTCGTGAGCAAAACTCTGCTCAAGCTCAGTTCTACCATTTCCAAGCCACCCAAAACCATTTACGCAATCCCTAAACGTTGTGTAAAAGGTGTCCATACATTCAAACCACTCGAAAATCTCATTTTCACAAAAGTCAACCTTCACACCTTAGTAGTTTGACTTTCTTGCATTTTGAAAGCCAAATTCTTACTTGAGGCACTTCCTACCATTCTAACACTCCCAAAACCTCCTATACATCATATCTCAACTGTCCAAACTCTAAAAAACCAGCTGGAAATCACACAACTTCAACTGTCTTGAAAAGTGGTTTATTGCTTCAAGAGGAAGCAAGCTTCAAGTCTTTGCCAAAGAAGAGGATCTCTGGGTTTCTAAGCTTCTTAGCTTGCTCAAGACTTGTCTACAAGAGGTATGTGAAATTCAAGCTCTTTATTGATCATACATTATCATGTTTTATCATTTTGAAGTGGTTTGGTGGAAATGTAGTCTTGCTGCCCTATTTTAGTTCTTTGTCAAGAACTCTTGTTTCATGGTCATGATACTTGTTTTTTTAATGTATTTTCATTTATAAATGATGTGTGGATGATGTGTTACAAAGATTGTGCTTAGATATCATGTGTAACTTGTTTTTGAAGTTTTGGTCTATATGATAGTTTTAAGAATCCAACATGGAAATGTGGTGTGTTTAGCCCTAGAACTGTCAAACCTTATTCATTAGTGAGATTTGGATAACTTGTAAGTTATTCATAGGATCCCCCTGACCTAGATCATGTTTGAATCTATTGTGGCATTTGTTTCACACTTATGCTATCTTTGTGTCATTCTAGCTTTATCACTATTGAGTTGTGTATTGGACTGTTGTGCTTGCTATGATTATATCTCAAATATTCTAAATCATTAGTTAATGTTTGTACATCTTACTTGCTTGTTTGAATTGGTTGAATGATGAGAAGCATGAGAACTTAGCCATTAGGGCCTGTCATGAGATCTTGTTGGTTTTGCGGTCAAATTGGATAGGTATACCATTTCTAGTTAGGAGCAGTTGTTGCTTGTTTCTATGTTGGAGAATCATTTGATAACATGTTTTGAAGATGTATTATGTGCCTATAAGTTCAAGATCTCTTTGCTTGTTCAAACTGCCTTGTCATGCTTCACTTGCATTTTTCAAGATTTCATGATACCACACAAACCATATTCTGTTTCTTTTGAGTTCTACTTGATCTATGTGCATAATATCATTGCCTTACTCATTTGAAACTTGTGTGTGATATCAAATCTCCCCAACTGTCATGAATGTTGCCTGTTGCATATTTAAGTTGTTGTTTTTATATGTCATCAGCTTCAAAATGTCATTTTCTGTTTGGTAAGGTTTTCATCTATTTGTTGAGCATGTTCTCATATGTTAGCATCATTATGGTATGTGCATAACATTGGTTCCTTCACAAACTCATTGCTTGCCAAAAATGTCTTGTTGTACCAAAACCTGTTTCAAAACAACTTGTTCATGCAACCAATATGTCAATTCCTGTGCCAGCTACAATGAGCTTGATTCCTATGCATGATCACATTCCTTATCATATTTATGATGTGTGTATATCCTTATTTTAGTTTGAAACTTCACAATTTGAAGAATGCACCTGCTGCCACATGAGCTTGCCAAGGTAGTTTTTCACATTTCTTACAACAATATGCCTATTTTCATTCCAACAGTCCTATGCTTATTTTGTGAGTTGAAACTCATTCCTTGTCATGGTAATGATATGTGCACATTGTTTGTTTGCGCTGTTCTTGCCTGCTTTCTCATTTCACTCATAATTGCAATTTCATACTAGAAATGCCTTGAACATACCAAAGTTGTTGTTCTGTTTGTATATGCCTAATCTTTGAGTTGTAACTCATCCATATGCTTGATTCTAATGTGTGTAGATGATTAGATTGATCAATGTTTACCTGCTTTTGCTTTTCACCCTCAAACTGCATTTTTAAGCTAAAACCTACCATGACCATGCCAATTTCTTTCTTGCTTGCAATATGCTTAGTTTTTGTGTTGTAACTCATTCTTTTATGCATTTATGACATGTATGCGCTATCCCTTTGACATGAGATCGTCTTAGCTAGACCAGTTTGTGCCATTTTGTTGCCAACTGTTTTGAAAACCACTGCCACACACTTCACTTTTTCTGGTTTGATTAGTTTTTGGCCAGTTCATGAAACATTGGACCTCTAATAGTATTTGAAACTTGTATGTGCATGAATCAATCAACTTGATATGTCTTATTTTGCTGTCATGACAATCCTGCCTCACATGTTTGGCACAATTGCATTTTGGTATCCATTGTCTTGTTATATGCATTCCATGAGTATCTTAAGTGCTAGCATCATTCCCTATTGTATTTGAAACTTGTGTGTGGCATTGTTCTGACCTCAAACTGTTCCAATCTTGTTTTGATTCCAATGTTTCATTTCCATGTGTTAATCAAGCAGTTGACTTGTGAATATCAATTCCATGATGTTTGTGAATAATTGTTTGAAGGATAAACACATTCCATATGATGTTTTGAGGATGTATGCAAGGTATATTCATTTCAATTATGCTTGTTACTTGATTTGGGTTTAGTATGGTAATTGGTGTATGCTTGCTCCTTATTGCATTTCCAATATGTTGGTTGAGACCTCACGATGTTCATGTTCAATCTTCCCATTTTGTCTTGACAGTGGCAGCATTTTCATGCTTCATTTTGCAATTCATGTGCCTATTATATGTTGTTGATCTTTGCTTGAGCCTTAGGGTTGCAACACCTCTGTTATGACATGTTTGACTTGTGTACGATGCCTTTTGTTGGATTTGAACTCAGATTTGATGTGTGATTTTCAAAATGCAACCCAATTGCCAAACTTGCGTCTTGCATCGTGTTTTTATTTCAAAGCTTCATTTCAAAATTCCAACTGCACCATCTTAATGCTCATGAAAAAACAATCAGGTTTGAATAAAATTTCATCAAAAAAGATTAAGATTTGACATAGTTATGAATCAAAACGCCTTTTGAAAATTGCCTTTTTCTTGTTTCATCTTGCCCAGAAAAACCATGAAAATATACCTTACCTATTTATGGGGGTGGTTTTGTACTTGGATGTACAACCACCCCAGTGGTAATCAACTTGCGCTATTCTTGCCTTTCACTTGCCTGTCTAGGATTCGATCCTTGGGACCAACCCTTTTTGTTGTTTTACTTTCCATTTATGATGGATTTTATTTTCTTCCTTGCTTCCATTCCCACTACCAGCGCGTGTGTGTGCCGCAGTGGTTGAGTGTGTGTGTTTGTAAACACAAGGGCCTGGGTTCAACTCCCAGCTTGGCCTTTCCCCTTCTTTTTTATTCATTTGTGTTATTTTATTGTCATAAATCAATTAACTTCAAATATTTGTAACTCGTTCATCTTTCATCCTTTTTAACTCATTCTTTTTGCAATATGTTCATTTTATTGTCTAATTTCATGTGATGTAAAAATATTCCATATTTTTTCATAATTATGATACAATTTGTCTATGTGAATTTTGATTCTTTGTTAAGATCTTTATCTCGCATATTGTTGAATTCCTTTAAACCACGCTTGAATTGTCTTATGAGATTTTGCTTGTGTTTATTTCCCATATGTTAGTTAACATGTTAGGACTTATTCTACCTTGGTTGTCACCATGATCTCATATTATTTTCCTCCTAAATCGTGATTTAAAACTGTTATGACATATTTGATTGTCATCAATGCATATTGTTGTTACACTTGATACACCTTGAATTTATGACATGTTTACTTTCAAATTGTGATTTGTTTACATGGTTGTTACCTTCATCTTTTCCAATCATTGTTAAGATATGCTTCCAATCTTTGTTAAGATATGATTTCATCTTTGTTAAGATATACCTTCATCTTTGTCAAGATATGCCTAGGTATTTACCTTTTCTTTAAGTCTTGTAAGAACTCATATTTGCTTGCCTATTGTAATATGCTTGCATGCTTTGGTTATAACCATTCACCCTATTTGAAGTATTTGCTTATTGTAATATGCATGCCTACTTGATTGTAATCTTATTCATCTTGCTTAATTGTTCATTTACTTTGTTAAGTATTTCTTCCCCAAGTGATGGAACTTTTTAGTTCTCATCCAAGTTGCCTCTCTCTCTCTCTCTCTCTCTCTCTCTCTCTCTCTCTCTCTCTGTCTCTCTCTCTCTCTCTGTCTCTCTCTCCTTCCAAAGGAAAAGTCTCTCCATTGACCCTTGTGTCATTGGATAGTTCATTACCCGTTCCCTCGACTTTGTGAAGTCATCTCAAACCCTAGCTTAGTTAAGTTAGAACATACAAGCCATTAGACTTTGCTTTAAGTCTAGAAAGCCTTACCTACACTAGGAGTGTTCTTCAACTAGAACCCTAGGATAGAGTTTGTGAACTCTATGTAAGAATCATAGTGATGATTACTTACTCCCATCTTGAATGTTATAACATAGATCTAGAGAGTTTTGTTAAACTCCACACAAGCATGGATATGTTTGTCCCCCTTTGAACCTTGATCATAATCGAGTGTTCTTCAACCATAGTGAGGTGAATTACGATTGCTCTAATTCTATCCTAGTTAGGATACATAGGCAGAGGACACGAAGTCTTTGCGAGCAAACATAGAAACTATCTTTAGGTTTTAACCTACACCTTTTACCCAATCCCAATCCATAGCAAACATTTAGCAAACTTAGCATGCAAATAAACAAAAGGTTCCTGTAGAGTACTACGGATGTTTAGGATGTGAAATACCTACCCTATGCATAACCAACCCCCGATCCCCGAATCTCTTAGCGTTGTTGTTACATCACGAAAAAGGTTTTTCTTTCTTTAGACCTTTCCTTTGGATAAATTAAAGTTTGGTTGTGAATTTAAGAATTAAAGATTCAAGTTAATCAATAGCTTGGTATCAAAATTCTCACCGCAACACCTGTCATTGGGTAGGACAAAACAAACTCGACTACCTGCTACTGGGTAGGAGAAGAGGTATATTATCAGCTACTTGTCACTCGGCAGCTCAAATCACACAACAAACTTCTTAAATAAAGTGACAACCATCTGTTGGAAATGAAATATTCACTGGATCACAACAGGATTCTCATATGAAGAGATAACCATTTGTTCAAATAACGAACCAAGTCGAATGATAACAAGCTTCCACTATAAAGAAATGGTTCACCTTCTTCTTTAATCAAATTTTAACTTGAAAAAGGACGAAATTCTCGAACTGTCTCTGGTGAAGGGTGTAACAGCCCAATTTTCAGTAATTAATTATTGGTACTAATTAATTGGTTTAAGTGGTTTATTTGATTTAAAGGAATCATTGGATTTATTTAAATTATATGAGTTAATGGATTTAACTGATTTATTATATTTGGTAGAATAATGTGGAATTACCAGATATTTCCTAATTAATGTCAAGATGAGATATTTTGTGAGAAAGGATTTGGTAGATATTATGAGAAAAGAAATATAGTAGAAAGAAAATCAAATGGAAAGTATATAAAGGAAAATAGATGGAAAAGAAAACATAAGGGAAAGAAAGAGAAAGAGAAGAGAAAGAAAGAAAGAGGAGAAAAGAGAAGAGAAGAGGGAAAAGCTTGGAAAGCTCAAGGATCCGCTTCAAGCTTCGATTAAACCGAGGTAAGGGTGAGAAACATTGTTATTTAATCCATGTGTATGATTATGTATGTGTGGTTTGAGGTTTGTTGTGAGTTTCCACCATTTTTCAAGTTAGGGAAAAATGGATTTAATCGGTAGAATCGTGGTTTAATTGGATAGAAACCGGAAATAATGCTGTAGAATAGTCGGGTGATGTGGGGTTAAGATTAATGGAACTGGTTTGGTGAGAATCGGTCGATTTTTGGAGGGTAGAAGTTTTGGGACAGAATGAGGGTTCTAATATCGCAGGTTCGCTGGCTTTCGCCAGGCGAGTGAAGGCGAAGCTTCGTCGGGCGAAGCCCAGCGAATAGCTGGCGAATAATTCAAGAAAACTCCCAGTGGTCTTTCCTGGAAAGTTCGCCAGGCGAAGGTGAGTGACGAAGGTTCGCCAGGCGAGTACATCAGCGAAGGGTAGCGAAACAAGTCAGTAGCTACTGACTTTGTTCGCTGGCGAGTTCGCCGGGCGAAGGTCCCAGCGAGCGTTCGCCAATGGCTTCGCCAGGCGAATGGTAGCGAACGTGACAAAGTTTTCTTTTATCTGTGATTCCAATCCGCGTTGTTTTGCTTAGCTTGATGGTGTTTAATCCTTAGCTGAGTGGCATGTTTTATGTTATGATATGTTGTACTGTGGGTAGCCTTTGGGCGTGAATCCTAGATGATAGGATCAAATATGAATTGCATTCTTTTGACAAATATTTGTATGCATTATTTTAACATGTTTAAAATTCATGATTATTGTGATGAATTCGTCGCTGTTTGGCACGATATTATGAATGTATATTGATTGGATGCGGTTATATGTGAACAATGCATGAGAATATGTTGTGAATATATGTGCATTGCGTGGTAAATGTGTTATGCGTGTAAGCATGATGTAATTCTTGTATGATGAATTACTTGAGAATGCATGGGAACATATTGTGAATATGTGTGCATTGCTTGATAGATGTTATAAATGCATATTGTGTGCATGTGATTAAATGTGAAGAATGCATGGGAACATATTGTGGATATGTGTGCATTATTTAATAATTGTGAGAAATGCATGGGAACATATGTTGGATATGTGTGCATTGTTTGATGATGTGATAATGGTATTGATAAATGAATACATTGATGATTGTTGTGATATGTTGTGTGTGCAATCATGTTATAATTTGTATGTGATGAATTATTTGAAATGCATGTGATTAAGATGCGGGAACGGTCTTAAGTGCATTTTGTTGGTTGATTGCATATGCATCATTTAGTCAAGAGGCAATGTTTGCTAGTTTCGTGGAGACTAGTGGCTTGTTCCAAACCTAGAAGGGTGGATTTGAAAGCTTAGGGCACGGGCTTTGTTGTTATCGGTCTAGAAGGGTGGACCCGGTTTAAATGTAAAAACCGAAAAATGATAACAGATGTTGGTACCACATGGCATGAGTTGCATTGAGTCACATGGCATATTTGTGATTGTTATATGAAGCATGCGTGTGTGCATGACTTGTTGATTTGAGAGTGTGAATATAAGATTGTCGTATGCAAAAAAGCTTAGGTGTATGTTACGTGGATTGATGAGGACTATGGATATGTGCATGATGAATATGCTTGATGATTGTCCATATTTGTTTATATAAGTATGCTTTGTAAAGCATATGATGAGTTATGATGAAGTATGGTGAGAATTGTGGAATATGCGTATGTGCATTACTTGTGTAATTGAGAAATGTGAATGTGTAATAGTGAATTGGTGGATAAAACATAACATGTGTATGTTTATGTGGGATGTTGAGATTTATGGATGTATGCATGATGAAAATGCTTGATGAATGTCTATGTTTGTTTATATGCACATTGTGATGCATCTGATAATGGAAATGAATTGCGGTGAGAAAATGTGGGTTATATGTATTCTACAATTGTGTGTGTGTATATATATATATATATATATATATATATATATATATATATATATATATATATATATATATATATATATATATATATATATATATATATATATATATATATATATATATATATATATATATATATATATATATATATATATATATATATATATATATATATATATATATATATATATATATATATATATATATATATATATATATATATATATATATATATATATATATATATATATATATATATATATATATATAATTGTATGCATTGATTATTATGATAATATTTCTCACCCTTCTGCTGGAATGATGTCCTATCTGACATCGTGCAGGTATCTTGGTGTAGTACTGCTAGTAGTTGCGAGTTCGCTGTTGGTGCAGCTGTTTAGTATTTAATTATGTTGGGTCAGGTCATGTTCTGGTTATGTAACACTGGGATCGTTGGGTTTATGCCTTAGAGATATATTATGTATTCTAAGCTGTGTTTTAATGTATTTGAAATATTATGATAATGGCCTCTGTGCCCAAGTGTTGATGATTATGAGATGAACATGATTGTGATGTGAAAAGAGTTATGTAAACCAAATTGAATTCGCTGCTTCATGCAAGATGAAAATTTAATAGAATGACTACTTATTTCAATGTTACATGAGTATGACAGGTAAATGTTGAGATTTTGTAATTATGTGTGACGCCCTTTGTGAAAGCATGTTAATTTACTCTGATTAATTATGTATTTTTCCGTGGGGATTAGAAGGGTGTTACATTAGTGGTATCAGAGCAGGTCGGTCCATCCGACCAAGTTGTCTAATGTTGGTTGTTCCCTTGTACGCGACATGTGTGTGAAACACTGTTGATACATGTTTGTTGTCTAGTCTTCGTCTGCAGAAGTGGGAATGATCCAAGTGGGGGAGAAGCTTGTGATTCCTCAGAATGTTGCAAGTGTGGAGTTGTAGCTCAGTGTGTAGACAAACGCTATTATAGCTTGGTAAAGATGGTCTATGCCCCATTATGATTTCGGCTGTCTATTGACAAATTGAGGGACTGATCACCCTTAATCTCTTATTGATAGTCGTTGGGATTGTGTTGGATGTGATGGACGTGTCTTGCAAGCTTAGATGGCGTGAGCAGAGAATTGTTTGGAGTTAAGCCAAGTGCTTAACAATTGTTTTGATGAGTCAGCACATGACAGCGATGAGGTGGTTAATTTTGACAGGAATTTGGAGTGCTAATGAAAGTGGGAGGTTGGCGGTTCGCCGATTAATTATGTCTGTTTGGACAGTCAAAGAATTAAATTGATTGAGTGGTTTGAGACTTGCATATGGTATGTGCTACAGCAACAGATTGTGAGGTCGAGTATGTTAAGGGTGGATAGTGACTTCTGGTGATTACTAAAGGAAATTAGATGTGGAATACAAGGTTGGTATAATTAGAACTTCAAACATTTAAAGAGTTGGGGATGTGTTGAATGACCTTCTAAGAGTGGGAACGTTGTTTTCGTATTATCGCCGTAACGGGAGAACCGTAACTCGGAATGATGCAAAATTAGAAGCGTTGGAAGCTATTACAGTGCCCTCTGTGATGGTGAAGTAGTGACATGGAGTTAAGTATTTATTGATGAAATATGTTTGGATGTTGTGGTAAGTGCGGTTCGTGTTTCGCCATAAGTTCACAACTGAGTGTCCGTTTGACATGGGGTTCTCCATACTTAATTGAGTGAGTAATGGTTGTGTAATCGATGGTGTTTGGATGCGTCGAAGAGTATAGAGGATCATGTTGCACATCGAGAATTAGAGTTATTAGTATTGGAGAAGAAGAAGTGATATGCCACTGTGAAGAAGTTCAGAGAGTTTTTGGAAAGTTGTCAATAGCTCGTGTGTTGGTTTTTCCGAATCCGACGGAACTATTCGTTGTGTTGTAATGCTTTGTTAATATGACTGGGAGATATGTTAAGTGCAACATCAACGAGTTTTGGCTATGCTTTGAAGCAACTTAAAGTACATAAGGGAATTATCAGACAAGTGATTTAGAGTTGGTTATTGTTGTGTGTTTGTACCGGAGTTTGGAAGCCTCAATTGTTTAGTTGAGATTTGAGATGGTCAATGATCTTAAGATCTTAAGGTATTTGTTTGATTTGAAGAGTTGAATATGATGTAGAGGTAATAATTGGGACTTCTGAAAGAGTATGGTTTTGGTTGAGTTACCATTCGAGTGAGACCAAGTGGTAACTGAGTTATTGCATTGGAAATCTTTGTATGTACCGATGATGATGGTAATGAAGTTAGGACTGATTGAGTAAATTCGGAATATGAGTGTGGTCTGTGAAGAGACTCCTCGTGGAGTTGAGCTTTATATGATGAGACTGACTATTGGTATTCTCGATGAGATTCGAGGAGGTCAGAATTCAAATTTGAGTTAATAGATTGATTGAATTTAAGGGATAAAAGTCGAGGAGGTGATTTTCAGATTTATGGAAATGGTATCATGAGATGTAGGGATGGAGTATGTGTTCTGAATAGTGTGAGTTGGATGGGAGTACACTGAAAGAAGGACATTGAGATAGATGGAGTATCCATGCAGGTACTGAGAAGGTGTGATCGAATTTGAGAAATTATTTTGATGACCACATATGGAGAGAGAAGTGATTGAGTTTGTATATGCTGGATTAGACTTATTAGAATGTCAGAGAATAAACGTCAGAGACCGTTGGGTCGGATGCAACTGTTGAATATTCCTGAGTGGGATGGAATAGTATTTCCATGGATTTGTGCCGGGTTTTCCGAAGAATTTGAAGGGGTATGATTCGATTTGAGTGGTTATGGATAGATTGACAAGATTAACTTATTTCTTACGAATGAAGATTAATCATTCTATGTTGAAGCTAGATGAGAGGTGTATCGATGAAGTTGCGAAGTTGTGCGAAGTGCCGTTGAATGTTGTGTCAGATAGGAATCAGAGTTTTTCATTGGGATTTTAAGAGAGTTGCAGACACTTTGAGCGACCTGTTGAAGATAATCTCTGTCTAGCATCCGTGGACGGATGGGTAGACAAAGAGGACTATCCAATACGTAGAGAATTTGTTGATAGCTTATGTGTTGGATCAAGATGGATCAGGAGATGGTTAATTGTCGTTATTCTAATAATTCTAAAGAAAATCTAAATTCAGTTAAAAACAACTATTTCTTAAATTAAAAATCTAATAAATAAAATCTAGATAAATAAAAAAAACCTAAATAGAAAATAATTATTAAATGAAATGAAATAAATCACAAAACCACGCAATTAAATCGGAAAAAACGGGCGAACACCGAAACGCAACCAGAATAATTAGTACAGACTGAACCTATGATACGTGATTAGAGGCGTAAATATGATACTGGATTGAATCTATATCCGTTAATTTTAAAGGTTTTAGGCATAATCTTAAAACAATGATTAGATGGTTTAATTGTGTTAAAATTATAAATTTACTTGAGATAATTATAGTGTTGAATGGGTAGTAACTTTATGAGAGTTTGGGTTTTTACGGAATCGAAATCGGAGGTCCGGAAGGCCTCCATCGGTGAAAAATGCAGAAAATTGGATGTTGTCCGTCACGACTGTTCATGTTTTCGGTCGAAATCATTTTAGATGTAACTTTTGATCCGTAAGTCCGTTTTGGCCCCCGTTCGTAGTGTTGGAAAGCTAAAGAACAAGGCTATAACATAGTATAGATAAGGGATTTTTTTCCCAATATTTTTATATCTCATTATGTTTGAGAAGTCAATTGTGTATATGTTCTATTAATAAATCATGTTCTGGTTCAGTGATGTCTTGATTTTTTGATGCTGCAATTTTTCTGATGAATTACCATGTGGGTAACTGTGATTTCTATGTGATTAAATGAATGTATGATGAATTACCATTAGTATAACTATGATTCCGATGAGATTAATACATGATTGTATAATGATGATTCCTATGAGTAATGATGATGAGCTATGATGATATTTCCATGAGTTTTTGATGATTCTACGATTACATGATTTATGATGATGATTTTGATGAATGAGATGCACCTATGATGTTATTGTGAGGATGATTATTGACTTGTGCATCATGCATTCATGTGCATCCGAACTTCGGTTCAGGACCTTGATTTCTTTGGCTTCAGTCCCATTGTGCGGATGTGAGGTGTTTTGATGTGCTCCGATTCTTGTATAGAATTGATCCTATTGATGGGGATCTACGGAGGGTTGATGGCCCAATGTCCATCGAGCTGTGATGATTGGTACCATATGCATGAGTCTTGTTGCATTTGCATTAATGTGATCATTAGTGTAATTTATAATGTTGTGGCCTTTGATGTTCCTTGATGATTATGATGTTGAATATGAAAATGATGCCATTTTATATATTGATTCTTATATTGATTATTATGAATCGTTTTACTCACCCTGCCTTTTAGAATGTTGCCTCCACGTGGGTAACGTGCAGATTGTAACGTCCCGATTTTGATTATTTTATTTTATTGAGTGTGCTATTTGAATTGGGTAATAATTGTTTTAATTGTGAATTTGATGTGTTAATTTAGTATGTTTTAATATTTTACCGTTTCGGAGAATTTCGGGTAAAATTTAGATTGGAGGGTATTTTAGTCTTTTGATAAAAATAGAATTGAGGGGAAAAGTATAAGAGGAAATAGAGAGGAAAATAGAAAGAAAGAAAGAAAAGAGAGTTAGAGAGAAAGAACAAGAGAAAGAGACGAGAAAGAGGAGGAAGAAGAGCAAAACCTAGAATCATCAAGAACCAACATCTAAGCTTTCGATTAATCAGATAAGGGTGTGAAACTTTATCATTCTCTCAACGTGTATGATTATGTACGTTTCTGTCGGTTGACTTTGAGATTGGAGAGAGTTTTACTCATCTTCCATTTTTAGGTCGAATTTGATTTAATCGGTAGAATCGAGTTTTAATGGTTGAAAATGAGAATAAGTGGTAAAGTTTAAGTCGAGGGATGTTGGGTGGTGTTGCTGAGATGAGTTGGAATAGAATCGGTTAGATTCGGTGAGTTTCGGAATTTTTGGATAGTTAGGGATTTCTAAGTTTGCAGGTTCGCCAGGCGAGTGACAGCGAAGCTTCGCCAGGCGAAGCCTAGCGAGTGGTCAGCGAACCAAGTCAGTAGCCAAATTCAGTCTTCGCTGGTAAGTTCGTCGGCCGAAGGCTAGTGGCGAGGGTTCGCCAGGCGAATGAATCCAGCGACTAGTAGCGAATACTTCCAGTAGCTTCTGACTGCCTTCGCTAGCGAGTTCGCCAGGCGAAAGAGGTAGCGAGCATTCGCCAGAGGCTTCGCCAGGCGAAGGTCAGCGAATGTGACAACATTTTTGCCAGTTCCTGTGTTTTCTTTTCCAATGTTAATTGATTGTTTCGGTTACGTTAATCCTTATCTGGATGGACGATTTGTGTGCTGTGGTGATATGTTATGTTGTGGGTAGCCGTATGGCGTGAATCCTAGGTTATGGATCAATTGTGAGTGTGGTCGTTGGGCAAATTATATGCATTGTTTGAATTGAATAAAAATGCATGGTAATTATGATGAATGTGAAGAATGCATGATAATATATTTGCGAATATGTATGCATTTTGTGTTAATTGATCCCGCGTAGGATATGCAGAACCTCGTGTGAGTGATGGTTTATAGTTGATTGAGTCATGTTAGCATGTGAAGCATCATGATATGCATTTGTGTTAATTGCTCTCGTGTAGGATCTGCAAAACCTCGTGTGAGCGATGGTTACATTTGATCCGGTGTAGGATCTGCAGAACCTCGTATGATGTGATGGTTATATTTGATTCCGCGTAGAATCTGTAGAACATTTATTTGCCCGTGTGGGGTGTGAGCAATCAGATTGTGTGCCCATGTGGGGTGTGAGCAATCCTGAAACATCATGTGCCCATGTGGGGTGTGAGCGATGGGTGAACATCGTAGGCCCGACGGGGAGTTACTTTGGTAACGAGCGATGATTCCATTTTGGTTCTTCAATTGAACCTGCTGAATTGAGTCGGTACCGCATTTGCATCTGCATAGAGTCGTGAGTCGGTCTTTATGAGTTGCATTATCATCTTTATATGATGCATTGGTGAAATAAACATGTATGTGGATGTTTATGTGAAATGGTGATGATATAACCATATTGTGTATGTTTATGTGAATTAATGCGAATTGTGATAATGGCATGAGTGAGTATGCTTGAAAATATGTATATATATATATATATATATATATATATATATATATATATATATATATATATATATATATATATATATATATATATATATATATATATATATATATATATATATATATATATATATATATATATATATATATATATATATATATATATATGTAGGTTTATATGGATTGATATAAACATTGGTGATTGCATATTGTATATGGTTGATGTTCTATTTTTGTATAGATACTTATATGGATACATTGCGATGTATAGAATGATTGAGGTGAGCTGTGGTGTGAATGCGGAAGATGCGTAAACTAATGATATGTATATATATGATTTATGCATTGTATATTATGATATTGTTTCTCACCCTTCTGCTGTTTTATGATGCTCTATGAGGCATTGCAGATTAGGTGTTGGTGATCCCTTTTTGTGAAGCGCGTCTTCATTAGTTTTGGTCAGATGGCTCTGATGTGTAACACCGGGTAGCATAGGAAGCCTTGGGCTATTTTTGATGAATACATTTGTATATGTATTATTGGTGTTGCATGTTTTGTAAACATGAATGTTGTTGGTGAATTACATTAAATGATGTGAATATGTATATATGTGAATACATGTCGGTTGTGATTCAAATGTTTAGATTTTCCGCTTTTATTCTAAATACTTGAGATTTGGGTCTGAGGACTAAGATCCTCTGATTGTGTTTGTTTCCCATTGTTGCATATCTATTATGAGCAGGTGTTGTATGTGTTTTAATTCAAGCATAATGTGACATGTTCCTTTTATACGGTATTTTAAATAATACTCTGATGAAATTTAAATTCGTGCCTAATGATTCGTTTGATTATTTGAGGGTATAGAAAGGGGGTGTTACACAGATGACCAGGTTTAGCCCTGGATGCCATCGGGGATTTTTTTTTTGAAGTTTTGGGTCGTTGGCCATTGTGGTTGACTTAAAGGGTCTTGCTCTGATAGTGTAACATTGGGTTGGGGTCTTTGAGTCAAACTATTTTATTGAGTTTTTGATATGTTGATTTCCTTGCGGTAAAAGGAAAACTTTGGATTTTGGCCTTTTTGTGTTCCGCTGTCATTTGAGCACTTTTGAGTAATTTTGAGAAAAAACCCGTTGCTTACGGAGCATTGACCTTGATTTGAATTTATTGAGAAATGTCCACCCTTTGAGGTGATTTTTATGGTGTTTAAAATTTTACTCTGATAAATGTGAATATTTTTCCATAATAATTATAGGGTAGAAAAGGGTGTTACAGTATCTACTCTCACAACATTCAGCCTCAGACAATTAAGCTTCCATCAAAACTCTCATAAAAGGGATTTTGACCTCTATCGGGACCTCTGCTTCCATACCATTAACAAGAGAGAAAGGGGTTGCCCCTGTTGAAGTGCAGACAGATGTACGATACCCATGTACAGCAAAGGAAGCATCCCATGTCAATCCTTGTATGTAACAACCATCTTCTGAACGATCTTCTTAATATTCTTATTAGAAGCTTCAACAACCCCGTTCATCTTAGGCCTGTAAGGAGAAAAATTATGATGCTCAATCTTAAACTCATCGCATAATTCCTTCATTATCTTGTTATTCAGATTTGACCCATTATTAGTGATAATCTTGCTCGGAATACCATACTGATAGATGATTTGGTTCTTGATAAACCGGACCACTATTTGCTTGGTCACATTGGCATATGATGCCGTTTCAATCCATTTGGTAAAATATTCAATAGCCACCAATATGAAACGGTGTCTGTTCGATGCTTTAGGATTAATTATTCAAATCATATCAATGCCCCGCATGGAGAAAGGCCGTGGAGAAGATATAACATTGAGAGGAGTTGGAGGCACAAGAATTTTGTCAGCATAAATTGGCATTTATGGCACTCCTTCACATATTTACAACAGTTATATTCCATTGTTAGACAATAGTAAGTTGCCCTTAACATCTTCTTAGCCATTGCATGCCCATTGGCATGGGTACCAAAGGATCCTTCATGGATTTCTTTCATCAACATGGCTGCTTCATGGTTTTCCACACATCTGAGCAAGACCATGTCATAATTTATTTTATACGACACATCATCATTCAAGAAGAAACCACCAGCCAATCTTCTCAAAGTTTTATGATCCTTCTTGGATGCCCCAAGTGGGTACTCTTGATTCTAAAAAAACATTTAATATCATAATACCAAGGTTTATCATCGCAATCTCTTTAACTGCAAACACATGAGCTGGTCTATCAAGACGCATACCATCAATTTTTGGCACATCATTATAATGATTTACCACAATCATGGAAGAGAAAGTCACTGAAGCATCTGCCATTGGATTCTCTGTTCTGGGTATATGGTAAAACTCAACCTTATTGAAGAAAGTTAACAACCTTCTTACATAATCACGATAAGGAATCAAATCAGGTTGACGTGTGTGCCACTCCCCTTTAATCTAATTAATCACCAAGGTTGAATATTCATATACATCAAGGATCTTGATTCTTAAATTAATGGCTTCTTCCAGGCCCATAATACATGCTTCATACTCTGCCGCATTATTTTTGCATGTAAACATCAACCTTGCAGTAAAAGGGATATGAGAACCATGAGGAGTAACAATTATTGCTCCAATGCCATTACCATATTGTAGCACCCCAAAACTTTCCTCATCGTTTATGGATTTACTGGCTTTTGTTTCTTTGCATTTTGCATTTTTATATATCATAGCGTTGGTCCTCGAGACACGGGATCAAGGTATTTATGTGGCTCAGGGCTTCCTTTCGTTGCAAGAGTTTAAACAGCGAGAATTAGAGGCTTCGACATTTATTTTTCCTAGCAATCGAGCAGTCGATTTTATTTTATTTTATCGAGCATCATGTATACACAAACAAACATTGAAATCACAGTTATAATATCCAAGGGCAAGTTTCAAATGCTTAACAGAGGCCTAATTCCACTCCTAATTTCCACTATAAATGTTAATCCACATTCCAAACCACATTTTTATTCCAAACCTAGAGCTTATTTAAGTGAATTTTCTCCAAACCTCACACAATTACCTTCATTCACACCATTTCACTCTCATTCTTCATCTAAATCTCAGAATTTTCTCTCAATGTTTTCACTCCCAAAACCTCCATTAAAGCTCTTTTCACTTGAGTTCATTGATTCTTCATTGGACTCCTTGGATTCTAGAGCTAAACGTTCATCATTCATCTTCATTATCTTTAATTCATCACTCAATTTTTGTTTGAATTGAGATCTGAGCTTGAAAGCTAGATTAGAAGTGCTTTTTTGAGTCAATCTTATTTGATCTTGCTTGTTCTTCATTTCTAACCTAAAGAAGCTCTTGGATCTTGAAGAATCTCTGGGTTTCTAGCTTGGATCTATTAATTTCAAGTGAATCAACACTCACTAAAGCAAATCTCAGCTTTGAAGGTTGACAATTCTAGATCTAATTCGGTTTTGAACTTATTTGCATAATCACAATGTAGATCCATGGCTTTTGATGCATTTTGATACATTTGGTGATGTTGAGCTTTGTGATTTGTGATTTCAATGTTTGTTTGTGTATACATGATGCTAGATCATTGATATTTGATGTTAATTTCGTGCTTAATTGATTGCATGTTCATGTGATTGATTGGATAAGTTGTTTGATGTTGAAAATTGATTTTGAAAGTTGACATTCTATTTTTGGTTCAGTCGTAATCGGTTACCACATATGGGTAACCGGTTACCCTTCATAAATTTCATGTTTCCAGGATGTTTTTATAATAGGTAACCAATTACCTGATTACAATAACCGATTACCACTGAAAAGAGTGTCTTGTTTTTGCATTTTTCTTGCTTGATTAGACTTCTTTCCATCCCTAAACTTCATGATTTGATATGATGCATTAATGTGGATTGTTTTGGACGTATTTCATCATTCTTGAATGTTTGATCTCGATTTTTCGACACGTAGCATCCGGTTTCTGTTTGAATGCATAATATATTATTGTTGCTTGATTGATGAATGATCACCTGCTTTGCTTGCTCATACCATGTTAATTGATTATCATGAGTTGCTTGCTTTGCTGGATGTTTGTTGCATGTTTGCACTTTTTCCCGATTCCGCTTGTGGCACGCTTGTTTGATCGATTCGATCGTACAATTTGAATTGAAAAAGCATGATGATATTGATGATTCTTGTTGATGCAATGTTGTTGATCAATTATGTTTGAGTGTCGAAGCATGTCCATGCTGGCATGATGTTTGTTCATGATTAATGATTGCTCTTGATTAATTGCATTCACGCTTACTTGCTACCCAAATTTCCACAATTGTGGTTGTCTTGACTTGCATGCTATCTTTGCTTGCTTGCTGCATGCCTACCTTTTTACACCTACTTTTATGCTGAAACAAGTGTTGTTATACGCTGTCTCGCTTGTGTGCTAGATTTTACTGTTGACTTGTGAAGGAGGCGCTATTGTAGCTGTTGTTTTTGCCATGGATTCTTGCTTTTCCGCTTTGCCTTTGCATGTTCCCTTAGGATTCTTATTCCAATTTAATCTCCAATTAAATTTGGAGTATGATAGACATTAGGGTTGCAATCCAAGCATGATAATAAGTAGTCTAGTTCCTTTTAACCTCAAATTTATGTCCATCTTTTCCATGCTAACATTAGGATAAAACCTCCTTTCGCATCCCGACCTTATGATCACTTTGCATGACGATGTTAGGGTCGAGTTTCCCTTAGATCTTCTGTGCGTCTCTCTTCTCATCTCAAAACACATTCTAACTCATCTAATAAATACGATGAACATTGTACGGTACGAGCCTTAAGCACTTGGGAAATGATGAGTGAAGGGTGCATTCTCGCTTGTCTAGAGTGTTTAGTGTACGTCCCGTCTGGGGGCGATATGCAGTGCATTCGTTCCTATGTCATAGTCTTTAGTGCAACGTGAATCTCAAACAAACTAATTCACTTCACTAAAACTCACAACCAAAATTCAAACCTTTTATCCTTCGGGATTTGTGTTCCAAACCAATTTTCAAAAAAGGGTACGTTACTTTTCCGTTTTACCGCAAACAGGCATCGACCCTAACTACTGTAATGGGAACTAAATGTCGCTCATAAAAAAATACTTAACCAGCCTGTGGTTTTGTTCACGAACTATGTTTGCTCTTATTTCTCATATCAGATGATGATACGTAGGCACAAGAAGGTGATGTCTTGGCGAGCAATCTTCCCCCCATCAACCATAGTTTTCTGAACTACATTGACTCTGACTTACCTATTGCACGAGGGAATACATAGGCATAGGGTGGAGATGTCCTATCGAGTCTCATTTTTTTTCTTTTATTCTCATTTCCATTTACCAGTAGCTTATATATAAATACACCCTTTGATTAGACAACAAGCATGGATCCCGTTGAGTATAACGGACGTGAAGGGTGCTAATACCTTCCCCTTGCATAACCGACTCCCGAACCCAAGATTTGGTTGCGATGACTTTTCTTTTCCCGTTCTTTAGGTTTTCTTTGATCGTTTCCTTTCCCTCTTGCCGCAACTACGGAAAAGGCCGGCAGAAATCAAACAGAAGAGTTGCCACCAAATGTTATTTATCCCAAAGAGAGGGAAATGAAACGATCGAATAAAACCTAAAAGAACGGGAAAAGACAAGGTCATTGCAACCAAATCTTGGGTTAGGGAGTCGGTTACGCAAGGGGAAGGCATGAGTACCCCGCACGTCCGTTGTACTCAACTGGATCCATGCTTGTTGTCTATAAAAGGGGTAAGTCATCTAATAGCTATTGCTAAACCGGGGGAAAAAAAAGACGAGACTTGATAGGCCATCGTCGTCCTATGCCTACGTATTCCCTCGTGCAATGGGAATGTCAGAGTCAACGTAGTTCGGGAAACTAAGGGTGATGAGGGGGAGGTTGCTCGCCAATACATCACCATCTTGTACCTACGTATCCTCATCTGGTATGAGAAATCAGAGCAAACGTAGTTCGGGCTACGAAACCACAGGTTGGTTAAATGTTTTTTATGAGTGACGCTAAGCATCCATATCAGCAGTTAGGGACGGTGCCTGTTTGCGGTAGAAGGGAAAAATAACGTACCCTTTTCTGAAAATGATTTGCAGAACAATCCCGAAGGATAAAAAGGTTTGAATTTGGTTGGTTGGTTTTAGTGAAGTGGATTGAGTTAGTTAGAGACTCACATTTCACTAAAGACTATGACACAAGAGCGAATGCGTCGCATATCGCCCAAAAGGCATACACTAAACACTCTAGACAAGTGAGGAGAAACCCCCCACTCATTATTTCCCATGTACTTAAGGCTCATAGCGTATGTTGCACCCCAAAATTTGCCCAACTTTTCTTTACCTAGCTTATGTTTCATTTCATTCACATTAGCAATATCATTTGTATTTCATTGATATGTATGCAGGAGATCAAGAGGTATGATTACCAATCAAGGGCTACACAAGACTGTGAGGCTAGCTAAGAGGCTTATTCAGGTGTTCAAGGGTTGATATCCTTGTCAGAGAAGTTAAAGGATCCTCAGAGGGAGTGGTTGAACCCAAGTGTGTGGGTCTCCTAACTTGAGAGTTATGGGGAAGACCATCAGATGATTCTGAAGCCATGAAGTTGGACTTGAGGTCTTGAGAGAGCTCAGGAGAAGTTTTAAAGATCACTTTGAGGCCTAGACAGGTCATTGTGCAAGAATAAGAAGGCTCAACCATGAGTGGTGCAATTAGGGTTTAATTGGGTCAACCCTAAGTCAACTGATGATTTAAAGAAGGTTGAGACCTAATTCAAGAGCCATGTGATCATGGATTGACACATTGAGATGTTATAAGGATGAATCCAAGGTTAACTCATCATGATTGAAGAGCTTGAGAAGTTTCAAGCTAGGGTTTCTAAGGCTTGACAGTGTAAAATCCCCTAGTTTGACCCCTATCTTCAAGGAAATTTAGCTCAAGATGTGATTGTCATCTCATCTTGCCCCCAACATGATTGTTGTATAGCATGATCTTAGCTTTAATTTGAGTACAAGAATTCCTTGATAGGATTTGTAGAACTCAAGTTATGGGTTTGACAAGTTACAAGTCATCTGAGGAATGTGAATTTGGAGCTTGAAAGTTGCCCAACTTGCAAGAAACGTTTGCCCTAGAAGGATGATTCCTATGTACTTTTGGTCAACATAAATGTTGTTCCTTATCCCCTTAGCTTTCTAGAGAGTACTAGAAGTCATTGATAGGATTTGTAGAACTCAACTTATGGCTTGGACAAGTCAAGGGTATTTTGGACATTTGGTGATTATAGGTCATTTGTGATCATAGGCCATTTTCACCAACTTAGAGGTCTCAAATGAAATTTTGTTCAACTAGAAAGTTGCTCAAAATGGTGTTTTAACCTTGACCATGCATCAAGGAGGCATTGAAATGGCTCAACGAGAGGCTTGGTTCAAGAAACTTTGAAAAAAAGAAAGAATTAAAAGGATTTAATGGCCAAAATTTCAAATAATTCGTTTTGTGACCAAATGAAACAAAATTATAGGTCAAATTGATTGGAAAAATGATTTTAGAAACAATGGCAATGTTAGAATTTTTATTTGAGGTCATTTGAATAACATTCCACTTCATTTCTTCATGATGAAGCAACATATCCAATTCACACCTTTGGCTTGCAAACAAGGAAACAATCATCACCATTCAATTCCTTAGCTCATGAGGAGTGGAAACCAAGTTTGCTGAGGCCCAAACAGAGGAGATATTGCATATGCCATGAATGATATTTGGAGGAGAAATTGAAAATCCAAAATCTCATTTGGATGGATCCAGAAGTTTCTAAATGAGTCTAAACACTTCTATATAAGTCATTGAGTGAGTTCAGTGTTTTTTTGGGAAGGAATTGAAGCTGGTTGCAGAAAGAGCCATTGAAATTTTGAAGGTTCAAGTTGAAATCGGGTTTTCAATTCAAGGGAGAATCAAGCCAAATCAGGGTGTGCAAAGGCTTTGGGAGTGAATTTGGAACGTGTCTGCATCATCTTGGCAGTTGAAGTGAGCAAAAACCACCTCTGTTACCTCTCTGAAACCAGGTTTGTATCTTTCATCCTTGTGCATGATTTAGGAGGAGAAACTTAGAAATTCATATGTGGTTAGGATCCTTGCAACATGTAGTTAGATTTAGGATCATAAACTGGTGAATTAGGGACAAATTAGGCATGTGGTCATTTTCTGTTGAGGTTAATATCTCAAGATTCTTGAAGGATTATTCATGATTGGATGGTGGAAATTGATCAGTGAAGAGTGAGGATTAACTTGAGACCTTTAATTTGAAGAATGGTGAAAATCAAGAATTGGACAAATTCTGAAAATGCTATCGGGTTTGAAAATCTAGAGGGAATTAGTTAATTCTTGGGTTGGATTCTTGATCAGCATCAAATTTGGAGTGGGATAGTGATTTGTTTAGT
Source organism: Lathyrus sativus (assembly GCA_963859935.3). NCBI lineage: Eukaryota > Viridiplantae > Streptophyta > Magnoliopsida > Fabales > Fabaceae > Lathyrus > Lathyrus sativus. Next base: position 450,543,301 of record OZ012739.1, on the reverse strand, counting down.
GAGTTTTGATGACCTGAGAAGAGTGCTTCACCGGAGAAGACGGTGGCGCCACTGTTCAGGCCATCGTCTGAGAACTCCCTCCATTTCAGTTCAAACTTGGGGACGATGAACAAGAACCCTCAGATTAGGGTTTGACCTTGGACTCAGGCGTGTGTTGGAGGGCCATGATTGCTTCTCAAATCTGAAGAGAGAGTTTCAAATGAAACGCACCGTTTCATTAATTGGCTGGTTTTGGGCTTAGCACTCAGAGTGATATTCACACCCCCCTTTGGCCCAATTCTTTGAAATGAACTGTATTGGATTGCTACTTGCCACGCGTTTTTACTAATTTCATTTATTTTCTATTATTTTTCATTATTTCATATGACTTAGAAATTAATTCATAAAAAATAGGAGATTAACTCAATTAATTCCAAACTTTTTTCCCCTGATTCATGATTGAATCTAGAATTTTGTAGATTAAAAATATTAATAGTTCACGCATTTTTTATTTTATTTGCATTTTTTGAATATTAATTGATATTAAAATGGCCATGGTTGGTACCTTGTTTTGTTGAATTTTGTTTGAGTACTTGGTGATGATTCTTGCCTTGATTTTTTGTGTGTAGCTAGCATAGATATGCATGTTCCCCTTAGGTTTTTCTCACATTTTTGTGATAAAGTTAGGTGGTAGTTTTAAGTTGAAACTTTAGGTGCTCTATTTTTAGGGTTTATGCTTAGTACCTTATGATTTAGGTTTTATTCCTAGGACTTGGTGGATGATTCAACCTCTGGATTTTGTATGGTAGATTCATGATTGAATTAGGGTCCCATAGTTATTTTTGTAGGATTTTACAATTGGTTTTCGTATTTTAGTTAAGACTAACTTTAGTACTAGGTTTTAGGTGATCCTAACTTGCCAATTCAATTAGATTGATTTCTTTAGTTCCCTTAGATTAGGGTTTTACTTTGCTTGCTCTTGGATGGTGTTGAAGACAAGATTGGGCTACCATGGAATGCTTGAGGAAGCTTGGATGTGAAGATTTCCCTTCTTTTTGTGTAGTGTTGATTAGGTGTTAAGATTCGGGTTTGCAGGCAGAGCTTCTAGATAGATTCTCTTCTTTCATAAACATGGAAGGTGTTGATCACTTCCATTCTTCCCTATGATATAAGGTCCCCTTGTAAAGGCCTCATCCCTCCTTTGGTAGGATGTGTGGCTCTTCACAAGTTGGTAGAACCTTTGAGGGTCCCTTTCTCTGAAGATGGAGTCCTTAGTGGTGACCTTTGGTCTTCACTCTGCTGTCAATCATCCAAACCTTGCTCTGGTTAGATGAATCTTTCTCCCTTGCTAGAGGATGGAGTTCCTTGCTAGAAGATTGAAGATGCTAGAGGTTTATACTTCTTTGATTTTGAAGACTACTTTGAAGCTGAGGCTTGAAGATCCAGAAGAACAGGTTGACACTGGTGTGAAGAAGATCAAATGGAGATTGAATGAAGAAGCTGAAGCTTGAAGTTGGAAAGCAAGTTGATACTTGTGTGTTCAATGCATTGAGTGCCTGAAGGAACAAGTTGATACTTGCAATTGGGATTGAAGCCTGAAGGTGGAGTCTACTTTGGAGCTGAGGCTTGAAGAAGAAAGAATGAGCCGATACTTATGGTTGATGTATTGAAAGCTTGAAGAAGTAAGTTGATATTTGCTATTGAAGAGAATAGCCTTGAGGAACAGTTGAAGACTGAGGATTAAGCTGATGTCAGAGGAGCTTTGCTATGAAGCTGTGGAAGCTGTTGATCTGCTTTCTTTCCTGTTTGTTTGCTTTCTGTGCAACTGTATTGGTGTGACTTGTTTGATTTGCTTGATGCATTAGAATAAGTTCATATTTAGATTGAGCTAGGAGCATGATTGCACTAGAGGTTGAGTTGCTTCCTCTGCTTGTATTTTTACTATATGGCTTTGCTTGCTGGTATTTGGTAGAGCCCAGCTCCCTTGCCTATGTGGTTTGTGATTTGCTTGATGGCATTTTATTTCATTTCTTCTGTATGATTGCAGTTATTGTATTTTGCTTGATAGCATGTTGTTTCTTCTGTATGATTGCAGTTATCATATCTTGCTTGATAGCATGTTATTTCCTCTGTATGGTTGCAGTTATTCATATTTGGCTTGAGGTTGAGATGAGCTTGTGGAGGCTGATGCCCCACACACATTTCCTCCCTCACTTGCATTGCATGCATTTTACAATCGTTTACTGTTTACTGTTTAAGCTGATGCTCTATCTGTTTTTGTTTATCATTGACATGATCCCCTAGGAATCTCACTTCCTTTGATAAGGAAGTGATGATTAGAACTTTAGGTTGAAACCTATGCATGATAACTTCTAGGAGATCCCTGTTTCAAACTTCAACCATAGGATGAATCCTTGGCATGACAACATTAGGACTTGATAGTCTCCCCTTAGTTGGACCTGTTCATTCTCTTCTCATCTCAAAACAAATTAAAATACAGTAATAAAGGTTAACTGACGTCGTACGTTACGAGCCTTAAGCTATCTGAGTAAGGGTTGTCGGAGAGTTCTTTTCGACAGCTTGGATGTTTAGTATGGCACCCTTTGGGTGACATGCGACGCATTCACTCTCAGGTCATAGTCTCTAGTGCGATATTGGTTGCAAACATCCCTAAAAAATAACTCTTCCGTAAAAGACAGAAAACAAACTTCAAACCTTTTTGCCCCGTGGGCCCATAATTCAAAGGAAAGCTTTTCTGACGAAAAGAGTGTCGTTAACTCCCAGTTCTACCGCAAACAGTAACGCCTAAGTCTCCAAGGGCCGAGCTGCGTACGCCGAACTGCTGGAACTGTTTGTTAACCCTACTCGAAAAACAGATGAATCTGAATTCCCGTAATCCGTATTATCCCGAACTACATAAGCTCTGATCTCTCAAGCCTATTGAGAGTACGTAGGAACAATACTGACGTATTGGCGAGCCACCTTCCTCGTAACTCGTAGTTAGTCGAACTACGTTGACTCTGATTTCTCATTCTCTGCTGAGAATACGTAGGCATAAAGCGCGACGCTTTGCCGAGTCATTTTCTTTTCTTTTTAAGCCAGCCTTGATTGGTAGATAGTAAACAAACCCGTCAGATAAACACAACAAGCATGGATCCTATCGAGTACGATGGACGTGAGGGGTGCTAATACCTTCCCCTTGCATAACCAACTCCCGAACCCAGACAATGGTTGCGATGACCTTGTCTTATACCTTTTCGTCAGGTTTTTCTGATCGTTTCCTTTCCCGTTCTGAGGGATAAATAACGAAAGGTGGCGACTCTTCTGTTTTGCTGGCACTTTATTTTCGCGGTAGCGACAGCTGGCGACTCTGCTGGGGACTTGATAGTTTCCTGGGATCCAACGTCCCTTATGCGAGTCAGTTTGGGGATCCAACATCCCCTGCGAGAGTTAATCCTAGTGCTTGTATGATTACTTGTTGGGTTGTGTTTGTTTATCGCATTTTATTTCCCGCATTTTATTTTTTTAGTATGATATGATTATCTGTGCTGTTGTGGGAGGGGCATTCTGATGAGTGAGTAGACAGACCCAGGCTTGAGTGTACCTAGCATTAGTTGTGGAAATTAGTGGGCGTGTGCTTGCTTTGCAGGCACTAGTGTCTCATGAAATCCACGCTTAGACGAGGTTCTCCCAGTTGACTTCTTTTCCGGCCCTTTGGGCCTGAGGGGTTGTTGGTTTGGGGAATTGTCGACTCTGGGGACCGATCATTTGGAATTCAGCTGAGTGAGACCGCTTCAAGAGATGATGATTCCACACCTTCTGGGTATCGTATCACCCCTCTTGAATGTCTGTGACGCTGATGACCGCATAGGATGCCGAACTTGTGTCAGTTTAGGTCCATACCTGTGAGCAGGGTCGGGTTTGTTGCAGGAAACCTTAACCTTCAGACTACCTGGTTTTCTTGATAGTGAATCAGTTTTGTTGGTATCAGAGGTTCTCATCATCAGACGTGTCTTTGTTCTTGGTAGAGCAAAGTTATGGTCCTGTATCAGAGGTCCTTATTATTAGATATATGTGTGTTCTTGACAGAGCATATTTATGGTCCGATACCAGGGTTTTCTCATTATCAGAGATAGTGGTTGTTCTTGACAGAGCAGTATTGTGGTTTTGTTGATACAGAACCTTCATCTCTTCCACAACACAGTTGTCTTGATCTCCTGCTGCATGATTGCATTTTATGTTGTTTTGCATATTCATTTGCATTTCATTAACATGTGTTTGTGTTGCAGGTACCGTTTCCCCCGGTTCAAGGTTTCTTGCCTTCTATTGTGCCACTATGGGTTCTTTGAGGAAGACTGTGGCCTACAAGCTCCCTACTCCTGATATGGTTCAGCTGACTGGTTTGATTGCTTTGGCAAATGATTCTGTGAGAGGTGAATTCATAAAGTCTTATGGGAAACTGCTCAGCTTGGTTCGTAAACCTTCTGTGTTTGAGTCGAATGGGTTGCATGCCTTGCTGCAGTTTTATGACCCTCCTTTGAGATGCTTTACTTTCCCGGACTTCATTCTCGCACCTACACTAGAGGAGTATGCTGATTTGTTAGGTGTGCCTATCAAGAGTCAGACGCCCTTTATTCATATGGATGATGAGCCTAATCTGGCTAGTCTAGCTCCTTCACTTCATCTGGATGCCTCCGAGTTGGTCTTGTCTAGTTGGAACAGGGTTCCCGGTTTCTCCTTGCAGTTCTTAGTGGGAAAAGCTCAGCAGTGCGCCAAAGACAGATGTTGGGTCGTGTTCAACGCCATCCTCGCTCTGTGCATATATGGCATCATACTGTTCCCCAATATGCCTGACTTTGTAGACTTTGACGCCTTTCACATCTTTGCAGCAGGGAATCCAGTCCCTACCTTGATTGGAGATGTCTATCATTCCGTCCACTATAAAAATGAGAACAGAAGAGGCAAGAATGTCTCGTGCTGTGTGCCTCTGCTCTATAGATGGCTTGATAGTCACCTACCCAAGAAGTGAAGGAAAATTGCGATCTAAACGCAGCGGAAAACAAAAATTTCCTTTAGTGATCCTTACGAATGAGCATGGTCAGTGATAGAATCATTACCTCTTTGTGGCGATTCAGATCTTTGATGCAGCGATCACAAGCGTTGATGAAGTGCAACACCTCTACTCAGTCCACACGAACAGCTTCCGGTCACAGTGCTAGCTGCTTACGAACGGAATTATTTGAGTGAGAAAAGAGAATCAAAAACGAAATTGCATCAAGTGAAAGCTTCATCACAAGGGTTCCTTTTATAGACTCTCTTGTGGGCTGCGGGCTAAAACCCTAATTCACATGATCCATAATAATATTATATATTATTATAATAACTATTATTATAATAAATATATTTATTTTATTATTATTTTATAACCATTATAAAATAACAATAATTATTATTATATTATCCGAATTTCTATTTTTCACTTAAGTGCACCGTACCTTACGGTGTTCCTTTGATTTCTCTATCTCTCATCAAACTGTCCTTATGTGTGTGACCCTGTAGGATTTCGTAACGTTGGTAATTATATTAAATTATATATATTTAACATAATAAACAGTAAGCGGTATCTAGCAACACATCACTGCTACCCAAGTCACGAAAATGTCATGTGATCTGACAAAACCTTTTTCGTGATAATATATGTTTGTACAATTACCCTTTTGCCCCTATGTCTATATTGAACACAAGGCATACACTGTGTCATCCTTGTCCAGTTCAATATTGGGCCCTTAGACATTTCTCCTGTTATGCAGGATTGGCAAATTCCATCTACGACACTCATGTCCCTCAGCATGCTTCGTGGAGTGCCCATCAACTGTCTTTATGATCATCCAGTTACAGATAATGTTTGATCAGCAATAAAGCACCCGACTCTACATCTAGGGTCCATAGTGGTTTCAGGTCGAAGGGTGGTAATACACCATTATCACCATGAGAATAACTTATGACACTTTGCATAACATACTATGTAGTATTCTCATAGCGGGTCAATCCGGTATAAATATTACTCCTAATATTTATACCTATGTCAAGACTTGATAACTCTTTATCCATGATCCATGAGATGTGATCATCAGTCTATCTTCATAATAGTCTCAATGCTTTTAATGTTATCCCACTTTGCAAGAAAGCTTGACTACGGATATTTTAAGAATAATGTCTTTATGTTTAATGGGATCTCATGATTAAGTCACACTTAACATTTCATTAAACAAACTAACTATTCTAGGGACTTTATTATTCTGAAAGACAAACATAATAAAGAAATGCCTTTTATTATTAAACGAATAATCCGATACAAGTACCAAAAAGTATTGGCCTCTAGGGCTTACACCAACAATCTCCCACTAGCACTAGAGCCAATTAGGCATACCCTTAATACCCATAGATCTAGTATGACCATCATGCTTCTGTTGCGCAAGAGGCTTTGTTAATGGGTCAGCGATATTGTCAAGTGTAGGTACTCTGCATATCTTCACATCTCCCCGATCGATTATCTCTCGAATGAGGTGATAACGCCTAAGTATGTGTTTGGATCGTTGGTGAGATCTAGGCTCCTTAGCTTGTGCGATAGCACCATTGTTATCACAATATAAACCAATGGGATCCACAATGCTAGGGACTATGCCAAGTTCACTAATGAACTTCTTGATCCAAACAGCTTCCTTTGCTGCATTTGAGGCAGCAATATACTCGGCCTCAGTTGTAGAATCAGCAACTGTTTCTTGCTTTGAACTTTTCCAGCTCACAGCGCCGCCATTGAGACAGAACACATAACCAGATTGTGATCTAAAATCATCCTTATCTGTCTGGAAGCTAGCATCAGTGTAACCAATTACATCAAGCTCTTCCTGACCTCCATATATCAAGAATGAATCCTTAGTCCTTCTCAAGTACTTAAGAATATTCTTGACAGCTACCCAGTGAGCATCACCGGGATCAGATTGGTACCTACTCGTTGCACTTAATGCATACGAGACATCTGGTCGAGTACATAACATGGCATACATGATAGATCCTATTGCAGATGCATATGGAATCTTATTCATGCGATCCCTTTCTTCCTTAGTTGAAGGGGATTGTGTTTTTGATAAACACATACCATGTTGCATAGGTATGAATCCTTTCTTGGAATCATGCATATTAAAGCGTCTCAACACTTTATCTATGTATGTACTCTGACTTAGGCCAAGCAGTTTTTGTGATCTATCTCTATAGATCCTAATTCCTAATATATAGGCTGCTTCACCTAGGTCTTTCATAGAAAAACAATTCCCTAACCAAGTCTTCACTTGTTGCAAGGTAGGGACATCGTTTCCAATGAGTAATATGTCATCTACATATAATACCAAAAACACGATCATGCTCCCACTAACCTTCTTGTAGACACAAGGTTCATCTTCATTTTTGATGAATCCATATTGTTTTACGGTTTCATCAAAACGAAGATTCCAGCTTCTGGAAGCTTGCTTCAATCCATAGATTGATCGCTGTAACTTGCATATCTTTTGGGCATCTTGTGGTATGTCAAATCCTTCAGGTTGTGTCATGTACACATCCTCAAGAAGATTCCCATTAAGGAAAGCAGTTTTGACATCCATCTGCCATATTTCATAATCATGATATGCAGCGATGGCAAGTAAAATCCGAACAGATTTAAGCATTGCAACTGGTGAAAAGGTTTCATCATAGTCAACCCCATGAATTTGTTTATAGCCTTTTGCAACCAGTCTTGCTTTATAGGTATGTACATTACCATCCATGTCAGTCTTCTTCTTGAAGACCCACTTGCATCCTATAGGGTTAACTCCTATAGGAGGTTCTACCAAGGTCCAAACCTGGTTTGTGTACATGGAATCCATTTCAGATTTCATGGCTTCTAGCCACTTCTCAGACTCAGGACCAGTTATGGCCTCTTTGTAGGTCACAGGCTCATCTTGATCCATGAGTAATACATCACCCTGATCACTTATGAGATATCCATATCTCTCAGGTTGGTGACGTATCCTGCTTGACCTACGCTGGTCTTGTTCTACTTGAGCAGGTTGCTCTTCCACAACTACTTGTGTTTCCCGCTCTAGTTCCTCCATAGGTGTTTCAATGTTTTGTGATTCTTGAATTTCTTCAAGCTCTATTTTCCTCCCACTGTTTCCTTTGGAAATAAAATCCCTTTCCAGAAAGACTCCAGTTCGAGCGACAAACACTTTGCCCTCAGAAGGATTGTAGAAGTAATATCCTCTTGTTTCTTTAGGATACCCCACAAATAAGCATTTGTCAGATTTGGGCTCAAGCTTGGTTGAAATTTGTCGTTTGACGTAAACTTCGCAACCCCAAATCTTCATGTAAGACATATGTGGTTTCTTACCACTCCATATCTCATATGGTGTCTTATCAACCTTTTTGGATGGAACACGGTTAAGTGTGTAAGCTGGTGTTAATAATGCATGTCCCCAAAAGGAGTTTGGAAGATCGACGTGACTCATCATGGATCGGACCATGTCTAACAAGGTTCGATTTCTTCTCTCAGATACACCATTCCATTGTGGTGTTCCAGGAGGAGTAAGTTGGGATAGAATCCCATACTCTTTTAGATGGTCATCAAATTCTAGGCTTAAATATTCACCGCCTCGATCTGATCGAAGAACTTTAATATTCTTACCTAGTTGGTTTTGTACTTCATTCTTGAATTCCTTGAACTTTTCAAAGGACTCAGATTTGTGTTTCATTAAATACACATATCCGTATCTACTGAAGTCATCAGTAAAAGTGATGAAGTACTGAAAACCTCCTCTGGCTGGTATGTTCAGTGGTCCACATACATCAGTATGTATGAGTGCCAAAAGATCATTAGCCCTTTCACCTTTTCCTGTGAATGGGGACTTTGTCATCTTTCCAATTAAACAAGATCTGCATGTCTCATATGATTCATAATCAAAAGAGTCCAAGAGTCCATCTTTATGGAGTTTGGAAATGCGTTTGTCATTTATGTGGCCTAATCGACAGTGCCAAAGGTAAGTTGGATTCAACTCATTAGGTTTCAACCTTTTAGTATTAATGTTATAAACTGGCATTTCAAGATCAAGGACATATAGTCCGTTATTCATTTTTGCAGTAGCATAGAATATATCATTCAAATAAATGGAGCAACAATTGTTCCTTATTATGAATGAAAAACCAAACTTGTCCAAACAAGAAACGGAAATAATATTCCTGCTAATTGCAGGTACATAATAACAGTTCTCTAACTGAATTATTAAACCACTAGGTAAAGTTAAAACATAAGTTCCTACAGCTAAAGCAGCAACCTTTGCTCCATTGCCAACTCGTAGGTCAACTTCACCTTTTGCCAAATTTCTACTCCTTTTTAGTCCCTGCACATTAGTACAAATGTGAGAACCGCATCCAGTATCTAATACCCATGATGCAGAAGTAGATAAATTAATTTCAATAACAAAAATACCTGAATTTGAAGTCTCTACTCCATTATTCTTATCTTCCAGGTACTTTGGGCAATTTCTCTTCCAATGTCCGGTCTTACCGCAATGGAAGCAAGTGCCCTCCTTTGCTATTCCTCCACTAGGCTTCAAAACAGGAGGAGTGGGTTTGGGTTTGGCAACTTCCTTGCCTTTCCCTCTACCACCCTGTTTGATGGGCCTCTTGTTCTGTTTCTTTCCATTACTGACCATCAGAATGGATTTCCCTTTTGTCTTCATATTCTGCTCAGCAGTTCTCAACATGCCTAGCAGTTCTGGAAGACTTTTGTCCAAGTCATTCATATTGAAATTCAGGACAAACTGACTGAAGCTCTCTGGCAACGATTGCAAGATCAGATCAATCGCAAGTTCCTTTCCAAGGGGAAACCCTAATCTGTCAAGGTTCTCCACATACCCAATCATCTTGAGTACATGGGGACTTACAGGGGCTCCCTCAGCTAACTTGCTGTTAAAAAGGGACTTTGAAACCTGAAACCTCTCATTTCTTGCTTGCTCTTGATAAAGCGTTTTCAGATGTCCGATCATATCAAACGCAGACATGTTCTCGTGTTGCTTTTGCAACTCAGAGTTCATGGTAGCAAGCATGAGGCACGCAGTTTCATTGGCATCATCGAAATGCTTCTTATAAGCATCTCTTTCTGCCTTTGGTGCAGAACTAGGAGGTTCCTCCTCAGGAACTGGTGTCTCCAAGACATACAGCTTCTTATCGTGCTTGAGGACAATCCTCAGATTACGGTGCCAATCCAGGAAATTTGTCCCAGACAATTTTTCCTTATCTAGGATGGATCGCAAAATATTGTTCGATGTGTTTGTTGTCATGGTAATCTACAAGAGAAATATGAAAATATAAGTATCATTAAAACAACATATTTAATTAGGCCTTTAATCAAATATGCTCCCACTATTTTATTCAAAACAAATGACCCTCATCATTTGATTCGGAAAATCCCGTTGGAAGACTTTCTAGTGGGTCGAGATCCATGTTTCACTTTGTTTTAAGTCAGCGTTAGGCTGATTACACAAAACTAAGTTATTTAGGTAGGAACTCCTTCCAATTGTATCTCATACAACTCTCGAATATTTTCAATTGGGTGAATAACTCCTTATTCTGATCCATCACATGAATCATTCCCAATTCTTGCTTCTAAACATATATAATCTTATTATAATTTGTTTAGTTAAGTTTGACCCATTGTTTTAGCAATTGGATATTACAATTATCCCATCACACCTTACTAATATAGAACATGCACCTCGCGTAGGCGAAACCTACAATGCTCGATACTAGTCTTGATGAGTGCTAAAAATTGGAAAGCATAAACTTAATATTTAATTTTGAGGGAATTTGTTATTAGTTTGATCTCACCGGCTTAACATGCAAAACGTCTCTCACATGCATCAACATACAAGTACATGCATCAACATACATATAAAAAGATACAATTATGGCCCCTAACGCAATTGTTCTCTCAAGCCAATGAGAGAACCTAAGCTAACCTAATAACGATCTAAGCTTCTCCAAGCATGATCTCCAAGGTTATCCTCCTTTAATATTGAATACTTCCTTTTTTTTTTCATAACATAATATTACATTACATATAAGAAAACTCGTTTTACATACGAGGGAGTGAGATGAGAAAAGAAGTTACATAAAGAGATTGAGAGAGAGGCACGACACGCAGGCCGTATTCAAAAATCCCAAAACAAAACTAAGGCCATAACTGATCACCACAAATAAATAATAATAAACACACTTTTATTATTAGTTTAAAATTTCGATAATTAAATAAACTAAATTAAATTTCGACTGATTGATCACACTTTGCAGACTTAGTTCCCAGCGAAAATTTTTATGAACACTTCATTGTATTTCACGTCGTTTCCTGCACAACTTTTGTGCATTTACAATCCCAACCGGAAAAGTCTGCGGCAATACAACACTTGTACTGCCATTAATCCTAATGCAACAATTTCATGCCGTCAAATACAACTCGATTGATAACTCAATATGATAGATCAACATATCATTGCTTCACCATACTAACGTCGGATTCCGAAGCGAATGAAAGTGATGATCTTTCAAAAGAATTACAATCCTTATGTGATTGAATGGATGAAATCAAAACAGTATATCCCATATACCATCTTTGCATCAGAATTTCTTATATCTTATATAAAAGTGATCGATCTAATTGTGTAACCTATGGATGATTAATGTATCGCACAACTTCACCATACTAATGTCGGATTCCGAAGCATAATCAACATCAATCATCCAAATCGTACACAACAGATGCCAAATTTAATTAATCATTTATTGTTAAATTCATTCTGTGTTTTAATCGAATCAAATACAGAAAAGACGGAAATTTAACAGTTATCAGATCCATGGTTTCGTAAGTGGCTCTGATACCACTGAAGGAAAATTGCGATCTAAACGCAGCGGAAAACAAAATTTTCCTTTAGTGATCCTTACGAATGAGCATGGTCAGTGATAGAATCGTTACCTCTTTGTGGCGATTCAGATCTTTGATGCAGCGATCACAAGCGTTGATGAAGTGAAACACCTCTACTCAGTCCACACGAACAGCTTCCGGTCACAGTGCTAGCTGCTTACGAACGGAATTATTTGAGTGAGAAAAGAGAATCAAAAACGAAATTGCATCAAGTGAAAGCTTCATCACAAGGGTTCCTTTTATAGACTCTCTTGTGGGCTGCGGGCTAAAACCCTAATTCACATGATCCATAATAATATTATATATTATTATAATAACTATTATTATAATAAATATATTTATTTTATTATTATTTTATAACCATTATAAAATAACAATAATTATTATTATATTATCCGAATTTCTATTTTTCACTTAAGTGCACCGTACCTTACGGTGTTCCTTTGATTTCTCTATCTCTCATCAAACTGTCCTTATGTGTGTGACCCTGTAGGATTTCGTAACGTTGGTAATTATATTAAATTATATATATTTAACATAATAAACAGTAAGCGGTATCTAGCAACACATCACTGCTACCCAAGTCACGAAAATGTCATGTGATCTGACAAAACCTTTTTCGTGATAATATATGTTTGTACAATTACCCTTTTGCCCCTATGTCTATATTGAACACAAGGCATACACTGTGTCATCCTTGTCCAGTTCAATATTGGGCCCTTAGACATTTCTCCTGTTATGCAGGATTGGCAAATTCCATCTAGGACACTCATGTCCCTCAGCATGCTTCGTGGAGTGCCCATCAACTGTCTTTATGATCATCCAGTTACAGATAATGTTTGATCAGCAATAAAGCACCCGACTCTACATCTAGGGTCCATAGTGATTTCAGGTCGAAGGGTGGTAATACACCATTATCACCATGAGAATAACTTATGACACTTTGCATAACATACTATGTAGTATTCTCATAGCGGGTCAATCCGGTATAAATATTACTCCTAATATTTATACCTATGTCAAGACTTGATAACTCTTTATCCATGATCCATGAGATGTGATCATCAGTCTATCTTCATAATAGTCTCAATGCTTTTAATGTTATCCCACTTTGCAAGAAAGCTTGACTACGGATATTTTAAGAATAATGTCTTTATGTTTAATGGGATCTCATGATTAAGTCACACTTAACATTTCATTAAACAAACTAACTATTCTAGGGACTTTATTATTCTGAAAGACAAACATAATAAAGAAATGCCTTTTATTATTAAACGAATAATCCGATACAAGTACCAAAAAGTATTGGCCTCTAGGGCTTACACCAACAAGAAGGGTCCCTTTGCTTCGTCTGCAGCCACAGCTGAGTGGTCTGAGCGTTTGATGAGTCTATCAGCGGAGGATATTTCCTGGTTTGATAGAGATAGGTTGGGTACTGAGATTATCTTCAGCTGCAGTGGGTTTCCGAATGTGCCTTTGATAGGCAGGAAGGGTTGTATCAACTATAATCCATCTCTACTGGCCCGACAGTTTGCTTATGTTTTGAGAGCTCCGCCGAAGGATGAAGAGGTGCAGGAATCTCTGTACCTCACTGGACTTCTAGAGGGGGATATGTTGTCTAAGCCTCAACACCCTTGGAATGGTATATGTAAGTGGGGAAAGTCGTTGCTGGGGAAAAGTAATAGCCAAGCCTACGCTCCGTATGTGACGTGGATCAGAGCCAGAGCAGATATTATAGGGATGTCGTTTCCACCTGCCCAGCCAGAAAGCCCTCCAGTGATTGAAGAGCCTACCACCGTGCCTATTCAGCAGCATAATCAGGTGTTAGCAGAGAGAGATGAGCTGAAGAAGGTGCTGCACCCCAAAATTTGTTCAACATTCCTTTACCCAGCTTATGTTTCATTTCATTCACATTAGCATTATCATTTGCATTTCATTGACATGTATGCAGGAGATCAAGAGGTATGGTTACCAATTAAGAGCTACACAAGACTATGAATCCAGCCAAGAAGATTATTCAAGTGTTCAAGGGTTGATATCTTAATCAGAGAAGGTAGAAGATCCTCAGGGAGAGTGATTGAAACCAAGAATGTGGGTCTCCTAACTTGAGAGTTGTGGGAAGTCATCAGATGATTCTGAAGCCATGAAGTTAGACTTGAGATCTTGAGAGAGCTCATTAGAAGTGTTGAAGATCACTTTGAGGCCTAGACAGGTCATTGTGCAAGATTGATAAGGCTCATCCATGAGTGGTGCAGTTAGGGTTTGACTAGGTCAACCCTAAGTCAACTGAGGATTTGAAGAAGGTTGAGACCTAATTCAAGAGCCATGTGATCATGGATTGATACATTGAGATGTTCTAAGGATGATTCCAAGGTCAACTCTTCATGATTGAAGAGTTTGAGAAGCTTCAAGCTAGGGTTTCTAAGGCTTGACAGTGTAAAATCCCCTAGTTTGACCCCTATCTTCAGGGAAATTTAGCTCAAGATGTGATTGTCATCTCATCTTTCCCCCAACATGAATGTTGTAGAGCAAGATCTTAGATTTAATTTGAGTGCTAGAAGTCCTTGATAGGATTTGTAGAACTCAATTTATGACTTTGACAAGTTACAGGTCATCTGAGGTATGTGAATTTGGAGCTTGAAAGTTGTCCAACTTGCATGAAACCTTTTCCCTAGAAGGATGATTCCTATGAGCTTTTGGTCAACATGAATGTTGTTCCTTATCCTCTTAGCTTTCTAGAGAGTACTAGAAGTCCTTGATATGATTTGTAGAACTCAAGTTATGGCTTTGACAAGTCAAGGGCATTTTGGTCATTTGGAGATTATAGGTCATTTCAATCATAAGGCCATAACTCCTATTTGCAAGCTTCAAATGGGAAAATGTTCAACATCAAACTTGTTCAAAATTATGTTTTAAGGCTAACCAAGAGGTCATGAGAGGTTGGAATTGCTTGTAGCTCAAAATCACAAAAATGGCTTAAAATAAGGGTGATTTTCAAATGAACCAAAGATGGAAATTGGTATTTTTGATCTACATGTCCAAACCAAGGCATGTAATATGTCATTTTGATTCTAAAACACATTTTAAGAACATTGAAATTGCCACAATTTTGACTTGAGGTTTAATTTGTGGACTTGCTTTGAAAAGTAGTTACTTACATCATAAGTAACTTTGCCAAACCAAAATTCAAGGCATGACCAAGGCTTCTTTCAATCCAAACACATCCAAAATACCATTAGGAGAGAAATTGGAAGAGAATGAGGGTGAATACAAGCTGCCAACATGAGCTGTTATGAACACACCATGAGATTGAAATTTCCATGAAGTGAGATATTGAATTTCTCATTAGAAGGATCTAGAGCTTTCTAGATCATCCATACATGGCCTATATATTGAATAGAGGTGGTTCAGATTGAAGGTTGGTGATAATTGAAGGAGAGAATAGAGATTGAGTGTGAAAATTTCTTGCTTGCAACTGAATTCGGTTACACTATTTTCTTCACTTTCCATCCATTTTCTTGAGTGCAATAACTTCCATGGATGCTAGTGAATGATTCCAGATCATAATCAAGGCAAATTCGTGGCTGAATAGGTATCTTGCTCTCAGATTTCTTCACCTGTAACTCAGAATTGGTTCCAAGAATCCAGAGCATTTCCATCCATTTCATTGCATACAAAAGCTTTGAATTGATTCATTGAAGGAATTTGGAGCATTTGAAAGCTTGATTTGAAGGTTTAATACCTCTGCGCACACGAAATTCTCACGTTAGTAACTTTCAATCTCCAGCTTCAATTAGGTAGAATTAAGAGGAATTAGGATGTTAGATGCATTGTGGATTGATGTAGGAAGGTTTATGGATCATTAATTTGAGAGTTAGTGACCAATTAGGGTTGTTACCATTTTCGGTTGAGATGGTGTTCTTGCGAATCTTGAGGATTTAGATTGAACTAAGGGCATGAATGGACTCCTTGTGAGATTTGGGACAAAATTCATCAAGGAATCGTGGCCTATGGTGGATTCTATAGCAAGTTAGGGTTGTAGAATGTTGACCGGAGAATGTCACCGGCGGTGACTATGGCGCGCAGGTGACCTGAGTTTCAGGGATTCAAATTGGGGAAGATGACTTGATAGCCATCAGATCTTGGTTGGACTTTGACTGAAGGCATGATCCAACGGCCATGGATTGGTTTCAATTTGTGAAGGACTCTGAATCACTTGCAACACTGCATTTCATTTAAGTTGTGGTTTTGGGCTTAAGTCATAGATGCTAACCACGCCCCCCTTATGGCCCAATTGCTAAAATGAACTGGATTTTATTGCTACCTGCACCACGCACTTATCATTTTTATTTTGATTTTCACTTTATTTTTCATTTTAGTCATGGTTATTGATTAATTCATAAAAAATGGAAAAATGATGCAATTAATCCCATTCTTTTTGCTATGGATTCATGATTGAATCTAGTATTAGATAAAAAATATTATTATTTCATGCATTTTCTGACTTTATGGGATTTTTTACATTTTAATTGATATTGAAATAATCATGTTTGATGCTTGATTTTGTTGAATTTGGTTTGATCATGTGATGATGATTTTAGCCTTGACTTTTTGTGAGTAGTTAGCATAGATATGCATGCTCCCCATAGATTTTTGTCACATTTTTGTGATGAAGGTAAGTGGTAGTTTAGGTTGAAACCTTTAGGAGCTCCATTTTTAGGGTTTATGGTTGATACCTTGTGGTTTGGATTTTATTTTTAGAACCTGGTGGATGATTCAACCTCTGATTTTGGTATGGTAGATTCATGATTGAATTAAGGTCCCTTAGGAATTTTTGTAGGAATTTTCAATGAAGTTTACTATTTTTGCTTGATTTTAGTTTAGATTCTAACTTTAGATGATTCTAAGGCACTAATTCAACTAGAATGACTTCTTTAGTTCCCTTAGATTAGGGTTTTGTTTCTCTTGCTCTTGGGTGATGATGTACGCAAGTTGAAGATGCATTGGATTCCTTGAAGAAGCTTGGATGTGAGGATCTTCCCTTCTTTTGGTGTAGTGTTGATTAGGTGTTAAGATTAGGGTTTGTAGGCAGAGCTTCTAAATAGATTATCTTCCTTCATAAACATGGAAGATGTTGATCACTTCCATCCTTCCCTATGATGTAGGGTCCCCTTGTAAAGGCCTCATCCCTCCTTTGGTAGGATGTGTGGCTCTTTACAAGTTGGTAGAACCTTTGAGGGTCCCTTTCTCTGATGATAGAAGGCTTAGTGGTGACCTTTGGTCTTCACTCTTCTACCAATCATCCAAACTTGGCTCTTGATGGGTGAATCTTTCTCCCTTGCTAGAAGGTGGAGTTCCTTGTTAGAGGACTGGAGATGATGGAGTTGATACTTCTTTGTGTTTGGAGATAACCTTTTGAAGCTGAAGCTTGTAGATGAAGAGGAACAAGTTGATACTGGTAAAGAAGAGAGAGCTGAAGCTTGAAGACCAAGTTGACACTTGTGAAGAAGATCCAATTGAGATTGAGTGAAGAGCTGAGGCTTGAGGAATAAAGGATCAGTTGATACTTATGTTGATGCACTAGGAGTCTGAGGGAGCCAAGTTGATACTTGATATTAGGGTTGAAGCCTGAAAGTGGAATTTACTGGAGAGATGAAGCTTGAAGAAGAAAGAATAAGTTGATACTTATGTGGATGTATTAGAAGCAAGTTGATACATGCTATTGAAGATGATAGCCTTGAAGGGTGGTTGAGGACTGATGACTGAGCTGCTGTCAGAGGAGCTTTACTGAGAAGTTGTGGAAGCTGTTGATCTGCTTTTTTTCCTGTATTGCTGTGACTTGTTTGATTTGCTTGATGCATTAGAATAAGCTCATGTTTAGATTGTGATAAGCTAGGAGCATGATTGCACTAGAGGTTGAGTTGCTCCCTCTGCTTGTATTTTTACTGTATGGCTTTGCTTGCGGGTATTTGGTAGAGCCCGACTCCCTTGCCTATGTGGTTTGTGTTTGCTTGATAGCATGTTACTTCTTCTGTATGATTGCAGTTACTCCTATTTTGCTTGATAGCATGTTATTTCCTCTGTATGATTACAATTATTCATATCTGGCTTGAGGTTGAGATGAGCTTGTGGAGGCTGATGTCCCATACACATTTCATCCCTCACTTGCATTGCATGCATTTTACAGTCGTTTACTGTTTACTGTTTAAGCTGATGCTTTATCTGTTTCTGTTTACCATTGACATGATCCCCTAGGACTCTCATTTCCTTTGATAAGGAAGTGATGATTATAACTTTAGGTTGAAACCTATGCATGATAACTTCTTGGAGATCCCTGTTTCAAACCTCAACCATAGGATGAATCCTTGGCATGACAACATTAGGACTTGACAGTCTCCCCTTAGTTGGGCATGTTCTCTCTTCTCATCTCAAAATAAATTAAAATACAATAATAAAGGTTAACAGATGTCGTACATTACGAGCCTTAAGCTATCTGAGAAAGGGTTGTTGGAGAGTTCTTTTCAACAGCTTGGATGTTTAGTATGGTACCCTTTGGGTGACATGCGACGCATTCACTCTCAGGTCATAGTCTCTAGTGCGATATTGGTTGCAAACATCCATAAAAAACAGTTCTTCGGTAAAAGACAGAAAACAAACTTCAAAACTTTTTGCCCCGTGGGCCCATAATTTAAAGGAAGCTTTTCTGAAGAAAAGAGTGTCGTTAACTCTCAGTTCTACCGCAAACGGTAACGCCTAAGTCTCCAAGGGTCGAGTTGCATACGCCAAACTGCTGGAACTGTTTGTTAACCCTACTCGATAAAAAACAGATGAATTTGAATCCCCGTAATCCGTATTATCCCGAACTACGTAAGCTCTGATCTCTCATGTCTGTTGAGAGTACGTAGGCACAATACTGATGTATTGGCGAGCCACCTTCCCCCATCCGTTTACCCGTAGTTAGTCGAACTATGTTGACTCTGATTTCTCATTCTCTGATGAGAATACGTAGGCATAAAGTGCGACACTTTTCCGAGTCATTTTCTTTTCTTCTTAAGCCAGCCTTGATAGGTAGATAGCAAAACAACCCGTCAGTTAAACACAACAAGCGTGGATCCCATCGAGTACGATGGACGTGAGGGGTGCTAATACCTTCCCCTTGCGTAACCGACTCCCGAACCCAGACAATGGTTGCGATGAACTTGTCTTATACCTTTTCGTCAGGTTTTTCCGATCGTTTCCTTTCCCGTTCTGAGGGATAAATAACGAAAGGTCGCGACTCTTCTGTTTTGCCGGCACCTTATTTTCGCGGTAGCGACAGAAGGCAAATGAAGAACTGGAGAAAGAATTGGCTCAGCTCAGAAGCGAGAGAAGCGAAGCCGTCCATTCCTTCAAGAGGCAAACAGAGCTGGTGAACCAGTTAGGGACATATTTGACTAAGCAGATGGCTGAGCGCGAACGTTTGGGTCGGGACTTCAAAGTTGTCAATGACGTACTGGCCACTAAGAAGCAGCACTTGGATGAAGCGTACCGGAGAATATCCAAGTTTAATCAGCATTGGAAGGACACTCTAGCCAACGGCAAGGAACGGGAGGATAAACTGAAGCAGCAGATCTCCCAGTTGAAAGCCCAGGTGAAGGCTGGTGAGAAAAGGTTTGATGAAGAAACCGCTTGCAGATGTGCCGCTGAAGGCCTGCTAAACAAGGCTCTTGCTAACTTGAAGGAGCACAAACTGACGTTTGAATCCAAGAAGCGGAAGCTAGAAGATTGTTTCGGCGAAGGAGCATGGGAAGACTCAGCTGAAGGTGTTCAATACACTATTAGGCAGAGGGAGTTACTCGTCGAAGGGTTGCTCACTCAGCCTGATCATCCAACAACGAGGGATCTTTTAGAAGAGTTTCGAGCCCGTGGCCGTGCTTGACTATATTTGTAATCCTTTTGTGTTTATCATTGTTGTATGCTGACCATCACCAGGCTTGTTGGTTGAGGTCATGCTATTGATTCTGCCTGTACTCAGTGACGTTGTGTACCGCCTTGATGGGCTTTTTTTTATATATATGAGATGTTATTTCCGTGACTGGACTCAGACTTCTTATTATCAGCACTGGCACTCAGGCACTAGGATCGGGGGGAGATCTCCCTAACGCACAGACACACGTTTGCGTTCGCTTGAAGCATCTACATAACAAGCACTTTGTCGTTTTTTCTAACCCTTTTGTGTATACAGGTTATTTCAGGTTGTTCCAGGATTGATCAAAGACTAATCCACCGTTATCCGACAAGAGCAAATCAAGCTAGAGCAATGGAGCAAGTGCAGACTGACGTTCAGGAGCTCCGAGAGAGGATGGACCGCTTCATGGAGCTCATGCAAGTGGTTGCCAACGGCCAAGACCAGCTCAGAACATTGGTCCAGCCTCTGATCTCAAGGGTTGACAGCAATAGTGTACTCCACGGTGGGAATGTTCCAACCCCTCCACCTGTTGAAACTCCTCAGAATGGCATCCCCGTGACCGGGGGGAACGGTAGTGGTAACGGGAATGTGATCGCTAACATGGAGCTCAATGGTAATACGACTGGCGTCAGTAATGGAAATTTTGAAGCTAATGTCAATGTTGGACTGGGCAACGGCAACACGGGTGTTGGAAACCTGTATGGGCCTCAGCCATGGTTAGAAGACCGTCAAGAAGATCTGTTCTCACAGAAGGGTGCTGAAGGAGAGCTGACTGCTGAAGCACGTCTGAGGTTTAAGGCACTCGAGGACAAGATGAGGAATTTCGAGAACCTGAACACTATGGGTGTCGACATGTCTAAATTGGGATTGATTTCTGATTTCAAGGTGCCTCCCAAGTTCAAGGTACCCGATTTTGAGAAGTACAAGGGCATCACCTGCCCTCGGGTCCACTTAAGGTCATACTACCGGAAAATTTCCGCTCACTCTGAAGACGAGAAGTTGTTGATGCACTTCTTTCAGGATAGCTTGTCTGGGCCGTCCCTAGAATGGTACATGAGTTTGGAGCCTACCAGTGTGCGCACGTGGAAGGAACTTGCTGAGGCATTCATGCAACATTACCAATATAACAGTGACTTGGCTCCGAACCGAGTCCAACTGCAGAATTTGTCACAGAGGAACAACGAAGGGTTCAAAGAGTACGCCCAACGATGCGCGTGAATTGGCAGCTAGAGTTCAGCCGCCGATGGTTGAATGAGAGCTTGTCGAAATGTTTGTAGCCACCCTTCCAGGGGTTTATTACGAGAAATTGGTCAGCGGTATGTCTGAAAGTTTCTCAGATCTCATCATCACCGGAGAGCACGTTGAAAATGGGATCATATTGGGGAAAATTCAAGGTGATCTATCCTCAGCTGGAGGAGGAAAGAAGCCGTATGGCGGCAAAAGACGTGAAGGAGAGACGAGCGCCGTGTCCAACACTCGAAGGAAAGGTAAAGGCCCTCGCCAGCAGGTGGCTAGCATAACCATCCTTGCAGTCCAACAACCCCAGCCACATCAGCAGCAGCCGAATCAGCAAGGGTACAGAAAGTATCAGAATAGGGCACCTCTATCAAGTCGCCACCTTGAGACACTGCCCATGTCATATGCCCAGCTACTACAAACTCTGCTTCAGTTGCATTTAGTCCAGAAGAGAACCCTGGCTCCCTTGACAGAGGCACCTCCGCCAGGTTATGATGCGAATACAACATGCTAGTTTCACTCGGGGGCACCAGGCCACACGATAGAAAATTGCAAAGCCTTCAAGCACAAGGTGCAAGATATGGTGGATGCTAAGATCATCAATTTCTCAGATAATGTGCCAAATGTCACGGAGAACCCTATGCCGAATCATAGGGGAGGTGGGGTGAACGCCATTATTGAAGACGAGAACTTAGACGTGTTGACTGACGTCAGGGATCTGAAGACACCGCTTAGCTTCGTTAAAGCCAAGCTAATGAAGAGAGGTTTCTTTCCGGGCTGTGGAGAACTGTGTATGGGCTGTGCGACTCGTCCTGATGGATGTGAACAGCTGACGGAAGGGATTCAGAGTATGATGACCAAAGGAATCTTGCAGTTTAGCCGAAGGGCCGAATGTGGATCTAGAGAGGTAATGCTGAGGCAGGATGATGAGGTTGCCACCATCACCATCCCTCGCCGGACGATCACCATTTCTGCACCCAGACCGCCCACGATTACCATCACCAAAGCTGGGACGATACCTTTTGAAAGCACTAATGTTGTCCCATGGCATTATGGGGCAGACGTCTACTGTAACGTACAGAAGTTGGACCTAGAACCATTTGGGCGGTCTGTGGATAACCTAGTGGGAATTGGCGGAATCACTCGCAGCGGAAGGGTATTCGCTCCACCTGAGATTGTGGCGGACAAAGCGGACAAAGCCGAAGTAACCGATAAGGGAAAGAGTAAAGTCCTTGAGGAAACCCCTTGGGGGGTAGAGAAGGACTTACTTGTTAAGGACGCTGAGGAGTTCATGAGGTTAATCAAGAAGAGTGACTACAAGATCGTGGATCACCTCCATCAAACACCCTCGAAAATCTCCATTCTGAATCTGTTGTTGTGTTCTGAGGCACATCGCAACGCGCTATTAAAGGTCTTGAATGCCACGTATGTACCGCAGGAAATATCGATCAACCAGTTAGAAGGGGTCGTAGCCTACGTGAACGCTGGAAACGGGTTAGGGTTCACTGACCTGGAGCTGACACCGAAGGGAAGAAACCACAACAGTGCCCTGCACATCTCGATAGAGTGTAGGGGAACGATTATGTCTCATGTGTTGGTGGACACAGGGTCGTCGCTCAATGTTCTTCTGAAGAAGGAATTGATGAAGTTAGATACTCGAGGATTTATTTGCACGCCCAGTGATCTGGTTGTGAAGGCGTTCGATGGAACCAAGTGTCATGTCTTTGGAGAGGTAACTCTGCCAATCCAAGTTGGGCCGGAAACTTTCGACGCAGTCTTTTACATTATGGACATCATGCCAGCCTACAGCTGTCTCCTAGGCCGGCCATGGATCCATTCTGCTGGCCCCGTGACCTCCACGTTGCACCAGAAGCTCAAGTATGCTGTCGGAGGCAGCATTATAATGGTCTGTGGCGAGGAAGATATAATGGTGAGCCATTTGTCGTCCTTCAAATATGTTGAGATGGATAGGGAAATCCATGAAACCCTATGTCAGGCGTTCGAAGCTGTTAAAGTCAAGAATGTGGCTCCTGTAATGACCGAGAAACCAGAGATGACTCTCTCTTCCTTCAAGGGAGCCCGGGCCATTGTTCAAGCCGGATCTACCCCAGGCTGGGGGCGAATTCTAGAAATACCTAACAAACAGGACAGGTTTGGGTTAGGATACTCTCCTGCGGCTGAAGCCTCCTCTTCTCACAGTGCGTCAATAGGTAAAGGGTCGATCCAGTTTACAAGCGGCAGAGTGATATTCGAAAGTGTCAACGCGGTGTCTGAAGACGGCGAAGACAGTGATTGCGACCTAGACTCTTGGATCCAGCCAAGCAAACCAGGCGAGAGCCTCAACAACTGGTCCATCAGGGATACCATCCAAGTGACAGGCAAAGAGTAATGATTTACTTTCTCCAATTGTTGTACAACCCTATGTCTTACCCGGGGCATAGTGGTTTTATTGTCAGGGCCTTGTTTGATTATGTACATGCATTTTACCAATAAATCAAAAGGCGTTTCTTTTCCCATTCAAATGTTGTGATCTCTGTTATTCCTGTTTTATATTTGTTTTGAAAAACAATAAAATGGCAATGGGGTTTGTGCTAACCTGCATATCCTTGTTTTAAGCTTAACCCTTGTTATTGCAGGATCCATATAGCAGACGACATCGACTCTGGACCTTCTACGACTCACTTCGACTTCGATTGCCCGATCTATCAAGCCGAAGAAGAGATTGATGAAGACGAAGACCTTCCCGAAGAGTTGGCCCGCTTGTTGAGACAAGAAGAGAAAGTTATTCTGCCTCACGAGGAAGAGATTGAGATTGTGAATCTGGGTTCTGAAAAGCTGGTCAGGAACGTCAGGATAGGGGCCACATTGCAGAGTGATGTCAAGCAGAGATTGGTCGAGATGCTAAGAGAGTATAGTGATGTCTTTGCTTGGTCATACGAAGATATGCCCGGACTTGATACTGACATCGTGGTCCATCACTTGCCGCTGCAAGAAGATTGTCCTCCCGTTAAGCAGAAGCTTAGAAGGACGCGACCAGATATGGCCGTTAAGATCAAAGAAGAAGTGCAAAAGCAGCTTGATGCTGGCTTTTTAGCGGTCACTACTTACCCTCCGTGGGTCGCCAACATAGTGTCTGTACCGAAGAAGGACGGTAAGGTGCGAATGTGCGTCGATTATCGGGATTTGAATAGGGCGAGCCCTAAAGATGATTTCCCGCTCCCTCATATCGATGTGTTGGTCGAAAATACATCACAGTTCTCCGTATTTTCGTTCATGGATGGCTTCTCCGGCTACAATCAGATCAAGATGGCGCCGGAGGACATGGAGAAAACTACGTTTATTACACCTTGGGGAACGTTCTGCTACAAGGTAATGCCTTTCGGTCTGAAGAACGCAGAGGCCACTTACCAACGAGCAATGGTTACTTTGTTTCATGATATGATTCATCATGAGATTGAAGTCTATGTTGATGACATGATTGCGAAGTCCCAAACGGAGGAAGGACATCTGGTCAATTTGCTGAAGCTTTTTGAGAGGCTTAGGAAGTTCAGGTTGAGGCTGAATCCTAACAAGTGTACTTTCGGGGTACGGTCTGGAAAACTACTGGGGTTCATCGTGAGAGAAAGAGGCATTGAGGTTGATCCTGTGAAGATTAAAGCAATACAAGAAATGCCAGCGCCAAAAACCGAAAAAGAAGTTTGTGGTTTCTTGGGCAGAATAAACTACATTGCAAGGTTTATCTCTCAACTCACGGCCACGTGTGAACTGATGTTCAAACTACTGAAGAAAGATCATGCGATTATCTGGAACAAGGATTGCCATAAGGCATTTGATAAGATAAAACAGTATCTACAGGAACCTCCGATCTTGATACCCCCAGTGGCCGGAAGACCCTTAATCATGTACTTGACAGTTCTTGAGAATAGTATGGGGTGTGTTCTCGGTCAGCACGACAAGACGGGTAGAAAGGAGCATGCCATTTACTATTTGAGTAAGAAGTTCACAGATTGTGAATCTCGTTACTCGATGCTGGAGAAGACGTGTTGTGCACTAGCCTGGGCTGCCAGACGTTTACGACAGTACATGCTCAATCACACAACCATGCTAATTTCGAAGATGGATCCGATCAAGTACGTATTCGAGAAGCAAGCGCTTTTGGGCAGGATTGCCAGATGGCAAATGGTGTTGACGGAATATGACATTCAATACATTTCCCAGAAGGCCATCAAGGGGAGTGTATTGTCTGAATACCTTGCCGAACAGGCGATCGAGGACTATCAGCCGATGAAATTTGAATTCCCTGATGAGGATATTATGTTTCTCAAGGCAAAAGATTGCGATGAACTGTTGCCCGACGAGGGGCCAGATAGGAAATCCCAATGGAAATTGATATTTGATGAGGCGGTTAATTCTTACGGAAGTGGCATAGGGGCGATCATCACGACTCCCCATGGATCCCACATCCCGTTCACTGCGAGACTGACGTTTCCGGTCACCAATAACAAAGCGGAGTACGAAGCATGCATCATGGGTCTAGAAGAAGCAACTGATTTGAGAATCAAGAACCTATATGTATATGGTGACTCGGCACTTGTGATTAACCAGATTAAAGGGGAGTGGGAGACTCGTCAATCAAATTTGGTGTCGTACATGAACTATGCCAGAAGGCTGCTTCCGTTCTTTGATCGAGTGGAACTCCATCATGTGCCTAAAGCAGAAAACCAGATGGCTGATGCCTTAGCCACGTTGGCTTCGATGTATAAAGTCAATTTTTGGAATGAAGCTCCAAGAATTGTCCTTTCTTGTCTTGGTAGACCTGCATTTGTCTTTGCAATCGAGGAAGCCTCCGACGGTAAGCCATGGTTCCATGACATCCAGACCTTCCTTATGACTAAGGAATATCCTGCGGGAGCGTCAACCCAGGATAAGAAGACTTTGAGGAGGCTGTCTGGAAATTTTTATCTTAATCCTGATGGAGTTTTGTATAAAAGAAACCACGATCTCGTGCTACTCAGATGTGTAGATGAGAAAGAAACGAACATGCTCATGGAAGAAGTCCATGAAGGCACATTTGGTATGCACGCCAGCGGGCATGCTATGACGAGAAAGATCCTGAGAGCAGGATACTACTGGCTGACGATGGAATCAGATTGTTTTAAATTCGCAAAGAGATGTCATAAATGCCAGATTTATGCTGATAAGATTCATGTGTCGCCGTGCCCGTTAAATGTCATGTCCTCCCCGTGGCCGTTCTCCATGTGGGGCATCGACATGATAGGCAAGATCGAGCCCACTGCATCTAACGGTCATCGCTTCATTCTAGTAGCTATCGACTAATTCACCAAGTGGGTGGAGGCAGCCTCATACGCTAATGTGACCAAGCAGGTAGTGGCTAAATTCATAAAGAGGGACATCATCTGTCGATACGGAGTTCCCGAGCGGATCATTACTGATAATGGTATAAATCTGAATAACAAGATGATGAAGGAGTTGTGCCAAAGTTTCAAGATTGAACATCACAACTCATCTCCTTACCGGCTGAAGATGAATGGCACCATTGAAGCGGCCAATAAGAACATCAAGAAGATTGTATAGAAGATGGTTGTGACCTATAAGGATTGGCACGAGATGTTGCCATTTGCATTGCACGGTTATCGTACAATGGTACGTACATCAACCGGGGCAACTCCTTTCTCACTGGTGTACGGTATGGAAGCTGTCCTACCGTTAGAATTGGAGATTCCTTCTTTACGAGTTTTGGTTGATGTAAAACTCAATGAGGCAGAATGGATTAAGAACCAACTAAACCAACTCATCTTGATGGATGAGAAGTAGTTAGCATCAATCGCATATGGTCATCTGTACCAAAGCCGAATGAAGAAAGCTTATGATAAGAAGGTGCGTCCTAGAAGCTTTCAGACGGGTGATCTCGTCCTGAAGAAGATTCTTCCTCCACACTCCGATCACTGGGGAAAGTGGACTCCCAATTACGAAGGTCCGTACGTCGTCAGCAAGGTCTTCTTGTTGTTATCCACAATGGATGGTGAAGATTTTGCATCCCCGGTGAACGCGGACGCAGTTAAAAAAGACTTTGCCTAAAAAACGACCCGCTGGAAAGAAAAAGAATATCCAGGCAAAAATGGGGCATCTTGGAGAACCATAAAAAAAGGGAAAAAGGTTCGGGCAAAAATTTGGGATATAAAAGAAAAGAATGTACACCCGCAAAGTCGAAAACCTGGAAGGGCGACTTTGGCAAAAAAGGGTATCCCGGTGAATCGAAAACCCGAAAGGGCGATTCAGGCAAAAGTTAGGGATTTGAAAAAGCAAATGACTGCGTTCCGCGTATGGACTTTCATTGGTTAGTGGTTTGGAAGACGTGAGGGCCGTTTATCTGAATCAATCTCTTCGGAAGCTAAAGCGTTGGAGAAGTATCGAAGTCGAGTGGGTCATAGAGGAATCAACTCATGGTGTTCGTCTACGCCTCATTGCCGACATTTGTGTATATACTGATGTATATTTATGTTTTTATATTTGCGCAGCTTCCTCATTCCAGGAGTTTGCATCTGTTGTAAAACATTTTTCCCATTCAGGGGTTCGTTATCAATAAAATGTGTACTATTCAGCAATTCTTCTTGCTTGTTTAGCATTTATCTGTTTTGTTTGCGAAAGAGAACGCCGATGTTTTTAATAAAATGCGCATACATAAACTTACTGGCCTAGGCCACCGATTGTTGAAACAATGAATTACTTGAACATTGTCATAAGATGATAACCTTGATAGGTCCCTTTGAGAAGGGTATCTTGTCTGTCTGTTTGTGTTGTTGCAGGTATAACATACTCCAGGCAGCACGCCGTATGTTTCCCCAAGCAGAGAAGATTCTCTCCCCAATCAGATGTGCCCTGAAGGATCATCGTCTCCCCAGCTGAGTCATATACTGAAGTGTGCAGCACTCGATAGTACAGACTAAAGTCTCCAGGAGAATTGAAACCCCACAAAGTTGTACTCTCCCCGGCAAGCAGGATGATTCCTTCTTCCCCAACCGAGATGGCAGTTCCCCGAGGGAGCCGAGTCCTTGGAAGCCGTCGAAGCCATGATTGGTGCTCCCCAGTAGGGTGTTGAATAGCTGATGCTGTATTTCCCCACCGGAGTCGTTATCTGCAGGGAAGTTTTGCCGCGAAGGCCTTGCGGTTTATTTCTGCGATTGACATCGTTTCCTCAGAAGATTGTGGGTCATACACCTAGTTGAGCGGGTTCAGGTTCTTGTAGAACTTTGTTCCCCGGCAGCAGTCGACTGAAGTTCGTTCCCCAGGCGGACTCCAATTGAGATTGGTGTGACTTTTTCTCCTCGGCAGGATGAGTCCTTCCTCCACCAGAGTGGTCCTTTCTCCTTGGCAGGGTGATTCTCCCTTCAGCATTTATTTTGCTGACGGGGTCGTAGCATTTTGCATGATTGCATAACATTTACCCTCAACGCGTAGCATTTCCACCGTGTGGAGCGTTGCGCCATTGTCAAAGCATATGCATACAAAACATAAGCTAGGTCGTTACCGTTCTTGTTTTGCAGGTGTTCCCCGACATGGTGTTTGCTTAGGATGATTCCTGAAATCTCAGAAGAGTTGTGTGGCTCAGGATGATTCTTGAAATCCCCAGCAAAGTCGTTTGCCTAAGATGATTCTTGAGTTCTCCAGCGAAGTGGTTTGCTTACGATGACTCTTAAAATCCCCAGTGAAGTCGTCAGAGAGGGTTGCTCAAGTTGATGCTTAGAGTCCTCGGCAAAGTGTTTGCTCAGGATGATTCCTGAAATCTCCAGCAGAGTTATTGGTTCAGGATGATTCTTGACATCCTCGGCGGAATTGTTTGTCCAAGATGATTCTTGTAGTCCTCAGCAGAGTTGATTCAACTAGAATGATTTATGGACCCCGGAAGAAGAGTTACTTGATAGTTCTCCAGAATCCCCAGCGGAGATGTGTCATCCCCAGCAGGTTCTAAATAGAGAAGCTGAAGTTTCCCTTGAAGACTTACTGATGAAGTTTAACTGCAATGTCAAAGCAGTTCGCCTAGCTGACCCAGGATGCCTGACGGCAAAAGATTGTATATCCTCGTTCGATTCATGATTGACCGAGGATTCTATTCCCAACTTACTGACGGAGTCCAGCTGACGCCTGAAAATTCCTTTGAATGCCCGAGGCATAATTAACTTGATTGTTAAAAAATTCCTAATGACCTGATGAGTCCCGAGAAATTGTTCTGCCTCAATATCGCAGAATGCCTGACGGCAATATCAGCTATGTATCACCGGTTACCGTGTGACCCGTGATCCCTTGATGACTTGAGGAAGAAGCTGCAGCGAAATCTGATGATCATCCTGACGAAGATTTGAGAGTAGCCCTTCACCAGTTACCGAGAAATCGGTGATCCCTTATTGACTTACTGATGAAGGCCGACAAAGATGTTGTCGACGTTCCTAGCGACATGATAAGTCCATAGGCGACGATAAGGAATTCTTCTGCTATGACACAGAACGCCTGACGGCATAATCGACCATTCATTACCAGTTACCGCGTAACCGGTGATCCCTTGATGACTTGAGGACGAATATCTACAGCAAAATCAGATGATCATCCTGACTGAGATTTGAGATTAGACCTTTCACCGGTTACCATGTGACTAATTTCCCAGCAGAGTTGCACGAGTTGCCGTGCAACTGTCATGCTCAGTTTTTGAAGATGTTCCTAACAATCAGAGTATCGTTTACCTGTGCGTGGTTGGCAAATCACCCGTTACCGTGTAACCAGTGATTCCTTGATAATTTGAGGATGCAATGATATCAGATAAATCAGAGAATCATCCTGACGGAGATTCAGATCAGTATTTCTCCAGCAAGTTGCCGTGCAGCTATTATTTCAGTTTCCGAAGATTTGCCCCCATCAGAGTACCGTATACTTGTGCAGTTGGAAAATTTCCGGGTTTGTTGGTATTCAACCGTCTCGTACCTTGATTGTTTGAGATTCGTTTGCTTCTCACCCAGTCAGGTCCAAGCCGCTTGAATAGGGGCAGCTGTTGCACCCCAAAATTTGCCCAACTTTTCTTTACCTAGCTTATGGTTCATTTCATTCACATTAGCATTATCATTTGCATTTCATTGACATGTATGCAGGAGATCAAGAGGTATGATTACCAATCAAGGGCTACACAAGACTGTGAAGCTAGCTAAGAGGCTTATTCAGGTGTTCAAGGGTTGATATCCTTGTCAGAGAAGTTAAAGGATCCTCAGAGGGAGTGGTTGAAACCAAGTGTGTGGGTCTCCTAACTTGAGAGATATGGGGAAGACCATCAGATGATTCTGAAGCCATGAAGTTTGACTTGAGGTCTTGAGAGAGCTCAGGAGAAGTTTTGAAGATCACTTTGAGGCCTAGACAGGTCATTGTGCAAGAATAAGAAGGCTCAACCATGAGTGGTGCAATTAGGGTTTAACTGGGTCAACCCTAAGTCAACTGATGATTTAAAGAAGGTTGAGACCTAATTCAAGAGCCATGTGATCATGGATTGACACATTGAGATGTTATAAGTATGAATCCAAGGTTAAATCATCATGATTGAAGAGCTTGAGAAGTTTCAAGCTAGGGTTTCTAAGGCTTGACAGTGTAAAATCCCCTAGTTTGACCCTTATCTTCAAGGCAATTTAGCTCAAGATGTGATTGTCATCTCATCTTGCCCCCAACATGATTGTTGTAGAGCATGATCTTAGCTTTAATTTGAGTACTAGAAGTCCTTGATAGGATTTGTAGAACTCAAGTTATGGCTTTGACAAGTTACAAGTCATCTGAGGAATGTGAATTTGGAGCTTGAAAGTTGCCCAACTTGCAAGAAACGTTTTCCCTAGAAGGATGATTCCTATGTACTTTTGGTCAACATGAATGTTTTTCCTTATCCTCTTAGATTTCTAGAGAGTACTAGAATTCATTGATAGGATTTGTAGAACTCAACTTATGGCTTCGACAAGTCAAGGGTATTTTGGACATTTGGTGATTATAGGTCATTTGTGATCATAGGCCATTTTCACTAACTTAGAGGTCTCAAATGAAATTTTGTTCAACTATAAAGTTGCTCAAAATGGTGTTTTAACCTTGACCATGCATCAAGGAGGCATTGAAATGGCTCAACGAGAGGCTTGGTTCAAGAAACTTTGAAAAAAAGAAAGAATTAAAAGGATTTAATGGCCAAAATTTCAAATAATTCATTTTGTGACCAAATGAAACAAAATTATAGGTCAAATTGATTGGAAAAATGATTTTAGAAACAATGGAAATGTTATAATTTTGATTTGAGGTCATTTGAATAACATTCCACTTCATTTCTTCATGATGAAGCAACATATCCAATTCACACCTTTGGCTTGCAAACAAGGAAACAATCATCACCATTCAATAACTTAGCTCATGAGGAGTGGAAACCAAGTTTGCTGAGGCCCAAATAGAGGAGATATTACATATGCCATGAATGATGTTTGGAGGAGAAATTGAAAATCCAAAATCTCATTTGGATGGATCCAGAAGTTTCTAGATGAGTCTAAACACTTCTATATAAGTCATTGAGTGAGTTCAGTGTTTTTTTTGGAAGGAATTGAAGCTGGTTGCAGAAAGAGCCATTGAAATTTTGAAGGTTCAAGTTGAAATAGGGTTTTCAATTCAACGGAGAATCAAGCCAAATCAGGGTGTGCAAAGGCTTTGGGAGTGAATTTGGAACGTGTCTGCATCATCTTGGCAGTTGAAGTGAGCAAAAACCACCTCTGTTACCTCTCTGAAACCAGGTTTGTATCTTTCATCCTTGTGCATGATTTAGGAGGAGAAACATAGAAATTCATATGTGGATAGGATCCTTGCAACATGTAGTTGGATTTAGGATCATAAACTGGTGAATTAGGGACAAATTAGGCATGTGGTCATTTTCTATTGAGGTTAATATCTCAAGATTCTTGAAGGATTATTCATGATTGGATGGTGGAAATTGATCAGTGAAGAGTGAGGATTAACTTGAGACCTTTAATTTGAAGAATGGTGAAAATGAAGAATTGGATGAATTCTGAAAATGCTATCGGGTTTGAAAATCTAGAGGGAATTAGTTAATTCTAGGGTTGGATTCTTGATCAGCATCAAATTTGGAGTGGGATAGTGATTTGTTTGGTGAGTTTTGATGACCTGAGAAGAGTGCTTCACCGGAGAAGACGGTGGCGCCACTGTTCAGGCCACCGTCTGAGAACTCCCTCCATTTCAGTTCAAACTTGGGGACGATGAACAAGAACCCTCAGATTAGGGTTTGACCTTGGACTCAGGCGTGTGTTGGAGGGCCAAGATTGCTTCTCAAATCTGAAGAGAGAGTTTCAAATGAAATGCACCGTTTCATTAATTGGCTGGTTTTGGGCTTAGCACTCCGAGTGATATTCACACCCCCCTTTGGCCCAATTCTTTGAAATGAACTGTATTGGATTGCTACTTGCCACACGTTTTTACTAATTTCATTTATTTTCTTTTATTTTTCATTATTTCATATGACTTAGAAATTAATTCATAAAAAATAGGAGATTAACTCAATTAATTCCAAACTTTTTTCCCCTGATTCATGATTGAATCTAGAATTTTGTAGATTAAAAATATTAATAGTTCATGCATTTTGGATTTTATTTGCATTTTTTGAATATTAATTGATATTAAAATGGCCATGGTTGGTACCTGTCGCTTCCGCGAAAATAAGGTGCCGGCAAAACAGAAGAGTCGCCACCTTTCGTTATTTATCCCTCGGAACGGGAAAGGAAACGATCGGAAAAACCTGATGAAAAGGTATAAGACAAGGTCATCGAAACCATTTTCTGGGTTCGGGAGTCGGTTACGCAAGGGGAAGGTATTAACACCCCTCACGTCCGTCGTACTCGACGGGATCCACGCTTGTTGGTGTTTACTGGACGAGTTGGTTTTATCTATCTACCTATCAAGGCTAGCTTAAACAGAAAAAATGACTCGACAAAGCATCGCGCTTTATGCCTACGTATTCTCATCAGAGAAAGAGAAATCAGAGTCAACGTAGTTCGACTAACTACGGGTTATGGGGAAGGTGGCTCGCCAATACATCAGTATTGTGCCTACGTACTCTCAACAGGTTAGAGAGATCAGAGCTTACGTAGTTCGGGGTAATACGGATTACGGGGATTCAGATTCATCTATTTTATCGAGTAGGGTTAAACAGCAGTTCCAGCAGTTAGGGACAAAGCCTGTTTGCGGTGGCGCTGAAGTTTAACGACACTCTTTTCTTCAGAAAAGCTTTCCTTTGAATTATGGGCCCACGGGGCAAAAAGGTGTGAAGTTTGTTTTCTGTCTTTTACGAAAGAAGTGTTTTTTATTGTGCTTGCAATTTCAATCGCACTAAAGACTATGACCTGAGAGTGAATGCGTCGCATGTCACCCAAAGGGTGCCATACTAAACATCCAGACTGTTGGAAAGAAACTCTCCAACAATCCTTTCTCAGATAGCTTAAGGCTCGTAACGTACGAAAGAAATCATTCATGATTACTGTATTTTAAGCTGTTTTGAGATGAGAAGAGAACAGGCTCAACTAAAGGGAGACTATCAAGTCCTACTGTTGTCATGCCAAGGATTCATCCTATGGTTGAAGTTTGAAACAGGGAACTCCTAGAAGTTATCATGCATAGGTTTCAACCTAAAGTTCTAATCATCACTTCCTTATCAAAGGAAGTGAGATTCATAAGGGATCATGTCAATGATAAAAAGAAACAGATAAAGCATTAGCTTAAATAGTAAACAGATATACAGTAAAATGCATGCAATACAAGTGAGGGAGGAAATGTGTGTGGGGCAGCAGCCTCCACAAGCTCATCTCAACCTCAAGTCAGATATGAATAACTGTAATCATACAGAAATAATAAAATAAAATGTTGTCAAGCAAAATATAACTGCAATCATACAAAAGAAATAACATGCTATCAAGCAGAATAAACCACACGGGCAAGGGAGCTGGGCTCTACCGAATACCCGCAAGCAAAGCCATACAGTAACAATACAAGCAGAGGGAGCAACTCAACCTCTAGTGAAATCATTCTCCTAGCTTAAAGTCAGTCTAGATATGGACTTATTCTAATGCATCAAGCAAGTCAAACAAGGCACATCAATACAGAAAAGAAAACAAACAAGAAAGAAAGCAGATCAACCCCTCTTTCAATTCCAAGCTTCAGCTCTTCTGACAGCAATCCAGTCTTCAGACTTCAACCACCCTTCAAGGCTATCATCCTTCATGCCAAGTATCAACTTGATTCTCCAAGGTTTTAATCCTTCCAACATAAGTGTCAACTTATTCTCTCTTTTCCAAGCTTCAGCTCTGAGTAGACTCCACCTTCAGGCTTCACTCCTAACTACAAGGGTCAACTTGATTCCTTCAGGCTCTCAATGCATCAATGCAAGTGTGAACTTACCCTTTATTCTTCAAGCCTCAGCTCTACACTCAATCTCAATTGAATCCTATTCATAAGTATCAACTCAGTCTTCAAGCTTCAGCTCTCTTTGCTTTACCAGTATCAACTTGGTCTTCTCCTCCTACAAGCTTCAGCTTCTCAGAGTAGTCTTCAATCACCTGGAAGTGTCAACTTCATCCTTCAATTCTTTTTTAAGCCTCATCTCTACACTCAATCTCCATTGGATCTTCTTCACAAGCATCAACTTGTTCTTCTTGCTCTTCAAGCTTCAGCTGCAATGGCAATGCTCAAGAAATCATCTTCTTCCACACTCTTCAGTGAAGTCCTCATCTTCAAACTCAAGTCCAACATCTTTCAAGATACTCAAACCAGAAGACAATTGATTTAACAGAATGAGTGGAAATGATAAACAGCTTATTGACAACCAAAGGAAGCCTGTAAGGGTTCATCATTATGAGAGACTGATTCCCTCAAAGTTCTACTTCCCAGATAAAGCCACTCATCCCTCAGGCACAAGCAAATCCAAGCTCCAAGCAACTTCAAGCATCCTTACCTTGTCTTCAACTTGTCTTCAATCTCATCCAAAGGCAAACAAAGCAAAACCCTAATCTAAGGGAACTAAAGAAGTTAATCTAGTTGAGTTAGTAAATTAGGATCACCTAAAACCTAGTACTAAAGTTAATCCTAACTAAAATACTAAAACCAATTGTAAAATCCTAAAAAAATAACTATGAGAACCTAGGTCAATCATGACTATACCATATTAATTCCAGAGATCAAATCATCAAATATGACCTAGAATTAAATTCTACACTACAAGGTACTAAACCTAAACCCTAAAAGGAAGCACCTAAATCTCAATCTAGAAAACACACCTATTTTCATCACAAAAATGTGAGAAAAATGCTATGGGAGCATACATGTCTAAGCTAATCATACACAAAAAATTAGGATCAAAATCATCACCACATGATCACACAAAATTCCACAAAATTAAGTACCAAACATAACCATTTTAATATCAATTAAAATGTAAAATTCCCATAAAATCAGAAAACGCATGAAATGAAAATATTTTTTATCTAAAAAATACTAGACTCAATCATGAGTATAATGCAAAAAGAATGGGATTAATTGGATTAATTTTCAATTTATTATGGATTAATCAATAACCATGAACAAAATGAAAAAATAAAGAAAATCCAAGTAAAATAATAAAACCACGGTGCAGATAGAAATAAAACACAGTTCATATAATGGATTGGGCTATGAGGGGGGGTGTGGATATCAGTTATTTCACTAAGCCCAGCATCAGCACTAAGTGAAACGATGCGTTTCATTAACTCAGATCCTTCACAACTTGAAATTAAAACGTGGCCGTTGGATCATGCCCTTAGTCAAAAGTCTCACCACATCCAATGGCTCTAGAGTCATCTTCTACCTTTTGAACCTCTGGACTTCGCGCGCAGCTCCGGCCACCACCAGTGGTGCTCCGGTCATCGTCCCCAACCCTAACTCTCTCTAGGATCCTCCATTGCAAGTGGTCTATACATGAATCTTGTCCCAAATTTCCTCACGAATTCATTCATGCCCTTAATTCTCTCTGAAACCTCAAGATTCACCATAACCAACTTTCAACCGAAAATGGTAACATCCTAGATTGGTCACTAATTCTCAAATTAACTATCTGAAAACCTTCCTACACCATTCTACAATGCATCTAACACCCTAATTCATCTTGATTCTACCTAATTCATGCTGGAGGAAGAAAGTTACTAACCTGAAAATCTTGGATGAACAGATGCACTAAACCTTCAAATCAAGCTCTCCAACCTTCCAGACACGATCAATGGATCCTTTCCTTGCTTCTGTATGCAATAGAACTGGTTGAAAACTCCTGAATCTTGAAACCCGATGGTGAGTTGCAGGTGGAAAAATTCAATTGCTCATACACGATTCAGCCACGAATTCCTCTTGATTATGATCTGGATTAAATCCCTAGCATCCGTGGAAGAAGTTGCAATCAAGAAAATGGATGGAAAGTGAAGAAATTGGTGAAACCGAATTCAGTTGCAAGCTATGCAATTTCAATTTCAATCTATGCTCTCTCCTTCAATCATCACCAGCCTTTGCATTGGATCACCTCTACTCAATATATAGAACATCTGTGGATGATCTAGAACCCTCTAGATCCTTCTAATGAGAGTTTCCATCTCTCATGTCATGAGATTTTCAACCATATGCCATGATATGCATAATTCTGTTTGCAGATTGAAACCAATCCCATTCTCTTCCAATTTCTCCCCTAGTGACATTTTGAAAGTGTTTAGCTTGCAAAGGGCCTTGGTTATGCCTTGATTCTAGGTTTTGCAAATGTTACTTATGATGTAAGTAATCACTTTTCAAAGCAAGTCCACAAATTAGACCTCAAATCAAAAATGTGGCTAAACCAATGTTATTAAAATGTTTTCTAGAGTCAAAATGATATATTACATGCCATGGTTTGGATGTGTAGGTCAAAAATATCAATTTCCAACTTTGATTCATTTAACTTATACCCTTATTTTAGGTCATTCTTGCAACTTTGAGCTACAAGAATTTCCAACATCTCATGACCTCTTTACTAGCCTTAAAACATCATTTTGAATAAGTTTGATGTTGAACATTTTCCCATTTGAAGCTTGGAAATGGGAGTTATGGCCTTATGCTTGAAATGACATGTAATCTCCAAATGACCAAAATGCCCTTGACTTGTCAAAGCCATAACTTGAGTTCTACAAATCCTATCAAGGACTTCTAGTACTCTATAGAAATCTAGGAGGATAAGGAACAACATTCATGTTGACCAAAAGTTCATAGGAATCATCCTTCTACGGCAAACGTTTGATGCAAGTTGGGTAATTTTAAAGCCCCCAAACTCACATACCTCAGATGACCTGTAACTTGTCAAAGTCATAACTTGAGTTCTACAAATCCTATCAAGGACTTCTAGCACTCAAATTAAAGATAAGATCAATCTCTACAACATTCATGTTGGGGGAAAGATGAGATGACAATCAATCTTGAGCTAAATTGCCTTGAATACAGGGATCAAACTAGGGGATTTTACACTGTCAAGCCTTAGAAACCCTAGCTTGAAACTTCTCAGACTCTTCAATCATGATGAGTTGGTCTTGAGAATCATCCTTATAAAATCTCAATGCATCAATCCATGATCACATGGCCTTTGGATTAGGTCTCAACCTTGTTCAAATCCTCAGTTGACCTAGGGTTGACCCAGTCAAACCCTAATTGCACCACTCATGGCTGAGTCTTCTTAATCTTGCACAATGACCTATCTAGGCCTCATGATGGCTTTCAAGACATCTCATAAGCTCTCTCAAGGCCTCAAGTCCACCTTCCTGGCTTCAGAATCATCTGAGGACTTCCCACAACTCTCAAGTTAGGAGGCACACACTCTTGGTTTCAACCATTCTCTTTGAGGATCTTTTGACTTCTCTGACAAGGATATCAACCCTTGAACACTTGAATAAGCTTCTTAGCTAGCTTCAAAGTCTTGTGTGTAGCCCTTGATTGGTAATCATACCTCTTGATCTCCTGCATACATGTCAATGAAATGCAAATGATAATGCTAATGTGAATGAAATGAAACACAAACTAGGTAAAGAAAAGTTGGTCAAATTTTGGGGTGCAATAGCTGCCCCTATTCAAACGGCTTGGACCTGACTGGGTGAGAAGCGAATGGTTCTCAAACAATCAAGGTACGAGACGGTTGAATACCAACAAACCCGGAAATTTGCCAACTGCACAAGTACATGATACTCTGATGGGAACAAATCTTCGAAAACTGAAATATTAGCTGCACGACAACTAGTTGGGGAATTGGTCGCACGGTAACCGGCGATACATGGTCGATCATGCCGTCAGGTATCAAGATTCCTCGGGACTCATCAGGTCAACAATCAAGTTAATCATGTCGTCGGGCATTCAAAGAAATTTTTGGGCGTCAGCCGGCCTTCGTCAGTAAGTCGAGGATGGAATTCTCAGTCAATCATGAACCAATTGGGGGATATCCAAACTTCTGCCATCAGGAACTCTGCTTCAGCTGGGAGAACTGCTTCGTTAATACGGTTGGACTTCAATCATCAAGTCTGCAAGGGAAGTTTCAACTTCGCTATTCGGAAACCTGCTGGGGATGACGCATTTCCGCTAGGGATTCTGGAGAACTATCAAGTCACTCTGCTTCGGGGTCCAGGAATCCTTCTGGGTGAATCATCTCTGCTGAGGACATCAAGGATCATCTTGGACAAATAACTCTGTGGGGACTTCAAGAATCATCCTGAACCCATAACTCTGCTGGAGATTCCAGGAATCATCCTGAGCAATCACTCTGCCGGGGACTCCAAGCATCAACTTGAGCAACCCACTCTGGCGACTTCACCGGGGATTTAAGAGTCATCTTAAACGAACGCCTTCGCTGAAGAAATCAAGAATCATCTTGGGCAAACGACTTTGCTGGGGGGTTCAAGAATCATCTTGAGCAAGCGGCTCTGCGGAGGAACACCTGCAAAACAAGAACGGTAACGACCTAGCTCATGTTTCATATGCATATGCCTTGACAACGGCGCAATGCTCCACACGGTGGAAATGCTACGTGTTTATGATAAATGCTATGCAATCATGCGAAATGCTGCGATCCCGTCAGCAAAATAAATGCTGTAGGGAGAATCCTCCTGTCAAGGAGAAAGGACCACTCTGGCGGGGGAAGGAATCATCCCGCCGAGGAGAATAAGTCACGCCGATCTCAATCGGACTCCGCATGGGGAAGCAAACTTCAGTTGACTGCAGCAGGGGAACGAAGCTCTGCGAGAACTTGGACCTGCTGAGGAAAGCGATGTCAATCGCAGAAACAAACTGTACGGCATTCGCAGCTAGAGCTTTCCTGGAGGTAGCGACTCCGGCGGGGAAATACAGCATCAGTTATTCAACATTCTACTGGGGAAAATCAATCATGGCCTGAACTGCTTTCCAAGGACTCGACTTTCTTGGGGGACTGCGAACTCGGCTGGGGAAGAAGGAATCATCCTGCTTACAGGGGAGAGTACGACTCTGCGGGGAATTTCAGTTCTGCCGGAGACTTTAGTCCGGAACTTCCGAGTGCTGCACACTTCAGTATATGACTCAGCTGGGTAGATGACGTTCCTTCAGGATACATCTGACTGGGAAAAGAATCTTCTCTGCCTGGGGAGACATATCAATGTCTTACAATCTCACGTTC
Source organism: Lathyrus sativus (assembly GCA_963859935.3). NCBI lineage: Eukaryota > Viridiplantae > Streptophyta > Magnoliopsida > Fabales > Fabaceae > Lathyrus > Lathyrus sativus. The sequence continues at coordinate 450,503,371 of OZ012739.1, read as the reverse complement.
AGACTCTGCGGGGAGAGGTTGCTGAACTTTGCTGGAGCAGAAGGAATCATCCTGCTTGGGGATGCATACGGCGCACTGTCTGGTACATGCTACACCTGCAAAAACAAAAACAAACAGACAAGATGCCCTTCTCAAAGGGACCTATCAAGGTTATCATCTTGTGACAATGTTCAAGTAATTCATTGTTTCAACAATCAGTGGCCTAGACCAGTAAGTTTAGGTATGCACATTTTATCAAAAACGTTGGCGTTCTTTTGTCGCAAACAAACAGGTAAATGCTAAACAAACAAACAGAATTGCTGAATAGTATACATTTTATTGATAACGAACCCCTGAATGGGTAAAAATGTTTTACAACAGATGCAAGCTCCTGGAATGAGGAAGCCGCGCAAAAATAAAACATAAATATACATTAGTATATACAAATGTCGGCAATGAGGCGTAGACGAACACCATGAGTTGATCCCTCTATGACCCACTCGACTTCGATACTTCTCCGACGCTTCAGATTCAGAAGAGATTGATTCAGATAAACGACCCTCGGGTCCTCCAAACCACTAAACAAATACAGTCCACACGCGGAACGCAGTCATTTGCTTTTTCAAATCCCTAACTTTTGCCTAAATCGCCCTTCCGGGTTTTCCATTCACCGGGATACCCTTTTTTGCCAAAGTCGCCCTTCCGGGTTTTCGACCTTGCGGGTGTACATTCTTTTCTTTTATATCCCTAATTTTTGCCTGAACCTTTTTTCTTTTTTATGGTTCGCCGGGATGCCCCTTTTTTGCCTGGATGCTCTTTTTCTTTCCAGCGGGTCTCTTTTAAGGAAAGTATTTTTTAACTGCGTCCGCGTGGATAATAACAAAGCTCCTCCCGAGAAGACTTTGCTGACGATGTACGGACCTTCGTAATTGGGAGTCCACTTGCCCCGGTGATCGGAGTGTGGAGGAAGAATCTTCTTCAGGACGAGATCACCCGTCTGAAAGCTTCTAGGACGCACCTTCTTATCATAGGCTTTCTTCATTCGGCTTTGGTACAGACGACCATATGCAATCGATGCTAATCTCTTCTCGTCCATCAGGCTGAGTTGGTTTAGTCAGTTCTTAATCCATTATGCCTCATCGAGTTTCGCGTCAACCAAAACTCGCAAAGAAGGGATCTCCACTTCTAACGGTAGGACAGCTTCCATACCGTACACTAAGGAGAAAGGAGTTGCCCCGGTTGATGTACGTACCATTGTACGATAACCGTGCAATGCGAATGGCAACATCTCGTGCCAGTCCTTGTAGCTCACAACCATCTTCTGAACAATCTTCTTGATGTTCTTATTGGCCGCTTCAACGGCGCCATTCATCTTCGGCCGGTAAGGAGATGAGTTGTGTTGTTCAATCTTGAAACTCTGGCACAGCTCCTTCATCATCTTGTTATTCAGATTCGAACCATTATCAGTAATGATCCGCTCGGGAATTCCGTAACGACAGATGATGTCCCTCTTTATGAATTTAGCCACCACCTGCTTGGTCACGTTAGCATATGAGGCTGCCTCCACCCACTTGGTGAAGTAGTCGATAGCTACTAGAATGAAGCGATGACCGTTAGATGCAGTGGGCTCAATCTTGCCTATCATGTCGAGGCCCCACATGGAGAATGGCCACGGGGAGGACATGACATTTAACGGGCACGGCGGCACATGAACTTTATCAGCATAAATCTGGCATTTATGACACCTCTTCGCGAATTTAAAGCAATCCGGATCCATCGTCAGCCAGTAATACCCTGCTCTCAGGATCTTCCTCGTCATAGCATGCCCGCCGGCGTGCGTACCAAATGTGCCTTCATGGACTTCTTCCATGAGCATACTCGCCTCTTTCTCATCTACACATCTGAGTAGCACGAGATCGTGGTGTCTTTTATACAACACTCTATCAGGATTGAGATAAAAATTTCCAGACAGCCTCCTCAGAGTCTTCTTATCCTGGGTTAACGCTCCCGCAGGATACTCCTTAGTCATAAGGAAGGTCTGGATGTCATGGAACCATGGCTTGCCGTCGGCGGCTTCCTCGATCGCAAAGACGAATGCAGGTCTATCAAGACGAGAAAGGACAATCCTTGGAGCTTCATTCCAAAAATTGACTTTATACATCGAAGCCAACGTGGCTAAGGCATCAGCCATCTGGTTTTCAGCCCTGGGCACATGATGGAGTTCCACTCGATCAAAGAACGGAAGCAGCATTCTAGCATAGTTCATGTACGACACCAAATTCGATTGACGAGTCTCCCACTCCCCTTTAATCTGGTTGATCACAAGCGCTGAGTCACCGTATACGTCTAGGTTCTTGATTCTCAAATCAATTGCCTCTTCTAGACCCATGATGCATGCTTCGTACTCCACTTCGTTATTGGTGATCGGAAACGTCAGTCTCGCAGTAAACGGGATGTGGGATCCGTGGGGAGTCGTGATGATCGCCCCAATGCCACTTCCGTAGGAATTAACCGCCCCGTCAAATATCAATTTCCACTGGGATTTCCTATCTGGCCCCTCGTCGGGCAATGGTTCATCGCAATCCTTCGCTTTGAGAAACATGATATCCTCATCAGGGAATTCAAATTTCATCGGCTGGTAATCCTCGATCGGCTGTTCGGCAAGGTATTCAGACAATACGCTCCCCTTGATGGCCTTCTGGGGAACGTACTGAATATCATATTCCGTCAACACCATTTGCCATCTGGCAATCCTGCCTGAAAGCGCTTGCTTCTCGAAGACGTACTTGATCGGATCCATCTTCGAAATTAGCATGGTGGTGTGATTGAGCATGTACTGTCGTAAACGTTTGGCAACCCAGGCTAGTGCACAACACGTCTTCTCCAGCATCGAGTAACGAGATTCACAGTCTGTGAACTTTTTACTCAAGTAATAAATGGCATGCTCCTTTCTGCCTGTCTTGTCGTGCTGACCGAGAACACACCCCATACTATTCTCAAGAACTGTCAAGTACATGATTAATGGTCGTCCAACCACTGGGGGTATCAAGATTGGAGGTTCCTGCAGATACTGTTTTATCTTATCGAATGCCTTCTGGCAATCCTCATTCCAGATAATCGCCTGATCTTTTTTCAGTAGTTTGAACATCAGCTCACACGTGGCTGTGAGCTGAGAAATAAACCTTGCAATGTAGTTTATTCTGCCCAGGAAACCACGAACTTCTTTTTCTGTTTTTGGCACTGGCATTTCTTGTATCGCTTTAATCTTCGCAGGATCAACCTCGATGCCTCTTTCGCTCACGATAAACCCCAGTAGCTTTCCGGACCGTACTCCGAAAGTACACTTGTTAGGATTCAGCCTCAACCTGAACTTCCTAAGCCTCTCAAAAAGCTTCAGCAAATTGACCAAATGTTCGTCCTCCGTTTGGGACTTCGCAATCATGTCATCAACATAGACTTCAATCTCATGATGAATCATATCATGAAACAAAGTAACCATAGCTCGTTGGTAAGTGGCCCCTGCGTTCTTCAGAACGAAAGGCATTACCTTGTAGCAAAATGTTCCCCAAGGTGTAATAAACGTAGTTTTCTCCATGTCCTCCGGCGCCATCTTGATCTGATTGTAACCGGAGAAGCCATCCATGAACGAAAACACGGAGAACTGAGTTGTATTGTCGACCAACACATCAATATGAGGCAGCGGGAAATCATCTTTAGGGCTCGCCCTATTCAAATCCCGATAATCGACGCACATTCGTACCTTACCGTCCTTCTTCGGTACAGGCACTATGTTGGCGACCCACGGAGGGTAAGTAGTGACCGCTAAGAAGCCAGCATCAAGCTGTTTTTGCACTTCTTCTTTGATCTTAACGGCCATATCTGGTCGTGTCCTCCTAAGCTTTTGCTTAACGGGAGGGCAATCTTCTCGCAGCGGCAAATGGTGGACCCCGATGTCAGTGTTAAGTCCGGGCATATCTTCGTATGACCAAGCAAAGACGTCACTATACTCTCTTAGCATCTCGACCAATCTTCGCTTGACATCACTCTGCAATGCAGCCCCTATCCTGACGTTCCTGACCAGTTCTTCAGAACCCAGATTCACGATCTCAATCTCTTCTTCGTGGGGCAGAATAACTTTCTCTTCTTGTTTCAACAAGCGGGCCAACTCTTCGGGAAGGTCTTCGTCCTCATCAATCTCTTCTTCGGCTTGATAGATCGGGCAATCGAAGTCGAAGTGAGTCGTAGAAGGTCCAGAGTCGATGTCATCTGCTATGTGGATCCTGCAATAACAAGGGTTAAGCTTAAAACAAGGATATGCAGGTTAGAACAAACCCCATTGCCATTTTATTGTTTTTCAAAACAAATATAAAACAGGAATAACAGAGATCACAATATTTGAATACGAAGAAAAACGCCTTTTGATTTATTGATAAAATGCAAGTACATAATCAAACAAGGCCCTGACAATAAAACCACTATGCCCCGGGTAGGACATAGGGTTGTACAATGATTGGAAAAAGTAAATCATTACTCTTCGCTTGTCATCTGGATGATATCCTTGACGGACCAATTGTTGAGGCTCTCGCCTAGCTTGCTTGGCTGGATCCAAGAGTCTAAGTCACAGTCGCTATCTCCGCTGTCTTCAGACACTGCGTTGATGCTTTCAAATATCACCCCGCCGCTGGTAAACTGGATCGGCCCTTTACCTCGCGACGCACTGCTAGAAGAGGAGGCTTCAGCTCCAGGAGAATATCCCAACCCAAACTTGTCTTGCTTGTTAGGTATCTCCAAAATTCGCCCCCAGCCTGGGGTAGATCCGGCTTGAACAACGGCCCGGGCTTCCTTGAAGGAGGAGAGAGTCATCTCTGGCTTTTCAGTGACTACATGAGCTACGACCTTGACTTTAACAGCTTCGAACGCTTGGCATAGGGTTTCGTGGATTTCCCCATCCATCTCAACATACTTGAAGGACGACAAATGGCTCACCATTATGTCTTCCTCGCCACAAACAGTCACGATGCTACCTCCGACAGCGTACTTGAGCTTCTGGTGCAACGTGGAGGTCACAGCGCCAGCAGAGTGGATCCATGGTCGGCCCAAGAGATAGCTTTGGGCAGGCATGATGTCCATAATGTAGAAGACCGCGTCGAAAGTTTCCGGCCCAACTTGGACAGGCAACGTCACCTCCCCGAAAACATGGCGTTTGGTTCCATCGAACGCTTTCACAACCAGATCATTGGGTGTGCAAATCACTCCGCGAGTATCTAACTTCATCAATGCTTTCTTCGGAAGAACATTGAGTGATGACCCTGTGTCCACCAACACGTGGGACATAATCGTTCCCCTACACTCTATCGAGATGTGTAGGGCGCTATTGTGGTTCCTCCCATTCGGCGTCAGCTCTAGGTCAGTGACCCGTAACCCATTTCCGGCATTCACGTGGGCTACGACCTCTTCCAGCTGGTTTACCGATATTTCCTGCGGTACATACGCGGCGTTCAACACCTTCAGCAGTGCGTTGCGGTGTGCTTCAGAACACATCAACAGATTCAGGATGGAAATCTTCGAGGGTGTCTGATGGAGATGATCCACAATCTTGTAGTCACTCTTTTTAATCAATCGCATAAACTCCTCGGCGTCTTTAACAAGTAAGTCTTTGTCTACCCCACGAGGGGTCTCTTCAACGACTTTACTCTTCCCTTTATCAGTTGCATCAGCTTTGTCCGCCACGACCTCAGGTGGTGCAAACACTCTCCCGCTGCGAGTGATTCCGCTAACATCCGCTAGGTTCTCCACAGACGACCCATATGGTTCCAGTTCCAACTTCTGCCCGTTGCAGTAGACTTCAGCCCCATAGTGCCAAGGGACAGCATTAGTGCTTTTGAAAGGTATCGGCCCAGCTTTGGTGATGGTAATCATGGGCGGTCTGGGTGCAGAAATAGTTATCGTCTGGCGAGGGATGGTGATGGTGGCAACCTCATCATCTTGCTTCAGCATTACCTCTCCCGATCTACTTTCGGCCCTCCGGTTAAACTGTAGGATCCCTTCAGTCATCAGACTTTGAATCCCCTCTATCAGCTGTTCACATCCATCAGGCTTTGTCGCACAGCCCATACACAGCTCTCCACAACCTGGAAAGTAACCTCTTTTTATCAGCTTAGCCTTAACGAAGCTAAGCGGTGTCTTCAGATCTCTGACGTCAGTCAACAAATCCAAACTCTCGTCTTCAATAATGGCGTTTACTCCACCTCCCCTATGATTCGGCATAGGGTTCTTTGTGACGTTTGGCACATTATCTGAGAAGTTGATGATCTTAGCATCCACCACGTCCTGCACCTTGTGCTTGAAGGCTTTGCAATTCTCCACTGTGTGGCCAGGTGCCCTTGAGTGAAACTCACAAGTTGCATTCGCGTCATAACCTGGCGGAGGTGCCCCTATCAAGGGAGCCAAGGTTCTCTTCTGGATCAACTGTAGCTGAAGCAAAGTCTGTAATAGTTGCGCGTACGGCATGGGCGGTGTCTCGAGGTGACGGCTCGACATAGGTGCCCGATTCTGGTACTTTCTGTACCCTTGTTGATTCGGTTGCTGCTGCTGCTGCTGCAGCTGTTGGACTGCCGGGATAGTTATGCTGGCCACCTGTTGGTGAGGGGCTTTACCCTTCCTTCGAGCGTTGGTCACTGCACTCGTTTCTCCTTCCCGTCTTTTGCCACCATAAGGTTTCTTTCCCCTTCCTCCAGCTGAGGATGAATCACCTTGAATTTTCCCCAGTTTGATACCATTTTCAATGTGCTCACCCGTGATAATGAGATTTGAGAAGGTTCCAAACATACCGCTGACCAATTTCTCATAATAAACCCCTGGGAGGGTGGCTACCAACATCTGCACAAGCTCACGTTCAACCATCGGCGGCTGAACCCTGGCTGCCAACTCATGCCACCGCTGGGCGTATTCCTTAAACCCTTCGTTGTTCCTTTGCGACAGATTCTGCAGTTGGACTCGGTTCGGGGCCAAGTCACTGTTGTATTGGTAGTGGTGCACAAATGCTTCAGCAAGGTCCTTCCACGTGCGCACACTAGTAGGCTCCAGACTCATGTACCATTCGAGGGAGGGTCCGGACAGACTGTCCTGAAAGAAGTGCATCAGCAACTTCTCGTCATCAGAATGAGCTGACATTTTCCGGTAATATGATCTCAGGTGGACGCGAGGGCAAGTGGTGCCCTTGTACTTTTCAAAGTCGGGTACCTTGAACTTGGGAGGCACCTTGAAATCAGCAATCAGTCCCAACTTGGACATATCAACGCCCAGGGTGTTCTGGTTCTCGATATTCCTCATCTTATCCTCGAGGGCCTTGAACCTAAGCCGTGCTTCAGCAGTCAGCTCCCCTTCAGCACCTCTCTGTGAGAACACATCGTCTTGGCGATCTTCTAACCACGGCTGAGGCCCGAACAGATTTCTAACACCTGCATTGCCGTTGCCCAGCCCAACATTGACGTTAGCTTCAAAATTTCCATTACCGACGCCCGTCGTATTACCATTGAGTCCCATGTTAGCTATCACATTTTCGTTGGCACTGCCGTTCCCCCCGGTCACGGGGACGCCATTCTGCGGAGTTTCAATCGGTGGAGGGGTAGGCACGGTCCCACCGTGGAGTACGCCATTGCTATCAACCCTTGAAATCAGAGGCTGAACCAAGGTTCTGAGCTGATCCTGGCCATTGGCAACCGCTTGCATGAGCTCCATGAAGCGATCCATTCTTTCGTGGAGTTCTTGAACATCAGTTTGCACTTGCTCCATGATTCTGGTTTGATTTGCTCTAGTCGGATAGCGGTGGATAGGTCTCTGATCAATCCTGGAACAACCTGAAACAACCTGAAAACACAAAAGGGTTAGGAAAAAACGACAAATGCTCGTTATGCTCATGCTTCATGCAAATGCAAATGTGTGTCTGTGCGTTAGGGAGGTATCCCCCGATCCTAGTGCCTGAGTGCCAGTGCTGATAATAAGAAGTCAGAGTCCAGTCATGGAAATAACATCTCATATATATATAAAGAAAACCCATCAAGGCAGTATACGACATCAGTGAGTACAGGATGAATCAATAGCGTGACCTCAACCAACAAGCCTGGTGATGGTCAGCATACAACAATGATCACAACAAGAGGAATACAGATACAGTCAAGTACGACCACGAGCGCGAAACTCTTCTAACAACCCCTTCGTTTCTGGATGATCAGGCCGAGTGAGCAACCCTTCGACGAGTAACGTGCGTTAGGGAGGTATCCCCCGATCCTAGTGCCTGAGTGTCAGTGCTGATAATAAGAAGTCCGAGTCCAGTCATGGAAATAACATCTCATATATATAAAGAAAGCCCATCAAGGCAGTATACGACATCAGTGAGTACAGGATGAATCAATAGCGTGACCTCAACCAACAAGCCTGGTGATGGTCAGCATACAACAATGATCACAACAAGAGGAATACAGATACAGTCAAGTACGACCACGGGCGCGAAACTCTTCTAACAACCCCTTCGTTTCTGGATGATCAGGCCGAGTGAGCAACCCTTCGACGAGTAACTCCCTCTGCATAATGGTGTATTAAAGACCTTCGACCGAATCTTCCCATGCTCCTTCACCGAAACAATCTTCTAACTTCCGCTTCTTGGATTCAAACATCAGTTTGCGCTCCTCAGGTTAGCAAGAGCCCTGTTGAGCTGGCCTTCAGCGGTATATCTGCGAGCGGTTTCTTCATCAAACCTCTTCTCATTAGCCTTCACCTGGGCTTTCAGCTTGGAGATCTATTGCATCAGCTTATCCTCCCGCTCTTTCCTGTTGGCTAGGGTGGCCTTCCAGTGCTGGTTAAACTTGGATATCCTCCGATACGCTTCGTCCAAGTGCTGCTTCTTCGTGGCCAGCACATCAATGACAACTTTGAAGTCTCGACCCATGCGCTCGCGCTCAGCTATCTGCTTAGTCAAGTCTGTCCCCAACTGGTTCACCAGCTCTGTCTGCCTCTTGAAGGAATGAATGGCTTTGTTTCTCTCGCTCCTGAGTTGAACCAGTTCTTTCTCCAATTGTTCATTTGCCTTTTTCAATTCATCTCTTTCAGCTAACACCTGATTATGCTGCTGAATTGGCACGGTAGTAGGCTCTTCAATCACTGGAGGGCTTTCTAGCTTGGCAGGAAGAAACGACATCCCTATAGCCTTTGCTCTTACTCTGATCCAAGTCACATATGGAGCGTAGGTTTGACTATTGCTTTTCCCCAGCAATGGTTTTCCCCTCTTACTGATACCATTCCACGCGCGCTGAAGCTTAGATAACATATCCCCCTCTAGAAGACCAGTGAGGTACAGAGATTCCTGTACCTCTTCATCCTTTGGCGGAGTTCTCAAAGTGTAAGCAAACTGTCGGACCAGCAAAGATGGATTATAGTTTATACAGCCCTTCCTGCCTATCAAAGGCACGTTCAGAAACCCATTGCAGCTGAAGATAATCTCGGTACCCAACCTATCTCTCTCAAACCAGTCAATATCCTCTGTGGATAGACTCATCAAACGCTCAGACCACTCAGCTGTGGCTGCAGACGAAGCAAAGGGACCCCTCTTGGGTAGATGACTATCAACCCATTTATAAAGCAGGGGCACACAGCATGAGACATTCTTACCCCTTCTGTTCTCGTTTTTGTAGTGGATGGAATGGTAGACATCTCCTATCAAGGTAGGGACTGGATTCCCTGAAGCAAAGATGCGAAAGGCGTCGAAGTCTACAAAATCGGGCATATTGGGGAACATAATGATGCCATATATGCACAGAGCGAGAATGGCGTTGATCACTACCCAACATCCATCTTTGGCGCACTGCTGGGCCTTTCCCGCTAAGAACTGCAAGGAGAAACCGGGAACCTTGTTCCAACTAGACAATACCAACTCGGAGGCATCCAGATGAAGTGGCGGAGCTAGACCGGCCAGATTAGGCTCAGCATCCATATGAACAAAAGGCATCTGCCTCTTGATAGGCACACCTAACAAATCAGCATATTCCTCTAGCGTGGGCGCGAGAACAAAATCCTGGAAAGTAAAGCATCTCAACGGAGGATCGTAGAACTGCAGCAGAACGTGCAACCCATTCAACTCGAACGCGGAAGGTTTACGAACCAAACTGAGCAATTTGCCGTAAGATTTTCTGAACTCATCTCTCACAGAATCATCTGCTAAAGCAATCAAACCAGTCAGCTGAACAACATCAGGAGTAGGGAGCTTGTAAGCCACGGTCTTCCTCAGAGAACCCATAACAATACAACAGAAGGCCAGAAATCCTGAATCGGGGAAAACGGTACCTGCAACACAGACACACGTTAATGAAATGCAAATGAGTATGCAAAACAAGGTAAAATGCAATCATGCAGCAGGAGATCAAGGCAAATGTGCTGCGGAGATTCTGTATCAACAAAACCATAACCCTGCTCTATCAAGAACAACCACTATCTCTGATAAGAAGAAAACCCTGGTATCGGACCACAAATCTGCTCTATCAAGAACACACACACATAGGACCATAAATCTGCTCTGTCAAGAACAAACATTTGATACAGGACCTCTGATACAGGACCAAAACTTTGCTCTGTCAAGAACAAACATCTGATACAGGACCTCTGATACAGGACCATAAACTCTGCTCTGTCAAGAACAAACATCTGATGATAAGATCCTCTGATCTTCATCAAAAACCTGCTCTGTCAAGAACAAACATACATCTGCTGATGAGTCCCTCTGATCCCAATCAACAACCTGCTCTGTCAAGAACAAACATCTGATGATAAGATCCTCTGATCCCAATCAAAAACCTTCTCTGTCAAGAACAATCATATATCTGGTGATGAGAACCTCCGGTACCAACAAAACTGATCCACTATCAAGAGAACCAGGTAGTCTGAAGGTTAAAGTTTCCTGCAATAAACCCAAACCTGCTCACAAGTATGTACCTAACCTGACTCAAGTTCGGCATCCTATGCGGTCATCAGCGTCACAGACATTCAAGAGGGGTGATACGACACCCAGAAGGTGTGGCATCACCAGCTCATAAAGCGGCCTCACTCGGCTGAATTCCAAATGATCGGTCCCCAGAGTCGACAATCCTCCAAACCAACAACCCCGTCAACCCAAAGGGTTGAAAAAGAAGTCAACCGGGAGAACCTCGTCTGAGCGTGGATTTCATGAGACACTAGTGCCTGCCAAGCAAGCACGCGCCCACTAATTTCCACAACTAATGCTAAGTTCACTCAAGCCTGGGTCTGGCTTCTCACTCATCAGAATGCCCCTCCCACAACAGCACAAATAAACATATCATACTGAAAATAAAGTGCGGGAAATAAAGTGCGATGAATAAACACAACCCAACAAGTAATCATACAAGCGCTAGGATTGACTCTCGCAGGGGACGTCGGATCCCCAAACTGACTCGCATATGGGACGTTGGATCCCTGGAAACTATCAAGTCCCCAGCAGAGTCGCCAGCTGTCTCTTCCGCGAAAATAAGGTGCCGGCAAAACAGAAGAGTCTCCACCTTTCGTTATTTATCCTTCGGAACGGGAAAGGAAACGATCGGAAAAACCTGACGAAAAGGTATAAGACAAGGTCATCGCAACCATTGTCTGGGTTCGGGAGTCGGTTACGCAAGGGGAAGATATTAGCACCCCTCACGTCCGTCGTACTCGACGGGATCCATGCTCGTTGGTGTTTACTGGACGAGTTGGTTTTATCTATCTACCTATCAAGGCTAGCTTAAACAGAAAAAATGACTCGGCAAAGCATCGCGCTTTATGCCTACGTATTCTCATCAGAGAAAGAGAAATCAGAGTCAACGTAGTTCGACTAACTACGGGTTATGGGGAAGGTGGCTCGCCAATACATCAGTATTGTGCCTACGTACTCTCAACAGGTTAGAGAGATCAGAGCTTACATAGTTCGGGGTAATACGGATTACGGGGATTCAGATTCATCTGATTTATCGAGTAGGGTTAAACAGCAGTTCCAACAGTTAGGGACAAAGCCTGTTTGCGGTGGCGCTGAAGTTTAACGACACTCTTTTCTTCAGAAAAGCTTTCCTTTGAATTATGGGCCCACGGGGCAAAAAGGTTTGAAGTTTGTTTTCTGTCTTTTATGAAAGAAGTGTTTTTTATTGTGTTTGCAATTTCAATCGCACTAAAGACTATGACCTGAGAGTGAATGCGTCGCATGTCACCCAAAGGGTGCCATACTAAACATCCAGACTGTTGGAAAGAAACTCTCCAACAATCCTTTCTCAGATAGCTTAAGGCTCGTAACGTACGAAAGAAATCATTCATGATTACTGTATTTTAAGCTGTTTTGAGATGAGAAGAGAACAGGCTCAACTAAAGGGAGACTATCAAGTCCTACTGTTGTCATGCCAAGGATTCATCCTATGGTTGAAGTTTTAAACAGGGAACTCCTAGAAGTTATCATGCATAGGTTTCAACCTAAAGTTCTAATCATCACTTCCTTATCAAAGGAAGTGAGATTCCTAAGGGATCATGTCAATGATAAACAGAAACAAATAAAGCATCAGCTTAAACAGTAAACAGATATACAGTAAAATGCATGCAATGCAAGTGAGGGAAGAAATGTGTGTTGGGCAGCAGCCTCCACAAGCTCATCTCAACCTCAAGCCAGATATGAATAACTGTAATCATACAGAGAGAATAAAATAAAATGTTGTCAAGCAAAATATAACTGCAATCATACAGAAGAAATAACATGCTGTCAAGCAGAATAAACCACATGGGCAACAGAGCTGGGCTCTACCGAATACCCGCAAGCAAAGCCATACAGTAACAATACAAGCAGAGGGAGCAACTCAACCTCTAGTGAAATCATGCTCCTAGCTTAAAGTCAGTCTAGATATGGACTTATTCTAATGCATCAAGCAAGTCAAACAAGGCACATCAATACAGAAAAGAAAACAAACAAGAAAGAAAGCAGATCAACCCCTCTTTCAATTCTAGGCTTCAGCTCTTCTGACAGCAATCCAGTCTTCAGACTTCAACCACCCTTCAAGGCTATCATCCTTCATGCCAAGTATCAACTTGCTTCTCCAAGGTTTTAATCCCTCCAACATAAGTGTCAACTTATTCTCTCTTCTCCAAGCTTCATCTCTGAGTAGACTCCACCTTCAGGCTTCACTCCTAACTACAAGGGTCAACTTGATTCCTTCAGGCTCTCAATGCATCAATGTAAGTGTGAACTTACCCTTTATTCTTCAAGCCTCAGCTCTACACTCAATCTCAATTGAATCCTATTCATAAGTATCAACTCAGTCTTCAAGCTTCAGCTCTCTTTGCTTTACCAGTATCAACTTGGTCTTCTCCTCCTACAAGCTTCAGCTTCTCAGAGTAGTCTTCAATCACCTGGAAGTGTCAACTTCATCCTTCAATTCTTTTTTAAGCCTCAGCTCTACACTCAATCTCCATTGGATCTTCTTCACAAGCATCAACTTGTTCTTCTTGCTCTTCAAGCTTCAGCTGCAATGGCAATGCTCAAGAAATCATCTTCTTCCACACTCTTCAGTGAAGTCCTCATCTTCAAACTCAAGTCCAACATCTTTCAAGATACTCAAAACAGAAGACAATTGATTTAACAGAATGAGTGGAAATGATAAACATTTTATTGACAACCAAAGGAAGCCTGTAAGGGTTCATCATTATGAGAGATTGATTCCCTCAAAGTTCTACTTCCCAGATAAAGCCACTCATCCCTCCAAAGGAGGGATGTGAATATCTTAGAAGGACTTTTAGTCATTGGGAGGAATGGAAGCACAAGATGCTTTCCATGTTTGTGAAAGAAATCATTCTACTTATAAGGCTCTCCCTATGTCTCCTGCCTCCTAGATCTTCATCAGACACCCTCAGGCACAAGCAAATCCAAGCTCCAAGCAACTTCAAGCAACTTCAAGCATCCTTACCTTGTCTTCAACTTGTCTTCAATCTCATCCAAAGGCAAACAAAGCAAAACCCTAATCTAAGGGAACTAAAGAAGTTAATCTAGTTGAGTTAGTAAATTAGGATCACCTAAAACCTAGTACTAAAGTTAATCCTAACTAAAATACTAAAACCAATTGTAAAATCCTAAAAAAATAACTATGGGAACCTAGGTCAATAATGACTCTACCATATTAATTCCAGAGATCAAATCATCAAATAAGACCTAGAATTAAATTCTACACTACAAGGTACTAAACCTAAACCCTAAAAGGAAGCACCTAAATCTCAATCTAGAAAACACACCTATTTTCATCACAAAAATGTGAGAAAAATTCTATGGGAGCATACATGTCTAAGCTAATCATACACGAAAAATTAGGATCAAAATCATCACCACATGATCACACAAAATTCCACAAAATTAAGTACCAAATAACCATTTTAATATCAATTAAAATGTAAATTTCCCATAAAATCAGAAAATGCATGAAATGGAAATATTTTTTATCTAAAAAATACTAGACTCAATCATGAGTATAATGCAAAAAGAATCGGATTAATTGGATTATTTTTCAATTTATTATGAATTAATCAATAACCATGAACAAAATGAAAAAAATAAAGAAAATCCAAGTAAAATAATAAAACCACGGTGCAGATAGAAATAAAACACAGTTCATATAATGGATTGGGCCATGAGGGGTGTGTGGATATCAGTTATTTCACTAAGCCCATCATCAACACTAAGTGAAACGATGCGTTTCATTAACTCAGATCCTTCACAACTTGAAATTAAAACGTGGTCGTTGGATCATGCCCTTAGTCAAAGGTCTCACCACATCCAATGGCTCTAGAGTCATCTTCTACCTTTTGAACCTCTGAACTTCGCGCGCAGCTCCGGCCACCACCGGTGGTGCTCCGGTCATCTTCCCCAACCCTAACTCTCTCTAGGATCCTCCATTGCAAGTGGTCTATACATGAATCTTGTCCCAAATTTCCTCACGAATTCATTCATGCCCTTGATTCTCTCTGAAACCTCAAGACTCACCATAACCAACTTTCAACCGAAAATGGTAACATCCTAGATTGGTCACTAATTCTCAAATTAACTATTTGAAAACCTTCCTACACTGTTCTACAATGCATCTAACACCCTAATTCATCTTGATTCTACCTAATTCATGCTGGAGGAAGAAAGTTACTAACCTGAAAATCTTGGATGAACCTTCAAATCAAGCTCTCCAACCTTCCAGACACGATCAATGGATCCTTTCCTTGCTTCTGTATGCAATAGAACTAGTTGAAAACTCCTGAATCTTGAAACCCGATGGTGAGTTGTAGGTGGAAAAATTCAATTGCTCATACACGATTCAGCCACGAATTCCTCTTGATTATGATCTGGATTCAATCCCTAGCATCCGTGGAAGAAGTTGCAATCAAGAAAATGGATGGAAAGTGAAGAAATTGGTGAAACCGAATTCAGTTGCAAGCTATGCAATTTCAATCTCAATCTATGCTCTCTCCTTCAATCATCACCAACCTTTGCATTGGATCACCTCTACTCAACATATAGAACATCTGTGGATGATCTAGAACCCTCTAGATCCTTCTAATGAGAGTTTCCATCTCTCATGTCATGAGATTTTCAACCATATGCCATGATATGCATAATTCTGTTTGCACCTTGAAACCAATCCTATTCTCTTCCAATTTCTCCCCCAGTGACATTTTGAAAGTGTTTAGCTTGCAAAGGGCCTTGGTTATGCCTTGATTCTAGGTTTTGCAAATGTTACTTATGATGTAAGTAATCACTTTTCAAAGCAAGTCCACAAATTAGACCTCAAATCAAAAATGTGGCTAAACCAATGTTCTTAAAATGTTTTCTAGAGTCAAAATGATATATTACATGCCATGGTTTGGATGTGTAGGTCAAAAATATCAATTTCCAACTTTGATTCATTTAACTTATACCCTTATTTTAGGTCATTCTTGCAACTTTGAGCTACAAGCATTTCCAACATCTCATGACCTCTTTAATAGCCTTAAAACATCATTTTGAACAAGATTGATGTTGAACATTTTCCCATTTGAAGCTTGGAAATGGGAGTTATGGCCTTATGCTTGAAACGACCTATAATCTCCAAATGACCAAAATGCCCTTGACTTGTCAAAGCCATAACTTGAGTTCTACAAATCCTATCAAGGACTTCTAGTACTCTATAGAAATATAAGAGGATAAGGAACAACATTCATATTGACGAAAAGTTCATAGGAATCATCCTTCTATGGCAAATGTTTGATGCAAGTTGGGTAACTTTCAAGCCCCCAAATTCACATACCTCAGATGACCTGTAACTTGTCAAAGTCATAACTTGAGTTCTACAAATCCTATCAAGGACTTATAGCACTCAAATTAAAGCTAAGGTCAAGCTCTACAACATTCATGTTGGGGGCAAGATGATATGACAATCAAATCTTGAGCTAAATTTCCTTGAAGACAGGGATCAAACTAGGGGATTTTACACTGTCAAGCCTTAGAAACCCTAGCTTGAAACTTCTCAGACTCTTCAATCATGATGAGTTGACCTTGGGAATCATCCTTATAACATCTAAATGCATAAATCCATGATCACATGGCCTTTGGATTAGGTCTCAACCTTGTTTAAATCCTCAGTTGACCTAGGGTTGACCCAGTCAAACCCTAATTGCACCACTCAAGGCTGAGTCTTCTTAATCTTGCACAATGACCTATCTAGGCCTCATGATGGCTTTAAAGACATCTCATAAGCTCTCTCAAGGCCTCAAGTGCACATTCCTGGCTTCAGAATCATCTGAGGACTTCCCACAACTATCAAGTTAGGAGGCACACACTCTTGGTTTCAACCATTCTCTCTGAGGATCTTTTGACTTCTCTGACAAGAATATCAACCCTTGAACACTTGAATAAGCTTCTTAGCTAGCTTCAAAGTCTTGTGTGTAGCCCTTGATTGGTAATCATACCTCTTGATCTCCTGCATACATGTCAATGAAATGCAAATGATAATGCTAATGTGAATGAAATGAAACACAAGCTAGGTAAAGAAAAGTTGGTCAAATTTTGGGGTGCAACAGTACCTTGTTTTGTTGAATTTTGTTTGAGCACTTGGTGATGATTCTTGCCTTGATTTTTTGTGTGTATCTAGCATAGATATGCATGTTCCCCTTAGGTTTTTTTCACATTTTTGTGATAAAGTTAGGTGGTAGTTTTAAGTTGAAACTTTAGGTGCTCTATTTTTAGGGTTTATGCTTAGTACCTTATGATTTACGTTTATTTCCTAGGACTTGGTGGATGATTCAATCTCTGAATTTTGTATGGTAGATTCATGATTGAATTAGGGTCCCATAGTTATTTTTGTAGGATTTTACAATTGGTTTTGGTATTTTAGTTAAGACTAACTTTAGTACTAGGTTTTAGGTGATCCTAACTTGCCAATTCAATTAGATTGATTTCTTTAGTTCCCTTAGATTAGGGTTTTGCTTTGCTTTCTCTTGGATGGTGTTGAAGACAAGCTTGGGATATCATGGAATGCTTGAGGAAGCTTGGATGTGAAGATTTCCCTTCTTTTTGTGTAGTGTTGATTAGGTGTTAAGATTAGGGTTTGCAGGTAGAGCTTCTAGATAGATTCTCTTCTTTCATAAACATGGAAGGTGTTGATCACTTCCATTCTTCCCTATGATATAAGGTCCCCTTGTAAAGGCCTCATCCCTCCTTTGGTAGGATGTGTGGCTCTTCACAAGTTGGTAGAACCTTTGAGGGTCCCTTTCTCTGATGATGGAGTGCTTAGTGGTGACCTTTGGTCTTCACTCTGCTGTCAATCATCCAAACCTTTCTCTTGTTAGATGAATCTTTATCCCTTGCTAGAGGATGGAGTTCCTTGCTAGAAGATTAAAGATGCTAGAGGTTGATACTTCTTTGTATTTGAAGACTAATTTGAAGCTGAGGCTTGAAGATCCAGAAGAACAGGTTGACACTGGTGTGAAGAAGATCAAATGGAGATTGAATGAAGAAGCTGAAGCTTGAAGTTGGAAAGCAAGTTGATACTTGTGTGTTCAATGCATTGAGTGCCTGAAGGAACAAGTTGATACTTGCAATTGGGATTGAAGCCTGAAGGTGGAGTCTACTTTGGAGCTGAGGCTTGAAGAAGAAAGAATGAGCTGATACTTATGGTTGATGTATTGAAAGCTTGAAGAAGTAAGTTGATATTTGCTATTGAAGAGAATATCCTTGAGGAACAGTTGAAGACTGAGGATTAAGCTAATGTCCGAGGAGCTTTGTTATGAAGCTGTGGAAGCTGTTGATCTGCTTCCTTTCCTGTTTGTTTGCTTTCTGTGCAACTGTATTGGTGTGACTTGTTTGATTTGCTTGATGCATTAGAATAAGTTCATATTTAGATTGAGCTAGGAGCATGATTGCACTAGAGGTTGAGTTGCTCCCTCTGCTTGTATTTTTACTGTATGGCTTTGCTTGCTGGTATTTGGTAGAGCCTAGCTCCCTTGCCTATGTGGTTTGTGATTTGCTTGATGGCATTTTATTTCATTTCTTCTGTATGATTACAGTTATTGTATTTTGCTTGATAGCATGTTGTTTCTTCTGTATGATTGCAGTTAGCATATCTTGCTTGATAGCATGTTATTTCCTATATATGATTGCAGTTATTCATATTTGGCTTGAGGTTGAGATGAGCTTGTGGAGGCTGATGCCCCACACACATTTCCTCCCTCACTTGCATTGCATGCATTTTACAATCGTTTACTGCTTACTGTTTAAGCTGATGCTCTATCTGTTTCTATTTATCATTGACATGATCCCCTAGGAATCTCACTTCCTTTGATAAGGAAGTGATGATTAGAACTTTAGGTTGAAACCTATGCATGATAACTTCTAGGAGATCCCTGTTTCAAACTTCAACCCTAGGATGAATCCTTGGCATGACAACATTAGGACTTGATAGTCTCCCCTTAGCTGGACCTATTCGTTCTCTTCTTATCTCAAAACAAATTAAAATACAGTAATAAAGGTTAACTGACGTCGTACGTTACGAGCCTTAAGCTATCTGAGAAAGGGTTGTCGGAGAGTTCTTTTCGACAGCTAAGATGTTTAGTATTGCACCCTTTGGGTGACATGCGAAGCATTCACTCTCAGGTCATAGTCTCTAGTGCGATATTGGTTGCAAACATCCCTAAAAAACAGTTCTTCCGTAAAAGACAGAAAACAAACTTCAAACCTTTTTGCCCCGTGGGCCCGTAATTCAAAGGAAAACTTTTCTGAAGAAAAGAGTGTCGTTAATTCCTAGTTCTACCGCAAACAGTAACGACTAAGTCTCCAAGGGTCGAGCTGCGTACGCCGAACTGCTGGAACTCTTTGTTAACCCTACTCGAAAAATAGATGAATCTGAATTCCCGTAATCCGTATTATCCCGAACTACGTAAGCTCTGATCTCTCAAGCCTGTTGAGAGTACGTAGGCACAATACTGACGTATTGGCGAGCCACCTTCCCCGTAACTCGTAGTTAGTCGAACTACGTTGACTCTGATTTCTCATTCTCTGATGAGAATAAGTAGGCATAAAGCGCGACGCTTTGCCGAGTCATTTTCTTTTCTTGTTAAGCCAGCCTTGATAGGTAGATAGTAAACAAACCCGTCAGATAAACACAACAAGCGTGGATCCCATCGAGTACGATGGACGTGAGGGGTGCTAATACCTTCCCCTTGCGTAACCAACTCCCGAACCCATACAATGGTTGCGGTGACCTTGTCTTATACCTTTTCGTCAGGTTTTTCCGATCGTTTCCTTTCCCGTTCTGAGGGATAAATAACGAAAGGTGGCGACTCTTCTGTTTTGCCGGCACTTTATTTTCGCGGTAGCGACAGTGTACAAAATTTGTCATTCTTTATTAAGTGTCTTAAGATGTTTGAGATGAGAAGAGAAGACACAATAAAACACTAAAGGGAAACTAAAAACCCTAATGTTATCATAAAAAATGTTCCTAAGGTTGGGATGAAAAGGAATTCTACCTAATCTTATCATACAAATGATGAACCTAGAGTTGAGATTAGAGGGACTATCCTAATTGTTATCATACAAAGGATTGAAAGCCTAATGTCTCTCCTACTCCCATCTTAAACAGAGGGACTAGGAATCCTAAGGGATCATGTGAGCAAGTGTTGTACCCCAAAATTTGCCCAACCTTTTTCTTTACTTGGCTTATGTTTCATTTCATTTTCTTTAGCATTTGCATATGCATAACATTGTGCTTAACAAGGGATCAAGGAAGGTGTGTATCCAAGAGAAAAGTGTCAAGGTTCCAAGCTCAAGCAAGAGTGTTTACTCAAGTCATCAAGATCTTATAGTCACCAAGAAGTGGTCAAAGCTCATTGAGAGAATGGATTGGTATGTATTGCTCACCTCCTATCTTGGAGGTCAACTGAGGATCACCAGAGGATCATAAGCTCATGAATATGGGTAGGAAATTATTGGAGAGCTCATTGAGTTCTTTTGAAGCCATTGGTGAGCTTATATAAGTTGTTATTTCATGTGCAAGAGGTTGCAGTCAAGGATTGTACACCTATGGTTTCATCTACTTAGTGCAAAGTCAACTGTGGATTTGAAAGAGATTGATAGTTGTTTTTAAGTCATTGAAGTCATGGGAAGTTGTGTGGAGACATCTAAGATGTTATTTAAAGATCAAATCAAGGAGAATCAAGAGTGTGAGAAGTTACTAAATTAGGGTTTCAGTGGTTTGTTAGTGTAAAATCTCATATTTAGTGTCTAACTTCGAGACCACATACCTCAAGATACATGGTTAATCTCACTTTGATGAAAACATGAGACTTGTAGTGAATGTTCTAAGCTTTCTTTTGAGTACTAGAACTCATCCATTGGGTTTGTAGAACTCAAGATATGATATTGGCAAGTTAGAGGTCTCAGATGAACCATATTTTCAGTCAACAAAAGTCAACCAACTTCCAAGGAACGTTTCAGCTAGAATCATGTTTCTCCTCAACTTTTTATGAACATGAAAGTTGTTCCTTATGATCTTAGCTTTCCAAATTCCTAGAAGTCCTTCCTATCATTTATGGAACTCAAGTTATGAAGCTCGCGAGGCAGGGGTATTTTGGGAAACTTTGATTATAGGTCATTTTCATTATAGGTCATTTTCATGCCTTTGTGCATTTCAAATGGAATTTTCTCCAACATGAAATTTGTCCCAAATGACTTCAAATGCATCATTAAACTCAAGATTGTAATGAATTATGCTTGGATAGGGAGATTGGTGAAGGAATTTCAAGCAAACATGAACTTAAAATCATGAATTCAATTGAAATGGTTAGTGGTCATTTTCACACTTCCTTTTGATTCAAAATGGTTCACATTGTGCTCATGAGTGAAATGCACTAAACAATATTGGGTCATGCTAGCAAATACACGTGAATTTTGAGCTTGCTTCAAGAAAAAGTTTCACATCAAAACTCATTAATTGGACAATGTACAAGCCCAATTCCAATCCAAATGTTCAATTCAAATGGTCAGCTACAAAATCAGATGAAATTCATGAGTGTAACATGCTGAAATCACGTGTGCATGGGAGTAGCTTCTAATTTGGGCATTTTCAAATTACACTCCAACAAGGCTTCACGGGCCTTTCTTTCACTCCCAAATCCATAGTATATAAACTCAAAATCATTTTGGAGAGCTCAGAATATGCAATTCATGGAAGGAGCTCATAATTGATGTTTGAAATTCAAGAGCAAATTTGAAAATCTCAAATCCAGATCTAAGTCGTTTTAAAGAAAATTGGAGCAAGCATCTTCTTCCTTGAACTTCATAGAGTGGATCTGCATAGTTTGAAGCAAGCTCAAGCTCATTTGAAGCTCCAACGGAGAGACTCCGTTAGGTAACCTTCAATTCAAAATTTCTCCCATATTAAACGTTGAATCCATGTCATTCTCGTTGCATCTGAAGTCCTACAACTTATAGGCAAAATTTGAGTACTTAATTATTATGTTGGATGATATTTCCAGTTGAGCTTGTGATGTTTCAATCGTTCGATTCTCCTTGTTTATGCATGATTATTGATTTTTGAGCCTGGATTTGGAACCTACATAACTTGGCGTTCAATTTGGTATAAAATTTCATGCGTTTTGGTGATGTTTTGGAACCTGATCTCCGACCACCTTGCTGGAGAAGACGACCGGAGCTAGGGCTCCGGCGTCTGGTTCAAACTCAGGCAATCTGAGGTGGACTTGTTTGACTCATTGACCAGCGTGGATGAACGGTTAAGAACTGTTTGACCTGTGTGCGTGGCTGAGTTGAATGCCACCTCATTTAGTTATGCGATGCGTTTTAATACTTCTAAATTGTGTTTTTTTTTGGGCCAAACGTGCTACTCACACCCTCCCTGGGATCCAGCTTAATGTTTAAGTTCATTTTTCTTGCTATTTGCACCTTTGCCTTTATTTCTTTTATCTTATTTTATTTTGATCTCTGTTTTGATTTAATTCAATTAAAAATAGCTCCAAATATCATAAAATTCTACAAAAAATATTTTAGGACACTTTGATGTGTTAACTAATTTTTGATATTTTATATTTTCATTTTTCATTTATTTTTCAATTTAAATGGAATTTTATATTTGGAGGTGTTTTTGAATGAGTTTTCATTTATTTCTTTTGATTTCTTGTTTGTATCTTGGCCAATTTTTATCTCCAAGGATTGAGACTCACTCCTAATTTCAATAATGAGTTTAGTGATCTTATAGGATGATTTTGGCTCTGGTTTGGTTTATTTTTGGTTGACTTTTAAGTCATTTTGTTTGACCCTCGATAACCCTCCTTTAAAATGGTGCACCCTTGTGAATCAAATTCTTTGGTGATGTTTTGAATAGACATTGGTTGTGTGCTTTTGGCCTCTGGTTTCCAACATTCTCTTGTGCTTTTAAGATTTTATTTGGTTTTATTTGAACCATTTTCATATTTTTGGAGTAGCTTGCAAGTCAAGCTATCCCTAAGGGTGGTTCAGACAAACACTTGACCTAGTTTTGATGGGAAATGACCCTTGTGGATCCCAATTGCTTCCAACTCTTGTTGATTCACATTATTAACATATTGAAGTACTTGGTTGCAAATTTATAGGTCCTACTTGTTTGATGATTGTTGTAAGTTGCATTCTTTTTAGGCTTTCCATTTGAAGTTCCATGTTGAAGTGTTTAAGACTTAGGTCCTTTACCATGCCTAATCTTCGAATCTGTTTTTATGTGATTTCTTCTTTGCTTTGTGCACTCTCTTACATTTTTCTTACCTCTGTCCAAGGACCATTGAATCCAATTTGAGATGGTTTGGTCCCTCCTTTGGAGGTACTTTGAACATATCATGAATGGTGATTCATGTTGAGGACTTTTGTGCCTTGTTTTGCCTAATCCTTATGGTGTTTATGGTTGAGTGGCCTCTATGAATTCCTTGTTGTCCTCATCTTATCTCCCATTCCAATTTGGATTATGGATTCTTTTATTTTCTTTTTGGTTTACCTTTTGGTTGTGGTTGATGACAAGTGGTTGTAGTAATTCATTTTTCTCCCACTTCATCCCACTTTTGTGTGAGCTTGCCTAGTTCTTTCTTTGTGTGCATTTCCTTTTGGTTCTTGCATCTCTCATTTACATGCTTGAGGTTGAGAAGTGCTTATGGTGGCTACTCCCCCACACTTTGTTCCTCCCTCTTTTCTTCATCCTTGTTTGTGCATCACATGTTCGCATTCTTTCTTCTTTCACTTATGCTTTCTTCGTCTTCTTCTTTTTTCTTCCTTTGCCATGTTTCTTTAGGACCTCTAATCTTTCTTGTTCAAGATTGATTATGATAGACATTAGGCTTGAACCATGTATGATAACATTAGGTAGCATTCCCTTTTCATCCCAACCATAGGTGCACTTTATATGACAACACTAGGTTGAGTCTAGTCTCCCTTTTAGAGTTATGTCTCTCTTATCATCTTCAAACTTCTTCAAGACACTTAATAATGGATAATGAATGTTGTACACTACGAGCCTTAAGCATTTTGGAAATGATGATTGGGGGGGCCTCCTCTCAATTGTCTAGGGTGTTTAGCGCATGTCCTTTGGCGATATGCGACGCATTCGCTCCTAAGTCATAGTCTTTAGTGCAACATGAATTAAAAATAAAATTCAATTCACATCTTTCTTAAAAAACACAAAAACAAACATCAAATATTTTTATCCTTCGGGATTTAATTTGGAAACCTTTTTCATAAGGAGAGTTTTGTTAACTCTTGGTTTTACCGCAAACAGGTAATGCCTAAGTCTCGAATGGTCGAGCCGCATACACCTAACTGCTAGAACTAAATTTTAACCATACCCGGGTAAAACACTTGAACCAACCTGTGGTCTTGTTAGCTCAAACTACGTTTGCTCTGATTTCTCGTACCAGATGAGGATACGTAGGCACAAGACGATGATGTCTTGGCGAGCAACCTCCCCCACCTTCACCTGTAGTTTTTCGAACTACGTTGACTCTGACTTTCCCATTGCACGAGGGAGTACGTAGGCATAGAGCGGAGATGCTTTATCGAGTCTCTTTTCTTTTCTCTTGTACCTGTGGCCTGTAGCTTAGATAGATAAACACGCTTTAGATAGATAACAAGCATGGATCCCGTCGAGTACGATGGACGTGAGGGGTGTTAATACCTTTCCCTTGCGTAACAGACTCCCGAACCCGAGATTTGGTTGCAATGACCTGTCTTTTCCCTTTTCGTTAGGTTTTCTCTGATCGTTTCCTTTCCCTCTTTTGGTATAAATAACTAACGGTGGCGACTCTTTTGTCCTTGCCGGCCCTTCTTCGCAGTGTTGCGACAGCTGGCGACTCTGCTAGGGACGTCTTCTCATCCCCTATGCGAGTCAATCCTAGCGATTGTGTGTTTATCTCTGGGTGTGTATATATGTGTTGTACTTTATTTGCATTTGCATTTTATTTTCCAGCATTGTATATTATCATTGTGCTATGTTGTTGGGTGGGAGTTCCACTATGAGATAAGCGAGACCCAGGCTTGAGTACAACCATAGCATTAGAAGCGAAAAGTAGTGATGAACCTGTATGTTTGGCATGCACTAGTTCCTACGAAATCTGCGCTCAGACGAGATTTTCTTTGATGGCTTCCTTTCCAGTCCGTCTCGGAAAGTTGAGAGGTTATTAGATCTGAGGGTTGTCGACTCTGGGGACCGATCATTTGGGAGTCAGCTAAGTGAGGCCGCTTCGTTAGACTATGATGCCAAAACAGAAACGGTAAGCGTATCATCGTTTTTCAAAAGTCTGTGACACTGACAACCACATAAGATGCCGAACCTTATCAGAGATAGGTCCATACCTATGAGAGGGATTGGGTTATGCAGGAAACTATGACTTTCAGCCTTCCCGGTTCTTGTCAGTGTGAACATGTGACTTTGATACAGAGGATCCTTATGATGGTGCCATGTTCTTTCCAAAGTGAAGTGCCGGTTCTTCTCAATCAACAGCACGACAACCTTGATCCCCTGCTGCATTTGCATTTGCATTTTTCATTTGCATATTAACATTGACAAGTATTTATGTTGTAGGTGCATATTTTCCCTTCGATTCTAGTGATCTTATCACTTCGCTGACATGGAACCTAGCCTGAAGAAGACAGTGGTTTATAAGTTCCCTACTCTGGACATTGGATCTTTGCTGAGTTTGATCTCTGTGGCTGACAAGAAGGTGATGGAAGATTTCAAGCAATCATATGGGAAGCTTTTGACTTGTGTCTGCAAGCCCTCAGTTTATGAGTTAGGTGGTCTCCATACTCTGTTGCAGTTTTATGATTCCCAGCTCCGGTGTTTCACTTTTCCAGGATATGTCTTACTGCCTACTCTAGAGGAGTTCTCTGTGCTACTTGGAGTGCCTATCTTAGACCAGATGCCATTCTATCACACTGATGTTGAGCCTGATCTGGTTAAGCTTGCTGGTTCACTTCATTTGGATGCTTCTAAGCTACAAGGGAAGTTGGTCAAGAGGAATGGTATATCTGGATTTCCTCTACCTTTTCTAGTTTCCAAAGCTTGACACTCTGCGAAGGAAGGTTGTTGGGTTGTGTTTAATGCCATCTTGGCACTGTGCATTTATGGTATCATGTTATTTTCTAATATTCCAGATTTTGTTGATGTGGATGCCTTTCACATTTTTGCTTCAGGGAATCCTGTACCTACGCTTCTAGGTGACGTCTATCATTCTATGCACTATAAGAACGAGAACCGGAGATGGAAGAACGTGTCTTGTTGCGTACCTTTGTTGTATAGGTGGTTTGTGAGTCACCTTCCCAAATCCGGTCCTTTTGTTGATACTACTGGTACTTCTGAGTGGTCAAAGGGGTTGATGGGATTGACATTTGAGAATATCATCTGGTTTAATAGAGACATGCTGGGTACGGAGATTATTTATAGTTGCGGTGGTTTTCCTAACGTCCCGTTGATCAAAAGGAAAGGATGCATTAACTATAACCCATCCCTTGCAATAAGACAGTTTGGGTATGCCTTGAGAGAGCCTCCAAGAGAAGAGGAGATACAGGAATCTCTGTATCTCACTGGGTTGTTAGAGCATGAGACCTTGTCTAGAGTTGAGAAAACCTGGAACAAAATTCATCGCAAAGGGAAAGCTTCTTTGGGGAAGAGTAATAGTCGAGCTTACAACCCTTATGTGACCTGGATCTAGGAAAGAGCAGATAAGGTGTTGATGCCTTTTCCATCTGTTGAGCCTCTATATCCTCTGATGATTGAGGAACCTACTACTGTTGATATCAAGAGGTATAATCAGTTGTGGTCTAAGAAAGAAGATTTGCGCAAGGCAAATGAAGATTTGGAGAAAGAGATTATTCAACTCCGGAGCAAAAGGGTTGAAGCTACTTATTCTTACAAGAGGCAAATTGAGTTGGTCAACAAACTGGGTACAGATCTGACCAAGGAGATTCGCGCTCGTGATGTCCTTACTTCTAAGAAGAAAGAGTTGGATAGAGCTTATATAGAGATTTCCAGGTTTAAAAATCAGTGGAATGCTACCCTCACTAATAACAAGGAGCGGAAAGATGTACTCAAACAACATATTGTCAAGTTGAGAGCTCAACTCCAAGTGAAGGATGAGAAGATTGCAGCTGAAGCCTCACTCCGACGTGATAGTGATTGTAGACTGAACGAAGCGCTTGCAACATTAGACGATTACAAGTCTAGGGCTGATACGAAGAGGTGTAAGCTTGAGGAGGTTTTTGGTGAAGGCGCCTGGGAGGATTATGGTCAGGACCTGCAGACCACTATTAGCCGAAGAGAGCTGCTTATCCGAGGGTCGCTTATCAGGCCTGACCGTCCAGAGACGAAGGAGCTGTTAGAGGATTTCAAGTCTTGTTGTCGTACTTGATTGTATTTACTTTTCAGTCTATTGTTTTGATGTATATATAGACCATCACCAGACCTGTTGGCTGAGGTCATTCTGATTTCATGGTATTGCTGTATAACTGTGCTTTGTATCTGAACCTTGGCTCTCATTTTATTTATAAAAAGATTGCTTATTGCTTATCTGTAGATCTCCATGGTTGTGATGTACTCTTGGAACTAGAATCGAGGGGGAAATATCCCAAATGCATATATACATGTCTGCATATTGCATCATTCTGAATTTTTGCATCGCAGGTGCACCGGGACCGTTAACTTTATTTATGTGGTTTGTTAGTTTGTTTCAGGATTGAACATCAGACTACTCACCGGTACGCCACTAGAGGGAATCAGCGCAAGGTCATGGAACAAATGTAAGCTGAGATGCAGGAACTTCGGGACATGATAGCCCAATTTATGGATTTAATGCAGGGTGTGGGAAATGGTCATGTCCAACTAAGGACTCTGGTACAACCACTAATTGCAAAGGTTGATGGTAATGGGGTACATCACGTAGGATCTGCTGCTATTCCTCCTCGTAATGATGGTGGCACGCCACATGCTAATGTTATCCCTCTAGTTGTGATCCCTCTGGGCGGAGGTAATGTAGGTGGAATCCCTATGCGTGAAATGACTTATGCTGTGCATGGGAAAAATGTTCCTTAGTCGGATGAAGATCAGCAGGAAGATGCTTTCTCTATGTGAGATATTGGTGTTGGGTTGCCGTCTGAGGATGATAAGAGGTTTAAGCTGATTGAAGAGAAGATGCGAAGCTTTGAGAATCAGAACTCCATGGGACTGGACATGGCTAATCTGGGGCTGATCCCAGACTTGAAAGTACCTTTGAAATTCAAAGTTCCTAATTTTGAAAAATGTAAAGGCACTACTTGTCCTAGGGTTCATCTTCACTCGTATTATCGTAAGATGTCTGCTTACTCAGATGATGAAAAGTTGATGCTGCACTTTTTCCAGGACAGCCTCTCGGTCCCTTCTCTTGAATGGTACATGAGCTTGGAACCAGTCAATATCCGATGCTGGAGGGATTTGGCTGAGGCCTTATGTTGCACCCTAAAATTTGCTCAACCTTATTCACTTGGTTTATGTTTCATTATCATTAGCATTTGCATATAGAGTCATGTACATAGACTAACCATCTGCATAGCATAAGCATAGCAAGTCATTCAACAGGGTACCAATCATTATTCTCATCTCTAGAGGCCTATCAAGAGGTTATTATCCTTATTCCATCTTATTCAAGTCATCAGGAAAGAATTTGAAAGCAAAGAGTTCAGCAGATCAAGCCTTGAGTCCATCTCCTAGCTGAGGGTATCTGAGGATCAACAAGAGGGTTGTGAGCTTTGAGTGAAGGCATGGAGAGTATCTAGACATTATGAGAGACTTAGAAAGTCATTTAAAGAAGGAGACAAGTCATTGATGAGAGCACAAGAGCTGTAGCTGAAGGCAGTCAACTAGGGTTTCATCTGGGTCAACCCTAGGTCAACCCTAGGCCAATTGACTGATTTAAGGGGCATTCAAGTCTAGTGGAGAGATGTGGGGTTCATCATTGGACATATAAAGAAGGATATGGAGATATGCCAAGAAGAATTCAAGAGAAATCAAGGAGAAGAGGAGTTTCTAAATTAGGGTTTCTGTGTAAAATCCCCTAGTTTAGGTCAAATTTCCAAGCAAGACAAGTCAAAATGCTAGCTTCAAATGGCTTCTTGGCCAACATGAAACTTGTAGAGGATCTCAAGACCTTTAATTTGAGTGGTGGAAGACCTCAAGGAGATTGATAGAACTCAAGTTATGGTCCTTGCAAGTTACAGGTCATCTGGGGTGTCTGAACTTTTGTCTGTGAAAGTGACTTGACTTCCAAGCAATTTTTGCCCCTCAAGGAGGTTTCAAATGAATTCTTGGTCAACACAAGAATTGTTCCTCATTGTCTTAGCTTTCTAGAATGGTATAGCATGCCTTCATATGATGTGTGGAACTCAACTTATGGTCTTGACAAGCAAAGGGTATTTTGGGCATTTGTGAATTACAGGTCATTTTAACCTATGTCCAAAACTCATACAAGGAGGCCTCAAATGGAAAAACTTACAACATCAAACTTGCTCCAAATGGGATTTTAAGTCTAGAAAGAAGGTCACAAATTATTGGAGAAGCTCATAGCATGATGTTGCATAATTGGTCAAAATATGAACTAAAATGGCTTATAAAGTGAATAAATTCAAAGTGAAAAATGGTTTGGGAGATTTACAAGTCCAAATGGAGACTTCCAATATATGATTTTGAATGGAAAAACAATTCTAAGAACAATGGTTCAAACACTTTTTTGAGTTTAGAAGGAAAAAAAGAAGTTATCTTTGGTTACTTGTAATTAAAGAAACATAATCAAAATGAACCAAAGTTGGAAAACAAGGGAATGTGCAAGATGGATCTAGAATGTACCATTGGGGTCTATATAAGCATGAAATGAGAATTTGGCAAGGGTTGGCCTCATTTGCACCAAGAATTCCACAAGATTTCTCATTCTTTTTCATTGAAGTTTCACTCCAATTCCTCATTTTCTTCACAAAATCATCATCAAAATCAATTCAATCTTATTCAATATTCATCATAGATCAGAATTGAAGCAAGGATCAAGTGATTATCATCCATTTTCGTGCACCATATTCAAGAATATCAAAACTACAAGTTCAAGTGGACAGCATAATTCAAGCAAGGAATCTCCAAAATTTTGCATACAGAATCACATACATCAAGGATTGATCAAGATCCAACACCTAGAAGCCTCAGATCTTCAATCTCCATAGCTGTTTGCAAGGTTTCACATCAGGTATGTTTTCACTCAAATTGCTCGATTCAGTTAGTTAGGCATGTTGTTGTTAGTGTAGATTTGATCTAGGTGGTTAGGAGATTAGTTTAGATGAATTTGGAGAAGTTTGGTGATGTTGATTAACAGGTGCAACAAACTGTTAGGGTGAAGAACTCTTGGATTAAGGCATTAGAATGTTAGTTTGATTGATCAGATTAATAACCATTAGTTGTAGATTAGTTTAGGTTAAGTTTGATTGAGAATGGTGATGTTGCATATCCGTGTAATTTCAAGGTGACCAGAACTTGATGCCATCGGGTTGAGTGATATATGGACTTTCAGACTGAATTGGTGCCATAGATGTGTAGAGGGAGAGTTGTAGAGTAACTTTCATGTTCACATCGTGAGGATTGGTTGCCTGTAGAGGGAGAACAGCTTGGTGTAAACCTGCTCGTGCATGGAGGTGTAATGGTGATTGAAACCCTAATTGCAGATCAATTGGGGAAGAGATAATCTGGACCCTTCATTTTGAGTAGGACTTTTGACTATTAGAGCGATCCAATGGCTCTCGTTTGATCTGAAGTTTGGAGGGAAAGAAGCTGGCCAAAACGCACCGTTTCATTAATTGAAACGGGCGGGCCTGAATGGATGTTGTTATCCCCACCCCCAGGTTTAGGCCCAAAGTCATTTTGAACGTGGTTTTGTTACTTCCCTCACCCCCCAGCGCTCTTCCATTTGTTTCATTGATTCTGAATTGAAGCTGGGCCTTGGTGAAGGCGCTATCTGCACCCCCTATTGTTGGCCCATTGTGATTCTTAACTGGGGCGAATTTCTATTTCAACCCCCTCCCTCATTTAATTCCAATTTTATTTCTTAATTCCATTTTAATTTTTACCAATTTCATAAATTCATAACTAATTCATAAAAAATGCATTTTAATCCATTCTTTTTACCATATTTTCTTTAGGATGTCTAGAATATTATAGAAAAATAAAATTGCATTTTTATTTTCATTTCATATTTTTTGCATATTTTCTAAATAAATGTCATATTAAATAGTTTCATTTCATGCATCATTTTACTAATTTTTGTTCTATTACATGCTTTAATATTTTTTGGTCATTCTTTTTATATTGTTTAGATGAGATGTTGATCTTGTAGAAATAGTTTAGTTCCCATTTTTAGAGATTAATTTTAGGTGATTAATAAATGCTTGAACATTTTGAACAAAACTAGGGTTTTAGGTGATGACTTAGGAGTTTGATTTCATTTCCCTTAGGACTTAGGGTTTGAATAGATTAGTTATGGGACTATAGGGGCTATGGGTAGTTACTAGACCCCTTAGAGAAAAGTTAAGATTCCCCTACTGCTATTAATACTGTCTGTATATCTGTTGTCTGGTGTGGTGTGCCCTCTGGGGATTGTTGCTTGCTTGTTTGGGTATGGGGGTTTATTTGGGGCCCTGGGGAAGCTGAAGATTTGTGAAGATGAAAACTATTGGAGATCCAGAGATTGAAAATCAACTTCCAGAGTTGAAGAGGAGGTTCCTGCTAGCAGCTGCTGAGGAGACTAGGGTTTAGGAGCTAGGCAGAGCTCTAGGTTAGAAAGCTTGTTTCTCAAACATGGATTGCCTTGTCTGCATCCATTCTTCTCTGTGATTCAGAGTCTCTCTAAGACACTCACCCCCTTCCTTTGGAAGGCTTGGTGATAGTGTCTATGAGATAGAACTCTTGAGAGAAAATGTCTTTTGTGTTAGAAGCAGTCTGTTCACCACCCTTGGTAGTCAACTGATTGCTTAACACCCAATTCACTCTTGTGATTGATCCCTCATCCTGGAGGTTTGAGCTTGAAGAAAAGCCATTGCAGATAGAAGACTGATGATCAAAGCCCTTGCCTGAAGGCCATGAAGATGGAGATTGATGCTTGTTGAAGCCTGTAGCTGATTAGGGATTGCTTGAAGCTATATGTTGAGTCAGAGCTGCTGAAGCTGTTTATTTTTGCTGTATTTCATTTGCTGGTGTATTGATTGGTTTTCTGAACTGTATTGTTTGCTGTTTACCCTGCTGGGTTGAAAGTGAAGTCTGTTCACTTTTGCCTATTGTTTTCTAGGTTCGAGGTTGAGTGGGACTCCCTTGCCTCGCTTGTGCTGTTGCATCCATGCATTTTACTGTTTTACTGTATATATCTGATATTGTTTCTGTCTCTGCCTATCCCGTAGGATCTCTGTTTCTCTCTGCGTAAGAGAGGAGCATGATAGACACTAGGTCTCAACCCATGCATGATAACATTAGGTTAGTTTGTTTCCCTTCGCAACCGTAGGTTAGAGTTC
Organism: Lathyrus sativus; assembly: GCA_963859935.3. NCBI lineage: Eukaryota > Viridiplantae > Streptophyta > Magnoliopsida > Fabales > Fabaceae > Lathyrus > Lathyrus sativus. Next base: position 450,470,769 of record OZ012739.1, on the reverse strand, counting down.
TGTCTCTTTCTTTCTCAAAACAAACAGAAAAACACATAAAGATTTCAAACACAATAAAAGACACTTCTTTCATAAAAGAATGTGAACTCATCAAAACGTCATTTTTGTCCGCTTGGACCGCTAATCAGAAAACCTTTTTCAGAAGGAATAAAATCAACCAAGACAAGCTTGTGTCGTACGTGGCCCGAACTACGTTTGCTCTGATCTTCCATGCTGTGTGGAAGTACGTAGGCATAGGATGCGATATCCTAGCGAGCAACCTTCCCCTCCTTTCCCGTAGGTAGGCGAACTACGTTGACTCTGATTTCTCGTTCCAGGCGAGAATACGTAGGCATAAAGTGCGATACTTTGCCGAGTCATTTTCATTTTCATTTTTTTTATTTTCTTTTTCACCCTTGACCTATAGTTTAGATAGAATAACAATCCATACCCGAAAACAAGCGTGGATCCCGTCGAGTACGACGGACGTGAGGGGTGCTAATACCTTCCCCTTGCGTAACCGACTCCCGAATCCAGGTTTTGGTTGCGACGACCATACCTTTCCCGTGTTGTGCGAGGTTTACTCTGAGCGTTTCCTTTCCCTCCCGTGGGATAAATAACGCACGGTGGCGACTCTTCTGTTCAGCCGGCGCCGATTTTCGCAGTAGCGACAGCTGGCGACTCTGCTGGGGATACAACGTCCCCTGGCTGCTAAGGACTGCGATAGTTCTTATGCATTTGGGATCCAACGTCCCTTGAGAGGGTCAATCCTAGCGCTTGTTTTCCCGTCGAGGATTTTGTATGGAGTTATTGTATATTTCTAACCTTGTATTTTCAGCTTTATATATTGTTTATTATTGCTGTATCTGGGGTGTGACGGGTGTTCTGATATTGAGTGAGAAGCCGGACCTGGGCTTGAGTGCACCTAGAATTAGCGTAGAAATTAGTGGGCGCCCGCTTGCTTTGCTTGCTTTGGTGTCCCATGAAATCTACACTCAGACGAGGTTCCTCTGGTTGGCCTCCTGCCCCTTCCTTTGGTTGGCGTGGGTTGCTGGTTAGTTGGATTGTCGACTCTGGGGACCGTTCATTTGGAAGTTGGCTGAGTGAGGCCTCTTCAGGATTTGATGATGCCACTCCTTCTGGGAATCGTATCATCAACCCTGAAAGTCTGTGACGCCGACGACCGCATAGGATGCCGTACCTTGTGCCAGTTATAGGGCCACCCACCTGTGAGGGGATTTGGGATTATACAGGTAACTAGACCTCCAGACTACCGGTTATTTCTTGATCAGAGATCCTGGTTATTTACGGAGAGTTATGAGGTCTGTCAGAGACCATTGGGAGATTTATTCTGAGGTCTGTCAGAGACCATTTGGAGGTGTGTTCTCAGGTCTGTCAGAGACCAATTATGGATGGGATTTGAGGTCTATCAGAGACTAGTTGGAGTTATGGTTTGAGGTCTGTCAGAGACCAGTGTTGAAGTTTTATTTTAGGTCTATCTGAGACCAGGGTTTGATGACTTCTGGATGGTCTATCTGAGACCTTTCTTGATTGGGTTTAGGCTATTCAGCTACAGCTTTGGTCCCTGTTGAATGTTACTTGCATTGCATTGCCTGCATATCCATTACCATTTGCATTTCACTAACGTGTGTCTGTGCTGCAGGTGCATTTGCATTTCCCTAGTTCTAGTGCCCGGACTTCTGAGTGTTTGATCATGACTAGCTTAAGGAGAACGGTTGCTTACAAATTGCCTACGCCTGATATTGTTCCTTTACTGGGGTTGATCTCTCTTGCTGATGAGGGTGTTCGTAGGAGTTTCCGGATGAGCTACGGTAGACTACTGAGATTGGTGTGCAAACCTACAGAGGTAGAGTTAGATGGGCTGTATGCTTTGATGCAATTCTACGACCCTGCTTTGAGGTGCTTTACGTTCTCTGACTTTATTATGGGACCAACCCTGGAGGAATACGCGGAGTATGTTGAGCTGCCCGTGCAGAACCAGGTTCCATTCATTCATTATGATGCCAAACCTAAGCCTGAGGAATTGGCAAAAGCTTTGCATATTGATGCTTCTGAACTGGTGACTACTGTTTCCCGTGGAGTTCCAGGCTTCTCATTTCAGTTCTTAGTTGGTAAAGCCCAGGAGTACGCCAAGAGCGGGTGCTGGGTTGCTTTCAATGCTGTGTTGGCTTTGTGCATTTATGGCATAGTTTTGTTTCCCAATATACCGGATTTTGTGGACTTTGATGCTTTCTACTTGTTTGCCGCTGGTAATCCTGTACCTACCTTACTCGGAGATCTCTACCACTCACTGCATTACAAGAATGAGAAGGGAAGAGGGAAGAATGTTCATCTTTGTGTACCCTTACTGAGTATGTGGTTTGAGAATCACCTTCCTAGGAGAGGATCTGCTGCAGAGACTATAGTTCCAGTTGGTTGGCCAGAGCGCCTGATGAGGCTATCGTCGGAAGATATGGAGTGGTTTGATAGAGATCTGCTGGGATCTGAGCTCATCTTCAGTTGTTCTGGGTACCCTAATGTGCCGTTGATAGGAAGAAAAGGGTGTATCAACTACAACCCTTCTCTATTCATTCGCCAGTTCGGATATGCGCTGAAGAATCCACCCCAGGAGGAAGAAGTACAGGAATCTCTGTACTTCACTGGTGACGTAAAGGGGGAGTTATTAGCCCAGTTGCAACGTGCCTGGACGCGTATTAACCGCAAAGGGAAGCCGCTGTTAGGAAAGAATGACTGTCAGGCCTATGCACCTTATAGAGTTTGGATTCAGGAGAGGGCTAGTCAGTTGAAGATGCCGTTTCCAGATGCACCAATTCTTGCTCCTATTCCGGTAGCAGAGCCAACTACTGTTTCTAGAGAAGTCTATGAGCAAGTTGTGAAGGAGAAGGAAGCCTTGAGGAAGATTAATGAAGGGTTAGAGCAAGAGTTAGCCCAGGCACGCAGTGAGAAAAACAAGGCTGTATATGCTTTCCAACAACAGATCGAGCTGGTAAACAGGTTAGGAGCTGAGTTGACTGAGGAAAAGAAAAAGCGCGAACGTCTGGGGCAAGAGTTCAGAAGTTCCCATGACATGCTGGAAGCCAAAAAGAAGGCCCTCGACGCAGCACACCGAGAGATATCCTCTTGCAATAAGACTTGGAATGCTACACTCACCAACAACAAGAAGAGGGAAGATAAGCTGAAGCAGCAAATTTCCGACCTTGAGGAAAAGTTGAAGTCTAGCATCAAGAAGTGTGAGGAAGAAGTGATGAACCGGTATAGTGTCCAGCATGCACTGAATAAGGCAATCAAATCCAGAGATGAAGCAGTGTCCCAGAAGCGAAAGTTAGAAGATTGCTTCGGAGAATCAACATGGGAAGAAACTGCTGAAGATGTACGCCGTGTCCTTAAGAGGAGAAACCTGCTTGTTGAAGGGCTGCTTGATCGACCAAGCCATCCGGAGACCAAGAAGTTGATAGAGGAGTATCAGACTTTTGGGAGGATTTGATCATTCCATTATTTGTATGCTTTATTTGCATAGTTGCTGACCATCACCAGGATTGTTGGTTGAGGTCAAGCCATCTTTGTACTCTCTGTGATATTGTACTCTGGGCTTATTGATTTTCTCTGCTATATATGAGGCTTTCTATGATTCAGCTCCGATATTCTTATTGCCAGCACTGTCACTGCACCGGCACCTTCGCACTAGAACTGGGGGAATGAATTTCCCTAATGCACAGACACATTGCATTGCATTCATACTCATACAGGTAATCTTTGAATGGTGTCTTATCTCCTGCTCTGTATCAGGTACTTAACAGGATTCCAGATCAACATCCGCACCGCTATTTTACACGATCCAACTGTCGGAAAGTCATGGACCAGATTCAGAACGAGATGCAGGATGTGCGCGAGAAGCTCGCCCTCTTCATGCAGACCATGGAGGCTATAGCAAAAGGGCAAGAGAATTTGCAGGCCATGGTCCAGCCTCTGTTGGCTCGCAACGCTGGTCATGGTAACGAAGATCATCAGTCTGTCTGGGTTGATACCGCTCATGGAGACGGCACTCCCACGCCAGTGGCTCCGCCCGTGGTCAATATACCTGCCGCTAATCTCAACAACGCTACCGCTGCTGTGAATGGTAACGTCGGAGTTGGAAATGATACTGCTGTCCATAATGTCGGGCTGGGTGATGTCAATGTGGGAGATAATCTCGGAGGCAACGGCTTTGTCAATACTGGGTTCGGATTTAACGATCAGGGATTCGACAACACTGGCAAGTATGGCTTTAATGCTCAAGGCTTTGGGCAAGATGGTTATGGTATGGTCAATCAGGGTTACGGAGGCTTTGGAAACGGAAACGGTGCTGGATTTATGGCTTATGGTCCTGCTGGAGGTGTTCAAGGGTACGGCAACAGAGGCCGAGGTCCGGGGATGAATCAGAACAGAGCTGGACGTACTAATGCGTATGATGGGTACGGGGCTGGAAATGGTCTGTGGCAAGAGGATCAACAGGAGGACGCCTTCTCTGGAGGAGGTTTTGAAGGGCCGATGGATGATTCTCAAAAGATTAGAATGCTGGAAGAGCAAATGAAGGGAGTCCTGAATCAGAGTGCTGTGGGTCTGGACATGGCAACTATGGGCTTGGTACCTGGCTTGAGGGTGCCAATTAAATTCAAGGCGCCTGCGTTCGATAAGTACAAAGGAGATACATGTCCGAAAGTGCATGTACGAGCTTATTACAGAAAGATGTCTGCATACTCCACTGATGAAAGAATGCTCATGCATTTCTTTCAGGATAGTCTATCGGGTCCTTCCTTAGAGTGGTACATGGGGTTGGAGCCAACTGATATCAAGACTTGGAAGCAATTAGCAGAGGCGTTTGTAGCCCATTACAAGTATAACAGCGACCTGGCACCCAATCGGGTCCAGTTGGCCGGGCTTTCGCAGAGGAAGGGGGAGAGTTTTAAAGAGTACGCGCAAAGGTGGCGCGATATGGCTGCCAGGGTCCGTCCTCCTGTGGAAGATAAAGAAATGAATGATATGTTTGTTGGCACATTCACCGGGCTGTTTCATGATATGTTGTTTCATACGTCTCTGGCAAGTTTCTCAGACCTGATTCTGATGGGTGAAAAGATTGAGCGGAACATTAAGCAAGGAAAGTTCCAAGTTGACGAATCAACTGCATCTGGCAGTACTAAGAAAGCTTATGGTGGGCGCCGTCAGGGCGAAGCTAGCGCTGTATTTGGAGGCCGAGGCCGAGGCCGAGGTAGGGGAAGAAATCAATATCGTCAGCCGCAGCAAGTGTCGAGTGTTACTATTCCGTATCAACAACAACCAATCCAGCAACAACAACCGGTTCAGCAGCAACCGATGCCACAGCAGCAGCAGCCTCAGCAGGGGGCACCGCAAGCTCAACGAAGATTTCAGGGTAGTAAACCGAGAAGAGTGTTTGAGAAGCCTCCCTCAACCTACGCTGATTTATTGCAGACATTGTTGGGATTGAATCTGGTGGAGAAAAGAACCTTGGCACCGATCACGGGGACTCCCCCGTTCGGCTATGATGCGAATAGGCACTGTGAGTTTCATTCTGGGGCCCCGGGCCATGATATAGAAGGTTGCCATGCTTTTAAGCACGTTGTGCAGGATCTCTTGGACAACAAGTCCATCAACTTCGGAACGGCAGGTCCGAATATAGTCCAGAAACCCATGCCTAATCATGGGGCGAATGCCGTGCTGACTGAGGAAGGGCTGAATCTGATTATGAATGTGGAGGATTTGAAGACGCCGCTGAGCGAAATAAAGAGCCGACTGTTGCAGGGCGGTGTTTACCCAGGATGTAATGAATACTGTTTAGATTGTTGGGCCCTGTCTGGGGGGTGTGAGGATCTGAAGAAAGGCATTCAGGCCTTGATTGATGATGGTATATTGCAGTTTGATAGAACAGCAACTGATGAGCCGGCAGGGGCAGTAGTGGATAATCGGAGTGATGTTGCCACAGTAACAATTCCTAGGAAGACGATCACTATTTCAGCACCAGCTCAGCGACCACCGATTACCATAACTAAAGCCGGACCAACCCCGTATGAGAACACGAAAGCAGTCCCATGGTCGTATGGGCTAGAGGTGTATTGTGATGGGATTAAAATTGATGTTAACAAGCGGTCAGCGGAGATTGTGGATAATGTTGTTGGCTCAGGGGGCATGACGAGGAGCGGCAGGATCTTTATATCACCTGAAGTAGAGGCCGAAAGGCTAGCGAAAGGAAAGGGGAAAGCGGTTGAGAATGTTCCGGTTCAAGCAAATGAAAAAGAAGCAGCATCGAAAGATGTGGAAGAATTCATGCGCTTAATTCGGAAAAGTGATTATAAAATCGTGGAGCATCTGCAGCAAACGCCGTCCAAAATATCTATCCTGTCTTTGCTGTTGTGTTCGGAAGCTCACAGGAACGCTTTGCTGAAAGTCCTGGACACTTCTTTTGTACCCCAGGATGTCTCCGTAAACCAGCTAGAAGGAGTATTGGCACATGTGAATGCAGGCCACAGTCTGGGCTTTACTGATTTCGACTTGACTCCGAAAGGGAGGGATCATAATATGGCATTACATGTATCTGTTGAGTGCAGAGGGTCGACAATGTCGCGCGTATTGGTTGACACCGGGTCGTCTTTGAATGTGCTGCCTAAGAAGGCTATGATGAAGCTGGATGTTCGAGGGATTTTGTGCACACCAAGTGATTTGGTAGTCAGAGCGTTTGACGGCACGCGGAGAACAGTCTTCGGATCGATTACCTTGCCCCTGCAAGTGGGGCCGGAAGTGTTTGCAACGGAGTTTTATATCATGGATATACAGCCTGCGTACAGCTGCTTGCTGGGAAGACCCTGGATTCACGGGGCAGGGGCAGTCACGTCTACCCTGCATCAGAAGTTAAAGTATATGGTCGGAGATAGTGTGGTCACCGTGTGCGGAGAAGAAGACATCCTGGTCAGCCATCTTTCTTCGTTTAAATATGTGGAAGTCGACGGGGAGATCCACGAGACGCCATGCCAGGCATTCGAAGGTTTGCGCATAAAGGACAAGGGTTCCAGGCCGAGCAAAGTGCCAGAGATAGCTGTCTCATCGTATAAAGAAGCTCGAGCTCTAGTGGAAGCAGGAGAAGCCAAGGGCTGGGGCAAAGTATTGGACATTCCTGTGAAAATGGACCGGTTCGGACTGGGGTACCGACCGTCGTCATCAACTCCTTCCGTGGGGGCCCCCCATTTCAGAAAGTCAATCACCATCTCCGCCAGTGGAGTATGCCATGAATCCGTCAATGCTGCTTCAGAGTCCGATGAAGGGGACAGCGACTGTGATATGGATGCCTGGATTCAGCCAAGCACGCCAGGACAAGGACTGTGTAACTGGTCTATTCAGGAGCTTGTTCCTGTGACTTTTAAACAGTAATGCTTTGCTTTATTAATTGTTGAATAATCTGATGTCTTGCCCGGGGCATCAGGATTTGCTTAGGGCTGTGTTGTTATAAACATTGTGCGTTAATCATTAAATAAATGGCGTTCATTCATGTGCCAATACTGTAATCCTTGTCTTTCCTGTTTTGTATTTTTCAATAAAATGGCAATGTGGTTATTCGCTTTATACGCATTTTGAAGCACTTAACCCTTCCTTTTGCAGGATAACATTTTCAGATGACATCCTTGAACCACCTATGACTCGTCCCGACTTCGGGCACCCGGTATTCCAGACCGAAGAAGAGGTTGTCGAAGATAGCGACGTTCCTGAAGAACTGTCTTGGTTGGTGAAGCAAGAGGAAAGAGCCATTCTGCCTCACGACGAGGTTATCGAAATTATCAATTTGGGGTCGGAAGGGGTTGAGAAAAATATTCGCATCGGAGCCGCACTGCAGAGTGATATCAAGCAAAGACTGGTCGAAATGCTCCGAGAGTATAATGATGTATTCGCTTGGTCGTATCAAGATATGCCAGGGCTCGATACTGATATGGTTGTGCATCGCCTGCCACTGAAAGAAGACTGCCCGCCTGTCAAACAAAAGCTTCGCAGAACTCGACCAGATATGGCAATGAAGATCAAAGAGGAGGTTCAGAAACAGTGGGACGCTGGTTTCCTGGCTGTGACGAAGTATCCCTCATGGGTTGCTAACATCGTACCAGTGCCAAAGAAAGATGGCAAGGTTCGAATGTGCGTGGATTATAGAGATTTGAATAAAGCAAGCCCAAAAGACGATTTTCCACTTCCTCACATTGACGTGTTGGTTGATAATACTGCTCAATACTCTGTATTCTCCTTCATGGATGGCTTTTCAGGCTACAATCAAATTAAAATGGCGCCAGAGGATATGGAGAAGACTACTTTCATAACGCCTTGGGGAACATTTTGCTATAAAGTGATGCCCTTTGGTTTGAAAAATGCTGGGGCAACATATCAGCGTGCGATGACGACTCTCTTTCATGACATGATGCATAAAGAGATCGAAGTTTATGTTGACGATATGATTGCTAAATCCCAGACAGAGGAAGAGCATCTGGTGAATCTGTTGAAGTTGTTTAAAAGACTTAGGAAGTTCAGGCTGAGGCTGAACCCTAATAAGTGCACCTTCGGGGTGAGATCGGGTAAACTGCTGGGGTTTATCGTAAGCGAAAGAGGAATAGAGGTCGATCCTGCTAAAATAAAAGCGATTCAAGAAATGCCGACGCCTAAGACAGAGAAAGAGGTGCGCGGGTTTTTAGGGAGATTGAACTACATTGCCCGGTTCATATCTCACCTAACGGCCACGTGTGAACCATTATTCAAGCTGTTGAAAAAAGATCAAGCTGTAATGTGGAACGAAAATTGTCAAAAGGCGTTCGACAAAATAAAGAAGTATCTGCAGGAGCCTCCTATCTTGATACCCCCGGTGGCAGGGAGACCCTTGATAATGTATTTGACGGTTCTTGAGGGAAGCATGGGTTGTGTTCTCGGTCAACACGACGAGACGGGGAGAAAAGAGCATGCGATCTATTACTTGAGTAAGAAATTTACAGACTGTGAATCTCGATACTCAATGCTGGAGAAAACTTGTTGCGCGCTAGCCTGGGCCGCCAAGCGTTTGAGGCAGTACATGCTGAATCATACAACCATGCTCATCTCGAAGATGGATCCAATCAAATATATATTCGAAAAGCAGGCGTTGTCAGGTAGAATTGCCCGATGGCAGATGGTCTTGACTGAATATGATATTCAATACGTCTCGCAAAAGGCGATAAAGGGGAGTGTGCTGTCTGAGTATCTGGCGGAGCAGCCTATTGAAGAATACCAATCGATGAGATTTGATTTTCCTGAAGAGGATATCATGTATCTCAAGATGAAGGATTGCGAAGAACCGTTGCCAGATGAAGGACCAGAGCCGGGGTCCCAATGGAAGATGATATTTGACGGAGCTGTGAATGCTTACGGTAGCGGAATAGGGGCAATTATCACCACGCCGCACGGGTCGCACATCCCGTTTACTGCCCGATTGACCTTTGCCGTTACCAACAATGAGGCCGAATACGAAGCTTGTATAATGGGGCTTGAAGAAGCCATTGATTTGCGAATCAAACATCTAGACGTATACGGAGACTCAGCTCTGGTGGTGAATCAGATCAAAGGGGAATGGGAGACACGTCAGCCCAATTTGATACATTACATGAATTATGCAAGGAGATTGTTGCCTTTCTTCGACAAGGTTGAGTTGCATCACGTGCCGCGGGCAGAAAATCAAATGGCTGACGCTCTTGCCACCTTATCTTCCATGTACAAGGTCAACTTCTGGAACGAAGCTCCCCAAATCACTATCTCTCGGTTGGACAGGCCAGCTTATGTATTTGCTATTGATGAAGCATCTGATGACAAACCGTGGTATTTTGATATCCTTAATTTCCTGAAGAATAAAGAGTATCCGGCTGGGGCATCCAGTCAAGATCAGAAGACTCTCAGGAGATTAGCGGGCAATTTCTATTTGAACCCGGATGGCGTCTTATACAGAAGAAACCATGACTTGGTGTTGTTGCGTTGTGTAGACGAGAAAGAGGCAAAGCTTCTTATGGAGGAAATTCACGAAGGTGCCTTTGGTACGCATGCTGGTGGGCATGCTATGACGAGAAAACTGCTGCGGGCAGGTTATTTTTGGCTGACAATGGAAACTGATTGTTTCAAGTTCGCAAGGAAGTGCCACAAGTGCCAAATATATGCTGACAAGATACATGTGCCTCCGAGCCCTCTAAATGTGATGTCATCTCCATGGCCATTCTCGATGTGGGGAATCGATATGATCGGAAAGATCGAGCCGACGGCTTCTAACGGGCATCGGTTCATCCTAGTAGCAATCGATTATTTCACCAAGTGGGTGGAAGCGGCGTCTTATGCAAATGTGACGAAGCAAGTGGTGGCTAGATTCATCAAGAGAGATATCATTTGCCGATATGGGATCCCCGAGCGGATAATCACGGATAATGGTTCTAATCTGAACAACAAAATGATGAAGGAGCTCTGTCAGAATTTCAAGATCGAACATCACAACTCCTCCCCTTACCGACCCAAGATGAATGGCGCTGTCGAAGCGGCCAATAAGAATATCAAGAAGATCGTCCAGAAAATGGTGGTGACTTATAAAGATTGGCATGAAATGCTACCTTTCGCTTTGCACGGTTATCGTACGACGGTACGCACATCAACCGGGGCAACCCCGTTCTCGTTAGTGTACGGAATGGAAGCGGTGCTACCATTGGAAGTTGAGATCCCTTCTCTGAGGGTGTTGCGAGACGTTCAGCTGGACGAGGCAGAATGGGTAACGAATAGATTGAACCAACTGAGTTTGATGGATGAGAAGAGGCTAGCTTCTCTGGCATACGGTCGTTTATACCAAAGACGAATGAAGAAAGCGTACGACAAGAAGATAATTCCTCGAAGCTTTCAGACGGGCGACCTTGTGCTGAAAAGGATCCTCCCGCCGCAAGCAGATCACAGGGGCAAGTGGACCCCCAATTACGAAGGGCCATACGTTGTCAGTAAGGTTTTTTCAGGAGGAGCATTGTTGTTGTCCACCATGGACGGAGAAGACTTTGCGTCACCTGTGAATTCGGACGCAGTTAAAAAATACTTTGCTTAAAATAGACCCGCTGGACAAAAAAAAGAGAGTCCAGGCAAAAATGGGGCATCCTGGCGAACCAAAAAACAGAATGAAAGGTTCGGGCAAAAGTTAGGGATAAAATTGAAAAAATGTACACCCGCGAAGTTGAAAACCTACACTGGGCGGCTTCGGCAAAAAAGGGTATCCCGGTGAACTGAAAACCCGTAAAGGGCGGTTCACGCAAAAGTTAGGGATTTGAAAAGCAAATGACTGCGGTCCGAATTTGATATTGCAATGAGCATCAATGCGGGAGAATGCATTTGAGGAGTCAGTTATCGGATACAACCTCTTCAGAAGTAGGGATACCGGGAAAGCATTAGAGTCGGACGAGTCATGGGAGGATCAGTTCGTGGTGTTCATCTGCATCCAGTTGCCGACATGTGTACAAAATTTAATTTGTCAATATTTATGCTTCTTGTGAATACTTGCATACTTGTATATTTGCTTTGCGTAGCTTCCTCTTTTCAGGAGTTACATCCCGTGTACAAAAAAAAAACTCCGCCCATTCAGTGGCCCAATCAATGAAAATGTGTTATTCAGTACTTGATGCCTGTTCTTTACTGTTTTGCGCATGATAAAACGCCTAAGTTTGATGAAACTAACATGAGTATAACATCACTGGCCCTTGCCAACAGTTGTTAAAGCTTTGAATTAACTGAGTGTAACGTCACTAACCTGAATGGATTTGATTGCACAGGCTTGTCGTGTCTTGTTTGTGTTGTTGCAGGTTTCATAACCATACGAAGATTTGATCTCCACGCAGGTCATGCATGTTCCTCCTGAAGAAGGGTAGAATTCCCCAGCTAGCCGTAGCTTATCCAAGGGGCATGCTCCAGAAAAGTTATTCGTCCTCAGCAGAGTTCGGCGAGTCCAAGATCATAAGGCTGTATTCAGACAGGCTCATCTTTCCCCGCAGGGTCATGCACTTTCCCCCAGCGGAGTCAGTTAATCCATCCCAAGAGAACCATCCCATCCCCAGCGGAATTCTCTTTGCAGGTGTTTTCATTCCTTCCAGTGGAATTCGAAGATCAAGACTCTCCCAAGCGGAGTGGATGGTGGGTCCTATCATCTACTTTGTCAAGGATGTGGTGTGATATCAGTTCAAGTTCCAGCAGAAATCCAATCATACTGTGCTTCTGCTATTCTCCAGCAGAGTTATATTCCCCAGCAGGATGCTACCTCAACAAGACGTGTGGCTTGGATCCTCAACTCCCCAGCTGAGTCGACTTCACCCTTCCAGCATTTATTTTGCTGGAATAATTTTGTAGCATCAGGCTATCCCCGGCGGAGTCGGCATCACCTTCCAGCATTTATTTTGCTGAAGCAGGTTTTGTACTCTAGTAGTTCAGGTGGAGAGAGCTCTCGCTCAGATGAACAATCAAACAGTCAAGATCTCGGCATGAGACATTCAATGATAATGTCAGTTTCGGCAGTATTCCCCACAAAGTCTGCAGGATAAGTTTCTCTTTGTCCCCAAGCAGAGTTGCTTATGGCCCCACCAGAGTTTTTGTTGAAGTTCCTCTAGTCCGATCAGCGGATTGTTTCCTTCAAAGTTGTTGTTACGTCAACATTCAAAGGTTTTTCATGAATCAGAATTTTAGAGGCCACTGCCGATTATCAGAGCAGGCGTCCGATAGTTGGTTTCCCGACATCCTCAGTAGAGTTCATCTCAAAGTCGCTGTCACGTCAGTGCTGAGAAGTTTGTGGGTGAGGATCATTGAAGAACCAAGTCCTGACGTGGACAATTTAGTCCTAGATTGACGGGTTTTCTTCAGAAGTGGGCATCCTAACGCGGACTGGTTTATTTCCCCGGGCAGGTTTAGGTGTGTTAGTCCTATCGTGGGCAGATTCGGTTTCTCGAAATTAGTGGAATGGGAGGTCATGACGTTGACGAAAGTGATTGCTCTTTGTGTCGGTGTCCTGACGTGGACAAATTATTTCCCCAGTGAGTCAAAGGTGTGAGTCCTTACGTGGACAAGTCTTATTTCCTCAGCGGGTCGAAGACGCATGAGTCCTGACGTGGACAAATCAAAGAAATTATTATTCCTAACGTGGAGAAGTGGGCCCTAACGTGGATGATGTAGTCCTTACGCGGACATATCAGCAGAAGTGATTCCTAACGTGGAGAGATGGAGATTCCTTACGCGGAAAAGATCGAGTCCATACGCGGACATATCAGAGAGAGATGATTCCTTACGTGGAAGAAAGATAGTTTCCTTATGTGGAAATGGCAGCATTCCTGACGTGGAAAGTATGGAGTCCTGACGTGGACAGGTTAAAATAGCATTCCTTACGTGGAAGAAAGATGGTTTCCTTACGTGGAAAGATGAATTTATTCCTTACGTGGAAAGAAGTTGGTATTCCTTACGTGGAAAGATTGAGTCCTTACGCGGACATATTGAGATAGATTCCTTACGGAGATAAGTGCATTCCTAACGTGGAAAAGTTTAGTCCTGACGCGGACAGATGAAAAGAAGTTGATTCCTGACGTGGAAAGAAAAGGTTATTCCTTACGTGGAAAGATTAAGTCCTCACGCGGACATATCAAGATTGCTTCCTGACGTGGAAAGAAATGGATTATTCCTGACGTGGAAGAGTTTAGTCCTGACGCGGACAGATCAAAGAAGATATTCCTAACGCGGAAGAAGAAGTTTATTCCTTACGCGGAGAAATTGGGGTCCTTACGTGGACAGATGCGTGAAGAGTTGAGTCCTGACGTGGACAGGGTCAGAACCAAAAGTTGTATTCCTTACGTGGAAAGAATGGAGTCCTGACGCGGACATGTCAAGCGGTATTGGAGTCCTTACGTGGACAGATTGATACAGTTCTCCTTATGTGGAAAGAAGATTGCTTCCTGACGTGGAAAGATGAAGGGGTTAGGCCTAACGTGGACGGTTCAGTTTATGGAAATGCAGACGAATTATCCCCAGCGGAGTTGCCGAGATTTTTCTGGGTTAACAGCAGGTGGAGTCCTAACGTGGACAGGTTTAGTTGAGATTTCTTCATATTGATGACAGACAGAGTCCTAACGTGGACAAGCAAGCAATCTGTTATGACAGAATCCTCTTCAGAACGATGAAGACAATCCCCAGCACGGTCGCACGAGATCAGTGGGTTGCTGTAACAGTCAGATTCAGCTGATGAATGTCGTTCCCCAAGCAGGAGCGCAGTTTATTTTTGCGGTTGGCAAATTTCTGGTTTCACTAGTATTCAACCGTCTCGTACCGCGAAGTCTGAAGGCTCCGGGCTCTTCACCCAATCGGGTCCAAGTCGCTTGAATAGGGGCAGCTGTTGCACCCTAAAATTTGCTCAACCTTATTCACTTGGTTTATGTTTCATTATCATTAGCATTTGCATATAGAGTCATGTACATAGACTAACCATCTGCATAGCATAAGCATAGCAAGTCATTCAACAGGGTACCAATCATTATTCTCATCTCTAGAGGCCTATCAAGAGGTTATTATCCTTATTCCATCTTATTCAAGTCATCAGGAAAGAATTTGAAAGCAAAGAGTTCAGCAGATCAAGCCTTGAGTCCATCTCCTAGCTGAGGGTATCTGAGGATCAACAAGAGGGTTGTGAGCTTTGAGTGAAGGCATGGAGAGTATCTAGACATTATGAGAGACTTAGAAAGTCATTTAAAGAAGGAGACAAGTCATTGATGAGAGCACAAGAGCTGTAGCTGAAGGCAGTCAACTAGGGTTTCATCTGGGTCAACCCTAGGTCAACCCTAGGCCAATTGACTGATTTAAGGGGCATTCAAGTCTAGTGGAGAGATGTGGGGTTCATCATTGGACATATAAAGAAGGATATGGAGATATGCCAAGAAGAATTCAAGAGAAATCAAGGAGAAGAGGAGTTTCTAAATTAGGGTTTCTGTGTAAAATCCCCTAGTTTAGGTCAAATTTCCAAGCAAGACAAGTCAAAATGCTAGCTTCAAATGGCTTCTTGGCCAACATGAAACTTGTAGAGGATCTCAAGACCTTTAATTTGAGTGGTGGAAGACCTCAAGGAGATTGATAGAACTCAAGTTATGGTCCTTGCAAGTTACAGGTCATCTGGGGTGTCTGAACTTTTGTCTGTGAAAGTGACTTGACTTCCAAGCAATTTTTTCCCCTCAAGGAGGTTTCAAATGAATTCTTGGTCAACACAAGAATTGTTCCTCATTGTCTTAGCTTTCTAGAATGGTATAGCATGCCTTCATATGATGTGTGGAACTCAACTTATGGTCTTGACAAGCAAAGGGTATTTTGGGCATTTGTGAATTACAGGTCATTTTAACCTATGTCCAAAACTCATACAAGGAGGCCTCAAATGGAAAAACTTACAACATCAAACTTGCTCCAAATGGGATTTTAAGTCTATAAAGAAGGTCACAAATTATTGGAGAAGCTCATAGCATGATGTTGCATAATTGGTCAAAATATGAACTAAAATGGCTTATAAAGTGAATAAATTCAAAGTGAAAAATGGTTTGGGAGATTTACAAGTCCAAATGGAGACTTCCAATATATGATTTTGAATGGAAAAACAATTCTAAGAACAATGGTTCAAACACTTTTTTGAGTTTAGAAGGAAAAAAAGAAGTTATCTTTGGTTACTTGTAATTGAAGAAACATAATCAAAATGAACCAAAGTTGGAAAACAAGGGAATGTGCAAGATGGATCTAGAATGTACCATTGGGGTCTATATAAGCATGAAATGAGAATTTGGCAAGGGTTGGCCTCATTTGCACCAAGAATTCCACAAGATTTCTCATTCTTTTTCATTGAAGTTTCACTCCAATTCCTCATTTTCTTCACAAAATCATCATCAAAATCAATTCAATCTTATTCAATATTCATCATAGATCAGAATTGAAGCAAGGATCAAGTGATTATCATCCATTTTCGTGCACCATATTCAAGAATATCAAAACTACAAGTTCAAGTGGACAGCATAATTCAAGCAAGGAATCTCCAAAATTTTGCATACAGAATCACATACATCAAGGATTGATCAAGATCCAACACCTAGAAGCCTCAGATCTTTAATCTCCATAGCTGTTTGCAAGGTTTCACATCAGGTATGTTTTCACTCAAATTGCTCGATTCAGTTAGTTAGGCATGTTGTTGTTAGTGTAGATTTGATCTAGGTGGTTAGGAGATTAGTTTAGATGAATTTGGAGAAGTTTGGTGATGTTGATTAACAGGTGCAACAAACTGTTAGGGTGAAGAACTCTTGGATTAAGGCATTAGAATGTTAGTTTGATTGATCAGATTAATAACCATTAGTTGTAGATTAGTTTAGGTTAAGTTTGATTGAGAATGGTGATGTTGCATATCCGTGTAATTTCAAGGTGACCAGAACTTGATGCCATCGGGTTGAGTGATATATGGACTTTCAGACTGAATTGGTGCCATAGATGTGTAGAGGGAGAGTTGTAGAGTAACTTTCATGTTCACATCGTGAGGATTGGTTGCCTGTAGAGGGAGAACAGCTTGGTGTAAACCTGCTCGTGCATGGAGGTGTAATGGTGATTGAAACCCTAATTGCAGATCAATTGGGGAAGAGATAATCTGGACCCTTCATTTTGAGTAGGACTTTTGACTATTAGAGCGATCCAATGGCTCTCGTTTGATCTGAAGTTTGGAGGGAAAGAAGCTGGCCAAAACGCACCGTTTCATTAATTGAAACGGGCGGGCCTGAATGGATGTTGTTATCCCCACCCCCAGGTTTAGGCCCAAAGTCATTTTGAACGTGGTTTTGTTACTTCCCTCACCCCCCAGCGCTCTTCCATTTGTTTCATTGATTCTGAATTGAAGCTGGGCCTTGGTGAAGGCGCTATCTGCACCCCCTATTGTTGGCCCATTGTGATTCTTAACTGGGGCGAATTTCTATTTCAACCCCCTCCCTCATTTAATTCCAATTTTATTTCTTAATTCCATTTTAATTTTTACCAATTTCATAAATTCATAACTAATTCATAAAAAATGCATTTTAATCCATTCTTTTTACCATATTTTCTTTAGGATGTCTAGAATATTATAGAAAAATAAAATTGCATTTTTATTTTCATTTCATATTTTTTGCATATTTTCTAAATAAATGTCATATTAAATAGTTTCATTTCATGCATCATTTTACTAATTTTTGTTCTATTACATGCTTTAATATTTTTTGGTCATTCTTTTTATATTGTTTATATGAGATGTTGATCTTGTAGAAATAGTTTAGTTCCCATTTTTAGAGATTAATTTTAGGTGATTAATAAATGCTTGAACATTTTGAACAAAACTAGGGTTTTAGGTGATGACTTAGGAGTTTGATTTCATTTCCCTTAGGACTTAGGGTTTGAATAGATTAGTTATGGGACTATAGGGGCTATGGGTAGTTACTAGACCCCTTAGAGAAAAGTTAAGATTCCCCTACTGCTATTAATACTGTCTGTATATCTGTTGTCTGGTGTGGTGTGCCCTCTGGGGATTGTTGCTTGCTTGTTTGGGTATGGGGGTTTATTTGGGGCCCTGGGGAAGCTGAAGATTTGTGAAGATGAAGACTATTGGAGATCCAGAGATTGAAAATCAACTTCCAGAGTTGAAGAGGAGGTTCCTGCTAGCAGCTGCTGAGGAGACTAGGGTTTAGGAGCTAGGCAGAGCTCTAGGTTAGAAAGCTTGTTTCTCAAACATGGATTGCCTTGTCTGCATCCATTCTTCTCTGTGATTCAGAGTCTCTCTAAGACACTCACCCCCTTCCTTTGGAAGGCTTGGTGATAGTGTCTATGAGATAGAACTCTTGAGAGAAAATGTCTTTTGTGTTAGAAGCAGTCTGTTCACCACCCTTGGTAGTCAACTGATTGCTTAACACCCAATTCACTCTTGTGATTGATCCCTCATCCTGGAGGTTTGAGCTTGAAGAAAAGCCATTGCAGATAGAAGACTGATGATCAAAGCCCTTGCCTGAAGGCCATGAAGATGGAGATTGATGCTTGTTGAAGCCTGTAGCTGATTAGGGATTGCTTGAAGCTATATGTTGAGTCAGAGCTGCTGAAGCTGTTTATTTTTGTTGTATTTCATTTGCTGGTGTATTGATTGGTTTTCTGAACTGTATTGTTTGCTGTTTACCCTGCTGGGTTGAAAGTGAAGTCTGTTCACTTTTGCCTATTGTTTTCTAGGTTCGAGGTTGAGTGGGACTCCCTTGCCTCGCTTGTGCTGTTGCATCCATGCATTTTACTGTTTTACTGTATATATCTGATATTGTTTCTGTCTCTGCCTATCCCGTAGGATCTCTGTTTCTCTCTGCGTAAGAGAGGAGCATGATAGACACTAGGTCTCAACCCATGCATGATAACATTAGGTTAGTTTGTTTCCCTTCGCAACCGTAGGTTAGAGTTCTGTCTCTTTCTTTCTCAAAACAAACAGAAAAACACATAAAGATTTCAAACACAATAAAAGACACTTCTTTCGTAAAAGAATGTGAACTCATCAAAACGTCATTTTTGTCCGCTTGGACCGCTAATCAGAAAACCTTTTTCAGAAGGAATAAAATCAACCAAGACAAGCTTGTGTCGTACGTGGCCCGAACTACGTTTGCTCTGATCTTCCATGCTGTGTGGAAGTACGTAGGCATAGGATGCGATATCCTAGCGAGCAACCTTCCCCTCCTTTCCCGTAGGTAGGCGAACTACGTTGACTCTGATTTCTCGTTCCAGGCGAGAATACGTAGGCATAAAGTGCGATACTTTGCCGAGTCATTTTCATTTTCATTTTTTTTATTTTCTTTTTCACCCTTGACCTATAGTTTAGATAGAATAACAATCCATACCCGAAAACAAGCGTGGATCCCGTCGAGTACGACGGACGTGAGGGGTGCTAATACCTTCCCCTTGCGTAACCGACTCCCGAATCCAGGTTTTGGTTGCGACGACCATACCTTTCCCGTGTTGTGCGAGGTTTACTCTGAGCGTTTCCTTTCCCTCCCGTGGGATAAATAACGCACGGTGGCGACTCTTCTGTTCAGCCGGCGCCGATTTTCGCAGTAGCGACACCTTCGTTAAACACTACCAATATAACAACGACCTTGCGCCTAACAGGGTCTAATTGTAGAATTTGTCTCAGAAGAGTGGTAAATGCTTTAAGGAATACGCCCAGAGGTGGCGTGAGCTGGCAGCTAGGGTGCAACCTCCCATGGTAGAAAGGGAGTTAATTGATATGTTTGTTGCCACGCTACCAGGTGTATACTATGAGAAGCTGGTCGGTAATATGTCTGGAAGTTTTTCTGACCCTATCATTACCGGGGAGAGGGTCGAGAACAAAATTAAGCTAGGGAAGATTCAAGCTGGCGAAGGATCCTCGGCAGGAGGAGGAAACATAAAGGTTTTTGGTAATAAGAAGCGTGAAGGAGAAACCAACGCAAAGTCTAGTTCCAGGGGAAGGAATAGAAATCAACGTCAGCAATATCGTCAGCAGCAACAGGTTGCAAGTATCACAATAGCTGCGGTACCACAACAACAACAACAACAACAACCACAACAGAATTATGCTCCTCGTCGTTTTCAGGATCGGGGCAAGGCGGTAAATTGACAATTTGACGCGCCTCCGATTCCGTATTCTCAATTACTTCAGCACTTGCTACAGTTGCAGTTAATACAAAAGAGAACTTTAGCTCCACTGACAGGTGCGCCACCACCTGGTTATGATGCTAATGCTCACTCTGAGTTTCATTCTGGTGCTCCGGGGCACAATATTGATAACTGCAAAGCGTTTAAGCATAAAGTTCAGGATCTCATAGATATTAAGGCTATAAATTTTTCTCACGACACGCCCAATGTCGTGCAGAACCCCATGCCTAAACATGGGGAAGCTGGGGTCAGTGCTATCCTTGAGGATGAGAGCTTGAATTTGGTGTCGATGTTGATAAGTTGAAGACGCCGCTGGGTTTTGTAAAGAGCAAGTTGTTGAAGGGAGGAGTATTGCCAGATTGTGATGAAGCTTGTGCTGAATGTTTGAGCCATCCCTAGGGATCTGAGAAGCTGAGAAACCATATTCAAAAGTTGATGAACGATGGTGCCTTGCAATTTGATAGAGTTGCTGAGAAGAAGACTGAGGAAGTAACGGTTGAAGAGAGGGATGAGATTGCGACTATCTCGATTTCGTACAAAACTATCACTATTTCTGCGCCGCCGAGGCCGCCAAACATCATCATTACCAAATCTGGTCCTGTGCTATAGGAAAGTACCAGGGTGATTCCGTGGAACTATGGAGCCGAGGTATATTGTAACAGACAAAAACAAGAGTTGAATAGTTTACCGGTGGATTTTGTGATAATCTAGTTGGAGCTGGTGGAATTGCTCGGAGTGGAAGAGTATTTTCGTCACCTGGAGTGGCTGCTGATAGAGCTGATAAGGGGAAGAAGGTAGTGGTGGAAGAAACTTCTCAAGCTGGTGAGAAGGACTCCTTGGAGAAGGAAGCGGAGGAGATCATGCGCTTGATAAGAAAGAGTGATTACAAGATTGTTGATCACTTGCAGCAGACTCCGTCCAAGATATCCATTTTGTCCTTGTTGTTCTGCTTGGAAGCGCACCAAAACGGTTTGTTGAGAATCCTGAATACAGCCTATGTGCAACAGGATATTTCTATGAACCATCTCGAGGGGGTTGTGGCACATGTAAATGCAGGTAATGGGTTGGGATTCACAGATTTGGACTTGACCCCGAATGGGAGGAACCATAATTGTGCGTTGCACATATCTATTGAATTCCAAGGAGTCGTTTTGTCGCACGTGCTCGTTGATACAGGGTCATCCCTGAATGTGCTACCGAAGAAGATGCTAATGAAGTTGGATACCCGTGGTATATTGTGTACGCCAAATGACTTGGTAGTACGAGCTTTTGATGGGACACGGAGGTCCGTATTCGGGGAGTTGACGTTGCCAATCACGGTTGGTCATGAGGTGTTTGATGCAGTGTTCTACATTATGGATCTTCAGCCAGCTTACAGCTGTCTGCTGGGATGTCCCTGGATACATTCGGCAGGCACGGTAACCTCTACGCTGCACCAAAAGTTAAAGTACATGGTGGATGGCAGTGTCGTCACTGTTTGCGAAGAGGAAGATATAATAATTAGTCATTTATCTTTGTTCAAGTATGTCGAGGTTGATGGCGAAATCCATGAGACTCTGTGCCAGGCCTTTGAAAATGTGCAAATCAAGGATAAAGCACCTGTCGTGAGCAAAGCGCCTCAAGTAGCCATGTCATCCTTCAAGCAATATTCAGGCTATCGTAAGCATTTTCATGGTTATGATATTCAAAAGCAAGTTTTAGAAGTTGAACAGAGCTCTAAACAGTTGGAAACGGACAAACAAACAGATTTCCCTCCAAAAGGCACCAAAATTCAAAATTTTGAGGTGTTAATCGGTTAACCTATATGGTTAATCGATTAACAAAGGCAAAATTAGGGCAAATTGGGGTTTTTTGAAGGTGTTAACCGATTAACCTATATGGTTAATCGATTAACCAGTGCAATTTTTGCCTCTGTACGTGAATTTTCAATGCAGGCTATTTTGGGGTCCAATTTTGGTCATGTGCGAACATGATTTTCACTTTGGGAAGGATCTAGAACCTATTTGGAGTTTGATTAATTTCATTTTTCCTCCAAATTCCCATTCCTCATTCCAAACCAAAATTTCCAAACCACATTCCAAACCTTTCATTTGGATTTAAGCCTAAGTGATATTTAAGTGATCCACTCTAAACCAACACAGCTAATCACTCATAATTTCATTTCAAATTCAGAATTGATCTCATTCTCTCTCAATTCTCTCTCAATTTTCCAAATTCCAAAGCCTTCACCAAAGCTCTTTTCCATTGAATTCTTTGATACTTCCATGGAATCAATGAATTCTTGAGCTCAAACCTCCATCCCTCATCTTCATTGAATTGATTTCTTCATCCAATTTTCGTGCAAAAGTGGATCTGAACTTGGAAGTGATTTTGGAAGTGATTATTTGGCTTGATTTGGTTTAATCTTGAAGGATCTTCATTGCTACTACAAGAATTGGTGTGGATCTTGAAGTATTCTGCACTTCTAGCATTGGATCTATTCAATTCCAGTTGAATCAACACTAATAGGAGCAAATCTCCGCTCTGAAGGTTGGATCCAAATCTGTTTTTAGCTTATTTGCATAATCATGTGGATTTTCATCTTTGATTGAATTTTGGTTAATTTGATCCGTTTAATCCTTGATTTGGTTGTGTTAATCTGTTCACATGTTGTTTGAATCTTGATTTGCTGGTGTAATTTCATGATTAAGTGATGAGACAAAAGAGAGGAGACCCCGTGTGATTCCTTGATTTGCTGGTGTAATTCCTTGATTTGGTTGTGTTAATCCGTTTAATCCTTGAAAATGTTGTTCTGTTGCTGTTTTTCTGCTGTTGGCACAGTGTTAATCGGTTAACGCATATGGATAACCGATTAACCATTACAGATTTTCAAATTTTTCAAAGTTTTCAGAGTGTTAATCGGTTAACACATATGGTTAACCGATTAACCAGTTCAAATATTCAAAATTTTTAAACGTTAAGAGTGGTTAACCGATTAACCACTGGGGTTAACTGATTAACACTGTGTCAATGGGTTCGTTTTGCTGTTTTTCTTGCATAATTCGCATCGAATCATCGTAATTCAATATGATTCATTAGAGGTGAAATGTTCTGGACACTTTGTCGTTGTTCTTGATTATTTAATCGAGATTTCTTCGACACGTGTGCTTGTTTTCCACATGAATGCGTACTCCCGTATATGTTGTTCAACGTGATGTTTATCTTTCGCTTGAGTGTTTGAGTTGAGTGGTCGAGATGCGCTTGTGGCGGACGCTGCCCCGCACTTCTTTTTCTCCCACTTATCTCCGATGATTGATAGTTGATGGTTGTAGAAGTTCACTTCTCCCGTTTTGTCTCATCCACTCTCTCTCTCTCTCTCTTGTGCTTGCATGTTCATGTTTGCTTGCCTTCTTGCATTTCTCTTTTTGCATTGCATTTGTTGCTTGCTTCGAAGAGGTCGAGACGCACTTGTGGCGGCTGCTGCCCCACACTATTTTCCTCCCTCTTTGGATGTTTATCTTGAATGTTTGCATCTCTTACTTGTGATTGAGTTTACTTGGTGCTTTCTTGTACTTTTTGCCATGATCCCCATAAGGTTCGTAGTCCCGCCGTTTAGGATGGGAGTAGGAGAGACATTAGGTGTTCAATCCAAGCATGCTAACATTAGGGTAGATGTTTCCCTTTTTTTATCCAAACCTTAGGACCACTTTGCATGACAACGTTAGGGCCGAGTTTCCGTTAGACCTTTCGTGCGTCTCTCTTCTTCTCATCTCAAAACAATTCTAACTCATCTAATAAATGTGATGAACGTTGCACGCTATGAGCCGTAAGCTACATGGGGAATGATGAGTGAGGGGTCTCCTCTCGCTTGTCTAGAGTGTTTAATGTACGTCCCGTTTGGGGGCGATACGCGACGCATTCGCTCCTATGTCATAGTCTTTAGTGCTAAATGAATCACAAACCGAATTAATTCACTTCACTAAAAAACACAAACAAATTTTAAAACTTTTTTCCTTCGGGATTAATCAGAACCTTTTTCGTAAAAAGAATGTTGTTAAGTTTCGGTTCTACCGCAAACAGGCATCATCCCTAACTGCTGGAACGGAGGTTTAATCCTACTCGGTTAAAACACTTAATCAACCTGTGGTATCGTGTCGCCCGAACTACGTTTGCTCTGATCTCTCATACCTGTTGAGAGTACGTAGGCACAAGACGCGATGTCTTGGCGAGCAACCTTCCCCCTTTTTCCTCGTAGTTATCCGAACTACGTTGACTCTGACTTACCCATTGCACGAGGGAATACGTAGGCACAGAGCGGTGATGCTCTTCCGAGTCTTTTTTTTCTTCTTTTTGTCCTGTGATCCTGTAGCATAGATAGATTAAACACACCCTTAGATAGACAACAAGCATGGATCCCATTGAGTACGACGGACGTGAGGGGTGCTCATACCTTCCCCTTGCGTAATCGACTCCCGAATCCAGGACTTGGTTGCGATGACCTCGTCTTTTCCCTTTTTCGTTAGGTTTTTCTGATTGTTTCCTTTCCCTCTCTTTGGGATAAATAACGAAATATGGTGACTCTTCTGTTTTCCGCCGGGTGTTTTTCGCAGTTGCAACACCTGGCGGTTATGCTGGGGACGTGATGGTTCCCCATGCATGTTAATCCAAGCACTTGTCTGTTGCGTCTCTGGGTGTTTATTATTATGCAATTATTTTTGCTTTATGTACATATCTATTGAATATTATTGCATTTTGCATTTTATTATCATGTTATGCTGTTGTTGTGTTGTGGGTTAGGTTGTTCCATTGAGAGATAAGTCGGACCTGGGCTTGAGTATACACACAGGATTAGTATGGAGAGTAGTGGGAGCTTGTGTGGCGTTTGGCCACGAAATAGCTCGCGCAAAATTCACATTCAGACGAGGTTTTTCTTTGGAAATATTCTATCCTTCGCATCTGGTGCAGTTGAGGGAATATTGACTTAGAGAGACTATCGACTCTAGAGACCGTTCATTTGGGAAGTCAGCTAAGTGAGGCCGCTTCGTTAGACTATGATGCCAAACCAGAAATGGTGAACGTATCATCGTTTCTCGAAACTCTGTGACGCTGAAAGCCCGCATAAGATGTCGTACCTTTAAAGACTAGAACCCACGTGTGAGAGGGAGAGGTTTTACAGGAAACCTGGCCTTCAACCAACCCTGGTTTTCTTGTCAGTGCAGTCTTGTGATCCTGAGTACTCTGGTTTTCTGTTATCTCAGTTTTCTGATTAGAGCGGAGCTCTGGTTGAGTTCAGTCAACGGCACAGCAGAAAATTTGAGCATTGGATACCTTGATCCCATGTGTTGCATCTGCATAATCATCATGCATTTAACATAGCATGTTTGTGTGTGTTACAGGTTCTTGTCTTTCCCTTGATTCTAGTACTGGTATTCTGTAGAGATGGAAGCTAGCAGAAAGAGGATTGTTGTGTACAAATTTCCTGCGCCTAAGTTAGGACCTTTATTTGGTCTGATTTCCCTGGCTAATCCAGGTGTTCTGGCAACCTTCAGGGAAGATTATGAGAGTATTCTAAATCTTGTTCGTAAGATCACGAGCTATGAGTATGGTGCTATTCATACCCTGTTACAGTTTTATGATCCACCACTGCGCTGTTTCACATTCCTAGATTATATGTTGGCTCCGAATTTGGAAGAGTTCTCCTTCATCTTAGGTGTTCTGATCCTAAATAAGGTGTCATTCTTCAGCTCCGAGGAAAAACCTAATCTTGAGAAGTTATCCGCCACTCTTTATTTGAGTGCCTCTGATTTGGTAGACCATGTTATCAGCAGAAACGGAGTTTCCGGCTTTACTTTATCTTTCTTGGTGGACAAAGCCCGAGAGTATGCTGAAAAGGGTTGTTGGGTGGTTTTCAGTTCTATCTTGGCTCTGTGTGTCTATGGCATTATGTTGTTTCCCAATGTACCGTACTTTATGGATTTCGATGCTTTTCATATCTTCGCTTCCAGGAACCCCGTACCTACTCTTCTGGGAGATTTGTATCATTTGGTACACTACAAGAACGAGAAAAGAAGAGGAAAGATGGTTTCTTGTTGTGCACCGCTGTTGCATAAATGGTTTGTTGATCACCTTCCTTGCTCTGGAGCTTTTGTGGATTTGAGGAATTCGACTGAATGGTCAAAGAGGCTTATGGGTTTAACAGAAAAGAATATTGTCTGGTTCAACTGAGACCTGTTAGGTCGCGAGCTTATCTTTAGTTGTGGTAGCTTTCCTAATGTGCCCTTGATAGGGAGGAAAGGCGGCATCAACTATAATCCTTTTCTAGCTGTCAGACAGTTTGGTTATGCTTTGAAAGGACCTCCGAAAGAAAAAGAAGTGCAGGAATCTCTGTACTTCACAGGTGTAGCTGATCATGGTATCTCAGCCAGATTCGTGGACGCTTGGGGTAAAATTCACAAGAAGGGAAAGCTTTCTTTAGGCAAAGGAGATTGTAGAGCCTATGATCCCTACTTGGAGTGGATTCAGAAAAGGGTTGAAGAGGTACTATTACCGTTTCCCGTTGAAGAACCACTGTATCTGTTAGTCATTGAACTGCCTACAACCGTTGACATCCTGAGATATACCAAGCTTTGGGCAGAGAAGGAAGAGCTGCACAAAGAGAATGAAGAGTTGAAGCAGGAAATCAGTGAGCTGAAGCATGATAAGGGTGAAGTTGTTTACTTGGCCAAGACAAAGTCAGAATCCTTTATCAAGTTGGAGAAAGAACTTGCTGGTCAGGTACAAGCACGAAAGCAAGTCGGTCTTGATCTCAAAGCACTTGTGACGTTAGGGGTGTACGCGGGTTGGGTTGGACCGGGTTCGCCTTAACCCGTTACCCAACCCGTTCAACTTTCAATGGGTTGGGTTTTTCATCAATCCCGTAATTCTACTTTAAAAACCGACCCGAATCAACCCGGATATTTACGGGTTGGGTAGGGTTGGGTCCACGGGTTGTGTATAAAATAATTATTATTTTCAATTTAAAAAATCTATAACACAATTCAATATAATTTTGCATATTTCAAACAATTAAATTATTTACGTAGTGGAGACAAATCCTACATATAAAATAGAATAATTAAAAATATAACAATTAAAATTTTGAAATGTATTTTCTTTGTCATAAAAAATATTAAGATACATATACACCATTAATTATTTATATATTTTCATTAATATACCTTAATTTATAAAAATTTATTAGTTATTTTGATACTCAAATGTTATCCATTACAAATATATATCAACATATGTAAAACAAATATATAATAATATACAGTATATATTAGTTGTTTTGATACTCAAATGTTACCTTTTCTAGCACATGCTTAAAAGTAGGTCCGTAAACTATCATATATATTAACACTTAATAATATATAAAATTCCATAAAATATCATTTCCATAAAATTCATAAATTCTAAATAATTCAAAAGCAAATAAACATCACTTAGTCTTAAAATGACATAGATGTATTGGTCCAATATTGGTCTAATAGCACCAAAATCTAACAACAACTATAAAAGATTCCAGCACCAGCAGTGAAAGGTTTAGCAACAACAGAAAATCCAGCAACAGTAGCTGTAAAAGATTCCAGCAACAACAATGAAACGTTTAGCAACAACATAAAATCCAGCAACAACAGTTAAAAGTTTAAGCAACAATAGTCAAAAGAAGAAGAAAAAAAACAACACTAGAAAATACCTTAAAATCTAGTAGTAACAGTTGTATTGAGCTCAACCGCAGTAATGCCAACATCAATAGAAACTAATCCAGCTAACTCTATATATGTAAACACAAACAACTAATAAGAATAATGTAATGTAATACTAAAATAAAATAGATTTTAAAATTCAAACATATAATTCATACCTGACTCAACCTTTTCCAATTCAACCAACTCTTTTTCTAAATCAATGACCTTAGGAGATTTGATCCAATTTTGAGTACAAATCAAAGCTTCAACAGTAGAGGGATTCAAGGAACTACGAAATGAATCAAGGACACGACCTCCTGTACTAAAAGCGGATTCAGAAGATACAGTGGATACAGGGATAACCAATATATCTCTAGCTATGCGGGAAAGCACATGATATTTATTTGTTTTTCCTTTCCACCAAGTGAGAATATTAAATGTAGGAGAATCATCTTCAACACCATCCTCCAAATACCTTTCCAACTCATTTTTTTGCACTTCACATTGTTTTTTCTTCATATTCATTCTAAACAAATTGTCCCAATCTTCATCATCTTCACCATTTTCAATTCTAGAATGAGAGGCAATGTTTGAAGATGAGGCATTGGAACCACCATCATGAGAAACAGGATACAAAAATAAATAGTGCTCAAACAATTTAGCAATGAGAGATTTCAATTTATTTAACATATCCTCTGACAATTTTTTACCATACATCAGAGTAAAACAAAATTCAATATAGTCAAGCTTATAACGAGGATCAAGATAAATAGCAACAAAGAGAAGATAATTTATTGTATTGCTTTCCCAATACTTGTTGTACTTCAATTGCATATTTGCTGTCATGGTTTTCAAAATTGGATCACTAACATTGTGCCTCCATTTATTCAACGTTTTTTTAATATCCATCAACTGTTTGAAAAAAGATTTAGCAGTAACATGCAATGACCCAGAAAAAGAAAGTGTGGCATCATAAAAAGTTTTCAAAAACTTCACAAAAATACGAGCTCGTTCCCAATCAGCTTGATTAGGACATCCTTTCGACTCAATACGGAGATTAGTTAAAAATGCAACATCAGCATGTTCTAAGCGGTGAAATGCATGTTCATACTTTTCAGCGATGTTCAACATTAAATAAGTAGAGTTCCATCTGGTTTCTACATCTAGTGTTACCAATGCTTTAGAACATACACCAACAGCTTCTGCACACATCTTGAAAGTAGCCAACCTACTAGGAGAAGCCTTGACAAACTTACATGCAGCCCTAATTCTTTTAACAGATTCATCAATATCCTTTATTCCTTCTTTGACAATCAAGTTTAATATGTGAGCACTACATCTCATATGCAAGTACTCCCCATTAAACAAAGTACGACCATTCCAAAAACTCATGCCTCGATTTAAATAATCAATTGCCAAATTGTTAGCACTTGCATTATCAACAGTCACACAACATATAGACTTGATACCCCATTCCTTCATGCAATTCTCTAATGTTATCCCTATAGTTTCACCTTTATGGTCAGCAATTATACCAAAGCTTAATATACTCTTCTTTAAATTCCACTCGTCATCAATATAGTTAGCTGTAACACACATATAATTCATATTCTGAATCGATGTCCAAGTATCAGTGGTAAGAGACACCATTTGTTTATTAGCAGACAACATAGATTTCAATTTTTCTTTCTCATCGAAGTACAAGCATAAACAATCTCTGGCAACAGTGACACGAGATGGAATTTTGAATCTTGGTTGAGCCTCTTTCATGAACATATTAAATCCTTCATTTTCAACATATTTAAAAGGGAGCTCATCAATGATTATCATCTTTGCAAGTGTTAATCTAGTCCTCTCTTGATTAAAGTCAACAAGTTTCAAGCTAACACTATTAGGATCATCCTCACTTTCTTTTCCAATAGCTATAGTTTTTTGTTTCTTATCAACTACCCTATTTGGATTTTTCAGGCACACTTTCAAATGTTTATGCATGTTAGTAGTGCCATGACTACCACTATTTGCAGCATATTGTTTCCTACAATACTTACATATAGCCTTATCATTAACCCTTTTAAAATCTTTCCAAACTGTAGAAGATTTTCTAGAGGGTTTTCTTTTGCTTACCTCTATTAGTGCACTTGGTGGCAATGATGACAACCCTTCTCCTTGTATTTGTTGAACTTCTTGCTCTTGTTCAAGTGGATGAGCAACATCTTCACTGACAATTTGTGATTGTTCCACTTCCATTTTCTATAAAAAAACAATTTTTAATATAAATTATTATTAAAACAACATTAAACAAAATATATTTAAATTAATAATATGAAACAGAACAGGACTTTGCATCAAAATATATTTTCATCATATGAAACAAAATAGTACTTTGCATCATATGAAACAAAATAGTACATTACATTGAACCTATCATCATATTTTGCATTGATATAAAACTATTGAAGTACATGCTGTAAAAACAATATATTGCATTGAAATAAATATATTGTAGAACTATAAAAAGTATAAAACCTTATTCAATATGGAGACGAAACTATGAGAGAGTCAAAGTATAGACCGTGGATTTTCGAAAGCAAGATGGAATTGGAATGTGAGAGAGTAAAATGAAAAAAAATATCGTGAGAGAAAGAGGAGTGGTGACGTTTGAGATTTGTCGTAGTAAAAAAATAGGGTTAGGTTAAGTGGTATTGTCTTTAGTTTAGTAAGTTTCTAATATATACTTAATTATTATTAGTTAATAAAGATTCATTAAAAAAATAAAAAGGCAGTAAAGTGTAAACTAGAAGTGCATAAGTCAAGCAAGCATGATTAATATTAATAATAATGTTTAATTATAATAATAATAATAATTTAATGTGTGATTGGAAACTGGAAGGAAAGTGCAAAAGATCTTTGTGTACGTTACAATTTACAAAGTTATAGCAACTTTAAAATTTATAAATAATAATATAATAATAATAATAATAATTAATTATGCCACGTCAACGGGTTGGGTCAACGGGTTCATGGGTTTAGAAACTAAAACCCAATACCCGAACCAAATCTATACGGGTTGTTACGGGTTGGGTCGGGTATACCCGTAAATGAATGGGTCCGGGTAATTAGTGGGTTGGTTCGGTTTGGATAGGCGGGTTTGCGGGTCGACCCGCACCCATGAACACCCCTATGTGACGTTCTGAAGAGTAAGAAGGAGGATTTAGACAGAGCCTATATGAAGATATCTAAATTCAACGAGCAATGGAATGCTACCTTGACTGCCAACAAGAGTAGAGAGGATCGGCTTCGTATTCAGGTTGATAAGCTGAAGACGCAAGTCAAGGCTAAAGAGAGGAAGGTATTGTTAGAATTGTTCCACATGAGCACGATCGAGCAGAAATACCGAGAAACTTTATCATCATTTGAAGAGTTCAAGATTCGAGCAGAGGTGAAGAAACCCAGACTTGAGGATGCCTTCGGTGAAGATGCTTGGGAGGATCATTGTCATTATCTCCGGGAAGTGATACGTAAGAGGGATGTCCTTGTCAGAGAGTTGGTTGCCAGACCAGACCACCCAGATACAAAAGAGATGCTCAAGGAATCTTAGAACTGGAGTAGAGATCATGGCTACTAGGGCGTTTTATCTTTTGTAATTTCATTTGCTTTTGTATCTTGATCATCACCAGGGGTGTTGGATGAGATCAGTACATCTTTGTATGCAGATATTTCTCATTTGATTGTATTATCTCAGCTTTACCTGATATATGAGAAGATTATTGATGTTCTTATCCATCTCTATCGTTCTTGTTTATTGAAACTAGAATCAAGGGGGAGATCTCCCTGTGCATACATAGACATGTTTCCATTTTTCATCTTGCATTTTCATTTGCATCGCAGGTTGTTCTCGGTGGCCTTCTATTCCTAAATCTGCTGGGTTTTCTTCAGTTCAGGATTGAGGAAGTTGAGGAGTTCAGTTTCTACAGGTATCCGACTAGAGGGAATCAGCGAAAAGTGATGGATCAGGTTCAAGCCGAATTGCATGAAGTCAGAGCTCGCATGGCCCAATTCATGGAGCTGATGCAGACTGTTGTTAGTGGGCAGGGATAGTTAAGAACTTTGGTCCAGCCGTTGATAGCACGGGTTGACGAAGACGGTGTTTTTCATGGAGAAGCTGGTGTTATTCCTCCACAAATCGGTGGATCTATCCCACAGGGTATTCCTACTGTTATCATACCTTCGGGCGGAGGAGCTGCGAATGAGAATGGTAATGTTGCTGGTAATGGAAGTGTGTGCGCTGTACACGGGGCTGCTGGCCCTCATTGGGAAGATAACCAGGACGATGTGTTCTCCATGAGAGATATGGAGGGTGGTTTACTGACTGAAGCTGACCGAAGGTTTAAACTAATCGAGGAGAAAATGAAATCGTTTGAGAATCAGAACTCTTTAGGCCTTGATATGTCTAATCTTGGTTTAGTTCCTGGGGTCAGGATTCCTCCCAAATTCAAGGTGCTCGATTTTGATAAGTACAAAGGGACGACTTATTCAAGAGTGCATATTCGGGCGTATTTCAGGAAGATGTCTGCTTATTCCAACGATGAAAAGCTGCTGATGCATTTTTTCCAAGACAGTCTGGCAGGGGCGTCTTTGGAATGGTATATGGGACTCGAGAGAACTCATATCCGCAGCTAGAAATAATTGGCCGAGGCTTTTGTGCGTCACTATCAGTATAATAGTGATCTGGCACCAAACAGGGTACAATTGCAGAGTTTGTTGCAGAAAAGTACCGATTGTTTCAAGGAATACGCCCAAAGGTGGCGGGATTTAGCTGCAAGAGTGCAACCCCCAATGGTTGAAATGGAATTGATCGACCTGTTCATGGCTTCGCTACCTAGTGTGTACTTTGAGAAGTTGATAGGCTGCATGTCTGTAGGTTTTTTGATCTGGTAATAGCTGGTGAGAGAATTGAAAGTGGAATCAAGTTTGGAAAGATTCCAAATGGTGGTGGATCCTCTTCGGTAGGAACAAAGAAGTCGTATTCTGCAAACCCCAAGAGAAGGGAGGGGGATGCAAATGCTATAGCTCACAAGGGTAAAGGTAGAGCTCGGTCCCATTATCCTGAATAAGTCGCTACGGTAGACATCCCGACCGCAGCTCAGCAGCAAGTCACTGTTCCACGACCTTATGCTGCCAAGCGTAGAATGGATGGTAGGCAGTTCGCGAATCCTCTGATGCCGTATTCTCAGTTGTTACAACATTTGTTGTAGTTATAATTGGTTCAAAAGAGGACTATGGCTCCTCTTACTGGTCCGCCGCCTGGTGGGTACGATGCAAACGCTCATTGTGATTTTCACTCAGGTGCTCCGGGGCATGATATTGACCACTGCAAAGCTTTCAAGCATAAAGTACATGACTTGCTTGATTCCAAAGCTATCAATTTCACCAACGATGGACTGAATTTGACTCAAAACCCGATGCCGAATCATGGGGTGGCATGAGCCAATGCTGTTATTGAAGGAGAAAGATTAAATATGATAATTGATGTTGGGGATTTGAAGACTCCGTTGGGGTTTGTGAAGAGTAGCTTGTTGAAGAAGGGGGTGTTTCCTGGTTGTTCTGCTGACTGCTCAGAGTGTGAAGTGCATCCAAAGGCTTGTGATCTTTTGAGGAAGGGTATTTAGAGAATGATGGATGAAGGCTGTTTGCAATTTGATAAAGTTGTGAAAGAAGATGCTGAGAATAAAGTGACCAATGATGGAAGCGAAGTCACCATGATCTCCATTCCATACCGGACAATCAATATATCAGCGCCTGCTAGGCCAACTCCGGTTATCATTATGGTACCTGGACCTGTTCCATACGAGAACACTAGAGCTATCCCATGGAATTATGGGGGAAAGGTGTTCTGTAATGGGCAAAGGCAAGAATGGACAGCGCCTGTAGATAGAAATTCGTCGGTTGAGAATATCGTTGGGGCCGGAGGTATCACCAGAAGTGGTAGGGTCTTTTCGCCACCAGAGGTTAATGCTGATAAGAGTAACAAAGGTAAAAGAAAGATCGTGATTGAAGAGAATGTCCAACCACAGGTCGGTGTTGATGATCTTTCGAAGGACGCAGAGGAATTTATGAGGCTCATTCGAAAAAGTGACTACAATATTATATATCACTTAAATCAGTCTCCTTCGAAGATTTCTATCCTGTCATTGTTGTTGAGTTCCGAGGTGCACCGTAATGCATTATTGAAAATCATGAATGCAACATACGTACCCTAGGAGATTTCTGTTAATCATTTAAAGGGTGTAGTATCTCATGTAAACGCCAGTAATGATCTCGGTTTTACTGATTTGGATCTGACTCCTGCTCGGAAGAACCATAACCGTGCTCTGCATATATCCTTGGAATGTAGAGGTTCTCTGATGTCGCATGTCTTGGTTGATACATGATCATCTCTTAATGTGCTTCCAAAGAAGGCGTTAATGAAGTTGGACATTCAAGGTTTGGTATGCACGCCAAGTGATTTGGTCGTGAGGGCTTTCGATGGATCTAAGAGATCAGTGTTTGGAGAGATCACGTTGCCTATTTAGAGAGGACCAGAGATCTTTGATGAAACTTTCTATATTATGGATATACAGCCAGCATACAACTGTTTGCTTTGCCGACCTTCGATACACACTGCAGGGGCAGTTACCTCAATGTTGCATCAAAAGTTAAAGTATATGGTGGAAGGGAAGATAGTCACGGTATGCGGTGAAGAGGATTTTATGGTTAGCCATTTGTCATAGTTCAAGTACATGGAAGTGGATGGGGAGATCCACGAAACACTCTACCAGGCATTCGAAACAGTTCAGATTCAGGGGAAGTCTCCTGTAGAAGCCAAGAGTCTAGAGGTTTCAATGTCATCGCTCAAGGAGGCTGGTGTTGTCGTAGAATCCGACTCGTCTCAGAAGTGGGGTCAAGTTCTTAATGTTCCCGTCAAGCAGGACAAGTTTGGCCTGGGATACAAACCCTCCAGTTCTTCCCAAAGCACTCCGATGTTTAGGGGACCTGTGCAGTTCACCATCAGTGGTGTGATATTTGACAGGATTAATGCCATTGGGGATGATGAAGGTGACAGTGACTGCGATATGGATGCTTCATTTCGTCCGTGTACTCCTGGCCAGAAGTTGTGCAACTAGACTACCAAAGAAGTCATTCATGTTACTACAGCAGAGTAATGTTTGTTGTTTTGATTATGTTCAGTCCTACGTTCTGCCCAAGATGTAGTGACCCATTTATGGGGCCCTCTTGTTATTTGCACTTTATCATTAAATATAGGACATTTTCGCATTCAAATATTGTGATCCCTGTTTTTCTTGTTTTTGTTTTGCATTTATATTTAAAAGAAAAATGGCAATGTGTTTTGTTTTTTTGCATCGCATAATAAACATAAACATCCTCATGCAGGTCTTTTCTATCAGATGCCATCGATTCAGGTTCAGCTATGACTTCGTATGACATTGACAATCCCATTTATCAAGCTTAAGAAGTGACCGACGAAGACTGTGAACTACCCGAAGAGTTAGCCAGGCTTGTCAAGTAGGAGGAAAGGGTCATTGTGCCTCATCAGGAGGATATTGAGATTATTAATCTGGGCATCGAGGATGATTAGAAAGAGGTTAAAGTAGGGGCTGCATTGGAAGACAGTATCAAGAGAAGATTGGTTGAAATGCTCTGTGAGTATAAGGATATCTTCGCTTGGTCTTATCAAGACATGCCTGGGCTGAATACAGATATTATGGTACACTGGTTACCTCTCAGAGAAGAATGTCCGCCAGTCAAACAGAAGTTGAGACGGACAAGGCCTGACATGGCAATCAAGGTCAAAGAAGAAGTTTAGAAGCAGCTGAACATTGGGTTTCTTGCTGTCACGAATTACCCTCTGTGGGTCGCTAATATTGTTCTTGTGCCTAAGAAAGATGGAAAGGCCAGGATGTGCGTTGATTACCGAGATCTGAGTAAAGCGAGCCCGAAAGACAATTTCCCGCTCCCTCATATCATTGTGTTGGTTGACAACACTGCTCAGTATTCTGTGTTTTCATTCATGGATGGCTTCTCTGGGTATAACCAAATCAAGATGGTCCCAGAGGACATGGAGAAAACTACTTTCATCACACCATGGGGGACTTTTTGCTACAGAGTAATGCCCTTTGGATTGAAAAATGCAGGGGAAACTTACTAGTGGGCGATGGTCACTTTGTTTCATGATATGATTCATCATGAGGTTGAAGTCTATGTTGATGACATGATTGCAAAGTCACATACGGAGGAAGGACATCTGGTCAATCTTTTGAAATTGTTTGAAAGGCTGAAGAAGTTCAAGCTGAGGCTGAATCCTAACAAATGCATCTTCGGGGTGAGATCTGGAAAGCTACTCGGTCTTATTGTCAGTGAAAAGGGTATTGAGGTAGATCCTGCCAAAATAAAAGCTATACAAGATATGCCTGAGCCGAGAACGGAAAAAGAGGTTCGTGGTTTTCTGGGGAGATTAAACTACATTGCAAGGTTTATATCTCATCTTACAGCCACTTGTGAATCAATATTCAAATTGCTAAGAAAAGATCAGACGGTCAGGTGGAATGAAAATTCCCAGAAAGCATTCGAAAGAATAAAAGAATATCTGCAGGAATCTCCAATGCTCATGCCTCCAGTTGCAGGAAGACCACTGATCATATACCTCACAGTTCTTGAGAATTCAATGGAGTGTGTGCTCAGTCAACAAGAAGAGTCAGGTAGAAAAGAGCATGCCATCTACTACCTGAGTAAGAAGTTCACTAATTGTGAATCAAGATACTCGATGCTTGAAAAAACATGTTGTGCACTCGCTTGGGCCGCTAAGCGTTTGAGACAGTACATGTTAAACCACACTACCCTATTGATTTCGAAGATGGATTCAATAAAGTACGTCTTTGAAAAGCAAGCACTCTCCGGAAGGATTGCCCAATGGGAAATGGTTTTAACAGAGTATGATATTAAGTATGTTTCCCAGAAAGCCATCAAGGGAAGCGTCCTGTCGAAATATCTCGCGAAACAGCCAATTGAGGATTATCAGCCGATGAAGTTTGAGTTTCCAAATAAAGACGTCATGTTTTTGAAGATGAAAGACTATGATGAGCCTTTACCTAACGAGGGTCCTGAGATTGGATCTCAGTGGAAACTGGTTTTTGACGGAGCAGTTAATTCATATGGCAATGGAAACTGGCAATTATTACTACTCCTCACATTTCTCATATACCGTTCTCTTCCCGATTGACTTTTGCCTGCACTAATAATGAAGTTGAGTATGAAGCGTGCATATTGGGTTTAGAAGAGGCCGTTAATATGAGGATCAAGAATTTGGATGTATGCGGTGACTCGGCGTTAAGCGTTAACTAAATCAAAGGAGAGTGGGAAACTCGTCAAGCCAACCTGGTGCCTTACAGGGATTATGTAAGGAGACTATTGTTGTTCTTTGATAGAGTCGAGTTCCATCGTGTACCAAGAGCCGAAAATCAGGTGGCAGATGCCTTGGCCATGCTATCTTTAATGTATAAAGTGAATTACTGGAATGAAGCTCCAATTATCACCATCAAGCGTCTTAATAGACCCGCTTTTGTGTTTGTGATTGAGAAAGCATCGGATGGAAAGCCTTGGT
Organism: Lathyrus sativus; assembly: GCA_963859935.3. Classification (NCBI taxonomy): domain Eukaryota; kingdom Viridiplantae; phylum Streptophyta; class Magnoliopsida; order Fabales; family Fabaceae; genus Lathyrus; species Lathyrus sativus. The sequence continues at coordinate 450,433,662 of OZ012739.1, read as the reverse complement.
ATTTTGATATCAAGCATTTTCTCAAGACTCAAGAATACCCATCTGGGGCATCTTGCAAAGATAAGAAGACTCTGAGGAGGTTAGCCGATAACTTTTATCTGAACAAAGACGATGTGCTCTACAGGAGAAATTTCGACATGGTCTTGTTGCGCTGTATTGATGAACTTGAAGCAAACCTGTTGATGGAGGAAGTCCACGAGGGTTCTTTCGGCACTCATGCCAATGGACATGCAATGGCTAGAAAATTGGTGAGAGTTGGGTATTATTGGATGACTATGGAATCCGATTGCTTCAAATACGCCAGAAAATGCCATAAATGTCAGATCTATGCGGATAAAGTGCATGTGCTACCGACTCCTCTGAATGTGTTAACATCTCCTTGGCCTTTTGCTATGTGGGGAATTGATGTGATCGGAAAGATTGAGCTGACTGCTTCCAATGGACATCGCTTCATTCTGGTTGCGATTGATTACTATACGAAGTGGGTAGAAGCAGCGTCCTACGCCAATGTCACGAACCAGGTGGTTTCTCGATTTATAAAGAAGGACATCATTTGTTGTTATGGAATTCCTGAGAGAATCATTACTGATAATGGTTCAAATTTGAATAACAAAATGATGAAGGAATTATGCCAGAGTTTCAAGATTAAACATCACAATTCTTCTCCATATCGTCCGAAGATGAATGGCGATGTTGAGGTAGCTAACAAGAATATCATGAAGATTGTACAAAAGATGGTGGTCACCTATAAAGAATGGCATGGGATGTTGCCCTTTGCTCTTCACGGTTATCATACTTCAGTGCGTACGTCAACCGGGGCAACTCCTTTCTCACTGGTGTACGGTACGGAAGCGGTCCTACCATTAGAAGTTGATATTCCTTCTTTAAGGGTATTGTCGGATGTAAAGCTTGATGAAGCTAAATGGGTGCGAACCAGGTTGAATCAGCTGAGCTTAATTGATGAAAAGAGATTGGCAGCTATTGCGCATGGCCGGTTGTACCAGAGTAGGATGAAGAAAGCCTTTGATCAGAAAGTGCATCCTCGGTGCTTCCAGACGGGTAATTTGGTGTTGAAAAGGATCCTTCCTCCTCAGATAGATCACAGGGGAAAATGGACTCCTTGCTATGAAGGTCCATTTGTGGTAAGAAAGGTTTTCTCATGCGGAGCCTTATTGCTATCTACCATGGATGGTGAAGATTTTTCGTCCCCTGTGAACGCGGACGTGGTTAAAAAATACTTTCCTTAAAAGAGACCCGCTGGACAAAAAAAAGTCCAGGCAAAAATGGGGCATCCCGACGAACCATAAAAAGGAAAAGGTTTGGGCAAAAATTAGGGATAAAAGAAAAAGAATGTACCCGCAAATTTGAAAACCTAAAAGGGCGACTTTGGCAAGAATGGGTATCCCGGTGGATTGAAAACCCGAAAGGGCGGTCCAGGAAAAAGTTAGGGATTCAAAAAGCAAACGATCACGGTCTGCGTTTGATCTGTAAGCTTGTGAGCAGTTATCCCGAAGGAAAGGAATTAGTCCAGTCAATCTTATCAAAAGGCGAAACATGGGAACATCGAAGATGTACAGGTCATAGCTGAATCGACACGTGGTGGTTGTCTGGTTCCACATTGCCGACATTTGTATTTTGTTTTTCTTGCTTCTGAGCAATTACCTCTTTCTAGGAATTGCATCCGAATTGTAATTCGCCTATTTACAGGTCGTTCATCAATAAAGTGTTCACTTCAGTCAAAAAGCTTTCTTTTTTTCTTGTTCGTTTTACTATTTTGTTTGCGAAATGTCTGTTATTTTGATAAACATTGCAGGTAAAAGCAAGAGGCTTCACAGAGCATAACAAAAGCACTGACTTTGCTTGAGCAGCAAGTATCATGAATGGTAACTGAGGTAGCTATTTCGCATATAAAACATTCCTGGTGTTTTTCTTTGTTGCAGGCCAGCAGGGTTATCCTCAGCAGGTTAAGATCACCCTATCCTTAGCAGTTTAAAATCACAGCAAGTGGCTGTTTGTTCTCAGCAGGTTGAGATCACCCTATCCTTAGCAGTTCAAAATCGCAGCAAGTGACAGTTTGTTCTCAGCAGGTCGAGGTTGATACCTCCAGCGCAGTAGACTCATCACCAGAAAGGTTGAAAGCGGTCAAGCGTTTTGTTCAGCGAGGATGATGTTCATTCCCCCATAGTAGAGATTTTGCTTCCCCATTGAAGTTGTCGCGGAATCTCATCGTCGATTCCAAAATATGGTAGCCAATGTAGGACTGGTATGTATCCAGCAAAACAAAGCTTTGTCTTCAGGTGTAGGTTAATTCTCAGCAGGGCGAGTTTGGTCCTAGCAAAGCAAGCTGTAGGGATGTTCCCTCAACGGTAGGGTAGTTTGTAATCCGACATTCTTTTCCAACGGAGGCAATGTTTGTGGCTCCCTTTCCTAACAAAGTTGATGTTCTAGTGTTTTCCCGGTAATATCGATATTCAGGATTGTATTCCTCTAGCAGAGTTCAGTGCTGATTTCCTCGATAGAGTAAGTGTCAGAACAGAAGCGTGGGATTTCCCTAGTGGAGTGGAGTTCCCAATAGGAATATTCGATATTCCTCAGCTGGATAGGTTGATACCTGATGTAATCCCAAGCAGAGTAGTTTCTTTCCCGAGCAGGGTGGAAGATTTCTAGAATGCCATTCAGGTCTGATTTCCCGGGTAGAGTGAAGGCAACCTCTGCGATTGGTTATATTTCTACTGCAGAGCCGGTTTCCTCAGTAGAATGGATTTGATCTCATCCGATTTTTCTGATTCCCCAGAAGAGGTGTGTGCTGGTAGGCCATCCAGGGCGTTTTCCTCAGCAAGATGTGATTTAACCCCCAGCAGAGTGGATTTTTGATCTTGAAAGAGCAGTATTACCTAGGTTGTGAAGCCACTCAGGGTTTGTTTCCCAGTAAGTCCAATCGTATTTGGCACGTGATATCTCTCCCCGGTAGAGACGATATCTTCTCTCTAGCATTTATTTTGCTGGGGTGGTTCTTTTGCATTTGCATTTTGCATAGCATCCTCCCAAATGCGTAGCATTTCCATTTCGTATGGAGCATTACACCATTTTCAAACATACGCCTGTGAAACATAAGCCAGGTTTTTACCTCTTTGCTTTCGGGCGCATCTCCCAGGTGATTGTTATCTCTGCCCGTGTAGTTTTCAGGCCCGACGAACATCATTTATTTCGCTCTCGGTTTATGGTATTCCCCAAAGGTGTTGGCAAATTTCGATTTGTGATATTCTATTCTCCAGTTCCGTACATGTGTTCAAACCTCGGCAGAAGATGAGTGATAGATGCATTCATCCTATCGTGTGATCCTCATCAGAGTTGCATGTTCAAGCTTTCTCTTTCCGCAGCGGAGTTTCCTTGTGATCAGGGATGGTTTTAGCTTTGTGTGGATCCGACCTTCGGGTTGTTGCTCGCTTTTATTTAGCGAATTCCTGGCAGCGAGGCCAGATGTCCTGACCTTTGGGTTCAGTGCTTGTTTGTGTTCAATAGAGGACTGGCGGTGATACCAGAAGTCTATTAGCTTTGTGAATGTCTGACGGCGATGTCATATTCTTTTATCAACTTTATGGCAATGTCTGACAGTGATGTTAGAGGGTTTCTATTAACTAAGATATTTTAATGGGATGTCGAGGCCGAACGGCGATGTCATGCTATCCTTTAGTCTGATAGGGAGGTTAGATGTTTCTGTTCATTTGACGATGATGTCACATATGTTATCCTCGGTAGTTGGTCTGGCGGCAATGTCAGTGGTTCTATCGATTGGATGTTAATGGCTGGCGCTGATGTCAGGTATTTTATCAATATGGTGTTGTTCTGGCGGGGATGTCAGATGCTTCTGAACATTATGTTTGTTTGGCGATGAAGTCAAACGTTTCTCAGCCTAAGGTTTGTCTAATGGCGATGTCATACGGTTGTGGCTTTTGACGGTGATATCAGATCTCCATCAATTTTGTGTTTTTGGCGGCAATGTCAGATGTTAATCAGATTTGTGACGGCGATGTCAGATGTTTATCCGATTTTGTGACGACGATGGCAGATGTTTATCGGAGTTATGGTTCTGACGGCGATGTCAGATCTCTGTCAATTGTGTGTTCTTCTGGCAGTGACGATTGATATTTATTCTCATTATGGTGACCTGGTGGCAAGGTCAGAAGATGTTTATCCCCTACAGAGAGCTGGCGGCGATCTCAGATATTATGGATCCGTTGTGTGATTTTTGGGTTTCTGTCCGACTTAGTGTCGATGCCTGACGGCGAGGTCAGAGGTTTTTCCAACGGGGTGTAGACGCCTAGCGGTGATGTCAGATATCCTGTATCAGTTATCTCTGAAGATTTTGTGGGCACTCCTGTTCATATTCGTTTGTTATCCCCAGCGTGTCGCATCCCAACTCTTGGTTGGTATTCGCTGTTTTGCATCCTCGTCGGTTGCAAATTTCCAGGTTCTTGTTGTATTTAATCATCTCATACCTTGAATGTTTGAAAGCTGATGCTTCTCACCCTTTCAGGTCTAAGTTGATTGAATAGGGGCAGTTGTAGCACCCCAAAATTTTCCTTTCGTTTTAAGCTTAACTGGCTTTTGTTTCTTTGCACTTTGCATTTTTTGCATATCATAGCATTCGTTTCCGAGGCGTGAGATCAAGGCATTCCTGTGGCTCAGGTTCATTTTGGCGCGAAGGATTGAAAGACTGAACAACGAACATCAGAGGCTCCGGCATTTATTTTGCCCAGCGGTCGAGCGGCCGATTTTATTTTTATCTTGCAGGATATGTTCAGCTCAGACATCAGTATTCAGGCTATCGCAAGCATTTTCATGGTTATGATATTCAAAAGCAAGTTTCAGAAGTTGAACAGAGCTCCAAACAGTTGGAAACGGACAAACAGACAGATTTCCCTCCAAAAGGTGCCAAAATTCAAATTTTTGAGGTGTTAATCGGTTAACCTACATGGTTAATCGATTAACCAAGGCAAAATTAGGGCAAATTGGGATTTTTTGAAGGTGTTAACCGATTAACCTATATGGTTAATCGATTAGCCAGTGCAATTTTTGCCTCTGTACGTGAATTTTCAATCCAGGTTGTTTTGGGGTCCAATTTTGGTCATGTGCAAACTTGATTTTCACTTTGGGAAGGATCTAGAACCTATTTGGAGTTTGATTAAATTCATTTTCCCTCCAAATTCCCATTCCTCATTCCAAACAAAACATTCCAAACCTTTCATTTGGAATTAAGCCTAAGTGATATTTAAGTGATCCACTCCAAACCAACACAGCTAATCACTCATAATTTCATTTCAAATTCAAAATTGATCTCATTCTCTCTCAATTTTCCAAATTCCAAAGCCTTCACCAAAGCTCTTTTCCATTGAATTCTTTTATTCTTCCATGGAATCAATGAATTCTTGAGCTCAAACCTCCATCCCTCATTTTCATTGAATTGATTTCTTCATCCAATTTTCGTGCAAAAGTGGATCTGAACTTGGAAGTGATTTTGGAAGTGATTATTTGACTTGATTTGGTTTAATCTTGAAGGATCTTCATTGCTACTACAAGAATTAGTGTGGATCTTGAAGTATTCTATAGCAAATCTCCGCTCCGAAGGTTGGATCCGAATCTGATTTTAGCTTATTTGCATAATCATGTGGATTTTCATCTTTGATTGAATTTTGGTTAATTTGATTAGTTTAATCCTTGATTTGGTTGTGTTGATCTGTTCACATGCTGTTTGAATCATGATTTGCTAGTTTAATTTCGTGATTAAGTGATTATGCGATCATCTGGTTGATCGGATAAGTGCTTATTTGCTGAAAATGTTATTCTGTTGCTGTTTTTCTGCTGTTGGCACAATGTTAATCGGTTAACGCGTATGGTTAACCGATTAACCATTACAGATTTTCAATTTTTTCAAAGTTTTCAGACTGTTAATCGGTTAACACATATGGTTAACCGATTAACCAGTTCAAATATTCAAATTTTTTAAACGTTAACAGTGGTTAACTGATTAACCACTGGGGTTAACCGATTAACACTGTGTCAATGGGTTCGTTTTGCTGTTTTTCTTGCATATTTGGGTACCGTTTCACATCGAATCATCGTAATTCAATATGATGCATTAGAGGTGAAGTGTTCTGTACACTTTGTCGTTGTTCTTGATTATTTAATCGAGATTTCTTCGACACGTGTGCTTATTTTCCACATGAATGCATACTCCCGTATATGTTGTTCAACGTGATGTTTATCTTTCGCTTGAGTGTTTGAGTTGAGTGGTCGAGATGCACTTGTGGCAGATGCTGCCCCGCACTTCTTTTCCTCCCACTTGTCTCCGATGATTGATAGTCGATGGTTGTAGAAGTTCACTTCTCCCGTTTTGTCTCATCCACTCTCTCTCTCTTGTGCTTTCATGTTCATGTTTGCTTGCCTTCTTACATTTCTCTTTTTGCATTGCATTTGTTGCTTGCTTCCAAGAGGTCGAGATGCGCTTGTGGCGGCTGCTGCCCCACACTATTTTCCTCCCTCTTTGCATGTTTATCTTTCATGTTTGCATCTCTTACTTGTGATTGAGTTTACTTGGTGCTTTCTTGTGCTTTTTGCCATGATCCCCATAGGGTTCCTAGTCCTTCAGTTTAGGATGGGAGTAGGAGAGACATTAGGTGTTCAATCCAATCATGCTAACATTAGGGTAAATGATTCCCTTTTTTTTATCCAAACGTTAGGACCACTTTGCATGACAACGTTAGGGCTGAGTTTCCCTTAGACCTTTCGTGCGTCTCTTTTCTTCTCATCTCAAAACATTCTTACTCATCTAATAAATGCGATGAACGTTGCGCGCTACGAGCCTTAAACTATATGGGGAATGATGAGTTAGGGGTCTCCTCTCGCTTGTTTAGAGTGTTTAGTGTACGTCCCGTTTGGGGGCGATACGCGATGCATTCGCTCCTATGTCATAGTCTTTAGTGCAACATGAATCACAAACCGAATTAATTCACTTCACTAAAAAACACAAACAAATTTCAAACCTTTTTTCCTTCAAGATTAATCGGAACCTTTTTCGTAAAAATAGTGTTGTTAAGCTTCAATTCTACCGCAAACAGGCATCGTCCCTAACTGCTGGAACGGAGGTTTAACCCTACTCGGTTAAAACACTTAATCAACCTATGGTTTCGTGTCGCCCGAACTACGTTTGCTCTGATCTCTCATACCTGTTGAGAGTACGTAGGCACAAGACGCAATGTCTTGGCGAGCAGCCTTCCCCCTTTTTCCCCGAGGGAATACGTAGGCACAGAGTGGCGATGCTCTGCCGAGTCTTTTTTCTCTTCTTTTTGTCCTGTGAGCCTGTAGCATAGATAGATTAAACACACTCTTAGATAGACAACAAGCATGGATCCCGTCGAGTACGACGGACATGAGGGGTGCTCATACCTTCCCCTTGCGTAACCGACTCCCGAATCCAGGACTTGGTGGCGATGACCTCGTCTTTTCCCTTTTTCGTTAGGTTTTTCCGATTGTTTCCTTTCCCTCTCTTTGGGATAAATAACAAAAGGTAGCGACTCTTTTGTTTTCCTACGGGTGTTTTTCGCAGTTGCGACAGGGTGTAATCTTTAAGCAGAATAATGCCATATCTGATGAAGACGGTGACAGCGACTGTGATATGGACGCGTGGATTCAGCCATGCAGTCCAGGAAAAAGCTTGAACAACTGATATGTCAAAGAAATCATCCAAGTGACGACAGAAGAGTAATGACTTGTTTTTCTAATTATTGTATAACCCTATGTTCTACATGGAGCATAGCGGTATTTGTCTTCAGGGCCTAATTTCTTATGTTTGAACAATCTTTTTATCAATCAATCAAAGGCCGTTTTTTTTTTGCATTCAAATATTGTGATCCTTGTCTTTCCTATTTTAATTTTTAACAATAAAATGGCAATGTGGTTTGTGCTTGTTTGCATATCATTTTAAGCATTAAATCATCATCATTACAGGTTTTACATTGTAGATGACACCGCTCCAGAGCCGTCTATGACTCTCTTTAACTTTGATAATTCGATATTTCAAGCCGAAGAAGAGATTGATGAAGATTAAGAATTGCCAGAGGAGCTAGCCAGACTTTTGAAATAGGAAGATAAAATCATTCTGCTTCATCAGGAGGAAATTGAAGTTGTTAACTTGGGTACCGAGGAAGTCAGAAGAGATGTCAGGATAGGGGCTGCGTTGTAGAGTGATATCAATCAAAGGTTGGTTGAAATGCTCCGAGAGTATAGTGATATCTTTGCTTGGTCCTACAAAGACATACCCGGTCTTGACACGGACATCGTGGTTCATCGCATGTCATTGCGTGAAGAGTGTCCGCCTGTCAAGCAGACGCTCAAAAGGACTAGACCAAATATGGCTGTGAAAATCAAAGAAGAAGTCCAGAAGCAGTTGGACGCAGGGTTTCTCACCGTAACAACTTACCCTCTGTGGGTCGCTAACATCGTACCAGTACCAAAGAAGGATGGTAAGGTAAGCATGTGAGTTGATTATAGGGATATGAATAAAGCGAGCCTGAAAAACGATTTCCCGCACCCCCCACATTGACGTATTGGTTGATAATACTGCGCAGTATTCTGTGTTTTCCTTCATGGACGGTTTTTCCGGATATAATCAAATTAAGATGGCGCCGGAGGATATGGAGAAAACAACATTCATTACACCGTGGGGGACTTTCTGTTATAAGGTGATGCCTTTTAGGTTGAAAAACGCAGGGGCAACTTACAAGCGGGCTATGGTCACTTTGTTTCATGATATGATTCATCACGAGATTGAAGTATATGTTGGTGACATGATAGAAAATTCACAAATAGAGGAGGAACATCTGGTAAACCTTTTGAAGTTGTTCGAAAGGCTAAGGAAATTCAGACTGAGGTTGAATCCGAATAAGTGCACTTTTGGTGTCAGATCCGGAAAGTTGTTGGGGTTCATTGTCAGTGAAAAAGGAATCGAGGTCGATCCTGCAAAGATAAAAGCTATTCAAGATATATCGACTTCAAAAATAGAGAAAGAGGTTTATGGTTTCTTGGGTAAATTGAACTACATTGCTTGGTGCATATCTCATCTCACAGCCACGTGTGAACCCATGTTCAAATTGCTAAAGAAAGATCAGGCGGTTGTCTGGAACGCAAATTGCCAAAGGGCATTTGATAAAATAAAAGAACATTTGCAGGAACCTCCGATACTGATACCTCGAGTAGCTGGAATACCTTTGATCATGTATTTAACGGTTCTTGAGAACAACATGGTTTGTGTTCTCGGTCAACATGACGAGACTGGAAGAAAAGAGCATGCAATATACTACTTGAGTAAAAAGTTCACAGATTGTGAGTCCAGGTACTCAATGTTGGAGAAAATGTGTTGCGCACTCGCTTGGGCTACCAAATGTCTGAGACAGTATATGCTGAATCATACAACCATGCTGATTTCGAAGATGGATCCGATTAAATACGTCTTTGAAAAACAAGCACTTTCGGGGAGAATTTCCAGGTGGTGGATGGTTTTTATAGAGTATGACATTCAATATGTTTCCCAGCAAGCTATTAAGGGGAGTATTCTGTCAGAGTATCTTGCTGAACAGCCGATTGATGACTATCAACCTATGAAGTTTGAATTTCCCGATGAAGACATCTTCTTCTTAAAGATGAAGGATTGTGATGAACCATTTCTCGATGAAGGTCCGGAGAAGGGTTCCCAATGGCAGATGATATTTGACGGCGCTGTTAACTCATACAGTAGTGGAATTGGGGCAATTCTCATGACTCCTCATGGTTCTCATATCCCCTTCACTACCAGGTTAACATTTCCTTGTACTAATAATGAAGTCGAGTATGAAGCGTGCATTATGGGTTTGGAAGAAGCCATTAATCTGGGGATCAAGAATCTGGACGTGTACGATGATTCAGCACTAGTTGTTAATCAAATCAAGGGAGAATGGGAGACCCGACAGGCTAATCTGGTACCTTACATGAACTATGCAAGGAGGTTGTTACCTTTCTTTAACATAATAGAGTTCCACCATGTGCCTAGAGCAGAGAATCAGATGGCGGATGCCTTAGCCACTTCATCCTTGATGTATAAGGTGAATTTTTGGAATGATGCCCCAAGAATAGTCATTTCTCGCCTCGATAGGCCGACATTCATATTCGCCATTAAGGGAGCTTCTGATGGCGAGCCATGGTATTACGACATCCAGAATTTCCTCAAGAACCAAGAATATTTGCCAGGGGCGCCGGCCCAGGATAAATAGACTCTAAGGAGGTTATCTGGGAACTTTTATCTGAACCAGGATGGTGTACTCTACAGGAGGAATTATGACTTGGTGCTTTTAAGATGCGTGGACGAAAAAGAAGCGAGTCTGCTTATGGAAGAGGTCCACGAAGGTGCCTTTGGTACACATGCTGGTGGGCATGCCATGTCTAAAAAGCTGTTACGAGCAGGGTATTATGGGTTGACTATGGAGTCAGATTGCTTCAAGCTTGCAAAGAAGTGCCATAAATGCCAAATTTATGCTGACAAGATTCATGTGTCGCCAAGTCCGCTGAACGTCATGGCGTCTCCTTGGCCCTTTTCCATGTGGGGCATTGACATGATTGGCAAGATTGGGCCCACCGCATCTAATGGACATTGTTTCATCCTGGTAGCCATTGATTACTTCACCAAGTGGGTGGAAGCAGCCTCCTACGCTAATGTCACTAAGCAAGTGGTAGCCTGGTTTATCAAAAATGACATCATCTGTAGCTATGGAGTGTTTGAGAGAATCATTACTGACAATGGTTCAAACTTGAATAACAAGATGATAAACGAATTGTGCCAGAATTTCAAAATTGAGCATCATAACTCATCTCCCTATCATCCAAAGATAAATGGCGTTGTTGAAGCGACCAACAAGAATATCAAGAAGATAATTCAGAAGATGGTTGTACCCTATAAAGATTGGCATGAGATGTTGCCATTTTCATTGCATGGATATCGTACCACGGTACAAACTTCAACTGGGGCAACTCCTTTGTCGCTGGTATATGGTATGTAAGCTGTCCTGCCATTAGAAGTAGAGATTCCTTCTTTGAGAGTCCTGGTTGACGTCAAGCTAGATGAGGAAGAATGGATAAGAAATAGATTGAATCAGCTTAGCCTGATGGATGAGAAAAGGTTGGCATCTATTGCATATGGTCGGTTGTATCAATGCCGAATGAAGAAAGCTTTTGAAAAGAAGGTGCATCCTTGAAGCTTTCAGACAGGCGAGTTAGTGTTGAAGAGTATTCTCCCTCCACAAATAGATCACAGGGGAAAATGGACTCCCAACTATGAAGGTCCATATGTCGTGCGAAAGGTTTTCTCCGGAGGAGCCTTACTACTTTCAACGATGAATGGTGAAGATTTCACATCCCCTGTGAATGCAGAAGCAGTTAAAAAATACTTTGCTTAAAGAGACCCACTGGAATGAAAAAAGAATATCCAGGCAAAAATGGGGCATCCCGACGAACCATAAAAAGAAGGGGTTCGAGAAAAAATTAGGGATAAAATGAAAAGATTGTAAACCCGCAAAGTTGAAAACCTAAAATGGAGACTTTGGAAAAAATGGGTATCCCGGTGAATTGAAAACCCGAAAGGGTGATTCAGGCAAAAGTTAGGGATTTGAAAAGCAAATGACTGCGGTCTGTGTTCTGAGCTTCAAATTATAGTGGATTGAGGGAGGACCTGAGGGCCGTTGATCCGAATCAATCTCTTGAGAGGACGAAGTGTTAGGGAATCATCGAGGTCATGCGAGTCATAGAGGGATCACCTTATGGTGTTTGTATGTGCCATATTGCCAACATTCTGTATATTTCTATGCATTTTTGTAAATTTTTGCGCAGCTTCCTCTTTTCAGGGGTTGCATATGTTGTAAAATATGCCTATTTACAGGCCATTTGACAATAAAACATATATTATTTAGTAATTGTTTGCCTTGCTTTAATCTTTACTGTTTTATTTGCGAAAAACGCCCGATGTTTTTTTGATAAACTGCGCATACATAAACTTGCAGGCTTTGCCCGATAATCAGTAAAACTTTGATTTATTTGAACAATGTCACGGATGATGACTAAGATAATTCCCTTTGTGTAGGATATCTTGTTTATTTGTTCATTTTTGCAGGGTTGTTACCCTTGGGGAATTTCCAGAGGTGTATCTCCGGTAATATCACCATTCCCCAGCAAGTGGAGGTTGTGTTCTCCATTCCCAATAAGGGTCTGTTTTACAGCATAGGATGTGCAGGTAGAGGGTATATACTTCTACCCAGCAGATTGTTGTACACATTCATTCCTCGGCAGTTCAGGTTGAATTTTCCAGCAGGGTAGAATCATCCCCAAAGAGTCGAGGTTGATATCCCTTTGGCAAGTCAAGTATGTGTTTGTATCCTCAGCAGATTGCAGGTACACATTTACTCCTCAGCAGAGTCAGCAGAACCTGGTTTCCCCACAGAATTTGGACATATGATCTGGTATCCCCTCAGAGTTTTAAGTGGTGATTAGTTCCCCAAGCAGAGGTCGAGGAGATTCCCTCTCATTGCCTAATCCCTAGTGGAGTTGGCAGAACAATTATTCTGCCCCGCAGAGTGAAGCTACTCCCTGAGAATTATCATCCTTAGCAGAGAGAGTGTGGTTGGTTATTCCCAACTGAGTAATCCTTGACACGGTGGAGCTATTCTTCAGCAGTAAATTCTAACTTCCAGGTAGATTTTTCTGTTCCCCAAAGTCGTATTCTAGAAGGCCATTAAGGGTTGATTTCTCCGGTAATGTGAAGTTGATCTTAGTGGTTGATTGTTATCCCCTGCAGATTCTTTGATTTCCCCCAACAGGTTAGACTTATCTCCAGCGTATGGGGTGTCTTTCCTCGGGCAGGGAGTTGTATCTTGGAAGGCCGTTCAGAGCATGTTTTCTCAACGGGATTTGATTTGATCTCCAGCAGAGTAGAGTTATTGTTTAGCATGTTGTGCTATTTACCCAGTAAAGTGGGTTTGTTCTTCCCAGCCGAGTCGGGTAAACCCTAGAAGAAATGTATTTTAGGTGGCTGTTCATGGAACTTTTCCTCAGTAGTGTTTGCGTTGATTCCCTAGCAGGGTGGTCTTTGTTCTCGTCAGAGCAATATTATTAAAGGAAGTTCTTTTTCAGAAAGCCATCCAAGGCTTGTTTTTCCTAGCGTAAGTCCAATCGTAATTGGCATGTTTCATCCCCAGCAGGGTGGCCTTTGTCTCTGCAGTATTTTTTTGTTGATTCGGTTCCGGTGCATTTGCATTTGTGCATAGCATTTTCAGAAGCGCGTAGCATTTCCATTTCGTATGGAGCATTATGCCATTTTCAAACATATGCATGTGAAACATAAGCCAGGTTGTTACCTCTTGTTTTTCAGGTATATTTCTGACTGATGGATGTTTTCTTTTGCCCCTGCGGTATCCAGACCCTGACAAACGTTGATATTTCTTTATTCCCCGCGGTGTCCAAACCATGGCAATTTGTGACGTGATTCTTTAGCCTGTACAGGTATTCAGACCTCGGTAAAAGTTTTTGACGGATGTTTTTCATTTTATCAAGTGTTTCCCCAACAGAGTTGCTTGGTTAAGCTTCTCTTCCTTCCTACTGGGGTCGCCACCAGAGTTGCTTGGTTAAGTTTCTCTCTTTTCTCTACCCGCCAAAGTTGCTTGTTTAAGTTTCTCTTTCCCCAGCGAAATGTCTCTTATGAATTGTCATTTAATGATATCAGCTGCGGTTGAGCCAGCTTGAGGGTTCGATGCTCGCTTTTATTTAGCGAATGCCTGCATTGGGGAGCAGATGATCTCAGTTGCGGTTGAGCCGACCTGAGGGTTTGATGCTTGCTTTTATTTAGCGAATGACTGCTTTGAGGAGCAAATGATTATCAACTGCGTGTTGATCCGGCCTTCGGGTTCGATGCTCGCTTTTATTTAGCGAATGCTAGCTGGTTAGCAGAAGAAGTTTTGTAACTGCGTATTGATCCGGCCACCGGGTTCGATGCTTGCGTGTATTTAGCGAATGCCTGCTTGGATTAGCAGATGTTTTTCTCAACTGCGTGTTGAGTCGGCCTTTGGGTTCGATGCCTATTTTTATTTAACAGATGCCTGAAGGTGATGTCAGATGTTTTTTTGAGCTGCGTGTTGAGCCGGCCTTTGAGTTCGATGCTCGCTTTTATTTAGTGTGCCTGCTTGGATTAGCAGATGATCTCAGCTTCGTGTTGAGCCGGCCTTCGGGTTCGATGCCTATTGTTCCAATAGATGCCTGATGGTGATATCAGATGATCTTTCCAACTTAGTGTCCTTGCCTGCGTGTCGATGCTTTTTGATTGGTAATCAGTCAACTTGTTGCCGTTGCAACTACCAGATTCAGTTATTTCCAAAAATTTTAGCCCCAATCAATGTTTGGAGTTCTATTTCTACGGTTGGAAAATTTTTGAGTTCTTCGGTATTCAACCATCTTTTACCTTGATTGTTTGAAAGTCGTTCGCTTTTCACTCATTCAGGTCCATGTCATTTGAATAGGGGCAGCTGTTGTACCCCAAAATTTCCCCAACCTTTTTCTTTACTTGGCTTGTGTTTCATTTCATTTTCTTTAGCATTTGCATATGCCTATAATTGTGCTTAACAAGGGATCAAGGAAGGTGTGTATCCAAGAGAAGAGTGTCAAGGGGTCTAAGCTCAAGCAATAGTGTTTACTCAAGTCATCAAGTGCTTATAGTCACCAAGAAGTGGTCAAAGCTCATTGAGAGAATGGATTGGTATGTATTGCTCACCTCCTATCTTGGAGGTCAAGTGAGGATCATCAGAGGATCATAAGTTCATGGATATGGGTAGGAAATGATTAGAGAGCTCATTGAGTGCTTTTGAAGCCATTGGGGATCTTATATAAGTTGTTATTTCATGTGCAAGAGGTTGCAGTCAAGGATTGTACACCTAGGGTTTCATCTGCTTAGTGCAAAGTCAACTGTGGATTTGAAAGAGATTGAGACTTGGTTTTAATTAATTGAAGTCATGGGAAGGTGTGCGGAGACATCTAAGATGTTATTTCAAGATCAAATCAAGGAGAATCAAGAGTGTGAGAAGTTACTAAATTAGAGTTTCAGAGGTTTGTTAGTGTAAAATCCCCTATTTAGTGCCTAACTTCAAGACCACATACCTCAAGATACAAGGTTAATCTCACTTTAACGCAAACATGAGACTTGTAGAGCATGTTCTAAGCTTTCATTTGAGTACTAGAACTCATCCATTGGGTTTGTATAACTCAAGATATGATATTGGCAAGTTAGAGATCTCAGATGAACCATATTTTCAGTCAACAAAAGTCAACCAACAACCAAGGAACGTTTGACCTAGAATCATGTTTCTCCTTAACTTTTGATGAACAGGAAAGTTGTTCCTTATGATATTAGCTTTCCATAAAGTCCTAGAAGTCCTTCATATCATTTATGTAACTCAAGTTATGAAGCTTGCAAGCCAGGGGTATTTTGGGATGCTTTGATCATAGGTCATTTTCATTATAGGTCATTTTCATGCGTTTGTGCACTTCAAATGGAACTTTCTCCAACATGAAATTTGTCCCAAATGACTTCAAATGCATCATGGAACTCAAAATTGTCATGAATTATGCTTGGATAAGGAGATTGGTGAAGGAATTTCAAGCAAAAATGAACATAAAATCATGAAGTCAATTGAAATGGTTAGAGGTCATTTTGACACTTCCTTTTGATTCAAAATGGTTCACATTGTCCTCATGAGTGAAATGCACCAAACAATTTTGGTTCATGCTAGCAAATACACATGAATTTTAAGCTTTCTTCGAGAAAAAGTTTCTCATCAAAACACATTAATTAGACAGTGTACAAGCCCAATTCCAATCCAAATGTTCAATTCAAATGGTCAGCTGCAAAATTAGATGAAATTCATGAGTGTAACATGCTGAAATCACGTGTGCATGGGAGTAGTCTTCCAGTTGAGCTTGTGATGTTTCAATCGTTTGATTCTTCTTGTTTATGCGTGATTAATGATTTTTTAGCCTGGATTTGGAACCTGCATAACTTGGCGTTCAATTTGGTATAAAATTTCATGCGTTTTGGTGACGTTTTGGAACCTGATCTCTGGACACCTCACCGGAGAAGACGGCTGAAGCTAGGGCTCTGGTGTCTGGTTCAAACTCAGGCAATCTGAGGTGGACTTGTTTGACTCATTGACCAGTGTGGATGAACAGTTGAGATCTGTTTGACCTGCATGCGTGGCTAAGTTGAATGCCACCTCATTTAGCTATGCGCTGCATTTTGATGCTTCTAAATTGTGTTTTGTTTTGGGCCAAACGTGCTATTCACATCCTCCCTGGGATCCAGCCCAATTGTGTCAGTTCATTTTTCTTGCTATTTGCACCGTTGCCTTTATTTCTTTTATCTTATTTTATTTTGATCTCTATTTTGATTTAATTCAATTAAAAATAGCTCTAAATATCATAAAATTCTACAAAAAACATTTTAGGACACTTTAATGTGTTAACTAATTTTTGATATTTTTTATTTTCATTTTTCATTTATTTTTCAATTAAAATGGAATTTTATATTTGGAGGTGTTTTTAAATGAGTTTTCATTTATTTCTTTTGATTTCTTGTTTGTATCTTGGCCAATTTTTATCTCCAAGGATTGAGACTCACTCCTCATTTCAATAATGAGTTGAGTGATTTTATAGGATGGTTTTGGCTCTGGTTTGGTTTATTTTTGGTTGACCTTTAAGTCATTTTGTTTGACCCTCGATAACCCTCCTTTAAAATGGTGCACCCTTGTGAATCAAATTCTTTGGGGATGTTTTAAATGAACATTGGTTGTGTGCTTTTGGCCTCTGATTTCCAACAATCTCTTGTGCTTTTGAGATTTTATTTGGTTTTATTTGAGCCATTTTCCTATTTTTGGAGTAGCTTGCAAGTCAAGCTATCCCTAAGGGTGGTTCACACAAACACTTGACCTAGTTTTGATGGGAAATGACCCTTGTGGATCCCAATTTCTTCCAACTCTTGTTGATTCACATTATTAACATATTGAAGTAGTTGGTTGCAAATTTATAGGTCCTACTTGTTTGATGCTTGTTGTAAGTTGCATTCTTTTTAGGATTTCCATTTTAAGTTCAATGTTGAAGTGTTTAGGACTTAGGTCCTTTACCATGCCTAATCTTGCAATATCTTTTTGTGTGATTTCTTCTTTGCTTTGTGAACTCTCTTACCTTATTATTACCTCTATCCAAGGACCATTGAATCCCATTTGAGATGGTTTGGTCGCTCCTTTGGAGGTACTTTGAACATATCATGAATGGTGATTCATGTTGAGGACTTTTGTGCCCTCTTTTGCATAATCCTTGTGGTGCTTATGATTGAGTGGCCTCTATGAGTTCCTTGTTGTCCATATCTTATCTCCCATTCCCATTTGGATTATGGCTTCTTTTCTTTTCTTTTTGGTTTACTTTTGGTTGTGGTTGATGACAAGTTGTTGTAGGAATTCATTTTCCTCCCATTTCATCCCACTTTTGTGTGAACTTGCCTAGTTCTTTCTTTGTGTACATTTCCTTTTGGTTCTTGCATCTATCATTTCATTGATTGAGGTTGAGATGTTCTTGTGGTGGCTACTGCCCCACACTTTGTTCCTTCCTCTTTTCTTCATCCTTGTTTGTGCATCACATGTTTGCATTCTTTCTTCTTTCACTTATGTTTTCTTCTTCTTCTTCTTCTTTCGTCTTCCTTTGACATTTTCCCTAAGGACCTCTAATCCTTCTTGTTCAAGATTCATTATGATAGACATTAGACTTGAACCATGTATTATAACATTAGGTAGCATTCCCTTTTCATCCCAACCATAGGTGCACTTTGTATGAGAACATTAGGTTGAGTCTAGTCTCCCTTTTAGAGTTGTGTCTCTCTTATCATCTTCAAACTTCTTCAAGACACTTAATAATGGATAATGAATTTTGTACACTATGAGCCTTAAGAATTTGGGAAATTATGATTGGGGGGCCTCCTCTCAGTTGTCTAGGGTGTTTAGCGTATGTCCTTTGGACGATATGCGACGCATTCGCTCTTAAGTCATAGTCTTTACTGCAACATGAATTACAAATCAAATCCAATTCACTTCTTTCTTAAAAAACCCAAAAACAAACATCAAATCTTTTTATCCTTCGGGATTTAATTTGGAAACCTTTTTCATAATAAGAGTTTTGTAACTCTTGGTTCTACCTCAAATAGGTAACGTCTAAGTCTCCAATGGTCGAGCCGCATACACCTAACTTCTAGAACTAAGTTTTAACCCTACTCGGGTAAAACACTTGAACCAACCTGTGGTCTTGTTAGCCTGAACTACGTTTGCTCTGATTTCTCGTACCAGACGAGGATACGTAGGCACAAGACGACGATGTCTTGGCGAACAACCTCCCCCACCTTCACCTGTAGTTTTTCGAACTACGTTGACTATGACTTTCCCATTGCACGAGGGAGTATGTAGGCATAGTGTAACACCCCCTTTCTATACCCCAAATAAATTAGATAAATCAATTAGGCACATAGAAAATTTATTTCATCAGAGTTTGATTAAAACATGGTATATAAGAGGCGCATCACATTATCATGAAATTAAACACATACGATACCTGCTCAAAATAGATATGCAACAATGGGTAACCCACATCACAATATTTAGAATAAAAGCGGAAACATCCAAATATTGAATCAATCACATTCATAAAGGTATATACAACCATCAGTTAATTCATGCTTTACAACATATCCACAGCAGATACATACACATATGTATCACAAAAGAATCAAAACAAATGTAACTCCAAAAGAGTCAAAGGCTTCCTAACTACCCAGATGTTACATATCAGAGCCATTGACCAAAAAGAATGAAGACATCGCTTCACAAAAAGAACCTCCAGCTTCCTACTCTGCAATGCCTCATAGAGCATTAGAAAACAGCAGAAGGGTGAGAAACAACATCATAACAGTTAATGCATAAAATTGTATATATACATAACTCCATAATTATACAAGTTATACTCAAATTATGTTCTCACCACATTAACCATATACAAATAATCATGTCTCTATACATACACATGAACATTCACTATATTTTCTCCAAACAATCACATAAAACATACACAGTTATATTCACACAACCCATGCATCATACACAGATGACTCATGCAACTCATAGAGACCGACACACGACTCTATGCAGATGCAAATGCGGTACCGACTCATTCAACAAATTCCCTAAGGAATCGAGTATTCAGCAGATCCTCCACGGGATCAAGTACTCAGCAGATTCTCCACGGAATCAAATATTCATCAGATTCTCCACGGAATCAAATATTCAGCAGATCCTCCACGGGATCAAGTACTCAGCAGATTCTCCACGGAATCAAATACTCTAACCAATCCTCCACGGGATTACATGTTATGACCGATTCTTCGAGGAATCACACAATGCAACCGATTCTCCAAGGAATCACTCAATGCAACCGATTCTCCACGGAATCGAATATAACCATCGTATCATACGAGGTTCTACAAATCCTCCACGGGATCAATCATAAAAATGCATACTATGTTCACAAACATACTCATTGCATTTATAACATATATTCATTATGCATTCACATTATACACCATTTCACACAAGGTTTACATACCTATTAATCCATCAATGCATTTCTATCTAATTCGAGCAAACGCACAACATTATCAAACGATTAAGATTCACAATCGGCTCCACAATCTAGGATTCACGCCTTTCGGCCACCCACAGCACAACATGTTGAAACAGTTCACACATCAATCATTCATATAGGCATTAATCATAATTGAATCAACCAAACATCATGCCATGAACAAACAGCAAAACAAATAACACTGCCAGGTTCGCCAACCTTCGCCTGGCGAAGCCACGCAGCGAATGCTCGCTGGCCTTCGCCTGGCGAACTCCCCAGCGAAGTCCACTGGGAGTAATTCTGGAATTACTCGCTGAGGCTCGCTACCCACTCGCCTGGCGAACCTTCGCCAACTCACCTCGCCTGGCGAACTTGCCAGCGAATACAGGGTATTAGCTTCTGACTTGCTTCGCTACAGCTCGCTGGGCTTCGCCTGGCGAAGCTTCGCTGCCTTTCGCCTGGCGAACTTGCGAAGACAGAACTTCCATGGCTGTCTCAAAGCCCAAACTCCACACAACCAACCGATTAAATCCAAACCAGTCACAGTAGCACAACCCAACCATCACCCGACTAAACTACATCGTCTAATCCGAGTTCTAACCGATTAAAACCTCATTCAACTCACAAAACCAACTTCTAACCTAAGTGGAAAAGGAGTAGAAACTCTACAAAATCCACACACATACACATACAATCATACACATTAAAGAGATGATGGAGTTTCACACCCTTACCGATCGATTGCAAGCTTTGGTAATGACTCCTGGATGATTCTAGGTTTTCCTCTCCACTTTCTCTTCTCTTTCTCTTCTCCTCTTTTCTTTCTCTTGTTTTTCTTCTTATGTTACTATCTTCTTCCTTTTTCCTCTCTTATTCTATTTCTATCTCTATTTCTTTCCTCTCAAATTCTTTCCAACACTTATCAATCAATTCTCACACTAAAGTGCTAAATGTCTAAAATGCCCTTTTTACTCTAATTCCCCGAAATCTCTCTGAATCGGTAAAAATAGATAAAATAAGCAAAACACCACATAGCAATATATAATTTCTCAATTTAAAATAAACATCAATTAAATAAATTAAAAGACTCAACAATTAATGGGAATTCAGAATCGGGGCGTTACACATAGAGCAGAGAAGCTCTATCGAGTCTCTTTTATTTTTCTCTTGTCCCTGTGGCCTGTAGCTTAGATAGATAACAAGCGTGGATCCCGTCGAGTGTGACGGACGTGAAGGGTGCTAATACCTTCCCCTTGCGTAACGGACTCCCGAACCCGAGATTTGGTTGCAGTGACCTATCTTTTCCCTTTTCGTTAGGTTTTCTCTGATCGTTTCCTTTCCCTCTTTTGGGATAGATAACAACTGGTGGCGACTCTTCTGTCCTTGACGACCCATCTTCGCAGCGATGCGACAGCAAGCACAAGTAAACAATAATCAATCCAATCACAGATGAAAAATAAAAGAAACCTTACAGAGAAAGGAGAAGAGAATGAAGAGGAAAGGCATCAAGAAAAAACGTTAAACACAAAAGGTCAAACCTGAACTTGATGGACAAGAGCGCCTCAAGTCAACATATCATAGGTGCCCCTCAAATCCACAGCAAATCCAAAATGCAGACAAACACCCAAGGAAAAGCAAACCACCCAATCCTCAATCAGATGAACCAAACAAGAAGCAGAGAATTATGCAATCAAATGAACCAAGAGACAAGATGGGGCAACAATAAAATAAAGCCAAATGGTATACATTCGAGCATGAGTGCACCAGAGGGATCCCTTAAGTTTGACAGTCAAAGTCAAAATTCAAAGTGAATGAACCATTAATAACAAACACAACTAACGGAACACCAAGGCAAAGAGCTCTGGTTCTAATTCAATCAATAGTGCAGCAATAATATTTGAGCATTAGATACCATGATCCCATGTTTGGATCTACATAATCATCTTGCACTTAACATTGCATGTCTGTGTGTTTTACAAGTTCTCGTCTCTATTTTGATTTCGGTACTGATCTTCTGTAGAGATGGAGGTAGGCAGAAAGAGGATTGTTGTATACAAGTTTCCGGCACCTGAGGTAGGACCTTTATTTGGTCTGATTTCCATTGCTAATCCTGGCATCCTTGAAACCTTCAGGAAATATTATGGGAGAATTCTGAATCTTGTCCGTAAGATCACGATTTATGATCATGGAGCTATTCATACCTGACAGATAAGGGTATCACTTTGTTCAACCAAGATCTGCTTGGTCATGAGCTCATATTTAGTTGTGGTAGTTCCCTAATGCACCTTTGATGGGGGAGAAAAGGGGGAATCAACTACAACCATTCTCTTACTGTCAGACATTTTGGTTATGCTTTGAGGGGACCTCCGAAGGACGAAGAAGTTCAGGAATCTCTGTACTTCATCGGTGTAGTTGATCCTTGTATTATGGCCAGATTCATTGATGTGTGGGGTAAAATCCATAAGAGGGAGAAGATTTCCTTGGGGAAGAGTGACTGTAGAGCCTATGATCCATATGTGGAGTGGATTCAAGGGAGGGTTGAGAAAATCCTTTTTCCTTTCTCCATCGAGGAACCTTTATATCCTTTGGTCATTGAACAACCTACAACAAAGACATCCTGAGATATAATAAGCTTTGGGCAGAGAAGGAAGATTTGTGAAAAGAGAATGAAGAGTCAAAATAGGAGATCAGTCAGTTGAAGCATGATAAGGGTGACGCAGTTTACTTGGCCAAGACGAAGTCAAAATTATTGACCAAGCTGGAGAAAAGGCTAGCTGAGCTGATTAGGATGCGAGAGCGGATCGGTCAGGATCTCAAATGTACCTGCATCATTTTGAAGCATAAGAAGGATGACTTAGACAGAGCGTATCTGGAGATATCCAAATTCAATGAGCAATGGAATGCTACTTTGACCGCCAACAAGAACAGGGAATACCAGCTTCGTGCTAAGATTAATAAGCTGAAGGCGCTACTCAAAGTCAAGGAGATAGAAGTAATGGTAGAATCATCCCGTAGGTACACAAACGAGCAAAAATTCCATGAGACTTTGTCAACTCTTGAAGAGCTCAAGATCCGAGCAGATATGAAGAAACCTAGGCTTGAAGATGCCTTTTGCAAAGATGCTTGTGAAGATTATTCTTATTGTCTCCGAGATGTGATACATAGAAGGGACGCCCTCATCAGAGAAT
Organism: Lathyrus sativus; assembly: GCA_963859935.3. Classification (NCBI taxonomy): domain Eukaryota; kingdom Viridiplantae; phylum Streptophyta; class Magnoliopsida; order Fabales; family Fabaceae; genus Lathyrus; species Lathyrus sativus. The sequence goes on along the minus strand of OZ012739.1, from coordinate 450,410,695 downwards.
TGGTTTCCAGGCCAGACCATCCCGATACGAAGACGATGCTTAAGGAGGCTCAGACCTGAAGCAAGGAGGATGGTTGCTGGGGAGGATTACATTTTGATATGTCTCAGTAGTTTCTTTGCTTTCATATCTTGATTATCACCAGATCTATTGGAAGAGATCAGTACCTTTCTCATTTGTTGCTATGTATTGTCTCAGCTTTACCTGGTATATGAAAAGATTTTTATGGTGTTCTTATCCATCTCTACTATTCTTGTTTTTTGAAACTGGAATCAAGGGGGAGATATCCCTGTAAATACATAGACATGTTTGCATTTTGCATCTTGCATTTTTATTTGCATCGCAGGTGTCTGCAGTGGCCTTTTGTTCTTATCTCTGCTTGGTTTTCTTTAGTAACATGATTGAGGAGTTCCATTTCCACAAATATCAAACTCGAGGGAGTCAGCAAAAAGTAATGCATCAAGTTCAAGCTAAATTGCAGAAAGTCAGAGCTCATATGGCCCAGTTTTTGGAGCTGATGCAGAATGTTGCTAGTGGGTAGGAACAATTAAGAACTATGGTCCAGCCGTTGATAGCATGGGTTGACGAAAAGGGCGTTTTTCATGGAGGATCTAGTGTTATTCCTCCACCAGTTGGCGAGTCTGTTCCACAGGGTATTCCTATTATTGTCATACCTCCGGGCGGAGGTGCTGTGAATGAAAATGGTAATGTTGCTGGTGAGAATGTATGTCTTATGCACAAGGCTGCTGGACCTCATTGGGAAGATCACCAGGATGACGTCTTTTCCATGAAAGATATGGAGGGTGGTGTGCCAACTGAAGCTGACAGAAGGTTTAAACTGATCGAGGAGAAGATGAAGTCTTTCGAGAATTAGAATTCTCTAGGTCTCAATATATAAGATCTTGGTCTAGTTCTTGGGGTCAGGATTCCCCCCAAGTTTAAAGTACCACATTTTGACAAGTACAAATGGACAAACTATCCCAGAGTATACATCCGAGCGTATTTCAGAAAAATGTCTGCGTACTACAATGATGAAAAGCTGTTAATGCATTTTTCCAAAACTGTCTGGAATGAGTGTCTTTTGAATGGTATATGGGGTTGAAGAGAACCCATATCCGCAGCTGGAGAGATCCATGAAACACTCTGCCAGGCATTTGAAACAATTCAGATTCAGGAGAAGCCTTCTATATAAGCGAAAAGCCCATAGGTTTCCATGTCATCGTTCAAGGAAGCCCGTGCTATTGTAGAATCTGGTTCATCTTAGAAGTGGGGCCAATTTCTTAATGTTCCCGTCAAGCAGGACAATTTTGGCCTGGGATACAAACCCTCTAATTCTTCTCAAGACATTCTGAGGTACAGGGGACCTGGTCAATTCACCAGCGGTGGGGTGATATTTGACAGGATTAATTCCATTGAAGATCACGAAGGTGACAGTAACTGTGATATGGATGCCTGGATTTGTCGATGTACTCCCGACCAGAAGCTGTGCAACTGAACTACTGAAGAAGTCATTCATGTTACTGCTACAGAGTAATTTTCATTATTTTGATTATGTTCAGTTGTCATACCCCAAATTTTACCCTTAGATTCACTAATCATTTGCATTTCTTTTTGTTTCATCCTTTCGTTTTAGCTAATCGCTAACCAGTTTGCTTAGTTGTTCATTTTGCAGGTGAGTTGAAAGTGGTCTTGTACGTCTATCAAGTCAGTTTGAATCTACATGGGTATAAAGATCTTAAGGGTTTACAGATTTGTCCTCGATATCAGTCTGAGTCTTAATGTGAGGATTCACATCTCGGTTGCCAAGATTCGGAATTTAGTATAATTAGGATTCTAAGCTCCAAATGTTCAGGGTGTGCAATTTAATGGTAAAATTATGGACTCAGAGGGTTGGAGTCTGAGATGAGTTTATCATTCTTTGGTCGAATTCAAGCTGCTATGAATACCAATTTTAAAGAAAATTCAAGATGCACGCTACATGATATATGTTTCTTCTCTGGTTATGGTTGGGCCAGGATTGAAGGATTGCATCAAATTCATAATGGATATCAGTTGGTTTTAAGTAATCACAATTTTCAGATGGTTCAAATTCGAATTACGAAACCCAAAGTTGTTCATGTTAGGACGTTGGTTTGCAATAAAATTCAAGAGAAACTGAGTTTGGTTTTATTTATTCAAGATTTTGAAATTCACATACATTTTTCAAATCCGAAGTCCATTACAACACTCAGGATTACATAACATTCAAGATTACATTTTTTCTTTGGGTTCATGATTACAGGTTAAAGTTCTAAATCCTAAGACTAAAATGTTCAAGTTCCGTCTTCAAACTCAGTACTTCAAGTTTCAAGCCAGACCTGCAAGAGTAAACAAAAAATGTCAGAAACTTAGAATCATAAACTTAAAATCCTCAGAGTAGTTTCATCATCGGGTTCGGAGGGGCATCAAGATTGCTAGCAAACCTCAATTTTTTTCCAACAGCTTCAGGCCCAAAAATCAGGCAGCATCAGTTCTATTAAAGAAAAAAGAAGAAAAGGATTTTTTGTAGAAAAAGTGATTTTTTCTGTCCAAACAACATCAAAGAAACTCGAAAACGAAAATCCAACAGCCATCAATAAACAGATCCAAATATCAGAAGCAACAAAATCTGAACAACATGCCATCACCATCAATGAGAAAAGAAGATCCGTAAATGAAAATCAGAATATATCATCATCAATAAAAGAACTCCGAAATGGCAAAGATTTTCCCTATCACCATAATCAAATCCAACAACCCAGAAAATCTGAAAATGGTACAAACAGCATCACAACATCATCAATATTCAGATAGGATCCAAAAACGAAGATAAAATTTCCAAATCCGTCTTTAGAAAAATAACAGCCCATGAGTCCGAAAGTAGAGAGAAGAAATAATAAAATCAAATCCAAAAACGAAAAGGAAAAGATTAAAGATCTATGGATCAAATCAAATCGGAAAAAAAAAACTTTTTCAAATCTCCAACCTGTTAAGAAAAACCAAGTATATAAGTAGACGAGGAACAGAGGTCTAGGGGCGACCACAAACCCTAAGACAAAGACCACTACCACAAAATCATCAAAAAAAACATCACAAAATCATACGAAAATCATCATCTGTTAACCGTCACAGATACTTCACCGAAGATCACCGAGAGGCCTTAGACATCGTCATCATCGACCGTAAAATCCGTTTTCAAAACCCAACCGTCAAAACCACAAGATCTAAACACTTCCAGAAAAAACCGAGTGAATATGTAAACCAACGAAACAAACATCAGAACCGGAAGGCTCAGAGACGAAGAAAACCGTCCACATCATCGCCTTCGTCATCATAATCATAGACACATCAAACTAGCAACCGTAAGCTTTTTCTATAACCCTTTTTCGTGTGACTTTTTTTTTCCACAGCAAAGCGTGACAGAAGAAAAAAGCCATGGAAAACGGAAAGAAGAAAAGAGAAATACGAAGAAGAAGAAGGAAACGCACGACCAACAAGGGTGAGAGAGAGGAGAGGATTTTTAGAGAAAACATAGAAGGAAGGGGGTGTCGTGGCTGCCCTTTGTTTTTTTAGGGTTTCAAAAACCCATTTTCCACCCCTTAAACACCGGCCGAGTCGGGTCTGGGGGTAATGATCCAACCCGACCCAATCTCCTTTTATTATTTTTAAATTTGTTTCTGTTTTGTTTTTTCTTCTTGTAATTATTTATTGATAATACTAACCACTAACACTACAAATTTACTAACTATTTTAAAAAAATCTAAAAATCCAAAAAAAAAACATTTTTCTAAATCCTAATTAATTTGACTTTTTTAGAACTTTTAGGTTAATTAATCTTTTGCTAATTATTTCATTTTTCTTAAAAATAAATAAACTTCTTTAATTAATTCAATTCCTCTTTTCAATTTAATCTAATTTCTATTGTCTTTTCAATTTAGATTTAATTTAACATAAAAACATTTAAAAATAAGTAATTTCTAATTTTCCCAATTTCACCAATTAATCTTTCCCTTAATCACCCTTCATCTCCAACATCAATTATCCATGAACCTGTTTGCTAACCTTTTTTTCATAATACATTATCTGACATTATCATTGCTATCCACATATCCTTACGTTTTCAATTATATTTGCTGCTTTGCATTCTCATTTATCCCCTCCAAAGAAAAGGTTACCCTGTTTGACCGCCATGTCAATATCCTTTACCCTCGCCCATCCTAGCCTTAGGGTCTGAGTCGCCGTACTCGTGCTTAGGCGTCTCGCCGTGGACACACCCTTACCTTTTCCCAACCTTAAGACCTTGAGTCGCTGTACTCATGCTTAGGCGTCGCGCCATGGACATACACCCCTTTCATCCTAGCCTTAGGATTAGGAGTCACCACACTCCATGTAAGTTCCCGCCGAGGAATACTTACTTCACCCTTTTCAATTCAAACCTCTACAACGTAGAATCGGATTCTCCACACTCCGCGTAAACACTTCCCTATGAACGTTTACTTCCCCTTGGAACCTTGACCACAATCAAGAGGTTCCTCTTCCTTCCTCTGTGAGGGGAACTACGATTACTCTGATTCCATCCCCTGCCTCGGATACGTAGGCACAAGATGCGAGTCTTGGCGAGTACACTTAGGACTAACCCCTTAGGTCCTTCTCTTTACCTTTAACCCTTAGCATTACCTTTTAGCAGATAACCTTTGCAATAATACATTTTAAACAAGAGTTTCCTGTAGAGTACTACAAAAGTTTAGGATGCTAATACCTTCCCTAAGCTTAACCAACCCCCAAACCTTAGATCTCTCCCCGCATTGTGTTTACGATGCAAAATAGGTTTTTCCTTTCTTCAACCTTTCATACGGATAAATCAAAGACCAGTTGTGAATCAAAATGTGGTTCAAATTAATCAATAATTTGATATCCTATTCTCACCGTAATAGAATATGGCGACTTCACTGGGGAAATATCCTTTTTTAGGGTTATCCCTATCTTGTTTTTTATGCTTGTTATTTGCTATATTATCTGCTTATATATATTTTTGTTGTACCTTTCTTGGGGAATCATTGTTGTGAGATAAGTCCTTCACCATGACTTGAGGGCAATTTATATAGGAAGGCGATATATTCATCGAGGCTTATAGGGAGTGAGTCCCGACCAGGCTGACTTGAGAATCATCGCTCAATTGAGGCCCTCTTGAAAATTAGTATTGCTGAACGAGTAGTTGTGAAAACATTCACTATTTTGGACTGGAGCCTATGATACTGGGGACCGTAGTTACCTAAACAAAACTTTGGCCTTACTAGGACGTAGTGCGATGACTATGAGGGAGTAGTCCCAAAATAGTTGCTACGTGATACTACACTCAAAAGAGGTTCTCTTGAGAATATTATTAACCACCGAGTTAGTCGGGAAATTGATAATATCCGAAAGATGGACTAATGACTTTGGGCACCTCTTTAGAACCCTTGTTCTGCAAGTACAATTAACCCTTAGTACATACCTTTTAGGATGGGTAGACCTTGGCTCCGCTCATGTGCCTCTAACCTAGCACCTTCTTTTGTTTGCTTGTGTGTGTTTGTGCATTGCATTCCAGCATCATGACATTCATGGTTTCAAGGAAATCAACTGTCAATCCTTTGCAAATTAAAAAAAATCTTGAATTCCAAAATCTAAAACTTTTTTAGTTTTCCTAAAAATATTTGCAACTGACCGTTGAAATGCTTGAAACCATTGCATTACATCCTGTTTTTGCATTTGCATTCTCCCTCCGGTTTTCTTATCTTCGATTCTCTTGCCTTCCAATTATGTCACCCTGAGTCCTTTGCACCAATACAACACCAGAGCTCGAGCTCGGAAAAAGATGGCAGAGCAAAATCAAGAGCTTGATCGTGTCAGCAATGAACTCGAAGACCTTCGGGGATGTGTGGGGCGGATTATCGAGATGCTACAGGTTATTAATACAAAGACGGATACTCAACCCACTGTTGTTTTCGAGATTACTAATACTGTTGTGGATCCGTAACCATCTGTTACTACTACAAGTGTACCTCCTTATAGTCTTCCACCTAGTTTTGTGCCTACTCCTGCTGCAATTCCTATTGCTCAACCAGTTTAACCAACTGTTCCTCTGGTTTCTGAAGCTCCTGAAGTGATTCCAACCTTTGCACCAGCTGCTATTCATACTCCTGTGCAACCGTACTTCAATGAACCGATATATGATATCCTTGACATGAAAGAGGATGAAGATGAACGTCATGAAAAACTCCGAGAGAATGTGGAAATTATTGACAAAAGGCTGAGAATGATGGAAGGTGATCAAATCTTTGGTGCTGCTACCAGGGAAGTTTGTCTTGTATCTGGGCTGGTTATTCCTCCGAAGTTCAAAACTCCCACCTTTGACCGTTATGAAGGTGCTACATGCCCGAAGAGTCATCTGATCATGTACTATCGTAAAATGGTTGTTCATGTTTAAAACGACAAGCTGATGATACATTGTTTCAAGGACTTAACTTTGGATCAGTCCCGTATCAAGTGTTTTCAAGATTTATCTGATGCCTTCATCAAATATTACAAATACAATATGGATCTGGCTCCTGATCAAAGACAATTACTGAGTATGTACCAGAAGAGTTCTGAATCATTCAAAGAGTATGCTCAGAGATGGAGAGAGATTTCTTCGCAAGTAGAACCTCCTTTGACCGAAAAAGAGTTAGCTGATTCGTTTGTTGACACTGTTCGTCCAGAAATTTATGAGAGAATGGGTGGTACTAGGACCGCAAATTTCTCTGACATCGTTTCTATTAGGGTGAAAGTTGAATTAGTTCTGAAGAGTGGTAAATGTCAAGTACTGCTAGTAGTTCAAGCTCCAAAGATCATGCAAAGAAACCTTCATTATGTTCTCAGAAGAAGAAAGAAGGTGAAACTAATGTTGTAACTGCAAGTCGACGAAGAAATCCTCCTTGGAAACATCAGCAGAACTATGTTTAACAACCAGGTTATCCTGTTCAGTTTGCTCAACAACCATATGTAGTTGTTGTTACACCTGCCTTTAATCAACAAGTTCCTGCATATCAGCTTGTGCAACCGGCTCCTGTCTATCAGCCTCTGGTCTATCATCAACCTCTTGGTTATCAGCCTGCACAAGCTCCTACCAACTATCAACGAGTGCCCAACGCTCCTGCTTATCAACAACCGATGAATCAGGCACCTCGCCAGAATACTCCCAACATGAGACAGTTCAAGTCATGTCCTCCAATTCCGATGACTTTTATCGAGTTGTACCCTTCATTAGTGCAACAAGGTCTGATTACTACCAGAGCTTTAGGTCCGGCTCCAAATCCTCTGCCAGCCAATTACAACACCACCGCTTATTGTTTATTTCATGAGGGTGCGCCTGACCATGATTTAGAAAGCTGATATGCTCTCAAAAAACCTTATTAGAGAGTTGATGGAAAATAAGATCCTGTCCTTTGGTGATCCTCAACCAAATGTCAAACAATCCTTTTCCAAACCATGGGACCGTTAATGCCATTGATGATCTATCTGATGAAAGCCTTATTCTCGATGTTGCTCAAATCAAGACTCCTCTCCGGGTTTTCCATTCAAAGTTATTTGAAGCCGGTTTAGTGACTGCTTGCCATGATGATTGTGCAATTTGTGGTGTTAGTACCAAGGGATGTTTGGTTGTTCATAATGATATTCAGAGATTGATCAATGATGGTTTCTTACAAGTGGTTAGTGAACTGAAGAAGGATGAAGTGGTTGTGATTGAGCCTGTCTTCAACTTACCAGAACTAAGTGCTAAAGTGCCAATTTTCCATTTGCAAGGGTCAAATTCTGCAGTACCTGTGTTCAATACATCTAAGCCAGTTACTCCTATAGTAAAGTAGTCGAAGCTGGTAATTATTCAGAAGCCAAGTCTGTTTCATTTCAGTGATCCTAAAGTTGAACCCTGGAAGTACGACTTGACCATGATTGACAAAGAATCAGGGAAATTTATTTCGAGGGAAGTTTTGAAGACTGCTAATGAAGATGTGATAGATATAGCTGGGGCAAGCAAGATGACACGAAGTGGTCATATTTATACTCCCCATTTCAATGATGCTTCGCCAAAAGAAACTATTACTACTATTGTGCCAGCCAAAGACAATGATAAAGAAGCAGTTACGAATGATGAAGATGTTGAGTTCTTGAGGATCATCAGAAAGAGCGATTACAAAGCCAGCGATCAACTTCATCAGACTCCTTCCAAGATCTCAATCTTGTCTCTGTTGATGAATTCACCTGCTCATAGAACTGCTCTACATAAGATATTACCTCAAGCTCACGTCGCTCAGGACATTACTACCGGTCAATTTGATAGTGTGATTGCTAATATTACTGCCTGCAATACTCTTAGCTTCAACAAAGAGGAGCTACCAAGAGAAGGTTAGAATCATAATCGTGCTTTGCATGCGTCAGTGAAATTTCAAGAGGATAACTTATCAAGGGTGCTTATGGATATCGGTTCATCTTTGACCGTCCTACCTATCGCATCGTTGCAAAAAAGAGGCCGGCAAACAGACAGAAGAGTCGCCACCGAACGTTATTTATCCCAAAAGAGAGGGAAAGGAAACAATCGAAGAAAACCTGACAAAAAGGTAAAAGACAAGGTCATCACAACCAAATCTTGGGTTCAGGAGTCGGTTATGCAAGGGGAAGGTATGAGCAACCCTCACGTCCGTTGTACTCAAAAGGATCCATACTTGTTGTCTAAATCTATGTGTGAAAACTATCTAAAAGCTACTGCTAAATAGAGGTGAAGAGAAAGGACAGACTCGATAGGACATCGCCGCCCTATGCCTACGTATTCCCTCGTGCGATGGGAAAGTTACATTTAACGTAGTTTAGGAAACTACGGGTGAATGCGGGAAGGTTTCTCGACAAGACATTGCCGTCTTATGCCTATGTAACCTCGTCTGGTATGAGAAATCAGAGCAAATGTAGTTCGGGAAGACACGGCCACTGGTTGGTTCAAGTGTTTTATTGAGTAGGTTAAAAAGGTTTCAAGCAATCCCGAAGGATAAAAAGGTTTGATTTCATTTGTTTGTGTTTTTTATGAGAAGAAGTGAATTAAGTTAGATTTGAAACTCATGTTACACTAAAGACTATGACTTGAGAGCGAATGCGTCACATATCGCCCAAAGGGCATACGCTAAACACTCTAGACAATGTGAGAGGAGGCTCCTCACCTATCATTTATCATGTACTTATAAAGTTATGAGATGAGAAGAGAAGACACAAGACTAAGGGGAACTGATCAAATCTAATGTTATCATGCAATTTAGTCCTAAAGTTAGGATTGAAAAGGGAACTACCTAATGTTATCATGCTTGGATTGAAGGCCTAATGTATCTCCTACTCCCATCTTAAACATAGGGACTAGGAATCCTAAGGGATCATGGCAAAGGAGCACAAGTAAACAAATAGCAATTCAATCGTAGATGAAAAGAGATGAAGGATGAAAGTGACTTAAACAAGTCAATGCAATAAGAGATGCAAACATGAAATGCAAACATAAATGCAACTATGAAAAGACGCAATAAGACTAAAACACAAGAGACTATAACACAAAGAAATGACTTAAAGAAGTCAAGAAGGATGAGATGAATTGGGAGAAGTAGACACCTACAACCATCAACCATCAATCCTCATAAAAGAGGAAAGCTAAGCATAAAACAAGAGTAAAGAATTATGATCAAAGAAATGATGGGAGAAAATGGATAAGGCAACAACCACATGAAGGTTATATCAACCAAACATCCATATTTGATCATACAAAGAGAAGCAAGCAAACAATGCAAGACAAGCACAAATATTCATGACAAGCACAAATATTCATGACAAACTCAAAGTGTATACATCAACACTAAATCATTATGAACATGTGGTAAATCACCTAGGGCAGAAGTGAATCATAAAGGGAATGGTTCAAATTCAAGCTCAAAGCAAAAGGGAATCACAAGCATGATCATGTACAAGTGAAGAACCAAAGTTCTATCATAATCTCAACACTTAGAACAAATGCAAAAGCATGATTCAAATATGACTTGTGACACAAGTTACACATTCAAATGATCAAGAGGTGCTTAAAGGAGGATCACTTATGATCATATCCCAAAGTCTAGGTCAATACTAGCATGTGTAAGCATGGCAAAATATGACTTGGATTTGAAGCAACCATGAAAAATAGAAGACAAATCCAATAAATGCCAAATAAATCAACAAATCAAGATTGATCAATCATAAAACAGCAAGCAAAACCTCATGATCAAAATCAACTCAAAGCACCACCAATCAATTCCAAGAAGGCATGGTGTTCCACCTTATCGAGTATGTGTCGAGGGTCAACAAAAAGGCAATTGAAACCAAATGAAAAATGATCATGGTCAACTCAAATCTACCCTCAAAGATGCCTCAATCCATCACCTAGATGATGGAGTAGATTTGGTCATAGGGGATTTAAAATTGAGGTTGAAATGATCAATCCAAATTAGGGTATACACCATAAAACACATCAAATCTTAAATTCCAGATAAAGTAATAAAATAAGTGGAAAATATAAATAAAAAAGTTGAAAATTAATTAACATGTTGAACTGTCAGGAATTTTTTTTTTGTATTTTTATGAATTAAGGAACTAATTTTAAAAGATTAAAATGAAAGAGTAAATAAAATAAAAGAAATTAAAAAGAACAAGCAAAGGGGGGGGGGGGGGGGGGTATGACCAGCAATAAACAAATACACGGAATTCTTTGTAATCTCAGCTGGGCCTCAAAAATGGAGGTGTGCGTTTCATTAATCTGAGTCATAGTCAAAAGTCACGCGAGAGAAGTCAATCCAATAAACGCGTGACAAATCATAAAGTCAAATGGTCAAAGACAAGCCAACTCAACATCACCTGAAACATAACCAGATGCCGGAACTAGGGCTCCGATCGTCTTCTCCGGCCAGCTCGCCGGAGACCAGTCATCAAATATCGATCGAAAGCTCTTTCCAAGTAGATCATGAATCCACCATTACATTTTGAAAAAAAGTTCTTAAAAAGTAGTGAAAACAAGCCACGATTCTTTGAAAGCGTGAACTGAAATTGCATTAAATAGCCATGAAAACAACCCAAACATTGCCTACATTGCGTAGGACTTCAGATGCACCCATAACGCAACCTATTTGATGCCTAAAATGAGAGATTTGAGTTATGAAAATTACCAAACTGAGTGGTTCCGTTGACCCTTCAAAATGCTTGCAAACTTCTGTTTAATGCTTCTATCCTCCTCCTTTATGCTTGGTGATGATGTTTCTAGCCAAAACTTGTAGCAAAAACCAGTGAAATGCAAGATTCTAAGAATGGAAATATTTGTGAATTTTAGGATGAAGGAGCTCTCTCACGCAACAAATACCCCCTTTTCAGCATTAGGGAAAACTTCTGAGCTTTTATATGAGGGCTTTCATGCATCCATGCAGGCCCATTATGCTTGTTTTGTGTGATTTCACATTTTGCCAAAAATATTCCATTTCACAACACACACGGGTTAGGCACTTTCTCATTCCTTTGGTTAGTAACTCATCCCAATAGGAGTGTGTAGAAAGGAATTTGTGGTATGAATTTGTGAAAAAGTGGTAAGTAATGGAATCAAATGTTGGCTCAAGTAAGGTAACTTGTAGCATGACCACAATATGACATAAAATGATGCCAAGAGTTCAAAAATCAATTCATCTTATGACCTGTAACGGAAGAAAGTCCAAACCATCTCCAAAAATCAATTTCTCACTTTAAAAATGGCTTACGTGATACCAAAAATCATAAAACATCAAATAAATTGGATTCAAGATCATGTTAAGGCCATTGGACACAAGTTTCATGTTGGACAAAATTGGATTTGAGGCCTTGAAGTTCCTGAAATGGACCATTGAAGAAAATGACCTATAATGAAGTTTCCGTAAATACGCTTGCCTTATGGAGACCATAACTTGAGCTACATACATGATAATTAGGACTTCTAAGACTTTTTGGAAAGCTAAGACAATGAAGAACAATTTTCATGTTCACTTGAAAGTGAGTAGAAACTTGATTCCAAGTGAAAAATGCTTTGGAAGTCGGTTGACTTTGAGTTGACATGAATTCTTTTCATCTGATGACACCAACTTGTTGACACCATAACTTGAGTTGCACAAAATAAATGGATGAGTTCTTATACTCAAAATAAAGCTTGAAAGATTATGAAAAAGTCTCATGTTTATGGGAAAATGAGATTGAACTTGTATCATAATGAAAATTGTCCTTGAAGTTAGGCACCAAAGAAGGGGATTTTACACTGAAAATAACTGAAACCCTAATTTAGTAACTCCTTGAACTCCTGAATCTCCTTGATTTGATCTCAACATGACATCCTAGATGTTTCAAGATGACTTCCCATGATCTCAATGGCCTAGAACCATGTCTTGAACCCTCTTAAGTCCACAGTTGAAACCCTAACTCCATATCCTTTGACTGAAGCTCTTGCAGATGAATTGAATGACAATACAAACTCCATAAAGACCCCTCAAGGTATAAATTGAGATTTTGAATCATGTCTTATCCAAAATGGTGAACTCATGAACCTCTGATGACCCTCTGATGATCCTCAAGATAGGAGGTGACACCCATACATAAACCTCTCCTCTTAAGGAGCTTTGAAACTCAAATCTGATGGTAATTAATCCTTGATGTCTTGCAAATGATACCCTTTCTTGAGCTTGAACAAAGAATCCCTCCTCTTGAATGGAAAACACAACACCCCTTGATCCCCTGTAAGAACCAATGTTATGCAAATGCAAAAATGCTAAAATGAAGTGAAACACAAGCCAAGTTAGAAAGAAAAGGTTGGTCGAATTTTTGGGTACAACAGCTGCCCCTATTCAAATGACTTGGACCTGAATGGATGAAAATTGAACGACTTTCAAACATTCAAGGTAAAAGGTGGTTGAATATAAAAGAAACCAAAAATTTGCCAACTGCAAAATAGCAAACTGTAGAATTATCCACCGGAGTGGGAAAAGAATCACTGGAGAAACCATATCTGAAAGTTGTAGGAAAGTGAACTAACCCGCCACCAATTACAAAGCATCGACACGCATTCGGAAAAAACATCTGCTAATATGCACGCAACGACACTAAGTCGGCTCGACACTCGATCGGTAAAACATCTGCTAAACAAAGCAAGCAACGACACTAAGTCGGCTCGACACGCAATCGGTAACATCTGCTATCCAAAGCAAGCATCCATTAATTAAAACAGGAAACGAACCCTAAGGCCGGCTCAACACGTAATTAGTAACATCTTCTATCCAAAACAGGCATCCATTCATTAAAATAGGCAACGAACCCTAAGGTCGGCTCAATACAAAGTTGGTAACATCTGATTTCATAATCAGGCATCTGTTAAATAAAAACAGGCTCAGCCTCGGCTGGTAAAAACAGCTGCTACGCAAGCAGGCTCGGCATCCATCGATAAAACATTGGCTAATTAAAGCAGGCAATGACACTAAGTTGGCTCGACATGCAGTCAGTAATAGAATTCACAATCTGAAGGAGAATTCTGCTGGGGAAGAATGAACTTAACCAAATAAACTCTGTTGGGGAGAAAATGATAAGATGAACACATCTGTCAAAGATTTTTTTGCTGGGGTCTGGATACTGCACAGGCTCATGAAATACACCGATATCTGCTGGAGATACATCTGAAAACAAGAGGTGACAACCTGGATTATGTTTCTAATGCGTATGTTTGAGAATGGTATAATGCTCTATACGAAATGGAAATGCTACGCGTTTGGGAGGATGCGATGCACAATGCAAATGCCAAGGAACCACTTCAGCGAAATAAATGTTGAAGAGACGAAGCCAAATCCGCTGGGGATGACTAAGTACCAAGTACGATTGGACTTATGCTAAGAAAACAAGCCCTGGATGGCCTCCAAGAAAAGAACTCTCCTGGGTAAAATTGTTCTACTGAGAACAAAATCCACTCCGCTGAGGAAAATGCCCCGAACGGCCTTCTAGAATACAACTCTTATGGGTGAACAAAACCGCTGCTGGGGAATTGAGTCTACCCTGCCAAGGTCTCCATTCTACTGGAGATTAAATCCAATCTACAAGGGATTAAGAATAAGATTTAATGGGAAGTTATCCCAAACTCTCTCTGCTGAGGTTTAGAGTACAATTCTCTGGGGACAATCCCACTCTGCGGAGAAGAAACCTACTATGGCGACTCCACTAGGGATTAGGAATGAAGATTGATTGGGAAATGTCCCAAGAAACTTACTTTGAAGGATACCAATAACCAATTGGGTTCTGCTGCGGAAAATGCCCTGAATGGCCTTCCAGAAATAACATTCAAGGGACAGTTCCAATCTGCAGGGGAAGAAAATCCACTCTGAGGGGAATTAAGAAAGACAATATTTCTGCTGGGGATAAAATCCGCTCTGAAGTGGATTTAGATAAATAAACATTGGGAACACATCCTAAAATCTCGCAGTGAAGAATACCAATAACCACCGGACTCTGCCGCGGAAGACGTCTTCACCGGGGAATACTCATTGAGGGAATCAACACCAACCTCTGCTTGGAGAAATGAGAATAAACTCAACAATATAAATCTCTTCTTGGGGAATTGAGAATCATCAACATCAACCTCTGCTTCGGGAATTGAGTCTTAGACTTTGTGGGGAAAGCGACACTGAATTCGTCCCACTACTGGGGGAACGGTCCCAAATCTATCTGCCAAGGGATAGGTGTACACCACTGGCGAGGAACCTCGATCTAGACCCACTAAGGATAAGTGCAATCTCAACCTGCTGGGGGAGAAACTAGTCTTAAATTGCATATCATCGCTCGTGAGATACTTCTGATCTGACACCTACACCTTGTGGGGATAGAGACATGGTGACTCCACTGGGGATACACCTCTGAAATAAATCTCAATGATGAGAGCCCTGCAAATGACAAACAAATAATGTGACCTGTATGTAATAAAGGATATCTCGGTCATCGTCCATGAAAATATTCAAGCAAATTAATGTTTAAAGTACGATTAGTAATGCCCCAAAAGTTTATGTATGCAAAGTTTTATCAAAACGCCAGACGTCTTTTGCAAACAAATAGTAAAAGCTAAAACAAGAAAAGAAAGCTTTCTGGATAATATACTCATTGATTGAAAGTGGCCTTTAAATAGGTAGATTTACTTCAGATGCAACTCCTGAAAAGAGAAAGTTGCACAAAAAGTACAGAAATGCAACAAATGTATACAAACGTCGCCAATGTGGCACAGACAACCACCATGTGTCGATTCGACTATGACTCACACGATTTCAATGCTTTCTCCAATGCTTCGTCCTCTGAAAAGACTAACTTGTTAACCCTCTGGTCCTTCAAGAATCAATTGTGCTCATGGGATCAGATGCATACCGCAGCCGTTTGCTTTTAAATCCCTAACTTTTTCCTGAATCTCCCTTTCGGGTTTTCAATTCACCGGGATATCCATTTTTGCCGAAGTCGCCTTTTTAGGTTTTCAACTTTGCGGGTTTACATTCTTTTTCTTTTTTGTCCCTAATTTTTGCCTGAACCCATCCTTTATATGGTTCGCTGGGATGCCCCATTTTTGCCTGGATTCTCTTTTTATTCACAGCGGGTCTGTTCTTAAGCAATGTATTTTTTGACTATGTCTGCATTCACAGGGGACGTAAAATCTTCGCAATCCATAGTTGAAAGTAGTAAAGCTCCTCCAGAGAAGACTTTTCTTACCACATATGGACCTTCGTAGTTGGGAGTCCATTTGCCCCTGTGATCTGTCTGTGGATGGAGGATCCACTTCAACACTAAATCACCTGCCTGAAATCTCCGAGGGTGCACCTTCTGATTGAGAGCTTTCTTCATTCTGCTCTGATATAGTCGGCCATGGGCGATAGCTGCCAACCTCTTCTCGTCAATCAGGATGGATTGATTCAATCTGGTCTTTACCCATTCTGCCTCGTCAAGCTTCACATCAACCAACACCCTCAGGGAACGAATCTCGACTTCCAATGGTAGGACAGCTTTCATACCATACACTAGCGAGAAAGGAGTTGCCCCAGTTGAAGTGCTTACCAAGGTACGATAGCCGTGAAGAACAAAGGGAAACATCTTGTGCCAATCCTTGTAGGTAACTACCATCTTCTCCACAATCTTCTTAATGTTCTTATTGGCTGCCTCAACAGCACCATTCATCTTCGGACGATAAGGGGAAGGGTTGTGATATTCGATCTTAAAACTTTGGCACAGTTCCTTCATCATCTTGTAGTTCAAATTCAATCCATTATAAGTAATGATTCGTTCTGGCACTCTATAACGACAAATGATGTCCTTTTTGATAAATCGAGCCCCGACCTGCCTGGTCACGTTGGCAAAAGAAGCTGCTTCAACCCACTTAGTGAAATAGTCAATTGCAACTAAGATGAAGCATTTTCCGTTGGAGGCAGTCAGTTCAATCTGACCGATCATATCAATGCCCCACATAGCAAAGGGCCAAGGAGACGCTATGACATTCAGAGCACTTGGCGGTACATGCATCTTGTCAGCGTAAATCTGGCATTTATGGCACTTTTTGGCGTACTTGAAACAATCAGATTCCATGCTCATCTAATAGTAGCCTGCCCTCAATAATTTCTAAGACATTGCATGTCCGCCTGCATGCGTACTGAAGGAACCCTCATGGACTTCTTCCATTAGCAAACCTGCTTCATTTTTGTCCACACATCTCAACAACACCAAGTCGAAGTTTCTTCTATAATGCACAATGTCCTTGTTCAGATATAAGTTTCTCGACAATCTTCTCAAGGTCTTCCTATCTGGCGGATACTCCTGATTCTTGAGAAAGTTTTTGATATCGTAATACCACGGCCTCCCATTAGATGCTTCCTCTACTGCGAATATGAAAGCCAGTCTATCGAGGCGTGAGATAGTAATCCTTGGAGCATCATACCAATTATTTACCTTGTACATCGAGGATAAGGTTGCCAAAGCATCTGCCATCTGATTCTCGGCCCTTGGCACATGATGAAACTCCACTCTGTCGAAGAAAAGTAAAAACCTCCTGGCATAACTCATGTAAGGAACCAGGTTGGGCTGACGAGTCTCCCACTCTCCTTTAATCTGATTAATGACCAAAGCTAATTCACCATATACATCAAGGTTCTTGATTCTCCAATCAATGGCTTCCTCAATACCCATGATGCATGCTTCATACTCAACTTCGTTTTTGCTGCAGGCGAACGGTAAACGACGGTAAACGGTATGTGGGAGCCGTGAGGCGTTGTAATGATTTCCCCAATTCCGCTGCCATAAGAGTTAACAACACCGTCAAAACTCATCTTCCACTCGGAGCCTATCTCGGGACCTTCGTCAGGTAACGGCTCGTCACAATCCTTCATTTTCAGAAACATGATGTCCTCATCAGGAAATTCAAACTTCATCGGTTGATAATCTTCAATCGGTTGCTCTGCAAGGTATTTTGACAAAACAATTCCCTTAATGGCCTTTTGGGAAAATACTGAATATCGTATTCTGTCAGGATCATATGCCACCTAGCAATTCTTCCTGAAAGCGCCTGCTTCTCGAACACATATTTGATCAGATCCATCTTCGAAATGAGCATGGTTGTGTGATTCAACATGAACTGTCTTAGACGTTTGGTTGCCCAAGCAAGTGCACAACAAGTCTTTTCTAACATTGAGTATCTGGACTCACAATCTGTGAACTTCTTACTCAAGTAATAGATAGCATGTTCTTTTCTGCCCGTCTCATCGTGTTGACCGAGAACAAAACCCATGGAGTTCTCAAGAACCGTCAAGTACATTATCAAAGGTCTCCCTGCCAATGGAGGCATCAATATCGGAGGTTCCTGCAAGTATTCTTTTATTTTTTCAAATGCTCTTTGGCAATTTTCATTCCAGACAACCGCCTGATATTTCTTTAACAGCTTGAACAATGGTTCACAGGTGGATGTTAGGTGAGATATGAACCTTGCAATGTAGTTCAATCTCCCTAGAAAACCACGAACCTCTTTTTCTGTTTTCAGCGCTGGCATTTCCTGTATCGCTTTTATCTTTGCAGGATCAACCTCGATTCCTTTTTCACTAACTATGAACCCCAATAGCTTTCCTGACCTTACACCAAAAGTGCACTTGTTCAGATTCAACCTCAATCTGAATTTCCTCAACCTTTCAAACAACTTCAAAAGATTAACCAAATGCTCTTCCCCCGTTTGTGACTTTGCAATCATGTCATCAACATAAACCTCAATCTCATGATGAATCATATCATGAAATAAAGTCACCATCTCCCGCTGATAGGTTGCCCCTCCATTTTTCAATCCAAAGGGCATGACCTTATAGTAAAAAGTTCCCCACGGTGTGATAAAGGTTATTTTCTCCGTGTCTTCTAGGGCCATCTTGATTTGGTTATACCTCGAGAAGCCGTCCATGAAGGAAAACGCAGAATGTTGAGCAGTATTGTCAACTAGCACATCAATGTGGGGGAGTGGAAAATCATCTTTCAGGCTTGCTCTGTTCAAGTCCATGTAATAGACATACATTCTGACCTTTCCATCCTTCTTAGGTACATAAACGATGTTAGCGACCCACGGAGGGTAATTCGTAAAAACAAGAAAACTGGCATCCAATTGCTTCTAGACCTCTTCCTTAATCTTAACTGCCATATATGGTCTAGTTCTTCTCAATTTTTACTTTACAGGTGGAAACTCTTCTCGAAGAGGTAGACAATGAACCACTATATCTGTATCCAGTCCTGGCATATCCTCGTATGACCAAGCGAAGATGTCTCTATACTCTCAGAGCATCTCTACCAGTCTTCTCTTGACATCATCTTGCAACGCGGCCCCTATCCTAACTTCCTTCTTATCTTCCTCTGTACCCAGGTTGACGACTTCAATCTCTTCTTGATGAGGCAGAATGACCCTCTTTTCTTGTCTCAGCAGTCTGGTAAGCTCTTCAGGCTGGTCTTCGTCTTCATCAATCTCTTCTCCGGCTTGAAAGATCGGATTATCAAAGTCAAAACGAGTCATAGATGAATCTGGAGTAGTGGCATCTGGAATGTGAAACCTGCATGATGACGTTTGATTCTTAAAATGATAGGCAAACAAGCACACACCACATTGCCATTTTATTGTCAAAAATAAAAGTAGAAAAACAGGGATCAAAACATTTGAATGCATAAATACGCCTTTTGATTAATGATAAAAACAGAGTCCAAACATATATAAATAAGGGCCCTACAAAAGCAAACCACTACATCCTGGACAAAACTCAGGGCCACACATAATCAAAACAGATAAATTACTCTTCAAATGAAACTTGAACGACTTTCTCGATGGTCCAACTGCACAAGCTTTGGCCAGGAACACACGGCTGAATTAACGCATCCATATCACAGTCATTGTCTCCTTCGTCTTCACACACGGAATTGATTCTGTCAAAGATGACCCCACCGCTGGTAAACTGCACCGATCCTCTATACTTTGGAGCACTCTGCGAGGAGGAAGCTAGGCTGTTTCCCAAACTAAATTTGTCCTTCTTGTTGAGAATAATGAGCACTTGGCCCCATCCTTGTGAAGAACTAGACTCCACCACAACTCGGGATTCTCTGAAAGAAGACATGGAAATCTCAGGAGTACTGTACACAATAGAAGGTTTCTCTTTAACCTGAACAACTTCAAATGCCTGGCACAAGGTTTCGTGGATCTCCCTATCCACCTCTACATATTTGAAGGATGATAGATGGATGATCATTATATCTTCTTCACCACATACGGTGACAATATTCCCTCCAACCATGTATTTTAGCTTTTGATGCAAGGTCGATGTAATTGCGCCTACAGAACGAATCCGGGGTCGATCGAGCAGACAACTGTACACGGGATGAATGTCCATAATGTAAAAGACAGCGTTGAAAGTTTCCGGACCTACCTAAATAGGGAGGGTAACTTCACCAAAAACCAATCTTCTTGTTCCATCAAATGCTCTAACAACAAGATCGTTAGGAGTACAGATCACACCTTGGGTTTCCAACTTCATTAAAGCTTTCTTAGGCAACACGTTGAGTGATGACCCAGTATCGACCAAGACATGTGGCAAGACAACTCCTCTGCATTCAATAGAGATGTGCAAGGCATGGTTATGATTTCTTCCCGCGGGAGTTAAATTTAGATTTGTGAACCCCAAGCCATTGCCAGCATTCAAGTGGGCTACAACCCCTTCAAGTTGATTTACTGAAATCTCCTACGGCACGTAAGTTGTGTTTAGAATCCTTAACAAGGAATTTCTGTGTGCCTCCAAGCATAATAACAGAGATAAAATTCATGTTTTGGATGGAGTCTCCTGCAGATGATCAACAATCTTATAGTCGCTATTTCGAATAAGATGCATGAATTCTTCGGCGTCTTTCATCAGAGACTCTTTTTCCCCTTGCTGTGAACTTTCTTCCACTACTGCCTTTCCTTTTCCTTTATCAGGCCTCTCCATATTAACCTATGGAGGTGAAAACACCCTACCACTTCTTGTTATACCTTCGGTTCTAGCCAAATTGTCAACGGAAGACCCTTCAGACGACGTTCCCATCAACTCTTGCTTCTGGCCGTTACAAAACACCTCTGCCCCATAATTCCATAGGATGGCCTTGGTACTTTCGTATGGCACCTGTCCAGCTTTAGTGATTATCACAAGAGCTTGCCTCGAAGGCGCTGATATATTAATAGTCCTAAAAGGGATCGAGATCATGGCGATCTCATCCCGCTCCTGATTAATTACCTTCACATCTTTTCTTTCTTCAATCCTGTCAAACTGCAATACACCTTCCGTCATCAGACATTTAATGTGATTCCTTAGATCTTCACAATCCTCAGGGTGAGCAATACAACCTACACAAATTTCCATACAACCTGGAAAAACTCCGCCTTTCAACAACCTACTTTTAACAAAGCTCAAGGGTGTTCTCAACTCAGCCATGTCAATTATTAAATTCAGCTCTTCGACTTCAATAATGGTGTTAACTCCGGCCGCTCCATGATTAGGGATCGGGTTCTGAACCACATTAGGAGCATCATTGGTGAAGTTAATTTCCTTGCTGTCAAGGAGGTCTTGCACCCTATTCTTGAAAGCCTTGCAATTATCTATGTTGTGACCTGGAGCGCTTGAATGAAAGTCGCATCTGGCATTAGCCTCATAACCCGGAGGTGGCACATGTGTGAGAGGTGCCAATATTCTCTTTTGAATCAACTGAAGTTGAGAATACGACATAGGTGGTGTTTCAAACTACCTATTCATTGTTCTTCCTCAGTCTTGAAATCGGCGTGGTGCATAATTCTGTTGTTGTTGTTGTTGAGGTGCTGTAGGTATAGTGATGCTTGCAACCTGTGGCTGTTGCTGAGGCTGAAATTGTTGTTGGCGCTGAGCCCTGTTCTTGTTTCTTTTCCTGAAACCTCAAACTAAATTTGTATCACCTTCCCTCTTCTTAGATTTACCAAAAGTATTTCTCCCTCTACCAGATGTGGATCCTTCTCCTACTTGAATCTTACCTAACTTGATACCATTCTCAACCCTCTCACCAGTAATAATCAAACCTGAGAAATTGCCAGACATGTTTCCAATCAACTTTTCATAATAAAATCCTGGAAACGCTGCCACAAACATATCAATGAGCTCCCTTTCCACCATTGGAGGCTGAACTCTCGCAGCTAGTTCACGCCACCTTTGGCCATACTCTTTAAAACCCTCGTTACTCATTTGAGAAAGATTTTGCAACTGAACTCGGTTCGGCTCCAAGTAGTTATTGTACTGATAATGATGGACGAAGGCCTCTCCAAGATCCCTCCAGCTTTTGATATTGGTCTCCTCAAGACCCACGTACCATTCCAAAGAAGGGCCAGACAAACTGTCTGGGAAAAAGTGCATCAACAACTTTTCATCGTCTGAGTAGGAAGACATCTTCCTGTAGTATGATTAGAGGTGTAATCTAGTACAAGTCGTCCCTTTGTACTTATCAAATTCAGGCACTTTGGACTTTGGTGGGAATCTTCAAACCCGGAATCAGCCCCAAGTTAGACATATCAAGCCCTAGACAGTTCTGATTCTCCAGATTCTTCATCTTCTCCTCGATCATTTTAAACCTCTTATATGCATCAGTCTGCAAGCCTACACCCAGATCTCCCAGAGAGAAAACATCATCTTGTTCATCCTCCTCTCACTGAGGACCTGCTGCCCCATGTGTAACGCACGCTGCTCTTGGTATGTGAACTCCTGGTTGATGGCCTCCGCCCGGAGGAATGATAATAGTAGGAATAACATTAGCCTGAGGAGTGCCATTATCAGCTGGGGGAGGAACGAAAGTGGTCCCACTATGCAAAAATTCGCTACCATCCACCCTAGCAATCAAAGGTTGGACAAGTGTTCTGAGTTGCTTGACCATTAGCAACCCCTTGCATAAGATCCATGAACTTAGCCATACGGTCCCTGAACTCTTGCAATTCAAGCTGAATCTGATCCATAGCTTTCTGCTGATTCCCTCTAGTCAAGTAAATGTGAGGCGTCCAGTCTGCTATCCTGAAACAATGCTGAGAGAAAAACCACAGAGATAAGGTTAACGGAACCAGAACACCTGCAATGCAATATGATAATGATGCAAAATGCAAGCATGTAAATATGATTTAGGGAAATTCTCCCCTTGATTCTAGTTCCACGAAAGAAGCAACAGAAGGAGGAAGAACCACAGATAGGACCACAAAATCCCTCTCATAAATAAAATGAGGATAAGAGTCAGCATAAACAACATATCACAAAGGAAAACAAAAAAGTCATCAATACGACCTCAACCAACAAGCCTGGTGATGGTCGAAATACAAGATAATAACTAATACAGAATAACAAAGGAAAACTGCATCAAGTACGGCAACGAGTCTGGAACTTTTCTAACAACTTCATCGTATCCGGATGCTCAGGTTGTGCAACCAACGCCTGAATAAGCAACGCTCTCCTGATAATAACATCCTCTAAGTCTTGAGCATACTCTTCCCAAGCACCTTCCTCGAAAGCGTCTTCAAGTCAGGCTTCTTCAACTCTGCTCTCATCTTGTATTCTTCAAATGTTGCAAGAGCTTCTCGTAGCTTATGGTCACTCTCGTACTAACGAGATTATTCAACTGGATCTTTTTCATCTTTAATCCAAAGTTGAGTCTTCAACCTAACAATCTGCTAATGGAGCTCATTCTCTCTTTCGTTGTTATTGGTCAAAATAGCATTCCACTGAGCGTTGAACTTAGATATCTCCAAGCGTGCTCTTTCCAACTCTTTCTTTTTGTCCTTGAGGATATTTCTAGTGCTCTTCATATCTTGCCCTACACGTTCTCAGGCACGAATTTCTTCAGTCAATTCTCTCCCCATTTTGTTCAGAGTATCTGTATTCATCTTGGACAAGTAAGCTGCTTCATTCTTTTCACTCTTCAGTTGAATAATTTCCTTTTCCAGCTCTTCATTGGCTTTGCGTAGCGCTTCTTTGTCAGCACACAGCTAGTTATACTTCTGTATATCAACTGTTGTTGGTTTTTCAACCACCAAAGGATATAAAGGCTCTCGAACTGGAAACGGTAACAACAACCTCTCAACCCTCTCTTGGATCCACTCAACATATGGTCCATAGGCTCTACAGTCCCATTTACCCAAAGAAGATCTTCCTCTCCGGTGGACTCTTCCCTAAGCTTTCTCCAATTTGGACAAAGTCTCACTGTCAACTGATCCTGTGAAATACAGAGATTCCTGCATTTCCTCCTCCCTCGGGGGTCCTTTTAAAGCATATCCAAATTGTCGAACAGCGAGAGCAGGATTGTAATTGACGCCACCTTTCCTTCCTATCAGAGGAACATTGGGAGAGTTTCCACAACTGTAGATAATCTCACTCCCAAGCAGGACTCTGTTAAACCAAACAATATTCTCTGACGTCAAGCCCATGATCCTCTCTGACCAATCAATTCTGTCTGCAGTATCAACAAAAGGTCCAACCTTAGGAAGATGATCTACAAACCATCTGTAGAGAAGTGGCGCACAGTAGGAGACATTCTTTGCTCTTCTATTCTCATTATTGTAGTGAACAGAATGGTATACATCTCCTAAGAGTGTAGGCACAAGATTCTTAGAAGCGAAGATATGGAAGGCATCCAAATCAATGAAGTTAGGGATATTAAGGAACAATATTATGCCATAGATGCAGAGAGCCAAAATAGCGTTGAACACCACCCAGAAACCCTCCTTTGCAAAGTGTTGAGCTTTACTCACCAAGAACGATAGTGGGAAACCAGCGACTCCATTTCTCCATACCATCTTACTATCCAACTCAGAGACATCCAGATGAAGAGCACCAATTAGCTTGGTCAAATCAGGTTTTGCTTCAGAGTGAAAGAAAGGCACCTGCTCTAGGATTGGAACTCCTATCAATATAGCAAACTCCTCCAAGGTTGGCATCAAAACATATCCTGGGAATGTGAAGCGGCACAACCGTGGATTATAAAATTGTAGCAGAGTGTGAATACCTCCCAACTCATATCTTGACATTTTGCAAACATAGCTCAGGATCTTCCCAAAGTCTTTCCTGAAATCCTCCATGACACTGTGATCAGTTACAATAATGAGACTAAGCAAAAGCCCTATCTATGGCGTTAGGAACTTGTAGACGATAGTCCTCCTGAAACCAGGCTCCACACTAATGGTGGATTAGATTACTAGAATCAAAGGGAAAATATGCACCTGAAACACAAATAGATGCAAATGTTAAAATGCATATGAAGATACAAATGCAAACAAAGGATCAAGATTGTTTTTGTGCTGGCTGAGCTGAACCAAAATTTTGCCTCGGCGAGAAAACACCAGAACATCAGAACCAACATATGGGACCCACATTATCAAAGATCAAAGGTCCACACTAATAAAAAATCCAGGTAGGTTGAAGGTCAAGTTTCCTGCACAACCCCCCCCCCCCCCCCACTCACAAGGTATATACCTAATCTGATAAGGTACGACATCCTATGCGGTCATCAGCGTCACAAACTTTCGAGAAACGATGATACGTTCACCATTTCTGGTTTGGCATCATATTCAAACGAAACACCTCACTTAACTGACTCCTAAATGACCGATCTCCAGAGTCGACAACTCTCAAATCCAACATCCTCTCAATTGTCTGAAATAGACTGGAAAGGTAGTCGTCAAAGAAAATCTCATCTGAACGCGAATTTCATGAGGACTAATGTATGCCAAATGTATAGGTCCATCATTACTTTCCACACTAATTTTATGTGTATCCTCAAGCCTGGGTATTGGGCTTATCTCTCAACGGACCAGTCCCACCCAACAACACAGTAATAACATGATAATAAAGTGCGGGAAATAAAATGCAAATGCAAAGCTGAACAAATACAACACATATGCACATAAATACACACCCATAAATAAAAACCCACAAGCGCTAGGATTGACTCACATAGGGGATGGGACAAGTCCCCAACAGAGTCGCCAGGTGTCGCATCGCTGCGAAAAAGAGGTCGACAAACAAACAGAAGAGTCGCCACCGAACGTTATTTATCCCAAAAGAGAGGGAAAGGAAACGATCGAAGAAAACCTGACAAAAAGGGAAAAGACAAGGTCATCGCAACCAAATCTTGGGTTCGGGAGTCGGTTATGCAAGGGGAAGGCATGAGCACCCGTCAAGTATATTGTACTCAAAGGGATCCATGCTTGTTATCTAAATCTATGGGTGAAAACTATCTGAAAGCTACTGCTAAACAGGGGTGAAGAGAAATGACAGACTCGATAGGACATCTCTGCCCTATGCATACGTATTCCCTCGTGCAATGGGAAAGTCAGAGTCAACGTAGTTCGGGAAACTACAGATGAAAGGGGGAAGGTTTCTCGCCAAGACATCATCGTCTTGTGCCTACGTATCCTCATCTATTAAAAGAAATCAGAGAAAACGTAGTTCGGGAAGACACGACCACTGGTTGGTTCAAGTGTTTTACTAAGTAGGGTTAAACCGTCGTTCTAGCAGTTAGGGACGACGCATGTTTTCGGTAGAACAAAAACTTAACACACTCTTTCTAAAAATGAGTTTGCAAACTGTCCTGAAGGATAAAAAGGTTTGATTTCATTTGTTTGTGTTTTTTATGAGAAAAAGTGAATTGAGTTAGATTTGAAACTCATGTTGCACTAAAGACTATGACTTGAGAGCGAATGCGTCGCATATCGCCCAAATAGCATACGCTAAACACTCTAGACAGTGTGAGAGGAGGCCCCCTATCATTTCTCATGTACTTAAGGCTCGTTGCGTACAACATTTATTATCCTTTATTAAGTGTCTTATTAAGTTATGAGAAGAGAAGAGAAGACACAAGACTAAGGGGAACTGATCAACCCTAATGTTATCATGCAATTTAGTCCTAAAGTTGGGATTTAAAAGGGAACTACCTAATCTTATCATGCTTGGATTGAAGGCCTAATGTCTCTCATACTCCCAACTTAAACAGAGGGACTAGGAATCCTAAGGGATCATGGCAAAAGAGCACAAGTAAACACATAGCAATTCAATCATAGATGAAAAGAGATGAAGGATGAAAGTGAGTTAAACAAGTCGATGCAATAAGAAATGCAAACATGAAATGCAAACATAAATGCAAGTATGAAAAGACGCAATAAAACTAAAAAACAAGAGACTATAACACAAAGAAATGACTTAAAGAAGTCAAGAAGGATGAGATGAATTGGGAGAAGTAGACTCCTACAACCATCAACCATCAATCATCACAAAAGAGGAATGCTAAGCATAAAACAAGAGTAAAGAAGTATGATTAAAGAAATAATGGGAGAAAGAGGATAAGGTAGGAACCACATGAAGGTTATATCAACCAAACATCCACATTTGATCATACAAAGAGAAGCAAGCAAACAATGCAAGACAAGCACAAATGTTCATGACAAACTCAAAGTGTATACATTAGCACTAAATCATTATGAACATGAGGTAAATCACCTAGGGCAGAAGTGAATCATAAAGGGAATGGTTCAAATTCAAGCTCAAAGCAAAAGGGAATCATAAGCATGATCATGTACAAGTAAAGAACCAAAGTTCTATCATAATCTCAACACTTAGAACAAGTTGAAAAACATGATTCAAAGATGACTTGTGACACAAGTTACACATTCAAATGACCCCTAACAACTAAGGCAGCACCTCAAGCATGTTGTAAAGATGTGAAAAAGCTCAAGAGGTGCTTAAAGGATCACTTATGATCATATCTCAAAGTCTAGGTCAAGACTAGCATGTGTAAGCATGACAAAAGATGACTTGGATTTGAAGTAACCATGAAAAATAGAAGACAAACCCAATAAATGACAAATAAACCAAAAAATCAAGATTGATCAATCATAAAACAACAAGCAAAACCTCATGATGAAAATCAACTCAAAGCACCACCAAATAATTCCAAGAAGGCATGGTGTTCCACCTTATCGAGTATGTCTTGAGGGTCAACAAAAAGGCAATTGAAACCAAATGAAAAATGATCATGGTCAACTCAAATTTATCCTCAAAGATGCCTCAATCCATCACCAAAATGGTGGAGAAGATTTGGTCATAAGGGGTATGACCAACAATAACCAAATACACTGAATTCTTTGTAATCTTGCCTGGGCCTCAAAAATGGAGTTGTGGAAAGTAATTAGGACTAAGCCCAAATCACAACAGCCATCAGACTTAATGAAACTCTGCGTTTCATTAATTTGAGTCATAGTCAAAAGCCATGTGAGCGAAGTCAATCCAATAAACGCGTGACAAGTCATTAAGTCAAATGGTCCAAGACAAGCCAACTCAGCATCACTTGAAACATAACCATACGCCGGAGCTAGGGCTCCGGTCATCTTCTCCAGCTAGCTCATCGGAGACCAGTCATCAAATCACAATAAAAATGGAAAATACTGGTACCAATCGATATCTCTTTCCAAGTAGTTCACGAATCCACCATTACATTTTGAAAAAGGTTCTTAAAAAGTAGTGAAAACAAGCCATGATTCTTTGAAAGCATGAACTGAAATTGCATTAAACATTGTGAAAACAACACAAATATTTCCTACACTGTGTAGGACTTCAGATGCACCCAGAACGCAACCTATTTGATGCCTAAAATGAGAGATTTAAGTTGTGAAAATTACCAAACGGAGTGGTTCCATTGACCCTTCAAAATGCTTGCAAACTTCTGTTTAATGCTTTTATCCTCCTCCTTGATGCTTGGTGAAATGCAAAAACCAGTGAAATGCAAGACTCGAAGAATGGAAATATTTGTGAATTTTGGGATGAAGGAGCTCTCTCACGCAGCAAACACACCTTTTTCAGGATTAAGGCAAACTTCTGAGCTTTTATATGAGGGCTTTCATGCATCCATGCAGGCCCATGATTCTTGTTTTGTGTGATTTCACATTTTTCCAAATATATTCCATTTCACAACACAAACGGGTTAGGCACTTTCTCATTCCTTTGGTTAGCAACTCAGCACAATAGGAGTTTGTAGAAAGGAATTGTGTGTTTTTTAGCCATGTAGCGTAAGGTTGTACCAAGTTTTGATTCATGACTTTTATGGTATGAATTTGTGAAAAAATGGTAAGTAATGGAATCAAATGTCGTCTCAAATAAGGTAACTTGTAGCATGACCATAATATGACACTAAAATGATGCCAATAGTTCAAAAATCAAGTCATCTTATGACTTGTAATGGAAGAAAGTCCAAACCATATCCA
Source organism: Lathyrus sativus (assembly GCA_963859935.3). Lineage (NCBI taxonomy): Eukaryota > Viridiplantae > Streptophyta > Magnoliopsida > Fabales > Fabaceae > Lathyrus > Lathyrus sativus. Next base: position 450,381,792 of record OZ012739.1, on the reverse strand, counting down.
AAAATCATTTTCTCACTTTCAAAATGGCTTAAGTGATACCACAAATCATAAAACATTATGTAAATTGGATTCAAGATGATGTTAAGGCCATTGGACACAAGTTTCATGTTGGACAAAATTGGATTTGAGGCCTTGAAGTTCATGAAATGGACCTTTAAAGAAAATGGTCTATAATGAAGTTTCCAAAAATACCCTTGCCTTGTGGAGACCATATCTTGAGTTCCATACATGAGAATGAGGACTTCTTGGAATTTTTGGAAATCTAAGACAATAATGAACAACTTTTATGTTCTTTTGAAAGTGAGGAGAAACTTGATTCCAAGTGAAAAATGCTTTGGAAGTGGGTTGACTTTGAGTTGACCAGAATTCTTTTCATCTGATGACACCAACTTGTTGAAACCATAACTTGAGGTGTACAAGCTCAATGGATGAGTTCCTGTACTCAAAAGAAATCTTGAAAGATGATGAACAAGTCTCATGTTTATGGGAAAAGGAGATTGAACTTGTATCATAATGAAAATTGTCCTTGCAGTTAGGCACCAAAGAAGGGGATTTTACACTGAAATCAACTGAAACCCAAATTTAGTAACTCCTTGAACTCCTGAATCTCCTTGATTTGATCTCAATATGACATCTTATATGTTTCAAGATGACTTCCGATGACCTCAATGGCCCAAAACCAAGTCTTGAACCCTCTCAAGTCCACAGTTGACCTAAGGTTGACCAGATGAAACCCTAACTCCATATCATTTGACTGAAGCTCTTCCAGATGAATTGAATGACCATAAAAACTCCATAAAGACCCCTCAAGTTATACATTGAGCTTTTGAATCATGTCTTATCCAAAATAGTGACCTCATGAACCTCTGATGACCCTCTAATGATCCTCAAGATAGGAGGTGACACCCATACATAAACCTCTCCTCTTAAGGAGCTTTGAAACTCAAATCTGATGGTAATGAATCCTTGATGTCTTGCAAATGTTACCTTTTATTGAGCTTGAACAAATAAGCCCTCCTCTTGAATGGCAAACACAACACCCCTTGATCCCCTATAAGAACCAATGCTATACAAATGCAAAAATGCTAAAATGAAGTGAAACATAAGTCACGTTAGAAAGAAAAGGTTGGTCAAATTTTGGGGTACAACACTACCCAAGAGAGTTCTTACCAAAATGGCTTACCGAGAGACTGAGATGAAGCCTGCTTCGCTGATCATCAAATCTTTTGATGGTTCCCACAGAACAGTGATTGGAGAAGTGGAGCTACCGATCTTGATAGGACCATAGATTTTCAACATCACATTCCAAGTACAGGACATCAATCCTAATTACAGATGTTTACTTGGAAGACCTTGGATCCACGCTGTTGGGGCTGTAACTTCAAATCTACATCAGAAGATTAAGTTTGTGGTCGATGAAAAGCTGGTTATTATACACGGTGAGGAGGATTTAATGGTCAACAACCTATCTTCTTTCCGCTACATAGAGACCGATGAAGACGCCTTGGAAATTTCTTTCTAAGCACTTGAGATCGCCAATGTTGTCCTATTGGAAGTTGAAGAAATAGTGGGCCAGAGTAATCCATCTTTTGCATCATTCAAGAGCACCAGATCAACAATTGACAGGGGCATACCTGAAGGTTGGGGAGAACTTATCGATGTCAAGACCAAGATGAATCGCAACGGGCTGGGTTACAAACCAACTCTTGATAAAGCTTCTAACACTGTCAAAGGACGTCGGAAGACTGTCCAAGAAGTGTTTGTCAGTGGAGGTTTCCAAGTCAATGCTATCAATTGTGATGATGATGATGAAGACATGAGCAACTTGGTATTCAAGTGCGATACAGCTTTGAGCAACTGGGAAGCTATAGAGATCCCCGTGATTTTTCCCATTTCAAAGTAATTTATTGTTTTTCATTTTGCTGTTTTCAAAATTCCATAGTTGTGCCCAAAGCTACTAGATTATTTTGTAGGGCCACCTTTTAACTTTTCAAAAGAATATTAATAAATGCATTTTGTTAAATTGTTGTTGTTTCATTTGCCATTTTTTTGCTTTTACCATTTTTAAACGAATTTGGAAATCTTTTCAAAAACTACAAAAAAGAATTTTTCTTTCTCTTGCATTTTCGTTATGCATTTTAATAAAATAAGCCTTCAAACATGCAGTGCTATCCCAAACCATGTTGAATCCAATGACCCTGCTTTCACTCTTGACTGGGATTCACCCATTTATTAAGCTGAAGATGATGGTGAAGAAGATTTCGACGTCCCCACTGAACTGGAAAAATTGGTTGAGTATGAATACATTGAACTTCAACCAAGAATATCCAGTTGATGCTACTAATCTTGACAAGAAGACTCTAAGAAGATTGGCATCCAAATTCTTCATCAGCAACGATGTGTTATACAAGAGAAACTACGACATGGTTCTGCTAAGATGTGTTGGCAGACGCGAAGCAGACATGTTACTTTAAGAAATCCATGAAGGAACCTTTGGAACTCATGCCAACGGTTATGCTATGTCTAAGAAAATTTTGAGAGCTGGATATTATTGGTTAACCATGGAATCTGATTGCATCCGATATGCCAGAAAATTCCATAAGTGCCAAATTTATGCTGACAAGGTGCACGTACCTCGAACACCGTTGAATATTTTATCTGCACCGTGGCCTTTCGCAATGTGGGGCATTGACATGATTAGGGCAATTGAGCCGAAAGCTTCCAACAGCCACTGATTCATTCTAGTTGCCATCGACTACTTCACCAAATGGGTAGAAGCTGCCTCTTATGCTAATGTAACCAAGCAAGTGGTTGCCCACTTCATCAAGAAAGAAATTATTTACCGTTATGGAATTCCAAGCCGAATCATAACAGACAACGGTACCAATCTAAAAAATAGAACCATGAAGAAGTTGTGCGAAAGTTTCAAGATTGCACATCATAATTCTTCTCTTTGCTGTCCAAAAATGAATGGAGCTGTTGAAGCCGCGAACAAAAATATCAAGAAAATCCTGCAAAAGATGGTCGAGACTTACAAATATTGGCATGAAATGCTACCATTTACTTTGCACAGATATAGAACTTCAGTGTGAACTTCAATAGGGGCAACCCATTTCTCTTTGGTATACGGAATGGACGCCGTCCTCCCCATCGAAGTTGAGTTACCTTCCTTACGGGTGTTGATGGAAACCAAGCTTTATGAAGCCGAATGGGTTCAAGATAGATTTGACTAGCTGAATCTCATCGACGAAAAACGCATGACTGCAATGTGCCATGGTCAGTTGTACCAGAAACGGATGAAAATAGACTTTGACAAGAAAGTCTGAATCCCTGAATTTCATCAAGGTGAACTTGTACTCAGGAAGATTTTGCAGTTCATACAGACATGTGTGGGAAATGGATGCCCAACTATGAAGGCCCATTTTTTGTGAAGACAATCTTCTCCGGAGGATCGCTAATTCTGACAACAATGGATGGTGAAGACCTTGCAGATCCTGTGAACTCTGATGCAGTCAGAAAATATTATGCCTAAAATAACCCACTAAGTCGAATACCTGGAAAGGCGACTTAGGCAACAATGGGTATCCTGGTGGATCATAACCTATGAAGGAGATCCAGAAAAAAATTAGGGATGAAAAAAAAAAAAAATAACTTGCTAAGCTGAAAAACTAAAAAGGCGGCTTAGGCAAAAATGGGCGTCCTGGTGGATTAAAAACCCGAAAGGGCGATCCAGGCAAAAGTTAGGGACAAAGGCATTTCACTGCATCAGATGAAACCGATCATCAGAGAATATTTATAGAGGATCAACTCTAATCCAATCGCTCTGGTCAGAAGCAGGATTTTGGGTAGTCTTGGTTATTAGGGTCAGTAGAGGTCGTTGGGTTCAATGTAACCTTTTCCTATTGCCAATTTCAATTGTAATTTTCCATGGAGCTATGCCATTAGCGATCTACCATGATTCAATATATTAAACCTTTTGCCTATTCAATTGTTTGCCATTTATGCTATCTCTATTTTCATTTTTGTTATGCAAAATGTTATTTGTTAATAATAATTTTGAAAGTGAAAATTTTTTCAAATTTAAAACTGTTTTTGAAAACGCTTTGACTTGACTTGTGGAAATATCTGAAGGACATCTTCATTCCCCAGTAAGTCTCATTGTTGCAGAAGCACTTTTAAACCATTGCCTCAAAACAAATTCCCAGTGAAACATAAGCTGACAACACTTTTGGACTGATTCAGTAATCTCCAGTGACCTTCAAGACTGCAGAGATCTCCCTAGTATCTTCCAAGTGATACATGTCTATTGAGGACCCGCTCCCAGTGGAATCATCTTTTCCTCACTGAAGTTGCTATATTTTCCTCAGGAAATGTTCCCTAGAAGGTTTCCTTATTTTCCCCAAGAAGTCGAGATACTTTCCCCAGGGAAGCTGATGTACTTTCCCCAAGAGGTTGATATAATTTTCAAGGAATTTGCTACACTTTCCCCAGGAAGCTGCCTAGTTCCACATCTTCCCAATGAAGCGAATATTTATTTTTTCCCTAGAAGCCTCTAATTCTAAGATGACTCTCCCAGTGAACAAGTCTTCTTTGACAAGATTCAAATTCATGATGGGAATCTTTCCAATGAAGTCATGATACCATATCCCCATGTGAAATTTTGTTCTCCCCAGAGAATTTGGAACTTTGAAGCAAGATTTAGTTCCGCCATCAACTTTCCTATCCCTTATAAGATGTACTTTTGCAGAGGTCGCCGAGTATCCCCATCGAGATGTTTATTTCATCTCCCGTTTACTCCTCCTCTTGTTTGTTTCGTCAGTATATGCATGAGCATAAGCATAAGAATCAGCATACTCATTACATTTCATTTAGACATATGCATCGACATACGCATTATCATCTGCATGTTTGCTATCCTTGTTATCTTCTATCGTTACTTTGGTTGTGGTTACTGCCAAGTAACTGGGTTTGCCCGTTCTCTCCAAATAGAGTTGTCAACCTTAAGCATAAAATACCTACTATTTTCCAGTTTCCCCATAGAGTTCAACCCTCGTGGATGATGGTTATTTCAGTTATCTTTTCCACACCTGGATAAGATAAATCCCCATTTGAGTTCATTTCCTCAATGGAGTCTTGTTTGACATTTTCTTTCTAGCTCGATTCTAGATTGAACTTTGGTCCCCGTCGGTCGCCGAACCTACCTGGATGTGCATTTATTTTGCACAATCTATCTAGAAGAGCCTTTTACAACACCTTTGCTAATAAGTGGTTGTCTCGCCTATGAAGCTTATCGTTGCTACATTTGCAGATAAGTGGCAGTCTCATCCGGGAAGCTTATCGTGTTTTATCTTTTCCAGATAAGTGGAAGTCTCGCCTGAGAAGCTTATCATTGATACCTTTGCAGATAAGTGACAGTCTCATTCCGAGAAGCTTATCATTGTACCATTACTCCCCAGTAAGCTGCAGTCTCACCCGAGAAGCTTATCACTACCTTTTGCAACACCGATAAGTGGCAGTCTCGCCTGAGAAGCTTATTCCCATTCTTCATTACTGTCGCATCACTGCGAAAGAGGGGCCGACAAGTACAGAAGAGTCACCATCGTTCGTTATTTATCCCAAAGATAGGGAAAGGAAACAATCATAGAAAACCTACTTAAAGGGAAAGACAGGTCATCACAACCATATCTCGGGTTCGGGAGTCGGTTACGCAAGGGGAAGGTACGAGCACCCCTCACGTCTGTTGTACTCAATGGGATCCATGCTTATTATCTATCCGAAAGGGTGGTAAAATATATAAACTACAAGTTTACGGGGACAAAAAGAAAAGAAAGGAGACTCGATAGAGCATCACCGCTCTATCCCTACGTATTCCCTCGTGCAATGGAAAAGTCAGAGTCAACGTAGTTCGAAAAACTACAGGTGAAGGTGGGGGAAGGTTGCTCGCTAAGACATCGTAGAATTCTTTGAACTATTTAGGAGATGAGAAGAGAAAGACACAAACTAAGGGGAAACTGGACCGTAAAGTTGTCATACACAATGCTCCTAAAGTTGGGATGAAAGGGAAGAACTACCCTAATGTTGTCATGCATAGGATTGAACACCTAATGTCTATCCTACTCCCATCCTAAATGGAGGGACTAGGAATCCTAGGGGGATCATGGCACAAGGCCAAGTAAACACTAAAATAACTCAATCATAGATGAAGTGAAAGGAAAGAAAAGAAGTTGACTTAAACAAGTCAACATGCAAAGCAAAACAAAAGATATGAGATGCAAAGAGAAGATGCAACAAGTAAAGAATGGAAAGAGGAAAAAGTGTGGGGCAGCCACCACCACAAGCACATCTCAACCACCATCCTTAAGACTCACACAAAATGATGCAAACAAAAGCAGTGCAAACAACAGTGCAAAAAACAATGCAAACGTCCATGGCAAACTCAAAGCACAAAAGATAAACCCAAACCAACATGGACAAGTGGAAAGTCACATGAGAAAGAAGTGAAACTCAAAGGAAATGATCTAAATTCAAGCTCAAAGCAAAGGGCAATCACAAGAAAGATCATGTATAAGTGATGAACCAAAGTTCAATTACAAACTCACACTTAAACAAGTGGAAAATACATGATCAAAAGATAGCGTATGACACAAGTCACACATGCCAATGACCACTAAGAAGAAAAACAACAACTCAAGCATGTTAGAAATATGTAACAAAGCTCAAAAGGTGCTTGAGGGATCACTCATGATCATATCCCAAATACTAGGTCAAACTAACGTGTGCAAACATCCTTAAAATGAGTTAAATTTGTAAAAATCACCAAAAATAGGCAAAAAGCCTAAATAAATCCCATGAAAATTACACAAGATACCCAAGTCAAGTGAAAAACAGTAGCCAAAACCTCATGACATAATTTCACTCAAAGCATCACCAAACAAAACAATGATTGATGGTGCTCCACTTTATCGAGCATGAATCGAGGGGCAACTAAAATCCACTCAAAGTCTACCATAAATTGATCAAACATGGATCAAAATCCTCCTCAAGAGTGCCTCAATGCCTTACCTAAGTGAGGGAGAGGCCATAGTCATCGGAGGTAAAAATTGGAATTCAAATACAAAGGAAACCACAAGATACACACCAAAATACACATGGTTTTGCAAAATCGAAATAAAATAATAAAATAAAGTGTAAATGAGAACAAAAGATATATAAAATTAAATAAAACATTAAAATAACAGTATATATTTTCTTGGGATTTTTTGAGTTAAAAAACTATTTTTAAATAATTAAAAACATATAAGTAATTAAAAGAAAATAAAATAAATATGCACGCGGGGGGGGGGGGGGGGTGAGTAAAATGAATCAAAACTGATTCCTTTGTAAAACGCGTGTGGGCCAAAAAGGGGAGGGGTGTGAACATCAAAAATGCTAGGCCCATGGTTCAATGTCTCAGCATCCAAAAAAAAAGATACTTAAATGAAACGGGGCGTTTCATTAAAACCCCTGGCACGTCATCATCGTCCCAAACGATCCAAACCCTAAACCGGCCTCATGCATTGTGATTCATGCAGTTGGAACCCACAAATTCTCCCCTTTATATCTCAACATTTACTCAACCATTTTCAAAAGTTCAAAGATCAAAAGTGATCATCTCAATGCCAGGAACACATCCATAACCATAAAATCCACTAATGAACACTCTAAGGCATAGGACTATCAGCTCAAAGATACATGTACAAAGTAAAAACTCAAAATAAAATTCAAGCACATAACCAACAGAATCATGGTGATAGATTCAAATACCCCTTAAACCGAACATGTACACAAATAACATACTTTGAATCATGCAAATATGAGATGGAGAATGAGTCAAGTTTAGAAATGCTTACCTAGTAGAGAGTGGTCCAATGCCCCTTCAATATGCCTTGGAGTTTCACCAAAAGCTGCAGATCAAACCTTTGTGACTTGAGGGAGATGATGGAATGGTTGAATGGCCTTGAATCATCTTCAACAGCTTCAAGTGATTTTGAGCAGCTGAGAAAAAAAGTGCTCAAAGTTGTTTCTTTTGCAAACAATAGTAAGATGGTGTTAAGGTGATGATGGAATGGAAAGAATCTTGTCAAATGGCTCAATATTGAGGGAGATTCGAAGAGATTTTCAGAAAGTGTAAACAATGGCAACTATGGTGTTTTGGTTCCAATGAGTATCCTTTTGCTTGCAGAATGAAGGTGTTGTTATGGTGATGATGGAATGTTAAAGAACTTGTGAAATGGCTCCAAGATGAATGAGTTTCAAACAAGTTTTTCAAAGGTTGCAAACTTATGAAATTCTAAGTTTTCTTCAAAATGGTGGCTAGGGTTTCTCTTGGTTGCTCTTTAGCTTAAATATGAAGTGAAAAAGAGGTTTTGGGGGAGTTTCACCATGGTAAAAAATTGAATGGATCAGATTTGTATTTTCATGTTTTCTTGCGGTGAAAATTGGATACCAAGCTATTATGTTAACTTGAATCTTAATTCTTTTACAACCAAACTTTATTTTGTCCAAAGGAAAGGTCTAAAGAAAGAAAAATCCTTTTCGCGATGTAACGACAAGGCTTAAGAGATTCGGAGATCGGGGGTTGGTTATACCTAGGGAAGGTGTTAGCACCCTAAGCATCTGTAGTACTCTACAGGAAACTTTTGTTCGATTGCTTGCTAAGTTTGTGAATATGTACTATGGATTAGGGATAAGGTATAAGTTGAAACCTAAGGTTATATACACTAAGTTTGCTCGCAAAGACGTCGCGTCTTCTGCCTATATATCCTAACTAGGATAGAATCAGAGCAATCGTAGTTCACCTCACAAGGGATAAAGAACACTTGATTATGATCAAGGTTCAAGGGGGAACAAACATGACAATGTTTGTGTGGAGTTTGAAAAAACTCCCTATTCTAAATTGTAATATTCAAAAGGGGAAGTAAGAAATCATGACGATGATCCTTACATAGAGTTGACAAACTCTCTTCTAGGGTTCTAGTTGAAGAAATCTCCTAGTACAGGTGGTTTTTTAGACTTAAAGCAAAGTCTAATGGTTTCTAAACTAAGGTTGAAATGACTTAATAAAGTCAAGGGAATGGGTGAATGAGTTATCCATAACATAAGGGTTATTGGAAAGATCTTTTCCTTAGGAGAGGGGCAGGAGAGGCAACTTGGATAAGAGTTAACAAACTTCATCACTTGGGGAAAGAAAATTTTGAACAAGATAACAACATAATAAATATGTATTCATGGTGACAACCATTAGGTGAACTTGTGAAATGATACAATGAAAATGCATTGATGACAATCAAAGCAGTTGATTAAGCAGAAGGTGTGACAACAGATCAAGCTTCAGTGCATTTAGCAGATGAGGTAAAAATGAACAAGGTAACAACCAATATGAAATCCTAACATGTTAGTCAACATTTAATAACATGAATTCAAACAAATATCACAAGCAATCACAAGTATATCAAAAGAAAAATTCATCTGCGTACACGAAAACGATTACAAAAACGTACATAACTTTCACATGGTCAAAAGAGATGAAAAATTAGACAAACATGGAAATAAAAAATAGGACATGAAAATAGACATCAAGATGAACAAAATTCAAAACGAATGGGTGAAAAATGATTAAAATTGAGTGAGATATGAATTTTTGAAAAAAAGTATGAAAAATGACAAAAATAAATAAAAGGGTTGCCCTCCTCAAGGGTCGAACCCATGCTAGCATGGTCAAAGGCGCTTAAGAGACAAGTTGCTTACCACTGGGGTGGCTATATGTTGCTACCACGAAAATAAGGTGCCGGCAAAACAAAAGAGTCGCCACCTATCAAGGCTGGCTTAAAAAGAAAAGAAAATGACTCGGCAAAGCATCGCGCTTTATGCCTACGTATTCCCATCAGAGAATGAGAAATCAGAGTCAACGTAGTTCGGCTAACTACTGGTTACGGGGAAGGTGGCTCGCCAATACATCAGTATTGTGCCTACGTACTCTCAACAGGCTTGAGAGATCAGAGCTTACGTAGTTCGAGATAATACGGATTACGGAAATTCAGATTCATCTGTTTTATCGAGTTGGGTAAAAAAACAGTTCCAGCAGTTTGGCGTACGCAGCTCGACCCTTGGAGACTTAGGCGTTACCGTTTACGGTAAAACTGAGAGTTAACGACACTCTTTTCTTCAGAAAAGATTTCCTTCGAATTAGGGGCCCACGGGGAAAAAAGGTTTGAAGTTTGTTTTCTGTCTTTTATGGAAGAACTGTTTTTTATGGATGTTTGCAACCAATATCGCACTAGAGACTATGACCTGAGAGTGAATGCGTTGCATGTCACCCAAAGGGTGCCATACTAAACATCCAGATTGTTGAAAAGAAACTCTCCAACAATCCTTTCTCAGATAGCTTAAGGCTCGTAACGTACGACGTCAGTTAACCTTTATTACTGTATTTTGACTTGTTTCAAGATGAGAAGAGAACGAACAGGTTCAACTAAGGGGAGACTATCAAGTCCTAATGTTGTCATGCCAAGGATTCATCCTATGGTTGAGGTTTGAAACAGGGACCTCCTAGATGTTATCATGCATAGGTTTCAACCTAAAGTTCTAATCATCACTTCCTTATCAAAGGAAGTGAGATTCCTAGGGGATCATGTCAATGATAAATAGAAACAGATAAAGCATCAGCTTAAACAGTAAACAGGTATACAGTAAATGACTGTAAAATGCATGCAATGCAAGTGAAGGAGGAAATGTGTGTGGGGCATCAGCCTCCACAAGCTCATCTCGACCTCAAGCCAGATATGAATAACTGCAATCATACAGAGGAAATAACATGCTATCAAGAAAAATACAAACCACATAGGCAAGGGAGTTGGGCTCTACCAAATACCAGCAAGCAAAGCCATACAGTAAAAATACAAGCAGAGGGAGCAACTCAACCTCTAGTGCAGTCATGCTCCTAGTTTACATCAGTCTAGATATGGACTTATTCTAATGCATCAAGCAAATCAAACAAGTCACATCAATACAGTTGCACAGCAAGCAAACAGACAAGAAAGAAAGCAGATCAACAGCCTCCTCAGCTTCACAGCAAAGCTCCTCTGACATCAGTTCAGTCCTCAGCCTCCAACTGCCCTCCAAGGTTACCATCTTCAACAGCAAGTGTCCACTTGCTCCTTCAAGCTTCTAATACATCTCACATAAGTATCAACTTATCCTTTCTTCTCCAGGTCTCAGCTCCAAAGCAAACTCCACCTTCAGGCTTCAATCCCACTAGCAAGCATCAACTTGTTCCTTCAGGGACTCAATGCATTGAACTCACAAGTATCAACTTGCTTTCCACTTCAAGCTTCAGCTCAATATTCAACCTCCAATGGATTCCTCTCACAAGTATCAACTTGCTCTTCATCTTCTTCAAGCTTCAGCTCTTTCTTCAATTTCAGCTTGATCTTTTTCCCACAAGTGTCAACTTGTTCCTCTTGATCTTCAAGCTTCAGCTCCAAGGGTAGTCTTCAAACACAAAGAAGCAGCAACTTCTAGCCTCTTCACTCTTATAACAAGGAATTCCATCCTCTATCAAGGGAGAAAGATTCATCTAAAAAGAGCAAGGTTTGGATGATTGACAGCAGAGTGAAGACCAACGGTCACCACTAAGCATCCTATCATCAGAGAAAGGGACCCTCAAAGGTTCTACCAACTGGTAAAGAGCCACACATCCTACCAAAGGAGGGATGAGGCCTTTAAAAGGGGACCTTACATCATAGGGAAGAATGGAAGTGATCAACACCTTCCATGTTTATGAAAGAAGAGAATCTATCTAGAAGCTCTGCCTACAAACCCTAATCTTAACACCTAATCAACACTACACCAAAAGAAGGGAAGATCTTCACATTCAAGCTTCTTCATCTCAATCCATGGTAGCCCAAGCTTGTATTCAACACCATCCAAGAGAAAGAGAGGAAAAACCCTAATCTAAGGGAACTAAAGAAGTCATTCTAGTTGAATTAGCAAGTTAGGATCACCTAAAACTTAGTTAATTGTAAAATGGGAAACTAATTGAAAGTCATTCCTAATAATTCTAAGGAAAATATCACATCATCCTACATGTATCAACATGCTATAGTCCAAAAATCAGAAATTAAGCCTAAGCCTAAGAGGTTCAAACTAAACCTAAAGTTCAAGGGTACATCAAAGGGATTCAATCATGAACACTCCTAAACAACCATCCTAAAACCTTATAAAAAATCATCTAAAAATTATGATAAAAATCACACAACATAATCAACCTTTATATAACCTTCATGAAAAATCTCAAGATTAAACTCAGAACCATGAGTAAGAAATAAAATGGACAAAATCATCACACAATTATTCCACCATTAAACACATATTAAACTAAAAAATATGAAATAAAATGACAAATGCATGAAAAATAAAAATAAAAATCATGATAAAAATCTAAACATTTTAAATTGCATCTACAGTTTTTCTCAAGATTTAATATCAGTTTTTACTAATTCTAAACATTTTAAATATTGGGAATTAAAATCAAACAATATGAAAACAACAATTAAAAAAGAAAACAAAATTAAAAGAAATGAAGGGAGGGTGCAATTAGCAGCAAAATTCACTTCAACGCGCCTGGGCCCAAGGAGTAGGGGGTGTCAAAAGAATCTGAGTGCAAGGCCCGTCTGAGTTTCAACTCAGTCACAAAAACTAGCGCCAGGAGGGGGTGTGCTGAGTAAACCTTTGCCTTGTAAATCCACATTGGGCTTGGAAGGTAAGGTGAGGATAGCAAGGAATACCAAGGCCTAACGCTCATGAAAAGGTGAATTCAGCTCACAAATTAATCAAAAATGGTACGCGTGAGGTATCGAACCCACGCTCGCTTGGCATATACAGCGAAGAACACAGCCTGGGAAGTTCCATTTATCAAAACGGGGCGTTTAGGGGAGGGTTATGTGGCGCATTGAGGGATCTTGGATGGAAGCCTGAGTCAAAGTCTTCTTCGCGAATGAACGGAGGAGATTACGTCTCCTACCTTTTGAATCCTTCTGCAAATACAAAACGCGCGCGCAACCAGCCATCGCCGGTGGCTTCTCCGGCCGGCCTTGTTCAACCCTAACTCTCTCCACACTCAACCATTTAACACGATTTTTGAATGAAAGTTGCTCTAAATTTCACCAGGATCTCAACTACACTACTTTATCGTGCTAAAATCACAAGGATCGCAAAATATCATTCTCAACCGAAAATGGGATCATCCCTAAATTGTCACTAAGGTTCAAATTAATTATTCAGAATCCATCTATATCCTAAGGGGAACTTAACCACATGCTTCTAATTCATTAAAAGTGCATAATCAGTGAGAAATTTCAAGAAATTAGAACCTACCTTGGAGCTTGAATTGCAATGGATACACGCCTCAATTCTCTCCCAAACCTTGCAGAAATGTTCAGTGATCAATGGAGAATGTTTCTTGATGCTTCACTCTGGCTGAAAACCCTTGATTCTCCAAAATGAGTTTTCACTTTCAAGCTTCTTTTTTCACTTTACTCCAATGGTTTCTCAACAGAATTCTGCACTAGAAGCTTCCTAATCTGTTCTAGATCATATTTATATTCTGTTTCAATGGATTAGAGGCCCAAACTAGGCCCAATTATGGATTTTGGATCTTCACTTTTTCCTCCAAATTTCAATATGGATATGTGCCTTCAAGCCTTGCTCATTATCTACAATCCTTCTAAACCATTCACTTAAGCATTGTGGAGTGTAATGAAGTGGTTTTCTCCCTTTGGTTTCAACATATGGAATGTATAGGATATGTTTCTTACTTGTGAAGTAATCATCCAAATGGCTTTGTTATGGACCTCAAATCAAAAATGTGACAATGCCAATCTTTCTAAAACATTAATTCCATTCAAAATGACCACAAATTTGACTTGAAAACATGTTAATCTCAATTATTTTGAATTTTCTCATTTTAATTCATTAAAATGGCTTTTATGTGAAGTTTCTTCAACCAATGCTTGATATAATCCATATCAAAGAACACTTAATGTTTAGACAAGCTAAAAACATCATTTTGAGCAACTTTCATGTTGAACAAAAATGCATTTGAGACCTCTAAGTTGGTGAAAATGGCCTATGATCACAAATGACCTATAATCACCAAATGTCCAAAATACCCTTGACTTGTCAAAGCCATAACTTGAGTTCTACAAATCCTATCAAGGACTTATAGTACTCTATAGAAATATAAGAGAATAAGGAACAACATTCATGTTGACCAAAAGTTCATAGGAACCATCCTTCAAGGGCAAAAGTTTCATGCAAGTTGGGTAACTTTCAAGCTCCAAATTCACACTCCTCAGATGGCTTGTAACTTGTCAAAGCCATAACTTGAGTTCTACAAATCCTATCAAAGACTTCTAGCACTCAAATTAAATCTAAGATCATTCTCTACAACAATCATGTTGGGGGCAAGATGATATGACAATCACATCTTGAGCTAAATTGCCTTTAAGATAGGGGTCAAACTAGGGGATTTTACACTATCAAGCCTTAGAAACCCTAGCTTGAAACTTCTCAAACTTTTCAATCATGATGAGTTAACCTTGGAATCATCCTTAGAACATATTAATGTATCAATCCATGATCACATGGCTCTTGGATTAGGTCTCAACCTTCTTCAAATCATCAGTTGACTTAGGGTTGACCCAATCAAACCCTAACTGCACCACTCATGGCTGAGGATTCTCAATCTTACACAATGACCTGTCTAGGCCTCAAAGTGATCTTCAACACTTCTCATGAGCTCTCTCAAGACCTAAAGTCCTTTTCCATGACTTCAGAATCATCTGATGGCTTCCCACAACTCTCAAGTTAGGAGACCTACACACTTGGCTTCAATCACTCTCTCTGAGGATCTTTTAACTTCTCTGACAAGGATATCAACCCATGAACATCTGAATAACCTTCTTAACTAGCTTTGTATAGCTCTTGATTGGTAATCATACCCCTTGATCTCCTGCATACATGTCAATGAAATGCAAATGATAATGCTAATGTGAATGAAATGAAACATAAGCTAGGTAAAGAAATGTTGGGCAAATTTTGGGGTGCAACAGCAGCCCCTATTCAAACGGCTTGAACCTAACTGGGTTAGAAGAGAATGGCTCTCAAACAATCAAGGTAAAAGACGGTTGAATACCAACAAACCCGGAAATTTTCCAACTGCAAAAGTACACGGTACTCTGATGGGAACAAATCTTCAGACACTGAAATAATAGCTGCACGACAACTAACTGGAGAAATAATGATCTGAACCTCCGTCAGGATGATTCTCTGATTTATCTGATATCATTGCATCCTCAAGTCATTGAGGGATCACTGGTTACACGGTAACTGATGATTTGCCAACCGTACAGGTAAACGGTACTTTGATTGGTAGGAACATCTTCGAAACTGAGCATGACAGTTGCACGACAACTCTGCTGGGGAATTGGTCACACGGTAACTGGTAATGGATGGTTGATCATGCCGTCAGGCATTCTGCGTCATAGCAGAAGAATTCCTTATCGTCTCCTATGGACTCATCATTTCGCTAGGAATGTCGACAACATCTTCGTCAGACTTCATCAGTAAGTCAATAAGGGATCACCGGTTACTCGGTAACTGGTGAAGGGCTACTCTCAAATCTCCGTCGGGATGATTATCAGATTTCGCTGCAGCTTCTTCCTCAAGTCATCAAGGGATCATGGGTCATTCAGCAACCGGCGATACATAGCTGATATTGCCATCAGGCATTCTGCGGTGCGGCAGCAGAATGATTCCTCGGGACTCGTCAGGTTGTTAGGAACCTTTTAACAATCAACTTACTCATGCCATCGGGCATTCTAAGAACTTTCAGGCATCAGCTGGACTTCGTCAGTAAGTCGGGAATAAAATCCTCGGTCAATCATGAACCCATAGGGGTATCCAAACTTCTGCCATCAGGCACTCTGCATCAGCTGAGAGAACTGTTTCGACATCGCAGCTGGACTTCATCAGTAAGCCTGGGGTTTCGGCACCGCTACCAGACTTCAATCATCAAGTCTTCAAGGAAATTTCAACTTCTCTTTTTAAAACCTGCTGGGGATGACACATCTCCGCTGGGGATTCTGGAGAACTATCAAGTAACTCTGCTTCGGGGCTTCAGAAATCATTCTGGATGAAACAACAATGCTGAGGACTTCAAGAATCATCTTGGACAAATAACTCTGTCGGAGACTTCAAGAATCATCTTGAACCAATAACTCCGCTGGAGATTTCAGGAATCATCCTGAGCAATCACTTTGCCAGTGACTCTAAGCATCAACTTGAGCAACCAACTCTGGCAACTTCACTGGGGATTTTAAGAATCGTCTTAAACAATCAACTTCGCTAGCGAATTCAAGAATCATCTTGGGCAAACGGCTTTGTTGGGGAATACCTGCAACACAAGAACGGTAACAACCTAACTCATGTTTCACATGCATATGTTTGTCAATGGCGCAATGCTCCACACGGTGGAAATGCTACGCATTTAGGGTAAATGCTATGCAATCATGCAAAATGCTACGACCCCATCATCAAAATAGATGCTGAAGGGGAGATCCTCCTGTCAAGGAGAAGGAACCACTCTGGTGGAGGAAGGACTCATCCTGCCAAGGAGAAGAAGTCACACCAATCTCAATTAGACTCCGTCTGGGGAAATGATCTTTAGTTGACTACTGTAGGGGAACAAAGTTCGACGAGAACTTGGACCTGCTCGTCTGGGTATACGAACCACAACTGTTGAGGAAAACGATGTCAATCGCAGAAATAAACTGCACGACCTTCGCGGCTAAAACCTTCCTGTAGATAACGATTCCGGTGGGGAAATACAGCATCAGCTATTCAACACTCTACTGGGGACAACCAATCATGGCCCGAACGGCTTCCAAGGAATCGGCTCTCTTGGGGGTTTGCAAACTCGGCTGGGGAAGACGGAATCATCCTGCTTACCGGAGAGAGTACGACTCTGCGGGGAATTTCAATTCCGCAGGAGACTTCAGTCTGTACTATCGAGTGCTGCACACTTCAGTGTATGACTCAGCTAGGGAAGTGACGATCCTTCAGGATACCTCTGGTTGGGGAGAGAATCTTCTCTGCTTGGGGAGACATATCAATGCTTACGATCTCATGTTCAAACTCCACGGGGAGGTGCTGCTGAACTTGCTGGAGAAGAAAGGAATCATCCTGCTTGGGAACGCGTACGGCGTACTGCCTGGCATATGCTATACCTACAACAACACAAACAAATAGACAAGATACCCTTCTCAAAGGGACCTATCAAGGTTATCATCTTGCGACAATGTTCAAGTAATTCATTGTTTCAACAATCAGTGGCCTAGGCCAGTAAGTTTATGTATGCGCATTTTATCAAAAACATCGGCGTTCTTTTTCGCAAACAAAATAGATAAATGCTGAACAAGCAAACATATTTGTTGAATAGTATACATTTTATTGATAACAAACCCCTGAATGGGCAAAAATGTTTTACAACGGATGCAAGCTCCTGGAATGAGGAAGCTACGCTGATATAAAACACAAATATCGGCAATGAGGCGTAGACGAACACCATGAGTTGATCCCTCTATGACCCACTCGACTTCGATACTTCTCCGACGCTTCAGCTTCAGAAGAGATTGATTTAGATAAACGGCCCTCAGGTCTTCCAAACCACTAAACAATGAAAGTCCACACGCAGAACGCAGTCATTTGCTTTTTCAAATCCCTAACTTTTGCCAGAATCGCCCTTTCGGGTTTTCGATTCACCGGGATACCCTTTTTTGCCAAAGTCGCCCTTCCAGGTTTTCGACTTTGCGGGTGTACATTTTCCATTTATATCCCTAATTTTTTGCCCGAACCTTTTTCCTTTTTTATGGTTCGCCGGGATGCCCCATTTTTGCCTGGATATTCTTTTTCTTTCCAGCGGGTCATTTTTTAAGCAAAGTATTTTTTAACTGCGTCCGCATTCACCGGGGATGCAAAATCTTCGCCATCCATCGTGGATAACAACAAGGCTCCTCCCCAAAAGACCTTGCTGACGACGTACTGACCTTCGTAATTGGGAGTCCACTTGCCCCGGTGATCGGAGTGTGGAGGAAGAATCTTCTTCAGGACGAGATCACCCGTCTGAAAGCTTCTAGGATGAACCTTCTTATCATAAGATTTCTTCATTCGGCTCTGATACAGACGGCCATATGCAATCGATGCTAACCTCTTCTCGTCCATTAGGCTGAGTTGGTTTAGTCGGTTCTTAATCCATTCTGCCTCATCGAGTTTCACGTCAACCAAAACTCGTAAAGAAGGAATCTCAACTTCTAGCGGTAGGACAACTTCCATACCGTACACCAGTGAGAAAGGAGTTGCCCTAGTTGATGTACGCACCGTCGTACGATAACCGTGCAATGCAAATGGCAACATCTCATGCCAATCCTTATAGGTCACAACCATCTTCTGTACAATCTTCTTAATGTTTTTATTGGCCGCTTCAACGGCGCCATTCATCTTCAGCCGGTAAGGAGATGAGTTGTGATGTTCAATCTTGAAGCTTTGGCATAACTCCTTCATCATCTTATTATTCAGATTCGAACCATTATCAGTAATGATTCGCTCGGGAATTCCGTAACGACAGATGATGTCCCTCTTTATGAATCTAGCCACCACCTGCTTGGTCACATTAGCATATGAGGCTGCCTCCACCCACTTGGTGAAGTAGTCGATAGCTACTAGAATGAAACGATGACCGTCAGATGCAGTGGGCTCGATCTTGCCTATCATGTTGATGCCCCACATGGAGAACGGCCATGGGGAGGACATGACATTTAACGGGCACGGCGGCACATGAATTTTATCAGCATAAATCTGGCATTTATGACATCTCTTCGCGAATGTAAAGCAATCTGACTCCATCGTCAGCCAGTAATATCCTGCTCTCAGGATCTTTCTTGTCATAGCGTGCCCGCCGGCGTGCATACCAAATGTGCCTTCATGGACTTCTTCCATGAGCATACTCGCCTCTTTCTCATCTACACATCTGAGTAGCACGAGATCGTGGTTTCTTCTATACAGAACTCCATCAGGATTGAGATAAAAATTTCCAGACAGCCTCCTCAGAGTCTTCTTATCCTGGGTTGACGCTCCCTCGGGATACTCCTTAGTCATAAGAAAGGTCTGGATATCATGGAACCATGGCTTGCCATCGGAGGCTTCCTCGATCGCAAAGACGAATGCAGGTCTATCAAGACGAGAAAGGACAATTCTTGGAGCCTCATTCCAAAAATTGACTTTATACATTGAATTCAACGTGGCTAAGGCATCAGCCATCTGGTTTTCTGCTCTGGGCACATGGTGGAGTTCCACTCGATCAAAGAACGGAAGTAGCCTTTTGGCATAGTTCATGTACGACACCAAATTTGATTGACGAGTCTCCCACTCCCCTTTAATCTGGTTAATCACAAGTGTCGAGTCACCATATACATCTAGGTTCTTGATTCTCAAATCAATTGCCTCTTCTAGACCCATGATGCATGCTTCGTACTCTGCTTCTTTATTGGTGACCGGAAACGTCAGTCTTGCAGTGAACGGGATGTGGGATCCATGGGGAGTCGTGATGATCGCCCCAATGCCACTTCCGTAAGAATTAACCACCCCGTCAAATATCAATTTCCACTGGGATTTCCTATCTGGACCCTCGTCGGGCAACGGTTCATCGCAATCTTTCACCTTGAGAAACATGATATCCTCATCAGGGAATTAAAATTTCATCGGCTGGTAATCTTCGATCGGCTGTTCGGCAAGGTATTCAGACAATACGCTACCCTTAATGGCATTCTGGGAAACGTATTGAATGTCATATTCCGTCAACACCATTTGCCATCTGGAAATCCTGCCCGAAAGTGCTTGCTTCTCGAAGACGTACTTGATCGGATCCATCTTCGAAATTAGCATGGTTGTATGATTGAGCATGTACTGTCGTAAACGTTTGGCAGCCCAGGCTAGTGCACAACACGTCTTCTCCAGCATCGAGTAACGAGATTCACAGTCCGTGAAATTTTTACTCAAGTAATAGATGGCATGCTCCTTTCTGCCTGTCTCGTCGTGCTGACCGAGAACACACCCCATACTATTCTCAAGAACTGTCAAGTACATGATTAAAGGCCTTCCGACCACTAGGGGCATCAGGATCGGAGGTTCCTGCAGATACTGTTTTATCTTATCAAATGCCTTCTGGCAATCCTCGTTCCAGATAATCGCCTAATTTTTCTTTAACAGTTTGAACATCGGTTCACACGTGGCCGTGAGCTGAGAAATAAATCTTGCAATGTAGTTTATTCTGCCCAGGAAACCACGAACTTCTTTTTCTGTTTTTGGCGTTGGCATTTCTTGAATTGCTTTAATCTTCACAGGATCAACCTCGATGCCTCTTTCGCTCACGATAAACCCCAGTAGTTTTCCAGACCGTACTCTGAAAGTACACTTGTTAGGATTCAGCCTCAACCTGAACTTCCTAAGCCTCTCAAAAAGCTTCAGCAAATTGATCAGATGTCCCTCCTCCGTTTGGGACTTTGCAATCATGTCATCAACATAGACTTCAATCTCATGATGAATCATATCATGAAACAAAGTAACCATTGCTCGTTGGCAAGTGGCCCCTGTGTTCTTTATAATGGGAAAACCTTTGAATGCTAAAAGTCTTCTGAGACTCAAAATTGTTGATGAACTCACTACAGCTCCCAAGAAGCTGAATATGTCTGAATTGAATAAGAGGGTTCCTGTAGATGACTTTCCTCTATTCTTTGCTGAAGAACCTAAACATATAGTGCTTATGTATATTGAAGAATGCAAGAAGGAAGGAATACATGTTCCTGCTAATGTGTTTCAGCTAGTTAAACAACCACTACCAAATGCAGGAGAAGAAGAAGCACCACTTCAAAGGAAAAGGACTCAGCCTGTAGAAGAATCTGAACCTGTCCAGAAGAAGGTCAAGATTGCTGAGAAGCCCAAGAAGCTCTTGAAGAGAAAAGATTCTGAAGAAGCTGCCTCTGTACCTGCCAAGAGGATTAAAGTAAAAGGTACTAAATCATCTGTAACTTCTGCAAATCTTGTTATTAATTATTCAAATGTTAAGTCTGTTCCAAAACCACCTGCTACACAAACCACTTCTGTTACTGCTCCCAGTTCTGTTTCACCTCAAAAACAAACAACTGTTTCTGTATCAAAACCATCTCAACCCAAAATCCATATCAAACACTTTATTCCACATCAAAAACCATCAGATCCACAACCAACAGATCATCAACCATCAGATCAACTCATCAGAATCAGAAATCCACCCAGATTTTCTAATCTCTCCATTTGACAAATACTCTGAGATAAACCAACCTGAACCTGAACCTGAACCTGAACCTGAACCTGAACCTGAACCTGAACCTGAACCTACCATACCTTCTAAAACTCCTGTTCCAGATCCTATGCCTCCTCCTGCACCATCATCTGAGATATTAATCCCCAATTCCAATCCAACATCATCTGGTATATCTTGTGCCCAAGTTTCTTCTCTTTTTCATAATCTATCTTATGGTTTCAAACTGAAAGATTTTTATGATAGAGTTGAACCTTCTGAACCCCTCAACCCTCTGAAACCAAAACTCAGACAGGCTCTTCCATCTGTGATTCTATCATATATTCAATCAATGACCAATGTGGGAGCTTTAGCAACAATATCTGCAACATTTGGTAAAGCTGTTGTTTCAGCTCTGCAACTTGCATCTGATAACACAGTTGCATCTGCTGAACCACCAAAATCTGCTTTCAAACCATACTCAAATGAACCTTTTGATGTCGTTTACCTTCACACAAGACCAAAACCTCACTTGCTTAATGCTTTAGTCAGATCTAAAGAAAAAGCTCCTGAGATACCCTTCATTCCATATTATCCTCCTCCTCTGATTTCCATCCAAAAATCACTTTTTCCACCAACTCCCCAACCTAAACCTATCACTCTGGAAACCTTGCTACGACCATTGCCCAGACTTAATATTGATCATTTGTTTCAAACATTTTTGTAAGAAATACAGATGTCTTTAGGTACTGTTCATAAGAAATGCTCAGAAACAATGGATGCCAAAGAATCTGACATCATCTGGAACGGATTCATCAACAGATTCAGCACTGTAGCTTCAAATCTGAAGAACGTCTGTTCTGATGAGGCAAAGCTCAGAGCTGAAAGGACTCTATTCTGGACTGTCAACAAAACTGAACCTCTGCTTCGTTTAGATGCTCCTCCACCTTCAACAGAATCTACTGCTAATGCATTGACTATGACTCTAGTAGAACCCTCTTCAGGATCTACAGAACCAATGGCAATTGACTCTGTTCAGGCTACAGAACCTCCAAATTCTTCATCTGAGATAAAGACAGAACATCCAGACTTTGAAGACAAGATTGCTGCTCTGGAGGCTGGACAGTCAGAGACAAAATCCTGGATGGCTAAGCAGGATAAGAAGTCTGAGGATATGAGAGAATGGATGTCAAAGCAAGATGATAAAAATGAAACTATGACTAAGTGGATGTCCAAGCAAGAGCAATCCTCCTCTGAGATTACAGATCTATTGAAGATGCTTTTGTCCAAACACTCTTAGATTTTTTTCATTCTAATGTTTTTGCATCTGTTGTTTGCATCTGAACTATATTGATATATCTTCTGATGATTATCTATGTACTCTTGCTCTTATATTTTGAATGAATCAAAGTTTTCTCCATTGAATTATCTTATTTATTGTTCCTTTTATTTGTCTTTTTAAAAGTTTTTACTTTTTGCTTATGACAAAAAAGGGGGAGAAAATATAGATCTGAACTGTTTAATATAACTTCACCAGAATGAATCTTCAGACATATCTATTTTATCTAACATTTAACTTGACTATTTCAGAACATTTGATAAGTACACTCTATAAAAGAAACTCTGAGTCTCTCAGATCATTTGTCTATTATCAAACTCTGAATCTTATATCTGCAAGACATTCTGACCCTAAAATGTTATAAGAACAAACAAGATCTAACTCTGAAGATTACTCAAGACAAAAGGGAAGTTTCTATTCCTTTTTCATATTTAACTCAGGGGGAGATTCATCATCTCAGGGGGAGTTATAATTCTTTATGTTCAGTTAAATAAAATTTCTGATACTTTTTGTCATCATCAAAAAGGGGGAGATTGTTAGAACACAGATTGGTTCTTAATAATAACTCTTTGTTTTGATGATAACTGTTAGGAAATTTTATATTTAAGAATTATATACTCTAAAATTTGTTTGAGAGTTTTACTGCAGAGTGAAATAAAATTAACTCTCTAGAAGCAAATATGTATTGTATACAAGAAGTTATCCTGACTCTGAAGCGCCAGATGCATCTTACAGAAGATTCTGATTGCTCTTTACAGAAGATCCTGAGCGTAGTCTCCAGAAGGATCTGAAGCAAGAAGCTCCAGAACATTCTGAGTCAGAAGCATTTGAAGCTAGTCAGAAGCATCTGAAGCTGAAGCATCTGAAGCAAAGAAGAATATTGTTTGAAGAGTTTCTCAAAGCATAATTCTACAGAAGTTTCTGAAAGTACTAACGCTGCCAAGTACTGAAGTTCTGTGTCAAATATGCTCTGATGATCAACACGCTGAAAGCACACATGCTGCAGAAGACTCTGATACAGCAAAGTTCTGAATATCATTAGAAGACTCTGATCCATTCAGACTCTGAAGAACTTGCTGAAAACTGAAGAAGAAATATTCAAGAATATATCCGTTGGAGTAAATCAACGTCTCTTTCCTCTTTTGTGCTAGACACAATTACACAGACAAAAAGGATTTTTCTGTGTTATCTACTTCAAGGAAAGGTCACTTGATGTGAAGACAAAAAGGCTCAGACCTTTTTGGGACTCTCTTTTCAACGCTCAGCATCCTTGGATCAGCTGCCTATAAAAGGAGAACTCCACCACATTCTTCAGTTACACAATTTGCTGAAAAGAAATCATATTATTCTAAGCTCTCATTCTTTCATATTCTTCTTAGAATTTCTTGTACTTAAACTTAAGAGAAAAATCATTGTTGTGATAAAAGCTTTATAGAAGCATTAATACTCTTGTATTTAATTTACATTGATTGTAAAGGTTTTTCCTTAAGAGGATTCAGTTGGAATCAGTAGCTCTTGAGAAGACTAAGTCCTTGTTGAGAAAGGCAAATCACTCTAGGAAGGGTGGACTAGAGTAGTTGTTTAAACGAACCAGGATAAAAATAATTGTGTGATTATTTTTTAAGTCTTAATCTTTCATACTTATTCAACCCCCCTTCTAAGTATTATCTCACCTTCAACTATAAACATAATGATGGATGATTTTGAATACCAAGATTGAGCCTAAACAAATTTTGACAAAAAGTGAGGTTCAAGTTGCAAATTTGTGTTTGTGGTGTGCATGAAGGTGTTCAAATCCAGTTCCAAACAGTTTTACATCATTCTAATCATATACACACATCACACCAATGCTCATGGATGAATCTAAACATAAATTCAGATAGAAAACAAGGTGTTATGGGAAATAGTGTTCAGGTTTGCAACTGTCATGAATAGGATTCATAATGAGGTTCAGTTTTGATTCCAAACATATTTAGGCAAAATGAAACATATACACACTACACATACATTGTGTTGAGTGAGTTCAAGCCATCAAAACAAGCTCAAGATGATCTGTGGTGAAAATGGTTTTCTAATTGCAAAGTTAACATGTGTGATGCATGAAAGAGCACAATTCAGGTTTTATGTATATCTACACCAAGTGAATCACATAGACATCTTAAAAATATGTTAACAGATGAAATTAACCAAAAGAGATGGTTCAAAACAGACTGTAGCAAAAAAAATGACATTTAAGTTGCTCTTTGGTTTTAGGATGATGCAGTAGAAAAATCAAAACCAGATTTCGGCACATTTTGATCATATGAATCACATACACATTCCTCATATATATAAACAAGTGAGTCCAAGCAAGAAAAATGGTTCAAATAGGGCTGGTGTAAAATTTGGTGATCAAAGTGCAAGTGTGTATGTGTGAAGATGCATGATGATACTCAATTCTAGTTCTGTGCACATTCAGGTCAAATGGATCATACATACATCATACATACATGATGTTGAGTGGAATAAAACACATTTTGATGTTAAAAGAATGCTGTCATGGAAAATGGTACTCCAAGTGTAGGTTTGTGCTTGTGAGATGCATGAACATGTTCAATTTCTATTCAAAACAATTTCTGATCAATTTAAACATATACACATCTCATATTCATGATATTGAGTGGATTCAAACACCAAAATAAGTTGGAAACAGACTGTTATGAAAAATGATTCACAAATTGCAAGTTGTCATGAAAATGAGGCATGAGATATGAACTTCCGATTCCAAACATTTTCTAATCCAATCACCCACACACACAACACATATACATGATATTGAATGAGTTTGCACACAATTTAAACCCAAAGACAAGCTGCTATAAAGAATGATGACAGAGTTGCAAAAAATTGGCATTTTGAGGCATGAAGGATGTTTAGTTCAAATTTATGCATATGTGGGCCAAACCAATTACACACACAAGTCTCATATATGGATATAAGTGATTTAAAACACCTAAACTGGTCTGAAACAAACTGGTATGAGAAATGACAAATGGGCTACAATTTTGATATGTTTGTACATTCATGAGAGTGATCAAATCAGTTTCCAGTCAATTTTAAACTAAATCCAATGTATACACAAGTCATAAATGCACAAGTGTATGATCCTAAACTCAAATTTAAACCAATTCTAACCTATAACCCAAGCTAGCAGGTCTGTGGCATAAGAATGCAAGATATGGCATTTTGTGAATGAGCAAACAATTCAGATGCAATCAGTTCAAACTAATCATACACTCCTATCATGATTATGATTTTAAAGGGTGTCTCAATTCAATCAAACAGCCATTCCTTGTCATGACAGAATTTATGCACAAGACACATACATGACATATTTTCACATAATGAACTCAAAATGCCAAATCATGGAATCATGGTATAAAGCAAGAATGGAGTGTTAACATACCTCTAGTGGATTGTGTTGAGTAGGTTAGAACACCAAGAAACCCATAGAGTCTTCCAAATAACACTAGCTTTGAAGCTTTCTTCTTTTTGAAGCAAGAATGCAATCTTTGAGACAGTTAGAGAAATAAACTCCACCAATGATCTTTAACACTTTAGACAGTTGAGAAATGATATATGAGAGGTGTTTGAGTGATTAGAACACCAAGCAAATGCATAGAACCAGTTTTGGCTGATTTTGTGGTTTTGGTCAATGTAACTTGGTATGGAAGTTGACTTTTTGAATGGTTTAAGGTCTTGGACACCTTCTATATCATATTTAGAGATTGTGTGGATGATTTTTGGGGGTGTTTGAATGGGGAGAAATGAGTTTGGCAGCAAATGTACCAAGACAGATTTTTGAAGCTTTTGGCAATTTTGTGATTTTGGTGATTTTGAATCAAGGAGTGGAAAAAGGAGAGCTTTGTGTTGTTCTAGTTTTTAGAATCAGTCTTGTCTAAAATGAAGTGATGAGGGCTCCCTTTTATAGGAAAATGAAGAGAGGGGCAGATTTGGAGATTTCTTCACATGAAAGAAAGGTTTTACCCCTTTTGAATCAAACCTCCACAAAGGGGTTTTCTTGGCAGATAGGTAAGCCTAATAGTCAAGAAAAATGATGATTTTGAAAGGGCTAAATTCAGGATAGAGGCATAGCTTGATGGTTGTGGCAGATTTCACTTTACACCTCTTGCTTGGTTTAATCATTTTTAAATGCAAGTTGCAAGGCAACTTGCAAGCTTGGAGAATTCACTTCCTCTGCATAATCTTCTCATTTCTAGGCTTCATAATCTCTACATATCAGAAATAATATCATTCAAGGGCTGAGATTGGCCAGTTTGATCAAAGGAATGATTTTTGAACTTTGGACAATGTGGGACTAAAGTGTAAAACCACCAACTTGCCATAACCATAGCTTTCAGCTCACAAATCCTTTTGAGATGTGCAAGTACTTTTTAGAAAACCCTCAAATAGATCTAAAACTTTCATCCTTTTATGAGTTTCAATTTCCCAAAGGAACTTGGCCAAAAAGTCTCTCAAAGTTGCTAAAAAATGAGCTTCAAAGTGAAATTTTTCTAAGTCTTTTCTGATGATGGAGAGAGGGGGCAGATTTGGAGATTTCCTTCACATGAAGGAAAGATTTACCTTTTTGATCAAACCTCCACAAAGGGGTTTCCTTGGCTGATAGGTAAGCTCCAAAGTCAAGCTTCATGATGAGTTTGAAGTGGCTAAATGCAGGCTAGAATGCATAGGTTGATGGCTGGTTCAGATTTTTCTTTCCACCTCATGCTTGCCATTTTCACTTTAAGTGCAAGTTGTAAAGCCACTTGCAAGCCCACTTGCAAGCTTGGCTAATTCCACACCTTCTGCATTTCCTTTGTACTTCCATGCTACAAACTCTCTACATATCAGATAAAACATATTTCAAAAGCTGAGATTGGTCAGATTGGTGAAATAATGGATTTTTGAAACTTGTCAATGTGGGACTTCAAGTATGAAACCACCAACTTGCCATAACCATAACTTTCAGCTCACAAATCCTTTTGAGATGATCTAGTACTCTTTAGAAATCCCTCAAATAGGTCTAAAACATTCATGTTTTCATGAGTTTCAAATTCCCAAAGGAGCTTGGCCAAAAAGTCTCTCAAAGTTGCTAAAAAATGAGCTTGAAAGTGAAATTTCTCTAAGTCTTTTTCCTTTCTCAAAATGAATTTGATCATAACTCCAAATCTATGCATTTTCTGATCATGGACCACTTAGGTACTTTTGTAGGGTTTGTCAAGAGCTTTCAAATGAGCTTTGAACCACTTCATTTGGATGTGTGGTTAAGGAGTTATGGTTTAGCCCCTTTCAAAACCCTAATTTCCCGATTTTTCGATTACTCCTTCATCCTTGATCCAATGGTCATGAAAATTTATAGGAAAGTGCAAAATGATACATGGAACATTTTTTATTCACACTTTGAAGTCCAATTCCTTAAATTTGAAGAGTTGACTTTTTGGTCAACCGTACGATCGATCGGTGACTACCGAGTCGTTTGTTGACACTCTGGACCTCCTGAGACTTTGAAACTTCTTGAATGAAATTTATTAAGCTATATGAACTCCATGGATCATAATACCACCACTAAAACCTTCCAACATCAAAGTCAAACTACAGTTGACTTTCACTAGTCAAAAACCCTAATCGGGTGCCCTGAAATACACTGTTCTTGATTATGGGGTAACAACCTCAAATTGGATTCTCAATTGGCATTATATGATACCCTTGACCTTGTTTCATAATTAAATTAGCCTAAAACTTTGATTGGTCACAAACCCTGAAGCTTCGATTTGACTGCACCAAACCCTGATTCATCTGTAACTTGACAAAGACAAACTTGTACTGGGTTAAGGTTAGATAATTCATGAGTATGCTCCTAAACTGATAATGAGAATATAAGGGGTCAAAATTTGGGGTGCAACACATGGCACAAAATCTGCCTAGAGGTAACTTAGAAAAAATTCTAAGTTATGGATTTTGGCTTATTTTTCCTCAACTTTGAACTCCCAAAACATGCGCTTCATAAATCATATGGAGGACTTCTAGGAATTTTTGGAAAGCTTGGAACATGATCTATAACTTTCATTTGGGACAAAGTTTCATTTGACATCAAGAACTTGTTGGAAATTGGCTTGAAAAAGAGGTGCAAAAATCTGCCTAAACATGACAATTTTGAAATAATTGAAATCCCCAACTTTGAATGATCATAACTTGAACTTCAAGTATCATATGGTGATGAATTGGTACTCAAACGAAAGCTTGAAATACATGGAACAAATTTTTTGTTTGACCCAAGTCCATTTGGAACCTTGATCATGAAGAAAAATTGCCTTGAAGATGGCTTGTTCAACCATGAAACTTTCCATAAATGGAAAGTTCCTAAAACCCTAATTTCCCCAAAATGGCACCTTTCAACATTTCTTGATTTTTCATGATTCCCTTGACTTTTCTTAATCAAATTCCATCCATTGCTCATATTAAACTTGAGGAAAATGATCTTGACCTCAAAAAGTCATTAGTTGACTTTTTCATTGTATAGTTGACTTTTTCCCCAAATCTCTTGATTTTCAATTGATTGATCAATTGAAGCTCTTCTGATTAAAATTGATGATCGATCTCCCATCCCCAAACACCTTAGGATATATGGAAGACCATGGAAACAATTTTTGCTTCAAGAAACAATTTTATCCTGATTAAAAATGAAACCCTAATTTCCTGCTTCTTGCATAGGCATTGCTTAGATGAACTGAGTGACCATTCCAACTTCTCAGTGACCTCTGAGGTACTCAACAAGCTTCTACCTCCTGATTACATCAATTATAGGTCTTGATGAATACCATGATAACCTTCTGATGGTTCTTTGATATTGAGCCATGGCACACCTCTCCTCTCTAGGAGCTCTGATGACTTCATGATGATAACACATACACAACAACCTCTACCATTGCCTTAGCTTGAGCTTGAAGCCAATAAAGATCTCCTCTTGTAAGGCACACACACAGTCACTTGATCCCCTGTAAGCACAATGCTATGCAGATGCAGAAATGCTAAAATGTAATGAAGCATAAGCCAAAGATTAAGAAAAGAGGTTGGTCAAATTTGGGGGTACAACAGCTGCCCCTATTCAAGCGACTTAGACCTGAAGGGATGAAAAGCGAATGACTTTCAAACATTCAAGGTAAAAGAGGGTTGAATACCAAAGAACACAAAAATTTGCAAACCGGGAAAGAAATAGTAACTGAATAAGGTCTGTAAACACTATTGGGGAGAGACAAAGATGGATGCATCCATCGAAGATCATAATCTGTCAGGGTCTGAATATCGCATAGGCGAGAGAAAAACTTTAAACTCTGCCAGGGTCTGGATACCACATAGGAAAGATAAACTATCAGTTAGGGTCTGGATACCACACAGGATTGAGCCATTAAAACCAGTGGAAGCCGGGGTCTGGCTACCGCACGGGATAAGGAGATAAACCCGTGGAAGTCGGGGTCTGGATACCGCGCGGGCTTGCTGAAATAGGTATCAACTAGGGTCTGGATACCGTATGAGTTGGTCAAACAAAACGGGTATGAGTCGGGGTCTGGATACCACACGGGCTAACTGTAATAACCGGAGGAAGCCGGGATCTGGATACCGCATAGCCTAACTGAAGTGAACCGGAGGAAGCCGGGGTCTGGATATCGCACAGGCTAACTAAATTGAACCGGAGGAAGCCAGGGTCTGGATACCGCACGGGCTTACTGAAATAACCAGAGGAAGTCGGGGTCTGGATACCGCACGAGCTTACTGAAATAACCGGAGGAAGCCGGGGTATAGATACCGCACGGGCTTATTGAAATAATCACTAACCGGGGTCTAGATACCACACGGGTTAATGAAAACAAACTGGTGTGAGCCAGGTTCTGGGTACTACACGGGCTCAAGAAAACATCACTAATCGGGGTCTAGATACCACACGGGTTAATGAAAACAAAACAGTGCGAGCCGGGGTCTGGATACCAAACGGGCTCAAGGAGACATCACTAACCGGGGTCTGGATACCACACGGGTTAACGAAAACAAATCATTGTGAGCCGGGGTCTGGATACCACACGGGTTAACCAAAACAAACCATTGCGAGTCGGGGTCTGGATACCACACGGTCTCAAGAAAACATCACTAACCGGAGTCTGGATACTGTTGTGGTGAGAATCGTGATACCAAGCTATAGATTAACTTGAATCTTAATTCTTAAATCCCACACCCGGACTTTAATTTATCCAAAGGAAAGGTCTATAGAAAGAAAAAACCTTTTGCGCTATGTAACAACAACGCTAAGAGATTCGGGGATCGGGGGTTTGTTATGCCTAGGGTAGGTATTTCACATCCTAAACATCTATAGTACTCTACAGGAACCTTTTGTTTGTTTGCATGCTAATACTTGTTAAATGTTTTCTATGGATATAGATTGGGTAAAAGGTGTAGGTAAAAACCTAAGGATAGTTTCTAAGTTTTCTCACAAAGATATCGCATCTTCTGCCTACGTATCCTTACTAGGATAGAATCAGAGCAATCGTAGTTCACCTAACTAGGGATGAAGAACACCTGATTATGATCAAGGTTCAAAGGGGAACAAACATTATAATGCTTGTGTAGAGTTTAAGAAAACTCTCTAGATCTACATTGAACACTCAAGAAAGGGGAGTAAGTAATCATCTCCATGATTATTACATAAAGTTAACCAAACTCTACCTATCTCTATGTTGTAAGACCAATTGGTTCCATCCAGACCAAAAGGAGGAAAAAGGGGGAAGGTTGCTCGTCAAGATATCGCATCTTGTGCCTACGTATTCTCATTATCCAATGAGAAATTAGAGCGGCCATAGTTCAGGCACGAACTACAAAATTAGGATCAATTGGTTCTTTCCAGACCAAAAGAGGGGGAAGGTTCTATCCAGACCTATGAGTTTAAATCCTATTGGTTCTATCCAGACAAAAAGGGGAGAAGGTTCTATCCAGACCTATGATTTTAAATCCTATTGGTTATATCCAGACCAAAGGGGGAGAAGGTTCTATCCAGACCTATGAGGGTATTGAGCTATCTATGATCCAAAGGTCAATAGAGACTCTTTCCTTTGGAAGGAAAAAGAATTAAGCAACTTGGATGAGAACTAAAGAGTTCCATCACTTGGGGGTAATGACTTGACAAAATCATAAACATAAACACATGATGAATATAAGGGATATGGTTACAACCAAGAATGATCAAGCGTATTATAATAAGCAAGAATCTAAATCAGGATGAATGGTTACCACCAAAGCAAGCATTAAGATATTACAATATCGATGATTTCAATCAAGATAGAAGGTCACCACCAAAGCAAGTATCAAAATATTACAATATCAAGAAGGGTAAGTTCTTACAAGACTAAAGCAGAAGGAAGTCACAACCACAAACATATCTTAACAAAGATGGAAGGGGATCTTAACAAAGATAAAGATGTATCTTAACAAAGATGAGGTTTCCTAGGGCTTACAAGATGACATGTATACTTACAGGCATCATGCCTAAACAAATAATGTCACAACAATGGTATACAAAAGTTCAAAAACTTCAATGGGGAAAAACTTTGAAGTTTTAAGAGAAGATCAAACACAAATGCTTACAAGCAAGGATTTTTAAGTCAAACTCAAGTACACAAGGATGCTAACAAGCCATGTTCAAACCAAACTTCAAAAAATAAACTTAATGAAAATGATATCCAAAGTTTTGAAATGAAGATTGAAAGATAGGAGGGTTAAAACCCTAAAAATGAAGCATGACATTCTTTCAGTGTAAAGTGTTTCTAAAATGAAAATTCTAGAATTCTTTACATACCATATGAAAATAGGCAGCAATACAAGACATTAGCAAAAAGAACCATTCAAAAATGATAAAAAATGATAAAGTTGTGTTACTTTGAAATTTAAAGAAAAAAACAAAGATCTTAGTAATTAAAAAAATAAAGGAGTGTCTTCACCAAGACTTGAACTCACAACCTTGTGATTACAAGTCCAAAACTTTGCCAATCCATCTAACACGCGCGTGTGCTTATCATTTGGAAAGGTAAAGTAAAATAAATAAAACATGAAAAAACGTAAAATGTAAAAAAAAGTTTGTCCTCGCTGAGGATCGAACAGAAGACAATGGTAATGGCAAGACACATGAAACGCAAGGCATAACCACTGGGGTGGCGATACATCCAGTTTATCAAGCCACCCCATTAATACTTAAACTAACAAGTCAAGCATTTTGGGCCAGACTTAAGGCAAATCCAAGGCAAGCAACATGAAACGGTTTCAACTCAAACTTAAACAAAACATCATCAAATTTAATGAAATTTGATTCTAACTTGCTTGTTTTTTGATAAGGAACATGATGGTAACATCTATTATTCAAAATAATGTGCACATAATAAAACATGATAGGAAATGCAAATCAGGGTTTGAAAATGCATTTTTAAAGTCATGACTTTAACTAAACAGATTCATCCCATGAGATCACCATACACAAACTCTAAACATATAGTTTATGGATTCTAGACTCAAAAAGAACTAAAAAACTCATCAACACAGAAACTTATATGCAGGTTGCAGCTATGGATCAAAAGTTTGAAATGTTGTTTTAGAAAAGAAGAACATTCTCATGATGTAGCATTCCATGCTTCAAAAAATCAACACACATCCAATGATTCACACTCCATTGGGACATGAACTCATACATAGATTGTAAGAAAACTCACATCAAAATTGATAGCACAAGAGGTTGACTAACCTCAAAACAGAAACTGACAGTAAGCTCTTGTTTTTGTCAAATCAAAATGGCAAACAAGAATGCATAATGAATCCTCCAACAGTGATACCCTCAAAATACACATACATATAGTTCTCATACCTTGAAAACTTGTTCTAACCAAACAACCTAACAAGCTTGTACATCTAAACATGATTAATTATTTTTGCAACAGATCAAACAACATAACAATTATACAGAAGCAGCAGCCAGTCTTTGGTCATTACCATGCCAAATCAAACATCAATTCAATACATTGCTTCAAATGAAAATTACAACTCTATGATAGTAAACACAAACAAATTCTAGCAGGAGAACCTAGTTCTTAACAGCAACTTCAAACCAAGACTTAATTAGCATTAAACAACAAGGTTCTTTGTTTACAAACAGCAAAAAGAGCAAAATTTTGACAATGGTTGGATATGATGGGTGGTAGCAGCATTATATAGCAGTTGTTCATGAATTATAGACAAATCTAATAGCACTACTGTGAATTCTAACATGACCATGTTAACATCATTCAACAATTAGTCCTAATACTTCATGCACATAACAGCTTACAATCCAATGACAATTGGTATCCTATAACAATAGTCCTACCTCTAAATGGCAGTCACCAATGCAGTCACACATATGTTGGGAAGATCAAAGACATCAACATCTAAAGACTTCCAAAATAAAACGTTAGAAAAATCCTAAGATCTAGGGGGCTATCAAGTCATGGCAGTTGAGCTTGCAACAGAATAAGCATGACATGCTAACACAAACATTCAAATCATTGATTTATGATGCTAACAAGCAACTTCATGACAGATTTCAAACATGATTTACAAGACATTAAAAGATACATGGGAAAGGTACATACATGCTTATCACAGTTGACAACACAAACAAAATATGGACATGTCAAGATTAAAAGTAGCCCTACTACAATGCTTTAAAATGACAGTCACTACTTCACCCTTGCAAAAATTGCAAACCCTAGTACACAAACCTAATGCTGACAGCAACTGATGCAAAATAAACATGACAATGTCAATTATCTAATAAAACATGATTCAATTGATACTACATTCTCATGTCAGGAAGCATGAATCAAACACAAAACAGTAGTTCAAATCATCATAGAGGTACACTTGGCATGACAATGTCAAGCATCAAACTTCAATGTATATATCTGATGAGGGTTATAACCTTTTGACAGCAAAATAGTGTTGGTCATCATGAATCAAAACAGGCCTCAACAGTATCACATGAATGATCCCAATGTCTTTACCAAGTCCAACAAAATTACACAACTTAATAGCAAATTCAAAACAACAATGCAATGTTGATCATCATAGATCAAGATGTGTTTCAACATCATCTAGGTGAATCACTTCAACATTGGCCATGACCATGCTAAACAACAAGCAGTCCATCAAAAACAGTTGAGATACATTTTGGAAATCAGAGACTGAAATGGTTGCAGTCCAGTTAAAAACAGATATGCACACATTATAATCATGGTATATGCAAAGTTTGAACAGAAGGATTCATCAACAAGGCACTAGATTTGAGAATGACATATCAGCTGCAAACTCACATGTTTGGACTGGAAGTATTAGACTGGTTGAAACAGAATGGTAGAATTAACAGACAATCAAGTTTCAATACACACTCAAACAACATATCATGGATTGAACACATATGAACTTGATCTAATAAACAATCAAACAAACTTAATAAACAAGAGGTTGTAATGACAGGCTGCAACAAAATCACAAACATCATCTTATCTTAATCAATACAAAGTGGCTTCAGCTTAAGGCATTAAGACATAGGACCTGTGATAACCATCAACAACATTCATGACAGAAAAGCACTTACGATTCACATCAAGATATAACAAGACGTGGCATGATAAAAACATGTACATATCCAAGACATTCAGCACATACAAGATATAATCAAAGCATATTTGCACATACAAGACAAAGGACATATGCATACAGTTTGCACATACAAGAACTTAACAGAAACTGCCATATGCTAGATTCAAACAGCAAAAATCAAGCATATCAAGAGCAGTGTTAAATATAAACCAGCAAGATCCTCCAATGCTAATAATCTATCACCAAAACCTAATCATGGACCTCACACTTAATCTAAACAAAAGCAGCAACATTGTTCTCAAATGGAAAAGATCAAGATTAGATCCAAAATTGCTCACCTTAACAGTTGCAAGCATACCCTCCTATTGTTCACACATGACTTATGGTAATGTCTCAAGGGGCTAAAGAGTGTTAGATACATGAAGCACCACAACATAGTGACTAAAGAGTGTTAGATACATGAAGGAGCAAATCAAACAAAACAAAAACAGATTCATACATGAGCTGCATTCATTCTTAAGAACACATTGCAACTAAAGCAAGCTAGGCATGTTCATGACAGTTTATGAATGAGATAGTGACTACTAACCTCTTGTAGACCTCCAAGCAAGCTTATACAGTAGGGAAAACCTTGAAGAGTTCCAACTGATATCCAACCAATACCTTGATGAAAACACAGTTTTCTTGCACTTGAAGTAAATGAGGGAACTTTGTGACAGATCTCAAAACTAGTGATGAAGAAGGTCATGAGGGTTCTTGATAGTTGGTATAACATAAACCAAAGGTTTTTAGGGGGTTGAGGTGATTAAAACAGGCATGAGCAAGATTTTATCTGATTTTAGCTAAAGAGTCAAACTTTGTTTGGTTGAAAGATGACTTTTGAGAATATGGAGTTTTGGAATGGTTTAAGAGCTTGAACATCTTCCACACACCATTTTTGGATTGTGCAGATGGTTTTCAATGAGTTTTAGTGTATGGAAACGGTTTTGGAAGGCAAACTGTTCAAGGCAGATTTTGAGGAGCTTTGGAAGCTTTTCTTCACTTACAAGTAAAGCAAGGAAATATGAGAGAGCTATGGTTTTCTCGTGGGTTTTAGAGTGCTCTGGTGTGTGTTTTAGCATAGAGGAAACCTCTATTTATAGGCAAGGAAAGGTGAGGACAACTTGTGAGGTATGCATTTCAAATCTTGATTTTGGAAGGAAATCTTAGCAAATCCAATTTGTGATTTCTGTGCAGATCTCTTGCTTGCTTCCAATGCCCTTTGGTCTCTAAAACCAGCAACTTGGAACTGATAGAAGTGACCTATAGACATAAAATTCAAATATTACCTACTGCAATCAAAAACATTCTCTCTCCTAATGTAACTTTGCAATTTACCTCATTTAAATAATGGTCTTGTACAAATCTTTAGCCATGCTATGGATTCTTTTGATTTCTCCTATAATACCCTCTAATACATAAAATTAGATGTTATACCATGGTTGGAAATCAACTGAATAGTTGAGGAATGAGTTTATGCCAAGTTTGGATATGGTGCATTTCAAGTGTTTGGGCCCAACTTGCTCCATTTGAAACTCCCAGCTCACAACGGCTATGGAGGAGTTCTATAACCTTTTGAAAAGCCCTCATGGAGCTCTACAACTTTCATGTTTTTGAAATTTTCAAATTCCAAGTGGAACTAGGTCAAAAATCCCCTTAAAGTTGGCTGATAACATGCCTAAAAAGGGCAGCAACTTAGATGATTTTGGCCATAACTCCAAATCTAATCATTTTCTGCCCATGGACCACTGTGAGACTTTTGTAGGACTTGTCAAGAACTTTCCAACAAGCCTTGAACCAACTCAATTGGATGTGTGGTTAGGGAGTTATGGTCTTGCCCCTTTCAAAACCCTAATTTCCCGATTCCTCAATTACTCCTCAATCCTTGATCCAATTGTCATGAAACTACATGGGTAGGTGTAATATGTTACTAGGAACATTTTCTCTTCATACTTTGAGGTCAAATTCCTTATGATTAAAGAGTTGACTTTTTGGTCAACAGAACGATCGATCGATGACTACCGCGTCGACTGTTGATGTTCCGGGTCTTTTGAGGCCTTGAGACTTCTTGAGTGGACTTTACTAAGCCATATGAACTTCATGGACCATGATCCCGCCATTGGAACACGATTTAAATCAAAATTCAAACTACGGTTGACAAAAGGACAAATGCTGAAATGCAATGAGTCTAAATGATGCTTTATGATGCTTGAGTGCAAGACAAATGCAGACACACGAGCAAAAATAAAAGAATGGCAAGACAACGAGTAACCACTCACGGGGGACCCAACACACTAGGGGAAAGCTCCAAGGCAAAACAAGCAAAATAGTTCAATCATGACTAAAGATGTTGCTCAAGGGGAAACTTTCACATAGGGGATGCAAATTCCACCGGGGAAGACAAATCTTCATTGGGGAAAAGGGAACACACTCCATTGGGGAAGAAAGCAAATCTCCACCGGGGAAGCGAAAGACCAGAGACGCAAACCTCACTGGTCATAACCAAATGAGGAATTTCCTATAACAAAGAGTTCGAACGGGATCTTCAGGAAAAGACTAGAAACAAGACCAAATGCACCAGGGATGCTAGTATCCACTAGATCTCCGAGACTCGAATGGGGAAAGCAACGGCTTTGCTGGGAGAATTGGTGACGACAACTTACGGTATTAATAACAAATGGATTTAGGTAATACCAGTAACCACTGGGCTCTTTAAATGATTTGGTGACGACCAGCTCTTCAAACAGGAAGTACCGATATATCCCTCAAAACCTTAGGAACAAAAGTCAAATATCCTCAAAGCATTAGGATACATCAAAGATTTCATGCAAATGCAACATTCGAGTCTCTGGAAATTCCTGAACTCGGAATCCAAAGTATACATCTCCAAAGGTACAAAACCTGAGCTTGGGATGGAAACAAACACTTCCAAGGGTACACAACCTGATCTTGGAGGCAAACATATCCAAAGGTACTAAACTTGAGCTTGGAAACAAACATATCCAAAGGTACGAACTTGAGCTTGGCAATAAACATATCCAAAGGTACTAAACCTGAGCTTGGCAACAAACATATCCAAAGGTACTAAACCTGAGCTTGGAAGAAAACAAAACGTGACTTCACTTGGAATGATACACAACCAAATCGTCAGTACCTATTATTCATGGATTTTCCCAATGCCAATTACCAAATGGCCTTTCTCGAAATATGATTGGTCACCACCAAATTAACTATACTAGTATCCACTGGATTTTTCAAACAATGTTAGTCACAACTGTGCCTCAACGTCCCTAAGATAAGCTTCTCGAATGAGACTGCCACTTATTTGAAAAGATAACAATGATAAGCTTCTCATGGGAGACTGCCACTTATCTAGGGATACGGATAAACTAATAAGCTTCTCTGGAGAGACTGCCACTTATCTGGAAAACATACTGGAAACAAGCTTCTCGAGGGAGATGGCCACTTGTTGCTGGATATAATGAAACATGATAAGCTTCTCAGGCGAGACTGCCACTTATTGTTGAAGATGAATAAGCTTCTTTATAGAGATTGCCACTTATAGATAAGCTTCTCTACAGAGACTGCCACTTATCGTTGAATATGAATGAGCTTCTCGCCAGAGATTGCCACTTATGGATAAGCTTCTCTACAGAGACTGCCACTTATCGTTGAATATGAATAAGCTTCTCGCCAGAGATTGCCACTTATTGTTGAAGATGAATAAGCTTCTCCACAGATATTGCCACTTATGGATAAGCTTCTCTACAGAGACTGCCACTTATCGTTGAACTGAATAAGCTTCTCTACAGAGATTGCCACTTATTGTTGTAAGGCAACATGAAGTGTTCTTCTTGATAGATAGTGAAAAATAAATGCACGTCCAGGCAGGTTCGGTGACTGACAGGGACCGAAGTTACAACCTTCTCTGGGAGAGAGTAATCTTCTTAAGACACAACATCATGACTTCACTCGGATTGCCATCATGAGCTTGAATTCTTTGTTGAAGGAAAAATCACCAAGGGAAATTCCAAGATCAACCGAAGTAACAACTTAATTAGAGAGCTGACAAAAACGTATCATGAGAACAAAACACTTATGCCCCTCGATAGTATAACAATCGTCTTCAAGTGAGCAACGAATCTTGCGACAAACAATCTTCAAACTTTTCTGCCCCAGATTACATGGTCTGTGGGAAGAAACCATCAAGAGAATTTTATAAAAGAATCAGCATAAAGATGCTTCAATGTCTTCAAACTCTTATAGAGAGAGATTTACAAATCTTGACATGATTGCCCCAGTTTAACGGTGCTTGCACTACAAAGTCTCGGATTGTGGAAGTAACGACTAGGGAACAATCTTGCCCCTGTTAGCTGGTAACTGCAACATAGTTGCCGCAGACTAAACTGTTCTTTAAGAGATTCAACTGATCTATACTTGGTCGGCTCTGATTAGCTGAACGTTATGACAAATGATTAACAAATCCTTCAGATTAGTTGCCCCAGGCTGAGCTTCCTTTATCATGTCAAACTCCCTAGCTAACAGCATTTATTGGAATTCCTTTGACATTGGATCGTCTTGCACGCAATGTTGTCCATTAAAAATTGGCAATTTTCAATGTAAAAATTGATGCAAACTTTTGAAAACAAATTTTGATGTAACACACGCGGCGGAGTGATCAAGTGTTCAAAATAGAAGCGATCCAATCATATTAAAAATGATGGATAAAGTGGTTAACACACACAAACATCAAAGATCATTAGGAGTCAGGTTATCCAACCTTGCTGTAATATGCTTTCAACACAACTTTACCTCAATTAGGTCTTTTAAGGGTTGTAACGTGGCTTGGTTCACGGTTCATGAAACAAAGGATAATGGCTCAAAGTTATTTGTCCCACCCAATCTCCATGATGAACTCCAATCCTACGCTCGGTTAACTCAAACTACACATTCAGGTTTTTACAGGCTTTAAGAATTGAACTGATGATAGTTGGTGATGATTCACAAATCTAGGGTAGTCACAACTCCCTTGTAGTATTTAATAGCTTTTGCTATTTGAGGATTTTTAAGAGTGATAACTCTTACAGAATTCCTCTCTTTTGTTATCCCTGACTTTTGTCTGAACTGTTTTGTTCGAATATACAGTCAATGGGATGCCCCATTTTTGCCTAAGTCTCCTTCATAGGTTTTGACTTAGCGGGATTTTCAATTTCTTCTTCTTCTTCTTTTTTTTTTCTGAGAAAGGAGGTGACTACCTAGTTTAACGGCTACGGTGAACCATCATCGTCTTTTAAACTTCGACACTTGGTTGTTGTGTGCGAAGAAAAACATGAGTGCACCACCTTTATATGAAAAGTGTGTTATATGCACATATCTCCGAGTTAACCGAGAACTACCCGCCCCAGGTTTGAGATTTTAAGGGTTTTTGTAAAGAAAGAAAACTCCTACTTCTAGGCTCGAATGGGTTAACGAGGGATTATCTTCCTTATTTCTCCAGTGTTTAGGGATTGAAACAATCCCTTACATTATCACCAAAGTTAAATTGAAAGCATATCAACAGCCGTTATGGATATAGTTTTCATCATCCTCCCCAATCTTTGCTTTAAACAACAGTTTAGTAAAGAAAAGAAATGTTTGCATTTTTCGTCATCTCATAACAATGAAAGGAAAAGGAAAGAGTGAAACGAATGGACTTAATCAAAAGATGCACAAACATTTCATTAATCTTGCCAATTCAAAATGAACAACAACTTACAAGCAATTCAAATGCAAAGAAAATACAACACAATGCTGAAACAGTCTACAGCTGCCAGTCTTAGGGAATTAAAACTGTTTAACAAAACATAGAAAAGTACTACCCTTTGATATCATGAATCTAGGGTCTTCTTTTTTAGTCCACCATATGCAGGGAAGGGATTGCTTCTTCGTCAAGAAAAAGGTTGACTTGTACTTGAGGTTTGCATAACTTGAAAGATATGACCCCTGCTTCAATCATTTCTTTCACCTTGCCCTTGAGGATGTAGCATTCCTCAATATCATGACCAGGCGCTCCATGGTGGAAGGCACAGAAAGCATCGGTCGTGAAATAACTCCGGTGGGGTTGAGGGATAATGGGCGGAATCTCCTTCTGGACTAAACAATTTTGTAGGAGTATAGGGAACAACCGGGCTTAGGGTATAGGAATACCCCGGGATCCACCAGTTTGTTCTAGGGATTGATTGGTAGATGAAGAGGAACCCTCTTGTCGCTGAGATAGAACCAATTATTTTACCAAGTTTGTCAAACTCTTTTTGGTACGCTTCACCTTTGCTAGCTCGTCACTGAGCTTCTGATTCTCCTGCTCTTGGGTATCCATCATATCCTTAACAGCAGCAGCGAATGCCTCTGTGTTATTCTTTAAACGAGAAACTTCTTCTCAGAGTGCTTGATTTTCTTGCTCAAGACGGTCCATCTTTTGAGTGTTATCCCTTATGTTATACTCTCTCCCTCTTTCGTCTGATATCAACGGAACACATAATGAACCAAAAGACCAACGCAACGAAGTATGATACGCAAAATGCTGATGCAAATGCAAAAAATGCAACTGGTTTTTATAAAACTCAGAAGATTTATTCGGTCAAACCCTCGTTTCATTAATCGTTGGGAAAAGTTACAACTTTTGAAAATACCAGAAAACGACTGAGCTTTACAAAACCAGTTGCGACATGATATGCTTATGGTGATATGGTGGGATGATGCACACATAACACAAAGGCAAGTATTCACAAATATATTCACACACAAAGACCTCCTAGGCTCAAGATCAAAGCCAGGAGTCAAAGGTCTACCCATCCCCAAGGATTTGTACTATGAGCTGTTTGTACCTGCCAAACGGGTTCTAACAAAGTTCCCAAAGTCATAGTAAATCCTTCGGATATTACCAACTAACGCGACTACACACGTGAGTCAACAATATTCTCAAGATGAACTCATTTGAGTGTAGCACCGTGTGACAACTTTTGGGGGACTACTCCCTATCAGTTTCCGCACTAAGTCCTAAAAAGGCTTAGTGGGGTAAAAGTGTCACTAAAAAGTTCTCAGCTTCGCAGACTCGTATTGAAACAATTAGTGAATACACGACTACTCGTGCATTAATAACCATCTCAAAGAGTCTCCACTGAGCGTGATTACATCATATGTTAAACCTATTGGGACTACTCCCAATAGCCCAAATATTGATCATATCATAATCATATCTCATGTGTCACTCAAATCCGGGTTAGGATTTAACTCACCACTCAAAGCACCCAATATCCATAACATACAAACAGATATATTGACAAATATACATGTAAGCAAATATTCACAAATACAATGCATTTCACACACAAAGGCTCCCTAGGCTTAAAGCCCAAGCAATGGAGTCAAAAATTTTACCCATCCCCAAGGATTTGTACTATGGGTTAATTTGTACTTGCCGAACGGGTTCTTAATAAAGTTCCCAAGGTCAACAACCCATCTTTCGGATATTATCAATTTCCCAAATCACTCGGTAATCGATAATATTCTCAAGAGAGTCTTGTCCGAGTGTAGTATCGTGTATCAACTACTTCGGGACTACTCCCTCATAGTCATTGCACTATGTCCTAATAAGGCCGTAGTGGGGAAAAATGTAATCTAAAAGTCCACAGTGTCACGGGCTCCTAGGTCGAAAGTAATAATGTTTTCACGAATACTCGTTTAACAAAACCACTCTCAAAAGGGCCTCCACTGAGCGGTGGTTTCTCAAATTAGCTTGGTCGGGAATCAACTCCCTATAAGCCTTCTTGAATATACTACCATCCTATCATAAGTGCACTCGAGTCCGGGTATAGGACTTCCTCACCACTCAAAGCACCCAACATCCACACACAAACAAATATATTGACAAATATACATGTTAAACAAATATTTACAAATATAGCATGCAATCAAACAAAACAGGCTAAACCCTCAAGTTTGTTTTCCCCAGTGAAGTCGCCATTTCTGTTGCGGTGTGAATCGTGATACCAAGCTATTGATTAACTTGAATCTTAATTCTTAAATTCACAACCGGACGTTAATTTATCCAAAGGAAAGGTCTAAAGAAAGAAAGAACCTTTTGCGCGATGTAACAACAATGTTAAGAGATTCGGGGATCAGGGGTTGGTTATGCCTAGCGTAGGTATTTCACATCCTAAACATTTGTAGTACTCTACAGGAACCTTTTGTTTGTTTGCATGCTAATACTTGTTAAATGTTTTCTATGGATATAGATTGGGTAAAAGGTGTAGGTAAATACCTAATGATAGTTTCTAAGTTTGCTTGCAAAGATATCGCATCTTCTGCCTACGTATCCTTACTAGAATAGAATCAGAGCAATCGTAGTTCAACTCACTAGGGATGAAGAACACTTGATTATGATCAAGGTTCAAAGGGGAACAAACATTATAATGCTTGTGTAGAGTTTAAGAAAACTCTCTAGATCTACATTGAACACTCAAGAAAGGGGAGTAAGTAATCATCTCCATGATTCTTACATAGAGTTAACCAAAGTCTACCTATCTCTGTGTTGTAAGACCAATTGGTTCTATCCAGACCAAAAGGAGGAAAAAGGGGGAAGGTTGCTCGTCAAGATATCGTATCTTGTGCCTACGTATTCTCATTATCCAATGAGAAATCAGAGCGGCCGTAGTTCAGGCACGAACTACAAAATTAGGATCAATTGGTTCTTTCCAGACCAAAAGAGGGAGAAGGTTCTATCCAGACCTATGAGTTTAAATCCTATTGGTTCTATCCAGACCAAAAGGGGAGAAGGTTCTATCCAGACCTATGAGTTTAAATCTTATTGGTTCTATCCAGAC
Source organism: Lathyrus sativus (assembly GCA_963859935.3). NCBI lineage: Eukaryota > Viridiplantae > Streptophyta > Magnoliopsida > Fabales > Fabaceae > Lathyrus > Lathyrus sativus. The sequence goes on along the minus strand of OZ012739.1, from coordinate 450,337,415 downwards.
CAATGGGGGAGAAGGTTCTATCCAGACCTATGAGGGTATTGAGCTATCTATGACCCAAAGGTCAATAGAGAGACTTTCCTTTGGAATGAAAAATATTTAAGCAACTTGGATGATAACTAAAGAGTTCCAACACTTGGGGGTAATGACTTGACAAAATCATAAACATAAACACATGATGAATATAAGGGATATGGTTACAACCAAGAATGATCAAGCATATTAAAATAAGCAAGAATCTAAATCAGGATGAATGGTTACCACCAAAGCAAGCAATAAGATATTACAATATCGATGATTTCAATCAAGATAGATGGTCACAACCAAAGCAAGTATCAAAATATTACAATATCAAGAAGGGTAAGTTCTTACAAGACTTAAGCAGAAGGAAGTCACAACCACAAACATATCTTAACAAAGATGGGGGATATATCTTAACAAAGATGGAAGGGGATCTTAACAAAGATAAAATGTATCTTAAAAAAGATGAGGTTTCTTAGGGCTTACAAGATGACATGTATACTTACAGGCATCATGCCTAAACAAATAATGTCACAACAATGGTATACAAAATTTCAAAAACTTCAATGGGGAAAAACTTTCAAGTTTTAAGAGAAGATCAAACACAAATGCTTACAAGAAAGGATTTTTAAGTCAAACTCAAGTACACAAGGATGCTAACAAGCCAAGTTCAAACCAAACTTCAAAAAATAAACTTAATGAAAATGATATCCAAAGTTTTGAAATGAAGATTGAAAGATATGAGGGTTAAAACCCTAAAAATGAAGCATGACTTTATTTTAGTGTAAAGTGTTTCTAAAATGAAAGTTCTAGAATTCTGTACATACCATATGAAAATAGGCAGCAATACAAGACATTATCAAAAAGAACCGTTCAAAAATGATAAAAATTGATAAAGTTGTGTTACTTTGAAGTTTAAAGAAAAAAACAAAGATTTTAGTAATTAAAAAAATAAAGGAGTGTCTTCACCAAGACTTGAACTCACAACCTTGTGATTACAAGTACAAAACTTTGCCAATCCATCTAACACGCGCGTGTGCTTATCATTTGGAAAGGTAAAGTAAAATAAATAAAACATGAAAAAACATAAAATGTAAAAAAAAAGGTTGTCCTCGCTGTGGATCTAAAAGAAGACAATGGCAATGGCATGATACATGAAACGCAAGGCATAACCACTGGGGTGGCGATACATCCAGTGTATCAAGCCACCCTATTAATACTTAAACTAACAAGTCAAGCATTCTGGGCCAGACTTAAGGCAAATCCAAGGCAAGCAACATGAAACGGTTTCAACTCGAACTTGAACAAAACATCATCAAATTTAATGAAATTTGATTCTAACTGGCTTATTTTTTGATAAGGAACATGATGGTAACATCTATTTTTCAAAATAATGTGCACATAGTAAAACACGATAGGAAATGCAAATTAGGGTTTGAAAATGCATTTTTAAAGTCATGACTTAAAGTAAACAGATTCATCCCATGAGATCACCATACACAAACTCTAAACATATAGTTTATGGATTCTAGACTAAAAAAGAACTAAAAAACTCATCAACACAGAAACTGATATGTAGTTTGTAGCTATGGATCAAAAGTTTGAAATGTTGTTTTAGAAAAGAAGAACATTCTCATGATGTAGAATTCCATGCTTCAAAACATCAACACACATCCAATGATTCACACTCCATCAAGACATGAACTCATACATAGATTGTAAGAAAACTCACATCATAATTGATAGCACAAGAGATTCACTAACCTCAAAACAGAAACTGACAGTAAGCTCTTATTTGTGTCAAATCAAAATGTCAAACAAGAATGCATTATGAATCCTACAACAGTGATACCCTCAAAATACACACACATATAGTTCTTAGACCTTGACCACTTGGTCTACCCAAACAGCCTAACAAGCTTGTACATCTAAACATGATTAATGGGTTTTGCAACAGATCAAACAGCATAATAACTATACAGAAGCAGCAGCCAGTCTTTGGTCATTACTATGCCAAATCAAACATCAATTCAATACATTGCTTCAAATGAAAATTACAACTCTAAGATAGTAAAACAAACAAATTCTAGCAAGAGAACCTAGTTCTTAACAGCAACTTCAAACCAAGACTTAATCAGCATTAAACAACAAGGTTCTTTGTTTACAAACAGCAAAAAGAGCAAAATTTTGACAATGGTTGGAAATGATGGGTGGTAGCAGCATTATATAGCAGTTGTTCATGAATTATAGACAACTCTAACAACACTACTGTGAATTCTAACATGACCATGTTAACATCATTCAACAATTAGTCCTAATACTTCATGCACATAATAGCTTATAAGCCAATGAGAATTGGTATCCTATAACAATAGTGCTACCTCTAAATGGCAGTCACCAATGCAGACACACATATGCTGGGTAGATCAAAGACATCAACATCTAAAGACCTCCAAAACAAAATGTTAGAAAAATCCTAAGATCTAGGGGGCTATCAAGTCATGGCAGTTGAGCTTGCAACAAAATAATTATGACATGCTAACACAAACATTCAAATCATTGATTTATGATGCTAACAAGCAACTTCATGACAGATTTCAAACATGATTTACAAGACATTAAAACATACATGGGAAAGTTACATACATGCTTATCATAGTTGACAACACAAACAAAATATGGACATGTCAAGATTAAAAGCAGCCCTACTACAATGCTTTAAAATGACAGTCACTACTTCACCCTAGCAAAAATTGCAAACCCTAGTACACAAACCTAATGCTGACAGCAACTGATGCAAAATAAACATGACAATGTCAATTATCTAATAAAACATGATTCAATTGATACTACATTCTCATGTCAGCAAGCATAAATCAAACACAAAACAGTAGTTCAAATTATCACAGAGGTACACTTGGCATGACAATGTTAAGCATCAAACTTCAATGTATATATCTCATGATGGTTATAACCTTTTGACAGCAAAATAGTGTTGGTCATCATGAATCAAAATAGGCGTCAACAATATCACATGAATCATCCCAATTTCTTTACCAAGTCCAACAAAATTACACAACTTAATAGCAAATTCAAAACAACATGGCAATGTTGATCATCATAGATCAAGATGTGTTTCAACAGGATCTAGGTGAATCACTTGAACTTTGGCCATGACCATGCTAAACAACAAGCAGTCCTTCAAAAACAGTTGAGATGCATTTTGGAAATCAGAGAATGAAATGGTTGCAGTCCAGTTCAAAAACAGATATGTACACATTATAATCATGGTATATGCAAAGTTTGAACATAAGGATTCATCAACAAGGCACTAGATTTGAGAATGACATATCAGCTGCAAACTCACATGTTAGGACTGAAAGTATTAGACTGGTTGAAACAGAATGGTAGAATTAACAAACAATCGAGTTTCAATACACACTCAAACAACATATCATGGATTGAACACATCGGAACTTGATCTAATAAACAATCAAATAAACTTAAGAAACAAGAGGCTGTAATGACAGGCTGCAACAAAATCACAAACATCATCTTATCTTAATCAATACAATGTGGCTTCAGCTTAAGGCATTAAGACATAGGACCTGTGATAACCATCAACAACATTCATGACAGAAAAGCACTTACGATTCACATCAAGATATAACAAGACATGGCATGATAAAAACATGAACATATTCAAGACATTCAGCACATACAAGATATAATCAAAGCAGATTTGCACATACAAGATAAATGACATATGCATACAGTTTGCACATACAATAACTTAACAGAAAATGCCCTATGCTAGATTCAAACAGCAAAAATCAAGCATATCAAGAGCAGTGTTAAATATAAACCAGCAAGATCCTCCAATGCTAATAATCTATCACTAAAACCTAATCATGGACCTCACACTTAATCTAATCAAAAGCAGCAACATTGTTCTCAAATGGAAAAGATCAAGATTAGATCCAAAATTGCTCACCTTAACAGTTGCAAGCATACCCTCCTATTGTTTACACATGACTTATGGTAATGTATCAAGGGGTTTCAAAACACAAACACACAAGCACCACATCATAGTGACTAAAGAGTGTTAGATACATGAAGGAGCAAATCAAACAAAACAAAAACAGATTCATACATGAGCTGCATTCATTCTTAAGAACACATTGCAACTAAAGCAAGCTAGGCATGTTCATGACAGTTTATGAATGAGATAGTGACTACTAACCTCTTGTAGACCTCCAAGCAAGCTTATACAGTAGGGAAAACCTTGAAGAGTTCCAACTGATATCCAACCAATACCTTGATGAAAACACAGTTTTCTTGCACTTGAAGTAAATGAGGGAACTTTGTGACAGATCTCAAAACAAGTGATGAAGAAGGTCCTGAGGCTTCTTGATAGCTGGTACAACATAAACCAAAGGTTTTTGGATGGTTGAGGTGATTAAAACAGGTCTGAGCAAGATTTTATCTCATTTTGGCTGAAGAGTCAAACATTGTTTGGTTGAAAGTTGACTTTTGAGAATATGTAGTTTTGGAATGGTTTAAGGGCTTGAACACCTTCCACACATCATTTGTGGATTGTGCAGATGGTTTTCAATGAGTTTTAGTGTATGGAAATAGTTTTGGAAGGCAAACTGTTCAAGGCAGATTTTGAGGAGCTTTGGAACCTTTTCTTCACTTACAAGTAAAGCAAGGAAAGATGAGAGAGCTATGGTTTTATCTTGGGTTTTAGAGTGCTCTGGTGTGTGTTATAGCATAGAGGAAACCTCTATTTATAGGCAAGGAAAGGTGAGGACAGCTTGTGAGGTATGCATTGCAAATCTTGATTTTGGAAGGAAATCTTAGCAAATCCAATTTGTGATTTCTTTGCAGATCTCTTGCTTGCTTCCAATTCCCTTTAGTCTCTAAAACCAGCTAGCTTGGAACTGATAGAAGTGACCTATAGACAGCAAAGTCAGATATTACCTATTGCAGTCAAAAACATTCTCTCTCCTAATGTAACTTTGCAATTTATCTCATTTAAATAATGGTCTTGTACAAATCTTTAGCCATGCTCATGGATTCTTATGATTTCTCCTAGCATAACCTCTAATAAATCAAATTATATGTTAGACCATGGTAGGAAATCAACTGAATAGTTGGGGAATGAGTTTATGCCAAGTTTGGATATAGTGCATTTCAAGTGTTTGGGCCCAACTTGCTTCATTCGAAACGCCCAGCTCACAAGGGCTATGGAGGAGTTCTATAACTTTTTGGAAAGCCCTCATGGAGCTCTACAACTTTCATGTTTTTGAAATTTTCAAATTCCAAGTGGAACTAGGACAAAAATTCCCTCAAAGTTGGCTGAAAACATGCCTAAAAAGGGCAGCAACTTAGAATTTTTCTAAGTGTTTTCTCCATCTTGTGATGATTTTGGCCATAACTCCAAATCTACTCATTTT